>CM076187.1:6250000-7500000 GCA_038277355.1 Encarsia formosa
TAAACTTAATTTTTATTTTCATTTAAATCATGCACTTTATGTAAAAAAAAGTTTGACGAATTTTTTCAAGAACGATTATTTGACTTTTAAACATAAGTCCTGTTTTAAATCTTGAACCAAACATAAAATCCCAGCTTAAAAGTTCACTACGCCAGCTGGAATGAAAAAAAAATAAATAAATAATAATAATAATAAAGTCATAATTAAATCTACTTTTTCTTTGCCGTTACAAGTTCATGAAAAGTACCAAGCACCCGTGTGGCTCGGAGTTTGATAACGACCCAAGAAAAAAAAAAAAAAAAAAAAAAACTTTCACCCGGCAACACACATGTCAGCGACAGTGCAATAATCCACGATTTTGAAAGTGGGTCAGAGGGTCCTGCACACATAAGTAACAGTGCAGGCCGCCCCCGCCTATTTGTCCTCGACGAAGTTTAAACGCTGCAGCCTGACGACCGCACCGCACTGTAAGTAGACGGTTTCGGCTTACTCTATTTACCATAAAACCGCGCTTCAGCTGCGTGCGTGCAGGTTTGTCTATCTACCCCATCCTTGGCCTCCTGTCCTACGGTCGAAATACGGGCTGCTAACTCGGAAATTCTACAATTGTCGTTTCGGCAGCTGGTATTTTATCGTGAACGTAGTACTAGAGGTTTTAAATTTTATGGATAAGTGATCGTATCAATTTATTAAAATAAAAACCTCTGTGCTTCTGTAATATTCTAATTAAATGAAAAACTTTGTATTGATTATAGAAGCATTATAATTCCTGGAAAAATTAAATAAGTATGTTTTCGGCATCTTCCATGAAAAAGCATTTGAAGTTCTCAACATTTGGAACCAGAAGTAACGCACCACAACAAGATTACAGCAATAAAAATTTCGAAAATAGCATAAATAATGACTGAAAATTGATGTAGAAGTCATATATTTCGGTGTTTTAACTTTTTATGGCTGCAAAAGTTTAATTCTGTCAAACTTGTAAAGTGTACCTCTGAAAATCGAAAAAAATGATTTTTGTGCTTTTGAACTGCCCTGATTTAATAGTTTCTTGCAAAATATGCCAATAAATGAATTGAATTATGTATTTGATTTTTCGGGAAGCTATAATAGATGTAGGCTATTAGGTACTTCAAAACCTAAGAATGTAAATAATTATAAAATTTGAAGCAAATAAGAATTTAATTGTGAAACATATAAATTCATTAAAATTCACAATATTTTCCCATTTTTAATTATATTTCAAACATCTCGTAAAAAATAGTTTCAAAATATAAAAATTAAAAAATAAAAATTTATCTTTTTTATTTTGTTTTGTGGAGCATGTCGAAATTACTAACTAACTGAAAAAACAAATAAAAGTACAGTTGTTTTAAAAACGACATTGAATTTTATAAACATATTTGAGAAAAAAATTTGATTGTAGCTAAAATATTTTTTAACTCTCATAACAAACCAAAAATTCTGTTATAATTAGGCTGTTCTCAGGTTTACTCTTGTTCATTATTATATTAAAAAACAATTAAAAAATCAACTGAAAAAAATATTCTTATTTTAATATTTTCCGAGAAGCAGTAGAATTATTATATAAATTCTTTCCTTTTTTTTCTAGAATAATCTAATGAAGCTATTAAAACCAAAAGAAAAAAAATTAAATTTCTCAAGACCTCTTAATGCAATTATAATCCCCACGCTAAAAAAGTATAACTCACTCTAATAGACACACGTGTGTGGATTTAATTCTATTATGCCCCACTTTTATATATAGAACTTTTTATTACGAGTGCAAGTCATAACCATAAAGACTCCCACATAAAAAACTGATTAACTTCCGTTCCTTGCAATATCCGATAAATCACAGAATGAGGCTATTTCATTTTTTTTTTTTTTTTTTTTCTCTTTAAAAAGTATTTTCTGGATAAATAACAAATGGGGGAAATTCCCAGGACGATTTATCTTCATGTATGAATTTCACTTATAGTATCGAACCGCTTTTATCTATTAACCCCGGATTATGGACTCGGTGTCCGATCGATTAACGAATGATTCACGACGTGACTTTGTGCTTTTTACGATTTTTTTACCTTTATCAGCTGCGGTATAATTAATCGATCTTCAAGGAACGCTTTTTAAATAAGCGTAGGAGTTGGGATGTTTCTAATCAAGGTAAAACGAGACGTTTTTTAGATAAAATTTACGAGTAGCAGTGCCAAATTTTTTTACCGGCCGAGATTTCTACTATAGCTGGTGATTATTTATGCGTTTGAAGTTTTTCTCGATTTAAAATAATCGCTTTGACTTTCCGACCGAATGATCGTTCAGAAGCCATTAATATTAAAATTCTGCTGCCCAAGCGGTTATTAATTGATCGTTATTTATTGATGAAAGTTCAAATTTATTGAAAAAAAATTAATTAAATATAAGTTTACTTGAAATTTTTCATTTTTACTACACTATTCGAAGAATTTTTTATGCAAATTCGTCGCCCCAATTCAGAAACATGCTAACTCAGAGCAGGTTCAGAAACAGGCTATAACTCAGATTCTGTTTAGAAGTGCGCTAACTCGATTCTGGTTAGAAAAGTGCCATCTCAGGCTCCATTTTTTTTTTTAATTTTTCACTGACTTAAATATTTTAAAAGAAATCTAATCTGAGTTAATATGTTTATAAACCGAATCTGAGTTAGCACGTTTCTGATCCAACTCTGAAATAGCCTGTTTCTGAACTCAGCTGTGAGTTAGCATATTTCTGAATTGGGGCGACACAATGATGTAATTTAAAAATTTATCAGAAATCAATTATCAAATTGTAAATAATTAAATAGTGATTCTTTGAAAAATTTCTAATTAATAAGAATTCTAACCCAATTAAGTTGAATGAAATTCAATTAACGTTTTACAACCTTCGAGAACCTTTTGAAATCGAAACCAGCGCACGCTAAAAGAACACTCCTCGAGGTAAAAAGAAATTCATTAAAAAAATTTTGTTGCTATAGAGTTAAATCACAACAAAGAATAATTTCATTTAATTAGAAAATTTCACATTTTTTAATAAGATTTTACAGGAAAAATCCGACCCTACAATTCCATTCGCGGAAACTCGAGATTTTCAAAATTAGTAATTTCATTCAAATTGCAAACTCTTGAAAAATCACTCGATTAAGCACTCGGCCGAGGGTAAGACACACTTCCGGCTCGGCCCGGAAAATCGAGTATTTACGCTGCATAATCAAATGGCTGCACTTAGAAGGAATCTCTTTCACCCATACTGACTCCGGCGGTCACTTCCGCTCTTGTTCCCCGAAAATCGAGGGAAAAAAGACTGATTGAATGGAGGGCTGCACCCAGGAAATTGGGGTGCTTGAGCTTTCATTCATGAAAATTCTCTCAGTTTCATACGAAAGTTTGGAAGTATCATTAATGAAACATCTGGTGTTTTGAAGAAAGAAATGTTGTAATAGTTTTCGGATGTGATAAATGGTAATTTAAGTAAAATAGAGCTTTTTTGAAAATTATTGATTTTTCTTGATACCGCGATTTATTGATTATCCTCGGTAAGAGTGAATTTATAATGCTTTAATAACACTTAATTACGCAATACGACGGATTCAATTATCATTGAATTTTAATCATATCCATTAAGGTTTTGTGAAGTTGAATTTCAATTTTTTTTTTAATATTCTACATTATTAAGGGGACGAAGTGATCAATTAAATAATTTTTAACACGTGGTCAATCATCTAATAACCTGTCAAAAAAGTAATTATACTCACCACAGCATTAAATTTTTCATCAAAGTAAAATATCACTGATTAATAATTCAACCGATACTAATAATTTAATTTTCACTTACTCGGCATATTTTTTTTTTTTATTACTACTATTAAAAAAAAGAAGGAAAAAAAATTGAAAGGGACGTGATTAATGTAACTAAAGATAAGATTTTTTACACTATCCGCTCGAGCTGGAAATGAACGTCGGATGGTGGAAATACGAGGCGAGCTTCCGCGCACTCGGCGAGAAGAGGAAATATCGGAAACGGAAAAAGATCATTACAGAACGTTGGATTCAAAGGGTTTCCAGCGCGATATTCATTTTCGTACCAATGTTTACCGCAAATTGAATCATCTCGTTTAATTTGATTTCAAATTTTAAATTTAATTGTAGTTGAAAAGTAAGCAAAAGTATCTCACCTAAATAGATTTAAACTATTAATTTTGAGTGAAATTTATTACTCAATCAATGGTTTTATTTGTTCAAAAAGTATACTTTCAAAAACTTTTCTAATTTTTTTTGTTAAAATAATATGAAATTTTTTTTTTTTTTTTTTTTAATTAAACAGTTAGATTACCAAATAATTTTCGTGATACATTTGCTATTTTAAAATTAAAATATGTAAAAATATTTTGAAAGTCATGGATTATTTTTTCATTTAGGCAAGTAGCACTCTTTGACTAATTAAAGTTTAATAAATTTTTGTTTTATAGTTTTTCAAATAATTATGAACAGAGAGAAATGTAAAGCATAAATTAAAAATATTTGAATTTTTTAAAATACCATTGCTCATTTTAAAGTTTGTAATTTTCAGATATTTTAATTATAAAATTTTTTAAATCACAATGAATTTAAAAAAAAAAATTTTGAAATATCTATGAATAAATTTAACATTTTATTTAAAAAAACGAAACCAAATTTTTATTTCTTATTTTATAACTTATTGATCCCCAACTAACTCGATTACCTTTTTAATTCATTTTGCTTATTTTTAGATAGAATTTGTCTTTAAAAATGTACAAAACAATATATTAAAACCAGGTGTGGCCTACAATTGAAGAAAAAGCTTTTATTTTATGCTCTCGGCCCTAAAAATTTCATAAATACGAAAACAAAAAGATAAATAAAATTCATAGCTATTCCATAAATTATTTATACAAGAATTCCATCAAATCATACCTCACTTAAAAATCTATAAAAATGATAATTTTTTCAAAGTTATAGAAACCCTGCATCGAAAATATTCCCCACTAATAGCTCCATTTAAATACAGTTCGAAGCACACATGAAACCAATAGCTACATAAAGTAAAATCCCGAGCATTCGTCCGGGAATTTTTCTCACCCTTCGGTAAAAATAATAAAGCCAGAAGAAAAAAAAAAAAGGGGCGGGGGTAGCTCGTAAAAAATAAATATATATAAAAAGCCACCTTTTCCAGCGCGAAATTTGTCGCGCTCCATTGACTAAACACATCAATTTCAGCGTGTGTGACGCACGAGGATAAAAAGGCCTTAGCCGCCACCTCTTCTTCGGCCAAAAATCGCGATGAACAAAAGCTCGCGCGAGCATTATCATAAATATCGTGGGCACCCATCATTTCGTCGAGCAAAAATTTCTCATCTTCGCTTTTCTTTTTTTTTTTCCTTTTTCGTCTCGCGGCGCTATTCGAGCAGTTCGGGAGTTTGAGGTTCCTGCGGTTGCGCCCACGCGTACCAGGTGCGCGAGTTTTCAGATATCTTGGAAGGCGCTGGAAAATAAATACAATTGTAGTAACCACAACTGGAATGAGTCAAGTAAATTTCAGACAACTTTTTTTAAAAATATTTTAAGTAATTGAATTTATTAAGAATAAACTAAAAGTATAGGCTGCTGTAGTGTATGGGAAAATTTAAATATAAAGTAAATCTTCAAGTTTATGAAATAATTGGGACAATGGTTGTATGTACATAGTCATTCGACCTTAAAACAGTAAATTTTAGTTAATTTAGGGTCTATTAATTTAATAAATTTGTGAAAAATTAATTTGATTCACATAATAGTGGTCGAATATCAAAAGTTAGACAAATCAAGCACTAGTTTTTGAATTTATAAAAATTACGCCACTTGATCAAAGTTTGATAGAGTTGGTCGAGCTAAACCAATTCTGGTGAAACTTGCCTATTTCGTTGATCTATAATTGTATTCTAGAATTTTAACTTTGGTCAAACTTGCAAGACTGCCAATCTCATCGTTTTCATGAAATTCTCGTAAAGTTTCAACGGTCGAAAATTTTTAAATTGTAACTAATAAAAGGTCTTCTTTTGATGAACCAATGAGGCATAACTTTTTTGAAAGTCAAATATTATCATGTAATCAATTTCTATCATGGTTTATATTATTTTTAAAAAATCCTGAAAAATGAAACTGTGATTTTTTTAAAACCTGCAAACGTAAGTGAGCTTATTGACCCTTAGCATAATTATTTTATTTATTTTAAAAACATAATCCAAAATCTGAAATTGTGATTTTTCCAGTTTTTACAGTATTTAATTACTACAATAAAATGATAACTTCCATATTTTGTGTGAATAATATTTTTGAACGAATAAATTTGTCTAGAAACTAGGGCAAACAGTTGCTATATATTTTAATAATACTGATAAAGTAGTAGATTACGAACGCGCCAGATTTGATAAAGATAACTCAATAATAGTTAATGGTAAAAAACTAAAACGAAAGTATTGAATCATCAATCTTCATTTTAGTCTCTTCTGGGTGATCGATATTTGAAAAAAATAGTTAAAATCGAGCGAAGTCTCAATCTTGAATTCACGTCAAAGAGGGCTTTTTATCGTAAATAAATACACTTCGGTGCTGAAAAACTTTCAAACTACAAAGGTGAAACTCCCAAATCTTTTGTCTCGGTGAAAAGTGTCCTCCTTTATTTCCATATTCAACGTTCTGAAGTACTCTTTAAATCGATAAAAGGGGAGCTTAGTGTACACCGCTAGAGTCTTTTCAGCCTCGATTTTTAAAAAGATAAGCAAATAAATTTTCCAAAAGAGAGTTAAATAAATAAATTAATCCTTTCTTGGGCATTAGTATAATACATATACAAAATATTTGGAGTACTCAAAATAAAATTTAAGTTGTTCATCTAAAAAACGAAAAAAGATATTACTCTGAATTGATCATGGTCGACGATACTGTGCAAAAAAAGAATCTCGATTCCAATAAAAAAATTCTCGTTAATTTATTGAGTGTGAAAAATGGAAAAGGCTTTTTCCAACCTGTGTAGTATTGGAAGTCCGAAATATTTTCATTCCAACTATCAAAGAATACAAAAAATATTGGTCCTGTAGAGCTTTGTGGTTATCACAGTAATTGAAACCACTTTTTGCAGCCGCAAAATTACAAATCTCACAATTTTGTGACCATTACTAAAAAAAATTAAATGTGAATATTCAATAATTTTCTTTCAAAAAACTAACTATCAAAGATTAATCGCAGAAACTTGAACCTTTGATAGAGAGAAAGATTTTTTAACTCTTTAATTTCCTGTTTAATTTTAAAATAGAATAAAAATAGCGTTTTTCATTTAAACCTACGTAAGAACGGAAAAATTCAAACTTTCAACAATCTGAATTTGCTTAATGAAAATGAGTTTCAAGAAAAAAAATTTGCTTTTGAATTACTGGAGTTTACAGGAACGTAAACGTAAGCTGTATTGTATTTACATTGCATTGACGCAGGACTTTGGCATCGGAGAAGCCGTTTGTAAACCGGGATGAGATGGAACGAAAAGAAGCCAAATCGAAAAAAGACTGAAGTGGAGGGAGGAAGAGCGGGGGAAGGCATGGAAGGCATTTAAATGAAAAAAAAATCGTGGGTGCTGGAATTTCTCTCTTGACCTTTCACGTAGAAATAAACTTTCAAATTTTTCCTTCCTCAAATCCAGATCCCCGGTTGATATATTTTTTCATCTACAAAATTCTTTAAGAAAAAAAGCTCGATTTTTCTAAGAAATTGCACAGTAGACTAATTAAAACCAATGGATCGTTTCTTTTTTTTAGCGACCAAAGATCAACGGAAATTCCAAAAAGAAAATATCGAGTGAAAAACGAGATAGAAAAATAAGCTTGCAAAAGAAGAAAAAACTGAGAAAACAATGAAACCACAAGGAGCCGGACGTTAAGTGGAAAAATCCAAGTGCGGTCAGACGGCCAAAAATTTCTCGGCTCGCGCCATCGCGCAGCTGCATTCTTCGCTCGAGAATGTTTGCTTCTCTCTTCTCTACCTTGATTACCGAGACTGACGTTCATCCTTTGGTGCAGAATTTCACCCTTTATTTATTTTAAATTATGTTGGAATAACATTTGCGAGGAGAGCTTGCAAGCTATTAATTATAAGCGCGTTTAAAAGGTACACAAGATTCTTAGTCGCAGGGTACTGTTTTACTTTATTTTTTTGAATGAAAGTTACTGGAATGTAAAGATATTCATGATTATCAATATAAATTTAAGTTTCAAGTAAAAGCGTCATAAATAGTATTTCATCAACTGTTTTGTGATAACCACGTCATGTAATAAACACTGCGTGTTTATAAAAGTAGCAGAGTCACGATCTAGCTAAAATATACAATAAATATTATACGACATGACACATTTTTTTTTTAATTATGACTAAAAGTAAATTTTTTTTATCGGTAAAAGTATGAAATTCAGAAAAAAAACTATTGGGTGATAAATTATTCCGATAGCTTCGTGCGCAGTAGGAAAAAAAAAAAATGTGAGCCGCACGTGGATAAGGTTGATTTTCAAAGATTAAGGCCGAGGGTTTAAACTCAAGCCGGTAAATCGCTAAAGTACACTGTATTGATGCGGTCGCCCACATGATGGAACCGTCAAAATTAAAATTGTAAAACAGATCCTAGGAGATCACGAGACGACTTGCGTCAAGAAGCGCATCTTTCAAACCAAGGAAGCACCAAAATCGTTTTCATTCAAAAAAAAATATTTTGAAAAGAGAATTTTTTAATATTTTTTAAAATAAACTGAGAATAATACTGAAAGTGCAAATTTTTGAAAGATTGAAAAGAATTTTTATTTATCTTTCATTCTTCAACGCTCCTTATGTCCTTTTCTTCAAGTTTTGCTTCGATGTACTTTTAATTCAACTCAGTAGTAACCTGAGAAAAACGAGCTAACTTCTAAGTACCTCAAATTAACAAAGTTTCGTTGCATACAAGGATCAATAAGAATCTTCAAAAAATAGCAAAAAACAAACTTATTTTCATTAAACCATAACCTTATTCAATATCTAACAATACCAGTAAATACTTGACAAAGCGAAAAAACAAAACAACTCAAACTTCTCCCTCAAAGAAAAACCGCTTGTTTCTAGGTGTAACAGCAATAAACATCACAAGAAGAAAGCGAGGAAAAAAAGCGTTGAATCTCTCATATAAAAACGACCTCACGGCAAAAAAAAAAAAAAAAAAAAAAAAAAAAGAAAGAAAAACTAACGACTCGTGACGGGAATAAGCGCTGAATGCAGCCCCGCAGCCGTAAAAAAATCGAGCTTTTTCTCCTTGGACGTACCGGCTCCTGTTTTAACTACGTGCCTCTTTTTTTGCCTTGGAGTGCGTGGTTTCTGGCAAATCGAGGCTATTTTTAAAACGACTTCCCTCTTTTTTTTTTTTTTTTTTTTTTTTTTTTTTTTTTTACTCGTGCCACCCGTACAAGAGGTTGACGTTTGCTCCTTTAATTGTTCCCTTTGCTAAGCAGGTCGGTAATTCAGTTTGAAATAAATTACGTTGACCGAGAGATACTTTGAATACTTTGCCAATTAACTCGAGCAGTTTAAGTCATTTAACCGTCTGCTTTTCCTATTGGACCTAGTATTTTAATTTTTAAAACAGCTAAAAAATTAATTCTCAGGTTTTTATTAAAAAATATATAAACAACAAAATTATTTGTTGCAGTTTAAAATTTTTACTATTTGTTTTATTTAATTTTCAATTACATGACAACCGTTTTAATACTTTGTATCATTATCAAATGTTGAATATAAACTGATTCAGTAAAGTAACATACTACAATTAACTTACAAGTAGGTGTATGATTCGTTTACAAACATCAAAAAATCAATAAGTTCTACTGGTTACATAATTTAATTTAAATTTTATATTTCTTTTTTTTTTTTTTTCAAATAAACTTACTTAAAATGATCAAAATATTAAATTTAGCTTTGAAGAGATTCTTTTACGAGCCCAGGACTCTATTATTTCATCGAATCGTGCCCAAATAAAAACAAGCCCCGCTTCACGAAAATTTATGACCCGTAAAAAAAAAAAAAAGAGAAAAAAAAAAACCCAGTAGGTTTGGGAAAGTAAGAAAAAACCTTGACGAAAGTAGAGACGACAAAGTCCTGGTCCTCGTAAATCTCACAAGCTTTCAAAAAACGTAAAGAGAAAGAGTAATCACCTGGATTCGGTACACAACACCGTCACAAAAACGAAACAAAAATACTGAAAAAAAAAAAAACACGACACCTACACTGCAGGCTACAGTGTATCGATATAAATCCATCAAATCTCTTTATTTTCAAAAGGTTCGATAAAGGCTCTTACACGCCCTCTCGATTTTTCTTTTTTTTTATTGAATAGTGTCTATGATAGGCCAGCCAGCTTGACCTCATTGCGAGTTTATCAAAATTTCATGGTTTACGGTTAATTTCAAAATTACGCAGTTTTTGGAAAGTCATATTTATTATTGGCTATGATGAGTATGGTTGAAGGTCATGGAATAAAAAAATTTCATCGATTTATTTTCAATATTTTTTTCCTTTATACGTTCTGATATAATTATTGTAAGCAGCTTCATATAAATCTATAAAGCGAAATAAAATTTTTTTTTATTGCTCAAGATTATTATGACTAATATTCTAGGCAGCTTATGAAAAAAAAAAAAAAAAAAAAAAAAAAAAAAAAAAAAAAATTTCACGACAGTAAAAACCTAAAAAAAAAATAAAAAATAAGTTACAAAACTATTTGCGCTGAAATAACTCAATGTACCTTTGAAGCAAAAAAATTTAAAATTGACGAGTAAAATTTTAAAACTTAATAAATCATAGTTAACAAGTTTTATCGAAAAAAATTTAGTCTGTTTTTAGAAAAAAATTCAAATATTCAGTGTTCGTCGCAAAAAATCACATTTCAAAAATGTCAAACGATCGGCTGTGC
The DNA here is from genome assembly GCA_038277355.1 of Encarsia formosa. Classification (NCBI taxonomy): domain Eukaryota; kingdom Metazoa; phylum Arthropoda; class Insecta; order Hymenoptera; family Aphelinidae; genus Encarsia; species Encarsia formosa. The sequence goes on from CM076187.1 coordinate 6,260,996, forward strand.
CTTTCAGAGTCAAAATCAGTGATTTTTTATTATTTTTTTTACTCTTTTAAACTAGGAACATAGACTTTAAAAGCTACCTTAGACTAAAAGATTTTGAAAAAATTGCTTTGTGAGTGCTTCATTCGCTTAATTTTTCAGTGGAAGTGCATATATAGCCTCTCGGAGTCGAATAAAATTTCGAATCGTAAGATAAAAAAAAATTAGTCACAAAATTTTGATAAACCTAGTCATGTACAGCCCTAACATAAAGACAAAAAATGTATTCTCATCCCACACATACATTCTCTACGAACTATACAAACCGTTGTTCTTTTGAATAAATTATTCAAAAAATCAACTCTAATGATAACTCAAAAGATGACCGGAAATTAGCGGAAAAAAATTTTACGTATCAGTCGGTTAGATTGCCGCACGGGTCGATGGGCAAAGGAGTCCGATCGAATTTCACAATTAAATGCACTCGCATAGTGCATCGAGGGGGGTGGAAGCGAGGATATATGCTTGCAGACGCTTCTGTGTCTGCACTGCAGTGACGTCAAGTGTGTGCTCTTTGCAGTCAGGAAAAGAGAGAGAAACTTGCTGTATCAGTTCTATGAGATCGAGGAAACTCGATGAGCGAGAGTTTAATTTTATTTGCTGGAACTTTCTCTTACTGAGATTAACTCGAGCGTGGGTTACTACGAGACTGGCTTTAATTTTCGGCACTTTTTAAACGAAGCTATTGTTCTTAATATTGACCACGTTGACCAATATTTTTATTCTGAGTTTTAAAAAGAATTTTTTTTTAATATTTTAAAGATTAATGTTCTTATGAGTTATGGAAAAATAAAAAAGAAGCCTTTGGCTAAACCATTGTAGAAGGCCTATTGGCAAGAAATATTAGTGATTTGATTCAATATTTGAAACAAAAAAATCCCTAAAATTTCGTCAATTCATCCACAGTTGGATTTTTTTTTAGAGATTTGTAAAGCACTACTGAATGTCATGATTTGCATCCAAAAAATTAAGAAATAAATAAAAATAAGAGTCGATGTGTTAAAATATACTATCTGTTGTGGGGCAAGTAGAACGAATATTTGTCAATGTTCATAAAAGTTCTGAATTTATGATTTAAATATTCTGATTTTTCTGCACTTTACTTTGAAATAACTCTCCGAATGTGCTACCAAGAATTTAAATTTAAAATTATGGTATGGCCCGAATTGGGCGCATTTACCTCAATTAATTATGAAAGAGAAGTGTACAGCTGATTGATTTACTTTCATAGTGTTATATCAATAGCTTTAATTTACTATACTTCAATGAATTTTTCCTTTCTTCTTTGAAAAGTTTCATTAAATCTTTAAATATAAGTGAATGATAAAAATCTTCAAGTCTATTGGAAAAAACATACGACGCTTAATATTTTTTAAGTACAAGGCTTCGATTTAAAGAGTAAATTTTAAACATGGCCTGCTTTGGGCTAATCGGAAACTGTTCCTCGTTGCTCCGGGGCTACTTGGGCTCGAGTCAAAGGCCAAATTGAAGGCACCCGTACGCGTAAAAGCCTCGCTTCGCTTCCGTCCGTCTTCAATACGTAATTTCCTTAAATTGACGCACTCCAAAGGATCCTGGACAAACGCTCCGTAATGATCCAGCATCCAGACCATAAAATTCTTATTTTTAACAGTGGCTGCATCCAGAATAATTAAACCCATCACTGCGAGAAGCACGGATTAATTACTCAAGCTCTCGAAACGCGCTATCCGTAAACTTTTGAAATTGATGATCCAGAAGCAAACAATCCAAAGACGGGGGAGATACTACACGAGAACTTTTCTCATTAAAATAATGACGCGCGGTTACCTAATTTAAGTGGCTCTGGTCTTTTATTTGGGTCGATGGAAGTTCGTAGCCCTCCGCAAAGATGCGCTTAAATTGTCTTAAGAGTGACGCGTAACTGCACCTGTATATGCAGACTGGATGACGAGGGCCTCCTGACGTACGTACTTATTTGGCTGGATATTATTAATCCGCCACTAGCGGGGCTCGACTCTGACGTTAATCCCACCCCTCGCGCGCCCACTTTTTGTCTGTCTCGCGATTCGAGAACAGATTCATCAGGTGGCGGTGCGCCGTCATGAAATAAACTAACATTTACGAATGAATGAGCGGTGTAATGTAGTCAAGAGTTTTTTTTTAATTTTGGGATCGGCCGTTTTATGAATGATAAAGAAAATTATACGATTGTGATTGGCTGATGGGGCAGGATTAAAAATTTCAACTTTTATTTATTATAAATTGCAGTAGAATGGAAACAAATATGAAATTTAGTTGAAACAGAATTTTTGTTAAATTGAGTATAATGTAATTGGTCAAATCGACATAACTTTTTCATTGAAAAGTACTTGAATAAATTAATCGATTGGACACGAAATTGCCTGGTTTAGTTACGCAGTTAAGCACAGACCAAAGGAATTGATCTCAATTCATCAAGAAGAAATTATTTAAAAAATTTACGGAAAAATACATTTTTTTTAAATTATTGTTATTATATTTTTCAGGTTTATTTAATTTAATTTATTTATTATTTTCACTCAAATGTATTGTCCACTACACACTGTTATTTATTCGAGTATTTACGTCATGTTTTAATTGAGTGGGACAAATATTGAAAACTGATGGATAAAGATTAAAACTATTGAAATTTTTAAAAATTTCAAGGAAAAAAATTTTTGAATCTTGTTTGTATTGAGGCTTGTATTATGAAACGAAAACAAGAGAACATATTAAGGGTAATAACCAAGCGTAATAAAGGATCAATTTGGTGAATGCTTACAGAATGATTTATCTTATCAATTCATTCGTCATTTGTCATCCAAATGAAATTTTGACACCTCTGACAGTTACATTGGTCGACTCGTGATGAATCAGAAAAATTTTTACAATATTTGAGAATAATGTAATTCTCTGGTTTTTTCGATATTCTGGACTGAAACACAGTTGATGAATCGCTGCTAAATTGAAAATTTTTAAAAAAATGTAGTTGTGCAGATTTAACTAAACAAACCTAAAGTTTTCCCAAATACTTTACCCAATTAATTTTAAATTAATATACTTAACTTCAAACAACAGTAAGCTTTCTGCAACAACGAGAATTAAGTGCTAATTAACGGTTACTAGACCAAGAGGTAGTCGAAGAGCATTTTGATGGAACTATGTACAAAGCTCTTGCATTATGATACGCGCTCCATTGGGTAATGATGCCAGTCATTAATGTGATTAGCTCCGTGAGCGTGAATTTAATTTTTAAATAACTCTTGTAGCCTCAAAATATTAAACGTACATTATCTTTTAATTTTGTTAGCCCAACCATTAAAAAATAAAACTGGTTGAAACAAGCTTTAGTTCACCAGGCTTTGTAATGAGATAGGAAATTGAAATGTTACTCTGAACGTCGACCGTGGTTGCTCTTTTAAATTTTACGTTATGGTATTATTTTACGTTATGAGTATAGGTACCCTATACTCATGTCACAGTTAAAATTAACTTTTATGCGATGAAATTACCTTGTAAGTACCCCGGTTAATATTCCCTCTAAAATCAAGTTTATTTTTCAATAAAATTTCCCTGTAGTCTGGGGAAAATTGAGTCCTCGATTTATCAGTGAATCTCAATTGTAATACCGTAGTGTAAATTGACTGTAAAATCTCGCATACGTGAGGTGAAAATTAACTTTTACAACACGTACACACTGAAAAGTCTGATTTCATCCGTCTTAACTGTTAATCTGCATGTAAAAAACCAATGAAATCTTTGTATATTTTGGTATATTTTCCATGTTGCTGACTTAATTGTTATATGAGACTTTTCTGTGTGTAAAAAGCGAGCCTTACAATTGCCCACCGCAACTCCACATAAATTTTTGATTCTGTAAAAAATTAAAAGATAAATCTCAAATCCACATAAAAATGAACTTTTTTTTTTTTTTATCAGCCGATTTTATCGAAATCAAGTGTACTTCTGTTATTGAATTATTATAAACTATTCATTCTTAAAACATGGGATGGTAGCAAAAAAAGCAAAAAAAAATTGAAGTTTCGAAAGCACGCGATATTGTCATGAATGAAGCTGCGCTTCTCCGGCCGCCGCGGCGCGGATTTATGAATGAGAGCCCAGCCAGCCAGGCAGGCTGCAGTCCGCAGCCTCCAGACTTCCAGAGCGGGAGCACTCAGCAGCTGCGGGGGGTGGGTCGATGGAGGAGGATGGCGCCACCGACCAGCAACGGCGTACCCCGGAGAGGTGATCAATACAACCCAGGAGGGCATGAGGTAGCTCCATTCACGCTCGCGGGTGGGTATCGATTGCGTGGGTGGCGTCGGAGCCAGCCCTTTGTCCATTCCGTTCCATCCCATTCACCGGTGGTGGCATTGACGTCCCCCCGGCCGCGGCGTGGGAGGAGCACCAGCCCCCAGCGCCGCGTTCCTTACTTTCGGGGTGCGGCTAACCGGGTCAGGGAAGATCCGATTTTTGCTTGCGACTGTGCGAGTTCGACGGCACAACTTTTCGCCACTCGCTGAAATCCCGACGACCAGGTACGGCGAACCCTCCTCGGAACTGGCTTTGGGACGAGGCGAAGGTCGTGATTCGTCAATCGTGACCGAGTCGCTGAGCATTTTCCCTATGAATCCCACACTTAGTTGAAGAGATTAAAGACTTATGCGGTCATTTTGTAGTTTAAATCTAGAGGAAAGTTTTTGGAAAAAGTAGAGATCAGAACTCACGAACGAGTATTTGTGCGTTTCAGAATTAAGCTCGACGTTGGTCGCGACAAATTTAAAAGTATCGACAAAATTTTCAATGTTTCTAAATTTTATAAATAATTAAAATTAGTTTGAAAAAATAACTTCGGTTATTTAGAAGAACATCTCGATGAAAAGAGATCGAGCGTACTCAAAGATAATGTAATTTTCATCATTTTGAACGTCATCAATACTTCCATTTTTTTATCAATTTGTTTAAAAAATACTTTATCTATGCAAAATGCATGTAAATTAATTTGTCTAAAAGTTTTTATAAATTTTCACTGAAAAATTAAAGTTTGATTTTAATAAATTTTACCAAATCTGGAGTATTGGAGCAAGAATTTACAAAAACAATTGTTTCATCAATATTAATTTTACAATTTTTTTTTCTATACATGTATCAACAAGTATTGTCTTCTTTTCTAATATTTATATGTAATTTAAAAAATGAAAATATTGAAAGTTCACTCATGCGCACTGTTGGCCAAACCAGCAGTAGACGCCGTGGGTAACATACGTAAAGGGGCCGTGTAAACTTATCAAGTTGCAGACGAAATGTTTTTAAAGGTTAATCATACGGCACACGTGCTTTTCTGTGATGTAGTGTATTTATTGTAAATACAAAATTTTAATCCAAATGATCGAATCTTATTGGTGTAATTGTACCTAGACTAGTGCTAAGTTTTAAATGTTGATTTGAAATCATTTTCTTGTAAAAAAATTTACAAAAACATCAGCACGAATGACTTTTAGCAAATTTTACTCTTCTATTCAATTACAATTAAGGTTCACCACTATATTAATTCGTCCATACCATAAAAAACCATATTTTCGACCTCCCATCATGCCAAAGGATAACAAGTACTTGCTCGAGCTTCAAAAACAACGCAGGCGTATGAAGGCTATTGCAACAAAATTCAGTCCTTCTCATATTTATTTGCAGGTAATTTTATATATTTTATACGTCATCCTGGCTTTATCAAATAAAGAAAAATTAGTGACTACTTTTTTAAAATAACTTTTCACATTCTTGTGTCAAAAAACTGGTTGTATTTAAGTTATGACAATGAGTTTTGTTATTGCATCATTCTGCTCCCCTCAAAAGTCATAGTACCTTGCAATGAAAATTAAAAATAAACTGTAGCACTATGTTTTGCTGGTTTGTAATTGTATATATGATAATAAATTATTGAAAATTTAGGTAATTGGCAATGGAAGTAAAGCTGAACCCAGGGCTCTATTATTGGTCACAGATCACACAAATTATTTGTTCAACTGCGGTGAAGGTACTCAGCGTTTGGCATCAGAACATCATGCAAAACTTACAAAGATTGAACACATATTTGTGACAAAACCAACTTGGAGAAACATGGGTGGCATACCGGGTGTTCAACTCACCATTCAAGATACAGGTGTTCCTAAAGTTGTTTTACATGGTCCTGATGGGACAATTGACCTTGTTGAAGCTACCAAAAATTTTATAACTCTCAATCAATTAGAAGTGTTGCCGGCAGATCTTTCCACTCAGTTTAATGACCACACCATGACAGTTGATTATGTTCCATTAGAAAATTGTGTAAAATCAGAGATTGATGAACCTGTGTTAGCTAATTTTCAAATTGAAAATATAAATTTTTATGATTATCATCGTAATGCTAATAACAAAAGACCACGGTCCCCAAACTCATCAAACAAAGAAAAGCTAAGTTCAAAAAGTCAAAAACGAATAATGAGTATGATGGCATACATTTGTAAGATACATCCTAGATCAGGAACATTAGATATTACAAAATGTGTGGATCTTGGAGTACCTGCTGGTCCACTTTTGGGAAAATTAAAGTCTGGGGAGGATATAACACTACCAAATGGTAAATTAATCAGAAGTCAAGATGTAACTGCACCCCCTGAACCAGGACCAATATTTATTGGTAAGTTATTTATTGGTTAAATTTTTAAAATATTAGCATTAAATTTTTATGTGGTCATAACTTTTTCTCATTAATAAAATGTTTTGGAAATTTTTTTTTAGTTCTCGAGTGTCCTCATGAAGATTGGATTGATATTATTGTAGAAAACCCAGTATTTGCAAAACACCAAAAGACTGCTGTAGATAGTGAAAAAATAGCCAGTTACGTAGTTCATTTTGCACCAGAAAATGTTATTAATAATCAAAAATACAAAGATTGGATGTCCAGATTTGGAACAGATACTAAACACCTTATTTTAAATGAAAAAAATAATGGCTACTCAAGTGAAGCAATTCATAAAATGCAGTACCAATTAAATCTTATGCATCCAACGATATTTCCACTTCTTAGTGGCGAAAAATTGAATGAAGATGGTTACAAAGTATTTCCATTTTTAAAAGAACGTAGACCAATTTATGATGAAAATTCAAAAAATGAACTTGAAAATAACAAAACTGAAAATGACAAAAATATTGAAGTTTTACAGGTAAAGTTGCGCATTATTCAAAGTAATTTATTACTTATTTAAAATACTTATCTGTATGAAAACTCATTTTTTCCAGACCCCAGACAATTTACATTATTGTGAAACTTTAAATGAAGTTCATTTACGACCCCACAATGGATTAGACACTACAGATGTTAAATTAAATGTAGATCAATATTATGATGAAGTTTACAAAGTTCCTGATTTTACTGAAACACTTGAGGATTTGAGAAAAGCAATTAATGGCCACACTAAAACTCTAGACAGTTTTGAAGAATATCCAAAATTACTTATGTTGGGAACAGGTTCTTCTATTCCTAACAAAATTAGAAATACCAGTGGTATGCTTTTACAGATAGATGAAGAAAGAAGCATAATTTTAGACTGTGGAGAGGGAACATTAGGCCAGCTGTACAGATTTTTTGGAAATTCTCAAATCGATAAAATTTTAAAAAGTATTAAGGTAAAAAAATTAATGAAAAATTTTTTTTTATCAATTCAAAAAATTTATCTTAAAAATTAATGATTTCAGGCTATTTATGTATCACATTTGCACGCTGACCATCATCTAGGATTAATTGGATTATTAAAAGAGAGAGAACGAGTGACGGACGAGCCTGTGTTCTTGCTGGCTCCACAACTAATTGTTACATATCTGTTCTTCTATCACAACAGATTTGAATCTATAGCAAAATTATTCCGACTGGTTAATAACAGAGAATTATTGATGAACCAAGTACTTTTGTCAAATAATGTATCAAGAGCTATGCACGAGTCTTTGAATGTCTCTAATATTGTTACATGCTATGTGAGACATTGTCCATATGCGTTTGGCGTTGCTATCACTTTGAAAGATGGAAAAAAGATCTGTTACAGGTTAAAATTTTTTTTTTTTTTTTTTTTTTTTTTTTTTTTTTTTTAATTAATATAATTTTAATGTTTCGATTTTAAATTAAAATAATTATTTCAGTGGTGATACAGTGCCTTGCGATTCTTTTCTTAAGCTCGCCAAAGACAGTTATCTTTTAATTCACGAAGCCACAATGGAAGACAGCCTAGAAGCCGAAGCTATAATGAAATTTCACTCAACAATATCCCAAGCAATCAATGTGGGTGTCAAGGCAGATGCAAAGTTCACTCTCCTCACACACTTCTCGCAACGTTACAGCAAAATACCTATGCTACCGTTTAGAAAAGAGGGAGGTCCAGACTTTACCCAAGTCGGAATAGCCTATGATTTCATGATGATAAGTCTTTCTCAGTTGCCACTGTTACATCTCTTCTATTCGACTCTCAATCTTATGTTTAGCGAGTTCCGGTCTTTGCTTGACGAGAGGAGTTCGAAACGAGAACTTAGAAAAGAACTGAACGCTAATTCTGTAAAAAATTAACAGTTTCTCTGGCTCGAACACACGTGAGACAAAATTGATTAGTGTTGCGTTTAACGTTTAAAAAAAATTTTGTTTTTACCTAAGATGTTTGTACAATTTGTAAAAAAAAATTTTTGTACATATTATGAATTTTATATGTAGTTATAAATATATTTCTAAATCTAATTTTGAAAAGTAGCGAGTTTTTATTTCCTGTTTGAAAAAATTGTAATTGTAACGACTTTGTTTATTTTAAAAAATATTAAATTTCAGTAGCTAATTTAAGTATCTTTTGTTACATATTCATTGTTTCAGTTTTATTATTTTGATAGAGGGTAGTAAAAGAAAAAGGAAAATTATAAGAAAGAGTTCATTTTTTTTTTGTTCCATAAAAACCATTTATTATTTTTACGAAGCTTTGACACGTCGCTTTACTTATTTCAAATAATATATTTTTTTCATACATCCGTGTATATCTAGTTACACGAAAATTCGATTGCATAAAATTACAGAGTATTATCCTATTACCAAGTAAACGACGCTAGAAATAAAATAAAATATATATTTTGTTATATTAGTTAATTCTACAGCACTTTTCTCTCCGTTCGCAAAAAACAAAAAGCTTTTTAAAATTTGTTTTACGTTTTTCATTGTATAAAAACAAAGAGTTAGTATAAAATATTTACTTAGCCATAAGTAATAGTAGAAAAATGGTAAAAGGTTAAGTACAAGGGTAAATATATTTACACAAAAGACAAATTTTTTTTTTTTTTCGTAAAAACGATCATTGTAAAAAAAGTACAAAGATCGACGCGTAAAAAATTCCTCGCCGTTTGAAGCCTGCTCGGAAAAACAATCTCGAGCGGTCAAACTGCGCAGGGCGTTTAAAAAACTTATCCTTTCCTCTTTTTTTTTTTATTTCTTTACCATTCGGACTCGCTCTCAAATAAAGTCTATTTGGTATAAAAGTGCACGTGTATATATAAATATGTATATAAAAAGGTATCGAATTGGAATGGATTGGTTCGAAGTTAACTTTCTCGTGCAAGTATTTAATTGAAGCTTGCGCAACTCGTCTCATTCTCTAAAGTTAATGTTTTGCAAAAAAGCTATAGCTCATTTCCCTTCTACACGCAGGGTTAGAAAGAGAATTCATTCCTCGCGCAGTCTCAGCAACGATACAGATTACATAAAAACTTTGAGATGTGTATAAATTGCGCTTCAGAATACTCTTTTGGGTGACGTTTACCTAGTTATCTCAAAAATTCTTAATAAATAATACATCGATACATCTTTACTTTTCTCAAATCGGTTTAAAAAAACGTCACCCAAAAATCATACAAACTTACAATTGTGCGCGATTGTAAAATCACGGCTGCATTATAAATAACTTATGATTCGTCTTCAATTCCAATGCCGAGACGTAAAAAATCTCTCTTTTCAACGTTCGATAAAAAAAATCTTTTTTTTTTTTTTCTTTCTTTTTTTTACTCTGAAGTAAATAATAAAAGCAAGGGGGGCAGTGGTGCGCTGCTGTCGTTTGGTGAACTCGGAAGCTTAGAATTCCCACTTTGTGGCGGACGCGTGGTCGGTTTCTCCCAGGCGAAGAGCACCGTTTTTGCCGGCCGACAGGTAGCGACCGTCCGTCGACTTGATGCAGAGCCGCGACGGCTCGCGGAGTTCCAGGTAGAAACCGCAGGATGGAACGTCCGAGTCGACCGTCACGCCTTCGCTGTCCGCGTGCCAGTACTTGCCGTTTTGTCCTGGAAAAAAAATAAATTCAGTTAAACATGTTTTAAGGGAATAAAAGAACAACATAATAAAGTTGCAAATATAAGATTTGATATTTACAAACTATAAAAAATTTAAAACGAAGAACTTTAAGACTTTAAAAACCAACCTTTGAACCTAACGACCCCGCGTTCGCATCTCTCAACCCGTATGGTCTCGTACCCGGCCTTGTTGCACTCGAGTTTGGGGCTGGCGGCGCTCTTGGGACCGACGAAGCCTTGCTCGCACCTGAGCACGAGTACGGGCCGGTTCATGAGGTAGAAGTAGTACTTGGCAGCATCGTCCCCGACCCCGTCGGCGTTGGCGTAGAGGTGACCGGAGCGCTTGGTGGCCAGGTACTTGCCGTTGTTGGCCCGGAGAGCCACGGTGCCGTCCTCGGGCTGCCAGAGGAGATCGTAGAGCCCGTTCGAGGAGCGCTTGTGCTCCGATGCCTGGATACCTCCACCAGACTCCAGGGTCCAGTAGCGGTCCTGCATGGTACGGACGTACCAGCGCTTGGTCGTGCGGTCGAACTCGAGCTGGAAGGTCTCGTGGCCCGAGATCTCGTCCTGGTTAGCGGTCACGTCCACACCTGAGACAAACGTAAACAAATTATTATTTTTTATTGAAAATTGAGTCAATTTGATTTTGACTAATTTATTCAAAAATTTTTTAAATAGTAATAATAATAATTAACAATAATTTTCTATTTATAAATTACTGTTTGACAGAATAAAAAGCGTCTAATCAATAAAATGTAGATTTTTAAAATTCAAATTTGACCAATCATTGTTTTGTTCTTTAATCAATCAAAATGTTACTTTTTTTTCTCTTAGAACCTTCACAATTTTTTTAAATTTTCTAAACATAGAAATTTAATTTACACTAAAAAACTCAATCATTGATAGTTAAAGTTTTATCTTCTATTATCTTTGAGAATACTAAAGTAATTAAAAAGATGCTTTAATTAGAATGAAGCATATCATGGAATAAAAATCGAAGAGTTTTATTTTTGTTAAAAAAAATTTTGTACTTTTTCCACCTTAAGGAAGCGTTTAAAGTCAGGCTTGAAATTTAAATTTCAAGATTAAAGCTCATGAAAAACGCTACATATTTTTTTTTACCATGATTACAGTTATAGTGAAGTTTGAAGTTGATTTACTCGACCGAGAAATCAAGAGTTAGTGAACCCTAAGTGATAGTAACGGCAGATATGTAATGTGACTTATTATTTTCCGCTCTGATAATTTATTTAAAAAACATGTACTCGATAAAAATTAAAAAAATAAAAATTTTTCAACAGTATACCACATACTAGAAAAATTCCAGTTGATGCAATAATCTTAAACATAATCACTTATCACTAAGTGCAATATATAATCTAATGGATAAAAAGATATCCTCTCCGGAATACAAACAACATTACAAAAAAAAAAAAAAAAAAAAAAAAAAACAACCAAGACGATTATTTTTTTGCAACCGTAGGTACGATAATTCGAGCTTCCGAGAAATCGAAGCCTCGCAGGATCGGCGGCGTTTAACATGCCAGGTTGTGCGCTCATCCTATCTCATGAATTTCTAAGAGGCCCCGTTTCCGGCTGCAACAGTCCGGATTAAGAAACGAATGAGAGTTTGAAAAAAAAAGCAATCAATGAGGAGAAGGGGGAAACTTTTTGTGATTCGCAATGTTCTTTACAAGCTTAAGGCTTTTCATGCAGCACACGGCACGTATTATCACTTCGCCGCTGATTCACTCTTCACACTGTCGGTCAGATAAATTTTTTCTATTATTAGACGATCGCGAAAACTACTTTTTTTAAAATACCGGAGTAAAACTAGATTTTGAAGAATTGTTGGTTTTAGGGAGATGCGGGCTGAGCAAAGAGCGAAAAATTGAATTTCAGGTTTCCCAGGCCCGCATTTGAATCCTAAAAAGAATACGCAATAAATTTAGAGCAATTTTTTCAAGGTTACCGAGATACAATGACAGGAAACCAATTTAAAAAAAAAGGCGTACGGAGCGCACCCGAGAATTCAAGACAGGAAGGAATACCAAGAGAGAAAGACAAACGACACTCCCGCTCGAGGAATTCTCGTTATAAAATCAATTTAAATCTCGTTTTTTTTTTTTTTTTTTTTAATTTAGCACTGTTTTTCGTACTTTTATCTGGCAGTAAAAATGATAAATGACTCCAATTTTTTTTCGATTCAATGATGAATGGACTTAACTGATTACATTAATTTTTTTCACACCCATTTTTTTCCAAATCAAAAGCTTTTTTTCGATAAAAAAAAAATTAATTCAATATCAAAATATTTATTGTATATTTTTAATTAAACTTTGAATTTATAAAAAGAGTATACCCATGATTTGATTAAATAAAAAATCAAGTTTTTTCAAGTATGTATCATTGGTGGGCTGGATTTACCGGAGAGTCATAGTTTGCTTATTATAATAATTTTTTAAAAACTTTTTTGCATGTTCCTTAACATCGAGAAGAAACTTATTTCGAGTTACGTCAACCGTATTTTTGTTGTTTAAAAATAATAATATTAAAAAAAAGTTAAAACGAGTATGAAACTTTTTTGCCAAGTAAAATTTGTAAATGTCGCATGTTTGAAAATATATGAATGTATGGTTTAAAAAACACATAAGTATTTACAAAATTATACCCATCAGTTTTATAAAAACCACTCACAACGCTCACATTTAGCAGATATTAATTTTTTGTATCTCATTAAAAATTTGTGTGAAATCACCCTGGTGGAATAGGTAGAAAATAAAGCAATAATAACCTTGTTTAACGGACACGTAACGCTGGTTGAGAGCAGCGACGAAGGAGGCCTGGGGCAGCGAGTCCTCGAGGGAGAACAGCTCGTCCCGGGTGACGGTGGTCGAGCGGGACTTCAAGACGGCCTTGCTTCCGATTGGCGCCAGGTAACCACCGCTTATGTCTCTGCAAACACAAATTGATTAAGTAACTATACTAAAATTTACACAAATTTTAAACTGTGAATGACTAAAATTATGACAATCTATTAATATTCTTAGTTATTTCTGAAATTTTTATTCATTTTAACCTTTTATTGACAATTTTAAATTGGAAGATTTTCAGATAAGGTTTTTTTTCGCTGGGACCATGGATATAATTTAAGATCGAATCGTATACAAAAATAAAACCAAGGTTACCAAGACTAATAAGTCATTAATGTCCCATAATTTTCATTATTTATTTAATTTTGACTTATAAGATCGTCTTCTAAAAAGTTCATGTTTTGGTACTTTTTACACAGGCAAGCACAAAAATTTTCCCTTTTCATGTCAAGTGAAACCAGATTATCCCGAGATTACCCGCGCAAAACAAGTTTGTTACTTCATCCAAGATGTCACGTTCGTTTTTTGCCCTCTCGGTTTGTCAACAAAGAGGCTCAAAGATTATTCAAATTAAATTTTGAATGAAAAATTTGTAAACCAAGCGGCTTCCTCGTACGTACAATGCAGCATTTTCTCACAATCCCCGCGGCAGTAGTTTAATTTAAACTCTCGCATGCAAGCGCGTTTACACACGAGAGGATCTGGTGCTGCAATTTAAAGGCATTAGTGTGTCTCCGCCGTTGACACGTTTCACTCCGCGCGTATGAAAGCAAAACGAGCGAAAATCCCGCGTCTCCTAATAAAGCATCGTTGAGACCTGGAAAAATGAATCAATCGGGTATAAACGCGTGCGAGAACTGCTTGATGAAGGGAATGAAAAAAAAAAAGTCTAATTCGCACGTCGTCGCTGTGAGTCAGCTGGCGAAACTGCACTCTCTTTTTTTTTCCTTTACGTCCATTTCGGGGATTTAGAGTGAGGAGAGAAATATCGCTGGCTCTTGGAGGTATACAGAAGACAGAATTTTGTGCCCGCACCTGTCGCTTTTTACAGCGCGTATGGCGTTTCGAAATTGATTACTTCTTGTTTTCGTGCCTTCTGCGGCAATTTTAGTTTGCTTTTAGGTTGTTTGAGTTTGCTTTTCAATAGAAATGTGTGGTAGTTAAAATTCATTCATGATAACTTTTCAAATTGGAAATATTTTCAAAATGAATTTCCAATGAACTAAATGAAAAACATTTATTGTTCTCAAACCAATTAGTTAAATAATTTATACATTTTATTCCGCCTATAATGATAGATTACAAATCAAAAATGGAGTTCTAACTTTGCACCACTAGATGGTTATAATGTACTCTATTTACTGAGCCATCAACTCGCTTTAATTAAACTAAAATTTTGATTGTCTAATGAACTTCCTTCTACGATAATCAACAAAAATATAAAGCAAAAATTAATTTTCATGAAACTCATAAAAAAATTTATAAAAATTTCAAGCTATTTACCTGAGAGCTAATAGACCAGCATGGAATTCGGCGGCGTAGAGGCAGTCGCGGGTGCAAGTCTCGAGGAGTTTGCCGTCTCTAGCGAGGTACTTGTTGTTGCAGGTGTGCAGGGCGTAGTGTCCACCCTCGGGTTTGCCCCGGGCGTCGACGTGCTCGCTCTGGCCCCGGAACTCCAGGGTGAAGAGCGTGTCCTCGCCCCAGGGTACGGGCGCGTCCACGTGGATCTCGTCCTGGGACGCGCTGAGGTGAGCGAAACGCTTCCTACCGGCCGATCGGAGATTCACCTGCAAAATTATTTCATTTTTTGTTCGTATCAGTGAGTTAACTGGTTTTATTGTTTAAAGTGTTTTGTAGTAACATTAGGTTAGCGGGTAGACTGTTGAACTAGTAACCAAATGTTCTTTGATGAGAGTACAAACCGCTCTTGTATAGGAGAAGGGTGAAATCAAATCATTGATATTCTGGTAATATTTCAAAAATTAAAAAAAAATTAACTTGGATTTAGATTTGATTATTTATTTTTTTTTTTTAGTGTTCAAAAACTAGCATTTTTTAGTGATTATTGATATAATGCGTAAGCATCGTTGTAAAAAAAAAAAAAAATCATTTATTACAAACAGTTCCCATTTTTTAAACTTTATTTTGTGTATACACTATACATCTCAAATTTAAGTACTTTTATAAAACCTCTTCCTTTATTAAGCTCAAAACAAACAAAAAAAATCTAAGCTTACAAGATCCTTTTGCTCGATACCGCTATAAAATTACACTCTTCGTGCATAAAATCTAAAAACCCGTTTACAAAAAAGTCCTACATCAGATAATCCTCGGGACAAAAGATATTTGAAACAGCAACAAAAAAAAAATTCAATATTTTTCCATAAAAAAAGGCCCGAAGGTATCGCGTCCCGAATCTCGGTACTTTCATCGAAAGCACGAGCTCACGATTTCGGCCCCCCCGCCAACACGGAAAAATACCTCGCTCCCGCCGAAGATATAAAAAAGTGTATCTAAAGTATTTACAGCTATACGTGTTCCCTGTACTTTCTCACCCGGTCGGCGTAATAAAAACAACGATAAATAGTCCCGCGAACAATGATTTACCCGATTTATAAGTACCTATACCGGGCGACTTTTACTTTCTCGCGGGTATGTGCATTTTTTGTTGGAAAAGAAGAGCGAAGAATCATACTCGGGGATCTTTTAATTCGATCGAATTACGTTTATACGTGACGGGGATAAAATATCTTTCTCCCGCGAATTTATTGACTCCTCGCGGTAAACAAACCATTTATCCGCGAACATTTCTTCGTGATCGAGTATGTGACTTCTTTTGATAGATAATATTGGCGCGGAAAGTTATTTTAGGGCTTTTTTTGAAAAACCTTTAAAAAATGTGGGAAAATTGAGATAAGTAAATCAAAAATTTATGACTTTGTAAATTATCGCATTTTCATTATTTTATTTGTTTATTGTTCCGATTTAAAAAAATTAAAGCAATCTTGTTTTACATAAAAACCACTAATTGATTTTAGTCAATATGAACGAATCAAGGCTGGTCAAGGTATAACTCGCAAACTTTTCCTGCACTCAACGCTTTACTATCGGGTATGATTTTCAAATTTAAAAAAAAAAATCGATTTTATGTAAATTAGTGCTCCTTGCCAAAAACTAGTTTAAAAAAAAATTTTTATTCTCGTTTTATGCATATTATTAATTGTTATTTTACAATTCTAGTTGAAATACACTAGATTTTTTGAGAAAAATGTGGACACATTCATAATGACTTTTCAAACTTAAGATTGAATTTACGGATTTCAAAGTTAAGTTTTCAACGATATGAAACAATCTCAGACATCGCGTTCTTCTTCAATATATGTACGATTAAACAAAAACTTTGCATACAAGAAAAGTGAAGTATATTAGAGACTGCAACCGTTACACGCGCTTGTCTATTTACCGCACGAGTGTGTGTAAAAAAAGAAGGCTAGTGTACGAAGAAGCTCGGTGGTTTCATCTTCCGCGTCTGTATATATATGTACGTATTAAATAGCTCACCGTACGAGCTTATTACTCGCATAAATACTATGTAAAACGATGATTGCAACTTGCGTTTAAGGAAGCTATGCTGTTTTTACATGTTTACAAAGTCTTTTTTACCGGATCGATCTCTTATCTAAATATTTAAATTGGGTATGAAAACGAAAAAAAAATTATTATAATAATTAAATAATTCCCAAAGCATCATATTTTAATCCGTCACAGTGTCAAGACTATTCTTCAATGTAAAATTTGCGATTAATAAATAATATTTTTCTCAGCAGATTATCACAAAAAATCTCCAATTTTAATTTGTAATTATATAGATTTGTCAAAAATAGTTTTGCAATCAAAAATTCAAATGTATTGTTACACTAATTATATAGAAACTTAGATTTAGTGTAGTAGAAATAAAATTAAACCAGATTTTCTCCACGTTAAAAAAGGAAAAAAATCCAGGATTTCCAGTAATAGCATAAAATAGAAAAAGGGGCGATAATCACCTGGGGCCTTGCGGCGAGATGAACCAGCCAGTACTCGGACTCGCCCGGGGCCTTGGCGGTGCACTTGAGCTCGTCCTGGCTCGAGCCCAGAAAGTATCCCCTCTGCACGTTCTTCAATGCCCATCTTCCGCTTCCTGCAACAGCACGTGGCCAAGGATAAGTTATGCAAAAAAAAGGAACAACGATCAGCGTGTAATCGCTCCTTTTACGCGGGGAGAGAACAACCGTTGTAATGTGTACGCGGGAGGGATTAATCGGATGATACTAATTGACGGGGTATTGAGACTGATGCGATGTTTTTGTTAAGTGATAGAATCATTCCCAATAATTCATAAGAACTGTTTAAATTAAACTGTTAAAATTAAAATTCATCGAAGATTATTTTTATTTGAATCCTAACAAGTAAATAATAAGTAAAATTGATGCAAAATGCAATATTTTAAAACTTTCAAATAAAATTAAAAAAATTTATTTTCAAAATCTTTTGATCATTTTTTTTAAATTTTTTATTCAAGCGTACTCAGACTTCATTTGTATTGAGTCAGGATACCGTTAAAATCTTTTGATTAGCGACTAGTCAAAGCCACATTTTATAATGTAAGTAATTTTTATTATTACACTTTATTATCATAAGTTTTTCCTCCTGCTTTTACAAATCAAAAATAAACAATCCATTCATTTTTTCATATATATTTCGATTTTTATCAAAACTTTTATTTATCGAATACAAACCATCATGGGCCAGCTGGATCTGGAAAGCGCATCCATGATCTCCGGCATCCTCGGCCTCGCAGGTCACGTTGCCGAACTGATCGACGGCCAGGTAGCGATCGAGGTGGGAACGAAGATAAACCTGGTGCTCGTTTCCCTCGAGAGTCCACAGCTGTTTCTTTTTGAGACTGGCTCCGTTCGCGTTTATCTTGAAGCCGAATGTCTCAGCGGTCAGGTACTTGAACTTGCCGTTTATCAGACCGATCTGTTGAAAAAAAACATAATATTAATGTTTGAGAACTCAAAATTTTTTTCTGGGTAAAATGTATGAATACGATAATTGTGTCATTGATCAGTTACGAATAGTTACATTTGAATTTACTGACAAATTAATTTATTCACTTCATAGACAGTAATTTGTGTCGCTTCCGTAGTCTTGTTTCAAGTAACTATCACAAAGATAAATCAAAAAATGTCATTGACGATGGAGAAAGCTAAGTGAACGTCCTCCTTAGATACATGTATCATCCGTCCAATTAATCTGAATCTCTCGCAGCCGTTGATTACTCCGCGGCAATTACTGTGCACATGCATAATGCATGTTGCCAATAAAAAATATTACTTATTGCATCGGAATTGTAGACACGCACGAGGATAAACAAAAGACAAACTTTCAGGTTTTTCAATATTGAAAATTTATGGGTAATATAAAATAACTCAAAAATACTGAGGTTCTGTTCTCTACCCGACAAATTAACAATAAAAGCAGAAACAAAAAAAATAAAATTAACTTTCCTAATTAAGTATATAATTTATTATCAGAATCAATTCAGTCAAAAATTAATAAATCATCCTAAATTTTTTATTTTTCCTGTTGCATTCTGGTAAAATTTTTTTAATTTATTGATGCGAACCTCGATGCGAACCTTAAGAAACATCTTTCATAATAAATCTTTTCATAAAAAAAAAATTGACTATGACTCTCATTTCATTCATAAAAGTAACGTTTCCGACGTATGTTGAGTATTAAAAAAAAAAAAAAGTGCAGGCCTACCAATAATAGAAAAAAAATTAGAAAAGAGAAGATTCTTTTGAAAACAAGCGCTCTATTCTTCTTTTTTCGCGTGCACAACCATACTTTCGACCGTCTGTTTCCTGAGTAAAATTTTTGACAACGTAATTTTAAGTTACCATGTTTGTGGATATTGCACTTTTGTACGTTCATCACTAACAAAATTTTTTTTCGTGGTAAATATCTTGTAAAACCATCATTCAATCTAATAACTACCTTATACATCGTAAATTCCACCTAATCTTAATCTATGAACTTCGATACGATTCTATCTATACATAAAAACAGCAGATGAGCATTCATAAAAAGCACATCAGCCCAGACACACACGAGTATGAATTTCAAAAATTTAATGGAGCGTCTGATGATAGAGAGACAAAAAAGTACATAGAAAAGAGGGGCCTTTCATCTTCGGGAAACAAACGTTCTGTTCTTTCTCGTTTGCGTGCAGCCGCTAACACAAAAAGCTGCGAAACGTCTGTTTCTCGTTTTAGACGATGCGGCGTATTCGGGAATTATTTTTTCACCAACAGATTTTTCTAAGTTTTTATGTTTCTGATAAATAGTTTAATTACCAGAGCCATGGTTCAACGATAAAAATCATGTTTTATTTTTACAAGTATCATCAAAATGATTTTGATCATTAGGCTTTATCATTAGCTGACAAAACCACCTATTTGATAATATTGGATTTTTGAAATAAATAATGAGTATAGCGTTGAATTTTCACAAAATAATACGAAGTTAAACATTAATTAAGTTATTGCAACGCTAGAACCAAAAGTTTAACCGAAAATATTTGCTTCTTTGGAGATTGTCATTCATAACCCATATGTTTCAACATCAACATGCCACTTCCGTTTTATCCTCGCTTAAACAGTAGCTTAGATAAAAGCAAGCTTCAAGAGATGTCCCATATGGTGAATAACTACCGTGGAAGTGTAAAATAAAAAACCGATTGACAAACAAATGCTTTGTATTTTAGCGTCAAATGATAAATTGACAGAACAAAAATTAAAATGTGTCCCAATTCTTAGCAAAAAAGTTCTGACTTCGAAAATGACTGCAGATTCGAAAAAGCTCGAAAAAAAGTAATCAATAAAAATACAGAATTTTTTGAAAATATAGTTCTAAGCTCTACATCATAAAACAAAATACTATGATAAGAAAACAAAGTCCAGTCATAATAGTTGAAAGCGTTAATGATGTACACAAAGGACGAGCGTTTATCACTAACATTCAATCTTTTTTTTTATCTTTCCAGGATAAAAAAATACCTTATCGCAGATAAGAAATTAAAAATCTTTTTCAGTTTCTTGTAAAAATAGTGATACAAATTTTGAAGTCTTCAAGAGAAAATGAATTTTTAAAGAAAATGAAAAGCCACAAGATTGTAATTTTTATAAAACTGTATTCAATAAATATATTTACAAAACAGTTCAAAATTGAAAAATTTTCATCGAACATGTAAAACAAGACTATCAAGACGCAAAGAACAAAGAAGCAAATGAAAAAAAAAAACACCCCCATTTCAGTCTACAAGACAAAGAGAATAAATCGTTTCGCACCCCATGCACGTTTAGCGCGAAACAAAGTACGAAGCGCAAAAAAAAGGGACTCAAGGTCGCGGTAAAAACGCATGGACCCCCTGCAGGGAAACTGTCAAGGGGGGGGGGGCATGAGTCACGGCTGGCTTATAATAAGTATATACTTTATATTGGGTGACGGTGCAGGCACGACCGGCGCGTTACTAATTTCAGCGAAGTCAAATAGTTTGGATCCCCGCCAAAAACACCGTCGCGGATGCATCCCTAACGATCATCCCAAAAGTTCGTTGATCCTTTTTTTTTCACTATTTCTTGGTAAAACAAACTTTTTAGCTTCCGAGAGTTTTGGAAATGACAGGATTCATGAAGAACCTACTATTGAGAAACTGTTTGTTTTTGCGGCACAGATTTTGATTGTCTGAAAAGTGGGTCTTTGCGATTTATTAGTAACAATTTATTTAATTGATTATTTATTGACGGAGACGAGGGTTTACAATAAATAAAAAAACCAGGAAGTTCACTTGAACTGATATTAAAAAAATTGATCTACTTTATAAAAAATAAGTGTCCATACTTGAATCGAAACATTTCGATAGTATGATTTCTGAGACACGGTCCATCGCAAATTGCATGAACAAAAATTTCATCCATGGATGAAATCCAGGAAAGTATATAAATTACTATTAGCTATTTTGAAACGTGAAAAAAAAATTTACTTCACACGATTTTTACTTCACAGCTTTTCTAAAATAAAAAATCACTTTTAGAAAAGAGTATTTTTTTTTATTTCAACGACTTTAAAATTACTTCCTCAAACTTGTTATTAATATTCATTATCCTAAAATTGCTTAAAGTATGCCCTACAGCTTTTAAATAGACCAAACTTCTAAAGTTAGATCGTAGGGTTTTATTTTCATCATTTTGCACTACAAGCGCATGATTCCCGAGCCAAGAGAGACTTGCTTTGAGGTAACGCAGCAGTTAGCAGTACAGTGCTTTACATTAGCGTACACCAACGAAAATTAAGCGTCGGGGAGAAAATTTTGGACTGGCTGCATTTATAAAACAAGATTGAAAAATTAGATAATGGACATCTTGGATTTTTTTTTTTTTTTTTTTTTTTATTACTGTCGTCATACACTAGTGACCTAATTGTTTTCCAAAACCACAGCTGTCGTCGCATTGTTATGACGTTCCAGGTCAACCGCAAAGTATCACCGGCTTGGAAGCTGCTCGTCTTGAACAATGGACGGCACGCTCAATTGGACTTCGCTACTTGAATGAACTGATTTGACTAAAGGCTTTGCGTTCTTTTTTTTTTTTTTAATTTTCCGGATTGATACAATTTTCTTTGTTTTTGATTGTATATAAGGTAACTAACGCCCTTTTTTATTCATTACTCCCATAGAAATAAAAATCGTGTTGCTGAGGCTGATTTTTATGGAGGTGAAATAAAAATTACCAGCATTTTGGAGCTTGACATACTGCATACCTCGGTAATGGTTATTTACGATTTAATAAAGTTTGATTTAATACCCGACATTTTGCGTCCCGATACAATTTTGTATAATTTTAATTTTGATTTTTCTAACCATAATCCACGAGCAACGCAAATAATAGCCAGAACAATAGAATTACTCAGTAAACAATCCTTCGTTTCGAATTAAACTAAATGTAAAATTTACGATGCCTGTCGTGCTCGAGAATGTTAAAACTACCGCTTTCCAGGGCGGTTTTAACAGTGCTATTAATTCATCACGACTAAACAAATTGAAAAAAAATTAAATAAACAATCGTCGTCCCCGCCGAAGTAAATTAGTAGCCGTACGAGTAAAAATCACGAGTCGCATAATGAATCCGAACTTTCCTCGTAGTTGCCAATTAACTCCGTAGTCTAATCACTGCACGGCTGCTGTTTTTCTTTGTGCTGCAGCTGTACCAGCGATCATCATGGTCGGGACATGGCTAATGGAGGACTCTATCCAAGCTGCTACTTTCTTCCTAGCATTTTTTTTTTATTTGGCAAGATGGATTTGTTAAAGAGTACGCTTAATTGCAACACTAGTTGCAAAGGATACTGCAAAAAAATTCTTTCGGGTTGTGGAATTGTATTAAGTAAAAGAGTGCAGTTTATGTCTTTTTTATTAATACACTTTCGGCTTTAGAACGCTTCCTTGTTTTTGTATCGAACTCTTTTACTAACTACAGTTACCTTTTAGGTGCATTTTATAGTTAATTGGGTCTTACATTTTATTTGAACTCAAAATGTAGTTACAGTTTAAAAATTGAAAACTCAGGAAATGTAAAACTTAAAGCTACATGGTATTTAATAAATTTTTCAGTTATATGTTTACATACAATCCAATTTAAAGAGCTTTTTTTAAAGTAATTTAAAAATTTCTTTGTAACTATGATTTAATTATAAGTGAAATTAGCAGCTAAAGGAATAATAATAATAATTTTTTGCACTATCTTAAAAATAAACAAACTATTTGTAATTGAAGACACTGTTCATTACTCTATCGACTGAACAGTCTATTTGATCAAGCAGATGTATCAATTAAAAAAAAAAAAAAAAAAAACAAGATTTGAAACTCACCGTCCATCCAGTCCGATCAACTCCGTTCTCGGCGTGTTCCGTGCCGTTGGTCTGCATCTCGGCGGCACTTCCGCGTCAGTTCCTCTCTCGCGAAGATTATCAGCTGTTCTCTGCTCCCCCACTCTCTCGGTTGGACTCCTGAAATTACAACGCCGAAGCGTTAAAAGAGCCGGAGAGGGAAAAAAATATGTGCGTAACGGTTCGGCTGTTTGATTAACACCGAGCGAGCAGCGGTTCTTCTTTTAAAGCCGAGTAATTAATTGTCCGGTATTTTGGGGGAAATGCCCATTTTTTTTTTTTTCGTTTTATTGCTCATTCTTGCGTGGAGTACTGACCTGAATTTTCCATTTTTTTTAACTTAATTTTTAATTATTATGGTTTACAACAGGTGTCGAGGAATGTTTCCTCAATACTTTATTAAGAGACGATCGTTTACGAGCTGTAAACTTGTTCATTTGAAATTTTATTGACTTTATTGCGTTTTTTTTTGGAGGGCTGAATGAGGTAAATTTTTAAATCACTTCATAGTCAAAATGAGACAGAATACAAAATTTCGCATACCTTTTTTCTTTTAATGAAAATTTACATACTGTAGAAAAAATACTTATTAAACGAATACAAGAGAAACGATTTTAATGAATACTCAGGTCTCAAGTAATCTTTTTACCAAAAAATCGCTGCACTTTGGTTCCTACACAAAGAAATCCTCACTCGGAAGAGAAAAAAAAAAAAAAAGATACATAATCCGGCTCTCAGGAAAGAAGGTAATTGGCCTCGCCCAGGTATATCCCAAACAACAAGTCGAGCAACACGCTTAAAAAAAAAAAAAAAAAAAAACTGACTCAAGAGCGTCCGATTCTATTCACGCGACAACAATAGGGACTGCGGCTATAAAAAGAAGAAGGAGTGCACTGAGCGCCTCTTATTATTCATGCCGTAGAAATTAAGACTCGTGCATCGTGAATGCGGTACGATGATATATGTTAAAGAGAAAAAAAAATGAATACGCGCCCATAATTCTTTACGATGAATTTGGTCTTTCTCGAGAAGCAAACAATAAAAGGTATCGAGCACGCTTGTAATGTCGTATTGGTATCTAAATTGGATTATTTTAGTGAATATTGATTACTGAATGCGTTAACTACAATAAGCTCAGTGTTTGTCGTAATCAAATCGAACTGTTATTGAAAGAAACTGAAAGATCGCACCAGTGTTCCATGCATAATGCTTGAATTTTACATCAAATCTTTGTAACTTAAATGTTTTTTTATTAAATAAAAATTTTTGACTCTCTACAATTGTAGACACTGATGCATTGTAATATCAAATCCTACAGTAATTCAGAAAAAAACAAATTTCTGTGCCATCGAAATATCATTCGTACTTCAAGCAAAACTCGAAATCGTCGCACTCCAAAAACGTGAAGTCCGGAGCCCGAAGATACGGCATGCAGGCACGAGCCTATGCATATACAATGACAGAAGCAGGTATCGATCTACTACTCGAGAACTGACTTCTGGTGCAGTGAACCCCCGTAAGAGTACACCCGTTCGAGGGTGCGCCCACTTGTTTAAAATCCCCCTGCATCGGGACTTTTTTTACATTTTTCGCTGTCGAGGCACTAACCCTTCCTGATTTATCGCCAGGATACACCAAGAAAAACAAACAAGCTGGTACGTACGATAGGGACAGTTTTGAATAAAATGAATGTTTTGGGATTTAGTATCGTCATAAATATTCAAATGCTAATTAGATTTGTTATCCACTAATTAGATCATTTGAAAGAGAAAACTGAAATGTATAGTAGAAATATACTTATAAAATGTACAGAATATATATTAGTTTGACTGCAAGCAAACGAGGCCCTGACATATCTGTAACAAAATAATACATAGTCTGCAATGATAATTTAACATAGACTACGAAATTTTAGATGTAACAATTTTGAAAACATTAGATTAATGATCATAGAAGTACATTAATCATCGATGTAGTATAGCAATGCAAAAATTGACAAATAGACTCACGGTATAAAAACGTACTAATATAATATTGCAAAGTAAGAGATTCAGTAGATACTCATGAATGCAGAGTGTCAAGCCTTAAATCAAAAGAAAGTCTATATAATGATATTATAATATAGGTTTATCATCTTTGATATTTATAAATTTTAATAAATTTTCTAACATGGTAAAAATAATAGAGTCACATTTGTATTGCAAGTAAGATGAATTGTAATTTTATGTAATGTCAAATCAAAACTGGGCAAACTCTAAGTAGAATCTTAATTGACCTACAGAGTAAACTAACATGTTTTCTGTATTTTAGACAAATTTTAATATTCAAAAGCTAACATTTGCTTGCGAAAAATTCAGACAGATAAAGTTCAAGTTCATCCGGCAACCTTCACCCAATCAGTTTAACAATTTTAAACCACAGAACGAACTATTAGATTCTTACTTTCTGCGCAAGCGATGCATAAGGCCACCGCAATATCCTTCTCTCTCGAGTTTACCTGGCCAACGCCATCATCACCATCCATCAGGGACAAAAGAAGAAGCAGAGGAGGAGGAAAAAAGAAGCACCGTAATATTTTTCTCCGTACGCGAATAATGGACAATCCTTGCCCACTGCAGCAACAGCAGCGGTCAGTTCTCCTTTTTATACGGCAGACCGGAAGTTGGTTAAGCATCTTAACATCGAAGCGTGAAGAGGCAGAGGGGAAACGAAGAAAATGAAAGAGCTGCGAGTACTGGAGAAAAGAACTCGATCATGATCCTGTGATTTTTCAAGCTATCAGCGATTATCAGATTAAAGCAAGCCAGGGTGTTTTAAATAAACGACTGTTTTGTTAAATTAATGAGATTCATGCTGAAAATAAACGAAGCTGACCGAGACCTAGAAAGATCCCAGATCAAGATTAGGTGTCCAAAGCTAATAACTTCGTTAGATGTCTTCACTCAGGTGCATGTCTTCAAGTTCTGAAAAATATATTACTCGAGCTTCTTTAAAAATAAAAATTCATCAAGTAAACCACAACCACGAACCTGCGTAATAAATCGGTAATCACCGGTACGGACATAGCGAAAAAGAAAAGATTTTTCCGCGAACAGGAGGCCATCATCGTCAACGTATCATTTGCGATGTTAACAACCGAGCGATTTTTCCTCTGCCATCGAGTTTGCAAATTCATCGAGGCTTTATCATTCTCATTTTCTTTTTTCTCCGGTTTTCAAATCCCATTACCCCGGCAGCTTCCGGAATGCGCGTTTCATTACTGCACAGAAGAGCCACGACATTTTTTACCTGCTGGGTAATTTTCCTACGGAAGTTTTGATTTGAATTTTTTTTTTTTTTTTCAAATTAATCCAGAGCGTTCGATTAAACGGTTAAAAGGAGAAAAAAAAAAAAAAACGAGCCAGTGGGTCGTGAGAATGATAATTTTCATTGGAAAATTGTCTTAACCTGATTTGCATTACTATTGTTTTTGAAAAGTGTTACGGACTATTATGACCGATGATTACCCTTAATAATACTTTTATTCAAATAGAAATAATTTTTTTAATTTTCCGTTAGAATTGTGCAGGTGCAGCTGAAGACCCGCTCGGTTGAGTTTAATCGATACAAGGATCTGGAAACGTTTGGAAGGTTTTTTTCTCGGTTTTTTTTTAATTTGAGGGAAAGTCATAAATAGGGACGATTTGAGTATCCTTCGTGCCCCAGTGCTCGCGAAAGCTTAATCGCGCGTTAAATTTTATTTAGCTCTTAGCCGAGTCGTAAAATCTCGGTGAGTGGCCGTTTCTTAATTTAAGATGTTATCGTCTTTATTATACGGAACTGAGAGAAAAAATAATAATAATAAAAATTCTGACACACATTTTGCTTAAAGGTTGTGTTGGTTTACCGTTATTGTGATTTTAGAATTGGTCTAGTTACCTAAAAACTATTTATAGTACTCCTGGTCACTCTAACCTCAAAATCAAATCTTTGATGCGTGTTTTTGGTTACTCGTACTATAAAATAGTATATAGCACTGGTGCAGCACGTCACCCGGGCTCTTTAAGGACCTCGTGCTCCGCTTCGCTACGCACTCGGGTCCTTAAAACCGCCCTGGTGACGATGCTGCACCCGTACTATAATATACTATTATTTCGTTAAGCTTGAAATATTTACGATTTTCTAGGAGTAAATTAAAATTCAAAATCGGTTGTATATTGTACATCCGGAGATGATGGGGGGAGTTAAAAAATTAAAAATTTATCTTGTATACAATTATATTTTCCAAATGAATGATTTTTCGGAGTAGAATAAAGTTTAAACTCTTCTGCCTATACCAGTATGAATAAATTTTTTTTATTTAATATATAGACATATACATAAAATAATAAGCTTGACAGAATTTTCTGCCCACTATCTGGCGGGCACCCCAGACGTTCTGTTGAAACTTCTAGCAGGGTTAGATAATTTTTTATATTCAAACTTAATTTTATTTTAAATTTAATCAATGAAATTCGCATTTTACTACTTACTTCTTTTTAAAATCAAATTTAATTAAAAATAATGATAATAATAATAATAATTTAATAAAAATTATTCATATTACTTTAGTTTTATAAAAATAATGATTTTTTTTTTTGTTTATCTTTTCATAGGTGAAAATAAATGTATTTAATTGTTACTTTTTTTATTTTAATTAAATGAAAAGTTTCGAGGAAAAGCTGTATAACAGTACAAATGACTTAAATAAAAGCATATAAAAAATATATCTCAGAATTAATTTAGCGCTAACATAACTATTTGTTAATTTATGTATCTGAGTTTACTATTAAATTTATGAAACCACAAATTATTTCATCTTCTAAACACAAATATTTGGCACAAATAAAAATAAATGAATAAATCAATTTCAAAAAAATCCAACCAGACAATTTTACTAAAATTTAATCGAACTTAAATACTAAAAAAAATTATAATTATAATTACTAAAAACCATGTAACTTATGTGTCTAATATAAACAAAAAAAAGAAGTCTAAACATTAATTACACGATTCAAAGCGAGGCGAGCGGGGTCTTCACGTTTTAATAAAAGGCTCTTCGGGCACACAACAGCTCGCGAGGCTGTACGATCGTACGTGCGTGCATCGCGCAAAAGGTAAAATAAGAAGAAGAAAAAAAAGGGAGATGGGTAGGGCTGCTGCTTGTATTCGAGAGAGAGAGAGAGCGAGTTTCTGATGCTGCATACTTCGACGAGCCAAATATAGCTCGCTCGCGACACTACCAGCACAGGGAATTCGCCTTCTGCTGCTTCTGAGATATATATATGCGCCCGTGGTATCATCATCAAAGGTGCATACAAATATGCACTTTTGACTATTCTTTGTTTTCGTGTGTTGTGTACCAACAGCCACTCGAGGGTTTTCCAGACCGTAAACAATGATCGATGAGAATGATCTACTTATTAAATTAAAAAACACTATGAATAAATGTCTAAATAATTTTTGTGCCACAAATATTTGATTCAAGTACCAATAATGAAAATTTATAAAAAGATGATTTTTTACAATAATTTGTTTTACACTGAAAAATTTAAAAATTTTTATAAAAATATAAAAATACAATCATAAAGTTTTGAGATTTTTTAAAATAAAATGATGACAGTTTTAATATGATACCTACTTCGAAATCTATTTGCGAAAATATTGCTTCTTCAACAATAAATTCCTTATTTTTTTTTATTTTTTTTTTTATATAGCTTTTATATTTATTAAGATTTTTATCTAACTAAAACACAGATTCATACATGTAGTACCTAATCATAATCATTAAAGAAAAAAATGTATCGTAACAATTTATTAAAAAACGTACCAAATTAATTTTGAGATAAACTTCATTTCAATCTATTTCAAAACCTCGTTACCTATTTCTTTGGCTTTAAAAGATTTAAAATATTGTAAAGCGCAAAAAAGTGTAATAAATTCAAATCAAAGCAGTTGTACAAGTCTGAAAATGACTGGTGAGAATTTTCGTTAATTATAATGCTTTACGTCGACACTACATAGTATTTAAGTTTTTTAACCTGGCGTCTGCAAGCTCATTTAAAACTTCTAAATTAACATTCATGAGATGCACGTTATTCGCTTTAGTACCAATCTTCCTGTCTCTCTGCAAAAATGGGCTAATGACCTTTAAAATTTTCTCATGCACTCATAGTGTTATTCCAAGACATGCAAAATGAAATTTTCGTTCGTTTGGAATTAAGATTTAATCCACCGTTTTGTAAGCCCTTATCAAGACGTATACTTGATAGTTTATTTTATTTTTTTACCAAATTGGCACTTGAAATTTATTCCGCGATTGAAACAAAGAAGCCTTTGGAACTGAATAATCGAGCAGAAAAACTCGTTATCCAGAGTCAATTACTGTAGAGAGTAACTCAACTGATACAACTTTCGACTGGTACATCGAATATCGCCGGTTCGAATTCTGCTTGCTACTATTACTAAACGGAAAAAGCAATAGTATCTACTTATCATTACTAGAAAAAAAAAAAAAATTATTAAATATCAATGTCGTCTGGTTTGAAAAAAAAAATCAATTTAACTCTGTTTACTCTCTAAATTAAAAACTTGAATTTCACTCTACAAACGGAGGTTTTGCACCAATTTAAGGAGCACAAATAACCACTTAAAGCCTAAAATGCATACACATTCATTTTTTTTTTCCTCTTCATGTTTCACGGTTGAATCTCAATTAATTAAATGATGTCTCAGTCTAATAGACTTACTTTCCTTGCGTGAAAAAAAAGTGAACACGAGAACTTGTAAATCTCCTTAACCATAATCGCGTGCCTCAATTCGAATGTTAAAATCATTTGTATTTAAAGTGGCTGGCACGTAAATTGCAGAAATCATCAGCCATGCCTAACTTTTTTTTTAAGCATAATCCGAGTCTTACTCTCTACTCCGATACATGTAAACATATTTTCTATCTTTGTTTATAACTTAACAGCTATATTCAATCGTCAGGCCGTATTTATCTGATTTTATAGGTAATTTTGGGACGGAACATTGTATGATGATTTCAGAATTATTTAAGTACTATAATTGAGTAATAAAAAATTGTTTTTTTATAATCTTTTTTTTATAATCAAGTAGTAGTTTATAAATAATTTTTTATAATTTTTTTTAAATATCGGTAAAGAAATGCATGTAAAAAACTCAGATAAAAAAAAAATATTTAAAAAATAGGATTTTAGACATTTTAGTAGAATTGAGGTGAAAAGTATCAAAACCTTTTTTCTTGAAAAATTACATGAACTCAGAAAGAAGTCATAATTTCAGTACCCATTTTATCAGATTTGATATAAAAATCACCCCAACAAATTTATTTCTGTACCATAAATTCAACTGTAATTTCAGGCGGTAATTCTTCCAAGTTGACACTTACAAATCCCAATTAAAAATCGAGCCTCGCAAGATAAGTCAAAGTCTCCATAAATCAAGCCAACTTTAATAAAAAAAATTTTTCTTGATCCTAGAAAACTATATTTTTCCACTAATCTTACGAAAAAAAGGCGTCGTAAATAAGCCAGGTGACGACAATCAAGCGGGACAAACGATCCCCCCCTGGAAGCACAATAACCGCGTCGTCACCGCGAGTAAAATCCCCGCAGTCCATCTGGAGTAGAAAGCCCCGTCTTAATATCGCCCAATTAGAAATTAACTAGACCGGCTAACATGTGCGTATATGCAATAAAGTGCACTCGGTGGTCTGTTAATGAGACCCGCCGCCTGGTAACTAGGTTTACGCCGGCACGTGAGCATTTTTTTTTTTCGGCACGAGATCAATGAGAAAGCTCCCGCGGGGAGGTTTTAAATTTAGTTCTCTCGGGCACGCTCACTCGTTAAAACGTTTTGCGGATTAAAAGTTTTAACGACCCCGCGTGTGTCGAAAACCGTCAAAATAAACTCAAATCCCGAACAAAGAGCTGATCATCAATCATAATTCACTCCGGCGGTTGCGCGCGGATTTTCAAATCAGAGGCTCCTCGCGAGCCTTTTAAGCGCCATTATACACTTAACGTCCCGCGTGATGCATTTTAAAGTGCGAAAGAGGAGAAGCAGGAGGAGGAGGAGGAGGAAGAATGCGTTTTTATTGATCAGCGCCAGACGCGCTGTTTTCATCAGACACTGCTGTGCCGAGGAGGAGCAAAGTGTATTTTAAAATTTTTCACCCTTCAGCTCGCCCTGCCTATTTGCTTTTCCCTTGAGGCCTTTGTCCGCTAACGAAGCGCGGATAAGTTTTCCGCTAATAACCGTTCGTAACCGTTTTAGTACCGATTGTTTTTCTTTTGAAAAAACAGCGAAAATGTAGTAAATGTAAAATTTATGATCGAAATGAAAATAAGTAGTTATTTATTTGTATTAAACATTTTTATTCTTAATTGATTTAATGATAAGGTTACAGCAAAGATTTTAATGAAAACTAACAATTTGAAATTTAATTTCTAGTCTACAGCAATATATTTAAAAGGTTGTTAAAATACTTTGTATTGCAATAATTAGATAAAAAATGAATATTTTCTAATTTTTTAGCTCATGTAATATTACAGTTTTCAACAGAGCATAAAAAATTAATTTCAAGTTATTTGATATATTATAATGATCACGAATAAAGGAAAAATGATTTTAATTTGATTTTCTTCAAAATTTATTCTGTTACTAAAAATTATTATGCACACATCTTTTTATCAAGTAACGTAACAAATCAAATTGGTTATTAGTATAGCCAATATATAATTTTATTAATAGACAAATTAAAAATCAATGATTATTCCATACTGGACATTCACTAAATAAATAAACTAAGTATTTTACGTTTACATACCACGAATAACATTAATTCAAAAAACCCTAAATTTTGTCAGAGAGATAAAATTTTTTATTTTGTTAAACAACAACAATTACAGTAACCATTGACACAAGCGCAGTCTAACTTCGCGGTTATCAACCTGAAAAGAAAAACAAAGCCGAGATGCTTGGCGCAGATAGGTAGGGAGTGGAAAGCCCACTCGGTTTTGTCTGAAGATGCGAGCTCGAGAATCCAAGGTGAAAAAGCGTAACGGGCCTGCGTGCAGTGGGGTGGGCATATGACCGCGTATCGCTAAAAAATCATACCGGCGCGGTGAAAATTCATAAATTAAAGCAGATATCACTTTTACTTGCACTTTTTTATCAACTTGGCAGAGTGGAAGAATAATTAATTTTTTTTTAGCCTGGGTTAATGTTGTGTTTGCTCTAGATTAAATGGAAAATTAAATCTGCAATAGTCTCGTTGATTTAATTATTTTTTAACATGTTTGTGACAGTTCATTGTTTTAAAATTTTGTAAAAACAGTTGAAATTTCATTAATTTTAGAAGATAATTATTTCCATGATTTAGGAACAATGACTAATCGTACGACACGCGATCTAATGGAAAAAGAATCACTAAAACGTAATGAGTCAGCAACAGTGGGTTGTGTACACAAGCGAGAACGACGAAAAGCTCGTTGGCCCATCAAAATACGACTCTACGCACCACCCCCTCTTAGAGGAAGCGCTCCAAAAATATCCTCAAAACGGAGTATTTGAAAAAAAAAAAGAAAACACTATCTCGTTGGATTAGCCTAAAAATCCAGAATTATCCCTTGTTTTGGGTGATAACTTTAAAATGAGGATTTACTCATTTTGCAGTGAAGGTATTAAATTATAAACCAAGTGGATGATTCATTGCCTTCTAAACTATGTGTATCGAAAAATGTGTCCATTAGGCTTAAGAACTTACAAATTTATCTGTATTCTTTATCAAATTTTTTTCCGAGTTTTTTTCTGATTTTTAAACAGTTATAAAAATTGTTCACTAATGAGACATTAGTAGAACACATTAAATTCAAATTTTGTGTTTGAGAATGCAAAATATTTTTATAAAAAATAAATTTGAGTATAAGATTAAACAGTTAAACTCGTTTTATTGTAAACTACGCGAAATATGAATCGTTAAAAATTATCTATTTCAGAATAAATTTGACTAAACTGACCAGTAAATAAGTTTACTGAATCTTTTTTTGAAAAGATCTCTATTAATTATAACAAATTTATTTGTGATTTTAGAATTTTTTTTTTAATTTTTAAATAGTGTGAAAAATGTTCTAATTATCATTCCAGATAAACACATTATTGTAAAAAAAAATCCTCAAGTAAAAATTTCTCAATTCCCAACGCAATAAATTCAGTCAGACCAGATACCGCAATAGAACAAGAAGAACCATACTAATAACGATAATGAAAAGGAAAGAAAAAAAGTGAGTGCGCGCGCGGCGGACGCTGTTTTGCCGCAAAAAATCACCGCGCGCAATGTAATAAGCACTTTAGACTGCATCTTCTCCCCCTTGCAGTGTCATTAAAGAGTTTGCCTGCACAATAGCGGGGGTCTGAAAAAACTCAAGATATGAAGATGTAGGAAAAAAAATAAATCATCGCGCTAAACGAGCGATAAGAGCGATAAGGGCTGTTCTCCGGATCGTCGACCTCGCGTCCGCGGCGATTATTGGTTTAATCAGCGGAGGGCGAGCTTGAGAGCCGAGCGACGCGGGTAAATAAACAAACTGAAGACAAATAAAGATTTTTTTTTTTTTTTTTTCATGAGGGGAAGAAGAAATAAAGTTGTAATTTTAATGTAAGCACCGGAACTCCACAAGTATAGTTATTTCGAATCCGAATGGAAGAGCGTTTTTTATGAGTACGTACACTTTAATTTGTTGTTAAGTTGGCTTTGTGATTTGATAGCTCGCGAGTCAACAACATTATTGATACACTTCAAATTCGGAGAATCACTTTTTTATGCTTCGCAAGTCGCTGGAATGTATAATTAATTAATTAAACTTTCATTTGTTACAGTTTGAAAATTATAATTCGTTTTAATAAATCTATAGATTACCATGTAAAATAGATTTAAGATTATTTTCAAGAACCGTTCAAAAGATACATTAATAATTTTATCAACGACGAAAAGAAAGTTTTATTGTCTAAATTAACTCAATTATTAGATGAAAATCATACTGTTTTTCCATTTTTATTCTTTTTTATTTGCTAAAATTGAAAAAAAACTTAATATCCATAATTATCTATTTAATGGACTTCCTCTAATTTCTATCTGGTTGAGTATGTATAAATTGTTATTATTTTACAATTACAGTGAAATACTTAATTTCTGTAAATGGAAATATTTTTCACATTTGAAGTCTTAAACAAACAAATAAAATTAAAATAAATATTTTTAATAATGACAGTTCAAAGATGTGAAACATTTCATCATGTGACATGCCTTCCAATTACAACAAAAAATATGTAATTTAAACCCCCATTTCAACTCAATCCCGCCGTAAAAAACTAAAATCCTCGATCCTAAACTTTCAATCCCCAATGTTTAATTTACGAATCGAGTCATTGCGAAATCAAAGCGACCAAACATCGCTGAGGCGACCCAGTTTTTCCCGAACAACAAAGATCAGCACGATCGCGGTCTTAGTACAACTCGCAAACTAGTTTTGAAACATAAAAACCCGAACACCTCTTGACACTTCGATTAACAATACAATAGTCGGTTAGAGCCCCAACAAAGGGAGATAAAAAAAAAAAACTCGCAGCTGATTTACTTCTCGTTCTTCTTCTTCCTCGTATTCTTGCAGCTCACCCTCGCCTTGGGGCTATTGCTCATCACCCTCGTAAGGCATCGCGCGCGTGAAATCGATTTACGCGCGGCTCGAGCTCCGTTGTAAGTCCCCTGGCTAATACACCGGGAGTTTAATTTTCGAATTACAGCTTCGGGTAATTTACCTTGATTCCATGAATTAAAATTACAGAACAAAAATTTGTCCCTAATCACCGTTCAATTACCCACGAAACACTGTGGAATCAGAGAAAAAAAGTAAGGACACTGCATGCAATAAAATGCCAAAAAATTTGTAATTTTTCCCAAAAAAATAAAATAAGCATTCGTGAAGATAAGAGAATAAGAAACTAGTTTTAAGCTACAAGCCCCCGTATCTTAGAATTTTCCAAAAAAATAGTTGATTCTAGTACGACTTATCGACCCCGAAAAGGGGACATTTAAACCAGGGAAAAAAAAAAGGAGCAGCTAGCACCCCTGCCAAGGGCGTGCGCTACGTACACAGTGCAGGCGCCACCGGCCGGCCGCCATTCTCCTAGGACTCTTTTGCCAAAAACCATAGAGTAAAAAAAAAAAACAAGGACTCACCAGGTAGCTACTTGATCCCACTAATAAATACAGACACACGCGCGAGATTAAGAGTTTCGAAGGGGGTTGAACTCGGTACTTTTTTTTTTATCGTGGTGGTTGGGACAAAGGGAGCGAAGGGGGGTTGAGTTAGCAGACGGCTGTTCGCGGTTCGACGCTCGACGCGCTACTGACGAGCCTGCGCGAGTTTAGCCGGCTGATGACCGAGCAGAAGCCAAGGAGAGAGGCGGCCAGGACTAGCCCGGCCGGCGGCTGGGTTGGGTGGGGGAGAGCTCGCGTGTGCACTTGCGATCGTTCGAAATTTACGAGGCTTTTTTTATTTGATTGAGATATCCTTTTCTTTTGGAAATTTGGGGAGTGGTTGTCGAGGTGCAAATTGGGCGAGTGCTGTAGGATTCAATTGTTTGTTTGATTGTTGTTTTTATCTAGTGTCTAGTGGATGGTATTAAATTCTCTTTAAAAATCAGTTATTTAGTTAATTTGTTGAGAAATTTTTTTGACAAAAATCGGAAGCTTATGAGCAATAAAGAATTTATTGCTCGTTTGTTTGATATAAGAAGTCAACTATATTTTTATACACTGTCTAAAATTCACTTCAACTGATAAATTAATTTTTTTTTTTTTTTGTTTGATTCGTGTATTATGGTATTTATTGCCTGAGAAATGTATCGATCAGATTCCTGACAACAGAGTCAAATCATCTCAACTGGGCTACTAAAAATGGACCTTCCGAAGTCCATATATATTTTTGTAGATTCTGAAAGGTTTAAGCTTTAAAATTAACAAGCAATATTATTTTCAAGAAAGAAAATATATTTTTTCAAAGTTTTAAGTAATTTTATGGTACATCTCGATATTTCCAAAAAAGTTAAAATTGGCAGCAACAAATTTTTACAAATGAACCAATTTTTCATTCCACTCATTATTTCAATTGAAATTTTATGATTAAGTACCTAAATCATCCTTTTTTTATGATTTATAAATTTACTATTATCTCAGTTTGATTTCACCATGATTGTATGAACAAAGTACAGTTAGTTATCGACAAAATCTGATTATTGAAAAAAAAACTAACTCAAATCACGATGTCCATCAATTTCGAACAGTCAAATAATTAAAAAATTTTTGTATACTTCATGACTGAAAAAAATGTAATATAATGAAAAAATTTTCAACCACGTTGCAAAAACGTAACGATTAGAAAACCTCATCGGTCGAACTATCTCGTAAGACGGAAGAGGTTTTTAAAAATAAATAAGATAGAAGACGCCTAAGGGCTATTAAAACGGTAACACGCGCGGGAGTAATTCGAGACCACTCAACTCGGCAGCTGCTCTCGCAAGTATATAGAGCCAATTGGATATTATATACTGCGGGTGGATTATACTATGTATATGTACATACATTATATATTATTATCCGATAGCTCCCTTTTTTTTTGCATCGATATGCTCTTTCTTTCTGCTGGCTGGGCACGTGCGCGCGTCTTTCAATAATTTTGATCCGTTATATCCGTAAGATTTGTAAAGTTTAGAATGATAGCTTGTCGCAGTTGAATGAACATTACGTTTGATTAATTACGTCTTGTAATGTGGTGATTACGATGACGTTTCTTTTCAACACCTCAAGAGGGATTTACCGTTTGGATAAACTCAAAACTGGTTTTGATGCATAATTTTGTTCCATGCGATGCACTTGGAAAAAAAAAAAAAAAAAAATTTTGACCGTCACTTAATAAAAAGTAAATAGTTTATTACAATTGTAACAGTTTAAATCCAGCGTTTACTGAACAATATTATCAATCATTTAAGATCAACACACTTTTCCAACGAGGTAAAAAAGCGCTAAACAAGTTAATCTTGAGCAAAGACAATGGGCGAATCATAATGTCGAAAAAAATACTCGCGTCGGATAAAAATCCTTCGTCACGCCACGAACGGTTTGATTCCAAAACACCGCTAAATCGGTGCAGCACCAGCATTAAAAAGAGAAAATAAATCATTAGCAGCGAGCGCTTCTACAAACTCATTCGCCCCTTCCCCCCTAACCAAGCGCATAGTTTTCCGCTAGCCAGGGAAATCCTTCCCTCGCTTTGTAATTAAACGCTGTATTGTGAGCTTGCCTATGCCCGCTGGAACTTTTCTTAATTGCGGGATATGGATTTATTGAAAAGTTGGAATTGATAAATTTTTTATTTAAAAATACTGCTATGTTAATTATGCAAAAATTTATATATTTTGTAATGTTGATGATGTACGTATGATGAGTCACAGTCAAAATCAAAGCTATTTAATAATTTTTTAGATTCCAAAAGTAGTTACAAACTTCGAACAAAAATTTAAATAAAAAAAGTTTTAATTAAACTCGGGTTGATTTAATTAATTTATAATTGCACTAAACGTTTAAACTATCTATTGAGTTCAGAATAATCTCCGTAGTCTTCATCGATGTTTGATTTTGGTGAAAAAAAAAAAATGATTTTTGAACTGGACAGCAGCTTATAATTTTTTAAAACCATTTACCAATGATAATCCGGAGTTTTATCAGTATTACAAATTCTATACGATAGTCTTCGGTGTTAAAATTATGATTAAACAAACTAATAAATTGAAGTCGAAGCTGTTGTTCTCATCTGTCTTACTTTAGCGTCAAATCGACGTTTTACGTTTAGCTGTTTCCGTAATAAAAAAAATTTCCCACCCTTTTATAATTGCACAGGACAGGCCTTTATTATTTTTTCACTCAAACTTATGTTTTGATAATATCGTCAAACTCCATTATTTTTAGATAATTGCAAACATCCTTTCAACTGAAATTAAAAAAATTTTTGATTATTTTTCAAGCTGTTGAAAGCTACTTATTATTTTCATTGATCAACTATAAACCGAGCGTCCTTGGTTACTAAAAATTTTGACAGCGCTAAAACGCTTATAGTCTGTCTTTTAGAATTTTTCAGTTGAAAAATGGATCTACTATAGTAATCAAATTAGCAAAAAATTATTTCATTAAGCATGAATTTATTTGATAAATAACAAGTGGCCATACTTGAATTGTAACATTCCGACAGCAGTCACAGCACTAACTCGGTCCATGTATTTTTAAAACTCGAGTTGCTATCGTCAAAAGTACTACCATGATCTGCGCATGGTTTCAGCGATAATATCATCCATCCAATTACAAAAAAGTAAACAAGAAAAGAGTGTGAATCTAAACTATACCAATAAAAAAAATTTTCTTTTTAATAACCAGACAGCAGTAGTTTGAAAACCCAAAGCTTTTCTAAGCCTAAAAATGAAAGAATTTGCATCCCCGCAGAACGGAAGAAAAAATAGATAAAAAAAGGAACGATTTTTGCGTTTAGAGGTAGGTAGCGCCGGCCGGCTAATTAATTGCGAATTAATTAGCCAAGTGGTCCGTTGTCCAGGTGCGCGTGACTAACGAGCGCTTCTCGCTTAGCTTAAAACTCCCGCAAAGATTTCTGAAACGGTGAATTCTTCGCAAAGCAGATTTTCAGTGCGTATAAACTTCTTCTTGTTCTTCCATGCCATTTTTTCTTTTCAGCTTGGAGACTGGGCATGATACGTTTTTGTTAGTCAAACATGAGAAACCGAGGACAATGTCAAGCGAGAAAATTTTTATTCGCACCTAAGAGCTTATGCAAAAAACTCCGTGCGTGCGATCCACTTTCCAGTGGTTTAAATTGGGGATGAGTTGCGTTTTTACGTGAACTTTCCAAAGGATCCTTTCATGAGGAAAGTTGTTTATGAGATATTTATATTCATTTGATGGACTGACTTATATTTTTCTATGAAAGTACATCGGTAGGAACGATTGAAAAAACTTGTCGGTAATTCGCTAGAACTAAAGGTTTTTATGACACTTGATTAAGATATATTGAAAAATATTTCTATAATTCTATATGTTGTGAGATCTCATTAAACTTTTTAAACAATTTAGCGTCGGTAAAACTTTTTTACATTTCTAAACACTTTAAAGTCAAAATATCAAAAAGTCGCGAGCTTGTAACTTTAAAGGACATTTTTTGATCTTTTGGGTTTAGAGTGTAGTTTTATATTTTTTCTTTTACAGAAATTTTTTAGGTTTTGTTTATAGAGTTTAACATTTTGATGGTCCCAGCGAAAAAAACCTTAGCAGAAAATCTGGAGATTTTAAATGACCAGTGAGAGGCTAAAATTAATTGAAAAAATTTTTTGAATCCGAAATCTCAATAAATCATTACTTAATAAATAAGATTTTTTAATTTTTTTCAACTTTTTAATTCATTTCAGCCTCTCATTGGTCATTTAAAATCTCTAGATTTTCTGCTAAGGTTTTTCTTCGCTGGGACTGTCGATTTATTCTTTGTCATCAGTCTATCAATTCTCAAGATAATAGTGCGACCTTTTAACTTTTGTTTGTGAATCAATTTATTATACCAACTGTCGAAGTAAAAAATCGTATCGATAAACAAAAATTATTATGTAATTACTTTGTATACGAATTATATTTCTATAGTTTATTTAAAGTTCAATTTCTATAGTTTTTTGTAGTTCAATAACTGAATTATTCTTGTAGCTGTCCTTGTTAATTTAGCAGTTTTAGACACTTCACTGTAATGCTATTAAGTCATAATTTAATTTAACATGCTTAAACAATGAATTCAAATATTTTCAAGGTTGAAAAAAAACTTTCATAATCAATTATAAAGCTTTATTTATCAAATCAATTTAATAGTTTTATGTGCTTGCAAAAATTTTTTCATACGCACTGTAATAATAAAACTTCATATCTCAATGTAAATTTGATCGAAAGAAAGTTTTAATCTAAAGTGCAAGTGTACGAAAAAAAAACTTTCTTTTTGCCCATAATTTTTATTATAAAATTCGTATCATTTATCTTCAGCAGAGTACTAAAAATAAACACCATGCAAATAAAAGTACATTTTATTTTCAAATTTTATACTTTAATGGAAAGCAGTAACACATAACATTTACATTTTTATCACCACTCAACACAATTAAAAATGAAATATTTCTAAAAAGTGAATCTATATACATTTTAATGTAAAAAAAAAATCAAGGTCACGTGTGTATACCCAGGGAGGATTAGCGTGACGCTTACGTTTAATCAAACTTTCGTGCGAAGTATTTTCATGAAACTGCATCAATTTAACACACACGTTTAATCAATTTGGATCATTTGTGATTGGTCTAGTTCCACTGTTATATTTTTCTTTCACGAACTAAGTGAAAAAAAATTGAAAAAAAAAAACAGCACAGAAGAAAGGGAAAGAAAAAAAAGAAGAAGGTGCAGACCCATACTCTAATAGGCGGTAATTTAAGCGGTTGCTCGAAACTCGTCAGATGCGTGCAATTTCACAATAAGACAAGGTAATTAAAAATCCATTTTAAACAGAACGTGGCTAAATCGATGGATTTCTCGGGTGCGCGATCACATTTCTCGCCACCTTTTTTTTTAACATAAATTTAAAATTGAATTTTTTAGAGCTTGCAAATTGCTTTATAAATCTCGGTAAGCGAAAAATCATCTTTTTCGTGAAAAAAATTCGACTGATTTTAAAGCAACTTTGAACATCAAAATTTAATGAGTGATTTATTACGTTTGACGCAAATATGCAAGGGATTGTTTTCAATGACGTAAAAAAAAAAAGTTTATTCATTTTTCAAATTTATGATTCTCTTTTTACAAGTGTCAAAATCAGTTAACTGAGACGTAATCCAAAACTGTAATTTAAAAAAATATTCATTCACGGTGTAATCAGCGTGTCAAATCAGCAGAAGAAATAAATAAACTGTTTCATGTATTTGATGTCCACGACGGTAATTGGATAATGAGACACCAATTTACTTTTGGGATGATAATGTAGGTAATGTAATTTGAACAACCGTCAATTACGAATTTTCGGTCACTTTTTTTTACTCAAAGTCATTAAAATGACCTTCGAGTCTAGAACCAAACGGATCTAATAGGATCGAGGACAAATAACATTATGGATGTGGTTCTAAATTGAAACTTTTTTCTACAATTTTTTCATCTCGCTTTAAATTAAACCGTAATGCTGATTAACTCTCAAAGGTTCACAAATACTAAAATCTGTTGAAATTTAATGAACATTGTTAAAATATTTCAAATTTGTGTACAATGCCTACCACATAATTTATTTCTGGAAAACGTTTAGCAAAACGAAATTGCCCAGAAAAATTTCATAAAGGCATATTTTTAAAGCTAAAAATTTTGCAAGCTCTGTGAAATTCGACGATTAAAATAACTCTTTCAGTCAGAAAACTACAAATTCTTATACCCGCTAATTTGGCGAAAAATATAAGCATGAATAAAAAAAAGTGCGTACGCGGGGGAGGAATAAACAGCACGTGGGAATCGGTGAATGAAAGGGGCCGGGCGTAAGTATATAGGTGGAAGCACAAGAAACAAGTCGACGCGTCAATGGCACACGTTCACATCACACTCGTCGGGAACAAGAACAGCAAAAAAAAAAGGTATTGGTCCCACGGGGCTTTTTACTGCCGATTGTTTTACGTTTCGACCTTGCGGCGCGGCGGATTCTCGACTCCTTGTAAATTAATTTGCATTTAAAAAGATTGGATTTTCTAAAACTGGTGTCTTATAGCATTTGCTATTTCGATACATTATTAAAAATCTTATTTTTTACTGTCGGTTACTCGTATTTTTTACAAATTTGTTTTATTTTTCTAATGTTTCACAAATATAGTGATGAAACAATTTTTTTTTTTATTTCTATTGTCTACATATATTATTTTTCAATGAAATTGAAACTACATCTAGGACGAAACAAGTAGCACCGAAATATAATATTTTGGAGATTTATCGACAGGTTCAATCCAACGATTTTTTCGTCAAGTTTTAAAATATTATCTCTGCGTAACTTGAGTTTTTAAATCTATAGGTAACTCAATAAAACGTTAAAATTCAAGCGGACTCGAGAGAACTGAAATGATAAATCGACATACTGATAAGAGCTCAGACGGGACGGTATAATTGCGACCTGTAGCTCAGTTTTGAAAAATTTTCAACAATGACTTGACTAGACAAATAAACCGATCAAGCAGGT
The DNA here is from genome assembly GCA_038277355.1 of Encarsia formosa. Taxonomy (NCBI): domain Eukaryota; kingdom Metazoa; phylum Arthropoda; class Insecta; order Hymenoptera; family Aphelinidae; genus Encarsia; species Encarsia formosa. Next base: position 6,303,633 of record CM076187.1, read on the forward strand.
CTTTAATTGCGCTACCATTAGAAAGAGTCCCGCGACGGAGAAGATGAGGCATAGCTGCAGTGGTGGAGTTCGCTGACCGGGCGGGCGGCTGCTTGCAGACCGTGTCCGGCTTCAGCGTTATCGTGACCGTGACCGATTTGTTTCATACAATCGCGGCGCGCACCCGCTCAAGTCTGCAGCTGATATAGTGGTCGTGACCATCGCGCGACCCAAATACTTACCTACCTATCCCTTAAGACCTTTTTTCTTTTTTTCTATAATTGGTTATTTAAATTAAATTAAAAATAAGTATTAATTTTTTAAAATAAATTTTAAAACTATGTTACCAAAGTTTATGATTAATTTATGACTCTAAAATATTTTATCGGGTGATGAAAGTTTATTCAAAAATCTTTTGAACTTGTAATTCATACAAATTTAATATTTTATTACATTTTATATTTTTTTGTATGCATACATTACAAATATTTTTTTGTTTTTGTATACTCAGACTAGTAAGCCTATTAGATACGTTAAGTTTAAACACGTAAATAAGTTAAGTAACTAGTGAACTTCATCTTTTTCTGGAATATATAATTGATTCCATTGATTTTATCGGTATCTCTAAAATAATTTTTTTTTAACGATTATAATTGAAATGCAGGTTGAATTAAACGATAAAAACACCTAAATATAAATTCTAGATGAAATAAAATAAAATTTTAAGAAGTCTCTGTACCACTATATCAATGATTGAAGTATAAAATGAAAATCAATATTATAAATTCAAAATGAAAAAAAAGTTGATGATAAAAAATTGGACAAACTACTGGAGTTAATATAAAAAAACTTATATTTTCTGCAATAACTGTATTCACGAGTACAGTGTTCACAAATTTGTATACATATATATTCTATTTATTTTATATTGTATACTGTACGCTTAATAAGTATGTGTGGATAAATTTACATTTTGCATACATGAATCTGTGTTTACGCAAAATTTGCACCAATAACTCTCACGCTTTGAATATAATTTTCAAAAAGTACCATTCGTATCGCACTCAACTTTACGATAACTGTTTAATTAAACTTTGAAAAGATTGTTTAATGTTTAGAGCAAAATGTGATTGTACTACTAGTTACTATATGTGTATGTGTGTCTGCTGTTTTTTGTGTGTAAAATATATATAATCTTGTAAAAGTGCAACATGCTAAAAACATGTAACGTATTTTTAACAACTACAAATCTGAAACACTAAGGAGTACATTCAACATGTCCTCATATTCATCTGATATAGATAATCTCAAAAAATATTTATCAATCCCTACAGCTTTTCTAGAATAGCTTCTTTTTTTTTTACAGGAAATTCGTTGTACGACGAAAGAGATTCATGCACTTTTCTTTTCTACAATTGACATTTATTTTTTACAACTTTTCAAAAGGGTCTAAAAACTTTCTCTATACGAAATATTAAACAAAATTCCTTGTGCAATAAATTTAAAGATTTAATTTTACATATCATCTACTTCCTAGTTAGGGATTCTTTAATACTTTATAAATATATTTCATTTACTCTGAATAACATTATTAACTTTTTATAGCTTGTATAGTTAACCAACATGGTTACCAAAACTATGAACACAGAACACACATTCACAAAACGCAATGTAGCTATATAATAATAAAAATACAGTATAAAGCAAAAAGAAAATGCTATTTGATTTAATCGGCGCCCTCATTGTTTAACAATTAATAATAATGTGATGTAAAGATAATAAAAATAATGGCATCACTAGACGCATCGCTAATCGCGACATCGCAAAAGCAATCAAAATTCATCAAACACGTTTGGCATTTACAAATTTATCCGTCCTTAAATTTCTAATCGTTGGTCGAAACGAAGGCGACGAGTTCCATCGTTGTGATGTAAATATATTGTTTATGTAAATTACTTTTATTTTTTCCAGTCCAAAATCCAATTCAGTTCCAATCTTTTTGAATTTGAAAACTCCACTGTCAAACATTTTTAGATTGAAATTAAAAATAAAATTCAGTAGTTAAGTCATTTTACAATGATATTACAAATAATACAAACCTCCCATTTCAAGTGCTCAAAACGATCATCGTCCGTGAACAGGGAATTAACAGTGTAGGAACCTCGAGCCATCATACCGGACGGTGCGTCTTCAGCCGGAGTCGTGTAAGATTGAATTTCAGTTTTAGGAGGATATGAGCCAACCATGTGAGTCATTTTATCAACTGAAAAAAAAACATTCAAAATTAGGTTTTTAACTGTTTAATTTTTGCATCAGTGTGCGCTTCAAACAAGATGTAAGTTTTTAAGAAATAATTAAATAAAAAATAATAAAGAATAACTCACAAATAATTATTTTAGCCACGTATTTTAAAGAATTTATAAAACTGAAAATTTTTATTCAACCATTCGAGCGGTTTTATTATCGCGAGCTTAATTTACGAACTACATTGAACCGACGTCGTCGATTGTGCATTCGAGTTTTTATGAATCATCATAATAGTAAATCAAATTAATCACAATTTCAACTTTTTTGTTGGACAGGAAAGACTTTTTGAACTGATAAAATTAAAAGTTTTTTACATTAGAATTATTAAATATTTAGTAAAAGAATGAATCAGGTAATTAAATAAAAAAATTTTTTGCGAAAAATTTAATATAATATAAGTTTAAGTTATCAAAGACAGATAAATTTACTATTTTAAATTAATTTTTTCTTATTCAAAGATAAGTAAAATTTTATCGACTTTTTAGCTTTTTCTAACAGTTAGAATAAAAAAATTCAATGGGTCCAATGAATTTTGACTCGTAAGCCGGAAATCTCGGGTTCGAGCTCCGCTTCTGTACTAACAATAATTGACTGCTAGTATAAATCCACTAGCTTTAATATCTCATGCAAAAAGGGTATTTATGTTTGATTTAATGAAAAACAAAAAAAAAAATATTAGATTATTTACCTGATACTCCTAACATAATAAATTTTCCATGTAAGCAATAGTACAAAGTAAGAGATAAGCATAATAAGTTAATTCATATTTAAGAAATTTAAAAAAAAGTAAAACAATTTTTAATAATATACCTGGCACCCCAAGACGATAAGTTTTTTGAACATATTTCAGACCATGAACAATTTCTCGTTGCACAATAAAATCAATCCTGATTTTATAACTGACACCTTCCTTGATAACAAATGTTTGTTTTTTGAGTGTTGTTAAGTCACCAGTTAGATCCAATTCCATATCTGGTCGACCCTCTACGCACAGGGCTAATTTTTTGACAATCACTTTTCTTGGATCATTTGGTTCTGAAAAATGAATTGAAAAAAAAAAAAAAAAATGTATTAAATATCATTAACTTTACACAGAGTATTGTGTATGAAGTAAAAAAAATGTATTTCAAACATCTACTACTAGTGTTTATTCAAATCAAGGTTTTAAAATATCAAAGAAATCAACACAATTTTATACCATATAAAGTAATGAGATCTTACCAACAACCACACCGCCAGCCTTGGCTTCACCCAAAAGAGTTTCCTTGTATTTTCTCAAGCTCTCATCTTCCTTATCAGCTTCCAAGATCTGCTCAATTGTTTTTTCTGGTGGTGGCTTGTATCTGGACTCCACCTCTTCTTCCACAGAGTCAGTGTGATCCAGCACTTGCTCTGACATAGTTTACCTGCTAATTGATACACACCAATGAATGATTGAATTATCAAAACAAAAACACTATATACACGATCAACGCTAAAATAATTAAAAGATTTCAATCGATTTTAGATTTTTTAGGCGAAGTGGGGAAAGAGAGAAGAGAGCGGGGAACAATAATCAAACACCCCGTAATTCTTATCTGCAGATAATAATCGATATCGAAAGAGCACAAAAAACCTCGCGAAATTAATTCAAAAATATCTTTAAGCATGAGTCAAAAGGAATCTAGCCTGCGAGAGTGTGATATTTATAAGCGAGTGGGGTAGTGGGTGCACTCTCTCTTTCTTTCTTTCTTTCTTCTCTCGTGTTTCAAAGGGGTACCAAAAAAGCGAAAACTTTCTCGAAATCTTCTCTGCACGGATGGACGCACTGTGTATCTTTGATGATTCGACGTCACATTTGTGCGGAGCCAACCGTCGTTATTCGGCGAGGTAGAGACGTGAAGTTTCTGACCATATTTATTAAGGATCTCTCGTCGGCGTCTTTTTGTACCTGGTATTCAAGTCACGATCGCGAAGGTGCACGCCTGCAGGAGAGTTTCCGAGCGTATTTATTCGGAGCGATGACTGTCATTGCAGAATATTTCGTGCCCGCCTTTTTTTTCTCTTTTTACTCACGCGAGTCATCGGCTTTAACACACCACTGGTCGAATATTTCAAAAAACTACCTACTGCCTGAAAGGGATGTTGTTTGCCTTCGATCGATTAACAATTTTGCATATACTTACGTTTTTGATATAGATTTGTCGGAAAACTTTGCAACTGCACACTACGAAGAACACTATTGTTTTATATATTTCAACTGGAAGACGGGTCGAACAACAAACGCGCGCACAGCAGGCAAGCGGTTCTCTTTCTCTCGTGCACACTTTTATCGCGGTGGATCCTTTTTTTCACTTTCCTCGGACTACAGCGCCACCGCGGATAAAACACGTATGACACAAAAGTTGTCGCGCGCTCTTATTTAGCCTCGCGATTTTTGAATTTCGAAAGCTTTTTATCGATATTTACTGTCAATAATGGGCAGAGATGAGATTCATTTTTATTTTGTTCGAGACGGAATGTTTAAGGACAGGCCACGCGGAAGTTACACTACATTGAATTAAATTTTGTCTCACTAATTGGATTTCTGTGTTGAGTAACAGTATCGATTTCGTGTTGTATAATACAAAAATATTGATTTAAGAGATCGCGTTGAATAACGTTTTGAGGCAGGGTGGTAAACGTTTAGATTTTTTTTACAATTTTACCATTCTCTTTATCATTTCAAAAAGATTTAAAAAATATAACGAAATAATTGCGAGAATTATTTAAAACAAACAGGCGCTAACTTCATAATTTTTAAAATAAAATCAACGTCTATGTAAAAACAAAATATTTTTACTTTAAAAATGAAAAAATTAATTTCCGTGAAAAGTATTTTTTTTATACTAAATTTCATCAGATTGTTTACATAAGTGCAAAAATTGTTACAAATTAATCTCACTATATTTTAAAATTATATGAAAGCTTACATTGTAATTAGACACTGTCATTTTTTTTATTTTTAAATTCGCTTATTTTGGTCCAGGTTTGATATAATTCTTATTTTTTTAAACTTAGTTATTACAACACAGTAAAAAATAAAAAACTGGATTCAGTGATTTGTACTCTGTTATTTAAAAAACTTTCATTTCAAAATCTAAATTTCATCCTCTGATTTAATTTCTTCTATTGTTAGTTTGTCAGATTTCTTTCCTTTCGACTTTTGACCCTTTAAATGATCTCGAGCAGCCTTTTCTAATTGGTCAAGAGCTTTTTGATTAATAAATTTGGCTCTCATACTTTCAATAGTTTTTATCAGCTTTGCTGGGTGAACTTTTACAAGATCCATCAAGCAATCTAAAATTTGAAAAATAAAATTTTTACCTTCAATTCCTTACTAAATTATACCAAAAAATTTTGATATAAAAAAAATCATTACCAAACGCGTGTCGTTGAAATTTTTCTCCGGGATCATCGAGATGCAGCAGCGTGTGCTTGTACACGTACTCAATGTGTACATAATAGAAATCAAGCTCATAATCTTTCGGTACCACCTTCCAGACTTCCCTGATGGCTTCCAAAGCAGCGAGCCTTACATCGTCGTGTTGGTCCTCGAGCCTGCCCATGACCTCGACGCTAGTCTTGTGGATGTTGTCCTCGTTTATGTAGTGCAACTCCTGTCCAATATTCATTATGAGGCATATTGCCTGGAGGCAGTACAGTCGGGTCTTGTGCGCGTCGTCGTCCAGAAGTTTGACCAGGGTGGGTCGGACTTGTTCGAACAGCCAGCCGAAGTTCTCGATGGAAATTACGAATTTCTTTTGTTTATTGACACCGTCACTCTCGCAATTCTCAACGAATTTATTCAAAATGGCACACAGGCAGCACACCGAAGCTGTTCGAATGGCTTCGGCCGAGCGACCCGCAGTCCAGTCGAGTCCCGGTATAATGACTTTCTCGAGGATCGTATTCGTAAAGTCTATAAAGAGACTTGTGCTGTCTTTTTCCACGGGCTCGTCCCAGTTTATGAAGTAGTCCGACAACATCATAAACTGCTTCAGCTGAATTTTCTTGTCGCTGTCCTCTTTCGTCGTCTTCTCGAAGATTGGGTGAATTAGGTCCAAGTGCCTGTAAGACGCCGCTTTGGCGTAGGTGATGCAGGCGTGGAAGATGTGGAGCTCGCTCGAATTCATGGACCACTCCCCGGGACTGCCCTGGACTGACATCAAAACGGGCTCTATGTGCTTGATGTAGAGCTCGTTCAAGTTTCCCAGACCCTCGGCTTGAGTCAGTTGTTCCAAAGTATCGAGCGCCTTCTTCTCTACCGCGTGCTCCGTCGACAGCGCCAGAGTCGTGAAAGCCGCGGTGAACAAATCCATCCCGATCTCGGTACAGTTCTCCTTGCAAACATTCAGAAGCGAACCGCAACAATTCAGTATCTCCATCTGGTAACGGATCTTCTTGCTCTGACATATGTAATCCTTTCGCAGCAACTCCCCGATTTTTGGTAGCTCGGGTACTAGCAGCTCCCGAGGGCTTCCTCTCAAAACAGCGGAAAAGACTTTTAGGTGTCCGGTCGTGGGGTTCTGCTCCAGGGTGGGCCACAGAAGTTCGCAGTACACCGTCGGGGGGACGAAGTAGCCCAGGTACTCGGCTGCTAGCTCCACGTTTTCCACCATTCTCTTGTCCTCATCATTGCAAGCTCTAAAGAGAGGCAAAATAAATTGTATAAAAAAAAAATAAGCAATTATTTATCGATTGATAGTATAAAATGGTCGTACCGAAACATGGACGGAAAAATTTTCGGCATATGCATTATCATTTCCTCTTCGATGTTTAGTATTATGATACACAGAAGTTGAGCCGCACGGACTTTTATGTCGGCCATCCAGTCGTGCAGCTCCCGGCTGATCGCTGGAAGCAGCTTGCTTGCGTTCGACTGGATAATCGTACGGCATCCTAGATTTGGCCTGGTGACTGCAAAATTAAAATATCTTTTTAAATAATAAATTTTATGATTTTTTTTTTTTTTTTTTTTTTTTTACTTACTGTTTGGAGGATAGTGAGATAAAAATTCCGGAAGGGTGTTCATTTTGTCATTGAATTTCTGATCGGTCGTGTTTTCATCGATGTACTGCTCCCCCACGGTCATCCACAGCTGCGTCGATCTCTCTCGAATTTCTGGCAAAACGTCGTTCATTCCTGTTAGCAAGAGAGGCACCAACTTGTGCCAGTAACTGTACCTGTCCCTCATTGCTGTCAGCAACCTCCCAGCTACTTCAACCACAGCTAAAAAATTATGAAATAATTAAATATGTAAATTGCAGTTGTATTATCGACTGTAAATTCGTACTTCACGTATACACGATGAAACAAGTACTCTTTGCACTAAGATTGGAACTAGTCGCGGGTAATTATTATATAATCGAGTACTTAAAAGTACTATTATTATTGAATGGAAAATTTAAATATTATCAAAATTAATTTTTTTAATAAAACATAAATGAAATACCTGTTCTAACTGCGCCAGACTGATCAAATAATCTCTCGGCCATCGGAGTCGCGACATCCTCCACAGACTTACAGTTTCCAATGAGCAAAACTTCACCCACAGTTTGAATTGTTGTTACGCGTATTTTATAATGCTGATGTGACATGTTGGACAGTATCGGCTTTATAAACTTATGAGTATTTTCATGAAAATTTTTCGGCATCGCTTTCGCGACCTCGCAAATGCATTCACAGCTTTCTTTTTTTACTTTGGGGTACTTGTCCATGACTCTTCTCGTTAAAATAGTCGTCAAATCGTCGAAGTAATTCAATAGTTGGTCCTGATACTTTTCTACAATAGCTTTTAGTAAAATAATACATTTTAATCTGACCTCTTCGGATTGTTCGAGTAGTTCTTGTGCTCCTAAATTCTTAGTCATAATAGGAATAATGTAAACGATATTTTTGTCAGAGCAAGGCAAGTGCATTAAGAATTTTTTTAAAACTTCTAACGACAAATCCCTGCATGCTTCTGCTTGGTCGCGCAACATTCGCACGGTCGGACGATGAAAAATTTCCCATAGCTCCGATAAGCTTTGTTCGTCCAGGCTTTCGACCGAACCGAGTACATCGTTCAAAATTTCTTCAAGTGCCTTCTTTCTTCTAGATTTATCTTCTGCTTGAAGTGCCGAGCAAATTTTATTGTACTTCGCATCAATTTCCATTAATTGGGGCATGATGGTTTTGCTAGTGTGTAATTGCACTACATCTACTTGTAGGTGATGTATAAATAGAATGTAAGTCATGAGTAAACAAACTTGCTGTCGCTATGACTACGCTAATTAACTCCAGAATAGTATATTTTTGAATGGATTTATTTCTTAAAGAAGTCATGCAAACAAACACTTAAATTTATGGATTTTGTTATAAAAGAAAAATAATGTTCCTTCTAAATAAATGGGAATTTTAAATAAATCATAGACTTTATTTAAATTGACTGAATTTTCAATTTAATGTGATTATCACTATTTGATTACACTCAATCGACACGTGCGAACCATACATTTAATAATATAACTGATGGAACTAGCGATTATTATATAATGCTCAAATAAAAAAAAAATTTAACAAGAATCATGATAACTATATTACTATTATTAATATTACATCAATAGAAATAATAAAAATAATAATAACAAAAATTGATCTATCAAAAAAAAAGTTTTGAAAACTTTCAAAATTTTAGAAAACATAAAAAAGTTAATAATACATGATAAAATGCCATCAAATATAAATACATTAATGATTCAATAAACCGCTTCCTTTTGGAATGGGAGTCGTTCTTGCATGACTTTTTTATAGTGCGCGGTTGCGTGTTTCTCTAGGTTATACAAAAATATTATTAAATTTATTAAAATTAGAGAATAGAATCATACTTTATGGTAAATGTGATAAAATGTAGCTATATGTTTTTAGAATAAAATCTCTTTAAATTTTACGCGATAAACGCTGTAATGAATTGTATGATATAAACGTGGTATGTAAGTACCAATGACTTGTTTAACAATACTGACGGCCGGATTTAATCCTCCAGTGTTACATTTTTGAATAAATAGGACATTGATTCCTTGTTGTGTATACGTCTGATTGCTTCAGCCAACAGAATACTGATATCAACGGTTTTTATTTTATGACACTGCATTTTTTGTAACTCGTGAGGAATTGTATTAGTGACGACAACCTTGAATAAAAATTATTTTCTATTATTTCTATTAAAATTTTAAATTTTTTAAGGGAAGTTTAAATTTTTCAAATATTTTTAAATATCATGACCAAAAAAAAAAAAGTTTGTATATATTTTTTTTTTTAGCGGCATTTTATAAAATTCAATTACTACCTCATCAATAGGTGATTCTTCTATGAGCCTGGGAGCATCTGAACTCAACAAGCCATGTGTAGCCAGCACATAAATTTTGTTAGCACCTCTTTCTTTGAGTTCCTCAGCAGCAGCGACGAAACTCTGAACGTCGTCAATCATATCATCAACCATAATCGCGATGCGACCTCCGACGTCACCGACAACACTTATAGGTGGCTTTTCCTTGGCTGGGTGCACAGGTACTCCCACTCCAACTTGCATGGTTCTCAGGGATGATAACGTTGGTGGCGAGTACCGACCGTCGTTCATATCAGATTCGGATTCGCGCTGCTCACCGTGAATCACAGCTATTCCCAGACGAAGACGCTCCGCGTAACTCGTCGCTTTTTTGGCGCTTCCTGGATTTTTTGCCACTATCACAGAATTCCGATAGTCAGGAATCTGAAAATTTGAATGTTTATTTATGAGTAATGATTTATGTATTTTTTGTAACATAAGGATCAATTTAAAAACTAGATAAAATATAATTTTCAAATGCATTACCGATTCTTGAATATACTGCAACAAGAAAGGCGAGGCCCTCAAATTATCTACAGGGCAATCAAAAAAACCTTGAATTTCTTTTTGGTGGAGATCCATGGTAATGATGTGTGTTAAGCCACTTTTGCACATCATTTTAGCCAAAAGTTTGGAAACGATGCATCCTCTTTTGCGCATTTTGCATTGTTTAGAGTATGGTAAGTATGGAATTACGCCAACAATACTTTTTGCTGAGGAAGTTTTACATGCATATGCAATAATAAGTAATTCCATAATATTGTTATTAACATCTTTTGTTCCTGTTTGTACTATATACAGATCTTTGCCTCGTACAGAATCACCAATCTCAACCATTGTTTCTCGGTTTGTTTTGTAATAAACAGCACATCCTCCATTTTTTACCCCTAAGCGACTGAAAAAATAAAAAAAACAATGGGATTTTAAATTTTTTAACTATATGAAAGACTGTATGAAATACTTTAAATTAATTAAGATTTTAATTTTTGGGTAGTAAATATTTGTTACTGCTAAAAATTTAAAAAATGAAAAAGCTGAAATTAAAAATTAAAAAATGTTAGTCTTACTCAGCAACCAAATTGGCCAACTCTGGATGTGAATTACCAGCTACGATCACAATGTCAACTGCAACAGGCCTAGACATGCTGCTGTATATGACTAAATAGCAGTCAAGAAGAATACCTGAAAAAATTCAGATAGTATTACTGGTATGCAATGAAGTGTTTTTTTTTTATTGCATTAACCATACCAAACACAAGCTAAACAAATACAAAAGAAAAGTTACTGAATTAAAATGTCAAAACGTAAAATTTTCACATCATTGTTACATATTTATGTAACGAACGTCAAAAGAAATTGTTTCAGTTATACATTAATCAGCACATTATATGCGCTAGTCGTATTACATGCATTGATAAAACTACTTAGGTCATGTGTTTTTGCGTTTTTTTATCAACCGCGTGGATCGAGCGGAGCATCGGCAATCAAATATCAATACGAATAATTTGTGTAAACATATACAAGTCATTTAGATAAGCAACACGTACCTTTTCTGAATTATCATGTAAGAGCAACAAATCGGCACGAATAGAACGTTCTTTTTACTTTTTATTTTATTTACTTCTCTGCCTTGTGGTAAAACAACACACACAGCTGTTCAGGTCTCACTGCTACCAACGTGCGCAGTCTCGTTGGAGGTATTTTTTTAGTGAGTTTACGACGACATCCCGAACAGAAAGTTTAGCCGGGCGCTAGCAGGGGCCTCGCCAGTTGCCCCGATATTCTAGGTTGGCCCCGGCAGGGCTGAACGGTAAATGTAATGCGGCGCTAGCGGGGGCCCGGCAGGGCAGATTGATTTTGCCAAGAAAAGGAAATTTAGGGATGCTAGGTTAGGTTCGGAAAAGTAATTTTTTTTACTTTCATATTAGTTATTTTTGATTTATAATAATTAAAAAATTGACAATAGGAAAAAAAAAAAAAAAAAACAAATAAGTATTCATATTTATTAAAATTTTTATAAATATATATTACACGGAGAAAAATAAATAGGAGTTTCTTTTATTTTTTACAGTACTCTTCGCCGGCAGTCACCTTCTTAATAAAGTTTATGTAGGACTCACCCATACTTTTCTCATAGGTACTTAGAAATAACTCCTGGATCACCCACTCGACTTCTCTTAGAACTTTTCTCGTAGCTAGTGCTTGGAACCAAGAATACCGGGTGCTTCAGGTCGACTTCTGGTGCACCCGGTCAACTTCTCCTGAAACTTTTCCTCGTGATTTAGAATAAGGTATGGGGTGCCCTGGGTCGAACCCAAGATATGTCCCAGGAAAAGCCAACCGGGTACCCCGGGTCGACTCCTGGTGCACCTGGTCAGCTTTTCCTAGGATATTTCCTTGTTTCGACCCAGAATAACAGGTACCTTATTCTTGGTCCCGATTACCGATTACGAGGAAAAATTCAGGGAGAAGTCGATTTGGTGCACCAGGAGTCGACCTGAAGCACCCGGTATTCTTGGTTCCAAGCACTAGCTACGACAAAAAGTTCTAAGAGAAGTCGAGTCGGTGCACCAGGAGTTATTTCTAAGTACCTATGAGAAAAGTATGGGTGAGTCCTACATAAACTTAAGAAGGTAACTGCCGGCGAAGAGTACTGTAAAAAATAGGAGAAACTCGTATTTATTTTTCTCCGCGTATATATTTATAAAAATTTTAATAAATATGAATACTTATTTGTTTGTTTTTTTTTTTTTTTTTTTCCTATTGTCAATTTTTTAATTATTATAAATCAAAAATTACCAATATGAAAGTAAAAAAAATTACTTTTCCGAACCTAACCTAGCATCCCTAAATTTCCTTTTCTTGGCAAAATAAATCCGCCCTACCGGGCCCCCGCTAGCGCCGCATTACATTTTAAGCTGAGCCCTGCGAGGCCCCCGTCGGGCGTGACGTTTTTGTCTAGCGAGGGCCCTCAAGTCAATCGGGGCTCCGGTGGGGCGGCGCTTGTTCGGGATGTTGAAATTTGAATTTTCGCGATAGTTTTTTTTTTTTTTCGAACGGGAGTAAAAATTCGTTAAAACTCGTAAATTTTGAATTTTTCTAGATCGAAGGTTTCTCACAAACTTTGTACTTATTTTGACTAATCTCAGTTCTAAAAAAAAACTCGTTTCCCTTTACTGTAATAAAAATTTATATTCCCTCGAAAATTATCTGGATTCTGGACCGTCCTTCCCTAATCCCTACCATGTGTTTGGATTATCCCAATACCAGGTAGTAGGTAGCGAGCTTGAAAAAAAAAAAAAAAAAAAAAGGTGTGCCAAACACCGACTGTAAATGAGTATGCCGTAAAACAAAAAAGGTGCATGCGCTCGGGGGTAAGTAAGTAAATCGGCTGTCGTAAAACTCGAGTCTTGGCCCGCAGTTGTCGCCCCCGGACGTTGGGGTAACCCAAATCGTTTTATTAGGTGTTGGCGGCTGGCGAGGGATCGTCGGTCCGACACTCTCCTAATGACATACTTCATAATGGAATACTTCATATACCCAGGCTTCGGTCCTTCCAAAATTTTACCGGTTCCGAATGTCGGCCGTCGACGCTCCCGGACAGTTGTCGTCGCCCCTGGACGTTGGGGTAACCCAAATCGTTTTATTAGGTGTTGGCGGCTGGTGAGGGACCGTCGGTCCGACACTCTCCTAATGACATAAGGTTTTTGTCCTTCCAAAATTTTACCGGTTCCGAATGTCGGTCGTCGACGCTTGGGGATCTCCGCGATAGTCGTTAAACGGTCGTAAATCATATTTTTCTTCTTTCTTTAAATGGCTTTGGTCCCCTTAAATGCATATTTTAGTGAGTGTCTACCTCAGGATATTATAGTTCGGCGAATTCTCGAGCAGGCCTGTATGTGGTTTTTCGGGGAGCCCAAGCGCATCGGAAACTCTCAGACTTGAAAGCCTTTGTCAGGGTATTGCAATGGTTTTTTTTTTTTTTTTTTTTTTTTTAAACTCTACGCGCAGCCGAGAAAGACGAATCAAGCCGTATTTATTAGCCAACCGTGGCCTACGTACCATATTCGAGTACCACCCGGCTGGCGACGCGACGCAATGCCGTAACCGCGGTTTAAAAATTAAAAAATTTTGAGTCTGTGAAGCTACTTGAATGAATTGATCGCGGAAACTGCAGTATGTAGATTGTGGGTCGGGCCTGAACCGGGAGGCTGATAAGTACGACCGACCCCTTTTTTATACTGCAGTCGTCTCCACAAAAAACTTCGTGTGCTTAACTTCCTTTGATATGATGTACACGGATTGATAAAAACCTTGTAAATTATTTATTAATTTGCGGATTAAAAAAATTATGCACAGAAACGTAATCAAAAATTCATTCGTTTACCGCTATTGTTGATTCATGTATTTTCTGTTTACATAATTATCTGTCTAAAGATTCACAGATTCTCGATTAGTCTACAGATCTTCGTTATCTCAGTTATCGAATTCACAGATTGTCTTGGTTCTAAAGAATACCGATCAGTTCGCAGACTTTGCTATTGAATTTTTGCATCCGATAAAATAGAGTTTTTGTTTCAGAAATTCTATTAACAAAAAAAAACTTATAGTAAATAATGCACAGTTTTGTTAATGTTAAATCCAATTAAACCTTTTTAATCTGATAGACTTGGTCAGTTAGATTAAATGATACGCAGATTCTTGAAACTTAGAAATGAGCTAACCTTTTCACAAGACCTTAAAAATTAAACAATTATTTATTTATGAAATGTTTAATGATTCTTTCTTTTTTTTTTTTTTTTAACTAATTTTTACTAGTTTAGCAGTACTGTCAATTTTTTTTTAACACTGCCAGGTAGGTATGATAATTTCATTCAAATGAAATAAAGTTCGAAGATCTAATGCATGAAACCTTCAGTGTGAATCTAAACGCATGGACCAAGTGGACGGTTTATATAAACAAATCGCGTATGTTCATGTCTTCAGCCAGTTTATCTGCCGCATGAATAACTTTCTGAGAATCAGATCATGTCAATATTATTGATATGGATTCTGTTAATCAAATCAGTGAACAATTTATTTAGATAAAAATTAAATTATCAGAATCCTAAAGCTCGGTAGATTCACCTATCGGGCCAGGCCCTTCTGCGTAGTCTCGGTTTGCCGCCACTCCACCAAGCTCCTCCTCCTTAATGGGCCACTTGTAGGGCGCTGCGGTCGTTGCTAGACGACACGAGCTTGCCGCGCGTGTTTCAGAAAACTGAATTTACTTCGAAAGAGAATGTCGTTAGGTGTGGATATGCAGACCCATGACTGAATTGTGTTGTGCTTGAACGTTGCAAAAACCTACTTGAAAAGAATTAATAGTTTTTGTGTTGAGTATCGAGTTTAAGTCTTGGGTACGTTGATTTTATTTTTTAATTAATAATTAATTTTTATTTTTTATACTCAATCCGGCATTAAATGAGTGAATCTTTCCGACGGTATTTTGCAAAGGAGAGTGACGGACGTCAGAATTTTTGAGTTTTCCAAAATCTAGATAAAATAAAATTAAGTTAAGTTTCCTATAAATTATTAAACTGCATATTTAAATAATCATTGAAAAAATTGTGCAGTAAGTGTCATTTGATTTTTGCAAAATAAATTGTTTTTAAAAATTTGAACAATTTACGTTGATTTTTCGGCCTCTTTTGAAACATACTTAACTCGAAACGGTTTTTTTTATTTCCATTTTCAGAACATTACTTACATGGTTACCCACTTACGATCTAATTAAATTTTGCGATATTTCAATAAACAATTCTCGTTTGTTTCCGAAAAAAAAAAAGAATAAAGAAAATAAGCCGAATTGTGATGACTTCAAGAACGCAGCACTACACGAGTTTGAACTCGCAAAGGCGCAGAAACCGTGGAAGACAATAACGCTCGGTTTAACGTGAAATATTGCTTGAATAACTTATTGTCAGGAAATTTTTTTTGAAAAAACGTTGATAACAGTCTAAAATAGTTTCTAATTCATGCGGGCGTTTTTCTACGATCCTACGTAGTTCCGATATTCGAGGTTAAAAATGTAGCCCAAGTTAACCTTATTTTTGTGAAACGGTTACGCGCGCAAAACGCAACTGTTCGCTAGAAAAAAATATTTTTCTGTTAAAGCTATGATAAGTTATTATTTTGACAGCGGTAGGTGACACTTTTTATCAGTAGCAATTATGGCGGCTGATAATCTCAGTCAATCCAGAAAGAGGAGGATCGCGCAATCCGATGAAGTTCAAGCAAAAAAAGCTAAGGAAAACGGCGACAACAGCTCTGGTTCCATCGATTTGGAAAATGAGGTAAGAGTTTAATAAATAGCTTACATGATAGCTATTAAAGTTAATTTTTACTATTTACGTCATTGATAATAAATACAGAATAATCCTGTTATCATTTTGATCGTTTATAATTAGCCTGATTAGATAAATATAATTTTTGAAGTCTTTTTTATCCAAAATATAATACAATTTTGCAAATGTTTTTTTGTTAGTTTGATTTAATTTATAAATTTTATTTTCAGTTAGTGGCAGGTAAAGTCAAGCGCATGTTCTTGAAGAATTTTATGTGCCACGATGCTTTAGAGGTAGAATTCAACCAAAAAGTAAACTTCATTGTTGGTGCCAATGGAAGTGGTAAAAGTGCAATATTGACTGCACTAGTTGTTGGCCTTGGTGGTACCGCAAAAGCAGCATCTAGAGGTGCAGCTGCCAAAGGTAAAAATTTTATCAATCAAAAACTTATGCTTGAAATTCATAATGTTGTTTCAATTATGTTTTTTCATATTTCAGAATTTGTCAAAAAAGGCAAAAATACTGGATCAGTTGAAATTGTACTTACAAATCAAGGTCCTATGGCTTATAAAAATGAAGTTTATGGAGATTCTATCACAGTAATTCGTAAATTAGGATCGGCTTCTAGTTATACAATTAAAAACTGGAGAGGTGAGTTCCTTAAATTTTTTTAAATCATTTTAATACTGAAATTATAATTATTACTATTAATAATCTACTGAATAATCCACTGAATTATGCTTTTGAAATCATTTTGTGGAGTTACTGTAAAATTTATTTTTAGGAGAAATTATTTCCCATAAAAAAGATGAACTGACCAAAATAGTTAATTTTTTGAATATTCAAGTGGATAACCCAATATCTGTATTAAACCAAGATGTATCAAGATCATTTTTGATAACAGCTGGCCCTAAAGAAAAATATGACTTGATGATGAGAGCTACCAGACTCAATGACATTAGTGCAAATTATAAACAGGCAATGATAGCAAGTGATGATTCCAAAGGAAAATTAAAAGACGCTATGAACTATCTAATTGAAGATGAAAAAGAAATAAAAAAACTAGAGAAAAAAGTCAAAGCTCTTGAATCACTTGATAAAGTAAGAAGAGAATATGAGAGTCTGCAAAATGAACTTCCTTGGGCAGCGGTAAAAATTTTATTCAACTTTTGTTTACAATTTAAGATTTGTCAACTATTTTATTTATTATTTTTTTTAGGTCATTGGAGAAGAGAAAAAGTTGCTTCATATTGATGGTAGAGTCAAAGAACAAGAAAAAAGAATAGAAGATTTGAAAAATTTAGAAGCTACAAAAGCTAATAAAGAAAAGGAAATCGATTCAAAAATAGAGTAATAAAAAATTATAATTATTATCATGATTCATCATTCACAATTAAAATTTAAATTATTAAAATATGCATGTATTATTTTTAGGAATTTAAAAAAAGAAATAGCTGAAGCTGAGACAGAATCTGCAGAGAGCAATTCTAAATTGGCAGAAATTAAAAGTAAACTGACTGATGTTAAAAAGCTTCACGACGCTAAAAAAGAAAAAGTTCGTACCCTTCACCAATACATAAAAAACAAAGAAAAAGACATCATGGAGTTGCAAAACGCGATCCACGAAATGGAAAAGTACTTGCTCAGTTAATTTTTATTTTAATT
This sequence comes from Encarsia formosa, assembly GCA_038277355.1. Classification (NCBI taxonomy): domain Eukaryota; kingdom Metazoa; phylum Arthropoda; class Insecta; order Hymenoptera; family Aphelinidae; genus Encarsia; species Encarsia formosa. The sequence goes on from CM076187.1 coordinate 6,321,297, forward strand.
CTAAATTAAATTTAAACTATCTAAAGTGTACCTGTAATTTTTCAGAGAACAAGCAGGAGCTAACAAAAAAGAAGAAGCAAAAGAAGAGTTAATAAAGTGTGAGAATGAACTTAATGCCATAGAAGCTTCCTACAAAACAAAGCAAACAGACTTAATGCATTTAGAAGAAAATAAAAGATGCATTGAAGGAGAAGAAAAAAACATCAGGATCGATATAGACCAAAAGAAAAAAAAATTAAGTGAGTAGAACGAAATTTACTGTTATCTTATGTAAAGTTGAGATTTGCAATTAATAGTCTAATTGTTTAAATTTTTAGATCAAAACAATCAAAGATATAATGCTTTACAAAGCCAACCAAACGACGCTGTATCTGTTTATGGTCAAAATATGCCTCGTCTTCTCAAAAGGATTGAAGAAGATTTCAGACGCGGAAAATTTAGGAAGAAGCCTGTTGGTCCTATTGGTACATTATCCGAATCTAACTATTTGAAATGGAGTTATAAATTATAAATAACTTCTTCGACGATTTTTTTATTTCATTATTATTATTTTTTTTATTTTATTTTTTTTTACAGGTGCCTATATCAAAGTCAAAGATTCGAGCTGGATTCCGGCCGTCGAAAATCAGTTGGGTTTTGGTTTCTTGCAATCGTTCTGCGTCGATAACAGCAGTGACAATAAAGTTTTGAGTATTATAATAAAAGAAGTTTGTCGTGGAGATCGTGCGCCTAATGTGATAATTAGTAGATTTTTTGACCAAGTAAGATATAAAAGATAAAATCTTTATTAGTAAATATTGAGATTATTATAAAATAATCTTAATCTGTTGTCAAATATATTAATTGATTTGATTTTTTTTAGGTACACGACGTAAGCAATGGTTGCACAAAATCGTCACGATACTCAAATCTTTTTGAAGCAATGGAAATCGATCATCCTGTGGTTGCTAACTGTATAATTGATCAAAAAGAAATAGAATGTCTATTGTTGATTCCCACATCTAGTGAAGCATGTAACGTGATGGATGATTACAGAAAAGTTCCTCGCAATTGTAAGCGAGCAATAACGAAAAATGCCGACGTGTTTTTCCCTGACCCGCATTATAAAACTTACGGAGGTTCAGTATCTAAACCTAAGTTCTTACAAGTTTCAACAAATGAAGCAATGCAGTCAGTTTTTTTTTATCATTTAAAATCTTACCCATTGTTTTAATTGAAAATATTTCAATCGAATTTCTTTTAACAGGGTACTGCAAGAAGAAATAAGTGTCCTTCAAAATGAACTACATTTAGTTCAGGAGAGATTCAAAGAAGTTCACGATAAAATGGGGAAAAATAAATCGGAACTATTCCAAGTTCAAGATCAAGTTAAAAGATTTAGCATTCGACAGCGGCAGCTTAAAAATAGAATAGAAGAATTGAAAGAAATTATAGAAACTTGCAATAATAACACCATCAATACTTTTGTAAGTAATACATTTTTTAGTTATGATGATACTCTTTAATAAGTAAAAAAAAAAAAAAAAAAAAAAAAAAAGTGAAATTTTTCTCAATTGGATAATTTTGATGATAACAGATGACTGAAATGGAAGAACTCAAAAAACAAGTTGCCGATAAAAAAGTAGAAGAAAGTGCACAAATGGAAGATTTTCGAAGTTCCCAAAAAAATGTCGATGCTGTAACTGAAGAGTATAAAACTTGTCGTGATCTTGCTCAAAATCTGGACGCCAAATTAAATCCTATAAAGGTAAACCATATGTAACAATAATTATTAAAAGTTTTTTTATAGATTGAATTTCCACTATTTATATTTATTAATCAATTAAACCATTTCACAGGAGAAAATAAAAGATTTAAAAGACGAAAAAAATAGATTGAACGTTTCTAATAAAGGTGCAATTCGACGCATGGAGGAGGCTAAGCAGTCTCTTCAAAAACTTAGTGGAGAACATCAGCAGCAACAACGGGTTGTAAATAATAAGATAGCCGCTGCTGAAGAAATTTGCCCTGAAAGAATAGATACCAGGAGGTAAGTACTCTAATTACACTCTGTTCATTTCAAGTAAATTTACATTAACTTAATAATTTTTATTTTTATTAGATCTGTTGCCGATATTAGTGCTAAGATGAAGGAATTGAAACTTACTATTGAAAATGTAGAGAAGCAGCATGGATCCAAAGAAGCATTGTCAGCTGAACTAGAAGCTAAAAAAGCTAAGTTTTTAGAACTTCAGCATAACACAGTACGACTTCAAAAAAATAATGACGTTAGTATGAGTATTTAAAAAAATCTGTTATCCAATAATTTATATATGCTAACTTTTTTAACACTGTTACAAAAATTAAATTAATTTTAAAATATTATTTGCAGAAACAAATCGAACGTTTAAGGAAACGAAAAACCTTCTTTAACCAGATGAAAAGAGAAATTGGAGAAAGAATACAACAGGCTTTTGTCAATGTTTTGAAGTTAAGAAACTACAGAGGAAAGATAGAGATAGATCACTCAACCAAAGAACTTTTATTAGAAGTAACTCCTGCAGCCAGCGTGGGCAAAACTACAAGTAGTGATGCAAAATCTTTGTCTGGCGGTGAACGTTCGTACTCGACAGTAGCTTTTATATTAGCTTTGTGGGAAACTGTTGGACTACCATTTTACTTTTTGGACGAGTTCGACGTATTTATGGTTGGTGTTATTCTATTCTTATTATTATTATTTTTATTTATTTGAAATATTTTTTATTAATTAACTTCAAATTTTTATTTCCAGGACAAAATAAATCGCCGCATAATCATGGACATTCTGATGAATCACGCGCTCACTCATCCGGAGTGTCAGTTTGGTTTTTTAACACCGTTAGATACTTCTCACATTCTTGCTGACAATTCTATCACAATTCATAGGTATTTTTACTTTTATTTAAAAAAAAAAAAACTCTTATTAAAAAAAATATTATAATTTTTTTTTGTTACAGGCTTGCAGCTCCAGAACGAGCAACATAAAAGTATTAAAGGAGATTACTTTTATTTACTTAAGTTTACTAATGTAAATAAATTAAAAAGTATTTATTTAAATTATCTAGATAATTTATTTCGTGTTCTTTAAAGGTTTTTTGATAAAACCTACTGTTTATATATTCTATCGTAATTTATAGTGTAGTGTAAGTTTTGTACTGAAAAATTTTGTGACATGTGAAGCGTTTGAAACAGTGCCTTTTTTTTTATTTTATTTTTCTATTAAATATGTACGTATTTTAATAAACGTATAGATCTAATTATTCTTTTTTAAATGTTGTCTTTTTTTTTTGCATTTACCTCCTCTAAATTTATTTAGAGAAATAATACTCGACGTACTAAAATAAATTTATGGATTTAGTAGTAATATTTTACAAAAATGTGATGAGTAAACTTAGTACAAAATAGTTGTTTTTAACATTATTGAACGTTTTCAACACTTATAGTTCTAATAATTTTGATGAGTTTAAATTGGAACTCAGCTAACGAAAAATTCAAATAATAGAGCTGCGATCGCAGATTTCAGGGGCGTACACAACGTAGGTATTTGGGGGTTATGTTATGATTCCGTAAGAATCTTAGTGAAATTGAATGTAAACTGTGAAATATTCGCAAAACACATCACTTTAAAATGAAGATAATTTGAAAATGTTAATTAGTGTATTTAAAAAAAAACATGGTTTGTTGCATATTTTATTCTTTTTGAATAATGAACTTGAATTTTTATTATGAAATAAATTTAGATTGCAGAAACAATGCAGATAAATAGTGATGATACATCAGAAAGAAGATTTGAAGTTTCTTGTAAACTTGAGGCAGAACTAGCTGCTCTGGATGCATTAAAAGATGCAGAAGAGCAAAGTAAAAAGCTAACTAATGGTATGGTCAGCATTCTTTCATCATTAGAAGACCGATTGGCTAGATTAAGGCGTACCATTTTACCAGTTTACAATGAAACTGGTAATCTACAAACTCAACAACAAAGTAAGGAGATAAATTTAATTTAATAAATTTATCAATTGCTATTTCTATGTACTTTTAATTAATTGATAACTGTAATTTTACAGATATTGAAAGAACTTTGACACTACTTGATCATGCTATAAGTTATTATGGAGTTTGTCAAGAAGTTGAAAATTCAGTTCGTGCTGGACCTAGTGGTACTGGTGGTCTAGATGGATTTTTGGAAGCCATGAACAGGCTATACAATGCCCAGCGGTATTTTCAAAAAAACAACCCTAGCTCTGTTGAATTAGAAAATATTTCCTCTCTTTTTGGAACTGGTCTGGAATCTCTCTATGCTGAATTCAATGATATTTTAGCCAGACAAAGCAAACCAGTGCTTCCAATAGTTCTTTTGGATCTAATAGGGCTAGATGAAGACACCAGCAACGAAGATTCTCCTCAATCATTATGTCAATTACCTGAAGGTGCTTTAGCAGATTTGATTAAAATATCTGGATGGTTAGAAGAGAGAGGCCATCGCAGACACACAAAGCTCTATGCATCTGTGCGCTCTTCAATTGTCCTTCGTTCTTTGCAATTAATGAAAGAACATCAAAGAAGTGCTAGCGGAGGAAGCACTCATGCTTCGAGCCCCATGCCAGTAAGTTTTTATTATTTATTGTTCTTTGTTTTTTTCTTATGACTAAAAACGTAAATTAATAATTTTTATTAAAATTTAGTTTCAAAACACTAAAAAAAACTTTTTCTTTTGCAGCGTGCTAAATTCGCTCATCGTCACTCTTTAGCTTCGGCTGAAACCTCGCGGCGGACATCCTCCAAGCGTCTGCAGCTAGCCCTAGAGAAAAAAGCCAGCAAGATGCTACAGAAGGCCTCGCAGACGACCGGTTTGTCCTTTCCCAGCTCCCGAAAATCGGGTTCCGGCTCGTCAGCCCTGTTTTCCGAGGACGCGGCTCCTGAAGAGCAAGAGATGGAAAACTACTTGTTGCTCGCTGCGGGACTCCACAAGCTCATGCAGGCCGAGAGAGCCTTGATTGGGCGAATTCTACCAGGAAATCTGCAGCTTCAGGTACTCGAGGCCACGGTCAGAGACGCCATGGACATGGTTGCTCACGAGGGCGAGAGCATTGCCGCCAGGGCCAAGAGGTGCATCGCCAGGAGAGACTTTACCGCGGTACTGGTCGTTTTTCCGATACTCAAACACCTGGAGGAGCTCAAACCTGATCTTGAGAGAACAGTGGAGGGGTGCGAGTACGCTCTCAGAAGCAAGTTTGCTTCGGTTATCCGGACCTTGACCGATACGGTAGGTTTTTTTAACAACAGGGAAGATGAATAAAAAAATTTTTTTAATTTAAAAATCTTAAAAATTATTTAAAAATCCTGAATATTACTGGAAATTCATCAGCTCCATTATTAATTACAATAGTTGTGATTAAAAGTTTTGATGGATAAAAATTTTTTCAGGGTGCTCAAGCATTGGACTGTTTTGGAGAGAACGTGCGCAACGAGTCTGGATCAGTTTTGCCGAAAGACGGAACCGTGGCTGAAAGCACAAGCAACGTCATCGTTTTCCTCGAGCAGTTGACCGAGTACACGGATACCGTTGGTGTTGTGTTGAAGCGTCAAAATGAAACCGATTCTGCTGGTGCTCTGGGATCAAGACAAAATGGTAATCAGTACCGAACGGCTCTGGGTCTTTATATAAGTAAGTTTACTCTTCGTCGTACAAGAAATAATAAAAAGCTTTATTTCTAACTGATCCTTATTTATTTTACAGAACGAGTCCTGGCGTTACTGAATCTGGCTTTGGTGAGCAAGAGCGATACGTCTTACTCGGATCCGTCACTCCGGGCTTTGTTTCGGCTGAACAACCACAACTACGTAATAAACGCGTTGAAAAGGAGCTCGCTTATGGAACTGCTGATGCTCGCGGAACCGACTGCCGAGCAAACCTATCGTGACCTTCTGGCTCGAGACAGAGCTAATTACGTCAGCACTACTTTTATCAAAGCCCGGGGACACATCGACAATCACAATGATGATCCTGGTATGTTCAAACTTTATTCCGAGAATGAAATAGTAATTTTTTTATTGAAATTATTTATATACCATGACCTTTGTTTTAAAACAGGTGCGAAGGTGCTCAAGGAACGTTTCTCAGGGTTTACTCGAGAGTTCGAGGAGACCTCGAAGAATCAGCGGAGCTACTCCGTGCCGGACGGTCGGCTACGCGAGGAGCTGCGAAAGGAGCTGAAGCAATCACTGGTGCCTGTTTACACGACCTTTTATCACAAATACCGTCACACGTCGTTTTCTAAAAATCCCGCAAAGTACATTAAGTACAGTCCCGAGCAAATTGCAACAACCATAGACACCTTTTACGACACTGCCGTGTGAGTACTCGTTTGCGCAATCATAGAAAAGAAACAACGAATTAAAGCAATTTTTAATTTCAACTTAGTGAGTGTAACTGTAACAACGTCATTGTTTTTTTTTCGAAATTTTTTTTAATTGTTCACGTGATTAACATGTATGTATGAAATTTTTTTTTTTTTTTTTATTAATGTTTTTTGTCGGTTATAATATCACGGACGTAACTAGAGTATTTGCTGATTGATAAACTTTCATAAAAAAAAGTCTGATAATTACATCGTTTAATAGTAAATTTTAATTGATTTAAATTATTTATTGTAGATTTAAATTTATTGGGGAGCGGATTATGAAATGATATTGTTATATGTATAGTTAGAAATGTATATAAAAATGTTGAAATCATGTATTTATGTACAACGTGGTTTTTTTTTTTTTTAATTTTAATTTATACCTAATTGTCTACTTTAAGTTAATAAATGTAAAACAAAAAATTGTTAAAACGTAATTATTTATTTTTAATACAAATACATATATACTGAAAACTAATATTGGTATTTTATTTAAAATAATAAGTTCTCCATAAAAACAAATTTAACAAAGTAATTAAAAAAAAAAAAAAAAATTTTTTACACAGTTCATTATGATTGAGTGTATATATTTTTGACATGCAAGAGATGATTTGAATTTCGCTCATTTAGTAAACACTCAATTGAAAAAAGCAAATTTAGTGACAATACCTATAGTTTTTATATAACTTTATTTGGACTGAAATTAGTCACCATACGTCTAAGAACATAGTGGTGATAAATTACAAGTAAGAGACCTGTGTAAACTACACATTACATCAAACATTCCAGTCGAGTCTCGTTTTGACATATATTTTTTTTTAATATATATATATATAAAAACAAGTAACGTTCGATTTAGATTCGATTAGTAGTAGCTTAATAAGATGTATCCGATAGCAAGTAGGATCAAGTTTGAACTTTAGCAACTATTTACAATTAATCATTTATTTTCATATTTAGTTGTTCCACTTTTCGTTTCGAACCATTTGATTTTCACGCTTCATCAAGCGCACGCTCTTTCTCAACCTTTCAATTTTTTTTTTAATTTTAATTATTTAATTTCTAATAAACATTTACCGACTAAATTTGCTCCGATTGCGCTGTTTAAAAACTTCTCCTCAGTCATATTTGCTTCCTCATTGTTTTTTTTTTTTTTTTTTTTTTTTTTTTTAATTTATTTCGCGTGGTGTCGCGAACGTATTGCGGCATTGTGCGTATGAATCACAGGCATTGTATCAAAGGCAGCATTTAAAAGATATGACTATAGCAGAATGGAGCAAATTTCACATGTACACTTTATTCTTTTTCACTCTTTTAGATTCGCGCGCCTTAAGCCTATTATAGAAATTACACAGTCAACTTACATAGTCGTCTATTTAGAGCGTGAAAGTATAATATAATATTTATATAATTTTTTTTTTATTCATAGATATTTATTAATAATTATCATTAATATACTCTAGTATACTGTACACAATCGCTTTTTATCTTGGCGCACATTATCGGAATTTCTCTAAAATCGATTGTTCTTCTCGTGCGTAAAAGAACCTTCAATAATATCGAAGACACGAGGACCGTAATTTTTTTCTTTTTAAAACCCTTTACCCTTATCCACTGGAAATGCAGAATGTATCAGCACAAATTTCTTCTTCCCTTTCATTGTTTAAAAATTTATCTGTATTTTTCACTTAATTTTCTCTTGTATAAATTATTTTTTGCTTTCATTATTGGATAAAGTTATTTTAAAAATCTTTGAAAAACAGCTGTTAAAATTTTTTGTGCGAATTGACCGTGATTCACTCGCGTCAGTACTTTTAAGGGATTCAAGAAGGAATGACATCGTTAAGCGTATTCCAGCGAAATTTTGCGGCGATGCAACAACTTAATATTATAGAATGCGACACTTTCTCGGTTTTTTGGGTGGCGCAATAGGGCAGAGAACAGCTCGGATGGCTTCGTCAAACACTGTTTTTAGTCCCTTTTGCGTTAAGGCAGAACACTCCAGGTACTTTACTGCTCCAATTTCTTTAGCCATCGTGAGACCCTAAAAATAAAAGTAAATATATTAATTACCTATTGTTGTAACAAAACTTCTTACTTATGCCAAGTTTTTGATCACTAATAATTCAAGACCGTAATATACAATTATTACTTATTGCTACATAATGTTCTTCAATATTTCAATTAATACAAATTAAATACTATGATAAGCCAATAAATAATTTCATTTATTCAATAAACTAATAGAAATTGATATTTTGAGTCAGATAAAAAATGTTTTTCAAATCAAGACAAAGTAGAAGTACAGATAAGGTATTTAGAAAAGTTCTTAGATTGTCATTAAAATATTTTATAAAATTACCTGTGGATAAGTTATGGGAGCAAGTTTCTTATCCTTTAATCTTTCAATGGTTTCTTTGTCCTCACGTAAATCAAGTTTTGTTCCAACCAAGATGATAGGAGTTGTTGGACAATGATGGCGTACTTCTGGATACCACTTTGCTCTAACATTCTCAAAACTTGCCGGGTTTACCAGAGAAAAACAAATAAGAAAGACATCAGTCTGTGGGTAGGAAAGTGGTCTCAGCCTGTCGTAATCTTCTTGACCAGCTGTATCCCAAAGGCCTAGGTTGATTGGTTTTCCATCAACCATAACATTGGCAGAATAATTGTCAAAAACTGTTGGTATGTATTCTCCAGGAAATGCATTGGTGGTGTAACTTATCAATAAACAAGTTTTACCCACGGCTCTGTAAAATAAATAATTCAACATGTATTCAAAATTCAGATTTGTTTATTTTTTGTGTAACTACATAATTTTTGATTTATTCAAAATTGTTTAGAGTAAAAAAATTTAATATGTAATCAAAATTTGAATCAGTTTGTATTAGTTTTCTTTGTAGCTATGCAACTTTCAATACATTCAAAATTGTTTAGTGTGAACAAATTGTTTTAAATTATGTATAAGCTAAATTGCTTGTTAGTACTAAATCAAATTTATTTGAACTTATGCATATTTTAACTGCTAAGTAAGTAAATGTAAAAATTTTAGTTTTAATTTTGTGATGAAAGTAAAAAAATTTACAGACTTTGATGTTACTGTGAAATAGGATAAATAAAATTTGCAATTTAGATGTGCAAAGGAATTCTAACTTGTTTCAGAGCACACAGCCAAATAAAAATAAAATGAAAATAGGTCAAAGAATGCACATATCTAATTAAATAAATTAGAGTCTAAGTACAAGCTGTATAACATGGTTGAACTTTTGATAAAAGAATAAGGCAGTGCAGTCACTGAACAAAACATGAGTGCTCCAAAAAGAAAACTTTTTTTGCTCATTGGCCAGTAGCACTCAGGCGAATGAGACTACTGTGCACACATGTAAACGTCGTGTAAAAAAGCCCCCGTTTCTTCCGGCTCTTTCTCTCTCGGACTCTCCAGCAGAATAAGAAATCGACAAAAAAAGTAGAATAAGGAATGAAAAAAAAAAGAAAAGGTCTCTATCGTGTCACACAAACGATGCAAAAAGTGTCATAAAGTGCCCGCTACTTCCACCACGCCCATGTGCGCCTGTAGTACGCTACTTGTTAAAACAACAAATGAGTCCGCAAGCAGATGAGACGGGAGAAAAAAGTGCATAAACGAGGAGGTAAGATCGATGCAACAATGCAGGAAAAAAGAGAAGAAGCATCGACAATCATAACGGAGCAAAAGCGAGAGAGACTTGCAGGCACGAGTGCAAGAGAGACGCAGCATGGAAGTAAGAAAGAGGCGAGGGAGAGAGAGAGAGGAAAAAAAGGGTCGGGTCGACAACTCCCTTCGGCGAGGAATCCAAGCTCCAGGTCGAGATTACCAGCTCGCGGGTGGAGTTACCGAGAGCGTTGGTCCGGTAGGCGTCGAGGGTAGGAATTTTGAATCAACGAAATATGCAAAAATAATCAACTCACCCGTCGCCCACGACGACGCACTTGATAGCCTGCATTATACTAAACTCCGGGCGGGTGCAACAGCCGCGTGCACCACAACTGCTGGAGTAAAGTTAACTCTGGGGCCTCGGGGTTATCGCACGAGAGGAATCCGGTGTCCGGTGTCCTCTGAAGATTTGTTCCCGTAGTAGCTGCTGCTGCTGCTGCTGGTCTGATCAGAGAGCCTGCACCACGACTGGACTGGAGCTACCGCTGGCTGCTTGCTTGCTGACACACCACGCACACGAGCACACTGCCTTGCTTGGCGTGACAAAGCTACGTGTGTAAGCGCCGCGGCCGAGGGGAAGTATATTGTACGGGGCCCCGCCGTATGCGCGGACGGACTGGAAGTGACGATGAGCCGTGGAGTAGCGCGAGACGGAGGAGAGGAGAGGAGTAGACGCGGTGGGAGGCTATACCTCAGCCTGCAAAGTCTTCGCGGTGGTATTTCACTTCGTCTTTACTTTTTTTTTTTTCATCTTGTACTAGAATGAATCGCTGCACCCGTTTTTATTTTCCGACAACACTAAAAATAATATGAAAAATCTCGAAAGAAAGGAGTGCGTTGTTTCTTGCAGGGGAGAGTTGTAAAACTCTCGGGTTGCCGGGTATGATTCATCGTCGTCACCACATATCTCTCCTTTAGTCAGCGGAATTTCAATTAAAAATTGTATGAATTGTCCGCAGGCACTTGCTCATGTACTCTACCGTGTTACGTGCATTATTAATATATGTACATGGCAACCGGAATTACACCTACAAAACGTCGAGAGCTTAAATATTTATGTTTTTTTTTTATTTACTTTGTGCCTCCGAGAGCGTCATGACGTATTTTAAATGTAAATATTTTATTCTCGTAGTTTTATTGATTAAAAAAAAATAATAATAAAACTTCTGATAATTATTACGTAAAAAGATTTAAAATGAAAATAAACTCTAAATAAAACTCACTGAAATATTCACAAAGGAATTTTTCGATTAGACAAATGACTCTGGTTTTATCTAAAAAGGAAATAAATTTATCATACCCATTGTTTAGTTGAAATTTTTTAGATTTTTCAGTTTTGTTTAATATTTTTTTTTCAATTACAGTAAATAAAAACAAAAAATTTTGTTGGTTGCTTTGACTTCTTTAGTTCTGCTGTGAGTTCTTATTTAAGTACGGGCGTAATAATTATCTCCTATAATGATAATCTAATGACCATTCCTATAATGATAATCTACTGACAAAAATTTGCCCATTTTTTTTAAATATTTGATAGAGTTTACACTTGAGTGCTATTTAAGCTTGGAACACGCAATCATGACATATTTTTTGTTGGAATAAAGATATTTAATTAACACAAAAAATTAAGGTATTAAGTTTGGAGTGCAGAACTCCTACCTAATTGTTTATTTTTAAAAAAAACTATTGTTTGCGGTTGCAAAATTCGAGCGGATTATTTGTTAATTATTTGTTAAACATTTAAAATAGTGATAAAATTAGGTGTGGGAGTGCTAACTTTCGAGAGGTGCGTTAATTTGAAAGAAAAAATATCTAAGCGAGCTATCATGGCGCATACCAGCAGCGATAAACAGCACCGCCACTGCACTGCATTTCCCGCGGGTCAATGACGTCATAATTCTTTAATGCGCCGACGCGTAATCGAACCTAATATTCTTGCATGTGTGTGATGTGTATGTGGATATACACAAGACCTAGTGTACCTACTAAATACGTAAAAACGCAGAATGTTAAATTTTGTTTTTTGTTGTACAAAAATAACGTTCCAGCTTAGAGATTAATGTGTGTGATGAATGATACAAAGGTTCATGAATTAAAATTGAACATCAATTTTTTTAAATTGTCATGAATCAAAAATGAAGTGTCAAGTAACCTAAAAAGTGTCTGCTAGAAGAAGATAACGTTTAATTTTTAAAATGAAAAAACTTGGCCTGACTTTTGTTTACGACGCAATTTAAACATTAAACGATTGCTGCAACTGCATTGAATTTTTTAAAATGCTTAGAGCTGAGGTTGTACTCCAAAACATCTCACGTGTTTTCGAATATTTACGCGACAGACAAGACGTAAACGCACGGCTATCACAACATATCGTAACAATTCTCACATCTACATGTCAAGGTGATGTTAAAATTATCCCTTAAAGTTTAAGATTACATTGTTCTAAACAAGAATCAAGAGAAACTGAAAATTTGGGAGATTGTATTATTCACTTAGAAGAAAGTTATGAGATCCAATTCAATAACGTCAAATAGTAAAATGATTTCGACGTGGCATCAACAGGTTTTCGCACTCGACGCTAAATACAATTCGCAGAGAGCTGTTAATAACTGCAGCCTTGGTAGAGCATTTCTTTTTTATGATTCTTATAATTTTTTCAATTCTTCAAGAAAATAAAAGGTAAATTTTTTTTCCAGGTATGCTTTATATTCGTAGAAGAAATCAATTATTAAGAGATAAACTTTGCAAAGATCCAGAATTGCAGTATCGTTACTTAAAACTCAGATCAGAATTACTAAGACGGAGGTATGGCACCTGTGCAGAGACTTCCAGTTTGCCATCAGAAAAAAGCTTCGATCTTAAAGGAAAAACTAAAATTGCAACCAAAAAATCCATTGCAGAAAATTTTGCAGGGGTGCACCATGTTTTTGATCAACACTCTGCACCAGTTTCTATGTTAAAATTTGCTAACAATGACAGATCCAAATTTTGTTGTGCATCCTTAGATGGTAATATTTCAATTTGTGAAGCAACCAGCACACCGCCAAAAGTTATTTTTGTTTTGGAAGGTCATCAGAAGGGTGTTACAGCTATTGATTGGAGTACATGTAATGATCTTTTGGTTTCTTCATCTTTGGATGCAACTATTAGATTGTGGAAAATTCATGCAGATTCCAAACCAGAATGCTTAAGAATAGTTACCGATCAGTTAAGAGCAGATACTTTATGCTGTGTCTTTGCTCCAACAAATAACAATTTAGTCCTTGCAGGTAATTGCCAAGGACTAGTCCAAATTTTGAATGTTTCTACAGGAAAATATACCAGAGGTGGCAGTGTTAAAATTGGTGGAAAGGTATTTGCTACTTGCAACTTTGAAAACAATTCAGAAATTCAAATATGATGAAAAGAATTATAAGATAATTTTTTTACTTCTAGATTACATCTTTGACATGTGAAGAAAGTGGTGGATCTATAGTTTGGGTGGGAAATGACAGAGGAATCATTGTTTCATTTCGCTTGGAACCTGGTCTAGGTCGGTTGATAAAATTAAGAAGAATGGAAGGCACAGGAGGAGTAATAACTAGTCTTTCTTGGAGACCTTGGCTATCAAAAGATTTTCCTTGGCCAACACTTTTAGTCAGTAGCGCGAGCAACGCAGTACTTCTGTTTAGAGTTGCTGATGACCAAGGAAATTTGATGATATGGAAAAAGTATCCAATCAAGCATAGGTAATATATAATATATAATAATATATAATAATATAATAGTTAATGTTAAATTGGAAACGAACGAAAGTTATTTTAATTCTTTTAAAAGAAATTTCAAAAATAGATCTGCAGCAATGCCAAGGAATTTTTTTTCATCCTATTAATTTCGCTCGTTAAATTTCTACGAGGTAATGTATATCTTTATTAAATACATTTTTTTATTTTCAGACAATATTTCATTCGTTCGACGTTTTGTCCCCAAATGGGAACTTCGCTGATCGCTACCGGCTCAGAAGATGGTTCAATACATCTGTTGGATCCTGCCAGAGATGGAAAATTTGCACAAGTGAATAGATTACTTGGGCACTCTTCTCCGACGTTAACATTGTGTTTTAATTATGATGAATCTCTTTTGGCGTCAGGAGATCACCAAGGCTTAGTGATACTCTGGCGAAATCATGATTGCCAGTCGTAAATATTTTTAATTAAATTTTTTAAGATTTTATGTAAATATAATTTGTACAAAGAAATTTATTTATTTACATCAGAATGTGCTGTTTGTAAAAAAAAAAATCAAATTTTTCGCAATGAATTTATGTAAAACATATAGTAGAATTATAAATGCGTGCAGTCTAACAACATGATTATACACATATTTTTGTTAATAAAAAATTATTTTTTACATCTTTAAAAACTTATCCAAAATTTATTTTTTTACTCTGCCCTAGAATTTATTTAGCTCTAATTTTTTTTTATTTTGGCTTCTTTTTTCAAACAAATAGATAGAATAAAACTTCTTTTATTTCTTCTTTTATTTACGAATGATAAGTGTTGTAAAACACATTAAAATTTAGGTAAAATGTGTATCTTACGAAAAAAAGTATAAAACTATTACACAATTCAAATGAAAGATGATTGAAAAACTTAGAAGTCGAAAAGCTTTTACAATTTTTACGTGACGTTATTGAGATTGCCCTCTCTGCACTCGCACTTTCCGTTGTCGCAGAATCCTTTTTTATGAGCTGAACAAGTTGACTGACAAATGATGAGAAAAATAACACTATGACAGTTAATACGGTGCATTTTCATTAAATCAAAATTTTCTGCAAAAATTGGTGATAAAGACTTGTTTTTACCTAAAAAAAATTAATTTAAAGATAGTTTGTAATAAAAAAATAATAGTTGATTTAAAAAAAAAAATCACAATAATAATTTTAATGTTTTATCATATTTAAAAAAAATTTGTATATATTGTTTTTAGATTCGTAATGTTAAATTTTCCTGTAGATTGCTCAATTGAAATTATTTGATCAAAAGTTGATTGAAACGTTTATTAATTATGTATGTTTTCATTCTTAGTTATTTACAGGAAAAAATTAATTTTTTTCAAACCACAAGATTTCCAATATTTTTAAAATTCCATTGTTTTTGAATGAAATTGAGATCAAATGTATGGAAACTTTAATAAATTTGAATACATAAAAACAACACCAAAAGTTTTTTTCCAGCTGTTTTATATTTTCCGTAAGAAATACTCAATGATTACGTCAGTATAAAAGGATTTCACAGTTTTTTGATAATTATCGGTTCTTTTCCCGTAAGCCCTATTAAATGCATAATAAATATATTCAGGAGTAATGTAAATTTTCAAACATATCTAAATGATTCTATGAACATAATTGTTAACAATTTTTAAAACAGTTCAAGGTGAAATCAACGAATAAAAAAAGCCTTAATGAATGAAATAAAAGTATGTTACAAATAGATATTATATTATAATTTACTTGATAAAAGTGCTTCCACAGTCTGACTTGTATTATGAACAGCGGTACCGGTGATTATTAATTGAATTATTAGTAACACGAAAAGAATGGAAAAATTCTTCATGTTATCTTTGTAAGAATATTTTGCAGACTGATACTACTTTTAACCAAGATCCTAATGGTAATTACAATAGCGAGAGCACAATTTAAATAGCAAAAACTGCGATTTTCTTAATATCATTTTTTGTCGTGGGTAAAAAATTTTTTTTTATCCGACTCAAATCTTAGTATTGTGTACTAGCAAAATCTAGCTACAAGTTTGACTATTAAATTTTAGTTACAAAAATTGATAAAAATTTGTTTTTAACAAAATTTTAATTATCATGCTTGTTAAAATAACTACTAATTTGTAGATAATATCAGTAAATAATTCATGAAACGTCACGTGAAGTTATAATGATCAGTTTATTCACTTAAGAAATCAATTTTAAAAAATGAGCGATTTCCATTTTTTAATAATTGGTTAATCATTAAAAACAACTCATTAATTTGATGTGCTTTTGCCATGCCTATGATAATTCAGTTTCATTATAAATTAAAAGGAAAAGTATTTTTTCAATAAGTTTAATTATTATAAATTGAAAATAAATTCGATAAAGAGTTTTTAAACATCTAAATAATGATTTTTAATGTATTAATCAATCTAGAATATCAATAATTTTTTGAGAAAATAATTTATTTCCGAGATGATACGTTTCTAACGTGTAATTCTGAGATGATAAGTTTCTAACGTGTAATCCTGAGATGATACGTTTCTAACAAGTTAAATTATTAAATGAAAAAAAGTTAAATTATTAAAAGAAAATTAAAATTTGAGTTAATCAGCAAAAACTTTTTTTATCTTTTTTACACAAGAATATTTGTCATTTGCAATCATTTTAAATTTTTAAATGAAAAAATCAAGACCTTATTATCAACCTTTACGACTTTAATTAAATTTAATTTTGATAAACAATTTTGTTTTATGTAATATATACTCATTTGTTTGACTGCGCGTGAAAAAACTCAAAAGAAATACTTGAAAAAGTATGAGAATAACTCAATTAAAAGTTATTTTTTGAGGAAAAAGTAAAAAAAAATATAAATTTTGAAGATTTTTAAATTTATTTCCACCCCAATTAATGTCACACGTGTATGCACCAAATTGAAGCACGTGCAACTTTAAAGAAAGACTTTTTTTAACACCTTTTTAAAGTAAAATAGTTGTAATTTTTCATTTAATCTAAAAATGAGTTAAATCAATTTTTGAATTATAACAGTAACCGAATCGGTTCTCTGACATATGTGGAACACATTTAATATTGAAACGTAAAGAAATTTTCAAGTGGGTAGAAAATAAATAAATAAAAGTTGTTTTATAAACCATTTAAAAATAAAATTTCCTTTACTTTTTTTTTTTTTTTTTACTTTATGGTAATTAATAAACTGAAGAAATTTTTGCAAGATTAGGAGTTTGTAAAATAAAATTCGTTTATTAGTAATAATTATAAATTAAGTCCAGGGGCATACCATCACGCTAAAGCTGCTTTGCGTGAGCGAAGTCACATTCAAAATTTACCAAATAATCCTGTTTAACTAAAGCAATAATATTTTTCTGTGCGTGCAACTAACATGCAAAAAAATCCTATATATCTCTATTTTTACATCATGAAACTATGATTGTTTACGTGCAGTGATCTTAGCGTACGCAATTTAATTAGAAACTTGATTTTATTTTATCCATTTCTGACTATCATCTTTTTGCACTGTATTGACTGTGAAAAGTCTTTAAAACAATTCTTACTACATCACTAGAGTATCAAATTTCTGATCAACATGGATAAAAAATTCAAAAACTTGAATCTTGAAAAAAGTTATAGTAATTATCATTTTCTAAAAGAAATTAGTATGATTGGTTGAAAATAAGCCAATTTTTTTGTAATAAAACGCGAAATTGAAGATAAATGAAGATTTTTTCAATCAAAATTTATCTTATGAGTAAAAAATGAAAGTCATGCCACTTATCAGTTTTAATTCAAAAGCCGAAATATGAATTTTATTTTCTGTATTCTCAAAGTTCTTTATTTGATTTTAAGTCTTTTATAAAAAAATTTTAAATAACCGTATTTTAAAGCAAAAAACCTTTTTTTAAATCAATACTTAAAAAATTGTCAAGTAAAACTATAATTTATTGAATTTTTTTAATCAAAAATATCATTAGAAGTCTGTTGGAACTTATTTAATTAAATGTAAATTTGAATAAAATGTTATAGATTGTGCAAGCATGATGACTGAGTGGGAAATTTCTGGTTCGATTCACTGAAATTCAAAAATAAAAAATTCGTGTTTTTTCAATTTCATCAACGAGAAAGAGAAATAATTTTCAATTAAAAAACTACCAATCTACGTTACCGTATCTAATTATCATAAAAAGTTTATTAAAATTTATATGCATATTTTTTTGTTAAAATAGGCTTTGTCTAAAACGCTTCAATTGATATTAGTTTGATTTCAGAATAAATAAATGATCATAATTTAACAGCGTTGAATTTAAAACAATATACTCAAATTCTAACAGGGTAAAAAAAAGAAGCCAAAAAATTAAGTTCAAATATTTTTTTTATTTCATAGTAATCAGTGAATGTCATTAAATATGAATTTTTTTTTTCAGTCGTTCTAAAAAAGGAGAATTTTCCAATTCGATGGGCGTTTTGCTCGAAATCTTGAGCGAATCCACCAGACCAGGTTTTTCTTGGTACGTACTATTTACAAGTTTAGTATATTTTTTGTGGAAAAGGTCTTGCAGATAAACGTCGGTTTTCTCATTTTCCAACAGTGAAACTTGATTTTTACTCCAGTCGTCCAGTTGGATGCAACCGCCGTCGCAGTTGCAGCCGAACGAGTTGCAGTTTCCTTTGCCGCAAAAATAATCGCTGTGATGATCCTGCAGATCCGCGCAGGTTTGGAAAGCACAAACTCCGTATCTGACGTGGTAGGCGCCGGGAATTTTGGTGCAAGCAATGTGGTTTTTAGGATTGAACAAAATCCTCTCGATTTGTGGACAACATACCGATGCCACTTCGCCAATCAGAAAATTACCAATGACAATGACGGTAAATACAATTCTTGTAGACTTGAAGAAGTCCATAGTTGGCGAGATCGATGAGAAAGAAAAATCAAAAATACTTTCGAAATTTTTCGATAATTAGTGAGTGGTTCTATAGTTTATATATACCACTTAATAATAAATGTATACGTGACTTTTTTCCTTATTTATATTTATTTAAAAAATTATTCGAATGTGACTTTGTTTTTTACTTCATTAATCGTGAACAGTGTTTGAAGTTCATACGGAGTTACGATAAATCATTTTTTTTTTTATTTGCGGCTCGAAATTTTGATTAATACACGATAGAAAATTTAATTGATTTTTGTCTCAGTGTATATTATATGTATATAACTATCTTGAAGAAACATTTTTTTTTAAATTAATGTAAATAAATTTATTTCTAAGATTCGAGAAACTACATTATTAAATCCAGCAAATGATTTTTTTTTACATCCTCAGCTCAATAAGGTAACACGTAATCTGAAAATCAAAAATTTGCTGAGAACTACATCGGCTTAATACCAAATACCATTTTTTAGAAAATTTATATAAAGTGACAAGCAGTATTTCTAAATAAAACAAAGTACAAAAATTCATAGTTTTTGATACTCTACAGTCTTCAGTTCTAGCATTTGATTAAGGCGGATCAACAAAATAAAAATAATATTCATCAACAAAGTTTGTAAGTTGAAAATCAATTATTAAAATCTTTTTTATATTTCAGTAATTTAATTGACCCTACAGAATCAATAAAATCGTAAAAATTTTTAAATAATTTATTGTGTTAAATTTTGAATACTAATATTATCATAAATTCAACTTTTATTTTTCTTTTTTGTTTCTGTTTGACTTGTGTTATTTATTTATTTTATTTTCATTATTCAAAAATAATTACAAAATTTAAATTTAGCAACAAGGAAAATTGTTGAACGATAATTTTATCAGTGTATAATTTTAGCTCTTTTGTGCTCAGGTGAAAACAAAATTCAAAAGCAGTTGAAAGGTGTTATGTAAAATGTGTAATTAATAACTTAATGAAGTTTAAATATTTAGCACGCAAATTTTGAAGGAAAGTAATTAAAATATTTTGTGTTGACAAGTACCTAAGTTAAATGAGGAAACAAATTTAGAAATCGTAACTTTAGCTAACTATTTTAAAAAATTAGTTAAACAAGTTTATTTTACAAAAAAGACAATCTATAATTTATATGATGAGTTTATTTAAAAAATAAGAAAAACTAACACATCTTTCATTTTTTGAATAAAAAAAATTCACTCAAAAGACCAATTTTTCGTTAACTTGGTACTTTTTTTTTTTTTTTTTTTAAACATGAATTGTGTAGGTAGTATATTTTATAATTTTAAGACACTTATCAGAACATAAAATTTATCGAATTCAGCCTTGGTTTTTAAAATTGATACTTCATTTTTAACATTTTATTTTATTTTTTATCTTTTTTACGATTTGATTTTTTGATTCGTAAGAAATTGAAAAAATATCTCTATAATATTGTGAATCATTAAAGCCGTTTAATTCATATGCCGAAAAATTATGTATTTAAATATATGGATTTTACGAAACATTTATGTTTTTACGCGACTTAGCTTTATTTAATTTAAATCGATTACTTTTCACAATATTTTCTGATGCTAATTGAAGTAATTCCAATTTAGCGTTAAGAAATAAACGTAAAGATAGTTTAATGAACTTAAATTTGGCCGATGTAAGCACAGGAAAACGTTAATTTTTTCAAGAAATCAATGTATTTGTGAGATTTTTACATTGTATAAGTATTTAAAAATTTAAAAAAAAAAATTAAACCAATTTTTCAAACCTAAAAAAAAAGTTTCATTTAAAAAAGAAAAAAAAAACATTGTTTCGGGTAATAAATTTGCTGTACAAATCTCGGTATGATACTGTGCGTGATACATGCTGTGGCTCAGCCTTTAAAGCGTCTCGATGATGAAGCTTAATCAAAAGCAATCTAGCTGCATTCTTTATTAGTTTGACCCCGGGACTTGCCTTGCCGGGACAATTCCTCTTCGCTAAAAAAATACACTTCAGCAGCTGATGTGATTCGATTCGGCAAGTACGGACACCTTGAGTTCCATCTGATCTGCAGTCTGCTAGGGTTGCGTGGTAGTCTCCTCGTCTTGGGATTTCACTGTACACATCGCACGTGTAAATAGTTTATATTAATTTTTTTTGAAGTAGTTGTTGACCTAATTTTACAATGTCGGAAAACGTCAGTCCTTTAAAGTATTTCCTGAGTGGAGGCTTCGGAGGAGTATGCACCGTCCTTGCTGGTCATCCCCTCGACACAATAAAAGTAAGGTTATAAAAGTACTTACATCATTTTAAATTTTATTTTGACCCTATAATATTTATTACTGAAACTTCTTTATTGGTGCTGGTCAATATTTTATGAATAGCATTATTTATTTTTTAAATTTTATGTTAGGTCCGACTGCAAACAATGCCAGTTGTGGGTCCTAATGAAAGGCCACAGTATGCTGGTACAATGGATTGTGCAAAGAAAATTGTTAGTAAAGAGGGATTACGAGGGTTTTACAAAGGTAAAAATTACTGTTGTCTGATTGTTAGATTTTTACATAAAAACTGATCAAATTTGTGTCTTAGGTATGGGTGCACCACTTGTTGGCGTTGCTCCAATTTTTGCTATGAGTTTCTTAGGTTTTGGACTAGGAAAAAAAATACAACAGAAGGATCCAAATGAAAAACTATCAGAACTGCAGCTGTTTTATGCTGGAGCTTTCAGTGGGATCTTTACGACTGTAATTATGGCACCAGGAGAGCGAATTAAATGTCTTTTACAGATCCAGTCTGGGGAAGGTAACCAGAAGTATAAAGGACCTGTAGATTGTATAAAAAAATTGTATGCAGAAGGAGGATTAAGGAGTATATTCAAAGGGTCTTGTGCAACATTATTAAGAGGTAAATACAGTTTTTTTATTTTTTTAATTATGTTTACATACAATAACTCATTAAAATTATTGAGTTGTTTAAAAACTTATAAAAAAATACTCATCTAATTTATTACATTGCTGTCTTCCGTGGACTCAATTTGTGTAATTTTTCTCCTAAGTTTATATTTTGGCCACTTACATTTTAGTCCACCTTTACGAAGTGCATGAAATACTCCCCAGTTTCTCAAAGACTTTGGTGTAAAACATCGCGGTGCAGTCTCTTTTGTTCTGCTTACCTGCAGAAAAATTATTATTTGATTAAAAGTTGTTAAAGCTTTATAAATGAGCATAAATTTATAATCCTTTGTTAACATGTACCAAAGGAGGTTTCCATGATTTCATTCCACAATTACAGTCCCATGGATTCCCATCAAGTCTAATACTTTGTATCTGAAATTGATTGTTGGACATTCTCAAACTTTTGAAAAAGTCTGGAGGTAATGTTAATAATTTGTTTTTAGACAATATTATTTCTTTTAAATTTTTCTGTTGACTTATTGAAAACAATCCTGGTGGAATTTTTTCTAATTCGTTGTAAGAAAGATCAACTCTGGTGAGGCTTTGTAATCCATAAAAAGCATCCATTGATATTTTTGAAATATTACAGTGACTCAAATCCAAATCAATTAAATTATTTACATCAGCAAAAGCATCAAACTCAATATTAGGAATATTTCCTTTTAGTTTTAATTCAGTTAAAAATGGTATTCCTTGTAAAATGTTTCTCTCTAATACAGGAACATCCAGATTATAAATATGCAAGATATTCAAATTTTTTAATCCCAAAAATGCGTTTTTCTCTAATTTTAGTTTTCCTCCACTTTGTCCCAACTCTAGTCGATTTGTTTTATTCATAATTTCAAAGGTACTGAAACAGAAAAAAAAAGTATTTAACAATTTTTATTATCTTTTATTTCTTGATACATAGATAATATGAATTTTTTGCTGTACCTAGGGAAAATTGACTCTAGAGGATTCTCTCGAAAATCTGCCGACAAAAGCGCTGGAAATGGTGGTAACGATAATTCTGATAAAAATGTTAAATTATTTCCAGTCAAATCAAGTCTCTCAAGATGCAACAGCCCTGCCAAATCAACGCTGGTTAGACTTAACAATTGATTTTGTGCTAGAGATAACAGTTTTAAATTAGGAGTTCCGTAAAAACAGAAATCCGGAATAAACTTCAAATCATTTTTTTGTAGAGACAAGTACTGCAAACTGTCGAGACCATCAAACATGTGCCAAGAAATATCCTTCAGAGCACAATCGTAAACTCTAAGATGGGTTAGCACGTTCAAGCCAGTAAAAACACCCGGCAAATCTCTGTAACCTTCCATTTCTTGCTTGTAAATATTATAAGGCAAAATTTCTTTATCATCACTATTTGCACTAAATGTTTGGCTTAGAAAGATCAACCTGTGCCCAGTTTTATTTTTAATATTAGTATTAGATTCTTTGAATTCCTCTTCTGGTGGGTTCATTCGTTTGACAATAAGACTTGCCTTGCTTTTATCAGTTTTACTCAATCTTGTAAGTGTAACCCTTGCTAGGTTTAAGTAAAGCAATGTACTTCCCAGTGGTATTAATGTATCAGCTGATAAAATGATTCCTGTTTTTTCATTTTCACTTCCTGGTATGCTGTTACTTTTCAAAGGATCTCTGTTGTCCAGTCCTTGTATATCGAGAGATATCAAATCAGTAAAACGCTGCATATCAGCTGCCTGCAAAAGTATTTCTGTGTCTCCGGATCCTGACTCTAGAAGTGTGAAGATCTAAAAAAATTGACCCTATTAGTTAAAATAACTTCGTGACCCACATAATTTGGACTAAATTTTAAGAATGAAATATTTTACTTGTATATCGGACGGTAGCTTTGCGAGTAATTCTTTTGGATTTTCCGACACCACGCATGTCGCCACTTTCAAAAGCTCGTTCGCTAGGTGGTGGTTTTCATCTGCGTTGTTAAATTTGTTTCCCTAAAAAAAAAAAAACATTGTTTCTTGAAGTAAAAAATTTTTATTCTTTTAGTTTGAAAAATAGATCTTGTAACCGTATTCATAAAACTACCGATATTACAAAAATTTTATCGTATCGTCTACTCCATGAAAAAGCGTCGTTTTGACAAATGAAGAAAAAATAGATTGCACATAGGAGTGTATTTTTTTCACATTGATTGTACTCTACTCGTTTTTACAATACTACGGTCGGCCTATCTACTATAGTAGCGATATAAATCCCGCCTCTTTTTTCAAAAACGTGCTCAATAAAAAAATCATCGTAGCAGCGAAAAATTAACATTACTAAATATAGATTACTTTTTCTGTATAAATATACTTAAAATTTTTCTATTTGGTTGAAAAAATTTTCTTATTATACCTCGAAATCGTTGGTGGAGTTAATCCACTGATGGAGGGGCAAGTCTGCATACCGTAGGTACTCACAGGAACAATCTCTAGGGCACTTCACCTCCCATACACCGCCAATATCGATGACTTGAGCCGTGATCTGTGTCTGAATACAATGAAAAAAAAAAAAACAAAAATTTATTTAAAAAAAGAAATGAAATATTTTTGTAAAATTAATTTTAGTTCAAAGTACCACTAAAACCAAGAATATAAAAAAATTTGTCAGATCCATATTAATTATTCTAAAATTAGTAAATTATTTTCATTAGTAAAGTAAGCCTCGGTCCAGTTAGCTGGGCCAAGAGGAACTGAACTTAATGTTTTATCTGTTTGCTTGCCAAGGTTCATATCACAGGATGTCTATTATCTACTCGACCCACACATTATTATTTCTACTATTAGTTGATATGTCTTGTAAAACGTATCCTACCGAGAGACGCAAGATAAAATTCTCAAACTTTTTTTTACAGATGTACCTGCCAGTGGAGTTTATTTCACTACCTATGAACTTGTACAAAGAGCGCTCAAATCTGAAGACGGATCTCTGACGCTTTTGTCAACCATAACCGCTGGAGGCTGTGCCGGTATCGCCAACTGGATCGTGGGAATGCCACCTGACGTTTTGAAGTCGCGTCTTCAAACTGGTAAGAATTAAAATATTACCTGTATTATTATTATCATTATTTATTTTTTTTAAACAAACAAATTACAATTCAAACGATATTTGTTAATTTTTAAACAGCACCCGAAGGAACTTACAAAAGAGGCGTCCGAGAAGTTTTTGTAAAACTCATGAAAACAGAAGGACCAGTTGCACTGTACAAAGGTGTCGTGCCTGTCATGCTTAGAGCTTTTCCAGCAAACGCCGCTTGTTTCTTGGGTTTCGAAGTAGCCAAGCAGTTCCTTGACTGGGCTGCGCCAAATATGTAAATCCTTAGCCAATTTACAATTAGGTACTCCATTGTATAGGATTTTTTGTTGACAATATCTGTTAAGTTTATTGAAGGTTTGGATGGGTATAAGACAAAGAAAAAAATTAGTAATTTTTACTTTAGGTAGGATAAAAAATTACAATGCACTTCGTTGAAGTCGTTGAATGGCGGTATAAGTGGTATTCTCATTAAATGGTTATTTTAGAGGTTTAAGATTGAAAAAATCGCACATTTATTGATTAAGATTGTCGATTAACCTTCATGAAAAAAATACGTAAATTATCATGACATAACCAATTTTTATAGTGTTGGTTGGACTGAAATAAATGAATGTTAGTTCTTTTCTGTGGAACAACATAATATAATATTTTAAATCAAAGTGAAAGTATTGGAAAGTAAATACATACTATTAATTGTATGTAACAAGTATATTTATGTATATCTGATACAAGCTATGCTACATTGCACTGCTGGTGCTATATTACAAAGTCACAAGTATAAAATTTTTATATACACTATTTAAATCATAATATGTAGCAATATAAAGGTTCAAAACTAAACATATCAGTAAAATATTAAATATATTACCTACATATATTTTTAAAAAATTTTAACAAATATTTTATTCAATTTTTACACAATTTGTTGTATTAAAATCAATTATTTTTATACTAATAGTCTTTTATGAGTTATATATTTATAGAATTTATGACGTTAATTTCTTAGTTTACTTGTCAACGATGCGATCTCGTTTTTGAAACAGAATCTTTGAATTTTTCTAGCTTACTAGCTGCCTGTTTATATCCCAGCGATATAAATTTATTACAAATCTTAAAACTTCTTTTATCGAATCCCGCCAAATGCCACTATTGTGATTTCATTAAAGCATGTAAAATTATGAATTTGCCATATTTTTCATATTATTACTTCTTGTAAGAAATGTACAGAGAATTCGTTGTAAATAATCTATAAATATTGTTTTAACGACATAAAAAAGTAACTAATAAATCAAAATTTATTTTACAATAAAATGCGTTTTTCATTTATACACTATCGCAATAATCAATCTTCCCAACCATCGTCGTCCTGCGATTCAGCCTCGCTGGTTGCAGAGTTTTTGTCGGACATGGACGATTCGTTTGGCTTTGGAGGTGGTGGAATCATACTCGAGAGTCTCTGCAGAGTGTTCATGGTCGATCCGGCGATGCCTTTACGTCTGAGGGAAAGCGTCGCGTGAAGGTCGGCCATGAGATCACCTCCCACGGACGCGGAGGACCAGCGGTCGTTTGATTTTTCTGTCGGCTCGGCGCGTCGCAACTTTGCTCGGCCAACACCACCGGCATTCCTGATCGCGGCCATCAGGTTGCTGCGATCGTCTCCCGATGCGGCTGGTTTTGATATGGGAGGTTTTTTCTTCTCACCCGCTGATGATTTTTCGGGAAGTTCGAGTGGAGCTGGTGGTGGAGGTGGTGGAGGCGGCGGAGGAGGAGGCGGAGCCGCTGAAACTGGTGCTGCCTTGGGAATGACCGATGCCGTTGTCGGAGCTGCTGGTACCGGTTGTGGGGCTAACGATGTTACTGAAACCGATGGAATTTCTTTCGGTGCCGTTTCTGATTTTGGTTGAACGGACTGAAGACTTGGTCCTGACGGTACGGAAGGAGCTGTGGTTGATGATGCTTTTTCAACGGGTTGATTTGGTTGCTCAGACGACGCTGGTAGATCTTTTTTAGCGGATGGGGTGGTCACGGCCGACGAAGGTGCTATCGGACTCTGGAAATCGAGGTCGAGTGGGAAACGTTCATCATCCACAATTCCAGGCAAATCAGGCAAAGTAAGAGGGACATTCATTTGTGGCACCTGAAAATAATGAGCATTGTTAATATTTTCTATGAAATTTCCGTTACCATTAATATAAGGAACTAAATAGAATTTAACTATTATTACCTCTCCTAAAGTTGGGGCATACAAATATGTCGATGGAGATTCAATGTCAGTTGTGTGCCAGGGCTGCAAAATCGAATCTGGAGCATCTTCAATTTGACTTTTATCCTCATTTTTATCAGATTGTAGATTGATAAACTTCTGAGAATCTTTTTTATGAAAAGGTAGTAGAGAATCAACGGATGTAACATTGTACTGAAATTCTGGTCTTTGATTTTCATATTTGAAATCTTTTTTTGATGTTTTTGGCTTTACATAATAAAACTGAAGTTTTTCTTGTATGCTTGAATCAGTTGCATCTTCCAACTTGCGACTGGAAGTTAACTGTGTTTCAGAATCACTAGAAATTGGAACTGGACTTTTATAAATCTCATAAGGTAAAACTTCTTTCCTAAATTTTGGTTCTATAGCTAGTTCATATTCTTTGTAAGTGTGGTAAGCTGGATATTTAGCCGCGGAATACATTTTTACAGCTTTAAGATTTAAATTAGTTTGAATGTAATCCAATTGCCCTTGAAGTTTAGCAGCCCGTGTTTTAATGTTTCCCAGTCTGTTAAAAAAATATTTTATTAGTTAATTTTCAAAATTAAAAATATTCACTTATCTACACACCTTTGAACATTTTCAGAAATCCTTTTATTTATGCACTCAAAAATATGAGTTGCTGCAAAATTTAAATCATCTAATGCTTCTGCAATTTGTACAATTGTTTCTTCTTGCCTAAGATCCTGAGGAATCACAGCTGAAATATTTATTGTAAAAAGTTTATTGTTCATAAAGTAAAAAAAGATGCAAGTTTAGAAAGAAGTATAAAATTTGTTGCAGACTACTTAAATATGGAACCTAAAAAAATTACTAGATAATACTTTGTTCCCAAAATATATTTATTATCAACATCTGTTTTATTGTAATGATAAATTAGTTTTAAACTCACATATTTCCATTCGTTCAAACATTTTGCTTGAGGTCTATTATTATTTAAACTTTTATCAACTTTCACAACATACTTTTGACTAATTGTTTGACTAATACTTTTTTATATTACATTACATTTGAGTAATACTTTTTTAAATTGAAATTTTATCACGCAACAAAGCAGCAGGTGTAAGAATCTAACAAAACAAAATAGCAAATCAACATTTTTTATTTTTTTATAATGTAGGTTAAGTTCTACATATTTAGCAGACGTACACTACCATTTACCAAGTTTATTTGTCAACACATTCTACTTTTTATCACCAGCTAGGTAAGGTAGATTTCTGTAACCCACGTATGTTTGACTTACAAATTTAAATTTCCATTTCAATATTGAAATGGAAATCATATGATTTGATTATTTTTACGTACTGAGCAAAAAAAAAAAAACTTAAAACTTTTTAAGAAAATTAAAAAAAGCAGAAATATTTGTAATAGATGAAACATTGAAACAAAAATTACATGAGCAAGGATAAATAAATAAATAAATATTTAAACAACTTTTTTTTATCAAAAGTAAAATTTTATTGGCAGGAATAGTAATAATAAATTGATATTTTAAAAATTTTATACTTTGAGTACATTTATTTGCAGCTTAATCAATCAATTGTTCAAAGATTTGCTTGCAATTTTTTGAAAATATAAGTATCATTTAAATACGTCGTAATAAACTCCGGAAAATCTCGATGATTAACAATTTCTAAAAACATATCCAACGCGATTGCTAGCTTAATTTTTGCAGAATAATCTATTTCATGATTTTCTGACAAATTTTCAAATATATTTGAAACCTCTTTGAAAACTAAATTTCTTGTAACTATTTCATTTTTGTTTTCAATAACTGCTTCGTGTCTGATCCACTGCCAGATTTGAGCGCGAGAAATTTCTGCTGTTGCAGAATCTTCAATTGCCCCTTTGAAAGCAAATACTCCTTTGCCACACAGCCAATTATAAATAAAAAGAATGGAAACTGTAATATTATGCTTCAGTCCTTCTTCAGTGACATTTCCAGTGGGCACTGTTAGTAAATCTAATTCTGTAATTTTACTAGATGTTCCAGGAAACCCAATTTGATTAACATTTGGTCCACCATATCTGTTCCATAGAATGTTTACGGGTTCAATAAACTTCAGATCATAGACCATAAATCCATCTACTCCTGCCTGTATTTCTGATAGTTTACTACTTAGAACACCCTGCAGAACTTCATTGTAGTTTTCAGATTTTTCAGAAGGTAAAAGTTTTGCTGCCATTCCACCTGTTGCATGAGCATTTCTTTTATGACAAGTTCTAACAACCAAATCCATGTACTTTTTCAAAAAAGGTTTGTTCATATTGATATATTTGTTTCTATCTGGTAATAAAAAAGATTTATCATCTCCAAATTTTGAGATTATAGAAGCTGCATAATCCCATATTCCACAATTTAAGCCTAAAGAGTGATCTCTTAGTTCATACAAAATTTGATCCATCTCAAAAGAGGATAAAATATTTTCAATAAGAACACAACCTTTTATTGTTCCATAAGGAATTTGCAATTTCATCTCACTATAGGTGAATATTTCATTCCACAGTTTGGCTTCTGACGCGCCTTCTAATTTTGATAAATAAAAAAACGGGCCAGAGTTACACTGCGCTAGTATTTTAGCGTTATGAAACATTAACAACCCAAAATCAAAAATAGGACCAGGTATTTTTTTACCATTAATGCTCATGTTATGTTCTATCATATTCCATGCTCTTGGTCGAAGCATTAAGACAGGTGCTTTTGATATCAATGGTACATTAGGGATTTCATTGTGCACAGCTCGATACACATTGTGCAAGCCAATTATTTGATTTTTCCAAGTTGGACAGTGTCCGTCGTCGAAATCAACTTGTATTCCCTGAACATTTGCCTTCATAGCTGAGATGAATTGTATGTAATCACTTGGGCTAACATCTCCAAGATCTAAATGACGATTTTGAAGTCTTTCATCTGAGAAAAAAACATATGTTTTTGTTTACCAAGTATTTGTAATGAGCAAATAAAATTTTTTTTTTTAACTTTCTACTTACTAACTGGTGCCACTTTCCAATCATCGTCAACGTAATCAGTCTTCAAAAATTTTGGTATTTTACGAGTTTTTTTTAATTTACTTTTTCTTTCCAGTCTTGCAATGTATAAATTATCAATTTTTTTTTGAAAATTCACATTGAGATCTATTAAAAAGCTTATAGCTTCCGGAGTCAATAAAGTTTGAAATTCTTGCTCAAGACCTGGTGGTGCCAAACTTATGTAGACGTTAATTTTTTCTTTATTTCCAGTCATTTCAATTCTTTTAGTTCTCAAAAATTAAAAAACTTTGCCAAGATTCGGTTAATTTTGAGAATTACTCCTGTAACGCGCCGCTTGCACACTTGTGTACACCAATAGCAGAATTTGTACTGGGTGCTGCAGATAAGAGCCGACTTCTCACAGAGGCACACAAATATGTTTTTAAGTGCATGATCGCGATAAGACCCACGTTAATGTAAATCAACGCTGTTTTCGAAGTAAAAATATTTATGTTACAATCGTTTTGATAAGTCTTTTGCATTCTCTTTTCCGTCAGCAATGCGGGATCCAAACTGGAACGCTCGTTTCGGAAATGTCGCTGCTTTTTGCAATTTAATTTTTCTGGCCAACAAACGTAACAGTAGTTTATCTCCCAAACCTGGAGGAAATTTATCAGTTGGACAACACCTAAGAAAAATAAAAACAGATAATCGATTTTATCATTCTATAAGAAATATTTTGAAATGTGATAGAAAAGAAAAACTTAAAAACACATTTACTCAAAAAAAATTTTTTCCTTTTTTACAAATTAGATTTTAATTTGATTTAATTTTTTTTTTCTTTCATTTGTTACAGACTATTTAGGCGAAATTAACTAACATAAAAATATATTTTATCACATGTATGTAGTTGGATTTAACTATTTATGTCCATGTGAGATGATTTAGAAGAAAGTACAAATTTTAAACTATTATAATATTTCTACTCGAATAATTTTACCTTTCCCATGGCGGTAGTTTTTGTATAAATTCAACTAAATCTTCGTCTAAATAAGGCAACCTAGATTGTCTTCCGTGATCGGCAACCATCCTGTCATCTCTTCCTAAATTTCTTTCTGATATTCTATCAAAATCAAGTTTCAATTCTTGAGTCAGAGCTTCCCAACCCTGACGTTTTAGAATTGTTCTGTGCCTCATGTATCCACCAAACTGCTCATCAGCTCCCATTCCAAGTAAAAGAACTCTGCTACTAGATTCATAAAATTCTTTTTGTGGATAAAGTGTGCCTTTTCCTCTGCTAGCAAACCAAACAGCACATGCTAAACTATCATCAAGAATTGTGGCAAGTGGGTAGACTAGATTTGAAATTTGTGTTGATCTATATTTTTTTAATTCTTCTTGGGAAATATCAACCTGATAAAAATAGTAAAAGTATGAAATTATTACTACTTTTGTTTAAAATTAATTAAAAAGCAACACATTAAATATTAAAAATAAAAAGTAATAAATACCTCAATGAAATTGAATTTTCTAGTGGGACAGATCTCTAATAATTCATTATAAGTTTGTTTTCCAGTTATTCTATCAGGAACTTCATAATTAGAATTGGTTTTCTTTTCAAAAGCAACATTGATCAAATCTATTTCCTCATTTAATTTAACATGTTGATGTGCAATTACTGCCAATATAGCTGAATCTAATCCTCCAGAAAATAAAAGTCCAAGTTTGGCATGTTGACATGAATTTTCAGAAATTGTATCTGTACAGTTTTTGCAGTAATTTGGAAGAATTTGAACTCTTCTTCTAACTGACTCAATCAGCAAACCTAATAAACTGCCCACAGATTTTTTAATATCTTCTTTTTCTAATAAATAATCAAGTATTTCATTAGGACTTTTCTGTTGAACATCTTTCTCATACTTAAAAAAACCCATTTCTTCATTTGGAATTGAAGCTATAGTTGATTCTTGCATACTAAGTAAGTAATTGTTTTCTAATACATCTACTTCAAAATTAAATTGATTTTCTAACAAGTGTAAAGTATTATAAAAACGTTCATTTGGTTTAAACCAAGGAATACATTTTAACCTAACTTCATTGCATTTTAAATCTGCAACAAATATACCAATAGCTGGTACTTCTAAGATATTTTTTATACTTTTAACTGCAGTAGATGCTAATAGCATTGAGTCACATTTTTCACTGATATTCAGTAATAAGCTATGCCTTCCCAATCTATCCCTACCAAAATATAATTGACTAGATGATTTTTCATAATAAATAAAACTAAATGGTCCCTTAATTTCCTTTATAGTTGTTAGAATATCACTTGATTTATTAAAGGCTGATAAAACCACTTCGCTGTCAGAAACATTTTCCTTGAACTAAAAATATAATTAAAAATATGATTCAGAAACTTTTTCTCCAAAAAAAAAAAAAAATTTATCAAATTAATTACCAAGTTTCCAGAAAAAACATCTCCATTCCATAGTAAAACATTAGAATCAGCATCAACAAGTGGTTGCTGAACTGGCTTCAAACCTTGCATCCAGAGTACACTGGCATAAAACTGAGCATACCATTTTTCAGTCGAATTTTCGACTTTACTAAAACAGTCTGGTCCTCTTGCAAGTATAACATTTTTACATGAATTCCACTAAAAAAATTAATTACATTTTAAAAGTCAAGCATTGAACCATTGGTGACAAATTTTCATTGACAATTTTGTTTACCTCTGGTGATTCAGTTGAATTCTTAATTGTTCCATCATTATTTTTACAGTTTATAGAACAAAATATACCACACATAATAAATAAATATATTTTAAATCAACATTTGTTGAAAAAATAAAATAAACAAATAAATAGATTTAGGAGTTTCAGAATTCAAATTGCACGTGAAAAACATCTAGAAAAATTAGGTTATGGAATCTAAATTGTCGTCTGCTAAATACGCCGGCGCGCGCTTATTTTAAATATTATTCTAAAATTTGAAAAAAAAATTTTTAATGTCTAAAATAAATGAATTTAATGGATTAAAACATAAATTGAATCAAAATTAAAAAAAACCATTATCAGTAAAATATACGAGGAAAATAAATAATCATATTCATACTACAAAAATATAAAAATAATAATCAACCTGTGGCTGATAAATCTTAACAATAATCAACAAAAATTTTGGGAGCATTAGTGAACAGATAAAACTGTAGATATTGAATAAAAATTCATATTAAATATTCAGATAAATATATATTTTATTTATTCTCAATATACAAATTCGCCTACAATATTATTAAGGAACTACTAATTCAACCGACAACTGAATCGCCTTATCGCTCATTACACATATCACGAATCATTGCGAGTTTGGTTTCGAGCGCGTTTTATAAGCACTTTTTTTATTTTATGCTTTTTATTTTGCTTTTACATGCCGAAGCTTATGTCGACGTTTTCGACTTTTTTCAACCCTTCAACTTGCACGAAAATAAGTATATTCATTCGGTTATCATTGCATACATAAAAAAATATCGCGAATGCATATATCGAATAGCACAACACCCGTGAGCTTTTTTTTCTTGGAGATTATTTCAAAAAAATCTATCCATTTTTGTCCGTAAGATTTTTCACTTCAATTTTTTCGAGAAAAAAAATTTTTTTTTTTTTAACCATCTCGTTCGAGAGTAAACAATATAAAACGAAGCATTAAGTATACATATTACATACAGTATATATTTAATTGTTTTTTCAGTTTACAAAAAACTAAAGGTTTTCTTTTTCATTTTTTTAAACTAAATCATATTTTACAATAATTGTTGGTACAGTATATACAAATATCGTTAATAAAAATTAATAATTTAAAGTAGATTACAAAATTACAAACCAAAGATGATGTGTTTTTTTTCCAAAGAACGAGTTCGTGAGTTTACAAGCGTCTTTAGAGCTTTTCTTGGTAGATCCAAAGCAAAAATACTTCTTTTTTTTTTTATTTTTTTTTCAAACGAAGTACGACTAAAGCTTATGGCGTCGTGTCTACAATTTCTAGGTCACATAATAAAACTAAATAAAATTATTAGGTCAGAATGTTTGGATCAACTATTGTCTTTAGTATGTTTTGCTCACATATTAATTTATCTTTGTATATCTTTATTTATTAATTTTTTTTATTTAAATAAAGAGTAAACTTAATATGTTTCTAGCCGTTGACACTATTTTTAATTGAGCTTTTGTAATATGATTCAAAGAGTAGTTGCTTTATAATCGTTTCATTCATTTTTTTTTTTCTCAAATTTATACCTACTGACATTACAAGATTGAAATTTATTTTAGTTTTTTTATTGAAGCTTTATAGGAAAAATAGTCGCTTCTCGGTACTATATTTTTCATTTGCTTTTTTATATATTTTTTTTTTCGATTTTACATGTATTAAATACTTTGATCAAACAAAATTCTATCGATATATTTTAATTAAAAAATAAAAGAGACGCACTATTTTTACTTTTTAGATATACATTAGTACACTTTTATTTTATACAACTTTTCGCTGTTGCTTGAAGGTAAAATATTCAGTCCGCGATCTAATTTTTTTTAATATTTTTCAAATTTTTTATTTTTTATTTTATGATCCATTTAAATTGGCAATGTCTACACAGTTTTTACTTAATTCTACGAGGAGAAAATCTCAAAATTGAAAGAACTGGAAAATGTAAACATAGAAGCTTGAAAATTACTTTGAAAATAAGTAGATGAAACACTTTTTTATTACATAGTTTTTTTCAGTACAGCATACAAGTAGCATAAACATTGGAATCGCAAGCCAATTTTATAACAATCGTTTTGAAACGTAAACTTTGAGTGGTTGCAATTTTTCTTCTCGACTCTCTATTTTATGAACGGTGTAAAAGATTGACATCCTAGCATGTTAATTTTTGATACTAACAAATCAAATAAATTTTCATTTTTGCTTACTTATGGCACACATACATAAAAATTGATTGGATAAAAAATTTTTTTTGAATAAATTTGTTTTGAAAATTTTAGGTTGATATCGAGAGCAGGGATGAAAAATTGGACCAGCCTCAAATTTACCACGAACAATCAGCTTTCAAATCAGTCATCGATGGCTTATATATTTTGATAGTTTGGCAAAAAAAAAAAAAAAAAAAGAAAGAAAAATACTTGAACACACAAATCATTTATTATTATATTACACAGTAGTTACTTTTTATCTTAATCATCCACATGTTGTACATGCAACGATTACCAAAAAAAAAAAATTCAATCAACAAATTAATCAAGGTATTAACCGTAACGCTTAATTTACAATATGTTCATAAATTTAAACTCTCAACTAAGTTGAATAAACCAACTAGATCGAAGATGATGCACAAGTTGCACAGCGGCAGTGTACGATTATACAATTATCATTTATACAAGTTCTTTTGTTTCTTTTCAGATCCAAGCGTAAAATCAAACAGCTGCCACACTTTGTGAAAATTTACACACTTATTCGTTAAGGTAGACCCCCGTCGAGTCTTTACATCAAAGAAAAAAAAAAAGAAAGGTTACAAGCTATACACAGAAAATCAACAGAAAATAACGTAAAACACGGTGGTCTGACTAAAGGTGCGCGAGGACCTCGACGGCGGTCACAGGGGGCGTCTGGTCGCCGCTGAGGATCACGGGGTCGCTCTCGGTCTGGACGATCCTGACCAGGTTGGCGTCCTTCTTCGAGGGCACGAGAAGCGAGCCCCCGCCCCCAGGTGGATGGTGGTGGCTTATGGACGTCCGGAGGTTCGTGTGGCAGTAGCTCGGGGGCCGGGTCTCGACGCCCCGGTTTCCGCCCAGGGTTATCGTGCCCACGGGCGTCGCCGAGGAGTTGGTCACCACCGAGGTCAGACCCGGCAGCTGGTTCGCCACGCCGTTCTGCACGTAGCTGCCCGCGTTCGACCTGTAGGTGGGCGGCGGAGACGACGTCGGCTGAAGACGGTCCAGCAGCAGCAGACGCAGCCTGTACTCCTGCATGCTCGCCTGGAAATTTTGATAATAAAGTTTGTAGTATGTAGCAGGGTATTTGAAAGTTTGAAAAACTATTCGATAATTTAACTAACAATTTCAGTATTATAAACAATTTACTTATTTATTAATTCAAAATAAGAAAAAAATTATTTCTACAGTATGAATTAATTTAAATAATAGATAGTTTGATAAGTTGTCTAAATAAATTTTTTGTATTGCAAATAAATATTAGGTGGTTAAAATTTACATTGCGATTTGAGTATTATCGTACCACCAAGAGCAAATAAAGTAACATCAAATACAAAACCTTTGATAATACTGGTTGAGTGCTCAATTAGTCGAGCTAACTCTAGCTTTATTAAATAAAAGATTAAATTAATCAATAAAATTTATTCTTTCAAAAGAACTTTATTTTTTAATGTAATTCATCGATTGGTGAAAATCAAAAGTGTTAAAAATTATTTATTAATGATTGATCAGGAGCACTTAATTTCAATAATAAACTATTTTTGATGTTCTGAAAGAAATCGAGTGAAATAAATCTTCAGTTTACCTGATAACTCGGAGGTGGCGTCCTGAATTGGAACTCTGGATAAATCATGGCAGCGTACGGGTGCATCGGTCTCGCCGGCGGTATCCTTCCGGAAATCCCGGTGAGGCCGAAAAAGCCGCCGCAATTTTCTCGACTGGTCACTCGCCACGCAACCGCGCTAACCGTCACCAAAACCACTCCTATACCTGTAAACACAACAAAAAAACAGCATTTAATTTTTAATTCTTAACAAGATCATGTTTCATAAAATTTCAGCATAAATTTATGACAAACTATAGTAAGTAGCTCAGGATAAATCGATAACATTTGTAGTTAAAAAAAAAATTTCATATTCCCAAGTTATCATTGAAAAATAATATGCAAGTTTGTTTTGTTTATCACTCGAACTTGAGAATTTCGGGCTTACTTTTTACTGATTTATGATGAAAATTTTTTTCTTTAATTACAGCAATAAGTATAATATTAATATAATTCGTTGCGATAAGTGGCAAAAGAAATTTCGACTATAAGAATCATTTCACATTTAATGAAAACCAAGCCAACAATACAATTTGATAAATCGACCCGAATCGTCGTTAAATCAAGCCTAATCCAGAAAAAAATACCTTCGTTATTTCACTCAGTCTCGATGTATCGCCGAAGAAAGGGCAATTTTATCAGGGACTAATGACGACTCGTAAATAGCCCGTGCGATGATAAATCGAGCCTGATTTTATTACTCCTCGGCAGCAGAAGTATTTTATATTACAAAATGGGCTTGAATAAAACAGCGCGTTGCACATATGCAAATAGTCGTATCGGCTTTCCTCTACAACCGCGATATTAAATGTCTTTTATCTCGAGAGAGATTATCGGGGACGAGTCTCGGCTGCGGATGCTTGAAATTTGCGCCTCGTTTGGAATTTTCTCCGCGCCGGCGGCGGGAAATGCAATTTAGCATCCCGGCAACCGAGAGAATGCAGAACGAGTCGAATGGTCAAGCCTGAAAAATCATCGCCGTTCGACCGAGAGAAAGAGAGAGGCCTTTTTTTCAACCTGCTGTGATTGTTTTCCGTACTTTCCTCGGGGTGTACTCTGTTATTGTAATTTGCTTTCGTTATTTGAAAATTTGCCTCGGATTTCGAACGAGGGAAAATTGTTATTGTTACGCGGTTAATGCGTGTTTGTTTTTTTCTCTCTGTTTGCAGTCGCGTATAAAAGAAATGGCAAATTAGCGAGGGAAATTTTGCACTTATCTAATAGCTACTCTGTAGAAAGGTTAATATTGTTTGAGCGGTAAAAAATAATTTATAAGTGGGATTGTTGATTTTCTGATTGTGAAAACTGAATATTTTTAAGAGCCTATTTCCTGATGATAAAATTTCATTTTTTGTATTTATTAGATTGGTGAAAGCATTTTATTACAATAATTCACAATTCAAATAAATTATTTTTGTAGGCTATAAAGAGTGTAATAAGAGTGGCTCAATCAGAGAGCAATGGACTAGTAATTCAAAAGTCGTGGATCGAATCCCACTCATTGATGATTATTCGCATTTACTAAATTACTTCTTGATAAACACTAATTAAAAAAAAAAAAAATCATGATTTCTTCCGGTAGTATTTTTTTTAATTTTTTTTTCCACATCTTTTAAAACAGAAAAGAAAAATTCAAAAACCCCCTCACTTAATCATCCATCGCGTGTACTCTCCCTCATAATCCTGTCTCCTTTGTGAACAGGGACATGAAATTTAATGCACGGAAGGCCGGCCGGCATCAATGGCATAAAACGATTTCCGTCCTTTGGTAGGTATATAATATAAAAAGACGCCAGATGCGGGCACTGCCAGGTAAAAGATCGGAAAACTCTTCTTGTCTCCTCCCCCCCGCATGATCGGCTCGGCTGGCAGATGCAGACCCCGTACCAATTCTGACTTTTCTTCTTTCGGTCCTTCCTTTTTTTTTTTTTTTCTTTTTTTTTCAACCTACTCGATTGGATTACCGCCGTCGTGATTATATCGATTCCCTGGTTGTCTGGCGAGACGACTTTTTTTACTTTTTTTTTTTTTTTTTTTGAAGGTCCTGGTTAATTGGAACGTAAATGTTTGGGAAGAATAGTCTTGAAAATTCAAATAAACGAATGCAGTGTTTCATTTTTGAAAAAAAAAATTTGTTAAAACATAAGTCCATTTGAATTTATGCCTTATCTTTATTTTTTTTAGTTTAAGTAGGAATTGCAGTAAAATCTCGATATAATTCGAAACCCATTCGAGCCCAGACTTCGAATTATCGAATTTAGAATTATCAAAGTAAATTTGCAAAAATGGTTAAAAATTTAAAATTATCGAGGTAGCATGTGTATTTAAAAATTTATATTTAAAATTATATACCTTATTTTTATATTTATAAATTTATATTTAAAATTTATATACCTTAGTAGAACTGAAATTTTGTATTACGTCTGTTTATAAACGAATTGTATCAAATTAAGAGTCTGAAAATTAATTTCAAAACTGGCTCTCCCAAGCAACTTTGAATTATCGAGGTAAAAATACATAAGAATCTGTTTTAAGAGGCAAAAAATTACTTCGATTTATTGAGGTTTCTAATTATAAATTTCGAATTATCGAGGTAATTTTATATGGGTTTATAAAGAAAATTCAAATGTCCGAGCTAAAACTTCGAATTATCAAGGTTTAATTTAAAGCTCCATATAGCTTAAAATACTAAAAATTTTATTTAATTTACAGTCCAGTTTCTTTCGGTTTCTTGTATTTTTCATCAGTACGATAAAAATAGTATATTACAGTCCCGAGGGATTCAAAAATGAGTTAGCTTTTAGCAAACCCAAAAGTTGATTTTTATTTCAGTATCAGTTTTTCAGAGTCTACAATTTTTTTTTTCTCTAAACACCAGCAAAAAAAAAAAAAAAAGGCTCAAGCACATACGAAAATTTCCATTTCAGACTCATACGAGAGAGTAATGGAAACCGATCGAACGTGCGGCGTGTACTTTTCAAACCGAATTCACGGAAAATCCACGAAAAAAAAAAAAAGAGTTGGAGTCGAGCATGCGTATACATAAAACCACGTTTTCACCTACATCGACCGAGACCGCAGAGTAACAACTTCGGGAGACCGCAATCGGGGAGCCGCGATATCATACAAAAGTCGGTCTTCTTCAAGATCCGATCCTATCGCGGCTCCTTCATGACCTCTGCTGAAATCGAGAAAAAAAAAAAAAAAAAAAAAAAAAAATGGAACCGAACGAATTCTAAAACTTTCTTCTGGCGACCCGAATCAAATGACACCGCGGCGGCTGGGTTCAGTCGCTTGGAATAATGCTGCTAGTGCTTCCTGTCCGTCAGGAACCGTGACGAATTCAAATCTTTTTTTTACCAGAGTAGAGTGGCTTTTCCCCTTTTTTCTTATCTGGTTGTCAGTATATAATGCTCTGATTTTGAAAAATTTTGGGTAGTTTTCGGCTTTGAATTTTAGACTTTTTTGGGTTGGTTACGGAGTGGTGAGTTTCGAAACTACTATTCAAATTTAAAAGTAATTTGAATAAATTTAATTTTTTTTTGTTGAGTTTAAATGTAGAGCTTGTTAGAGATAATAATTTTGAAGCTTACAGTTTTTATTTAAAGACTTGAGAAATTGTAACAATTAAATGTATAAAATTTAATTTCACTTAATGATAATTAAGATTAAAATAAAAAATATATAATTTATTGTTTCTTAAGACAAAAAAATTTTTTTTCAAACGCTGTTAAATTTTGACGAACACGTTGGAAAATACATTAAAAATTCCTACATCCTAAATTTGAATTTTTTTTTTTTAATTTTAGCTATTAAAAATTTACCTAAACAGCTGGTGCAAACATAAATTTATTCATAATTTATGTAAAATTATTCATCCGGTTACGTATAACAAACAAACAGAACTGATAATAATATAATAAAACAAAATTTCAATACTTAAAAATCAATTGTTTAAACAAATTATAACTGAAAAAAACTTTGCTGTTTATTCAAAGCAAGCGCACAGAAACGAAACATCCAAAATATTCATCAAAACTCTTCAACCAAAAGCTGATAGAAAGGTTTTTTTGAATTTTCGGCAGCAGTAAAAGTGAAAAGTAAAACTTCCAATGCACCCACGGCCCATAATCGAAAATTTCGGGGAGATTTTACCCTTTCAGCTCTGCAAGTTTGATGAATGAGTTTTTTGGGAGATATGGATTGAAATAACCCCAATCGAAATATTCCTCGCTTTTTTTTTTTGTTAATATCAAAAAACAGTGTGAGATGTATTGAACCCGGGAATGAATGCTCATTCAAAGCCGAAATTTTCGCACGTGGGGGAATTGTAAAGAACCCATTCCAACTTTTGACTCTTTACCATGCTCCGATAATAAAAAAAAAGCGACAAGCATTACGTAAACATTACAATTGTTTTTTTATGTATCAGCGAATTTGTTGAATTTATCGTCGACTCAATACCCGCGCATTGTTATTATAAAAAAAAAAACAGAAAATCTCATTTGCGTTTATAAATATTTATCGCTCGCGCCTATGTTTTTCCGAGTTCTAAAACTCGCGCTCGCGCGTGTTTAACCCGATTTAGTTAACGACGCTGTAATTTTTAACGACGAGCGCGTGGTGGATTACCACAGCGTAATTAAAAAATTCCAACATTGACCTCTAATGCACAATGGCTGGCTCCTTTTTTTTTTTTTAAAGAGCATGGAAAAAGTAGCTCTTCTTGTATAGAAAACAAGGTCTAGGCCTTTTGGTGAAAAAAAAGGAGCGCTTCGCCTCGCCCCCAAGGCTTCGAATCGTCCTTTGAGATGAAAATAAAAAAGAGAGGCTCTTACGGAGGTTACTTATTCAGATTTTTCACGGTTATTAGGATATCTGTCATTGCGTTAAGCTTCATTGTCGAATCTATATGAAAGTAAAAAAAGAAAAAAAAAAAACTAGAGTCTATTTTATAAATAATTTTTTTTTTAATTTTCCAAAAAAATAATTGTAAATATACAACTTTAAGAAAAAAAATAATTTCTGAATCATGTATTCTTCCAACCAATCACAATAGGGAAGATGAATAAAAAAATTATCAAGTTTAATTAGCTTAATTGAGTAGTAAATCGAAAAATCATAGAAACGTATCTTTTCTTTTTGAAAAGAAATGAAAATTGAAGGACTTGAAAATTTTCGAAATACTCATATATAGATATTCTAGCCATGGAAATTAGTAGTGATGACGTCACGATTACTAAAATTCAAAAAATCATATTTCCGGTAATTTTGATAGAAAAATTGTTTAAAAAATTTTAAATTGGATTAAATTGATGATACTATTTTCTCATTATTCATAAAATAAACAGTGATTTCACTAAAGCTTATTATATATTTCACTCCATTGCCATTAATATGCAAAAGCACGTTTTTTTTTTTACGTTTCACAATACGACAGCAATAACAATAAAAATATATCATACCCCGCATTGACTAATCCTCCCCGGTTTAAATCATCGATCACAGTAGTCTTTGGAAAAAAAGATCAGCTGCACCAACAAAAATCCGTCGTCTTTCATCAAAAGTACCCCAGCCGTTCTTTAATTCTAAAAGACTCCCGCTAATCCCACTAAAAGCGTCGACTAAATCCATGCCCTCGAGTCGAGTTAAAAAAGAAAGAAAAAAAAAAAAAACTCTCAGCCTCAACAAAGGAAAAAAATTAAGCAAAAACGGCAATTTGCAAGGTCGCACGCACCACTGTTTTGTCATTGGGATTTTTCACTTAAGCAGGTGTGACTTTTTGTTTCGTAATTGCGAGCTTTCATGTGAAAAGAGGTTTTTTCGGACGGACCATTGTTTTGGTGGAAGTTTAAATCAATTGTGATTTGTCTTTTTTTTTGTGCGCGATAAGTACTTGACTGACTAAAAATAAATGAAAAAAGTGATTGTTTATTGTTGGGTAAAAAAGGGAACAAAAAATAATGTTTAGGCTTAGTTTTACTTGTTTTGCCTTGATCACTGGTAAATAAACCTTGAAGAAATTTTTAAAAATTATTAAATTTGATGTTTCGTTCTAGACGCAACCCACTGATAATTTATTTATTAAAAGCAGTGAATATTTTAAATTTAATTAATTATTTAAAAATTTCAATGCAACGTGTCTGACAAAATGTTTCAAGTCATATTTTTTTACATTCTATTTTATGACAAAACTAATAAATTTTTCACTCTATTCTTCAGAAGCATCGTATGAATTTTACAAAAATACACAAAGAATAAAAATGCAATATTTTTTAGCATTTTAAGTAGCCCGTGTGGCTGAATTTTTTTTTTATCAA
Organism: Encarsia formosa; assembly: GCA_038277355.1. Taxonomy (NCBI): domain Eukaryota; kingdom Metazoa; phylum Arthropoda; class Insecta; order Hymenoptera; family Aphelinidae; genus Encarsia; species Encarsia formosa. Next base: position 6,364,211 of record CM076187.1, read on the forward strand.
CAAAAAATTTATTTTTTAACGTCAGGTCTCACTTCGTTCTTTTTTCTGAGTGAATTGGTTCGAGAAAAGTCCCGAGTCTTTACAACGAAAACCTCGCACTTTTGAGGCTCCCACAATGAACACAAATAATCCACCTCGAGTTTTTTTCTGTGCACCTCTTGACGAAAAAAAAATTTCTGTGCTGGTGCTCCAAGGGGGTTGAAATTTTTTTTTTCAATTTTGAAATTTTTCACGCTCGTTATCTCTTTGCTATTGCGAGAAATTCACGGTTCAGTTGTAGAGCCAGAGATTGAAAAAATACGCGAAAGAGAAGATTTTTATTTTGTGTGCTTTATAAGCATTGTTCGAGGGCAAATACCGTTTTGAACGTACAAAATTTAAATATGCTAATGAGACCCTTTAATAGTGAATATTTTTCATCAAATTTGACTTTTATTTCTCAAAAATGATTTAGTATGATGAATAAAAAAAATTTATATCGTTGTATATTGCAATTTTTACACGAAAAATGATGATCTTGTAATACATAAATTCTTAAAAATCATTAACAATTGATAAGTTTTTTGTTTGTATTGATTCAAAATTAGAATATTGAGAAATTCAAAACAACTTTGTTTGAATTTAAAAATCTAAATAATTTCGAATCAAAGCCAACATTTATTCAATAATAAAGGCTCCCATTCGGATTTTCCAATCCAGCGCACCTGGAAACAAAAGCTCAAAAGACATCATAACGACACTCGTCGAACAAAGAGCCGTGCCGTATTTCGTTACATTAATTCGCACGGTTGCAATTATTATTACGCATTGTCGTTGCGCATGCACACTCCTCAGCCTAGACCTACCTAATCGCTTTTGGAGGATCGTTATTGCGGCTGTTTCTTTTGAAAGACGCTCGATGTAGGGTACGAGAGCAGCAGCTGTATCGTAATCGTCGGCTTACGCAGCTGCCATCGGCTTTGAACGAATTGTTTTTGGATAAACAAATAAATGTACTACCTACGGCTACTGATTAGCCCGCGAGTCTCGTCTCATTAGGTCGGACAAAGAGCCCGAAACAAAACCTCCTGCTTTGACTGTACCAGGCAATTAACGATTTCCCCATCGACGGCCTTTTTTCACTACGGTTCTTCATGCGAGCTTCAAGGATCAAGGGATTAGCATATCGCCGACAAATGAATGGAGACGATGCCGCATTGTCGAGGTGCGAGGCTGGCATTATTAACGAGCCGGGAGCCTGTATCGATCGATTGTTCATTTTCGGTAGGCTGAATTATTGAGAACGAGTGGAAAAGGCCCTCCCACCCCTAACTCGGAAATCAATCAATCAGGCGCGGGGATTTAGGATGGTTCATAACGAAATTTTTTGAGGGGGAGGAAGAATATTTTTATTTAGGGATGGCTTAGAGGGATAGAACCTTTTTTATTTGACTGTTTAGAGATCTAGATTTTTTTCTGTTTTGGAATCTATGAACAAAAAAAAAGCTAGATATTTGGAATAATGAACATAGTTAAAAAGAAACAAAATATTTGTATTTTTATATAAGTAACGCTTCGTTTACTTTGAAAAGATAACGTAACAAAAGTCAAGTTTAATACGTTACGATTTCGAGTAATAAAAGTTACGAAACGCTTTTTTAACTATCAAGACCCTGATCATAATGTCATTTACTATAGAAACAGAAAGAAATTTTCATAATTCAAAATCATGGTCGATTAATTTTAAATTTAATTACCGAATCGTGCATTAAGCAATGCGAAATTGCGTCTTTAATTTGAAACTAATTTAATCAAGCTTACCGAGTAATGAAGACGCGGAATTTCAAACAAATCTTGCTTGACTTTCAGTTAAACGACAATATTCTATAATTAATACTAATTTTGATTGATTCTTTTTACTTTTACAGACTACAATACAAAAAAAAGTTTCACATACAAAATTTTGTAAAACTAATTCAATTCGAGCGCGCGTTTTAGGGCCGTTACAAATTTATTATCAAAGGGAACGCCGTTAATGACTTCGATCATTACCCGAGCGTGCATAATTCGTCGCCATAATATTGTGTACACGAATTCATCGAGTATATTAGTACTAAACAAACCGCACACGCCGTAATTAATTATCACCCATACGCACGTCATTGAATTTCGAGGTCTGATGCTGGATTACAGGCCCAGGAGGATAATTATTATGCTTATCGCTTTTTTTTACCCACGCTATAGTTATTGTCATTACCAGCCATTCAAGGTTTTATTAGTAACATCGATGGAATTTGCGTATTACATTGCATGGGTAATTTTTTATTTCGAGGTAAAATCACAGACGTCGCTTTTGTAAATTGGCTAATAATTGATTTAATGCCGCGTTATTACTATACTTTTAAAACGTATACGCTAATTTGTGGTTTGGTAATTTTTCCAAGGGAAGGGAAGAAAAAAAAGACAGAAGAAGAAAAATTTGCCAGACTAAGTGGATTCGTTTTACAGTTATGGAAGGCATTAGAATCAAGGTGAGTGGCGATAACGCAACCGATAATTGCTCGGACTCGGTAATCAAGACTGCGCACTTGGGATCCCCGTAATTACCAATATGACAATTTTAAAAATAACTTTAACAAAGAAATGTTGTTGTTTTTATTTTTCAATATTTTTTAATTAATGCGAAGCGGAGTTTGTGAAATATTTACTGCAATGTACGGAGATAATGAGTGTATTTGTGTAAAAATGGTTGTTAAAACACGGCTGGTCGGGGTATCGGTTAATCGGGTAAAATTGTACACGAAACTAATAATTTTATATCGCTGATAACGAGAGCCGGCCAGGCACAAACGTATGTTGTACACGAGCCCGCCGTCATGCAAATTAATATGATTGTACACGATTAGCGGGCATCGATGCCTAACTTGAGGTGAATCGATAACTGTACATAAATATTTTTACAGGGTGTCTTCGAAAAGTTTAAATTGCTGCTTGATAAATTAAATTTGATTTTCGAGTTCAAAAATTTATCAGTTTATTAATAATCGTCTCATTATACAAATACAAGCAAAAAAATTCATTGTTTTGTTTATTTGTAAGCATAAAATTTCGAATAAATTAATATTTTATTAGCTTTGGAACATGAAATTTAAAAAACTCACAAAGTCAATTGAAAAAAAAAAACTGTTTGATTTGTTGAACACTAATTTTGCACACTGAGAGAAATGCAGAGTCATTGAAATAAAATCATTGTTCTTGTTGAATTAATTCCAGCTGTCTGTTACAAAATTCTTTTACAAAGACAAAAAAAAGATTATTCAAAATTTTTTGTATAAAAAAAAATTGTCATTAAACAGCAAATCCGGTATTTAAGGAATCTGTAATTTCGTCTACTCACTTCAAGGCAGTCTCTCATTAAATTATAACAAACAACATCATCGAAAAGACCCGACAGCCTCTTTCATACAGCCTTATAATCGTCAAAAGGCTCGCTTGATGCAAACAATTTTTGATAAAAATTTCAACTACCCCGTAAGTAGTGAAAAAAGGGGGCGATAAAAATCACTTGAAAAACATTAAAAAAGCCCACAACCACAAACACACACGGGAGAGAGAGGAAAAATAAGCGAGCAACGATCGTCTGGCGCAGCAGCACATCCCGGGGAAAGAGAGATTATAAAAGCATATAGAGGAAAAATAAAAGAAGGTTTTTTTCGGGGGAGGGAAGGCTACGTGGAAAATATGGAACGAGCTTACGGGCCGCGGGGATGAATTATTCACGTTTCGGGCTGGAGTGTTCTGCTCGATTTTATCTGACATATTTTTTTCTGACTGCGAGCTTTTTTATTGGTAAAATTAGGGCTGGATTTGTCTGACAGGTCAAGAGATCACGACAACGCTGTTTCTTTTTTTTTTTTTTTTATTAAATTTTTGTTTTTTTCTTTGAGGTGAAGATAAAGCAAAATTGGGGGACTGTTTTAAGGACTGTAATTTTAAAATTTTTAAATTTTATTTTATTTAAAAAAGTAGAGGTTTATTTATTTTAATGTGGTATTGTTGTAAAAAATTATAGGCACAAAATTGAATAGTATCGTCATAAATTCATAAAATCTTTTGTGGTATTTAAAAAATTTTTTAATAATGTTTATTGTTTTCATAAAATCATTCAATTTCCAATAACATTCTATTTTTAAGTTTTGTACAAAAATAAAAATTTTGTTAAAAACAAAAAAAAAAGTTGATACCGACGTACAATGACAGCGAGTTATCCCATCGATCAAAAAAACAAGAGGAAAAAAAAATCTAAATCAAAACAAGAGACGGGTAAAAAAAAATGTAGGAAGGAATTTCATTCGTCGTTGCACAGCGACGACAATGGACGGAAACAAAGCCACTCGATCATTTAATTCAAATACGAGAAAGGAGAACGGCCAAGGGTTTGAAATCCGCACGAGTCGAGAGTGGGTACAACCACTCGACGAATACAAAGCGGCCCCAGCCTAATAAGAAATCGATATAGGTGTTGAGCGAACAAAAATCGAGTTTTTCTGCATCGACGGAGGAGATAAGTCGGGGGGAAAAATCTGGACCTTTAACTAGCCCAAGTACTTGCGCGTACGTGATTCGAGTTGCGATTTAGCTGCAATCGGGATGTTTACTCCGAGATGTGAATTGTGCTTGCTGCGGTACGGGATTTTTAAAGGTGGAGCTTTTGAATTCAAAATTCAAAGGTGATGTATGTTGCATCCGAGTTGTATTATTGATGTAAACATCGAGAAAAGGTATTAATAATTCTGATTTTTTTTTTTTTTTTTTTTTTTCTGACTTGGAAAAAAGTGAAGTTTATGATTGATTGCTGGTGTTGAAAAAAAAGTCAAAATGAGTATGAAAAACAAAGAAATGTTACGGTAGCTATAAACCTTAGAATTAATACATAAAACCTGATGTTTTCTTAATAACTAAATGAAAATATTAACCTTGTTTATCAGAAAATGCACTATACTGTTGGTAGAGAAGAAAAAATAAATGCTTGATTTTACTCGACTAAGGTAAAAAATTATGTTTGATCACAAGTGTTTTTCTCAACTTTAATATAAAGGTAAGTGTCCCTATTTATAACTACGAACTAACAATAAAATTTTTATCGATTATTCCCAAAGGTTCCAAGCTCACTTTACCCACAAGTCCAAAAAAGTACTGATTATCTTCCAATCACTTTACCCTCGCCTATCAAAAATTAAAAAAAAAGAAAGAAAGAAAGTAAAAAAAAATGATCGCCCTAGAAAGTGCTTTCGAGCTTGTAACTCGCCACTTGAAACTTTACGCGAGAGAAGAAAATTACCGGTGAGTTTTTCTCTCATCCGTCCACCCGCGTCCTCGACCGCATTAAGGGGGTGGGGTGAGGTCGGGTTTTTATCCCCCGCGATACACACGCGCGTCATATGAATTATTGATGCCGGGGGTAGCGAGAGATATTGAAAAGAGGAGCTTCACGGCCGATTGGACGCGTCAGATTTTTATGGGGACGCGGCCGGCTTGACTCAGACCTGCGGGGGGTTTTAGGGTGATTGGCCGGTTTTATTACTATAGTGAGTCAGTGTTGTCTCTGAATCACTCGGTCATTAGAAAAATTTAGGGGGAGTATGATAATTATTATATTTATAATTTATTAATAATAATTAATTAATTATATGTCTGTAAACAATTTTTACCTGAAAAATTTAAAAGCTCTACTCAGTGACTGTTCAAATTTTTTACAGTAACCTTCTTATGGAGTATGAGGCTTGCTTTTTTTTTTTAAATTCAAGATTGAAGAAGATTTAATTATTTAAAAAAAAAATTATTTTATGAGTAAGTACATATTTTTAAGTTTATTTTATAATAATATAATGTAATAGCAAAGCGTAGGTCTGGACAAGCTGGAAAAAGTTTTTGAGAATATTTTCACAATAATCAAAAAATTTATAAGTATAGAGATTTGAACGTTTTTTAATTGAACAATAGATACATTATAATATTGTGAGCGCAATTTTTATTATGAAACTGAGATTAGATAATGTTAAGGGATGGTTCGAATATTAATTATTACAGTGAAAGTAAATACTGTTTGGTATAAACAACGAAGCGAAATAAAATTGTACGCGCCAAATCGACCTGCATGCGCATTCGCGTCACGTTTATTACTGGTAATACAATCGAACGAAACGACATGAATTATTATACGTGACTTAACTCTTACCCAGAACTATTGAGAAATTTCATTTACCACAATTTAGTCGACGTTCGGCTCTTATACATATATATTCGTACGTATAAACGAATTTCAAATGCTATTCGAGTTTACATTCAGCCCGAACTTCATCTTGACTCGAGTAGTTTCCCAAATTCGATCACTTTTAGTGCGAAAGTTTTAATCCGTTGACAGTGACCTTGTTTTATTACCTTTTTTTTCACAATGATAAATTTTGCGCTATTTTTCAAACGCGATAAGAGATAATTTCCGAGCCAGACGGTGTCGCCCGCTTATTAATTAAGGCGCGTTTGAAATGAATTAATACGCCCGGATAAAAGAGGGTAAAAAAGGAATTATTAGTCTTCGCAGTCGTATCTCACAGGCAGCGAAAGTGCGAAATATGATTATTTTATGTTTCACACCGAGTCTTGGTGAATCACTCATGGATCAAGGTCAATGATATCAACCTGAAAATCTATTAACCTAAAAACTAATTTGTATCAACGAGGCATCGATAATAAACGGGGCTGTAATCACGCTTGATTTTATAAAAAATTAACTTTTTTTGAAGAGGTTAGAAGATAGAGCTTCATAAAGAGTCTTTTATGAATATTTATGAACTGAGCTTCCACTGACCCATTATTTATCTTTTTTTTTATCGAGCTTGTAAACAATTTTTTTTGATAAACATCAATATGCATTTTTAAAATGTCAAGGTTAATGACGAAGAAAGCTATATAACTTGAGAATTTAAATGATCTCAAAAACTGATGAGGATGTTAATTTTTTCCACCAATTTGGATTAATCTGTAAAAAAATTTTAGAAATCGGAATAAATAAATTTTTTTATTTTATAAGTCAACTCCATTTTTTCATTCTATTTTTTAGTAATCACAAGAAAATTTTATAGATTTGGAACACGAACTTGGAATTTTATTCTTCGACCAATAACAGGAATTTCCAATGCTGATACACTCTCGGGTTTTTTCATTCAGATATATAAGGATTTTAATAGCAACTTAAATGATCTATCGTCACCAAAAAAATAAAAAAAGTTTATTGAAATGATAAGGGAACGAACCTAATTCAGGTATCGGAGCTCTACCTATCGGGCAGCGAGTGCATCAATCAGTCCCAAAACAACTTCGGCTCCGATCGCATCACAATCGCGATTTTCCCCAGTTTTCGTAAAAACTTTCGACGTAATTCGGTACGTGCTCGTCTAACCACGATCAAGTGAAGTTTTTCAGCCTTGTTTCAAGATCACTGCCAGCTCTAGACTTTGATTTATTCAAAAATTCGCACTCGCTACCAACGAAATTCAGGTCTTATCCCTCGACGCTTGGATTACTGTTACGAGAGAAAGTCTGCAACGGCCCAGTGAGTTTAATTGTTTTTTTCTTTTTTTTTTTTTTTTTTTTCACCATTCGATTTCGTCAAAAGTCAATTATCAACGCGTGCACGAATGATGGAAAATTAACAGGGTAAAAAAAAAACAGGCTTCGTAATTTCCGGCTAATTTTGGGCGTCGCGTACGATTCGAAGAAGACGCGGGCGCTGCGCCACCAACGAGCTTTTCGGGGAACGTTGGATTCAAAAAACTACATCCTTGCATACGAAAATATATTTTTTTTCTTTATATACACTTTCTATTATTCAAAACTCTACACTTCCGGAATGTTCGCGAACAGGAAAACTCGATTATCATAATTTTTCTTTTTGAAACAATTGATTGTTCATTTTATTGTTCTTTTATCATTATTCAAAATGAAAGAAAGATCATTTTAACAACGTAATTTAGGTACTTTTGATGAAATTAGTATTCCATTGTGTACCAGATGAATATTCAGCAGTCTTTTGTGGTAAAATTCGTAAATTTTCATGCGTGTAAATTAATCTCGCTTCCACAAATTTAGAATTAGATATTAATTTGGGAAACAGGAGCTGTTAATGTAACTTTACCAAAAACCCGTTTTGACTTCCTTTCCGGGCATTTAGATAAACTTTTGAATATTGTAAGAGTAAAGTTTCTTGACCTATCTATGTAAGCACTTATTTCTCAAATTATCAAATTTTAGAGTAATTTTGTTATTTCAATACAAAATATCATTATTATGGAAAATTTTAGGTTCAAGAGTAACGAAAATCTCGACGAAAATTGTATTAGACTAACTTATAAAACTAGTCAAAGTTTAGATATTATACCACACATGAAAATTTTATAAAATTATTTTCAAGTTACGGATTTTATCAAACTTAAACCTTATTAGATTAACTTTCGGACTTTAATTTTTTTATATTCTGCAGGTTAATCTTGGATTTGAAGATACTTGATTTAAAAAAAGTCAAACGTTAGCAAGTAGTCTGTAAATATAACTCTAAACATGTATTACAACAATTTTTTTTTTTTTTCTTCACAGTACGTACAATAACAATATTGATTAATACACATTATTAATTATAGCCCCAAAGGACCTTCATTTATCTAGCGCAGTTACAAAATTTCGCCGACCAAACCCACGTCCGTTCGTTCCCTGCAATTCATCGTAGCAAACCATAAAAAAAAAGTAAAAAAGGCTTTAATGAAAAAAAAAAAAAAAAAAGAAAAATTCAAATAATCCAGCTGATAAAAGGAGTCGCATCTGCGGCAGCTTAAACGCGGAAGAGAGGCTGGCTGGTAGCGCAGCGGTAAACGAGAGCAGCGGCGCGCGTCACGTAAAGTGGGTCAAGGAAGCGGGCCGCTGGAGGAGAGGACGCCCCGGTAAAGTTTCGGGCTACGCATCGAGGTGGGCAGGGTCAAGGACGATTATTATTCCCGGGGTTTCCGCTGCTGCTCTCCTTTTTCTCTCTCTTTCTCTCCCCCGCTTGATTATCTCGCGGGATGAGTTTCATTTAATATCGATTCCCGATCCGACTTTTGTTGCTGCTATCGATGACGTTCGCAGGGGGACGTATTTTTAGGTCAGGTGTGCACACGTGCGTGGGTGAAGGAGTCGCAGTCGGGAGGGGAGAGATATTTCTGAGGGTTTTCTCCTTCTTATCTTGCCTGACGGTTACGTATCAATTTTGTGAACTTACTTTATTGAGAAAACAACCCGGTGTTCGTGACTTGAAAATAAAGTGCGTATTAAGAGATCAATTTTCTAAATATTGTAGTTTAATTTAAATGACATCTGTATGAGCAATTTTTAGAAGCTCGGGAAAATTTGACTGAAAATTGTTCTGAAATTAGTCAAACCACACGCTGGAGTGACGAATGAAGCCATTATTACAATTTACAAGTGGTGGTTTCAAAAAAACAGGTTTTAGTTTTGAAAATTCAATGCAAATTTTAAAGCAGGGTTTGCATTTTGACCAAAACTTGATATTCATAAAAATTGAATTTTTCTGTGTCATTGTTTCTTGTTCAATATGTACATGTATTTTTACAGAAAACAGAGTTTTCGAATATCGAAAATATTCAAATTTTTTTCACCCTTTTAGATTTTTGGAACTAAAAGTAGTTAAAAATTGTTAAGAGCCTGGTTTTTAAAAGCCTGAAAAAGTAGGAGGTCACCTTTTGCTCTTAATCTTAATGGATGGTAACCTCATCTTTTGAGTGTCGGAAAAACATTGAAATTTCAAGGCTCGGGTAAAAGCTCGCTCCAAAATCGCGAGGATAAAACTTTGGCCAAAATTTAAGCACTTCCTTAAAAACATAGTCCTGCAATTATTACCGCAAGCTTTTTCAAACAAGCGATCGAGCTTTTTTTTCAATTTATCGGTAAAATTTTCAACTACTAGCATGATTAGCGTGGCTCAATTTATTGTTAAAGTCCAATAGATTACAAGACTCAAACGTCGTCGGTTCAAATCCGGCAGGCGCTCATGAAATATTGACCTTATAATCAAGCAATTATGTTACTGGCTATCGAGCTGGCTATTGTAATTTTAATAAAAACTAAAAAAAAATTTAGAATTTAAGATTAAAATAAACAATCTATAACGATGAAAAATATATTTTTTTTTTTCGTAAAATTAAAATATATGTATTATAATCTCATCACATTAATATTCATTTTGAAAGCTCAACCAGCCGAATCGATGTGAAATGACCCATATACAAATATCGGTGTCGGGTCATATTAATTAATCCCATTGTGATCGAGCTAAAAATAATTCCTCGTCGAAGCGAGAAAAAATCCATAAGCTCGCTTACGTCCCGAGCTCAAAAAATTTTCTCCGCGCAAGCACCCGCGCGTAATTAAAAATTCTCAAGATTATTTCCCCCCGAACCCTCGGCAGCTCGTACATCGCTCAAAACATCAAAAAAGGCGCGGGTCGGCAGAGAGACTATCAAACGCAATAACGGTGCGGTCGGTACATACTTTCTCCGCCAAAAGAGAGCGTCCGACCATTTGCATACGACTGCAGATACGTATCTGTTTGCTCCCTCCCCGTAAAGCAAAGCGCAAAGAAGATAAAAAAAAAAAAAGTGCAGTAGGTAGGTATATTTGCTTGAGTACTGACCTATCATGAGCAGTGCGACGGCTATGTGGTCTCGCCCGGTGGCCCTCAGGGCGCCGAGAAGCGCCCCGGCACCGGCGCACACCAGACCCACTGTGCCAACTCCCAGGATGGACCAGCGCACCGGCGGGGAGCCCAGTCCGCAGCATTGTTTCGGGCTCGCGTCCCTGCAAAAATAAAGTTGAAACAAAAATGAATAAAAAGAGCCGGATGCGGAGCTTTTATTATGTGTTTTTTTTTTTTTTTTGAGAGCCGCTGACCCACTGACACAAACTACCAGTGTCTATTTGAGCTTTTTTTTTTCAACCGGTGTTTTTCAAGGAGGCCTGGCTGGGCTCTTTTGAGATTTGGATCACTGGTTTGTTCAACCTTTTAGGCTGAATGGGGGGATGCTTCGTTGGAAGTTCCAAGTGGGGTCGGCTTTATTTTTGTTAATTATCAAAGGGTTTACTTTTTCATATTTTTTAGGGAATGTGTTTATAAATGATTGAGATGGGAAAATAAATTATGTATGGTGTACAATAAAAAGTTAGGGACGTGTGTCTAGATATCAATATTTTTAAAACTTATTAAATAATTGTTTGGGAGTTTTATTAATTTCATGCAGAGAAATATTCATCATAAATTGATTGTAAAAATTTCAATTTATAATTTTTTAATTCAAAAATTTTTCTTTTTTTCAACTTATTTTTATATTGAATCTTAAGATATAAAAATTCTGAGCGGCTGAGTCGATAGGGCGTTGGATTAGAAACCCAAATGTCGTTAGTTCCAATCCTGACAGCAACCGTTTTCGATGCAGCAGATTATTTATTATAAATCTCGTAATAAATAAATTTGACAAAACCTGAACCAAAGACGAAACACTATTTGTTAATTATGAAAAAAAAAAATTTTTTTTGGAATAGCTCTTAATTTTTTTTTTAATTTACATGTTTGTTTCTTTTTTTAAGATCTACGAATGATTTTCATACAATTATCAGCGCAATTTTTAATTCTATATTAAATACTATCGAAACACGATTTTTAGGGACAAAAATGAGAAATGCGTCCATAAAATTTTACTCTAGTACTGTTTCCAACGAGGTTTCCAACTTTATAAATCAAATAATGTATAAAAAAGAAATTATTCCAAGAAATCGTAGATGCAATTTATTAAAATTACATCACAAACCGCAGACTCATAATCCCGTATGTATACCTCATTCCTCGCGAGTGTAATTTTTTAACCCAGTGAATTTGAAAATCAAATGGAAATGTTTTCAAACACACAGTCTGCAGTCTGTTTGGTATAGTGGATTCGATAAAGCCCCCCGAGTGGATCATCCGGGCACGGATGACTGGAGATTCCATTAAACTACTACTCCGCCGACGACGGCTACAAGGCATGCATTTAATCATAGGAACAATGAGTGTTTTATCTCCGCTTGGGCTCGGATGAATTCATCATCGAGGAATATAAATTTCTTCACCGGCATCCCTTACGTTTAATTAAAACTTAATTGTGTTTTTCTTCGTATCATTGTTCATCGACTAGTGCGCATCGAGATACGATAAAAGTGCTTTTTTTTTTTTTTATTCATCTGGCGCACAATGTACCGCAGATTTCAAGAACAGATAAAAATTCTAATAAATCCGTCTATCAATCACCCCGCGAGTACCTCATTAAACTTCCTCAAATTATACGCTGCGTTTTAAATTCGACGATAAAATCAGTGGCTCTTTGAATAAAAACCGATCGCGAGCCGGCGAGGTTATAGTCCGTTAACGATTCTTTATAACCATTGTAGACCCCACTAATGGGAGAAAATTTTGAGCTTGTAAATCATATTTTCAGTAACTGATACCCAATTAATTTACAAAGCCCTGCTCAGACGTTTTAATATTCCAGGGGCTAATTTTTAGTTGGGTCTAATACATTAATGGACTTGCTCGGGAGGAGTTTTCTTTTGAGGAAGAAAAATTTCTCGAGAATTATTATGCACGAAAAATATATATTTTCTTTCATCCTCAGAGAGATTTTTTCGCTCTTTAGTAATACATTTTTTACAAAAAACGAGCTTCCGTGAAACTCCCAGGCTGAATTATCAGATATACATATACGTTTTAGCCCTGTCAAACGAGAAAACGTCTGCGTTACGAAAATGAGAGAAGCAAAAGTAAGAAAAAAAAAAAATTCGTTTCTAGACCCGCTCCGGGCTGTTTACAATCTCTGATCTTAGAAAGTAAAAACATCCACTCGTCTCTTATTTGAGAAGAGAAAAAAAATAGTCTGTCATCGCTTATTTAGAGTCAAGTGTCATTATTCGCAACGAGCAAATGACTGATTTCGTAAACGTCACGCAAGAAGACGGACTTTCGGTTTTCGTCAATCAACTCTACTCCAAATGAATGTTCTATTTCAAGATGTAAATATTCGATTGCTTAAATTTTAATTTCTGAAGTGGTCCAGTGTAAAACAAAGAATCGAAAAGAATTGTAAGCAATTAGCATGCTTTTTTGTTTGATTAAGGAACGAAATTAAGAACTTTCATTTTTTTTTTTTCGAATTGAAAATGAAATGGTGTAATGATATTTTTTAATCATATTTGTTTCTTTAAAATATTTTATCAATAAAGATCTAACAAAATACGTAAGAAAAATTTTATTAAATTATATTATATTTTATAACTCAAAAAAAAAAAAATGATTTAATTGAATTTAATTATTAATTAGATTATCAATTTCGTTTTGAAGTTCGGTTTGAAAGTCTATTCAATTAAAAGTCAAAGGCCCAACTAATCACAAAACAAACTTGGGCCATGAAAATTGCAAAAGCAAGCTAAGCCAATGCATAAACATTGGAATTCCCCCAGCTTAACAAGATTCCCAAACTTCAAAAACCAAAACTCAATTACCCTAAATCCTCCACATTTCCTCCACGTTTGTAAGTATCCTGTTGATCTCTTCTGAAATAAAAATTATCGCGGGCAGAAAAAAAGTCCTTGTTCCTTCACGGATGCGATCATAATTACCAAAGGGTATTTAAAGTGAAAGCCCTCGCTACCGTTTATACGATTGTTAATGATAATTGTGTATGCGCTTAATGTCGCGCGATTAATTTTAATTCCGAGTGCTTAAGATAACAATCGGACTCGAAATCATACCAATTGTTTATTTTGTAGGTACGAGAGGAGAAGAAAAAAAAAGCGTAATTATCGCCATTATTACGAAGCCTCTTTTTTTCACAAGGAAAAGTACTCCGAAGACTACTCTAATTTTGTATTAGAATTTAACCCAGTTTTGTAAAGATTAGAGGAAATGTTAAGAAATTACATGACTTTCTACTTAGTAGTAACTTAACCGGAGAAAAAAAAGTTTATCATTTTTTTAAGGAAAAACTCTTTACGATTTGCACGGTGATTTTGTAAATTACACAATATTAGTTTTTTCAACCGACCACGGTCGAAGAAAGTCCTCATTGATAAAAAAAAAAGAGTCCGCGGTTATCAGTTTTTTTCGTCGGAGCTAGGTCACTTGAAAATTTTTTCATCTTATCTGACGTCCCATTTTACTTTTCTCCTGGTTAGGGATTTCGTTTTTATCTCCAAGAGTCAAAGTGGAACGGTACCATCCGGGATAAAGAAAAAGGACAAATATTGTTTAATATTTCGCAAACGCTCTCGTACCGCAAACCACGGCATTTAAATTTTCTCTCTCGATCCTAAGTAAAACAAGGCGACGTCCTACATAATAAAAAAATGAAGTCGCAATCAGAGCCCGATTAGAGGAGTTTTAATTGTTCGTGAATGATGAATTGCAAACTGAGAGCAGCTGATGAAATTATTCCCACGGAAAAATCTTCTAACGAGTGAAGGAGAAACTTTGTCTGCGGGATTTATGAATTTTTTTTTCTTTTTGTTCTGTTGGTACGATGACACTATTTTTTTATCTCTCTTTTTTTGACGCGTCATTTACGATGTTAAGTTTGAAAATTATTTCCTTTCTATGGGGGGTTTGATTGATTATGCGGTGTAAAGTAAAACATTTTGAAAGCGATGACAAGGGTTAAACAAATTGTTTATTACTTTTCTTTGGTAAAGGTAGTAAAAATGATTTTACACTCTGTAACTTGTTTAATTAGTATTAATCAGTTGAAAATTTTAATAACAATTGTATTTTCGACCCAGTTTTATGATTAATTAAATTTTTTGAATTATCCTCTCGACGAAAGTTCTGTAATTTATTGTTGCGTACACAAAAGCTTTTTCAAGCTTTAATAATTCACCGTAAAATACAAATGATACAAAATTTGTTTAAGACCGAAGAATAATGAGCCCCAGAACGAGGAAAAACAATAACTTTTTCCTCTTCCTCCCTTAATTAGTCTCAGGTTCAAAGTATCGAGAAAAATGTTTGACGTACGACAATGGGAGTTTACAAAACAAACGCAATTTAACTTCTGCTCATTTTTTCTTTTTCCCTACCGTATTTTTTAACGCACAATGCTTGGTACAAAAGCTGGGCCCGGGGGGGCATCGCAACCTCGTTTTTTTTTTCTTCATTACGAAAGTAACTTAAATCCGAAAAAAAGGAGTTACTACACTTTACAGGCTCGTAAAAAAAAAGCGGAAGGTACGTTGAGAATGAAAAGCCAGCCAACACAAAGAAACGACAGCGGCGGAGATAAGGATTCGTTTAGAAAAAAAAAAAAGGGAAGAATGAGTTGCGGGAGACAAAACTTGGAACGTCGGAATTACATTTTTTTTTCTTCTCATTGTGCGTCGTTTTTCAACAATTACAAACTTACAACTTCTTTTTTACGCGATTGCGACAAAATAGTGGGTCGAGTCGGTATACAAATCAACGAGGAGATTTTGACGGAGCTAAGTGGGTCAACGAAAGTCGTCATTGTCTCCGAGGGAGTTTACAGGCTCGATTTTACACCGCGGTTGTAAACTTGACCGGAGTGAATATGATCGTAACGGGGGTTTACAATAGTCTCTCTCTCTCGCTTTTCATTTTTCTTCTCTTATTTTTTACGAAGGAAAAACAAGGTTAACGGTACGAGCAACGCGTTTTAGGGTCTTCGAGGAAACTGACGATTGTAATACTCGTGTTTATTTTTAGTTTTTTTTTCTTTTACTTTTTAGCTAATTGAATTTTATTCTTTTTTGTTTGCTGTAATTTGTACTGACCGACGCACGAACCGTTTCGTGACCAACGCGAGGAACGAACGGAACGGGAGTGTTGTTAGGGGGAGGTTAATCATTTTTCGAAGTTTTTTCAGCGCCGCGGCGGGACCGGTGATTGAGTTCGGCGTTAAATTGGCACCGATCCGGGACTTCCTGTCGGCTGTTGAAAACGGGAAATTTTGAAATTGACTTGGTTTCGAGGGGTTGCAAGAGATTACAAAAAAAAAAAAACAGCTGTTCTTAGATTTTTATCTCTTTATAAATAGTACACTTAATTTAATAAATAGTCGAGGAAAATAATAATTCACGAAGAAATTTTTTTTTTATCCATTGTTTTGAATCCTTCAGTACTGTACTGAAGTGTCCGAGAAATAAAACGAACTCGGGGCTTTTAATTTGACGCTACTTCAGAACCATCAAACTCTAAGCTCGCTCTCTGTCTTCTCAGCTTAAAACAAAATTAAATTCACTGCGAGATTTCAAACCTTTTCGTTTTTAAAATAAATAAGTACACCCCGTACACTTAAAAATCAGTTCTCTTTCACAAAGTGCCAAAGAAAAAAAAGGGGCTGACAAATGCGCCGTGGCTGATGGATGGATGAATTTTTTTTTTTTTTTTCATGTTTTTAAAGAGCCCGGGTAAAAGGGGCACATAAGGGCCACGCGTGCACCCCCCCCCCCCCTAAATTCAGGAGCTTGTAAGCACATAAATTCAAGAGTCGTTCCTGCGCGACGAATCCATTCCCGGGCCATCAACGGAAACTCGTCTGAGCTAGATCAAGAACCACTTAACAACCGTTTGAGAGAAAAAAAAATGAAAAGTACAACACAATAAATTTTTATTTTACAAACTATAGACGAAAACGCCATTTCCACCTCGCGTATGATCCAATTAAGCGGTGATATTTCTTTCGACGTACCATGTATGTTAATTAACAAAGATTTTGAACTCAAAATGTGGGATGTGCGCATGTGCGAAGGAGAGCAAACAATCGATCTACGGGCCAATAATAATCATCGGTTGCGGGGGAGATATAAAAGCCGTTAATTCTCTCGATCGTCGGATATCCTGCAGGCTGCGCCGAGCGCGGCGTTTATTTAGAAAGCTGTTGAACTTTTGCGGGGGAGACTAAACCTGCACACTGCGCGCGAACTTACGGTACTTTGGGTATGGTAAAGCGCTTTTTTCGTAAATTCAGCTATTGCCTGCGATTTAAAAAATTTTTTTACGCAATTATTTCTCTGCAGTTGAATAGTAAAATTTATTTTTTTGTTTATTAAAAAGATTTTTTTGTGCAATAAAAATGTAAAAAATTAACTTAAATGCATTGAAGAGTTGTAAGAGTTTTAAATAATTTTCTTTTTTTTATTTCATAAAGTTCATACTGCCAGAATTCTATTCGAAAACTGGGAGATTTGAACCGTCGAACCATAAGTTTCTAGAGCGATACTCTATCAATCGAGCCGACCTCTTCAAATTTTTATAATCTATTAAAATTTTAATAATGATTGAGTGTCTCGTTAAGTGTCGTTTTATTGAAAATTTTTTTTTTTTTTTTTACATATTTTATTTGTTTCATCATTTTTAATTGATTATGATTTGTTCATAAAAAAACATTTTTTAAGTGTAAAAATAAAAGTAAACAAAAAACTATTAAATTATAAGTTAAAAATTTGTTTTAAAAATAGAGTCATTCTTAAATTTTATCAGCCGATCCTTTCTAAATAAACGTTCGCAAAAGCTGAAATCAAATGCCTTTGCAATAATTGAGTCAAACGTTAATAAAAAAAATTCTATTTGTTTTAAAACTAAAAATTTTCTAAAAATTTTTCCAAAAATTGCAACAAATAGCTCCTTTTTCAAAACACATCTTAAAGATTTATTTTCTCAATAAAAATCCTAGACTCGATACATTGATGCATAAATTTTCCGAAGCAATCGGACGTTTTTGACGGATTGATCGGCCCGTGCTTCTCCTTCCGGCTTCACCCACACCACGGCGAGGCCGTTACTTTTCTTTTTTTTCGCCGGCCCTCGAATTATCCGTCGGATGTATGATTTTGCGAAATTGGCGATTCGGAGCCGCCACCGCGCAAGCGCAATCTTCCTTGATGCGGCTTTGAACATTTCTTTTTTTGTAATACCCAACGTTACGAAATGTGCATGATTACCGTTCCGTCCGCCCGAGGAAAATTCATTATTCCGAGGCGCAAAACATTTTGCAGTTTAATTTTGGTAATTTTCGTCGTAGTCGACTCTGAATTAATATCCGTCCGCCTGTTTTCGTCACTGTTTTCATAAATACGTGCGGTGCGGTTTAATTTCATAACAAAATAATCGTACTCAACTATCCTCTCGGCAATACTCTTTAATAAATCGTACATCTTCAGCAGGAATTAACAAGGAAAACCAACTCGGTGTAAGAATTAATCCCAAAAAATTGGGAAAAAATAAAAACTCATCGACTTTGGCCTCGTAAAAGCCATTTATCACCACTCTCATCGAGCACCCCTCAGTGAATCCCCAACTCAAACATTAGTCCATCAGGGATGGCAATGCTCTTCGGTTGTGGGGGGGTAGTAGTAGTATGAGAGAGAATGGAATTTATTCTGGATTTTTACACAATTGAAAAACTGGTTTTTCGACTCTGCCAGCGACTTACTTATTGATTCGATTAATTTAGTCGGCCGCGGGTTGAAAGTACGACACCACGTCTGAATAACCAATTGAAAGCCACATTCTCATATCAATCGACGCCAATTGGCGATGAGCTCTAAGTGGAATTCGGGCTCGCTTTCTTGACGCACTATAATCAATCAGCCTCTCTTAGCTAAACGAAAAAAAAAGAAGGACTTTTTCTTCGACGTTGGACTTTCCCCAAAAAAGAAGATGAAAATATGGCACACATGAGGCGATCGAAAGGAGCTTTCCCGGGGAACGAACGGTAAACTTTTCAATTTTCGCAGCAACTACGACGATGGATTTTTATTGGAATACGTCGCCGAGGCCGTCTTTTGTCGGAGGTTTATTTACCCACCAACCCGTGGAACTTTCTCATAGTGACACACTGTTTACCCGAGTGATCACGATGATGATATTTGTGCAATTTCACCTGAAAAATTATCTTCGACGCGCTCCAGATGCACGAAATCAAAAAAGAGCCGAGCGGGCACCCACACACGCACAATGCAGTCGGAAATGACCGAACCCGATATGCCGACGAACACTACACCCATAAAAAAAGAAAGAACGAAGTGAAAAAAACTCTCTTCGCAGGACCACGAAATTTAATCTCAAGGAGCTTGTAAAAAAAAGAGCGGAGCTGCGACCTAGAATCATCGCTCTTTTCGAAAGCGCGCGCGCCCCGTCGATTTTTGAGATGAGATCGAAAGCTTCTGATTTCGAGGGGCCTCTCGTGACAATGCGCGATGCGTGACCTCGAACATTTTAAGCACATGCATGTGATTGTAGTGAAGATTGCTATTTATCATGTTGAGAAAAAAATTATTTAGATTTGGATTAAAGGCGGACAGAGAATATTAAATCAGAATGAATGTTAACTGAATAGATATATCTGTAAATAAGCTCCGGTATACAAGAACTTTTTTTTCCTACTCGCAAATTTATTTTATTTTAATTTATTTTATTTAAGTATACAGGCTATAGGCCCAAGCTAAGTTTTTTACTGAAATCAAATGATTTTGAAGAAAAATAAGGATACAATAATAATAATTTTCGTCATATCTCTCAGCTGAAGTAGTACTTCGGAGATTTGAGTTTACTGTAAAACCAGTTTTAAAATATTTTTTAAAATGATTTTTTAAAGGAATTTTGTTGACATAGAAATGTTCAAATAAAAATTTTAGCGAAGTTTCACTGCGAACAGAAAATTGAAAAAATTATATATTGCTATTTTTTTTTCAAAATGTACTAAAAAATTTCTTCAATTTTATACTCGTCTGTATACGTGCCAACTCTGGAAATGAAAATACATGGGTCAATACTGTCGTCGTGACAAATTGCTTTGACTAGAATAGTTTCACCCATGATATCGATGTCCGCTCTTTTTTTTCAACAGTCACTTTCATGGTGGATACTTTTGTTATTGTATCGCAGAAGTGCTTTCACCAAAGGGTTAATCTAACTTTGGAAATTTCCGAGAAAATTTCGACATTTGACGACGCACTGAATCGATTTATGGAATCTCACCTTCAATGTCCCGCATGTTTACGTCAGCCTTGAAATCTAGAAATAATCTAAATATTTCGAGGTCGGCTTTTTTTTTAACCAATAAACAATGTGCACATTGAGCACTATTAATTTTAGTTCCAAATTAATTGATTTTTTTCAAATTAAATTTTCTTGATACAAAAATTTCAGAGAAAATAAAAATTTATGTAAGGAAAGCCTAACAAAATTTTCAATACAAGTTATACAAAAATCCATCCTAGAAAATTTATAATTAATTAACAATTTTTTAATTCTCCCATTTAATACTTTCACGAATAAAAAAAGAAACCTTTTTCTCTCTTGATAAACGGAATTTCCAATTTAACAGGAACAATAATAATAAAAATAGTTAACGCTCGGCAAGCTCAATGAATAAAGATTCAATTGAAATATCGTCCGAATAATCAACTTTTAAGCCCCAAGCGGCGCTCGCTTAAATTCATCATGACTTTCTCAACCACTTCGAATCCCGGTGCAATAACAACGAATATTCATCCGTCGATAGTTGCTCCAATTAAAAAAATCCTTCATTCGAAAATCATGTTAATCCAATTGACATTTGGGGGGTTGAATTGTGCTTGACAATTAGAAAACCCTGCCTGAGATTTTTTAAGAATCGGGACAGGCTCAATCTGTACGGTTTATTTGGACTCGGCTCGGTTTTTCCTATCGCCACCTCCCCGACTTTCTAAAACCAAAATCCGTGCCGAGCTGGCGCGACTCTGTTGACGCGTGCGATTATTAATTTTTCTGATTCCGATCTGCATTCGCCTTGATTGAGATGTTTATTGTCTTAATTTTACAACAAATACATAATCTTCAAAAAAAAAAAAGCTGCATAATTTCTTCATTATACCCAAACTCTAAATATCGTTACAAGCTCAACGTCGTACCGAATGATAGTCCCAAACTCGATAGGTCAAAACCCGATTACAGGGTCTCCAGGAGCGGAAACTTTTCCGCTGGAAATCCTGACACAAAAAAAAAGTCCCCTCTCTTTTTCCACGACAATCGCATTATTCCCTGCCGCGGGTCTAAATATAGCCGGAGGAATTCCTCCCGCGCTAATGAAAAAAAAAAAAAAGAGGAGGAAGTGTACTCGAAATACGAGAATCGGTGATCTCGATTCGCGAAGGAGGCGGAGGTTTTGAGCCTCACTTTCACGTTGAAAAATCGAGCTGCTGCTGGGTTCTTTTTCTCTCTCTCTCTCTCTCTCTCTCTCCCTTTCCTTTTATTTTTCTTCCAAACCGGAGTGGTGTGTTCTTACGTGTAAGGCGGCTGCTTCCGCCTTTTTCGCAGCGTGCACCTGATTGAACGTGAGAGATGCGCGCGGGGGGGCTTGCGTAGTTGTTATACCTAAACTCACGTGGGCTGAAAGTTAAGCAAGTCCGTATGTAAAACACAATGAAAGTGGCAGTCACTTGATTAATTAGGTTCAGAGCTAGCTCTGTGTCAATTGACACAGGTTTTTATAAAAATACTATTCAAATCAATGCGATCTGTTTTGCAATTAATTGTGGGTGTATTTCAGAGTATTGTTAATGCTCAATTTTTATATTATTTAGTTTATTCATGTAGGCAGCGTTGCTATTTTACATATTTATTGTAATTACCAGTAGTAGTTATTGTTATGATTACTATCAGAAATTTTATGCAACTCATACAATAATTAGCAATTATATCTTTAAAATCCAGTAAAAGATTGAAATCTACCTAACAACAGAAATTAATTCGAACAAAAGACGTTATAAGATAAATCATTCCCACAATAGAAACGAAAACACGATTTTTGTAGATTATAGAAATAAAGAGATAGCTCATAGAACCAATAATTACATCCAATTAGAGCCCAAGATAAAGCCAATAATAATTCGCCGATCGTCGTAAATAAAAAAACTTTAGGATACTAGTGATGCGTAAATTATAAGGTGGCGGTGCACCTATAAAACGACTCGCTCCGGTGAGGATTTGTACCCGCCTACAGACAACACAATACAAGAATCTTTCTCTCTCTCTCTTCGAGGAGCTCTTATAAATCTATATATACAATGAAAAACAGGTTTCATTGTAACAAATGGGGACTCGGCTCGCGTATTTCTCATTTATATATATAAGGATTTATTTTAACGACCGCGACAAAAAAACCTCGGAATAGTTTTCAATTTGTTTTTTTTTTCGAGTTATGAATTGCGAGACAGCGAGGGATTTTGTTTGGGGCGGATTCCGGTTAATTAAACTAGTTTGGAACTAATTACCGTTTCCAGATGAGTTTTAAAGTGCCTTCGGATTCGTACGTTTGGCACTGATTATGGGTAGCTTCATTTCAATTTTGAACAAATATAAATTTCACTCTGGCACACGTTGTTTGAATTTAATTGAGAAAACAAAGTTTTCGGATTACTACCAGACTCCCCCCCCCCCCCCCCCGTGGATGTTTTATACGAGAATTATCCGGTTCTAATTAGCAAAAAAAAAAATTTTTTTGAAACTTTGCGTCTTGAAAGTTTGGTGGAATTTTTTATAATCATAAAATTCCTACATACTTTCAAAGTCATGTTTTTTGAATGTACTCATGATTTTATTATAGTTTAAATTATCTATTTTTTACAAAGCAGCGTATAGTGGAGAGAATAACGAGGAGAATAAGTTAGTTTGAAATCATATCTTTTGATAGTAATAAATGTTTAGTCCATTTTTATCAACGTTAATATTGTGCATTTATTTAATTTTTTTCAAGATTTTAATAGTTGCATCCAACATACTGCATATTAAGTCCAACCTAAAGTTGAAATCATATCTCATGAAATATTCCATCATTTATAAATGTTAAAAGAATAATCATTACTATCCATATGGAACCCATACGATAAAAAAATTTATAAATATAATCGAAGGTTCAGCCCCACCATCAACAAAGATAATGTACCCCGGAACTTTCAATTTTCACAAATGAATTCGATTGACTAAACACACGGTACTCGATAGCCTTTACCCACACGCAAATCGTACAGCCACCCGCGCCGCGCACAGGCACAAAGAGCCCCGCTGCTGCGGTCAGCCGTAGACCGGACTAACGGTACATCCCAGCCCGCGTGCGTTGAAATTTTCGTCTCGCTCCTCTCTCTCATAATGATGATGGAACAGCTCTTTTTTCTTTTGTGTCCTACGGTGAGGAATTTTCGGGACGAGCGTTAGAACGTTGATTTTAGATACGGGGTTTGACGAGGGGTTTGACCCTTTCGGTACAATGGGCATAGTTTTGTTAAATATTTGTGCGGGGAGAATTACTTTCAAGTTTTGAAGCTGTACGCTTTCGTGGCGATAAAAAATACTTGTTGAGTTAAAAAAAAAAATTGTTTGATAATATTTTAGGCTGTAAAGAATTCGTAAAAAGAAAACTATTGCCAAAAAAGCTTTGAAAATGAGACTGGTTATTGAGTTAGTCATACAATATAATAAAATTATATAAAATTCATGAAAAAAAATCTATTCTGGTTATCTGATCTGCAGAAACTCAAAATACGAAAATTTTAGTTTTTAAAAAATTTTGTTTATGTTGTTTTGAAACTTAAAATTTATGTGAGTTCATCTTAACACAATAGAACGCGTTGATTTTTCAGTTTCAAAAAAATATAATAAAATTTTAAAATCAAAGAAAAATATATTTAGAGTTTAAAAATTTTTCGAGCTTAATTATTTCCGGATAACAATAAAGAGAAAAAAAAAATTTCTTTATCGCAACCTAAAGGGTTAACGCGAGTTTTCATCTTAATCTCGAAGCCGATAACGAAAGTTATTAATTGAAAATTCTTGAGAAAATTCTAATCAAGTCCGCAAGACTGATAATCCTTAGTTGAGATTGGAATACTTGTTTGCACGCGAGATTGAAAAATCCTGGCTTCTTTTTTTTCAATGATTTTAACCTACATCGTGGGTGATTGCTTAACCCAGTAATATTGTTTGTATATTAAAAAGGACATAAATTCATCACGCGAGCCGCGGTTGGGAGATCTACTAATGAGTTAATTATTATGCGCCGCGGTGCTATTTCTCGCGGGTGTCAGTCGTAAAACTGGTTCGCAGCAACAATGTTTTTATCACGGGTTTTATTTACTTTAACGACCAGACACATCTATTGTTGCGCGTAATAAATTTTATGGCAATTTTATACTGGTGATAAATTTTTTGAAAAAATCAAATTTTGCTAAAACTTAATATTCGCGAAACTCTATACCGGCATTAAATTCTTGAACGTTCGAGAGCTGTTTTATTAATACTTTAACTGTTGTATCATATTCCTAAGGATTTCGACGGTTTGTTTTAATTATAATAAAGTTGTTAAATCATTTATGCGCTGGTATTATTATGGTAATCAGGATGTTTATACTTTACAGTACAATCAATATAATCAATTAATGCATCGTTCAAAAATATCCTCCTCAAAATACACAAGTCGATTCTCATCGAAAATTCATAAAATAACATGTATTATTCGGTTCTGAATTTAATCTGAATTCCATATGAAATTCACAAGCTTCATTTGGAATTGTTCCATGCGATTTCCATATGCAGAATTCCTCAACTATTTTTACGTACCCTCGCTACATAAAACAATCAATTTCCAAAAAAAAAAAAAAAAAAAAAAAAAAAAAAAAAAATTTCCCCCAGTCATTACGTATTTCCACAACTTGGACAAATTTTCATGCAACCCAGAGAACAAAAATGATTTCGCAAGGGTGGGAGGGTTACGTAACGCGCGTCATACACATTTATATCGTTAGACAGCGGCGCGGGTCTAACAGTAAATTCCATATCTCGGCCGGGGAATCTCGAGATTTTATACATTCGCATTCCCGGGGCGAGTTTCGATAGGCTCCACACCTCCTCTTACACCGGTAGATTAAATCGTGAACGCGTCGAAAAAAAAGAGAGGAGCAGGGGTAGCGTCATTACCCCTTTCGAAAGAATACATCCTAGATTAAAATAATCGCTAACTGTAAATCTCGAAATCCATCATTCCCCGATAAAGCGACCGTTAATCCTCGATTAGGATCAATCAATTAAAACTTTCTCTGATAGGCGGAGAAAGGTTACTGAAAAAAATAAGTGTCGCAACCGAAAGTGCGCGCAGTGGGGTTTATATAATAAAAATAATACCAGAAAGGATGTTTCCGGGGAGGAGGCAGGCGCATGGATCTCATTCTCCTTGTTTTTTACCCGCGCGGTTTGAGGATGAGGAAGAATCGTTGTTGTTGTTGTTGTTGTTGTTGTTGTTGTTGTTGCGTAGGTACGAGTGCACACGCCGTGGGATCGTCATTGTTCGGCGGTATCTGCGATTCCCATGTATGAAAATCGCGTGCGAAAGAATTTGGACACTCGTTCAAAAAAAAAGACTTTCCCTCTCTTTTTTATTTTTTATATATTTACGAAATACAATAAATCATATACAATTAAAGAAAAAAAAAAAAAAAAAAATTCAATTAACGGTAATTGGAACACGTCTGTATTTGCGTCCTCTTTAATTGCTCGTTTCGACGCGGGGGATGGAACCTTGCGCAAAACTGTGCGTATCGATCAAACCTTTTTTTTACTCTGAGCCGCGATAAAGTGGGTTGTTTCGAGATAAGTTTTTGCGCAAAAAGAAGCCTGGGTAACGCGTTGTAAATTAATATAGAAAGGGATTCCTGCCCGATAAGAGAACACGACTTTGTGGCGTAAAGTTTACGAGATAAGGCCTGAAAGGGAGTTTGAAACCTTCTTTTTTTTATTCTTGTTAGCCTCGTTGAGATATATGGACTGAAAATCTAACTCTGATATTTTAATTAAGAGACCGCGGAGGGTTTTGTGTTTAATCTCGGGTCTGCCGAGATTGCATCAATCTACGTAAGAGTGTCATCAATTTTCTCGGATTGCCCAATGAGTACTTTGGGGGTTGAACAATGGGGGATTATTACGTAAAATTGGCACTTGAATTATTGTGGCTTGGACTATTTATCCGACAGAATTATTTATCGACGTAAAAATACTTCTTTTTCAACTGTCGATCTTCAAATTTATGAAAATTGGTGTATTCGTGCGGTAAGCAATTGAATAACCTTCGTTAAAAAAAACATTCTAAAAGTTCTGTACTGAAGCGTTCCATTAGCTGATATTACGATTGAAAAATGTTACTAATTTTAATTATTTGTCAGTAAATAATGTAGTCCAATGGTTCAGAAAATAGAGCACGAAGCTTGTACCCGGACGATCCGGAGTTCAAACCCGTAGCAACTTCGTTTAGTTGTTTTGATATTAACCAAAGCTCGGAAATTGAAATCGTTGTAAAAAAAATTTTATCAAGCATTTTATTTATATCATTAAAAATAAATAAATCTCATATTATAATAACAATCGGAATCTATCTTTGTTTTTTTTTAATATCCCAAATAATATATTCGAAAAAAAAATTTTTTTATCAAGTATTTGCATAAACTCTGAAAAAACCTTGTACATTAAAAAAATTACGTAAAATTGAAACTCTGTCGGGCAATTAGAATAATTATCGCAATCGAAACTCACCTGCCGAAGGCCGATACGCTCGCGGGCACGGGGAAGGGCAGCCCGAGGCTGAGGCCCCTGAGCCCGAGGTGCGGCGGGGGCGGATGCAGGAAGCCCCCTACGGAGATCCCGGGCGGGGGCTGGCAGCCAGCGGGTGGCACCTGGTAGTTCGGGGGCAGACTTCCGGGCGGCGCGCTGACCGCGGCCGCCGCAGCAGCAGCCGCAGCCGCGGCGGCGGCGGCTCCGTTGGCCCTCTGGATGGCCCTGCGTCGCTGACGGTGCATCCGCCGTTCCCTGCGGCGGGCATCGCGGAGCTCGCACTCCGAGGCGGCCAGCAGCTGGAGGGACTCGGTCTGGGCCTCGGTCGACGCGAACGACCTGACCGGCTCGACCGGCTGGGCCGGGGTCTGGGTGTTGGCCTCCTGGACATTCGGGCCCTCGGGCTCCTGTATCTCCAGGGCGGGCTGCTGGGCCTCCACGTGGACGACGCTCACGGGCCTGGGGGCACTCTCTGACAGCGCCCCGGCCATCGTACGGCCCTGGACATGGGTATCCACGGCAACGAGGAGCCTGCGGGCGCGCGCCTCTCTCTTTTCCTGCCTGCCGGGGCTGGCTCCTCGTTTATCCTCGGTGCTCGCTGCAGTTTTTGCCGCCTCTCACTTGGCTCCCGCTCCCGCTGGTCGTCGTATGATCCTTTGTTCGAGGAGGAGCTAACGAGCCGAGCTATAACTAATTCGGCCGAGGGGACTCTGTTTTCCTCTCTTGCTTATATTTTCTCTTTTTTTCTTCGCTGCACTGCTGTCCTTTACGCGGCTTCCCGCCGACGACGTTTGCGGGTGTGCTGCTTCCTGGGGATCATCGTCGCGAGCTTGACGGACGAGCAGTTGGTTCACGAAGACGCTCGTAGCTTTTCACCTGCTGCGGGGACGAACTGCTCGGAGCGACGATCATGGCTGCAGTCCGGTTTGCGATCAACTGGTATTCGCGAGACCTTGAACAAAGAAGACAAAAACAAAATTAGTCGCGAGGCTTTTTTTATCGGGGATTTGGGGAAGAGGTGGGCTGAGATTGTTATGTGTTTGTATCATGATGCAGGGTCAGCGAACTTTGATCTCAAAATTTCAAGATTTTTTTTTTTTTTTTTTGTATTATTCTACTCATTAATATTTGCTTTTTCAAATGAATTAGTAAGAGTTTCATGATTCTACATCTTCTTTATTTCACCAAAAACAGTACACTTATTTTTATTACCTCACAATTACGACAAATTTTTTTTTTTTTTTTTAATTTTATCACCCAATGTTATAAACCTTTATAGGACTTTTTTTACAAAATTTAATTCTTAATTTTATTTCATGGAATTAAATGTTAAATACGTTGCATTGTAACTGCAACGGTGCTTCGTCCATTGCACAACCGAATTTTTACCGAAAAATTATTAGCAAAAAATAAATTCCCATGCACTCGAATCCAGTAACTCGATATTTCCAACAATATAATTTAATTACTATTTTATTTTAAAATTTATCTATAAATTTTATTACACCAAAGCCGAGATAAAAAATTGAATTAATCGCGTGGAAATCGAAACGATGTTTCAACCATTGCACAACATAGTCTGAGGAGTAATTTGTAAAAAAAAAGCAAGCCTAAAACCAGCGATTTACAGAGAGTTAAATTAGTCGAGAGAGGAGATACAAAGGGTGTAGGTATCCGAACCTTATGTAACCGTATTTGTGTCTCTAAGCGTTTTAAAAATACAAACACGTTTACGGTTCTCATGACCATGAGTTTCCCTCCCCCCCATTTTTATAGTTTAGTTTCGCCATGAAAACTGGTTGAACTTTCTTAGTGGAGTAATCGCTCGGTGGCGAAGAAAATATTTTATACCACTAGTGCGTAGGTACTCGATTTTACGCACGCTTCGAAATTTAAAAACTCGCCCTACGCACCAGTGGTATAAAATAGTATATGCAACGGGTGCAGCACGTCACCAGGGCTTCTTAAAGTTACTCGTGCTACGCTTCGCTTTGCACTCGGTACCTTTAAAACCGCCCTGGCGACGATACTGCAACCCGTTGCATAATATACTATAAGCACGCATTTTTCCTAAATTACAATATTAGCATCGCGCAAACGACCATTATTACTCGCGGGCTGTTGAAGTATTGTAATTTTAGCTTAATTTTATTTACAAGTTGTAAACTTAGTTTGTGGATTTTTAATGGCTCTTTGTGAAATTTCAAACGGTGGGTTGTTTGGTAATTCAATAAAAATTTCTGTCGCCGAGTGAAGTTTATTGTTTACGGGGGGAGAGGGCTACAAAGACATAATCATAAAAAAATTTGATACAATTTAAATTTTTTGACTAAGTTGAATGAAATTGTACCCATTGAGTTGAAAAAAGTTTGCCTAGTAAGGGTAAACAAGTGTGAATTAGAGCCAATCAAAACCCGATTAAATTAGGTTCTTTGTTCTCGCTCGACTCAATCATTTTTAAACAAAAGTGCGAATTTTTTTTTTTTTCAGTCGTTCAGAAAACGTATAATTTTATTATCCAAACAGAAAATTTATGGCCACGCTGGTATTCCGTAAATGTGGGTCGCGAATCCGAGAAACTTCGTTCGTCCTAAACTTTTGTACGGCACAAGAGAGGTCCGAAATTTAATTGAAACTTTTGAATTTTACCCGCTTCGAACGTCTCATAATTAATTCATCCTCCGAAAAATAATAAATTAACCACGTTGGTAAAATTTCGAGAAGAGGTCGGTGCTTTATTAAATTTTTGACGTCTTAAATTTTCCTCCGGATTTGAAATCCAGGACTCGTTTGGCGTTTTTAAAAAACTGAATGGGCGCTGCGTTTTTTAATAAAACGGTTTAGAACCAGTTGCAAGCTGCCGCTGCGACATTCGAAAAATTCATATAAACAGCTACCGAGGAGACAGGCCAAAGGAGCCTGTTATAAACCGTCGCTCTGCATGCGAAATTAAAAAATTTTATTTCAGCTGCAGCCAGTAGCGCAGACTTGATCGTCCCGTTAAACTTTTTTTTTCTCTTTTGAACCTAAACCTTCATAACGTGTTTTCAAATGTACGAGATAATGAGATTTTCAGGGTATAACTGGATGAATGTTGTGGGTTATCGCGAGATGTAATTGTACGTGTGTGTATTTAAAAATTAAATTATTTTTTAAGTGGTTATTAAATTTCTCAAAAATATAAAACTTTTATTTTAAATTGACACTTGAAAATTATAATAACATACATTTTTTTTTTTCTAATAATAAAGCTGAGTTAACTATATTCTTGGACAGAGAATTAGAATCACGAAGTTTCAAGGATTACCGGGTAAAATAAAAATACATATATTTTAAAAATAATTCAACCCTTTTAATCTCTGAAAAAGAGTGTGAACATTTTAAATATTTTCAACTTAACATGAAAATCCCATTCACACATATGTGACGTTAGTCTGTCTCAAATCCGAGCTTATTCGACTAATTATAGATCCATCTCTTGCATCCCCACGATGCTAAAGAGCTTCCCAAGTGATTTAAGTATTTTTTTCATGCTTGCTTATTTTTGTACCTTGTTAATCCCCAAGTGCAACATACAAATATATTTTTATGTAAATAAAAAACAAAAATGTAATAGTAAATAAATAAACAGCTGTATGGATAAGTGACTGGTCTAATCTAGATAAATTTTAACAAAAAATAATTAAATGATTGAATGATCAAATTTAAGTTTTACATATTATTTAAACACTTCGTCTACCAGATCAAGAAAAATTGTAAGGGGCACTTAAAATTTTTCAATGCTTTGAGCAAAAATTTCCATCTTCAAATTTTTTTTACGATTTTTTCCTTTTGACAATTCAAATTTCGAAACTTTGGAGGAATGCAGTTTTCTGAAGAATGGAAAATTACTATCAAAAAATTTTTTTAGTTTTTTTTAGTGACGTTTTTTCCAAATTAAATGAGTATTTTCACAGTAGTTTCATTTCTACCATGTTTGATTTCAATATTAATGCACAAAAAAAGTAAAAATTGAAAGTTCATTTAGTTAAGTGATTTTTACGCACTAGTATCTAGTAAAATTTTTATAAATAAATGAACTCGTTGACAAGAATTTTTCCTACATCCCGCACTCAAACCAAAAGTTACAACAAATCATAAACTCGATAAAAATTTGAATGTATGTCCCAGCCCATAATTCAACTTGAATCTTCTCTTGATACAATCAACAAGCCTCAACTCCAAAAGTAATTTTCGACTTTGTGCTGGTAGACCCCAATTCAAAAATCATTTTTCAAACCTCTCGACAAAAAGAAGAAGAAGAAGAAGTCCGCGGTGTCAGAAGAACCGTTAAGATTGCCCGAACCTTCTAAACACCTTCTCTCAAAAAGGGTTGAAAAAACTTCCTCCTCCTCCGGATGATTTTGATTGACGCAGGTGCGTATACGGTTAGCGTCGTAAATAACCAGCGTCGGATCGTTTTGACGAAACGGTACTCGCGTGGCCTAGCTCTCGCGCTTCTTTTGAAATTTCAATCGCGCCTACTGTTATACCGACCCTCTAATTGGCTCCGTTTTTTAATTATCCCTCGCCCGCGACGCAACAATGACCGGCATTGTTTTGTCGCGGTGGTGGTTGGTTGTTGTTTAGGACCCGAAAATATAATAACCTAACGGGGGACGGAACTCGGGTTACGAGTCCTTGTTTATTGGCCACCCGCGGCCTGGTCACGCGAACCGCCTTTTTTATACGAAAGTTTGTTTTTCCGAACATGAAACGGATAAGTAAATTATATATATTTTTTTTAGTAATAACACGGTAAAAAATTTTTATTGTAAAATTATAGCATTCATTGATTGAATCTAATTATAAAACAAATTTGTTATATTATTCTGTTACAAACAGATTGAAAACAAGTTGGAATAGTTTATCCATTGATACAAGAAATTGTAATTATGTTAGTTTATTTAAAAAAGATATTAAATCAAAATTTTTGAAATTTGAATGAGAAAGTTGTTATTGATGATATATGTATAAATTAATTATGTATTAAAGGACATTAATGTCCGTTGATGCTGATAAATAAACAAATGAATAAATGAATACATCGGATTTCAAGTTTTCTAATCATTCAGGTAAAGGGTACAAATCTAAAATCAGAACTTTGCTATTATCAAATTGTGCTGTGTACAATAATTTTTTATAAAATAAAAAATAAATAAATTTTTGAATACATGTTATGATAAATTATAAATAAAGTTTACTTTTTAACTAACTTAATGAGTATGACCTGGCTCACTATATTTTATCGAAGTTTTAGTAGTATAAATTCTCCAACAATTATCATCCAAATAAATTGTACAAAATGCTTTCTAGCAGTGATATAAAAATAAATATTAAAAATAAACAAGCGAAAACTTTCTTTTGACTAATTTGATAAGTAACCGGTCACTACATTTCAGCAGAGTTTCACTACTCCTCGTAAGTTTCTGGGAGTGGGTTACAAATAACACGATGAGAATGATTTCCCAATGCGTACTTATCTTAATCAATCGAGAAAATTCAATGGATAATAATGCGGGTATCGACGGTGAATTACGCACGGCGACGCGTTAAAATCAATTGCTCGTTGCGTAACTATCAACACACCTGGTACTTCTCTCCTCTCACGCTCTCCCAGCCATTAATAACAATAATTCCCCAAAAGAATTATCAAAGCTACACGGATAACCACTCCGAACAAAGACCAGGACGGAATATAAAAACAACCGGGTGCAACGACACCTCGACGCAGCGAAAAAAAAAAAAATCTTTTCCGCCGAAAATGCGCGCGCGCATGACAATCGATTTCGGGCGATTAGTCTCGAGTTTCGCTGACGTTTATTTAAAACGCTCAGAGCCGCGAACCTTTTTTTTATCCCGTCTCCCTAGAGAGTGATTAGAACGGCTTTCAATTATGCAAACTAATTAAAGTATTAGCGGGGAGATTGATAGGGTTGATTGAGCACTCGATCACCCCTCCGAATATATATTAATAAATTTATAACTTTTTTTTTTTGGTCGAGGAGGGAAATTGAATACCGGGTTTTCTCTTTTGGTACTTTGTGCGGCGGGTAAACACAATTAATAATGGTACTTTCTAAAGGCCCCGCGCTGACTCTTCGATCCTGAATTTACGCGAATACAGCTCTTTTTTTTTTTTTACCAACACAAAGAACAGTTATGAGTGTTTGGTACACCCATTTTTTTTTATAAATACCCGAGTGAATATTAAATTGATCAAATTTTATCAACCGATTTGATCCTCTTTATCTACCGAACAATTGGAGAATTTTTCTTCACAAGCAAGCGTTCGACTTTTAACCTCTCGCGT
This sequence comes from Encarsia formosa, assembly GCA_038277355.1. Taxonomy (NCBI): domain Eukaryota; kingdom Metazoa; phylum Arthropoda; class Insecta; order Hymenoptera; family Aphelinidae; genus Encarsia; species Encarsia formosa. The sequence continues at coordinate 6,397,261 of CM076187.1, forward strand.
TTATACCCCGCACGCATTCAAAGGAGGAAGAGTAGGAGTAAAAAAAAAAAAGATCATGATCCGAGTGTATATACATATAGAAGTGTGCGCGGGAAAGCAGGTCATGCACATCAGCATACACATCTGCCGGTGCGAGAGAGGCGGGCTTTTATATCGAAGCGATATTCCGCATACGTAGACGAATAATCATAAAGCACCAGCGCCAGGAAATTAGAATCTCGGTGGTACACTGCAGTCATTGAATTACGCGTGGGAGTAGGGATGCTTAAAGCTACCTTGGGTTTATTAAGCGTGTGTGTGTGTTCGCGAAGGTTTAATGGCTGAATTAAGAAATCTGGGATGTGGTTTGGAGATAGACAAAGAGATGGATGGAAAGTGAAATCTATATAAGTTCTTTTTTTTATTTTTATACAGAGATGTGGGTTTTCATGTGGTTGAGAAACTACTGTAAATTCAGGTTTTTTTCTTGGGGTGCGGAGTGATGTCGATATGACAAAAAGGTATAAAGGTTCGGTTTACAAAAATAAAAAACTTCCGATTTGTTGATTTTCATGATAAAAGATACTATCACCACTAACTTTTTTTATTATGACAGTTTTTCATTTTTCAAATAATTTTGTTTGGCAGTCATCGAATAAATAAATACAACTAAAGACATTTAGTTTAAGAAAATTAATTTATATTGATGCCATTTGCAGAAGACAATAAATTCAGTGTCAAAATAGATTTTTTTGGAATTTAAATATTTAATTGAATCAAGATTTTCTGCACCGCACTTAGAGCTGACCCTGAATTACCGTCGATTTTCTCAAGAAGCTGAATCTTTCAAGGTGATTTTCTCGGTGATTTTATTATGTCCAGAAAGTATCTTTAAAAACTATTTCAGGCCAATCGAAAGTGTTAATAATGAACGAGGGTCGATCATAAAACTCCCAGTGTCAATTTGACCTTGAATGCAGTAGGTGACAAAACACACGTGTGCAGTGTATGTTGCGAAGGTTAACTTAACTTACTTAACTAAGTTCAAAAAAACAAGTATTTCAAATTAATTTTCAGGGGGAGTATAAGTCTGGAAAATTTTTTTTTAATTGATACAAAACTCATAAACGAATCAATTATTCAAAACAAATTAGTATAAACTACGCTTACGTAAACTTTTTCATGCACCGCGAATTGACTTAGCCGCTCATTAGCTGAAAGCTACGATCTAACTGTATCCATTAAAATTTTCGAACGATGTTTTCTTAAATAATAATTCACCGCACGGGTAAAATTATTAATGACCGCGATACTCTCGCATAACCAGTTTGAGATCTAGCTCCATTTCAAATACGCGGAACTAATTAAAAAATGACAATAGAAATTAATGAACGCTGGAACTAGGTGATTAAGTGGCCCCTTGATAAACAAATAAAAAAAAAGCAACAAAGTAGGCATCGATTTTTAATAAATCATTCGTTTACACCAACAAAGCTGCACTTATTTACCCGTGATTACGTATTTTCCGGCCGAAATATTCCAATAAAAATCTTGAAATTCCAGTTGAAATAAAAAAAAAGATTGTCCAAGAGTGTCCGCCGAGTGCACTCTGAAAATTTTTTAATAAACTTTGTTGAATTTTCAGATTAATTTTTTCTACCTTCCGGGGGTGCGAGCTCCCGGGCAAAGCTTTATTGAATTCCAATTTCTCTAGTGATTTTGTATTAAATTTTTCATGCATGCGCGATAAGGGCACGCGGAAAGGCACGTTAACACGTCAGCTAGAATTTCCAATAAAGGTTCTCTGGGCGTCCTAAGGACGTGTACCCTTTTTTTCCCTCCCTGCCTCCCTCCATTTTTTTTTTTTTTTTTTTTTCATTTCAAACAGGAATAAAAGTGCGATCAGCTAAATTTGAATACTTCATAAAAGTATGTTCTATGCTATTTTAAGTTTGTTAATTATACTTTACTAGTTAAAATGTATTAAACTGTATTCTGTATATTGAACATTTTCAAAAGTTGAAGGATATAGTTTTGTAGTTTTGTATTGAGTATGTAAATTATATAAATATTTATTATATATTATCTTTTTTAACAAATTTCAATTTTTTATTATTTTAAGAAACACAATATGAAATAATTATGTAAAGTAATAACTATTTTATTTTTAAATAATCGAAATAAGTCATTAATTAAGTGTATAAGGTTTTTAATTAAATTTTATAAATATTCATTAAAATTTTTCTTTATTTTTGTACGTATGATTTTAATTAAGCGTATAAAAATAAAAAATTCATCAGCTGAATTTGAGTAATTGATAAACGTGTATTTTATCGTTTAGCCAAAAATAAAATTATAATTAAAAAAATTATTCACACATTAAACTATTATATTTACTTTAAATAACAATATTTAATTGAAGTATACAGATTTTTTCCTTCTTGACTTGATTTTTCATTTCTACATGTAATTCAAGGTAAAAAAACATAAAAATCTACTGGCAATATTTATCATTTTCATGTACCACTATACAGCCAATCTAGTATTCAACGACAGTAATCTAAAAAAATTCTCGATGCCTCATTTCTTTGAAACATTCATAAGCGTCTCGAAACCCGTACTTATGATTTCCCTCAGATCCACCGGCATTTTTAACATAAAAAAATAGCATCGTCGAACGAATGAATGAATAAATGCAAAGCGGAGTAGCAGCAGTAGGTTTAAAAAAAAAAAAAAAAAAGGTCAGCGAAAAATCAGCGCTGCTCTCCCTATACACCGACTAAGCAAAAGCTAAGCGCGAACTCAGGCGCATAGCAGCGATCGGGATCGTTCGAAAAGAGCCCGACTTTCACTCCCGCGGTTCTCCTCTCTCGCGAGAGTCTCATGACTGCTGCTGCACCGCTGCATTTACACGTGCACGAGCTGAGCCTGCAAGGTGTGTACGATGGGCTCCGGCAGACACCTTTTATCGTTCCATTCGAACCTTTTTGTAATGGCGCTCGGAGAGGATTGAATATTCCAAGAGATGCTGCTGCTGTGTTTGCAACTTTGAAATTTATTTTAGGTTTGAAACTGTTTTCTTGTACCAACTAATGCGAGAGGAGAATACGCTTGGTTTTGAATTTAAAATTTAGTGGAAATACAATTGTGGGATTTTGTTGGGTATGTTGCTAAAATAAAAAAATTATTTTTTAGTCGCGGCTTTCGTAATAAGGTCTTTGTATCTGAGATGGAGGAAATGAAACGAGTACTATTTTTAATAGAAAATTTTTAGTAAGTTAACTTCTTTTAATGTACCATTTTATTGTATAATCAATTATAAAGTACGAGATAAAACATGGTTATAACAACCATAAAGCATTTACTACACAATTAGGTAAACTTTCCATATTCGATTTTATTCAGTTTAGACGTGAAACACTCATGTTAATTTATCAATAAAATTTTCCAGTTTAATTTTGCTTTAACCCTTTGAAAGAGTAAAATATAGTGATTTTCCTTACAAGTAAGAAATATTTATTATGACTACTTTATAAAGAGAGTTTTTGTTTTATCATTCCAACCGAAAGGAAAATAAATGGTTGACGTAAAGTATACTAGTATTAGTGCATATATAAGAAGACAGTTTTTCTTTCGAAAAAAAAATGAAAATTAGAACTTTTCTACTCAAACAGGAAGTAAAACAATTTCAGGATTAACGGGAAAAACTGACAATTTTCCTACCTAATAGTAACAAGTTGGTTTATGGGACATTTTCAACCGAACAGAGAGAAAATTTTTTTATTTTTAAAAATGTAAAAAAGTAAAAATTTCCATTGTTCGAGCTTCCGTGTGAAACAATTCCAAGAAATTTTTTGAACGAGCCTTTTTTCAAAATTCTAAATTAACGGATCTACCCGAAAGGGCTCATAAAATAACCGTAACTTGAAAACACGAAAATTACTCAATTAGGTTGCGTTCTACCTACGTTTTTTTTTTTCTTCTCTGCCTCGTTCTCTCAAATTACCTAAAAACATAGGTGCTATACACGTAAAAACTTTTTTCTATTTAATTTTTCTGTTTCTCGGACGTTCACACATTTTAAAAAATATCAAGAAAATTTATTAAATACCAATTTGGAGCTGAGAATGTTTTTAAAACAATCGTGAGTAGTAATAATTCAAAAATTTTGATTTTTTTAAATAATAAGTAGCAGATAAGGAGTAATTATCCTGTCGCATTTTGCATGAGACGCATTGAGTGAAATGTGTGAAGATTTTTATAATTAGTGTAATTACTCAGTGAAGCGCGGCTTCACATTATTATTCAGCTATGCTGAGGTTGAACTTTTATGTGAAAAAAAGTCTCTCACCATAAAAAAAGGAATTAGATTTTAAAAACCCGACGTAAAGAGTTGCATGGAAATAGATTCAAAACGTATAATAAAGCCTGCACTTAAAATAGAAGTTTTTCATATTCTATTTTTTTTTTTTAATAACAGGTTTAATTCATGGAATAATCGATAATGCTTTTTATGTAACATTGTCTAAGTTTAATTTTACATTTTTATGACGCATTTTTAAAGATTGTTGATTCAAAACGGATGTTTACTGCGCGTAAATCGAGTTCAACGTATCAATTAAAAATTTAATAAAAATTTCCATTAATTTCATAAATTAAAATTTTTCAACGTGCAGTGTCTGCCTTTAAAATTAATGACGGTAATGACCATCTCTTTGTCTGCTAATTGCAGTCTGGCACAAACAAGAATTTTAATGTGCTGAAGTATACACTTTTTATTATTTTTTCACGACGATTTCGTGGATTAAACCTTGCGTATTGAATATACAATATGAAAAAAAAGTGTCTATACGTACGTACATGGTCGGAAAAAGTAATTCCGTTTAAAATTATTTAACTACCGTACTCTCAATTAACTTTTATAAAATGTGGCTAACGTGTGCCTCGGTATCAAGTAACCCAAGCCCAAACACACACCGATGATAAAATTTGCTGAATAAAATTTTCATTACGCTTAATTTATTGTCTTCTCCGTACTAATTAAAATTTTCCTAAATTCATTTAAATCATTCCACCTTTTTCACCCGAACAAACTAGTTTAGCCGTACTTTTACATTAATAAATTCGAGATCAAAGGAGATTCGGTCCTGAATTAATGATCAATACAAACCCAGCCAGACTTATTGTGCCCCCCTCGCGACTCCAATTAATTAAATTTAATCGCACTGTACCTACGAAACGCCATAAATCAGTCTCCTACCAATTAAAAAAAATTCGTGTGCAAAAAAAAAGAGCCGATCCGCGGATGCGCCGTGCGAGAGAGGAGCAAGGCACAAAGTGTCACGGCGTCTGCATCACCTACCTATAAAACCGTGTGCAGGACAATGACGCTCCGCAGGACGAGAGAGGAGTCCTTGTTGGACTCGTCCGCTCTTCTTCCTTTCGACGTTGATCCTGGGGATCCCGAAGCACTAAATATTCACAAAAACAATAAACTGCACAGGATCTAACACACTCGGTACGGTAACTCGGTATGGCTTTTTGGGATTTTTTTTTTTCGCTTTTTGTGGATAGAGGAGAACGGGCGAATTGGCGCCCTCGCGCGACGCGAGACTCGAGCCGACTGAGGAGCAGCCAGCGAGCGACGCGAGAGCTCGGCGGGCGGAGGGGAGGGGACGGGAAACGATGGAGGGGAGTTGTAGGACTGGTACGTGCAGCACGTGGGTCTCTTTTTTCTTTGACGCGGGTCGATTAGTGAACCCCCCTTTTTTTTTTCATTTTGAAAAATTTTGGTTTGTATGTTTTAATTTTAATGCTATGTAAATTACTTGTTTAGCGATATAAATACTGCTACAGCAGATGCATTTTTAATAAAATAGAAACAATGTTGTGATTACTAAATAAAATGTAAACACTTATTTTTAATCGTTTACATTATTACTAGATATAATCAGCTGATTTCGTCGCAGTGAATTTTGAACGATTTGAAAATTTGTAATGCATTGTGATGAACTTACTATGATAATCTCATAATTATTATTCAATGATAAATTTTTTATTATAACCTTTTATTATTAAATTTATAAAATTATACTTTACTTCAAATGTTTGATTATTTAAAAATTACTTTTATCGCTTATTTTATTTTATTTGTTTTGAAGGTTGATTTATTTATTTATTTGTTGCTATTTTCAAATTTAATTTTGTATGGGTTTGTCGTAAAAGAGAAAAACAATATTATGAATAAATTAACATAGTTTGAAAAATTTTAGCTTCTATTTGATTCCAAATTTGGAAATTCTTCGAGTTAGATTATTTTTTGAAAATTTCGGATTTGTTATTTGATTGATGAATAAACTTATTTTGAAGCGATTTATCAACTTTTATTTATTTTTTTCACTTTCCCACTCCGTTTGTTCGAGTTGAATGATTTATGGTTTTTTAAAAATTCAAAAATTTTATGTCTTGAATAAATTTACATAATTTTTAATTTGAAGTCAAATATTTCATCTTTGTTTTACTCCAAAACTTTTCAGTTTTTATGGTTAGTAACAAGGTGCTATTTGAGTAAATGAAAAGAAAAAAAATTTATTTTATTTTACTTACATAAGAAATTTAATTCTTATAGTTTATTTCTAATTTCTATTTTGTACTATTTTGACTTTCTATTTTGTCTTTTTTTAAGTCGAATGATAAATCTTCGAGGAAATTCGATAATGTTTTTTCAAGTTATAAATTTAAATAATTTTCAAGTTTGTGATAGTAATCTTTCTAGTCGTCTTTAAAACTACCAATGGTTACTAATTTAAAAATTTCCTCTTTACATAGATTAGTGTTTTGATCATAGCTGACTTCAAATTTTTTGTTTTTACAAGTTCAACCTAAACTTTTAATAATTATGTAACGACAATAAATAAACTGTCAAAAAAGAAAAAAAAAACTGGAATTTTACAATAAGTCACACATATTTTATTGATTTCACAAAACAGTTTCATCCATCAAACTCGTTTTAAAATCAAACAACATTCTCTTTGTTAAACTTGGATTAAAAATCAATTTAAATGCCAATCATTTTCCAAAGTATCAAAACCCTAGAATTTTAAATTCATTTTATGCATCAAACTCCAGAAAAATAACTAAAAAAATTTTTCGAAGTTTCAGCTGAAAATTATGAAATTACTTGAATTTCACCCCCGAATGAGAATTTTTTTTCAAGAGGATTACACAGATTACTTTTTTTACGAGAGCATCGCACTCTATTCCCTCTTCTTTTTTTTTAAACCATCGAATCGGAAAATAAAGTCAGGGGGGTAGAAGAGACTTTTTTGTGCGTGATGAGATTGAAAAAATTGATTTGCTTACAAAAAAAAAAAAAAAAAAAAAAAAAAGAAGAGATTTACTTTGTTTTTTCGTTATAGGCGCCGAAGAATTTTGCATTTTGATTGAAATGTTCGGGAAAAACTTTAATAGAATATTCCACTGAGATTTGAAATCATCGTAGTGGTATGAACACGGATGAATTTTTTTTGTTCAAACGGTTGTATCTTCCTAGCCGAACAATAATTCATCTTTGACTCTTAACAAAATATATATTCATCGCAAGCAATTCACATACAATTTCAAAAGCCATAGCTCAGTGCCAGCTCGATAGACCTACTATCTTTTCATTAGCCGCAGGAATCTAGTTCGTGTGGGACGTAGCACACACACATTGAATCCGTCTCTTTTATTTTTATCATACGAACGTACCTTTCAATAGGTTCAACGCGAACCTTAAAAATAAAGTCATTAAAAAAAAACTGACGTAATTTTTGAACTGGTTTTCCCCACTGAACAAAAAGAAATGAAATCCATGGTATTATGCGTACTGCAAGCACCTAATACGTGTAGTCGAATCAAAGACCACTTTGGTGCAGTTGCGCCGCAGCGTCGAGTGGTGAACTCTTGACTGTAAAAAGGAAGTCTTTTGAAATTGCCAGTTCTTCAAGTTGAAAATAATAAGCCGGTAGCGGGGGTCCATCGAAACGTGTTTACCGTGAAAATTCAAATTCATGACTTTTCACCGTCGATAATGAGCGACCTCGTTGTTCCTGGATTAATCATATTCGAGAAGTTCATCGAAATTAAACGAAAAGTGAGAAACTTTGTAAATCTTACAGACCTCTATTTAAGAAGTTACCTAGATAATTTTAATCATATATTCTGAATTTATGAGACACACCCATGTTAATTTTGAACACAAATTTCTGTATTTTCAATATTTTTTACTCAGACGATTTTCTTTGATAGAGTAGAGACTTGTTGTTTCTTTGTTTTCACTGTGTTTTCAATTTAATTTTACAGCCTGAAGAAGTTCACAAAACAGGTGAACGAAACATCGCAAATAAAATAATAAATAATCAAATTTTCAATCTTTGCAAAAGTTTTAGAAATTTATCGAGTATCATTTTTCTGACGTTGCTGCACTGCAGAGACACTGGTAAAAAAAAAGTGAGCCACCGTTATTAGCATTAAATAAACACTGATTTTTAACCAATCGTAACAGTAAAGACAGTAAAATAAAATTTTTCGTCTGCATCATCCTGGATTAATAACGAGCGTGTGCGAGGATCTATCGAGAGGAGTAAAAAACGGTCCCGTTTATCAGACCGCAGCAGTCTCCGAAACAATGGGCATGGCACTGCGGAGTTGAGACACATCCATAACTACGTCACCCGATGATCCACATAAACCCGAGCAGCGGTAAATTAGCGACGTGCCGCATCTGCTTCTTCTTCTTCGTTTTTTTTCCTCGATGCACCGCTGCACTCCGCATGCCTCTTTTTTTTTTCTTTTGACTCGCAGCGGCGATAAACGAGAAGGGTAGCTGGAGTCGTAGTGAAATGAGATTATCAGCTTTGTTTATGCATACCCAGAGAGAGTGCGTGTTTATTTTCGAGGCAGGAAGTTTGTTTGAGTTTCGAGGATCTTGGGATGTTTTTGAAGTATCTTTTTGGTTTTTATATCAATGCAGACGACTTTTCGAGTTTTTATTGATTAATGTTCAGCGGTTCTGGAGTTATTTTAATTTATCATTTATATTTTTTAGCCTGACTCTATAGACACAACAACTTAAATTATATTTTTAATAATTTTAAATGATTTTCGAGAAATTTAATTTCATTCGATGGTTGGGTTTAATTTTTTTACATCACTTGTGATTTATACATTGATATCTTTAGTTAGAAATTTAAAGTTAAAAGTTTATCATTTAATGATCCAAGCAATAAATTATTTAATAAAATATAAGATTGAGAATATTTAATAATTGAACTGTATTACTTCAGAATTAAACTTGTAGCAAGTAATAAAATTTTACTAATACTAAATCGTATTCACATTTTTTATAATAATTATCACTGTGATAATTAATTGTTAACAAGAGAAAATTCAAGTAATATCGCAATAGAATTTTATTGACCGAAAATAAGAAAGTATTTGTCGAAATTTTTAAATAAATTTTCTACTAAATCAATTAAACGAGTTATATAAAGTTTTTATTCACTATTTTAACAAAGCAAGTGAAAAGAATTAGTTATTGTTTCAATTGTTCTTCCAGTCTTGAAAACTTTTTCTCCAGACTTTTTCTTTGTTTTCTTGTAGTTTTCCCGAATCATCATTACAGACACATGTTGAATTCACATTAAGTCGAGACAAGATTAAAATCTTACTGCCCTCGTAAAGCCAGAAGTTTCCTTTAAACTTCACCCGAAAGGTATAATTTAAGCTACTTCAAAATTCCACCCCGAAAGTAAAATTTAACGTTATCACTTAAGACTGCATCAATGAAATTACATGTTTTCACAGTCGGATACGCCTCGAAAAATTTCTCATAATTTAGTTCCTGCCGCAGTTACAACCATCATATTATAGTAAACAACTTTCCCAAAAATTACATTCTAATACAAATTCAATCAAAAGTAATGAAAAGTGGATCACTTCCGGTAAACTTCTTGCAACAGATGCGCTTTTTTTTCTCCGGAGTCAAAGTGTCGATGCCCGGCGGAAACGCCGATCATAATAAAAAAAAAGAGGGAAAAAAAAAACGGTGCCGATCAAACACACGCACCTATGGTTTTTCCAATTGGAACTGACGCTCGGAAATTGCATGTTACCAGCCTGTGGTGAGACGATCCTTTAATTTCCATTTTCACCCTTTTTTCATCATGATTGGTAGATTCAGTTGATTGACTCGAGGCGCGCTTTTTTTTTATTTCTTCCGTAATTTCAAAATGCGACTCGGTTTTGTAATGAGACACCAGTGAAAACAAATTTAGTACACCAACACTTGGATGTAAATTAGAGCGAATTATTATTTTTCAACCTTGAAAAGTTTCCATCCATCGATTTCCATAATTTCATTTTCTACTTTTTATTCTTCGTACTGCGTGTGACAGATTGAAATGAATATTATGGATGATTGCTTGTAAATTATCTGTTTGTATAATGGATGCTTATTTTAGTTTAATTGCTCAAGAGAAATTTTACTTTATTTAATTTCTGGTTATCGCACTAGAAACCTATGATAAAACATAAATAAATTCTATTTTATTTGATTTAAACTTAGAAATTAATTTATAAAGTAGTTGAATAATTTTTATATTTTCTCGAAGCTTTTAATTTCAATTTCGATGGTTCAGTGTCAAAGGTACGCGACTTGTAAATCGATAGTCTTGAGTTTGATACCTGCTTTTACAAATTTTGACTAGTGGGTGATTTATTTTTTTTTTTACCATCGACGAACTTTAATTTTTTAATGTGTTATAAAAATAATGAAAAATTCTAGTAACTTTAATAGTTCGTTGTAAATAATACAATAATTCAAGTCTTTATAACTGATATCAATAAAAAAGTTTAAAAATATTTGTAACTTTATATAAAATTGAAAAAAAGCAACTTTTTCACTGAGACAACCATACTCAAAAGTTTTAATTTTGAAAAATTGTTTTTGACTCCTGACCGTATGAATTTTTTATACTAGTGTAATAGTTTGGAAAATGAGTCTCCCATAAAATAAATCAAATCCTTAAATGATTTAAGGAAAAAGTTTTGAATGCTCAACCAGAATAAACGCCGGGTCCCAAACAAAATAAAACAACGCAATGTTCTCTGAAAGTGATCATCGGTCACCAACAGCACAAAAGGGAGGTCGGTCGAACAGCATCCAAAAAATTTCCCTCATTTATCCGAAACGCCCGCATGGGCTCGCCGCGGGACTCCCATGCATAGCACCTGGAAAAACTTTCCAAACAAACCACACGCATGCACGCACGCATGGGCGCTGATGGACTTACACGACATGTGCGGGGATGCGTGTAGACCGACCGGACTGTGGTATTGAGTCAATAGCCCCCGCGCGCGCTTTGTTCCGTGGTAATGGGGGGAGAAAACGCCGTTTTTAGCGGTGAATTTTTTTTTTTTTTTTCAACCGTTTTTTGGTATTTTTCATAGGTGAGACCCAGGCTCGATTATAAAATTCCCCCCCTTTTTTTTTAAAATGCGTACGCTACCTTCAATTTGTTAGACTGCCTTTTTTCTGAGAATTTTCGTGACTATTGTTTGGCAACGTTTTGAAATCGTGCAATTTTTTTTTCAATTTCTAGCAATTTCTGTTTGAATTACTTAAGATTATAAATTTCTTGGAGATCTCCAAAAAACAACAAAATTATTTAAAGCAAGAAAAAAAAGATAAAAAATAGTATTTTCAATACCAGTTCGTTAAATAGTTTAAATTATTTAAAAAGAAGAGAATTTCCGAAACATTCAGAAAACTTCCTCACAATTGTGATCCCAAACATTATTTATTCCTGATTTACACTAAATTCTTACAATAATTTTGGTATGAAATAATTTTTTAATTTCACATACTTTTGAATGTAAAACTTCTATTGAAATTTTTTATCACACTTCCCACGCTAAGGGTAAAATCTTTATCCCATGAAATTTTATCTGGATACATACTCAAGCTTATTGGAAGTTCTCACAACCCTGTATCCATAATGAAAATAAATAAATAACCCTCAAACGAGTAGCAGCACTGCATGTAAAGTCCCCCCCAAAAATATAGATGTAAAAAAATTTTCCTTTCGCTCGTACGGAGTCATCGACCTTAAATTACAGCACGACACAATCATCTTGTAACCCCAGCCCGATGAGAACACCAGAACAGTTTGTTTATGGTCTAGCGAGCTTTTTCGCTTTCTTCGCGAGGGGTCGTTTCCGTTTTATTCGGGGGGAGGGGAGCGAGTGTACGTAGGTAGGGTCCCGGTTACTGCGGCTGCCATGCCTGCACCGGAAAACATTAGCGATAAATTCACTGATTATACGAACGATTCGTCCGCCCTCGCAGCTGACGTTTGATTTATGTTGTCCGAAAAATTAATACGCCACGGGATGCTTCCTGCATCGCCGATTTTCGTCAAACGCAGCTCGGGTCAACCGAAAGGTTTTTTTTTTTAAGTACTGAATTTAATTAATGATGCGTTTTCAAAGGGTTTTTTTTGGATAGTCACTGAACCTAATTAGGTTCGACTTTGCATGTATAGTTTCTAACACGACTAATTGGTACCCAAAAGTATTGTTTAAAGCAGCACAACATAAAAGAGAAACAATTTTTTTAATGCTGATATTTTACTTGCAACATTGAAATAAGAAGATAATAATTTTCATTTTAGAGGAAATAAAAAATTATGAGTTCTCCAAGAACTGGTTAAATAAGTTTGAAAAATTTTCAAAAAGTTGTATACTTGTATACACTTTTACTACTACAATTTGATTTTATCATTCTCAACATATTAAAAAAAATAAGAATAAAAAAACGAAATTGTTTGTCAAGAATTGTGAGTAGAAACTTACACAAACAAATTATTAAGAAATAATAAACGTGAAACTTAAAAAATTTTTTTAAGAGACTTTTTTGAAAATCTGATGGATATGTGAGTTTTCAACATAATAAATGATTGAAAAAAAATTTGGATTTAATTTTGCTCAATATTAAGGTTCTTTTTTGTTTGTAGTTTTGAATTTTATTAATAATAATTGGAGATTTAAACTAAGCAACAATGAAAAAATAATTCACAATGGTTAAAGCTGAATTTTTTAAATTTCTCTTTCCCCATATTGGTATACTTTGTTTAAAAAAAAAAAAAAAAAAATTTTTAAATATTCAAAAAAATTCGTGGTGATCAAAGTTGTTACTTCGGTAAGATAGAGCCTTGTATATTTCACGTAAAGTCCTGGGGGATAATCTACTTATAAACTAGCTTACAAAGTAATTGTTAGTCTTGCAATGTAATCGCGGAGAACGGAAATAGAGTTTTCTCTAATTGTTGTTAGTCGGGGTTATTCCCGTAAGATGAACCCCACCATTCTACGGGGGTGTAAATACTTACTCTGTTTTAGAACTTTTACGCTATGTCTACGTGGCTCAGGTAATTAAGGGAATTTAATAAATGAGAAACTCAACCCACCATTTTAGTGTTTTGAAGTTCAACGCCTGCTGTCCCCTTCTTCGTTCTTCAATCTTCAATCTCCAAATGAAACGTACATACAATTCTTCTTAACTACTATAAAATTTTAATCGCGATTATAAATAGTGGCGCACCAAGTGTCTTCAAATTTAAATTAATATTTTGAAACCACCCCATCTGGATCAACAGGTTATTTTATAATTAACCTGCAACCCGAGGACACACCTGTAAGGATTCCCGAGTAACTTCGGATCACCACTGTTATGATGTAATTAGTGCTGGCTTATATATGAACCGACCTTTGTTCTATCCACTCGCGCGTTTTAATCTGACAGGTTTCCACCTAGCGGCCAAAGATACAGCTGCCCAAAAAAAATCCCAAAAATTTGTAAACATTGGATCGTTTGGAAAATTGAGAGAGGAAAGGAATATTAAAATTGTAAATTTTCTGGATTCTGTGTTTCCGTGTAAGTGTTCCCTTAATGAGATGTCTTCTTTTAAGTACTTTAGGTATGTGCCTTTAACCTAATCTCCGAGGAGGGCGGACTGCGCTTGCGGAGTACAGTTTGAATATCTGTGTGGTAAGTTCGGTCACGGCAGTGCCGGCCGACCGCAGTCCAGCATAGTCGCGGACAGGCCTCGAGCATAGAGATCCAGTGTGATCCAGTGCGTGTACGCCGTTCAACGCCGTTGCAGAAAGAGGCAAGGATTATTTGGATGTGATTTTTCGTTTTTGCAAATATCGGTTAGAATACAAATCCCAGCAAACTCAACTGCGTTATTTGGCCTTAGTTGCCAAGAAAACGCAAAATTTGACTGCCATTTTGATTTTTTTTTTCTCCCCGCAGTGTCCTTCATGTACCTCGAACGTTCTGGCTCTTAGGACCTTATGGAAAAATCCAATCGACTCCTGGTGCTTAAATTCATCTCTGTCTCCTTGTTTAAAGGAAGAGAATATTTTGTGCAGTGATTTCCCAAACAAAGTCAACATCGACTTATGGTAAGAACTTTTTTTTTAAAACTAAATTTTTAGGTTAGTTTTGATTACATGTTATGATTACTTGAGAAAAAAAAGTTTTTTTATATTCACATCACTGAAGCATTTTTTTATAATCCAAAACTTAAAATATACTCTTAAAAGTTAAAAGTACCATATAAAATTTGTGTTTCCAATTATAAAAGACTGAGAGCAAATAAATTTGTTGAAAAGTAGTACTCGGTGCTAGAATTCATTGTTTAGAGCAATCATAAAGTTGTTCGAGTTTGAGTAAATCAAATGCTATTATTAACAACTAGTAGAATTACATTGTTACTATTACTATTATAATAAATAGATTTAATCACAGTTGAAAACAATGATGATTTTTCTTTATTTTTTCAATCAGTTTATTTTATGAAATATTTTCTAGCCTCAATAAGGATATTTATACTTGACACTTTGTAAATATTGTTATTAATTACTTACTATTTGAAAAATTGGTGAAGCAGTAAATCTGTTTTTCTGTTTTGAAGATTAGATTTCTATATGCTTATACAGAAAATATTATTTATTTGAGCCCTTAAAATTTCAAAAGCAAATCACTATGATGTGATAGTACTGTACAAAGTTGTAAGAACTAAACATATATTCATTATTTTCTATTTTTTGAGTATATTTTTTGTGCTTCTACTTTAAGTAATTGCAATTAGTCAGATCTGTATGTACATATTATTGTCATAAAGAACTTTATTAATACATAGCAATCAACTTTGTTTTTTTTTAGTAAAAAAATTAAACTGAGTACAAAGTTTTACCGACAATACAGTAAATAAAAACAATTTTTCAGTTTTATTATTAAAATTTGTTAATGATCAAAGTAAATTTCAGATGTTAAGCTTTTTAATTTGTATATTTAATGAATCTTATAATGTTTTTAACTCTCTCTTTAAATTCTGAATTATTTATTAATTTTTTAAAGAAATTTTTTTGTGAAAAATATTTTTAAAATTGTATTATTATATTTTATTACAGAAAAATGGAGACTGATATTCAATGTGAAAATATCAATACAGAAAATTTTACCTCAGAAGAAAATGATGGGATGGACTCTGACATTAAGAATCCTCTAATAGAATCTGAAAAAAATCCAGATAATGATTTGAAATTAGATTCAGAAGTATTGGGCTCAAATGGCATTGAATCAGCCGGTACTGATTCATTGGAGGAAAAAGTAATTGTATCCAAAGAAATTGCAGCAGAGTCAAATTTGAATGAATCAAACTTAGATACTCTACAGTCACCTTCTAATCAAACTGGTGAGGCATCCATCGATGAAAGTTCAGAATGTCACGAGGCAAATGAATCCCAAATTTCATCTCAACCTGAAGATGAAACTAAGGCAAAGTCTCCATCCAGATCTCGATCATCTTCTGCTTCTTCGTCTCATTCTGCTTCACAAAAATTGGATAAAAAATCAAAATCACGTTCCAAATCAAGATCAAGATCAAAATCAAAATCTAGATCCAGGTCTCGGTCAAAATCTAAATCAAGGTCTAGGTCTAGGTCTCATTCAAGCAGAAAATCTAGAACGCCCTCTAGAACTGTTGACGATACTAATGATAAACCTCAGATAGCAGCTTCAAAGTCAGCATCAAGGTCAAGATCAAGATCCAAATCCAAATCAAGATCTCGATCTGGATCTAGGGCCAGTGCAAAGTCTGGTTCTAGGTCTAGATCAAGATCCAAGTCAAGGTCAAGATCCAAATCAAGATCCAAGTCAAGGTCAAGATCCAAATCAAGATCTCGATCTGGGTCAAGGGCCACTGCAAAGTCTGGTTCTAGGTCTAGATCAAGATCCAAATCAAGATCTCGATCTGGATCGAGGGCCAGTGCAAAGTCTGGTTCTAGGTCTAGATCAAGATCTCGATCTGGATCGAGGGTCAGTGCAAAGTCTGGTTCTAGGTCTAGATCAAGATCCAAGTCAAGATCAAGATCCAAATCAAGATCTCGATCTGGATCAAGGGCCAGTGCAAAGTCTGGTTCTAGGTCTAGGTCGAGATCTAAGTCAAGATCTCGATCTGGATCAAGGGCCAGTGCAAAGTCGGGTTCTCGATCCCGATCTGGATCGAGGGATAGCATTAAATCCGGGTCCAGGTCCAGATCCAGATCCAGATCCAAATCTAGATCAAGATCAAGATCTGGTTCTAGAAACTCTGCAGCGTCCCGAAGTTCGAGCAGAAATTCACAAGGACCTAAGAGAATATTGGATTCTGATTCTGAAGCAGAAAACGATAAACCTAAGAAGAAAAAATTGAAGTTGTCAGATGATTCCGATAGTGAAGGCGAAAAATTGGATGATACTACTGCCAATAAATCGACTGAAGAAGACGTAGTTGTAGATGATGAACACGCGCAAGCCAAAAAAACTGTTGACACCGATGATTCAGAGGATGAAGGTCCTATACATTCAAGTGCATACGACGATAATATATCAGATTTTGATCGTATGTTGGCTAAGAAAAAAGAAGAACAAGGACGACGAAGAAAACGAAAAGATATTGATATTATAAATGACAATGATGACATTATTGCTCAGTTGTTAGCTGACATGAAAACTGCTTACGAAGATGATCGTAGATTAAACGAATTAAGTCAACCAGCTTTGAATAAAATAGCTCTGTTACCTAAAGCTTTGTCACAGTTAAAGAAGCATGATCTCCAGCTTGCATTTTTGGAACATAATGTACTGTCGGTTTTGACAGACTGGTTATCTCCAATGCCTGACCGGTCTTTGCCATCCCTGAAAATTCGAGAATCAATTTTGAAGCTATTGTGTGAATTTCCCAGGGCCGACCAATCTTCTTTGAAACACTCTGGTATTGGCAAAGCAGTTATGTACCTTTATAAACATCCCAAGGAAATTAAAGAAAATAAAGAACGAGCTGGAAAACTTATAAATGAATGGGCCAGACCAATTTTCAATCTATCTACAGATTTCAAAGCCATTTCAAAGGAAGAAAGATTGCAAAGAGACATAGAACAACAAGCACCTGCTAAAAGACGTAAGGGCAGTGATGAGACCTCAACTAGGAAATCCCAAGACATTTCTAAAGCGTTGAAGGTTGAATCTAACAAACCACTCAGACCAGGAGATCCAGGATGGGTCGCACGAGCAAGAGTCCCAATGCCATCAAACAAGGACTACATCAACCGCCCTGAATGGAAAACCGACACAGACATCAGTAGGACTGCTAAAAAACAGATGAACCGCTTTGAAAGGCATATGAAGAACTTCATTGACAGCAAACGTCTCAAAGCAGCTCGTAGAGCAGTTGTAATATCTATTGAAGGACGAAAAATGTCTTTGTAATTTACATGCAAAAA
The DNA here is from genome assembly GCA_038277355.1 of Encarsia formosa. Classification (NCBI taxonomy): domain Eukaryota; kingdom Metazoa; phylum Arthropoda; class Insecta; order Hymenoptera; family Aphelinidae; genus Encarsia; species Encarsia formosa. The sequence continues at coordinate 6,415,111 of CM076187.1, forward strand.
TATATATATATAATTTTTTAGTTTAATTTTTAGTTAAATGACGTCAAAACAAAAAAGAATATAATTATGTATTCAAATATGGAAAAAGAATTTTTTTCATAAGTACGTAAAAAAAATGTGAAATTATGATTTAATAAATGTTCCAGTAATTTGAATTTTTATTTGCAACTATAAAGTGTTCAATTAAAAGTGTGGAAGAATTAACGAGAAAATATGTATATTATGTAATATTTACCATGTTTTGTTTAAAAGTTAATAAGTCGAGTGATAAATAAAAATACCTACTATTCTTAAAAAATCGTGAAACTAAATAAAAAAATGAATATAATTTAGTAAATTACCGTAGGTAAAGTAAAGACTTAAGGTGTATTTTCTTTTAAAATAATTATAAAATTTACTTACTAAATTTATAAAATAAAATTTAAAAACCTTTAAACTACAGCTTTTTATTCATTACCTTCATTAAAAACTTGCAGTTAAGTATCGTTTTAATAACTGTTTGATGCTTTTTTAATAGTACAATCAAACATTTTCTCTTGAATTTCTTTTTTTACTTTTTTATGAAAATTTTCAATTATAATAATCATAAAACATTAATATTCTTAATAAATAACTGGTACATCAACTCAACAATAAATAGGATGCGTACCGCATGGAATAGACCAATAGACTACCTGTTTGTATAAGAATAATCAAAGACACCAATTCTTTTCGATGGAACATGAAAAACCCCGGTTATTCTATATAAGTGACTCTTTCTTTTTAACGTAATGTTATAAATTTTTTTGAAAGAACACTACTAGTCTCCATGTTAATATTTGATTATATGTCTTTTTACCATTATTTTTCACCTTAGAGCGCCACGCTCTAATTTATATAATTTCATATTTAACTTTAGTAAAGTACATTTATGTCCGTTGATTCGTATAAAATAAAATAAAATAAAATAAATTTAATTTGATTATTTAAGAACTTTAGTAAACTTTCAAAAATTAAAAAAAAAAGTTATTTTTGATGTAAAATTAGAAAGTTGATACGAAATTTTAAGTAAACGAAAAATTCTAGCAATCACTCGTGATTGCAGCACGCTCATCATTTTTTTTTTTTTTAGTGAACAGTGTATTTTTAATATCAAACTGGCTTTAACTTTGATGGGAAGATTGGCCTTCTAAATGGGCGTGTAATTGATTTAAAGTCCTTGATTGATGGGCGGGCTTTCGACCAATGCAGTGATTGACTTTTTTTGAAGGTCCGGGCAATTGACTTGATTTGGATGAAAAGAGGCGTGTTTAATATTTGCTTATAAGGCAGACGCGATTGTTTTTAATTGAAACTAAGTTGATTCTTATTCGAGATTTTAAAAATTTTTGTTAATGCTTATGGTTAGATATTTTTAAAACATTTCAATTTAGAATTTAACAAATACGCATGTTTGCTATTACATTTACTTATTTATAAGAAATTCATCTTTTTTATCACACTAAATTTGAAAGTTGTACCTTTGGTTGAATTACTTTTTGATTGAGAAATAAATTTTTTCTTTCTGCTTTAATCCAAAAATATTATGTATTATTTTCAGAATTCTTTAATCTCATTGATATAAAGTTCTAGTAATAATTTTTGTTCTGTTCATTAAAAATAGACTGGGTGGATTATAAAAAAATCTTTAATATTTTGATATATTTTTATTGCTGTAAAGTTAGTATTATACTCACATAATAATAAATAACATATCTGTTACAAACGATGCATTCTTTTAAATTATATGTATTTATATATATATTTATGTATAAAGTAAAATAATTTTTAACTATTAACAATTTTATACACTTGATTCGCGTATATTTGAAAATTAATATAAAAGGATGTGTTGTTTATGAGTGCGCATTCATCGCATTAGCATGATTTGCATTATTACTGTCAAATGCATAATAGTCTTGTTTACAATACACTGTTGAAAGTGGACGTTTTACATTGCAGTACTTAAAAAAATCATGATTCGTTAATCAGTCTTGCAAGTGGGCAAAATGGCCAGAATTGAAAAATTTTACGTTAGCTAAGTTTTTAAAAAGATTTATTTTGATTTTTTACTTCACTTAAGCTCCACTTATTCACCAAATTTTTGCCCGCAATACAAAAGTTAAAACAAGCTTAAAATAAATGACAGTATAAATTAATTAAAATTAAATATTTACATGATCATAGGAGTTAAAACTTATTTAAAAATGCCACCTTGTGAACAAATTTTGTTTTTTCAATATTTCAACATACTCATTAGTTAAGATTCTCCTTATTATTCAACGAAAACAATTGAAGCAGAAAATGTTTTATGTAGTAAAATGATAGATAAATGCATGATTTAAAAATGAAATTAAGATTTGCACACAATGTTCCGTTTGATTTTTTACTCATTACATATTAGTTTCTTCATATTAATTATTGAAGTATTTACTAAGTAAAGCAAGGTAAATTTTGATTAAAAAAAAAAAAAAAATCAACGTCTAAGAGAATCATGTGGGGAGACGTACAATGCGGCTTTTTAGGCGAGCTTAAGCGGCTTCGCAATAACCGACAAAGCCGTTACAGTCGCGGACCTTTGTACAAAAACTATAACTAATAAATTATTCATTTATATATTTATTTATATAATATTCTATTTGCCCAGTAATAAATAATGACTTCCAGCTTATTGTTTGAAATATTTTCATGTCAAACTTTCCAGTTAAACAAAGGATCACATTGAAGCATTAATTGAAATTTTTTTTAGTTTTTTATTTATAAAATTATATTTAAAGTTTTAATAAAAACAAGTTTATCTCAACAGAAAAAAATATAAGTAGTATAATATGTATAGAGATTACATCAGCAAATTGTGGTGATCGTAAAAATTAATACAATTTATAGGACTTTAAAAATCATTATTTACTCATGGTATTTTTAATATATATATATATATATATTCTATATATATATAACTATACACCTACAATAGTTAACAAGACAAGTCTGTTTCCCGAAACACCGGGCTCAAATTCAATTATTTCTATTTTAAATCTGCATTTTCAATTGAATTAATTGAACCTTACGTGTTTATGTTATTCTTAAGTAATGTATGTCATTTCTTAATCTACGCTCTTAAATATTAAGTTGCCTTTCGCATTTTAACGCAATGATTCTCATTTTTCGAGGCGCTCCTCACATTTCGCAATTACATCGAGGCACACAGGACGTCGAGAAATGACTTCATCGACTTAATTTGCTTTTTTTCTTATTTCGTATAACATAGCTGCTCATTTGATTTTAGACGCGAATTGTTAAACATGACGTGTCTTTAACATACTGTGCGTGAAATTTCCTCGAGGGAAAATGTAAGTTAACAAGTGAAAAAGTTGGTTTATTGAGTTACGTCAAAATATTATATACTTTCATGATTTCCGTCCACTCGTAAATATTTTATAAAAAACGGGTGACAATTTATCTCTTACGCACGTTTTTTATAAATTTTGTATAAAATCTTGAACTCATGATTGAAAAAATAGCAAAAAAATTCTTTCTTCAGGTTAAAAAAAATTTACTTTTGTAAATATCATAAATATCGAGGCTTCATTTGTAAATTTGCAAATTCAATGCTTGATTTTACGCTCGTATAAGTAAATATCAAATTTTCCATGATCACTCTGAGTTTTACATTTCAAGTCGAGTTTCAAGTTTTGTTTTAAAAGATATAAACAAATTTTTACGCTCATTATTACAGAGGACACTGGTTTTTAATTTTTTCAATTTCACAATGATTCTTGATAGCTTTTACTGAAAAATTGTTCGTTTGATTGAGTGGTAAAATTTAGCAAAAATGTGACCAGCTATAAAAGGACGGACGTGGAAAAACAAAATACGCGGCGGAATGTATCGTTCTGATTTCGAAAAACAATCTCATAAAATTTCATATAAACGGTATAAAAGAAAAAAAAAGAAAAAAATCTGTACCCCTACAGTCTACGTAAAAAATGTCTATTTTTTATAAAAAGTTTCTCAAAAGAGCTTCCGTGGCCATAAATTGATTGTGCAATGGGCTTTAAACAAGCCTTACAAGTATAAAGACGTTCCGACGTGTCAAGCAAATAATTGCGATTTCGAAAAAGGAGAGGAAGATGATGAGATTCTTATTGTTCTCAGCTAAACATAACTTTTTTTTCAAAAAGCCAGACGAACTTTTTTTTTTAATTTTATGAAACGCCTTTACCCATTTTTGTTTTTATTTAGTTCCCTTGCAAAAATTTTTGAATAACTGAAAATTGTAATGGGAAAGAATTTTTGGGTAAAAGCTCAATTAATCTCTCTACTCCTCCTCAAAATTCCTTTTTCGTCTGGGCATAATATCATTCACAGACGAGTCGGCCAATGGTCCTCGAGAGTCAGTCAGTCGTTTCGGGTAAAAAAGAGTCTTTTAAAAAATGTCGTTCCTGTATACGATAGTGAATAATCGCGCCCGATAAACAGCATCTCGGGTCCTGTGTTCCTTATATGGCAACAACAACAGTAGTATTATCATCGGCTATGCCGGCGTTTATTATGGATTGAGACCCTGGCGCTTTTCCTCCTCGAGCATCGCGTCGAGCTCGTTCGTGAGGTTCGTCAGCATGTTTCCGATGTCGCTGAGTACGTCAACGGGCTCGGAGCTCGACGTGTTCGCGCTGCTCGTGTTCGTCTGCACCATCGAGGTGTGGTGGTGCTGCAGGTGATGCTGCTGGGCCATCATGTGACTGGGACTGTTCGCGTACTCCTGGGCGGCACGCGCCGCTCTCTGCTTTATCGTGCCAGCGTTTTCGTTTGCGAACGGTAGCGAATCCGACTCTGTGCTTGAGTTTGACTGTAAATTAAAAATTTATTATTAGTGTTGGATTAAGATTTTGAAATATGCTTTGTAACGGTGCTTTTTGAGTGTTGATGAGAAAGTGATTGTATAAAGGGATTTGAAACTGAAAAAATCTTGACGCGTTTGAATTTACAGTGCATCGATACAAAATAAGACTGGTCAAGTACCTTGAAGCTGGCATCGGAACCGTTTCGATGTTGCATGGCAAGAGAGGCAAGGAGTTCGTGGTCGTCGCTGACGTTGGCGCTGACGCTTCCCCAGCTGCGCGACATGGACGAAGGCGGCCGACTGAGCGGCGTCGAATTTGCGCTCGAGGGCGCTCCCTGTTGCTGCTGGGGCTGGTGGTGCTGGGGAATGGGGCTCGAGGTCATCATGTGGTGTTGCTGCTGTTGCTGGAGGTGCTGCTGCTGAACGACCGACAGCCGCTGACGCTGCTCGTCGCAGGTGGTCGTTGGCACGGGTCCGCTGCAGTCGATGACGACGTCGCCGCCGTTGCTGAGGGAAGTCGCCGAGCTCTGCCGTCTTGGAGGCGAGGGCGGCCGTCGCTTTATCACCGGACTGCTCTCGAGACCGTAGGTCAGCTGGTACTTGTTCGTGTTGTCAAAGTCTCGAGGCAGAGACTTATACGAGCCCTGCGTCGACGCCGTAGCCTGGATCTGTGGGAAAAAAGTCTACTCTTATTATTGTAGATCTTTATTGCAGGCAGAGTGGTTATCTTAAGCTTCGTCAGCCTGACCTTTTGTTCAATCAAAGTAACTCAACAAAAGATCAAGCCCAGGACATTAGCAAGTTTATCAAGAATCCTACCTTGGCAACCGGTCTGGGTCTGACAAGACAGTGCCGCGGCCTGGGCAGAGTACCGCCGCCAATGTTCTCAATGATGATGGCGTGGTCGTTCGTGGGCGTGAGGTCGCCGTCGTCGTAACTCCTCGGCCGCCAGTCAAGGATCTGGGGGTGGTGGTGGCTCTGGGGCGCGGGCGAGGGCGGGTAACCTAGGGGCACGTCCTCGAGGCTCTCCAGCGACTTGCCGCGTGAGTGACCGCCGCTGCTGGTTATACTCGGGGCACCGCCGCGGGTTATGGTGCCGTAGTCGAGGCCCCCGGGTAGCGCCGCGTACATGCTGCGCCAGCTGTTGACGCTCGTGTTGCTGCTGCTGCTGCTGGTGTTGCAGGTGCTGTTCGAGTCAGCCGGTCGCTGGAACGAACGCAGTATCGGGGACGAACAGTCCTCGTCCGGGGACGGCAGATCCGGGCCTCCACGCTGTATCACCACGTCCTGGAAAAATTTTGTCGTCAATATAAAATTCATGTTTTTTTTTGTAAGTGCATAACAAAATTGATCGTGGGCTAAATCAGAATTTCTGACTCATAATTCTTTGCTAACGAGTTAAAAGACTTTAATAAAATTAGTTGTGAGCGTACCTGTGTGTGTCCAGGATGGGGCGGCAGTCGGGCGAGGTCGAGGGGCTGTATGCGCTTGCCAGCCCTGATGTCCTTGACCCGCTTGATGGCAAGAAGGAGTTTCTTCTGGTGTCCCAGCCGCACGATGCCTATGTCCTCGAGGTCCTCCCAGGTCAGGGTGGTTACGTCCTCGACGGTGCGCATACCCTGCTGGTGAAGGGCGCCGAGGTATTCCTCGAGCCTGAGGAGCCTCAGCCACTCCTCGAGCGAGCCGGGCACGTGCTCGGGCAGGCCGTCGCTCACGTTGAGGTTGTCGATCTCGGCCTTCAGACGCTTCCTGTGGTTCGGCTTCTTTATACCTGCAAAAGAGCAAAAAGAAATCCGTCAGTATACGCAGCAGATTACGCGTTTCCGCGAACGGATGGTCTTTCTTCTTTTTTTTTTTACCGCTCGTTAATTACGCTTAACGAGACGGGGTTTTAGATAATGCCAGTGTAATTGTTGTCCATCCCGCAATTAGCGTGTGTGTGTTTTACGATTTTTTAAAATTACTTACCGATGGCAGTGAGATCCTCGGGGGTCATGCGGGTTATGGTGGCGAGGTCGTAGCCCGCCGAGGCGAAGAGCTGAAAGTACTCCTCGAACTGAAGCTCGGTCAGCCAGGCGTGGACAAGGTCGAGGTCGCTCGGTCGGTCCGGGTGGCTACCCAGGGAGCTTATCGAGCACCGGGGTGACGAGGTCAGGGCACCCTGGCTGCGGGGCCCACCGAGGTGGTAGCCCGAGGCGCGACCCGAGTCCAGCGAGGCCGTCGAGTGGCGAGAACCCGAGCCCGAGCCCGAGCTCCCGGGGCTGTCCCTGCCTGGGCTTTGTGTCATGTCGATACCTGGAAAAAAAATTTCAGAGTTATTGTTATTTGATAGCTCTTTCTTTTTTTAAATTAAATAATAAAGTACCGAAGTGAAAGTTGGCTTTTATAACTACATTTTTATGGTCTTAATTATTGTTCACGTGTGAATCGATCGTAAGAGTTATTGTAATTCAATACGAAGTAAATAAAAATCGAATAAACAAAATTAATTAAAAAATTATATAACAAGTTTTAATGAAAAATTTTATTGCACACTAAGTTGTAACGAAATTATTTTTTCAAATTAAGTTGTAACGAAAAATTATTTTTAAAGATGTAAATGTACAATTTAAGAAAACCAAATAAATAGAAAGACACATACCTTGATCCTCGGCGTGTGCCGCGGCGTACTTGCTGACCATGCTCGGGAAGGTGAATCCCGGGTGGCTGAACATGGGCCCGGGGCTCTTGCCGGTGGGCAGCATCCCGTAGGCCGGTTCGTCGCCGGGATTTCCGATCACTACGGTCTGCTGCTGGTGCTGCTGCTGTTGTTGCTGCTGGAGATGCTGCTGCTGCTGCTGCTGCAGTTGACCGAGGACCGAGTTCGGAGGGACGACGCCCGCGGGGGCCAGGTAGCAGGAGCCACCGTCCTCGCTGCTCGCGTACCCGGCCGAGCCGAAGGACGAGCCCGAGTGACGAAAGTCATTCGGCACCGCTGGCGGGGCCACCTTCTTAGCCTGGGTTACCGCTTTCGACGGTCGACTCATACCGCCGACTGTAAATTAAAAATTAAAAATACATGATTATTTCAATGAAGGTTAACAGAGATTCTCATTACATATAAGTTTATACACAAAATTGCATATTTAGTGTGTGGACACGTACTTCGTTTGAGTATGATATGAAAATTCTGCTTTACCGACCGAAAATCTTCATGAGGCCCTTCGAGCGAGAATATTTTACGCAACGGTTTTCATAATTAATGATAGTTATTATTCAAAATTACAGGGTACAGAAATTATATAATGACAGCGATGACATGTACTTCAAACTTGTATAAATAAAACTAAAAAGAGGATTTCCACTTTACCGATCGAAACTCTTAGCAAGGCCCTTGGTAGTACAAGGTATATAGCACATAACGGTTCTCATTATGAATAATTGTCATTACATAAAATTACAGTTTCGTAAGAGTGTTGACGCGTACTCGACATAAATAAAAGTCCTAAGTACGACGACGAATTTAACTCGGGTGTAATTACGTTCGCAAAAGTAAGAGGCAAAGTCCAGTTTCGGGCGAAAAACCGATGACCCAGTCGGATCGATAAATCGAAGAAGATTGTTCGGGCAGTAGTAGAGGTGTGGGCACCTACTTTGATATTATAAATCGTTCACGCTCTTTTTGCGTCCGACAATTGAATCGCGTGTCTGCGGGCGAACAAGGGCGCGGCACCCACGTTCCCACTCCTCCCCACCCTCGATGATCCGGGAGATTTTCCCGCGGGTGATTTATCACCGCCGGATGTTTTGCATCCTCGGATTTTGCGAAAAAGGTAATAACTCCGCGAATAACAGGCTCTCGTCCTAATGAAACTCGCCGAACGGTTTTGGGCCGAATCTCGTAACTCAATGCTGGAACAAAGGATCAGGGAGATCGAAAAGAAGAAGAAGAAGAATAAGGCATAACGCGATTTTTTTTTCGTGGAAGGGCGCGTAAGAGAGATCGGAGAACAGGTTTGCCAGCGCGGGGTTCTAAATTTAAAAGCGAACCAGTTTTGTTATGCGCTGGGAGAGTAGGAGGCCTTTTGAAAAAGGAGTGTACGCACTGCGCGCGCGGTCGGCCCCCGAAGGCCGCTGCACTTCCGCGCGCATATCATTAAAACCTGCTGCTGCCGATGCCAGGTACGACGAATTTACCGAGCTGTGTGTGTTTGGATAAGGGAGATACGCATTCAAATTTCGGGCACATTCTTTTTATTGTGGGTTTTGAGTTGATAAGTTTTTACCACAAATTATTATGATTTATAGAATATTACAGGCTACTTGTTAATAAAAATGTTAGTTTAAAATTAATACAATAGAATAATAATTATTAAATGAATGATGTTAACAAAACTTAAGAGACATTGAATAACAGTGAAGTATCACTCGAAACTAAATGGTTTCTAAAGTTTTATAGACACTTTCAGTCGCTATAAAGTTATGTAATGAGATATTTATATGACATGTGTACTTTTAAAAAATTCTTGTCTAAGTTATCGCACATGTATTTTTAGATTTTTTTTAATACTTCCAGTAACTGTATAACATTTAAAACTATCCCACTGAAAAAAGGACTCTACCAACTCGGAGACCATAAAACTTATCAACCTTTTTTACATAAACGATACTCCAACAGGATACATTAAAAAAAAAAAAAAGTCCAACTCCGTATCGTGGAAAATAAACAAATCGATACATCCAAGCGTCCCTCTCGATAAGATTAATTCACGGACGCTCCCACGAGCGAAATCGTCCGTTTTGATGGATGAAAAAGCGATTGCAGCACCAGCAGCGTGTATTTAGAGAAACGAAAAAAAAAGGAAGAACAAGGTACGTACATGCCGGGTCTCGCGCGAACTCGTTTTTAAGAAAACCAACAAAAGTTAACGCCTCTGCACCCGTGAAATTTATCACTGTCAATTTTTCTTTCTCTCTCTTTCTCTCAGTTTTTTTATTTTTTCTTACGACTACGCACGCGCACGGATTCGGGTTTAAACTTCCCATTTGTCAGAAAACAGGTAGGAAGCTCTAAATTGCAGATAAGTGTAGCCCTTCCTATACGACTTTCGAGCCGGAGATCAAACAGAAAAAAAAAGCTAAGTAACGCACCGGAGATATTTTATGTAATTAAATGGTTATAGTAATTATGTAAATGTGACTTTTACTGCTTACCACAGATGAACGAGTTATTTCAAATGTGAGTCACACCTTGCAAACCACAATTTTTTTCTTCCAAAGTAAAAAATTTAGATCTGGATTGTAATTATGTGGTAGCTTGGTTTTTTTAGATTTTAATGTTTTTTGCAAAATTAAAAAGTAAAGACACATGCGACTTTATATTTCCAAGCTGGAAAAAACTAAAAACTGAATATTTATCGAGCTACCTTGTAGTTCGAATGTGTCAAGTCACACTTGCACAAAAAAAAAGTATTCCAAGAATCCTAAAAAAAAAACTAAATCATAGTTTGTAATTTTTTTCCATTCAAAGTATATCCTTTACTAATTGGACTGCAGCATTGTGATTTTAAGAGAAAACTCGCCAATCATAATTTAAACAAAAATTCAACGCGTGCAACCAATTACTACGTCTACGGCCCGTCGTCGATCTTGCACTTTACGCCCGTTAAAAAAAAAGAGACGAGGAAGGCAGATGCGCCCATCTAAATGCAGCCACGCGACCGAAACTATAAATAAATCGGAAGGGGAAGCTTCCGGCCGGGTGCGCCGCCGCGGGTGAAAAATCTTGATTTCTAGGAAACGGCCGCTGTTTGTTCAAATGGGTTACCTTTTTTGCACTGTTTTCTTACCCCCCGAAGTAACGTATTCCATCATAGTTAGATACGAAAAAAGGGGGGGAATCAAATTTGAATAATATTTATCCGGGACGAGCGGCTCTTGAATATTCAGAGGAAAATCGAGGGAAAATTGTAGCTCCATATATCATTTAAATGAACTGTTTGGGTTACGGTTTCGTAATTTATTCGTTATTATCATTCAATTTTACTTGAAAACCCGCAAAGTGGAAAAATCAATTTGGGTAAAAGGCTGACCAAAAAACTAGAAGAATCGGTGTGTTTTTTTCTTCGAGACAAGAGCAGTTTACGAAGTGACGATCGAGGTCGTGTACGTACTTGGCTCGTTTTCTCGAGAAGAACTGCACCGAAGTCTTTTTCTTTTTTAGAACTCCGATTTACTTTGCCAGGAAAGCAACAACAAATTGAGTTTGGGGCATTGTTGCTGAGAATAACGAATAAAAAAAATGGTGAAATCGGTCAACGATCATCGCACACCGGTGATTGAACTAGTTTTAGAAAGAGTTTCGAATGCAGCCCGTGACGTGTCCCGAATTTTTTATCCAAACAAACAGCGCTTCGAGTGCCTCCCCGCGAACAAGAGCGCCTATTTTCAATCCGTAGTTGACACTTCGAACGAACTCGAGTGCCTTTTTTTCTTAAACCTGCGCAGGTTATGTAAAATAATACGTCTTGGATAAATTTTTCGAGACATACCGAGGACATACCTACAAATAGAAAAATTGTACATACTAAGTCTGGAGGAGTGAAAAATCATTCTATAAGATGCCCCAATAAAGAGTGATTTCAACCTAACCTCACTTTTACAATTTCAGAGAATAGTACGATGAGACTCATTATGATTTAGCTGTATAAGTCCCAGGGCTTAAGTAAGCATTAAATAAAAAAAAAAAAAAAAAAAGACTCATTATGACGAGAGGTCATATGCTCACGTTGCATTACAAGTTCTGAGTGAAAAATCACTCTATAAGATGTCCCAATAAAGAGTGATTTCAACCTAACCTCACTTTTACAATTTCAGAGAATAGTATGATGAGACTCATTATGACTCGTATGTTCACGTTGCATTACTAGTTCTGAGTGACAAAAAAAATTCGATTCGATTAATTTCATTCAATACTTAGATTTATTCTAAAGATAAAAATTGTAGAATGCATTCCGAGACTCTCAAATTTACAACCCCACAAATCGTTGATCCATTAACGAACATAATTTCAATCCACAATCTCAACCCGAATTATTGCAATCACGAGTAAGTCAATAGACCCAGGTCGTTCGTCCCACATCCCCCTTTTTTTCTTCAAAATTCTCCTTTCGCAACGTGTCGCACGACCAGCTCGAAAGATGATTGATGCACCCCGCTTTGGTCACGACTGCTCGTTGTCACGGCGTGGGAGACACGTGTTGTTTGAATCTGTATCGTACCGTTAATTACGGGGGCACGGTGTTAAATTAATATCCGGCCTGTGTGAGAAACTCCCTATCGGTTTTCGACCCGGGAATATTTCGCATTCTTCCGACAGATCAGACGTACAAAAAGCAGACTAAACTGAATTTTCCGCGAATAGAAGAAGAAGAAGAAGTTGCATCTGGCTTTCTAGCGCCAAAATCGGACGAGGTTTTTGCCGCCGATCGATCGTGACCGTTGTGTCTCATTATCCGACGGTACGCGCCACGCATGTTTAAACGGAGCTTTTGCAATGGAATTCTTGTAAACATCTTTTTTTTTTCTTTTTACGAAATCTTTCTTTTTTGTGGAGGCGGCGCGCGGAGAGGGAAAAGTTGTCTAGGTTCGATCGCGGGCTACCGTAAATTTCAATTCTGATTTATTGTGGGACGCGCGAAGGTTGTTGTGGGGCAACCGTGAGAGTGATTTTGATGAAGAGTGTCGTTTTTCTGTCGACTCGGGTTTAAAATGTCACTTTTTAAACGTGTCGCTGTATACTTGAAATAAAAGATCGTCTGAGTTTCCAACTTTTATAGAAATTTTTTACTTCAAGTTTTAATACGTAAGGTGCTTAACGTCAGAAAATAAGAAATTTTTATCAAAGATTAAGGACGTTCAACTTTGACTACCCAAGTCAAGTCTTCTCGTAATGACTATTTTTCGGAACATGCTGACTGATTGCTCGAGTCTAACCTAACCCCAAAAGTACTATTTTTTTTTCTTTGACTATTCTTCTCTATTGCTAATATTCTCCTAATCGTCTTTTAACACCTCAAAAAAACTTTGCTTGGTGTCATCATCTATTATTGAAAGACTTTGTTAAGAAGCACGAAAAAGTTCGATTTCCCGTATGATACTGTGTTAATGGATCAAAACAATTATGATTGCTTCCAGATTTTAACAGAGGAACAGATTTCAACTTCTTATTATTCAATCAAAATATCTTTAAATTTTCATAATTTATTCATCATGATTAATTTTTCGAGTTGAACGTCTTTAAACTTTGAATTAAAACTACCTGCAAAAGAATAAATAATTTTTTAAAAAGAAACACACAAAACCATTTAGCAGAAAAAAGTAACGTTAAACCAATTGTAAAATTTCGCTTGAATCCAGGCACGATGTACAATAAACGTTATTCCCCAAACTCTAAAACTCTTTATTCAGTAATAAAGCAAAGCCAACAGTACCGTACAGAAATTCTTCCTCCTCGGCGTAGCCCGCGAATGAAAAAATTAAAACCCTCGGGCCTGTGAATTCCCAAAGCAAACACAAAAATTTAAAGAAGTCACGGGGTTGAATCTACAGCGCCCGTGACTTTGCTTCGTCCGTGGAATGAATTTTTCATGATATTCCTTCCCCGAGCCGGCTCGTGTTATGCATTATTACCCGATTAATAAAGCGCGGAGCCGACCGAATTACCCGATCGCATCGACGACAACCTCGCGAGAGGAATTTCCACGGCTGCGGGTGTTTTTATTTTTCAGTATCCCCGGCGTTGGAAATAGGGTTGGCAACCGGTACTTTAAAAATGTATTTTTTTAAAAGTACTCGATTTTTAATGAATTTTAACATTTTTTTTAGAATTTTTATATCAAAATTGAGCAAGAAAAAATTTAAGAAAAGTTTTTGAAACTACGGGCTGATGACGTCATTGACCCGAAATCCCCTTAGAAGTATATCTATATATATTGAAATTTTTAAATATTTAAACACTTGTAGTTCCTTTAATTTTAGTTTTTTTTTTTTTTAAAGAAAAAAATACGTGTCGATTATTTTTCGATATTTTAACTAAATAAGCAAAAAAATATTATAAAAAGTGGCCAACCCTATTTGTCACAGGCTTTTAATCAAACTGTTTTTTTTTTCGATATCTATTGAGCTATTAATTACGGTATTATAAAAGGGAACGAGAGGAAAAAAAAAAATGGCGCACGGCGCTCGGGCAATTAGACACCGGTCTCTGAATAACAAATTTTCGAATTATTAATCCGTTCTTATTAACCTCGTTTAGTGTTTTATGAGTTTCGCTCAATACGACTTTAAAAGAAAAGGAGCAGTTTCTTCATACGTTTAATTGATTCCTACAAAAAAAAAAAAAAAAAAAGAAGCATACTTTACCGTAATGGAATGCAAGACGGTTCGTCGACCCCGAGAGAAAAAAAAGAAGTCGCGGGGCCCTCCGAAAAACCTGCACCGCGAGATGTTGACTTACGCAAGGCTGCACGTGGGCGCAACCACTATTATATCAACAGGTTGCCGAGGAATTTTTTTTAAACCGGGGTTGGGATAATAATGATACGGGAGGTGAGTGATGCCCGTGTACAATTAGAGTAAATAAATGCGCGCATTGTGTGCCAGGTACGCAGGGCTATTGAGAAATTATACGCGGGACGTTTTGGCGTGCTGCTTGAATTTTATTTGGTGAAAATTGCCAAAGTGTCTGATGTGATAATGACAATAGTTTGTGGATTGCTTGAAATTAATAAATACCTGTGGTATTACAGAGAATTTCTTAAAAATTTTATCAGAATTATTTAAGTTAATACTTTTGTTATATTAAGAGAAGCAACTTTTTTTTTATAATATTCTGGATATTTGGAGCAACCCTATTGGCTGATTTAAAGTGGCATTTTAAACGAAACGTCAATCTAAAGATGTCGTGAGATAGAAAATCTGATTCGAAAGCTGGACCTAGACGTTTGATTTGATTTTTATTAGTTCAGAACTCGGTTCAAAATGAAACTTTTGTAGCCGAAAAATATGTAAATAAATCAACAACGATGAAGCGATAACATAATAACACAATTTTTATTTCAACCTTCTCTTGTTGAAAAATCTCAAACTCCTCTCCCTGTTGCATAAATTTTTTAAACTAGAAATTTTTCTTCATCGCTACTAATATCCATACGCTCATATGCGAGATAAAAGTTTTCTAATTGCTTTGCCAAGCTGATATTTTCCATTACGCACACTGTAAATAAAAATTAGCATCAGCTGACATTCCTACGATCCCATGATCGAAGCACTCCCACAACTGAAAGTTATCTTCGGCATAATTATTCTTTCACCTACATACGCACACACTTATGAGAGTCTGATTGATCGGGGCTTTTAAAAACCACACACTCCGGGTGCGCGTGCATCGTTTTGTTCGTAAAATATAGGTATTCAATTACGGGTGAGAAAGTTGTTGTTCACCGTTACCTTATCAATAACGAATCATCGGGTATGGGTTTACTTTTACCCGGAGCGCATTCGGGTGTCAACTAATTTATAACCAAGATGATTATCCTCGTCTTATTCTTCTCGGCAATCATCCTTTTTCACTCCCCTAACGGGCCTTTTATTAATACACAAATACGCCCTCTTTTTACAGCGGCTATTAATTTTTTTTTTTTTTTTTTTTTAATCGTTTAATTACCCCGCCCGGCGGTATTTAATATCCGGGGGGTAATGGTATGCAGATTGCGTCTGATACGGTCACGTAAACCATTGTAATTTTTCGGAACCGAGCGTTAAGATTCCTATCGCAGTGGGGTTACTTTTGATAACGCGGGTGGAAGTATACTTCTTCGGTCAGATGTTTCAATAACGCTTCTTTTCTAGGTTATGTTTGGGTTTGTAAAAGAGACGAGGAGTTTGGTGTTTAAACGCTGATACAACTACGATTACGATTTTATCATCGTGTATACAGTAATTACGACGATTAGTTCAGGATAAATAATCCAGCAGGGTACGGTATGTATAAGTTGATTGATATTCCATTGTTCGTAGCGAGCTGATTTGATTGTGCCAGGGAACGACTGAATTATAGTTTTGAAAATTTCGTCGGCGGTGGATAATTTATGCATAATTTATTCGAAATTGTATTTATTTATCGCATTGTTTTTTTCGCTCACCCACGAGTTTCGCACGCTCTCGATGACCGCGTGGGCCAGAGTAAACGCGTCACCGATCTTGAATACAAAGAGCAGGGTTCTTCATTCAATTAATCCGAGAGAAAAATCGATCCCCGAGCTTTTACCAAGATGAACTTGAGATTTTAGTTGATGAATTCCCGGCCCGCAGTACGATAATTCTTCTCCAGAAAATTTGTGAGGAATAAACTTTAGCGCAAACCACCGCGTTCCCCCCCTCAGCCTTTTACGAGGAGTATTTTCATCCACCCCCACGGCAGCCGTAAAAGAGGCAAACGTTTTGTTAAGAAAAAAAAAGAGAGAGAGGAGGCAACGAACCCTACTCTTCCCGGCGATAAATTGCTTCTATCTGAGGAATAATATTTCCGATAAGAGCTATGATCGGTGGTTAAGCCCTGCGTATATCACGAGAGAAATGTGACTTTTTTTTCTTGGGGGTGAGCTTGGATGGCTTCGTGTAATTTAGATGCGACTAATTTATGTCTGTTTTCGGTTGAATTGACAACAGTGTCGACTTGGAAAATATGTGTTGAGTGGTTCAGTTGTCGGAGTGTTGGGCTCAAGTTTTGGGGATCGCTGGTTCGAGTCCCGTTTGCTACCGTTTTAATAATTGAAAACTGGTAATTATTAATAAAAAAAAAAAAAAAAAAAAAAAAAAAAAATCTTTTGCTTTTGTGTTAACTGAATTTTACGAATTTTTTTTTTTTTTTTTTTTTTTATTTACTACATTATTAATTATTTTATGATGTATTTATCAAATTCTCTATTATTGATTAAGACATTAATTTTTGCTAGGACCTGAAATTTTTCTATTAAATTATGATTTATATAAAACCTCATGAATAAAATACCATGAATTATACGAGGAATTATATTTTCAGTTTTTTTTTTTTTTTTTTTTTTTTTTTTTTTTTTTTAATGAGTCAATTAATTTTTACCCACTGACACAATTTCATGTTCACCTCTAAAAAGTCACAATAAAAAAATTAAACTAACCCAACCCTTTAAAAAAAAAAAAGCGAAACAAAAAGCTCCAGCAGCAGTAAGAACGTGCGTTTCGGGCTGAGACCTTAAAGAATTAAGGTCGAAAAGCTTCAGCGCCCGCGAGATGTTGAGGCGAAATCACGTACATCTCGGGTACTCGGACCAACCCAAACGTGTTTTTTCGTACTCCTCGGACCCGAATTGATCCATCTCGGTCTCCTTTTCGAAAGCGTCCTCCTCCTCCGCACCTCTTGACCGCCTTCACAAAACCTCCACAATAAAATTCACTCTTTTCTCTTCCGGTAATCCGAAATGCGGAACCGGACCACAAGCTCCTCCGCTTCGTCCAAATAAATTATCGAAAAAGTTCAATTACCCATCACTCGGTAGAAACGAAGCCAGAATTTTTCCCGGGAGATAAGGAGGCCGTCCGCGAAACTTCCGCTATCTCCGGCACGCAGCCTCGAAATAATCTTTTCTTCCTCCACCCCCACAGTGTGTTTTATGGCCGGGCACGATAAAAAGTCGTAAACGCGGGGTAGCTCTGCCGTCTTTATTTTCCAGGGAGATACAGCTCGCAGAAGTGGCTACCTGCGCCAAACTACTACACCATCCTGCATAAGTACGCTTTAGGGGGTAGAGCGGTCGGAGGCGAAAACTGAATTCTCAGCAGTTTTCCTTTTGGCTGTTTACGGTAATGGTGTCGAGCGTTGCTGTATTAGGTGTCAAAATGGCCGAGAGTTCGTGGGCTGTGAGGTGTTTGTTTTTACGTAAAACGATTATTTTGTATTAAATATTGTGATTTGTGGAACTGAATTGTCATATTTTGAGGCGTTGAAATGAGGTGTGTTATCTTTTAATACTGTAAGGGTCGGACTACACTTACACATCTAGATTCTTTAATTCTCTAAGGGTGCTACCACAATTGGCCTTCTGGACGTTATGGACTCTAATGTTCAGACACGTGGTCCGTAAGAACCAAAGTGTTCAAGTAGGAAAATACTTTTTCGGCATGAGACAAGGAAAGTGCAAACTCCCTGCTTGAGTCAAGGGGAGGAAAGTTTGCACTTTCTGCCCCGGGTGATGAAAAAAATTTTTCCCTCGTTGACTGAAATTTTTGTGTATTTTTTGTAGAAGCACGAGAGTATTTGTCAAAATTTAAATTAACTTTTTTTTTATGTGTTCTCTTTAACCGATTACGCCAAAAATCTAATCAATATTCATTAACGGACGAAAACTAAATTATAAATTAGGTGACACTTTGAATTAAGATAACACTCTCAGCTCTTTTTAAAAATTTTCCTTGTATTTTAAACTCTCCAGCAGCACATTTGTCGAGCCTTACTAACTCCCGTTTATCATGAAATTCCAGATAACCCGCAATAACTAATAGCTGGCGATCGATCACGGAGACAGCACGAGATGACGCCCCAACGACTAAAGGATATCAATCGCATATGCCCGGAGCTGGAATTCGCGAGTATAAAGGATTTCGCGAATTACGAAAGTGCGAAGACGGAAAGCGTGCTGTATGACGCAATGAGCACCGTAACCAAGTACCTGAGCATGAAAGATCTGTGTCGAACCGCTCAAGTGTGCAGGTAAGCTGTCCGACTGACTATTTTTTTTTTTTTTTTCATTTTCTTCTCTCTTTTTATATGAGAAAGTGCTAAATGATTTATTGACTCGCACTGGATCTCGAGAAATTTATGTAAGATGGATTAATCGACGCTGGCGCTGCTGCGTTTTTGTATTTGTTGTTAGTGGCCTATTTTACGATTGATCACGTCTAACGCGTTTGAATTTTTTTTAAATTTTATTATTATTCATGAGGTTTTTTTAATTGCTTCGGGAGATTTCATTAAGATTGTAACATGTTTTTATTTTCATAGATCTTGGCACAAAGCGGCTGTACGAGAAAAAGCTCTGAGGTTCTACATTCAGAGACTGGAGCTACCCCGATTTTACGAGGAGGACTCGATCGAAGACATAAATATCATCGGCAGACTAAAAGTCAAGCCTTACGTATCGCTGCTGTTTTTTAACAGCATGGACGATTATTTCTTAAGCTACGACGAAACCTTCAACCCGGACAATAAAAGTGAGTTTCAATTTAATTTTTATGGAAAATTTTCATTCGTCCGATCATTATAGTGAATGAACTCTAGCGTTGATCTCAATTCTCAAGGAGCGTCGCAAAAAAGATTTCTTTTTAGAATTCTTGATAAGCTTCTATGACTGAGATTTAATTCTTGAATTCAGCTCATTAAGACTCCCGACCACTCAATCCACAATTACGCAACACTCGACCCCGAACGATTTTAATTCGTTCCTAAGATCCGTTCGATTCTCCTCTCCTCCCAGTTCTGCGACATTCCTCTATCAACCTCGTCTTCCTCGAATAAGTCTCGGAATGCAGCAACTCTAACTTTTTTTTTTCAGTCCTGGAAGCCTACAAGAAGCAGCTGCCGGACAACCTGGTGCTAATCAAGGTGTCCGATGTTATGACCGACGTCAACCGGATGACCTTCGCCGGCCTCTTCGTGCCATTCCACCCCGAGTCCTGGGTAACCGTTCGCTGGTCCACCGACAACAACCTCAACAGCGACGAGATGGCCGACCGGATCGTCGACGAGTTCCTTCAGCACGAGACCAGGATCGAGACCGGCGGCAACGGCACCACGCTTCTGTTCGCCAGGACCCTCAAGGGCTACTTCGTCGCCGAACACATAATACAGACCATCCGTAAGAGGTTAGTACGTTGATCTAATGCTGAGAGTGTTTTGAAATGGTAATTCTTCTTCGCGTGATGGATAAATGTATTGGGCACGAGTGCGTTTTTTTTTAGCTCCATCGAGAGATGGAGAGAAGGCGGCAAATCTCGGGCTCACCTTGTCTCATATCCCCCTTTTAAAAGTATGGCACCGGCAAATTAAATCTTCTCTCACGGCGTTAAATCGAGAACGCGAGAGCGACTCGCGGCGTTAGAACTGCAATTAGACGCGCGCGTTTGCCTTTTTAAGATCCATTTCTTCATACCCAAGTTTCCCAATGTTCGCAGGTCGAGGTACCCCAGGGAGGCAATCTGGGGCGGCTTGATGAAAAGCGGACTCAGGGCGACGGACCAGAACGATTCGAGAGAGTACAAGGAGCCGATCATAGTGGCCCTGAGGATAGTGAGCACGAATCTCAAGTCCTGGACCGTGGTTATAGACTGCGGGTGCCACGACATCGAATCCAGCCTCCACGCCTTTGCTCAAGAGATACAGTACAGGCGCTTCAACGTCGGACTCGTGTACGGACCCAGCAGAATGTTCCTCAAGCAGAAACTATTCCGCTCTTGTAAAGAGATCATGAGGTCCATCGACACCATCCTACCCGGCGTCAACTTCGTCGGGCTTTTCGATATAAGCTGCACCATCCTCTTCGCAGGGGATACCAAGGGTACGCATCGATTCGTGCTTTTATATGTTTTGAAAATTTAAAATTTTAGACATTCACCCGAAATATAATTTTTTGTTCACAGATACGAAGCAGACCATGGACCTGGAAAACTTCTTGAGTATCATAGTAATGGCTTACGACTGAAGCCCCTCCCCGGTGAACTCCAATTGTAAATAATCAACTGTAAATACCCACATCCATCCGTCAAGATAAAAAAAAAAAAAAAAAAAAGTCAATTGTGACCTACTCAGCCAGACGTCACGCACCCGAAAGGTTCCACTCCATCCATCCTAGGCATCCATAAGTCGTCGATTCTCATCACGTAGCCCGCGCGTTTCAGAAAACAAGAAGGATCGATCGCCGGTCATTCCACCGCCGTTTACGGATCGCATCGCGTGCAGACGGGTTTAACCGGCTGTGCGTAAGCTCTCTTTGGCCTCCTTCGCAGAAGCTGCCGTAGTTTCTCTACGGGTGGGCAACCTTTTTTTTTTTCTAGCCCCCCCGGCCTACCCGGAATCCCCCCGCGGGGTCAGCGGCACCTTACCGGGAGCGATGGCTAATTACCCGGGAGATATTTTTATGATTTTATTGATACCGAATAATTGCGCAACTCGAGCTTTTTTTATTTTACTTACGAAGTACGTGTCGACACAACTCACCCCTGGAGGATTTTGAATCGTCACACTTACCTGAAACACAAAAAAGATACATAAATTAGAGAAATATTATTTATTGTTTTTTTTTTTTTATTATTCGTAAGTCTTTGGCGTGAAAAGAACTCGTGTAAGGGTTGTAAAAAGATAACCACGCGAATTTTCAATTAGTCTCGGGGAAGGGGTATTAAGGGCGAGCTCGATCCCTAACGACACATCCAATTACTCATATTTTTTTTTCTTCCCGGCTTCGAAAAAGGAAAGAAAACTTGTAAGGCACGCACGAAGATCAAAATCTTAATCGGCGTCGCGATTATCGCTGAGTTTTATGTATGCAAGCGGGGAGGGAGAAGAAAACGGGATTTTAAGTGAAGGATGTCTGGCTCGATTATGATTTACAGGGGACCGTTGATGCGTTTGTTCGATGTTTTATTTTTTAGAGCCCTGGAGGGCTGCTATAGGCTTCTGTTTTACACACGCAACGTCTTAACTAAGATTGTAATTTATAGCTGCGTTAAATTTTAATCAGACGGAGATGTTTTTTTTATGTTAAGGTTTCTTAGAGTTAATACTTTTATTGTTTAAGTTCGATTGTAAGAACCAAATAAGTACTCGTAAGGTTCTGTAATCAACCAAGACTGGTGATGAATAACTCAATTGGTTGTTTGAATCTACTTTTTAATCATATAATATTTTAGTAAAAAAAAAATCTTTGTTAAGGTTTCAAAGACTGAATGTATTGTTCAAGTTTAGTTGTAAGAACAAAAAAAAAAATACTTGCTAGGTGCAGTAAAATCGACCAAGATTCATGATAAATGATACAATTAGTCGGTTAAGACTACTGTTTTATTTCAATCAGAATTTTTTTTTTTTTTTTTAATATTGAGGTTACAGAGAATCGTATCCTTTAAGTATCCTTTAAGTTTGACTGTAAGAAAAATGTAAATATCAATAAATGTATAAATTTATGTACTCACAAGCAAGCATTTTTTCCCGTGAACCTCATGGTACTCAAAAATTCTACGAATAAATCAACCGAAGCTTGTGTCACCAACTCCAGGATAAAAATACACGCGCGGAGATCTAAAGCCGGACTGCGGCGATCTCCGCGACGGAGTCCGCTCAACGAAAAAAGTAGGGTTAACAGCTGCCAGCAGCGTGGGGGGTAAGTAGGTAAGCCGAACGTTTATTTGGAAACTTGCACAGTCGCGAGATTAACTTACGCTGCATGAGGTTGCGCCAGCTGCCGGAGATCACCTTGATGCACCGGTCCAGAGGCTTGGCCTGGGTGTCCGGGTTGGCCTGTGGGGACGAGGACTCCTGCTTGAGTTTCTTCGCCGCGAGGTTGCCCTCGGAGCGGCTCCGGAACAGGCTCACCGCACGACCTCGAAGTGTCGGGGTTCGACAAGGGCTCGTCGACGCGCTGGCCGAGTAGTACATGCTCTTACGGTCGCTCATGGACGCTCGGCTGCCCGAACTGGAGTTTAATGAGTTAGAGAGATTTTCTAACTTTTTTTTTTATTTATCTTTCGTTTTTGTAAATTGTATGACTTTGAGATTTTTGGCTTTAGTAAGAAGATCAAATTTTGAAATACGTGACTATGAGAAATTGATTCGTTATTGCTAAATTTTTTTTTCAGCCCGAACATTGAGAACAAAATTAAATTATAATTTATAGACGGTCTTGCTTGTAAAAATTTAACAATATACTGTAAAATTCAAATTCTACGTTTATAATTTAATTATACCCATACTTTTATTCAAAATTCATACTATTATATATTTTAGACTATATACCAAGCTCGTTAAGTAAATTAATTTTCATACAATGCATCGTAAAAGATTAAAATTTGCAAATCAAGTGAATTTACATAAAACGAAAGAAAAAGAAAAAAAAAAAAAATCATCAGTTTAGAAAGTTTTACCGGGCGTGGGTACAAGGGGGTTCGTCGACGATGAGCTTTATGCCGCTGAGGTCGAAGCCGTCGATGTCGTCGACCTCGTCCTCGTCGTCCTGACTTGGCGTGGGCAGACGCTGACTCGGGGGTATCCAGGCCTCGAGGCTTGGATCCCGGAAGCTGCGGTAACTAGGGGCCCCCGTGGTACTTCCTGGCTTGCCCCTGCCGATCTTTACGGCCCGCTGGAGGAAACGCTTGCCCGGGGGCAAAGGCGGCGGGCCCCTGCACGCTATCGCCATCTTGGATTTTTGGTTCTGTCTAGAGTTTAGGTTTTTTTATTAAGTTGTTTTCTGGGTGCAATTTTAAGGAGGCTCGAGTAAATTAATGAGTTAAAAAAATTTTTAATCAAAGAAATCAAACTGTATGGTTATATCGATTTTTTTATTTTGTAAATTTATAAATTGTTACTCTAGAAATAAAACAGATCAAAGACATAAATATTTTTGACAGAAAAATGACAAATTACTGTAAAATTAGGTTGACCTAACCTCAATTATTCAATTAGAACCGAGTTTCAAAATTTCTTATTTCTAGCATAAGCGATAATTATATTCCGTTGAGTGAAACATATTCTTATTTTTAGCATTAGTTACTGTAATTATATTCATACGAGCAAAGTAAAAAACATTGAATCCCGCTTGAGCCTCCTTAAAAGAAGATTATCATTCATAATTTTCGGATTAAAGGTAACGGTAAATTTTGATTTTCACATGTTGCGTCAAATTATATTTCATTTAACTTAAATTTCATTTAATCGAAAAACCATCGACTCGATTGGTTACAATATAAATAATCATCTTCGTCAATTAAGAAACACAAGCCCTTATTTACCGTTACCTCATTTTTTTCGCAGCAGCCCCGATTTTTACATAGTTTTACAATTATAATTCGCATAAGTAGCTTTTAACGTAACGATCCATCGCAAATAGAACGAATCGAGGTAAACGCGTACCCCCTGATAACGTTAATTGGTTACAAGCATCAGCTCGAAAAATCATTATTTTTTTTCAACTTATTTCCCGCATTCGATACATAAAGTTTCAGATACAAATCATCGATCCACTTTGTAAACGTAAAAGAGGATTTAATGAGACGCGCGCGCTGGCATTAATTATCGCGATGCGCTCGCGAGAGAGAGAGAGAAAAAAAAGAGTCCTCCTCCTGAATCAAAAGGAAACTTTTTCCTCGATCGAGCACTTACGTCCCACATCTCCATGTACGGCTGGTCGTTCCCTCGCGCGGGGTTTTATGTAACCGTTTGTTTCGACCTTTTTTTTTTTTTAATTGATCGGTTTCTGCTTTGATTGCCGAAAATTTTTGGAATTCGACCGGCGCACGCGCTGATTGAGAAAGCCGGCGTTGATTAAAATTAACGAGGCGTCGTTCGTCAACTTTGTTTCATTAGGCGTGCTTAAATCGGAATTACGAATTCAAGATTAAGTCTCAAAAAAATTGTAATTACTTTTTCATTTCGTAATCGTAAAAAATTCATATTTGTCTATCAACCAACACGACGCACTCCCACGATTGAAAAATTCCAGGTTTTTCTTCTAAAGAAAAGACCTTCTACTTTTTCAGTCGAGTCACCGCGCGTAGGTGAATGAACAACGATCCCGCGGAGAAAGTAACTATGACCAGCTTTGAAAATCCTCCCGATTACAATAATTTTTCGAAAAAAACTCGTCCCGACTAATCCAGATCCCTGCCGTCAAAACAAGCGGATTTATCAAAAAAGAATCCAGCGCGCGCTTTCCATGTTTAATATTTCCGGTAAGTGGATCTTCTATCAAAACATCGGGGCTGCGGGGGGTCCGATTAGGGTCGACGTACGATTAGGCTTCGTCCATACGGGGCTTCACATCACTGCACCAGGTGCACTCGCGTCACAACACCTCACTCGCCGCGCGGCCGAAAGGACACTGAGCTGATCTCCCAGCCCCACCATGGGAGAAAAAAAATTGTATACAGAGGAGGAGGCGAATAAAAAAAAAAGACAAAACGAAACGGTGCTTCTAAATGGGCAGGCGCGCCTCGAGGCCGAAAGTGGGTGGACGGGTTCTGTGTCGCGTGCCCCGGTACGCGTGGGCCTGGGGGAAAGAAGAGTGGGAGCTGCGCCGCCGGATGCTGGGGTTATTTATCGAGTGTGGGCATTACGCGCCGATTTTGATGTCCCGGAAGTACCGGAAGTGAGGAGATAGGTCGCAGGTGATTTTTCACGTCGAACGTTTTGAATGATCAGTGGGTGAGCTTTGATTGATTAAAGGGAATCGAGGGATTGGTCTATTCTTATAGATTCAATTGGTGTGTGTAAAAGTTAAGAAATGATTGATTAAAATTTTTTTAACCGTTATTGAATGTAATACCTAATAATACCTTGATAAAATAAAATAAATTTCAAAAATCTTGAGTTTTTTAAAATTTTTCTAAACAATTCACACTATAATTTGAAAATATGAAAGATCGGTAATTTTTTGCTTTAATTCATTATTTATTATTTATTATTTTATTGAAAAATTTTTTTAGTTTAGAATTTAAGATACATAGGAATTATAATTTACAATCAGATTTTATTTATGTACGTTGGAAGAATTTAAATTTATTTCTGTAGTAAATAATCCAAAGTATTCAAAAATATTATTTAAATTTAATTTGTATTGATAAAAAAAAATTTATAAGAATAATGAGACCTTTGTGCAATTTTTTTTTGTTTTTTATCCTAAATCAATATAAATTTCTGCCATTTAACACAATACACAGTAGTAATACTAACAAACTAATGTTACACATGGGGTGTCAATGTCGGTTTTACATCTGTAAAAACAGGAATCGAACCAAAGGCTTTCGTATTTGGACTTCAACTCTAGTTACCGCTATTGAGTCCTCATCTGATAATTACTTCCGAACGAGTTCATAAAAATATCATTTTGAGAAATAAAATAAAATGACTTTTTTTTTTTTTTTTTTTTTTAAAGCGCAATCTTGTTACAAAATTAAATCCAATAAAATTTAATATAACTAGCTCGCTCCGATAACTTCTCTCCAGTTCGCGCGCTCGGAATTTCAAGAGGGAATAGCTGGAAAATGATGAAATTTTAAAATAAAGAGACCCACTGTGCCGCGAATATCTATCGCTATCCTTGATTACAACTCCGGACGTCGTTAATCAGCCTCGATTTGAACTTATTAAATCCCGCGCTTGATCCTGCGAGGAGGACTAGGAGGAGAAAGTCTTACTCCGAAAAACCCTTTCACTTCGTTTCGTTTATTTTTTCGTTAGTGAAAAAGTAGTGTAACGCCCGGTTATCTTATCCGACGCGCTCTACTTTTTCTCATATTGAAAATCAAATCCAAATGATTTAAACCAAATCAAGCAACGAACTCCGACCCTACCATATATGCGATCTTATTTTCAAATCAATTAAGGAGGTTTACATTTTTTCGCTGGCAATCGGGCTAATGATAAGCCTTCACGTGCAGCGGCGTCATTAACCTTTCAAAAAAAGTCAATCAAAGTTTACCGGGTAATCACCGAGTGTCCGAAAAATAAAAGTCGTGCGACCACCCAAAAAACCCTGATGTCGAAATTATACCGGTAATCGAGTAAACATACTCAGACTTTTTTTTTTTTCTTATGCGGGAGTGAGCCTCGACCAAGGACGTTCGAGAGATTGTGCAATGCGCGGGTCATTAAGAACCAATGCGTTGATTTACGTTCCTTTGGGTCCTTTAATTCTGTCCGGAGTTTGTCTTTTTTTGTTTAAATAAAAAAAACGACGAAGAGGGAAATTAGCATAAGCGCGGTAGGCCTCATTTCGAGTTCTTTAAACAAATGAATTTATTCATTAGACGAGGAGCGTGGGTGCGACGTGTGAGTTCTCTCGAGCTTGCGCAATAATTTTTATTGGAATTTTATAATTTGAATCGTGATGCGGTGAGGATATTATACAGTCATTTCGACTTCTTGCTGCTTTCGAATTTCGAAGGAAAATCTCTCCATGGGGGGGCGCGTTATTACAGTTGTGTTTTGATTTATATAAATCAGACACGTGTCGCAGCTCGTAAAGCTCAATTCCGTAAGTGCTTTTACTAACTTTAATAAATTATTTTATAAATATGTTTACATTCCTTTCATAAATAAATTTTATTTTATTTTTTTTAATATTTATTTATTAAATTCAACAAAATATATGAAGTGATAATTTATAAATAAATAATTACATAATAATGATCCATATAATGAATTTTTTTTTAAATGGAAAAATAATAGTAGGAAGAATAATATTCAGAAAAAATACAAAATTTGAACAAGAATATACCTAGTTCTAAAATAAAAAATTTAATTTAAATCGACTGTGCTGAAAGAGTGGCCCAGGCGTCATAGCAGTAGGCTGGCGATTCAAAAGCCCCGGTTCGAATCCACTTGCAACCATTTTTAACTTAGGCAGCTCTAATGTTGCTCTAATGATAATTTGGTGATAAGAGCAACATTACTAGTTGGCTTACATTATAAAAAAAATTTTACAGTGCAACAATATGTCGTTAATAAAATTTTTAATTCTTCACCACATTTGTAAATAATGACAATTTTGATCTTTTTTTTTTTTTTACAGTTACATATAAACATTAATAGTATAGAATACATAATTTCTTGTATCAATTGTTTGAAATAAACATTAATCGTTCTTGATAATCTCAAAAACCAAAAATAATATCTATCGCCTGCAGAGTTAAACTCCCCCAAATAATATTCACCCCTTCCAAATCCATAAAACCCAATCAATTTTGAATTTTTCTCCACTCAACCCTCCCAGATGTCGCAGCTCCCCGAAAGCCATAACTCACCCGGTGATAATTGCACGGTGTCGCTGGTGTATTTTTTTTTTTTTCCCGCAAATACGAGCTTGCAATTAAAAAAAAAGCCTACACGCGCGGCAGAGACAATGCGCGCGCGCGGGTACGCACCAGGTGCACACGCCCGCCACCCACGCACCGGAAAGAAAGAGGAAGGAGGAGGCTCATCGAGACACGCGCCGGATCCTCCTCCTCTTTGTTCCTCTCTCCGTCTGCCAAGGGGGAGCAGCGAGTATCGACGGAAGAGGCTTTTTTTTTTCATTCGTCATGATATTCGACGGAGAGTGTCTTGGGGATTTTTAAGGGGTTTTCTAGGTGCCG
This sequence comes from Encarsia formosa, assembly GCA_038277355.1. Taxonomy (NCBI): domain Eukaryota; kingdom Metazoa; phylum Arthropoda; class Insecta; order Hymenoptera; family Aphelinidae; genus Encarsia; species Encarsia formosa. The sequence goes on from CM076187.1 coordinate 6,443,384, forward strand.
CGGTAGATGATGCGGAACATGAATTTTTATGGTATGGGTTACGAAAAAATCTGTAAATTTTAATGTAGACTACATGAAAAAGTGCGATGACAAGAGTATTCGACGATTCTAGTAAGGTGTGAGTCAAAGAAGAAACAGCAATTTTGTAAGATTTTTATACTTGAAAGAGAGAGGTAGGTTTTGAAAATATTGGTACACTGAGGTAGGCCACAAAAAAAAAAAATAAAAAAAATAAAACTATTAATGTTTCCAAAATGTTTTAAAAGGTTTCAACTTTATCGAGAGTATGATGTCAATAAACCACTAAAACCTCGACTAAAACCATACAACTTTTTGACTCATTTATGGGGAATCTAAGTTTTTGATCTAAATATGTAAAATAACATGATTGGAGATAAGCCGATAATAAAATATAATACCACAAGTAAAAGCGTAAATTTCCAGCCTATGAATTTTTATACAACGATGACTGGTATCACAAAAAACCATGAATTTTTGATCGATCATTTCGAAGGAAGCCCATCGATTTGAATAAGACAGCGATCTGAATAATATTTAAATTCATCCTTGCTCGACGTTATTATGTCAGCTGTCAATTCAACGAAAAAAACACGCTTTATTAATATCCCTGCTCGCAGTCCCTCCCAAAAAAGAAGAATAAAAGTCTTTTCTTAAACAAAACAGCGTCGTACTCGAGAGTCTGCAGCCTCAGACTCGAGTGTAGGAACCTCCAGGTAAGAGCGACTACAGACGCATAACCCTAACAATAACCCTTACAAAAAAACAAGACGCCTGGGCTCTCGAGCACAGTGGTGACAAAAAAAAAACCCAGAGTAAGTAAAGTTTCAAAAGAACGCGTTTTTTCCGGGTCTGTAATGAGAATTTCCATTATGAACGGTTAGGGCTGGAAGGAAAAACAATCGTCCGGGATTATGCAAATGGATGCTTTTCGGAGCCGAGAGTTTTCTTTAATTGTCCCGCGGCTTTGACATGGATACACCTGCTTCTCGGAACGTACAATCATAGAAAAAAAAAAAAAAAAAAAAAAAAAATTATTGTCGCGACTCGATCAATCATCCGCAAAAGGAAGGATTGATAATTCCATCAGGGACACAATCATCATAAATTAAGTTTCCCGCCCGTCCACACGTCGCGTCGCGTCGATTAGCATATTCATCCGCACCGCCGCAAAGCAAAAACTGCGGGAGAAGAAAGAAATAACCGCCGCGGTGGGGTAACTTTTGATACCGTCAGTTTGGAAACAGCGGATCGTGACAGTGAATCAATTTTTCCAAAGAAGGCATAGAGAAAGAAGAATTCAAAGATTTTAATCTTGAACGCACGGGGTATAATAACTACCCCGGATCGATAAGGGAATAATAATCTGCCACGCCGGGGAAATTCAAATATCAAAAAGACGTGGGAGAAGAAGATATTATGCGAGATGTAGCGGACAAAGGCCTCGTACATTTTAAACGAGGGGGGAGAGGAAGAGAAGGGAGAGTTTTTCCGGATGAAAAGCTATCGATTCTGTACCAGACATTTGTATCCGCACGGTTCGTTTACGTGGGTTGGTAAACGGCCGAGGAAGTGGCTGGTTACAAATGTATGTTTTTATATTTTAATCATGCTATAGGTGACATTTTTTTTTTTGAAAAAATGGTTTTTGATTAGCTTAGAAATTCAAGCAATTTAAATATTTCTGTTAATGCTGATGAAATTTTGAAAGTATGATACTTGAGTGGTAGATTTAACTGATAATTATACCGAATCGACGTAGCGTGAGAGTTGTCAAACTTAGTTTTCGACAAGTCTGTAGCGACAGGCTGAGAAGTTAGGTTCGAGTCTCCGTAAAGTACATACATAAAATCATGTATCTATAGGATTTTGATTAAGTGTTTTAAATTACATCGAAAATTATTTTCATAATAAAATGAAAAAAGTTAAAAAAAAAAAAAATTTTTTGGTAGAGATAAGCAAATTAAATAAATATTAGCATTAAATATATATTATACATAGTGTATCATATATTTTTTATAGTGAATTAGCCTTGGCATTAATTACGAATATATGGGTACATTTTTTACATATATTATTAGAAATCTTTTAAAAACACCATTTTCCTGTATCATAGCGAACAAAGTAAGAGATCAATGTTTTTATTGCACTCAACAATTTACAACCGTGAACATACACACTAAACTAGAGAATTAAAAAATGCTCACCAAACCAACACTCGAACCAATGCTCGAAAAAGAAAACCTCATACGTTACCAACCCACACAAATCGATAAAAAGCAGTCTCCCCAGCTCATAACGAGTCAGGAAAAATTCAAGATAAAAAAAAAACCATGGGGTAGGGGAAGATAACGCGCCTGGGAGGACTTTTGAACCCTTGCCTCCCCTCGAAACAAGAGGTACGAGCCTCAAAGACCGCGAAGGAATAAAAAAAAAAAGAGGAGGAGGAAGCCCTAACGAGTGCACGCGTCCTCGCCTCCTCCAATTGCCTCTGAGAGGGCGCGAATCCTCTTTTTTATCTCCTTGCTGGGGGCTCGTAAAAAACTGCGGTTTTTCGAAACGATCGCAGTAAAATTTAGTGCTCACGGGTTGTTTTATAAATAATAATAATGGTACCTTTTTATTTTGAAAAATAATAAGTTTTGACGATCGCAAAATAAACTGTTTGTCAAGACTAATGATAGTCTCAGTTTTTTCTTTTTGTAAAGATTTTTAAATAATAAAGGGTGGAGTATATTTTAAAGGGTAGTTGCCATGGGAAAAACAATAAGTATAGGTATACAAATATATTACAACCACCCTCACGGAGAGAACAATTCACTGTGTTTTTCAGTGATCAGCAATCACAGTCAAAGCAGGTGATCGTTCAGCGTGCTGCGTTGTGCTCGGCGTCATCTTTTTATGTGAACGCGCGCCCTCTACACGGGTATTGTAGTGTTGTTCACTGGATTTTTCAGTGATCGCTTAGGGTTCACTAGATTTTACCGTGAACGCAGGCTTCGGGTTCGGGAGCGTGAGCGATTTTTGTTCACTGTCTTTGACCCTGAATAGTTCCCTCCGTGCTGTTAAAATATGTTGTGACCAAGAGATTTTCATTGCCGATGTACTGTATAGTTGATTTTTAGTAAGTAAAAAATTTCATTGTGCACCAGCCGATACTAACCAAATTATTTAATACTCTCAAAATCTATTTATAAGTCAAAATCATTCAACTTTTTGAATTAGTGGGATAATTTCTACTATTAGAGTAAATTTCACTATTTTAGATTTCGAGGGTTAACCATTTTCATTTATTTTGTGTTTATTATTTTGAAACATACAGACCACACATCGAGCTTAAAAAAAAAAAAAAGTTCAACCAGCCGTTGGTTTTTGAAAACCATATTTCGCTGCACGTGTTTTACCGCTAATAAGAAACAGCGCCAATCGGTTCAGCATCACGGTACCAACAAACAAAAATCCAATCACCTCTGCGTGGACGATAAAAAGGTCTCTCTTTTTTTGTTCCTTCCTTCTTCACGCCCTTTTCTTTCGAAACCAGCCATTGTTAAAACTTCTGCCCGTGAACTCCAAAGCGAGCGCGGATTTGTCACACGTGTGCAAACGAGAAAACGAAAGGAAAAAAAAAGTAAACGCACACACAACACACGTGTGTGCAAAAAGAAGGGGGAGAAGGCTTAATATTTATTCATGGGAGTCGGGCGCGTTATCGATTTTATTGCACCCCGCCAGGCCCGTTAAAACCGTGCGCTGGGACTTTTTTTTTCAAAAATTCATTCGACGAAAAAAATCTGAAAGGGGGGGATTTGTTGCAAATTGTGGATTACCCGAGAACGAGACTTAACGCCTTAATATACTCGGGATTTTTTTTTTAAGGAAGAAAAACTTAACGACTTCAATAAGGATGTGCATCAGGATTTTTTTTCTCCTTTCTTGCGAGCATTTATTAAACCCCTAATGGGACATGGATTCTCATGATGTGAAGTAAGTATGAAATGTATTAAGCGTGGTGCAGTATAAAATGTAGGTATGATAACGACTTGGGATTTTAAAAGTTGAAATTTATGAGATTACCGCTAAAAAAACGAAAAATTGTTGTTTTTAGAAAACTGATGTAAAATTTGACTGTTTTAAAATAATAAAAATGATCTTACGCAGAGAAATATACGTAAAATAAATCCCAATTTACTTTTTTTATTTAAAAGTTAGTTTTGATAGACTTCAATCCTATGATAAACTGATTTTTTAAACTGTTGAAAAAGCTTTATTTGTCCATATAATTTTTAATTTTTGAATATTCGAGCGTTTAGGTTAGAAAAAAAAATTAAGCTCAAAGTCGTTTTCCATTCATTATCACATTAATCTCGTAATAGTGCAACTCAAAGATTCAAAGGCAACGACCTCAATACGAAAATATTAAGTAAAATAATCCGAAAAAAACCAAAACTCGAAACCCGTAATCCCCCCGGCTCGATATCGTCAGGGGTTCCGGTAGCCATTAACAACGACACGAGCCAACCAAATTTTACCTACCGCACATGGGGAGACTCGACATAATAAAATCCCCCGTTCCCCCCTTAACGCGTGTGCAAAGTCCAATTTACGAGGCACGCGTATGTTTTTTTTCCCTCCTCCTCCCTTTGTGACCGTCTCTCTCGAAATTGCTTCGTCGCGGAAACTCGGAAAGGTACGAGATTAATAATTTTTTATTGCGGGGACCTTTTTTTACATCAAGCGCGGCTGGATTTATCGGAGGGTTTGTTTGGTTGTTTGGGAGGATATTAAGCGGGCGTCTTTGAGGTGTTATTATGTTTGGACGGTGCGATTTTATGGGGGTGGTGGGTAAACTGACGACAAAGTTTTTTCAACGGGGTTTCAAGTCTCTGTTTGAGGATTTCGTAATGATTCGGTGGTCAAATATCCGATTTGACTCTTCGGTCAACCAAAGGTAAATAATGTAGGATTAAGAGCAATTTTATAAAATTTGGCTAAAAATCATAAAAACTATGGAAATTTTTAGCAAAAAAGTATGCTCAATAATCAATATCCAGCTATTTTACTCGAAATTTTATTTTTAAACTATGAAAATAATTATAAATACTAAATTTATTTATTTTTATTATACTCTGGGTTTTATTAATTTAAATCCTCCAAAAAAAACCTGGCAGAGGTAAATAAGCTTGGGAGAGTTTTTGCCATAGTTGATTTAACAAAAAGAAGTGATATCATTTTAAAGATTTTATAAAGAAGTTTTTTCAATTTATTGATCTCAAATCGGATGAATTCATTTTTATTACTTTTGATCAACTACTCTCGGTTTTACTAATTTAAATTAAATTTTTTATTTATAACAATAGAATAACAAAATATATATTTTTTTAATTACTTCATGTACACTCGAGAAATGGCTGCTGATTTAAAAAGATAATTTCAACAGATTGTGCTGAAAAATAAGCATTAACTGTGACATTATACAAAAATGATAACCTCTGCTACAACAAAATTCAAAGTGAAACTCAACACGATCCACACTAAAAAAATTATGTAAAAGTGCGTATTTAATTAATAACCCCAGGATGCTCATTTTAAAAAGGTACACCTCGGTTAATTAATTAAACGGTCCGAGTCCACGATAAACGAGTTAAATAAATTTGCATCAACCTTTACGTAATAATTAAAGCACCCGATCCCACCTTCGCAGTCAGTCAATGTCAGGCTGAAAAAAGGTTCTTCATAAAACATCCCGTACCCACACACACAATATTTTTTATCAAAGCTCCTTGTGTGTGTGTGTGTGTGTCAGTGTACGTCAGTGTCGGTGTCTATAAATAAAACACCGCATCTCTTTGACGAGGACGCCGAGGAAAGCGAAAAAAGGTGAGCGAGGAAGGAAGTGGGATAATTAACGCCGCCAACCAGGCACTCGATGCGAATCTATATTGAAATAACAAAGAGTCACGATGATATCGATCGTGGAAAAAGCGCGCATTCCGAGTATCGACTGTTATATATACATATATATTTTTCTCTTTTTTCTAATTGGTTCGATTCGACACTTGAGTGCTAATCCAGAAGAGGAGCAGGCTATTTATTTTTTCTTCCTCGCGGGGGGTAATTTACAGCGTCACAATGGGGATCGCGCCTGCAATTAACATACGAGGAAAAATTCAACCTTTTTTTTTATGCCTCGCGGGTGCTAGAGTGATGAACAAAGAGGGCTTGATGATAAGAAAAACGCTGCCGGAGTAACTTCAGACGGGTTTAATTGATAAAGACGATTTGTTTAAACCGGCTATCAAAGCCACTATGTTAATTGAGACGTCGCTGGGCTATCTTAATTTATCATGGTGAAGTTTTGCCCCTGCTATGTTGGCTTTAATTGAGTCTATCTTTTTTAATTAATTGGGGTTGATATGCCCTTGGAAAATGTACTCGATGTTTTACCCAGCTATTATTCACTGTTTTTGAAGAATTAATTTTACTGTTCGAGTTTTATTTATTTGAATAATGAAAAATAATGATTAAAAAGAAGATGGTGAAAAACTTTTTTTATAATAGTGAATTTTAGAAGATATAGTCACATTTTTCCAGCAAACTATATTTAAAAAAAATGTTTTCAGAATATTTGAGGAATGATTATGGCTTTAAATATATTTCTAAAAATCTTAACTTTGATAAAATTGAATTTTTAGTTTGAAGAATATTACTGTGCTCATATTTGAGAAGAATAATTATTTACGTAAGAAATATTTTCTCAGTCACTATTAATTTATTACGCTAGACTTTGGAAAAAAAATTTTTTTTTGAAAAACTGCTTTTCTCTGGTACACCGCAAACTGAAAATTTTTCCATTTTCACTGATTACCCAATCGCATGAAAAAATCGAAAGTCTTAATCAAACTTCGAATAAAAAAAAAACTACTCTCACACAAAAAAAACGTTTAATCAAAAAGCAGGCTCGCCCATTAAAAAGTTAATCGAGCCAAATAACAGGCGCATCGTCATCTGCATTTGCGCAACCGTAGAAACGATCCAGAAACACGAGCTTTCTGGGCGCTGCATGTGGGTTACGAGCCCTTTTCACTTATTACGTGCGACTCACCCGCAACGAATTTTTTATTTTACTTTTAGAAACTGTTTTTTTTTTTTTTTTTTTTAATTTATTTATTTATGTAAGGGCCTTGGCTTACGTAAACGAGTTCTTTTCGGGACTTTATTTTTGACTTACGACTCGCTGTGCGCAGCATGACAATTAAACTTTGACTCACCTGAAACAGAAAGAAAATAAAAAGATTAAACAATTTGTTGAACAATGCACTTTTTTTAAAGTTAAATTGGGTTTTACCGAACGCGTGTGAACGAGTTAAGAGTAAACTTTTTCGCCATTAAGCTTCATTACCACCGATAAATTAAAGTACACCCAAGATCGAAAAAAAACTCCGCAACAACCGAGCATTATCAAGATCACCATCATCATCCCATTAACAATTGGTTTAGCAGACCTTGCCCTTTCAGCAGTCGTGCAATTTTTTTTTTTTTTTTTTTCTTTCCTTTCTTTCGCATTATGTGCGTACCAACGCTCCGAAGATCCGCTGCGGTCTGGAGGGCCGCACCGCAGCACGCGATTTTCACGGAGTGCGTATACGCGACGAGGGAAAAGTATATACCTGTATACATGCGCGTCTGATACACCGCAACAAATTTTGAGGTTTTTAAAAAATAAAGCGGGGCTTGGATGAAAAGATGATGGTTATTTTGCGTGAAATATTTCAAAAGAATGAAATGAGGGCGATTTCGAATTTTTAATTACTGTAGCATTATTGTCATCAAAAAATTAGAATGAAAGTTTTTTTTAAATGATTTTAGTTATTGTGTGTATAGTAGGAATATTATTTTCTTAATAATGGAGATATTTTTGAACTTCACTTTTTGTCTACTCAACTCACAAATTCACCTAATAAAAATAGATTATTACAGAATTGAATGCAAAAATCGAAATTCAGATTCGAATTAATCACCAAGCTCATTCCCTTTTTTATCCAGCAACATCCGTAACAAATGAGCTTTATCCTATGCATTACTAAACAAATAACGCCGGGTTTCGTCATACCGGGGCCCAGGATACTCGCCAGGATATTTCGTACTTAAGAATCGTCGCAATCCCCTTTCATTTATCTCCCAAGATTATCCAACTACTACCACTACAACGACGATTCGCATTAGCGAGCGGGAGTAAAGGGTTATTATTCACTTTGACTTGGAGCCTGCAAATCGGTCATAATCGCTCGCGACGCCTTTTAATGTCCCCTGCCCGCGGACTTTACGACCGTCCGCTGTCTTTTACGAGCGGGATCTACAAAGAAGAAAAGAAAAGGATAAAAAAGGTTCGTCCCTTGTTTTAGTGCCTGCTTCGATCGAGTTTAATTGACCGGCGATAATGCGAGGAAAAATTTACCAGCCTCGAGTCAAGATCCCATTGATAAAGAATAAAAATAAAGAAGCCGATATTGTTTGTTGAGTAATTTTAATACGTAACGGACCCACTCGCCCCACAGTTAGAGGCGAAATCCCCCATCAAGATAAATAAAAACCTACGAACTATATTTAAATCTCCTCGCGGGCCGTACTATAATTACGGAATTACCGGCGGATTATGTACATAAAAAAAAAAAAAAAAAAAAAGAAAATACATGCAGCCTACGAATAGATAAACGAGCTTTGAAGATGAAAAAAAAAAAAGGAAGAAAAATCGTCGGGGGGGATAACCAAGCCCCCGAGAGAAAGAAAAATAGTCGCGACTCGCGGCGCGCAAAGCCTATTTCTATTAGCGTCCGTACAGCGAAAAAAACGAGCTCCACATAAACAAGTGTGGGGTACAGGGCTGGGTAGTTAGCTAGGTAGTTAGTGTGAGTGAGTAGGTGTGAGATAGGGCGGGGATGCGCAGGTATACAACCCTGCGTAGGTCAGAGGCGGGTCCGAGCAGGCCCAGGTAGTCAGTCTGTAAGGGAGACCAGACACGAGACGTCGTGTCGAGCCCTTGAACGTAAATCGGTTAGAGTGTAGTTCACCATTGTAGTATTTAGTTTCACCTTTGTATCTAATCAGTTTATATCTAAATATATTAATTATTCCGAATAACAACAAATATTGTTATTATCTACAACCCTAGACAACCAACCTTCCCATACAAGATAAAAAAGAAGTTGAAAACAAAGGGTTGGATTATTAATACGAATTGGGAGCGGGTAGATTAAAATTTTTATCAAACAGATTGATGCGGTTTTTGGGAATCTAATTATAAGCCGAGTACCTTTTCTAATTAGCCGGGAGATGAAAGATTTCAGACGCGTAACTTTCTTCGCGACGCTTTGTCACAGCTCCTTTGTTTCTAATTTGGACGAGCTTTTTTTTTCGCGAGCTTGATTCATACCGTTCCGGGCGTAATTGGTGCGCTGTGATTTTCCACGCTATCGAATCGTAAATAAAAAGTCCGAGTTTTTTTTTTACACTCGAGAGTTGTAAATGCAAAAATTTTATAGCGGGTTTCCTTGGAAAAGTCATAATTTCAGCTAAACGATTTGCTAACCGTGTGCGTATCAGAGAGGTAAAAAGGGAAAATTCGTTTGACGCATTTGTTTTTCTCGGTAAAATTATCTCGAAAATTATTGCTGTTTTGACGGTTGTAATGACTGTTTAATATGACATATGGCAATACATAGATATTGAACAATGAAATGAATTTCGTGAAGCTTTATCATAGAGTTTTGAAACAATTGGGTGGGGAACAATAAGACGTTAAAATTTCTTAGCTAGATTGCTGGAATATTTAAAAAAAATGTGATATTTGCTTTAATGCATTAGGATAAATGCATTCTTTAAACGAACCTTGAATTGTTGTATTTATTCTAAGTGATTGAAAAATATTTGTAATTAATGTTGTTTCTATAATGATTTTACTAAAGATTAATTTTCTAGGCATCGCAGGACTGTACCGATCCGTGGTGCACGCAATAAAAAACTGTTTAATTTAGATCACGGTTTCCTCTATAATCTAAAAAACTAAAACCAGCGGTGACGCAGTGGTTTCCTGTTTCAAACAAAGCTGGATTCACTTTTGAATCATAAGTTTTTTGATTAATCTTTTGCCGGATGATTTTATAAGTAAACTGATCATATTTAAAAATTTCCACAAACTACTATCATCAAAATCATACAATCAAAACAAAAAGATATTAATATCTAAAGTTCATATAAAAACTGATCGCAAAAAAAATTTTTAATTCGAAACCCAGTGACTAAAACAGAGATACGCGGATGACGATATGATGAATCACAATGCTGCAAGCTGAGCTACGCAATTTCCAGCTGTTCCAAAACCGCTCATTTCGGAATATCACAATTTTAGCGTTTAAAAGTAAATTAGTTGCGGTCTACACGGCCTTAGTTTACGATGCAGACTATCAAGTGCGTCGTCGTGGGCGACGGGTAAGTTGATTTACTTTACTAAAATTCGTGCAACAATTTTTTCGTAAAACTTTTTCCACCTTGCAGTGCAGTGGGTAAAACTTGTTTGCTGATCAGCTACACGACCAATGCGTTTCCGGGGGAGTACATACCCACGATATTCGACAACTACTCCGCGAACGTCATGGTCGATGGAAAACCGATAAACCTGGGACTTTGGGATACAGCTGGCCAGGACGACTACGACAGGCTCAGGCCGCTGTCCTACCCCCAGACCGACGTATTTCTGGTTTGTTTTTCCCTGGTAAACCCGGCGAGTTTAGACAATGTCAGAGTTAAGTGGTACCCGGAAGTGCACCATCACGGTCCTCACGCTCCCATTGTACTGGTCGGTACCAAATTTGATTTACGGAACGATCAAGAGACCATCAACGAGTTGAAGTACAGAGGACTCGCGCCTGTAACTCGTGAAGAGGTAATTTTTGTGAATTTTTTTTTTTTTTTGCATGAGACGCTTGTGGGTTGAGTAAAGGTACTTTTGGAACTTTTTAGGGACTCGAGATGGCCAAGAGAATCGGGGCGGTCAAGTACCTCGAGTGCTCGGCTCTGACGCAGAGGAACCTGAAGTTGGTTTTCGACGAGGCCATACGAGCTGTTCTTCGACCACCGGTTATCCAAAAACATGGAATCTGTTTCATACTGTGACCGCTGTGTTTTTAATCAACCTGACTTCTCAAAATATGTAACATTTAAAAATTAAAACCAAAGAGAAACTCATTCAAACACACTGGTTGTCGTTATTGAAAAGCCCGATTATCATGTCGTTAGAACTAACACATAAAAAACCAAGCCTTAAAAAAAGAAAAGATATTCATTTTTACACCTACAAAAAACACGAAGTCTTGACGCAGCAGCAGCAGCCATTCAATTCGACAAAATCAGGTCACACTCCCGTGCCACTTACCCGCGGGTACAAGAACCATCATGAATATTCATCAAACTTTTTATTTGACATCAGCTCCTTGACGAAACAACAAAACAGAGTACCGGGAATCCAAGAGAAAGATGGAAAAATAGTTCAATAAAGTCCGGCAGCCTCGATAATCATCCTCGTCAGCGACTCTCTCCAAGTCCCTCCCACTCCTCCTCCCGCTTCCATCTTCGGACTGCATCAGACCCCGTTCCCGTTTTCTTATTTCTTCGCAAGCGAGGAGAGAGCCTTGATGCCCGCAGATTTATGGTACGGTAGCAGCCGGAGTTGAATTTTGCAAAACTTCATTGTACCCTGAAAAATCCTGTCGGGAAAGCGCAAGCCCGAAAAATTGTAATCGCGACTGGTTTTTCCAGTTGATATTTTGAAAGACGCCCAGGGTTCGGAGGACGATTGGTGTGGTCTGAAAAACAGTTACAACCAATTTGGCTTGCTTGGAGAAGGTTTCTCTATCCGGGCACGCTTATCGCTTTCATTTTACAAATGACCGTTTCCTCAATTTCCTCGGCCGCAGCAGCTGCAGCCCTGAATATTCCTCATCTGATCGTAAAACGTCCGGCGTAATTCCGCCTGCGTCTTCGCGCCATTACCGCGAAACTCGTTAGGAGAGCCAGAGAGAGAAAAAGAGGAATGCGTATGGAAAATAAGACGCTGTTAAAGATTCTAGTGTTTCTTTACGAGCGCCTTTGCGATATGACAGGTGTGTATAAAACTTCGGCCAGGGATGCTTGTTGTTGTTGCTACGCTAAATTGACCGCAGGAATTGCTACTTCGAAATGCTGTTTCGGATGGTAAAACTTTTATGTCGAGACGCGCGGCCAACAGAAGAAGATGGTCTTAAAATTTTAGGAAAGGATGTATAAAATTATATGAAAAGTGTTTTTTTTTTTTTTTTTTAAACGCTTGACTTATTGCATTGCTGTTTGCTTTATTGTGATCTGAGTAAACCTTGTGATATAAAAAAAAAGTTGGAAACGTTTGTAAGTATGACTAATGTAAAAAAAAAAATAGTTTTCTCGTTTCTAACAATATAAATAAATTTATAAGGCACCCATACATACATATTATTGTAAAATTAAATTTTTTTTTTTTTTTTTTTTTTTTTTTTTTTTTATGAAGAAACCTCGGAAGAAACGTAGTTGGAACGCAAAGCAACAATGTTTAACGATTAGCGAGCGTGCAGGATTCGAACTCATAACCTCAAGCTCAACAGTCTAGCGTGGTGCTCAACAGACCGAAACTTCGTCTATAAATTCAGCCATTTGGGTAAAACTCTATATTTATCCGTAGAAACACATTAAAATCTCGTTACCATGAACTTTCTAATAAAAACTTTTGACTTTCGCGAAATCGTGTTAAAAACACTTGGCAAATAAATTCAAGCCACGTGCGCGTCTACTCCCAAGGCGCATTAAACCGCACGCTTAATTTCGCGCCCAGCAAAATCCCCCCTGAACATTCTCTTATCTCTGTGGTATAGCTCTGAAAAATTTTTTTCAACTATCGATTAATCAAAAACTCCCCCGAACGCGATTAGATATCCGCGGATTAGGAAACCATCGCGCAGTTGCGTAAATCATGGATTATTTTTGTAGACGGCAGGAGAAGAAGCAGGAGGAAAAAAAAAGCTTCGGGCGGGGGCTTAAAAATAACCCGGCTTTGATGCCCTTCCATAGACGAGAATAATTAAAGAGCTTTTTGGGAGCGAGCGCCGCTGCCGGCCGGTTGAACGTAAATTAAAACGCGTCTGGTGAAAATAGAGTTTTTGATTTTACGCGGAGGGCTTAATCGATTTTACGGAAATCAGAGCTGATCCCCCTGATTAATGAACGAGGAGTGTTCGGACGGTAACTTAAATTAACCATTTGAGGATTTTTCGAAAGGATTATACTCATGATGGCTAATTTTGAATAATTATTTTAAATAAAGCTTATTGTGAATTATTATTAAAAAATGATAAATTAATTTTTACAATTTTTTAATAAAAACTAAATGTTGGACCTATCACTGTCATATGACGACGCATTTTTACATTTTTTTATCTAATCCAGTAATTTCTAAAATTAAAAAATGACTGAAAAACAAACAGAAAAAAATACAAAAAAAAGACTGAAAAAATCTATATAATTACTTCATGAGAAAATAAATTTTTTTTTTCTAAAGTAATACAGGCACTATAAGTTTTTTTGCTTTGTTTTCTTCTCTCAGCAAGGCTATAATTTAAGTTTGAAAAAACAGTTTGGAAAACCAAGTTACAACACAAATTTTTCCATTCCTTCCCCCCCGCCACCATACAAGAAAAAACCTTTTACTCGGCAAGGCATTAGTCGTTTCTGGCGGAAGCAGGAGGTACGAAAATATACCTCCGAACATGATAAAAGATTCCCGAAACATTTGACGCGCGGTACGCAACCTCGCCCATTAAACCGTCTCTTTTTTTTTAAACTCCTCTACTTTTTTTTTTTTATTTTTTTTAGGGAGGGAGAGGGAAGAAACAGCGCTTTGGTTTACTTTCACGTCTTACGCGTATATTTATCTCTAATTATGTCACCACGTATAAACTCGATTTTATCCGGTGGGTGCGGATGGGACCCCTCGAGAGAGTTAATTGGCTAATTTAGGCGCGAAAATCAAGTTGCTTTCGCCCCGGATTGCTAAATTACTATAATTATTAAATCCCTGGCTCGTGAAAATATTTATCCAAACTTATTTTTCTAACAAAAAAAAACAATGGACGCGTCATTTCGGGTCCCGCATTCCTACATAATTTAGCTCAAATAAAAGGATGTTTGTCCACCGAGCTATGAATTATTCGAGGACATAACGGAATGCTCGCCTTATCTTCTGCTCCTCGCTATCAGCACGGCGTTTTTATGAATTTTTACACGCCTCTTTATGTACCTTATCGAGTACCTTATGCCTCCTCGGCAATGCTCTTCCTCCTTCGCTTTTTTTTTCCAGAGGCGAAATGCGAGAAACGCTCGGCGCGTCTGTTTACCCGGGAATATGAATTGCTGATACGCGGGGAAATGCCGTGCTAGGAGTCTTTACTTTTGTCGCGTGATTGAATTCACTTTTTTTTTTTTTTTTTCATCGTGGAGTAAGGTTGTAGACCAGATTATTGCAATTATTTATTGATAATTGGGTGCGGATAAACTGGTTTTTGTAATGGAAAATGTTATAAGCTGCCGTTTAATTTTGTCATCGAGCTAATTTTCGCGATATTATAAAGCTGAGTTACAACTTTATTTTTTTTCCATGGCTGGTATTAAGAAATTACCGTAAATTTTTTACACTGTTTGAATTATTTTCTCGATAACGTTTTTTTATATCGAGGGTGGAAATAAAATTAGTCCAAGAAAATATTTGTGCCATAGAGTGATGGACGTGTCTTTTAATCCAGCCAATCGTGAATTTAAAACTGAATCTCCAGATTTATTTACCAAAAACTCTAATTTCAAATCGAAAATTTTTTGTAATTTATGTATAAAATGGTTTTCAATCTTTTTAATTAAAGTTTTAAACTATAACTAATGATATAATTCACTGTCGATTGAAAAAAATTATCCAAAAATTTCGCCAGTTTTTATCTTTAAATCCGATAAAACTTTGGATCGACAGAAAAACCAGTCCGGGCTTTCGATAAATTCGTAATTTAGCTCTGCCGGACTCGCAGAAACACTCTGAGTAAAAAAAAGTTCGCCGGTCCGAGCCCGATAAAAGTTGATACATCACCTAACCCTTCCCCCCGAAAAACTTGGTAGATCTAACTTCCAACTAGTTAACTCCCAGGAGCCCAGAACTTTGAAAAAAAAAAGATCGAATCAGCCCCTTGCCCCTCTTTTTTTAAATAAAAAAAAAAAATTCCGAGAAAAATTCCGTCGAAACATCGATAATAATTCAAGTAACAAATCCAAAAAAGGCGGGTAAAAATCCCTGGTGGGATTGGTCTCGGGGAGATTTCCATAATCTCGCGGTGCAGACGCCCCGCTCGCTCCCCTTCGCGAACTTCGGCCGGCGCGTCGACGACTACCGCGACGTCAACGCCCTTTTCCCTAGGAGCCAGCGCGTGCAATTAGGATCGATCGGTTCGCGCGCGCGCTGATACCCACCGCCCGCGACTGTCTTACCCCGGGCAGCGACTCGCCGACTTCTTATTCTTATTGTCCCCCGAAAATTAATTTTCTGAAAAGTTACGCCCGGCTGGTTTTTGATAGCACCGGGATCTTGAAAAACGTCGCGCGGCGTCGGATGGAAAAAAATTTCAATTTAAATGATAATTCAACCATATTCCATTTTCGAAGAAAAGCGTATATTTTTTGACTTTGACGTCGTACAACGCAAGCGAGAAGTTTTTTGAATTCACTGAAAAATCGGAAAAATTTTCAACAGCACGCCCTAAGCTACGAAAAGTAATAACAGGCTGGGTGGAATCAATTTCTGTATTTCATTAGCAGCGGTATATTCGTGGGAACGTCTCGTTACGCTAACAAGTCTCATTGCCAATTAAAGAGTTTCAACAGTTTCTAACCACCGCTCGAGAAGACGAATCTTGGTCACTTCAAAACTTTCGAGGATTCCATCCAATAACCCAACTAACCCCTCCTCGTAATTTCCCACAGCGTGATTATATATATATCAACCGGTAGAATCTCTTGAGCTTTTGTTTAAAAAAAGAGCCATTTTTCCCCCGTGGGAAACCCATCGATACCGATAGACAATGCTAATGATTTTTAAAAAACAAACTCTCTTGTTCGCAATAATCATCGCGGGCATCCGCTGTCTGTCCCTTTATCTCACGCACAAACTGACGGGCGGTGGCGCGTTTCCTTTGTTCCCTCCTCCTTCCCTCTCTCACTCCGTCGGAGATGAACTTTGACTATCGGAGTCTGGGGATCCTGCAGATGCTCGCTCGCCCGGCCCTTCTTGATGGATAGTGTTTCGCGAGTTGGATCGGGTGAACTGACGCCGCCCGGAGAACGATGCGATTAAAACCGTACCTACACCCGCTGCAGACCCCGGTCCGTGATTAATTTGATGGGAGATACTTTAATGGAAGGTAGAAGGAGTGTTTCAAGGTGTTTTAGGAAGATTTCTTCAAATCTGATCTTTGTTGAATGGAACGTTAGCGCTTTTATGGCGAGTGGTGGCTTTAAAAATTATTAGACCCTGCTGAATTTGACGAAGATTTATGACCGTCTGCTGATACTGCTACAAGATTTTTTTCAGAAAATCTAAGCGATTGTCAGACTTTTGCGAAGTCAGTGTTATTGTACCATGGAATCTGAATATTCATAATGTAAGATCCTTGCGAGTTGATAGCTAAGAGCTGAATGGAGCTTAACATCAATATCTATCTAGTTAGAAATGGCGAAAGATTATTCTTGACCATACAAAAATCACAATTGACGTCTTATTCTTTATGATCCACAAATTATAACACTATTACTTTCAGAGTCAATTAGTGGTGAATTGCTCCTTTTAAAAAAAATCATTAGAAGTTATCACTTAATAAGACGTAGGTTAATGAACTAGGTGATTATCCAAAACTAAAATAAGTTTTGATAAATACTCTCATTCTTTGAAACTTAAAATTCTTTATGAATACATCCACACGTTTCATAACTCTATCAGTTACCAAGCCAATTACGACTGTCTCTTGATATCTCATTCTCATCAAACTAAAATTTTGAAGACAACTTCATGAAGCTCAAAAGAAACCCTAAAATTACATAACCCACCGCCCCAAAATGATTAAATCAGCAGTCGAGTTAAACCCTGCGGTAATTTCAAAAAAGACACTTCCGGAATCTAATTTAATCCGAGCGCAGGAGGCAGGGCAAGATAAAGAAAGTAAAACATAAGCCAACGCTTCTTCTTCTTCTTTTTCTTTTGGTGCTGCAGCCGCTTCTCGGTGTCCCTCAGCTTCTGCACAGATCTCATTTCCGCCGAATTACTTAGACCAACCAACCGGCTCAAAAATGTTTAGCCACAGCGTAGCCCGGATAAAGAGAAGCCAAGCGGTGCAAAGAAAAAAAAAAGCTGCAGCTCGTCTCTTTGTATATATATACACGTCGGTGTAAACGTGTTCTTTATCATTAGAACCAAGCTTGCAGGGGATTGTTTATGAGAGAGGCATAAACGTTGATGGAAAAGAGTGCGTAAACCTTCATCTTCTCTTACCGCTTCTTCTTTTTTCAAAAGTGACAGCCGAAATTAAACTCTACAAATTTTACAGAAATAGCCGCTTTGGGCTTAATTAAGTGAGAAACCTCTTCATTTTGAATTTTATACTTTCGCATCGTGAGAAAATTAATTTGATATTTTCGGCGCTAATTGAATGTGTCCGAGCTGGAAAACTTAATTCCACGGTTTTAATTACTGAGGCATCAGCTGTGAATCACATCTTTGAGGAGTTTTATCGAATTAGTCATTTTCAACTTAACCTCAAAACATTTTAGATAATTATTACTTTTTTCTACGCGATAATCTCTAAAGTAGAAAGGATGATTATATACCACTTTTTACGAGACTCTTTATTACTTTCTTAACATCTTATGTTTTAAAGTATGGCATCCTAGTTACTTCAGACCTTTAATCATGAATCTTTCAAAATTAGAAATAGATGTTACTTTTAGCAGAAATTGAAAAATTTTTCGATGACACAGCCACTTTTGGCGATTACCACAGTCACTTTTCCAGGTAAACAATAATAACCATAGCCTGGATATTTTCATTCGAGGGTATGCTAATGAATACCAGCAGCTCGGCGTAGGTGGAGGAGGTAAAAAAGGCGTCGGGCGAGACGTGATTTCCTCGCGCGACACGCGATATAAACGCGTCCTATGGCTTGTTTATTGTACCTCGTTAGCATAATTACACGACCGATCTTCCCTCTTGGAGCTTTATTTTACCGGGGGTTAATCAAGTCATCGCTCTGATTATCAACCGTAAACTATATACACCACTTGTTTTTCGTGAAAAAAAGTTTTGATTGAATTATCGGACGGTCAGCTGGATGTGCACGCGTACGCGAGAAAAAGAAAACTTGAAATAATGCAAATTATTACGCATCGTCTGCAACGCACACCGAGCGAGAAGTAGTGCATGATAATGGGAAGTTCTCCGGCAGGCTAAATGAGACCTCGCGTACGCCATTAAAAACTAATAATTTTTTTTTTCTTTTCTTCTTCTACTTCTTCGTTCCTTTTATTATCTCGTATTTTCTATCTGACTGCCGCGCCGTTACTCCACTCAGCACACTTTTTTTTTTTAATCAAAATTTCTCCTAGGGATTAATATTATAAACTTTTTATCGGGAACAAAGATTTTTTTTTTTCAAACGAGCGAGATGTTCATTATTATTTTGAGAAAACTGGTTTGTAAAAGTGGGTCGGAAAATCCTTGCGCAAGAGTACTATTTTTTCACATGTCCATGTGTGGAGACGTTCCACTGAGAATCTCTACTCGTGGGAAACGTCATTAATTTTCCACTACGCAAAGACAGAAAAAAAAAGGTCGCATTAATCGTCGTTGCGATCGTTGAAAAAAGTTCGGCGGGACCGGTTGATCAATGTTTCGCGAGCGACCTTGGACTAGAGCAAAAAAGGAGCTCGCACGCACACGAGCTGGTAAATCATCCAGCGGGCAATTAATAAAGCTACCGTATTATATCGATGAGACGGTGCAGGTTTAATTTACCCGGGGAAAGAAAAATTTATGCGACGGTCGCGGCGAATAATGAACCTGCTGGGAAAACCACCACCACCACCGCGGACGGGTTTCGGCTTGCATGGCTTTTTTTTTTTACAACGAAAATGATTTATTTTACGGGGGTTGAGTCACAAGACGAAATTTATGGCTTTTTTCGACAAGTGTGACAAGCGGGGAAGGGAAAAAATGACAAAACCATTAATTTGCTCATGCGAGCGGATAATGCGTCCTTTACGAGACCGAGCTGTGAGTAAGTACGCGTCTTATCCGGGCGGTACTTTGGCCAAAGTAATTTTTAATGAATTTCAATCTTCGTAGCAGAGGCGAGTAAATTAAAGTTTTACTTTCTCCTGATTATCGGAAAAAAAAAATCATCTTTGCTGAAATTTGTATTCATTACGCTTTTAAGACTGTTTATTATACTTTTTGTGGCTTCATAAATTCATTTACGAAGAAAGAAGAAAGTCTATTTATGAAGTACAATGCTTATCTCGATGCATAAATTTCGCAATATCTCTCAAGTTTTCTCAAGAAAATAATCCTCCTAGTATTTATATTTGCTTAGGCACAGTTTAAAATGGATTAACAATCCCGGTGGAAATTTTCGCCGTAATATAATAAACAAAAGTGGCTCACTTTTTACCTAAATAACAGTAAATTCCCCTCGATCCGCTCGAGCCACTTTTCCGATACTCGGTTTTCGGCCTTCACGGAAAATTATACTCGAACCTTTTTACCCCGCAGAAACGCAAACGACGCGTGACTGTCACGAGCAGAGAATTTTAAGGCTGAGGCAGCACCGTGCGGTTGCGCTTTTTTTTTTTTAAATTACAGCTCGATATCACGGTTATTTTTTATACACGAGAAGGAAAGAATAAAAAAGAAACTTATATTCCAGTCGTAATGGATTTACTGATGAGACGCTAAAAGGGTCTGGAGAGCGGGGGAGTCGAGACTTTCTCTCCAGCAGCGGGTCTCTTTATTCGGGTTGTAAAAATGACGTTTTCAAAGGAGTATTCGAAGGCTGACCGAGTAATATCAAAACTTATGCGCATGGGCCCGTACAATGATACGCGTTGAGTTAAACACGTTAACAACTTGTACGACAACTTTCATTATGAATCATTTGAGGGCTTGCTTGTTTAACTCCTCGCGGGATCTCGTCTTTTTTTTTTTTTTTTTTTTTTTCGTTTTCACTTTTTTATACGACGTGGTCGAGGACGTGGTTTATGAACATTTTTTTAATACGCTAGGGGAAAAAGATCGACTTGATTAAGTTTTAAAAGTCCGAGTGGTTTCCTAGCTAAACGAATCCTCTTAATTACAGCGAGGTTCAATCATTTTGTTTGTTAATGCCAGTGGGGTATCTTTAAACAGTCGCACAGACGGTTTTAAGTACCCTTGATTTACGACCTCGTAAATTAACGATATTTAATATCCCCGTGCATATAAAGACAGTATTTTACCTTTAAACTTTTTTTAAAGATATATACTGGATCAATGAAGATAGATTAGCAAGCGAGTTAAAGAACCCCGGACGGAATTAAATCAATCTTTAAAAAAATTACTTCAATTGACATTTTTTCTTGATAGCTCGACTGTAAAAGTAAATGCTCAATAAAGATAAGTTTCTTCATGATGCGCAGGGTCTTCAATGATGGGCTCGTAAAAAATTACTTCAATTGAAAAAAATAACCTCGAGTTGAACATCTGAAAAAAATGTACAGTAAGAATGTTCTTGGTTGTTTAAGCTTTGGAAGGTTTAACATAATACCAGATTTTTATTACCAAAAATACTTTCCAACGTTCTTTTAATATTAAAAAAAATTCAGAAAAATCTCAAGAGCTACAGAAATTAAAATTCTTTCAAAAAAACCTGCATCAAACATTTAAAGATAAGAATGAATCGCTCGAGACTCCCCAGCGTTTTAAAGCTTCTGTCTGCGCATTTACATCTCGAATCGAAGCCCCTCTCAAAAATGTCGTCTCCTCCAAGCACTCAAAAAAGCCCTCAAAATTTCAAAAAAAAAACTTGTAAAAGCGCACCCGTCCCGACCTTCAAAGAAGATTAGGCACCGGGAGATAAGAGCGGAGAGACAGGAGCAAATGGACCGAGGAGGGTTAGTCGCGTGTCTGGGGCATCGATCAGACGCGTGTCGACTGCACCGGAGGGCATTAAAAGGGCACGGGATGATGCGTGCGTGCTGGATGGCAGCTGGCGCGACAACCGCCGACGATTTAACTTTTAATTTACGGCCCGCGAGCCCGCGCCGTATTATACGAGTAAGCGCGGCAGGAAATTCGGGGGTTTTGTTCGAAATAAAAGCCCTATGGCCTGCCAGAGTTGTCTCTTTCTCTTTTTTACGTCGGAGATGCGCCAGCTTCTACGATTGTTCGGCTCGAGAATTCATGAGTTTTTTATAGAGGATTTGAGACTTTTATGCTTATTATGAATGATATTATTAGTGGATGAAAAGTTAAAATTATGATGAATCTTTATATCATTTGTATACATTGCTCATTGTTAAATTTATGTGTTTTGTTTATAATGAATTATAGTTCAAAAAAAAAAAAAAAATTATTTTAAAAGACAAATTACCCTTATTTATTTTTTGTCGAGAAATTGTGGTACAAAATCAAATAAAGTCTACATTAAATATTTGATATCAGCTAAGCTCGAACCCAGGGCTTGGATCACAGAGCTCGCCGCTCTTATTGAGCGGACAGTACGAAATTATAAACTTCCAAATCGATATTTAGTTCACAGTCATCCGGTAGGAATTCGAGCCGAAATTTCGGTCGTTCCTTCCCCCCCGGTATCTCACGCATGAGTCAAGAACGTCCTTGCGTCCTTCCTCCCCCCCGAGCACGCTTTTATGGCTCTCGCAGTTTTCGCATTGTGTACCCTTGGCGCGTGGGTTGATCTATGCGGTGCATTATAAACCGGGCGTAATTTTCGTGAAAATAAATCGTAAGAATGCCCCGCACCGAAACTTTATCCTTTTCTGTCCAAAATTATTGTCAATGGGGTATGAATAAAGAATCCCAATTCCGTGCCAAAAAGTTTACACTATTTTTCGCTTCCCTCCCGCGTCGATACGGAGGTTACAAAACACCAGTGGGCTTAGCACCTGGACAAACGTCCCGCGTAGTTTACAATCTGGTCAGCGGAATGTCACACACGTAACTGCTGGCTGGCGGGGACATGATAAAAAAGTTATTTTTCAACAGGATTTTTTACTTAGCGCCGCGGTCAGCCAGCCGGATTCTTTTACAACAGATTCCGTTATAAAGTTTAACAACGCAGATAATAAAGCATTATCACAATAATACCCAGAATTCGCGTAAACAAGTTTTTCAAGTCAAGCTGGCACCTGAGTTATTAAATTCGGTGCGTTACGCAATCGAAAGAATCGGTGCATCCAGTTTTTCCTGCATTTCCTGGCAGCTGCGAGAGCCAGCGTCTTTTGTCGCGGGCTTTTATGTATCTCCGCAGGGGCCGAGGGCAGATCGATAATGGTCAGACCGAGCGTAAAGAGGGGCCGCGGGAAAAGGCAGAGAGGAAAATGAGAAGATATGGCTGAAAAGTGTATGGGGGAATGATGTTGGAGGTAGGAGGCAGGAGGAAAAAAAAAAAAAAATGTAAAAAGGTAGGGCTGGATCGATGCTGCTGTTTCGGCGGTGTACTTTATGCATCGTTCTCCGACGAATTGTTTCCTGGCTGGCTTCTATTGTGCGGTCACTTTTTGCTGGTTTTTAAAGGGCTGCAGTGTTTTGATGTTATGGTACGGGAGAGTCGGATGGTCTCTGAGAGATTGGTTTATTGTATGGAGAAAAATTAAAGTAGATGAAAATTGGTTATTAAAGTTTGTCATTAATGTTTTCATGTCAAATTTTTTTTTAATTTATTACTGTTTCTCGCGAGATTTCTCGATGGTTACCTTCTAAAAAGTACGAAAATCCACTCAAATCGAGTCAAAAGTCTCTCTTGGCTTAGAGTGGCTCAATTTTTTCTAGAATTCGAGTGGATTTGAGCTAACCTCACTCTTACAGATTTACCGAGTAGTTTTCTACAAATTCCAAAGAATAGAAAAATAAAAATTGCGTTTTCAAAAAATAAAAAATTTTATTGAAAATTAAAGCCTGAAGTTTCACGAATAAAAAAAAAAAAAGTTATTATTATTTATCTACATGAAAGCAATAATTAACTTCGAATGACTTCACACCCAAGTTGCGCAATTTAACTTCTCCGTAACATCCACAGTTGTACTTCGAAGTTTAATCTTTCTCTTAACACGATGATTACAAATATCCAGGGGCACGCAGTCGCAATAATAAAATGTTGAAGTAAAAGTCACGAAACCGGAAATTTAAAATCCCGAGAGAGGCAAAAAGATGCAAACGCAATAACACGAGTATAACTTCCGGTCTAATACGCTGACCGATGGAGTGGACAGCTTTGCTTGTAAAACCAAATCACGTACGAGTGTACATTACGCTCCGCAACTGCAGCGCGACACTGCACCGAAATAAAGACGCCGGCGGGGTGAAAATCGATTACGGATACTTTTTTTCGCGCCCCGCAGTGAGATTTTATTCTTCTCCCTTGCTGACTTATGAAATATTGAAGGAGACTTCTTACCTCTTTTTTGGCGGCGAGAAGCAGTCAAAATAATGGTGACGATGTATACGCGATTTTCTGCGAGCTAGTAAGAAGGGGCGAACCGAGCCTGATTTTTAGACGTTGATTTATCGTCCGGGAACCTACAAATTTTGTTTTTGAATACCTCTCGCAATGTCCCGCGTGAACGCAAATGCGTGTCGGGAGAATACTAAATTTCGAGGTTTGTGGGGAGTTTTTAAATTTTAGCATCATGAGTGATTCATTGTTTAATGTTTTAAACTTTTGTTTGTATTTAATTTTTTTAGAAGTATTATAAATTTTTACAATGTTACAATGGTGCTAATGTTAATGTTACATTAAGGTTTTATTCACAACTAGTTTCTTAAAAATAATTTAAAAATTTTTCGTAATTGATATGTAAACTTTGGCATAAAATTAAAAAAAATCTGGCTACATTAATACAGATTTTAAAATTATTTATAATAATTATATATAACTGACAATAAGTCTCGATAATACAGAATTAAAATCAATTAATCGATCAATGAATTAATGCGACTTTTATTGTTAAAAACGATCAATTTTAAACTAAAAGTTTACGTTGGAAGATTGCTTACGTTATTAAGCAATCTTTATTCAGATTTCTCGATAAATCTTTTCTTCGTGCAGGGTCCGGCATGAAAATTTTTCATTGAACTCAATAATCAAAGTGCCCGTTCATAGAATAAAACCAGCTCGCATCGATAACATTGATTTCCAATTGACGAAGAATTCAAATCGATAAGATACGATTCGACACTGCCAACAATAAATACCAATAGACTCGCTTCCCCCACTCCCCCACCCGCATTGAAATTTATGCCTCGGACAGCCGTAGACGAAGAAGCTACGCAAAACGGACATTAATCAAAACCGGCGCTCGGGGGATTTATCTATAGGTTCACGGAAAATTCCAAATCATGAAACACATTTTTTAATTTTGAAAAAAAAAAAAAAAATTCCCCTCGTATATATTTTTTCGATTTTCTCAAAGCGATAAGAAAACAGCCTGAAATTCCGCGAAAATTCGCTGTCGTGCGGCTTTGCTTTACTTAGCTTTTTTTTTTTTCGTTATCTCTGCCGCAGGCCCCGCGGGGATAAAACTCTCGTATATTTATATTAACGTGTCGCGAGTGAACGAGGCGTTAATTAGCGGGAGTACCTTTTTCCAATTATTGGTTGGCGAAAATATTGAAGTGCGGTCGCTTCTTTTTTTTTTTGTTATTGAAAAAGTTATGGGATTACGTGAAATCTATTATCTTCCGGGGGATGGAGTATCGGGGAATTTAAACCGATAACTTCGTCAATAAATATTGAGTACAGCAGAACTTTTGATTAATATTTTGTGCGGAGAATAGTTTTCGGAGACTCACCCCGGACGATTGGAAAATTAAAGTGAGGTAGCTTACCTGAAACAGAAAAAAAAAATTAAAATTAATTATGACTCTTTTTTTATAAGCGCAGAAGGCTTTAAAAATAATTATCGCGGAGTCATTCCTCGAGCGATTATTTCGAATGCACAAATTGACACCGCGTCGAGCAATGAAATATCAGAGCGTGTCAATGCATACGCGCGCGCGCAAAAAAAAAAAAAAAAGTTAATTCAATTATCGGACTGTACGCGACCGATGTGGTAAAAAAAAAATTTCCAAGTTTATTGATACGCGGTAAAAAGATCGGTAAAAAGTGTATTGGCGGGTTTGATTAATCGAATTTTCATACTCGATTGTATAGAATGGACTTTTAGTTGTGAAGTATCCTGTCGACCCGCGCGTAATTCAAAACGTGACTTCAAAGTCACCACCACTCGATAGTCTTTATTTTTTTCTACTCAATGACGAGCCATGAAAAAAAAAAAAAAAAAAAAAAATAGACAATTTTTAACAGCTGCAGGAGGCTATAAATAGCACTAGTTTTTTCCTCGGTTTTTTCTAGTAAATTCGAATGACGCAAACAACCATCTGTTGAATTCGCTCGCGAAGGTGTTGTATTGCGAAGAAGAGTCAACAGATAAACCCGCCAGCGATAAGAATAAAGGACGCTTGGCTGAAATTATAAACTCCCCGCAAGGCCGCTTAACCAACGAACCTTTCTAAAAATACAAATTGCCAATGCAAATTTATTTTTTCTGTACGCGGTCAATTTAAAAAAATTCATCGCTGCGATCAAAGCGATTAAGCGAAGCGCGTGACGCATATTTTAATTGATCTCGATTGCTCGGATGAAAAATATTTATTCGTCCTTCGCGGGAGGAGGAGGAGAAATATCGAAAACGAGTGAGTTGCGCGTCGTCCCGTTGACACCGTTTCTTTGAACCGCGCCGAGATCCGTCTAATAGACTCCATGTGCAGTTGCGTAATTAACGGCGCACCCGCATCGGAAGGTCAAGTACGATCGGTCCTGAATAATTCAAGATAAATCCTCGAAAAGGTGAATAATCCATGCCTAATGGAACGGAAGGTGCATTGTTCCTCCTCGGATTTACTTATTTTTCCGGGCGCTTTGCGACCGTGAAATTGAACGGGGAGGAGGAGAGCGTCTGCGATCGTTAAAGTTTGATTAGTTTGGGGCCGCTGCGAAAAGAGTTTGCATGGGGCGAGTACTTTTCTTTACGACCGATTGTGCGGTGCTCTCTCTCTCTCTCGAAATGATAATTTCATTGAGGGACCGGAATTATTGTTTCGGAGAGTGCTTATTGAAAAATAAAAAGGAAAGTATGAAAAGAGATAATTTTAGTATGGATGAGCCAGTTTTTATGGAACTGAAATGTACAGTGGCCTGTGATGTCTTACTGGGACTTGTAATTTCTGGTATGAGTATAATGAAAGACTGAGATTTGAAGGAAAAATGTAGATGCAATAAGCGTGTTTTCTATGGGAACTAAAAATAAAGTGACCTATATACACCACATCAAAACGATAAGATTGTATATAAATAAATTTTTTTCAACATAAGTTTAGTAATAGTATATTTCACACCGGGCGCTGGAAAGTATTAGCAAGCCTTAGCGAACCCAAATTGATGCCCGAGCCGAAGGCGAGGAAAAAAGCTTAGGTGTCCAGCAGGAATGCAGCATTATAGACTTTATGTGCTAATTGGCTGTTTTATGAGACAAGCGAGGAGACAAGTGCCTAAAACGGTATATTACACAATAGTAGAACAATAATTTCTAACGGACGATTAAATTTTTTTACTATAATTGGCGAAAAAGTACAAAAATATATTATAAATGAGATATTTTTTGAAACCAGGACATAAAGTGTCTAACCACATCACACTGGGACAATAAATATTTATCCGACTTCTTCATCTGACAAAGCAAAATAACGAAGGAGTTAAACAAACAAGAATAATTGTATCTTTGACACTTCCCCTCAAGGCCATTTAATTCCAGCCGATCCCTCCAAGACGAAAAAACTGAAACCCAATAAGGAAATAACTCAATGAGATTTCCCGTGCGTAGCACGCACGAGCAGTCCGGGGGAAGGATCATGGGAAAATCGCATTGATTCCGGATACCCGAAGACGAAAAAAGAAGAAGAACTCGAAGAAGAAGAAGAATAGGTGCCGGGGGTCCGCGATCGAATCAGCGAGCTCGCACTTCCGCGTCACCCGAGTTCCCTACCCTCCTCCCATTTTTTCCTTTATCTTTTTTCAACAAACAATGGAGTCCTTTTTACTCTTATCTCGCGTGGATTCCGCGAACAAATATGTTTTTTTCAAGGATATTGATAAGGATTATTATTATTTTTTTTTTTGTAAATTAACGGAGTTTGTAACGATGATGGGGTATAGCTGGAAATTATGAAACTCTTTATCTGTAAGCGATTCTCATGGGAAAACGTTTAGTTTGAATGTAATTTATGCCGGTGGTTAACTATCGTGATGTGCTATCAACTATGTTGTTTATTCTTGCGAGTTAATATTGATTGTTAACCCCCTTTTCTTATCAAGTAAGTTAAAAATTAATTTTCTTTATTGCTTTAAAAATTCGTATCTTACAATTTTTTAATATATTATGAAAAATCTTATTTTTAGTGTTTTATTTCAAGAATTCTAGTTTTTTGATTACAACAAACGTTAACTAAAAGACTTTAAATTTTTTCTATTTTTATCCCATATGAGACAATACTTTGGTTTTCAATACATTGTTAGTTCTGGATAAGCGCTATTAAAATTTTGATCACTTGAAAATAACAAACAAATAACAAACTTAACTCTACCAAAAGAACGATTTCCATAATTTTCGAGGCTAGCCTACTCATCTCGAACAAAAAGTCCTCAACTCTTTGACTTATCAACGAAACACCTCAGGTCTAGCCGGCTCATTCCCATGGGCATTCAGATGCAAAGCGCCTGCACCGGACTTCCTGTCCTCCCCAATCCTCCTCTCATTAGCCCCGTCCCGTATGCACCGTCACGGAGCCGCCCACCCCCACTAAAATTTCGCAAAATTATCGTCCTTGATAGCTTTCACTTTATCTTTCCAGAGCTGTTATTATATATCGCACGCATCATCCGCGTTACGTCCTCGGTGTTTAATTTCAATCTCGGGTGTACGCGTCACCCTTTCGCAAGACCGTTTTTCCATGACAACACAAAGAATATTTATTTCCCACAAGTACTCGGGAGAAAGTGTCGATGCTCGATTAAAATTCCCCTCCCCCCGGGAGTGATTTTAGCTAATGGGGAGGGGGGACGACGATGACTATCGAACCTCCGGGATATTATCCGGGTAACGATCGGAGGATACTTTTTTACCCGGTAATGAACTTTACCCACTTCGAGAGGAGCGCGGAGTTGTTCCTCAAGGATTCTTCGTGAAATATGGTTATTTGATGACGCTGGTTTTAAGCTTCAAGGTGTTAGGTTCGCGGAGTTTAGAATTTTTTTCTTTTTTTGTCCACCGAGCACTTTCGAGGGAAAAAATTATGGCTTTTGTGCGCGTAACTGTACACTGGATTGAAGAAGCTACCGTGTCTGACAAAAATATGCACGTGCTTCATTTTTATGAACTTACCGTTTATACCCGATTCTAAGACGCACTTTCAAATTAAAAAATTAAAATAAAATTTCTTTGAGTTACTTAAAACACGTTTATTCTTCAAGTGCATCAAACAATAATGTAAACACAACCGATCTACAGCCTTATAATGCAACTGTACGATACAAAGTCTCGGATAAAACTGAAGTAATATTATTGCTCTTGTAATACGCCCATAATAGTATATTATAGTACGAGTAACTGAGAACACGCATCAAAGATTTGATTTTGAGGTTAGAGTGACCAAGAATACTATAAA
This sequence comes from Encarsia formosa, assembly GCA_038277355.1. Lineage (NCBI taxonomy): Eukaryota > Metazoa > Arthropoda > Insecta > Hymenoptera > Aphelinidae > Encarsia > Encarsia formosa. The sequence continues at coordinate 6,472,536 of CM076187.1, forward strand.
TTAAGTTTTCAGGACGACCTAACTCAATAGGTTTCAAGAACTACTACTTCTGGTCACGGCCCTAATCCTTACTAATTAACCCGATTCTAAGACGAACCCCACTTTTTGAAATCTTAAAATTGAAAAAAAAAGTCGAGAAAAAAGTGCGTCTAAGAATCGGGTATATACGGTAATTTACTCGGTAATTTATGTCTGAAAAATGTTGTTTAAAATTTACAATACTTTTTAAGGTATATTTTTTCTTCTTAAAAATGATTGGTGTAATAATATTAAATCCTCTTACTTAGGTTCAATAAATTTTCATCTTTGACTGTCTTAATCCAAAAACAGTTTAACGATTCGAAAAAATCAAAAACTCGGCCGTCTTACTCCCGCAGAAACTCGTAAAAAAACCTCCTCCGAAGATTACCATAAACTACAATTAAGACGTTCCCAACGTTTTTTTTTTTCAAGGCTCCTCCTCTCGCACGCAAATTTAGTCATAAGTTCCGAAAAAGAGTACACTCCCCCGAAAAGAAAAAAAAGGCAAGTATACGCAGGTGTTAAGAAGCTCATCAACTCGGGCGCGAAACTCGTCTCGAATATCAACGAGCAGCATGACTTTCCCCGAAAAAAATTCGAATATCGAGTTCTCATCTGCCGCGCGGCGTATCAAATGCACTTTCTCTTAATCGCCATACTCGATCATTGTCGTAATTGCGCAAGTTCGCGCTTTTATTATTCGGGCATTATCAAGGTGAGGCTTAGTCAAATGATTTTGAGCAAAAATTTTGCTCGATACTTTCCCGCGGAAAACACGATACTTAGATCGAAGGAGATAGAAGGTAAGAAAGAAAAAAAAAAATCGTACTTCTCGCGAGGAGTGAACTTTCACGCCATAACATTACCCTTTATTACCCATTCACGCGGTGCGTTATTCCGGAAAATTCACCCGTGCGTGAGCGTCTTTTTCACGGGTTAATTGCTATTTTTAAACGTCCGCATGAGAATAAAGAAAAATATCCCATTTAGGAGACGAGGAAAAAAAAAAAAAAAGAAGGTGAAGATTTTCTGACTTTTACGGGCTGTTGTGAAGATAATAATTGAAAAGTTGAAAAATAATTAGAAAAATAACGAGCGGACGAGAGAGATAAATCGTTGGAGTGAAAAATTAAAATCCAGGAAAACACAGGCCCGTAAATAGCAGCGTGCGTGTGTGTTTAACAAGCGTCGTTATTAAAGTCTCGCGGATTATCTTTTGTTATTAAAAAAAAATTGACTTGATTATTTTTATTCGTGATTTCGTTTTTTTTCAGTGTCTTCATTATTCTTGTTAGTTTACTTCATCGTTGTGGTTTTCAAGTATAAAAAAAATTGAATTATCTTTGTTTTTCTTCTGAAGTAAAAAAAATTTCGATTTATTGAAAAAATAATCCGGAGGCTCTACATACCGAATAGTTGAAAATGTAAATATTTACTTTACACCTGACCGAGCTTTCGATTGATTTCTCAACAAACTGAAAAAATTTGAACCACTCATACAGAAGCTAACTGAGAGCTTGAACAAAGTATGAACGTTGCGTAAAGATAAAAAATTTGAACTTTCATGAAAAACAATTCATAAAGAATTTAAAAAATTATGTATTACTACAACAAACTATTGTTTTTGAAAAAAAAAAAAAAAAAATTAAAGTATGAACTTATTAAAGATAAAATTTGTACCGAAAGATTTGTCGGAATTATATCTGAATGAAATAAAAAGAGAATGAATAGAAATAATCTTGGAAATAATCATAAGATATTTGTTGTAGGATAGTCAATATGAATATCTATATAAAGATCTAATTTAGAATGAACAAGTTCGAATATTTTGATAACCCATTCCAACAACAGATTTATCAATGACGAACAAGAAATATTTTGACCTATAAAGCCATCTTTAAAAGTTTAGTATTTTTCAAAATCGAAAAAAAAAGCATAAAATTTTGATTCTGTTGTACAAGAGCAATCTTCATTATAAATATTGTTACTAGCAAAGACAAATATTTTCATTCTGATAATAAAAAAAACCAAAACATCTCGTTTTTCCACTACCCCGAGCATATTCTTCAAAAGCTATTAATCACCGACGAGTGTGTACGGAACCCCGAGCGAATGAAAAAAGGTCTCGTTTGATCAGACGTAGGTGCAAACTTATCGCTCGTAAAGGATCTCCGATCATCCCGTCCAATCTCGTAAAAATCTCTCTCGGGCACGTGACTCCCGGGTAACGAGGTTACACAGCCAACGACGACGAACTTGCGAGCCGCGGCCGTTAAACCAAAGGAGAAAACGGGTTAATCGGTACACATGCAACCCGATTCATCTTCTTCGGCTCGAAAGTCTATGGGAACCCGAGGGCGACAATTTTCGGAGGACTTTTATTTGTTTGACTTTGGTGAAATAATAATTCGAAAATTTACAATTTATTGTTTAAAAATTTTATTTGAACAAGCTCGACTGCAGTGTTCTCTTGACCTGCCGGTTGCGTCGCTTTGTTCCCACAGGTCAAAAGCCTCAAAGTACTTCAGTGAAACAATACTTTTTACTCGACTTTTTATATGTTACTATTATAAAATATTTAGTTTAATATAGTACGAGCAACCGGAAACACTCGCGGAAACACGCATTAAAGATTTGATTTTGAGGTTAGAATGACCAGGAGTAATATGATATACTATTAAAGTATTTTAGGGAAAATTAAGGCATTGGGTGATCTTAACGGAAAATTCCTTCCCTCGATCTCCACAAAATCACAGCTCGCATTGCGGGTTTTAAACGGTTTGGTTTGAAGAAAAAAAAGGCATTAAATATGCATACAATGAATTTCGTACACGTGTAGCAGCGCAGATTATCACCAAGATACGCGCGCACACGAATCAATCCCGGGACGGCGGCTCTGCAGTGCATGCGTCACCTAATCAAGAATGCAGATTTGCAGCGATCCAAATGAATCATAATGTAGTTTATGGATCCAGTAAGGGACTCCGCCTCGGACTCCGCTGCAGGGGGGGGGGGGGTTAATGAATGTTGTGCATTTTAAATTTTTAAGTTTACGTTAAATTTATTCAAATTTAAATTGCGTCAGGGTTTTGATTAAGCTTGTAGGTCCGTTGTGCAAGTTTTACTTCGAGATAAGGTCACAAGTGCACTCCCAAAATTGTATAAATTCTCGCAGGGCAATGAAGTATTTTAATTTTGTAATCAAAAGCTTGCTCTATTCCTTGATATAATATTTATTTTAGCTACTAAGAGGTAAACTTTCCTTTTCAGAATTAACAATTTCTAAACGCAAACACAACTTTACACCCCTCGCTCACGATTAACTGTAAATTTAAAGCGTGAAAAGGAGCCTTTTGACTTCGAAACTCCTTTGACGTTTCAACCCGATACCCCACCCTTGAAAAAAACTTGCGCTAAACCACAAAAATCACGAAAAAAACCTCTCATTACCGGGCTGCGGGCTCCCCTAAAGTAAAGCTCGCGGTCTCGTTAAAACAATATCAAAGGCGCAGCTCCTTACCCCGATAATAAAAATGCAAAGAGCGTGCCTCGTAAGTTTTTCGTCGACATGTGTGAAAACGCGCGCCGGGTATCGAGAGACCCCAAGCTCTGAAAGTCCGCCGCTCGCTCCCGAATACTGCACACACACAAAATGTTTCTTTGATCGCCAAGCGGCGTTGCCAAGTTTCTCTCTCTCTTCGCGTATGTAGCCTGCAGTATCGCAGCGCTCGAACTTTGTCATCCGGGCAGGGTCATTTTTTGAAATCGACTGTTTTGCAAGCGCGGTAGGGATGGTTTTAATTAAGGAAGGAAGAAACGAGCCGAGGCGATTAAAAAAAATATCCGCCACCGTCGGCAATTACGGAAACGAGCTTGAGCAAAGTCAAAGAAAAGACGTTCAAAAGGGCGTAAATTGCGAGAAGAGTTGAAACCCGAGGTAAACTAAGGAGGAAAAATTAATCAATGAAATATTCATCAGACGATTGAAATTAAATGAGGGTGAAACGGAGGAGGAGGTTGAACCAATATTGTAATGGGAACCCTCCCCCGAGATAGAAAAGTAATGAATTTTTTTCCTCCATCTTTTTTGGGTACACTGCTAAAACGGTCCGTCCTTATTCGACCTCGGCAATTACCGCATTCTTGTGCAACTCCAACTCTGTTATTATTCTCTTTCTCGGTAATAAACAACAACAACGCAAGAGAAAAAACTAGAGAGATTTTTTACTGACCCTGAAGCTCCAAGGCTCTAATCAACAACGACCACCGAAGTATCGAGTGCCCAAAAGGTTGTATACTCGATAGTTCGTTAAACTTCTCAACAACGAAAAAAGAGTTTCCCACGCCGCGGTAGTCATTGTAAACCAGCCCGCGAGTCCGACGATTATTCGGGTCCCGTCGTTTTCGGTCACGTATTGGTTTTGACCAACTATCGCCATCGCTTTTGTTTCGAGAATAAAAAAAACAGTGTCGTTTATGATATAATTCGATGGGTGAGGATCATCACCGTAGCTTGAATTAATACGTAGCAGGTGTAAAATTCGATCCTGCCCCGGTGTGGGATTACTTGCGGAGCGGAGGCATTATTAGATGCCTGCAATACAAGCCTCGGTAGCGTTTTAGAAAGGCTGCGGGCCAACAGGATGCGCCCCGAGTGCACATGTCTCATTAACGACTGTTTTTCGGCTCTCAAATTATTATACTTCGGTGCGGTTAAATTGATACAAATTAAAGTGAATTGGTGGAATTTTCATGGTTACAAATGTCGTTTTTTTTTTTTACTATTGATTGAAAGGTAAATATCAGTTTATTACATGGTAAACGTAAATTACAAAGTGCTGAGTCACCGAAATTAGGGTGTATTCACTGAAACCCATAGTATGTATACATTTTTAAAGTTCTTCCAATGATGCTAAACAAAATTTTCATTTTAAATTTAAATACAAATGTTTTTGAAAATTCAACTGCGTGCTTGAAAAAAAAAAATAAATAAACCTTAAACTGTTACGTCTCTTCTACACTGGCGGATCATCCAATCTTATAGACAGTAATGCAAATTTATCAGTTAATACATTTTTTTTTTTTTTTTTTTAAACTCAAAAAATAGCTTAGCTTCGCTTTTTCCAGGCGTCCCGTGATTTTTTGTTAACTTTTTTTTTTTACTCGAATCAAGTTGTGAAATATTCATACGAAATTAGCAGTAATCGTACGGTCTCTCAGTACACTGTTGTTCGCTCGACAACCAAAACGAACCAAACAGCGGGCATTGTCCACGCTCGCCATTGTTTAGTCGTCCTGCGTTTGACGAAACTCCCCCACCCCGAGGAGGATTCTACGAACGAAACAGAAAATCGAGATCCCCCGGCAAGAAGAAAATTTTCAAGGTTCTTCTCCTTTCATACCCATCCTATGGGGGGAGCGAAGAAGAAGCGCGCGTTTTACAAATTAAAAGAGAGCCTCTTCTTCGCTCCCTGTCAAAGCCAGTCTTTTCCGCACATCAAAGAGAACTGGATTAAACGCACCAAACTCGGAATAATTAGCAAACTTGCAAGCCGCTGAAGCGTGCAGGAGTCGGACAATCAATAGGTATCCCGGGCCTTATCGCGATCCGAGTAATTGACAGTTTGTATCAATCGTCACCGCCCGGAACTGGCTAAGCGAGTACGGGTAAATTACGAGTTCTTTGTTCTTCTTCGTATATATACTCACGCGGAAAATTGTAGGTGTCAAAACACTCCCTGGAAGAGAGATTTAGTGATCGTAATTTAGCACGCATGGTAACACTCACCTGAAACAGAAAATAAAAAAAAATCATTAGAGCTGTAAATATGACTTTTTACTCTAGAGCTGTAAATTTTTTACGTAATTATCGTTTGGCATTGTTGCTGAATTTTACAGGTGTAATTAATTTTAAACGCGCGTGCGAGAAATGTTTTTTTACCACCTCTAGTTTTCAAGGATTCGAAAAATTATTTCTAACGAATATGGTTTATCGTTTGGTTATATCATCCATTGTTCCTAATGGAGTTAATGGTGTATGGTTTCTCATGTGTTGTTAACGTCATAAGGCTTCGGAATACTCGTAGGTATATATAAAACACTTTCATAAGAATTTTTTTATTTTTCAAAACCACTCGATAAACCACGATTTAGCGGTAATTCAAAAATACAATTTTCCAATATACCCAGACAATTTATCCCGTACCGCGATACATACAGAGCTAATCGTCCGTCACGCGCACCGAGCCGGGAAAATTCGACGAAGTTTTGACGAGATGAGCTGCCGGGCGGGGATCGAATATTCCAGGTGAATTTTCTTCTTCCCCCTCCCTCCTACGAAGCTGCTCCCCCGCATATTGAAGTTTTTTCCTTTATCAAGTTGACTTTTATTTTTTTTTACCAAAGAGGTGCATGGTTCAATCTACATATTTATGAAGACTTGAGTTTCGAGAGTCTGAACGTAATTGTTTAACTCTGACAGTCGATTAAAAATATTAGTTTGAAAAATATTTTTGCTTGCTTTGCGGTTGATCGTTCTAGAAGCTAAAAAGTACTTTAATGTTGTTTTCTCTTGAAACTACCTTCCGAAAATTTTGAAAGTATCATTACTTATTGCATTAACATGAGCGCCACGAAAAGGTACTGAAAAAACTGTCAAAAACAATTTTAAAAAATCAAAAATTTATAAATATTTTTACGTTAGAGTTTCCTGCACATTAAAGTTCATTTTGTCTTTGTTAAAAGTCAAGGCATCGTAATAATATTTAGGTGTATAATAAAAACCCGTCAAGCAGTTGAGGATGATACTTTACTTAGCGAATTAAAGCTAAAAGCTATTGAAGAATCGCACGAGTTTGCATAATTTACTGCTCGGTCAACTAACTTTCCGAGTGAGACGTTTGCTTAACAGTGCTTCGTACACAGATATTCTCAGAAAATTTATAAGCGAGGAATATTTAAAAAGTGTGTGTACGTGAGCGAACTTTTTTTTTTTTTTAAACAAACCTGTTTCACTCCTTTCATGGTTACTTTTGAAATGAAAAAAATTTTTTTATAAATTTTTGTCGAAAACAAATGAAAAATATTCATAAACCGTAAATTTGATAGTAACTAATATCTTTGAAAATCGAGCGGGTGAAAAATTAGTTTAAATTTTGTTATTACTTTTTATTTTTTGACAATACACATTTGGTTAGTTTTGACTCAATACACTTAGGTAGGCTAATTCAAAGTGTTGGTGTGGCTCAAGCTTCAAACTTTTCACCCACAAAAACTTCCGTTCCAAAAAAAAAAAAAAAAAAAACATGAAAACGAGGTCACTTTAGGGTAACAAAAAACCCGTCTTCGTAAACGTTGAAAAAAAAAACTGTAATAAATTGCGCAACGAGGAGAAAAATAACTCCGCTGCAGCAGCCGTGGCGTAGGGTTTCTTATTTTGGTAAGAGGAGACAATGATTTCCGGATGCAGCTTCCGCGATGATTAATTGCCTCATTTTTTTCACATTCAGAGTCTCGCATCAGATTTGAAGAAATTTTCGTCCGCGAATCCTCCCAAAAAAAGGCCTCCCTTAATTAGGACTGCTTTTTTTTTTTCAAGGGGGTTGGTACGAGAGCAGCTGGGCAAGGTGTTCCCGAGCACCGAAATATCGAGGGGCTGCCTTTGTTCGGGGCTGGATGGAGCATATGGCGCGTGTTGATTTAGGGGCCCGAGGTCTCTCCTCAACTTTTTCAGCAGATAAGCGCGGGTATAAATTTGATTTTAATTACCTGCCTTTCATGAATAATTAATCGTGCATTGCTCCCCACGTATTATACAGTTCTGTTTAAAAGTAGGTTTTCGATTTTTAAAATTAAATCGAGAATTTGCCCCGAGTGCAATCGATGACCCGTGCATGTCTCATTAACAACCAACTGTTTTTTGTGGTATATTTTCGGCTCTGAATTTATTATACTCCGATCAAAAAATTCTTGTAAATTCCTTGAAGTAAGACAAACAAATTTTCTATTTGATACAATGATGGTTGTCAAAGTCGTTTTAGAGAAATAAAAATCAGTTTATAAATTTTTTTTTAACATGCACTCTTATTCCACAAGTTAAAAAAATCCACGAGTCAAGTATCATTTTAAAAGTAAAAATAAATTTCAGTATTTTCAAAATTTATTACACCGCGAGATGACTCAATGATCGAAGGGAATCGACGATACCTTCAAGGTCGAGAATACAGACGGCTTCCGTTGCTCGGCTACGCCCCGTGATTCCAGCGAAATTAGCCTATAATTTTGAGAAAACGCATCGCTCGTCCGGTCGCAGAGGTGATAAAACTGGCTTCCCGCGTGTACATGAACACTCGACTTTTTACAAACGAGGGAACAGCGCTTTGTTTGTTTTTACTCCGGAGAAAGATTGAATGGGATTCTTCCACCAAGGTCGTCGTACTTTTGATTCATTGTTCGGGTTTTAAAGATCGATATTAATTTATACGTACACCGCGTTTGGAAAATATATATATACTGAATACGAGATACAAAATTCGAGTTGGCCTTGAATTTTTTCTTACACTCGATGTTGTGGGTGCAATAAAATTTTGAGTATAACCATCTGAATGTAACACAAATTTTTGTGTACTTTTTTTTGTTTTTTATATGACCTTAGGTCGAGCTCGAGGTGCTAAATTTTGTTTTCGAAAAAAATTTTTACATTTTTCGATAAATATTTGTTACTTAACTTTTATAAAACAAAAATTAATTTTGTTTTAGACTGTGAAAAAAAAAAAAAAAAAAAAAAAATATAAGTCAAACCATAAAATCGTAAACATTAAGTTCTTTAAAAAGTGTAAATTTTGAATTAAAAATATTCAATTTATAATGAAAAAAATTTTTTTATTACAAAATTAATAGTGTTTTTGAAAACTTTATTTATACAATGAATGCTGGTTCGAACGTTCGGGACTCGAACTCAGTAGCCTCTATCAGTCATTAGAGCCATTCTTTCAGTAAAGTGTCCGTCATTACCCCACGGACTCAAAGTTGACAATCGTCAACTAACAACCGTAACTCACCCATTAAACCCACCCCTGGTAAAAAAACACAAAGCTGAGGCCTCGGCTGAGGCGTACATCGGAGAGGGGATAAATTGGCCGAGTCCTCGAGATGGTGTTTTCGTACATACGGGTGAGGGGCGCGAAGGCTCTTAATCGCGAAACTCAAGAAAGGTACTCGAGTGCAGCAGGGAGAACAAAGGGCGCGAGCCTTTTCAAGGTTAAAGGGGCGCAGGGGAGGGGGGAAAATCTTGAGCGAATTGAGGGATGCATGGAAATCGAGCCACGGCCGGCCCGCATCGGAGCTTTCCTTTCTCATGCACCAGATGCAGGGTTGAAGAGAGAGAGAGAGAGAGAGAGAGAGAAAGGGTGAGGAATTGTATGTATATAAATTTTTTATTGTTCGCGTGGCGGTGTTATAAGACCGTTATTGATGACTTTTTTTGACTCCTGGTGCTTGCGGACTCCTTTGTTGGGGCTCTCCCCTTTTTTGGTTTTGTGTTGAACTTTGTTTGATGAAAAGGGGTGGATTGGATAATTATTGAGGTTTATTTAAAATGTTCGAATGTTTAAGAATCTTTGATTTTCATTTAAATACCACTGTGATAATTAATCGTAAGGTAGAGCGCTCGACTTTACAGTCAAAGTTGGCTGGTCCGAGTCTCTATCGATAATACAAACTAATATCATTGAAAGCTTGAAAAAATCTCTCTAAATCACTTGTCATTTTTTTTTTTTTTTGTGATCTTTTTTACCAAGACACGGTACACAATACAAAACTAATAATTCATACCAAGTACTTGAAAAAAAAATTAATCATTCTGCGGAACGAACGATTCGTTCCGCATAAGCGTTTCGAACTCGAGTCTCATGATTTTTAAAAGAAAAAAAATTTTCTTAATGATCTCTGTTTGTGCAATCAAAAACATGTTACAAACATCCGATCGCCGCCACAATAAATTTTCTCAACTTTTTTTCAAAATCATCAATCAAGCTAGTAGAGAAAGTAAAAACAGTCGGAAAATGTGGGTAAAAAATCGGTCCGCCGCACATCAAATTTCAATCGTAGCCGCAGAGAAAGCGAAAAAAAAAAACATCCCCGGGGCACACGACAATGATTACCTGCATAAATCGACGTCCGACGTTGTTTGCGTATAAACAACACACGCCATTAGTTTTCCTCGGCGAGCAGCTACAACAAAACGTGGACCGAGCTCAGCTGCGAGCGTCCTTATTTTCTCCTCCTCCTTCTCCCCCACATCAGCACACAAAGGAGCCGGAAACGAAGGTCGAGGATGGTAGCGCTTAGCGTATGCATTTATACACCCGCGCCATTTTACTTCGCTAATGGAGGGGAGGAAAAAACTTTTCGGACATCCGGTTGTGGAATACACCCGAAAATATTTTGATGATCAGAAAAGGCTCGTACTTAGTGGAAGAAGAATGAGGAGGATAGAAGTGCATGCACGCGAGTAAGAGGAGACGACGACATTGTCGATTGTTACACAGCGAGGAGAGGAGATGCATAGACCAAAGGGTCAACGGACCTCGCTGACTGCATGCATGCGAGTATAAAGCCCCGCTGCTGCGACCGAGCGAGCGTACCCGGGCGATTTATATTTAGTGTTCCGGAAGCCGCATTTGCCGGGACCTCCGATTTATCGATGATAGGTGCTCGGAGGGACGACCGAGTTGAGACTCTCGTTTTTATTTCAAGCTGTGGGGTACCGAAAATTTGTTACAAATTTTACATTTGTCGAAGTAGTTTTGAGATTAATAAGTTGATTGAACTTTGAATTATTTTGGGTGCTTGAATAATGTTCTCAAAATTGTGCGAGATTATTTTAGCAAGCAAAAACATTGTAAATTTTACATGTGTACACTTTGAGATTTTATGCATCGAAAGAATCTTAAGATTGAGCAGTTGATTGATTGAAATTATTATTCTTCTGAAAATCATACTTAGAGACTATTTTATCAATCAAAACTTTGAATTTAACACGTGTTAAAATAATTTAAAAACTCAGCGCTAGAAAATTAACTAGTCAACTTGAACTGCTTTTAACAATTTACAAAATCTTTGATCGTGAGAGATTCTTTTAGACATAAAAAAAATAATGTGTTCAAATTCACATCATAAAAACTCGATAAAAATCAAACATTTGATTCTAAATGCAGTACATCATAAAAAATGTGTAAAATTTTATGTTCGTAACTCCGAAGATTCCTACGACCAATAAATCAAAGGGAATAATATTCAATGACCTCACAATTACCAGGCACTACCGCGACCTCAAACCCTTGCAGCGATGGGCCGATTGCGATAAGAGAGAGAGAATTCGCGAAAGCCATTTTATTGTCTCCCTATTGCGCACGATCCTCCTGCAAGAAAAAAGAACTACGACTAAGGAGGATGTGCACTTTAACCCCCTCCTCCTCGGCATTTATCACATTGTCGACTCCTTAAATCTCCCTGGCTGCAGTGTCCCTGCTCGTATGTTGCACCGATCGATTCGAGTACTCGATAAGAGTTACGCGCCGGGCCATTAATCGAAGACAAATTCGAGGAGGACTAAGGGACCCGGGTTTGCTGCTGACCACGAGAGACGAAAATAAATGTATTGAATATTTTTAAATTACATTAGAATTTGTGAGACTATAAAAAAAAGATTCTTTTTCCTTGGGGTTATGAAATTTATAGGTCTGTAATAAAAAAAAAAAAAAAAAATTCCTATTTTTGAAATTAGAAAAAACAGAAAAATTCTGCGGTTGTGTGTCATCGAGGGCGAGCGATTAATTCCCAATGATTATTTCGAGCTCTAAAAACATGCGATGTTTTTTTTTTTTTTTTTTTTTGTAATCAATTCTTCGATTAAACTTTGAGTTGTTATTATTATTTTTCAAATAAATTATTTCATTTGAAAATAAAATCAGTTAGGAACAACAAGAAAAACAAGTTATTTCAAAAACATTGTGCGTATACCTTTTTTCTCAAAAGTAAATCGTAAAAAATCGAGTAAAAAATTGGCTCCGTATTTTTTTTTTTTTTTATTGCAGCAACCGGTTTTTTATTTTTTGATAAATCACAAGTAAGAATTGATAAGGCTGTCAATGACCGCTCGCAAATTTAACTTTGAAATACGATTGTCCCGACCCCTCAAAATATATTGCCCCTGTTGTACTTTATCTTTAAAACCCTAAAAACAGAAAAAAATTTCAATTCCAAAGATTCTAATTGAATAAACCTTTCTCTCTCTGGCAATAACACTCGAACATGCCCACCCGCACTCTTTACCTTGAGCGCCTCCGCGCACAATACCGGGTGGCCTAAAGCCCTACAAAATCTATTTGCGTAATTACGGTAATCCTAAGCTGGTGCAGCAAGACCGGTAGCCGAGCCCAAATTTACAACGGCGTAATCCGTAGACTGGCTTTTACGACGTTTAGACAAGCGGCGATCAATACACGCTGTAAATAATCGTAGATCCTTCGGCAGGTAGGAATATTTTTCGGGAGGTAAGCGATCCCCCCGCTCGTAAAAATAGGCAGCTCCGTGGCTCCTCGGATTTCTCCCCTCTGCACAGCAGGAGCGGTAGGAGGGACCAACGATTTTTACAAGAACCAGGCCTTCTAGGAATGCTCCTCTGGGTTATTGTTTTTTTCGAGAGGCCCTTGCAATTAAAAAGATGATCGGTTTTAGGAAAGTAGTTTTTTTTTTTTCGAGTGTGTAGGTATGCTCCGTCGTAAAAATATCAAAAGGTTGTTTACCGTTGCAGCAGCAGCAAACCTCGGAGAAAGCATGCATGCACGCGGTTAAGTGCATTTTGAAATTTAAGTTACGCTTATTTGACTTTCGTAAATTGAAAATATCGAGACCCGCGCGCGCGTCAAAAGAAATATTCAACCGGGCGAGGGTTTACGGTTACCGGGGGGGGGGGGGGCAAAATTTCGGGACTTTAATTTTTCGCTAATTTTTTAAAATTAATAAGCTGTGGCAAGCGACGATTAATTTCAATAATTCTCTCATGAATAATTCAAGGACAAATTTTCAGATTTATTAAAAAAATGCCTGGAGTGGAGCTAAGTTTTTTCGAAAAAACGCTATATTTAATTACGGTTTTTGGTACGAAACGCCCTGTCTAGTCTAACACTTCTCGAAAAAAAGAAGTCTCGAAGAAAAATCATAAACAGCCCTCGTTCGACTCGTAAGTCTTCCGGGGCACATAACGAGTGCCGCTGCTGCAGATCGATTTGACTTTTCTGCCCCCTTAGCTAGGAATCCGATTACCACTACGCGGGCGTCTTCGCCGCGGCGTCCGTGCAGCAGCAGCAGCCTCGTACTTTCTCTTCTTCTCCTCCTCCTTCTACTCTGCGGTGTGTCCGTTATGTCCGAGAAGGGACGACGACGCCGAAGCTTCGTGTGTTTTCGGAGGAGGGAACAATGTTTTGAGAGCGAGCGAGGATTAAGCCGAGTTTCGGGGCTTGTTACGACGGATGAATCTTACCTTTTCGGGGCTGAGATAAGTGTGTGCTTTGATTTAATTCTATCAGCTTAGAGTTATTTACTTTTTTTTATTTTAATGAGTTTTTTAAATGCTCTTATTTGATTGTCGGTTTTAGAAATTACATAATGCATTTTTTTTCTTGTTTGAGTTTAAAATTTTTTGATTTTCACTAAACAGAACTAAGAAAAAATGTTTCTACCATGATTTATTAATCACCAGGTCATAAATACTTTATTTATCTATTTTATTTGTTACTATAGAGGTTATAAATTCAAGTATATAACCATAACTCGAGAATCATATCTTACTTAACATTTAAAAAAAAACTTTTTCTACAAAACTTTATAATTTCAAGATAATTTTCAACAAGTCTACGTACTTCACAAGGCTTAAAAAAAATTTTTAAATTACCAAAAAACTAAATAAATAACGAAAAGTTTTTTATTAAATTATTTAAAGTAATTGGAGGAGCAAATTTCAAAAAAAAAATCTGTAGACGCAAAAAAAACTCATACCTTCGTCGAGTTACTCCGCTCAAAATTCATTTTACGACCTTTTATCACACTTTTTTTTAACGATTTAATTAAAGGCCCCGGCTCGCATTATTTTTTATCAAGCACTTATCGTAACACACTTATCACGAGGGCCACGTGTCGTCAAAAAAAAGTATCCCGCTCCTCGCAGATGCGCATCGAGCTCGGCATCGAGACATGTTCACTGCTCGCCACTCACTTGAATATAAAAAAAAACCCCTGCCAATCTATCAATTCCCCGAGATTATAAGCGCACGGTAGAAAGCTTAATTGAGGTTCTAAAACTGTAAACATGTCATTTTCCGGTAATTTTCATCGCGTAACCTGTACTTTTCCGGGTATTTGAATATCCCCACCGAATAAAAAAAAATCCTACTCCCTCTATTCGCGGGCGTTAATTGGCGCTCTCTCTGCTCCCCCGAAATCATCAAAGTTTTTCAAGGCTGCAGGATACAGGAGTGTAGAGCAGGCCCAAGGCCTTACGTAAGGACGTACAGTTTGTGTGTGGCATGGCATGGCGCTGCTGCACTTTCGCCTGCCTGGCTGACTGGTTGGGCATTAGAAGCACAATGTGTGTGTAGTGCCAGATGCAGCACCGCGGGTAGGACAGCTGGATTGCTTTTTCGGACGCAGATGCATGCACGTGCGGGGAGAGCTAATGCCTACACCTTCGATCACCGCTGCATGAAGAATAAAAAAAGAAAAGAGAGAGACTTTTTTTTGTGTTTGAAGAGGAGGAAGAAAAAGTTCCTAACCGCGCGCGCGGTGACTCGGCGAGATATCTTTATTTGCTCAACCTCAAAAGAGCTGGATGGAGATAGAAAAAAAGGGTATAGGTACGGTTGGATTTTTGTGGCCAAGCTATCGTAGGATACTTTACTACTTTTTTATTTATTTTATCTGTGGGATGATAAAGTTCACCGTAATAAAAGTGTCGCACTGAACTTTTTTTCCCAGTACGCATAATTATTCACAGGCTAATGCTTTTGAGGCTCTATTTACGAATATAAATAACGAAAACGTGACGTACTCTAGCGTCAACTGGGGAAAAAAATGAAGAATAAAATCCCCCACCTTCCCCCAGCAGTGCAATGTTTCATACACAAAGGCCGCGCTGCTGCTGCTGCACTGCCAAAAAATTCGACGATAAAAGCGAGTAAGCCGACGATTAATAGTACTCGGGGCACCGTAAAAAGGTGGATAAATAATAACCCCCGAAAGCGCCAATGAGCTCATCTTATTCTTCATCATCCCCCCGTTGTATACACACACACTTACAACACATACGCACTTTCATACACACGCATAAAGGCGCGAGTCACCCCAACACTCACCGCTTATTCGTCTCATGACTGTAGCTTCGAGTAGATTCGCTGTCCGTGCACGATGCTTGCAACTAGGAGATCATCGCCGTCCGCAACCTTGGCCCCAGCAGCAGATCCGGATGCACCACGCTGGTACGCGCCATGGCACACAAAGCTAACACAAATCTATTCAATTCAAAGCACTTTCCAGGTCTAGAACACTGTAAGATCAAGATTCACACTCCACACACAATCTCGGAAACACTTTCGTACTCGTACTACACGACCGATAAACAAACAAATTACGATAGAGGAACAACAATAAGACTGACAGGGAGATCAAGCGCGCACGTCCTGCCAACGCAGACGCCGAGCGCTGGCTGATGCCCGCGAGTGTCCGCCGCCGGTCGCGCGCGAGCTCAACGACCCGACGCTAGCGCCACCTCGCTGGTTAGGAATGACCGCACCAGAGGGAGCTACCCTACGGCGCTGTTATTTTTTGTTATCGCAAGCGGCGGACACTTGTTTGCACGGTTTTTGGAATAATATTGATCGAAAATGAAGAGGAGGAGGAAGGGACTGACTGTACGGAAGATAAATCATTGCAGCGGAGTGACATGATTAGGCTGTTGGTTTTTCCAAGTGTAAATAACATTATTGGCGGAAGAATTTGCGAGAGGAATTTCTACTGATTAGCTGGAAATTTATTTACTCGTTGAAATTGTTTAACGAGTAAAATTGACAATTTTTGAATGAAGTTGAATTAGAAACGAAAAAAATATAATATGGGTTCTGTTTAATGAGTATAGTAATTGCGATCACTGAATGATAAATATTTTATAAGCTTTTATGCCATCTATATATTTGAGAATTAAATTTATCATACATTTGTTTATCATAAATTATTTCAAGAATTCTGTGTTTGAATTATCAATATTTTTATAAAGAACCAATATCTTTGCAGATAAAAAACTTGATAATTTTCTTCGACTCAAATTATTTTTAAAAGTTGAAAATTTAATGAAGATTAAAAAAATTCATTTATGAGATTTAATTGTAAAAACAACATTATGTAACAATAACCTGTGACTGCGAAATTTTTGAAATAGAATTTCAATTTTTTATACATGACCAAAACTATTAGCTGAAAATATAAGAATATCCATGCACAACCAAACCTTTCTAGCCATGGATTGGCATCCAAAAAACTTATAATTTCATTAATTTTGGGATATCTGTTTCTAAAAAAACAGAATCTTAGCAATTAAAACTTTAATGAACGAAGAAGTTTATTAATTGTGAAATCGCGATATCCGATTCTACATCAAAACTCATCAGTGAATCAATATTGTTTTGAAAAATATCGAGTTTCAAGACTGCGTAAAGATATTTCAACGAAGAGGATGGATTTTTTACACTAAAGAGCTTTGTTAAAACTTTTGCCCCCTTTAAAGAAAGGAGACCCTTTTTCGCCAATCAAAATAATGCTCAAGAACGAACCTCATTTTAAACTTCGGCCCTTTAAAAACTTGCTTATTTTATAGAAACAGGTATCATAGATAAACCATTATTCTCGATTTTATGCTGATCCAGAGGATAAAAATCGACGACAGTACATCCGTAAGAGTTATTTTGAAAATTCAATTTCAAGTTTCGATATTAATACGTAGTAAAAAGCAACACAATTGTACAGTCAAAATTGAATCTATTAAGGCTTACGGCACCCCCCCCGGTTGGCAGGAATTTAATTCGCGCCCGCGTCATTCCATTGTGTTGGGCGCGGGTAATATGGGGAAGTCAATTGCACGACTGCTTCCCCGGGTGCGGTGAAGGACAAAGACGTGGTGGGTATCATAAAAAAGTGTTTTCAGCCTGCCGAGAGACAGAGACGGAATACATCGATAGTGCAGCAGCCGGGGCTTTTGTCGAGCTCACAAAAAAAAATCTTTTCTTTTTCTTTTTTTTTACGTTATCACGAGAATGTCATCACTAGTGCACTTACTTTGAGCTTCCTCTACTAAAACTTTTTTTTTTTTTTTTTTTTTTTTTTAAGACTGCGTATAAAAAAGAAAGTTTTGAGTGTATCTTTTTTTTAAGAATGGTTCGCTCAAATGTACCTCGATCAAAGGTTATTGCAGTCGTTACGTTTTATAAATTTTTAAAAAAATGATAATTTAGAATTAAATTTAAATATGATTATTGATACATAAATGTAATTTTTTTTGAAAATTTTTTCATTCTGATTATTTATTAAACTAGCTCTTCTGAGCACGCTTCAAGCGCGCATAGGAAAAAATAATAAGAGTAACCTCAAAATGCACTTTTCGAATATTTTAAAAACTTGTTCACCAATCAGCTCACGAATAAAAATCTTACGCAAGATGGCGATAGCTCTCTTTTATAAAGGGAAGAAGAAGAATATAAAAGTATAAGGTAAACTTATATCTATACATATTATAAGAGATTACTTCCTTATATTTAAAATACTTTTAAAAATTTGTTGTTTCAAAATCTAGTCTGCTACCATCTTGAAAAAATAGATCCCCAAAAATCAAAAGAATTAATTCAAACACCGATGTAAAATCCGTTAATCACCGAGCTTGCAGAATTAAAAAAACTCGGCAGTAGGTATAAATATTAATATCGAAAACCAATTACTGAAATTTCATTAAGAGTGCTATACACACCCAGGATAAGGAATCTATATCACTCGATCGGATGAAATAAAAAAAGTCCTCCGCGATGGTGCAGGTGGCATTAACCTCTACGAAACCCGCTCGCCCCCGGCCGGCCGGTCGGATCTATTGTCCTCTCGCCGGCCGGCGTTGCCAGAAGGTGCCTTCACAGTGGCAAGTCTGAGAGTCGTTTGACTTATTATAGCAAGGTACGAGATAGTCAGTTGGATTTTAAAAATTATGTTAAGCAAAAAGTTGAGCAAGCTGAAAATCTTCGTCACACAGTTAAAATGGTTATAAAAATAAGTATGAAAATTTTTGACTATCCAGTGGAGTAAAAAAGGCCGCTGATAATGAAAATGTAAAATTAAATCATCTGCAAAATATGTGTATTGGTGTTGAACTTTTGTTTTGCCCAGTTGTGCTAAGAAAAATTACCTTTTCGGATCAAAAAAATTTTTTATTTTTCAATCTTCTAATCGCTTAACTCTGCTCGAACAGTTTTAGATTTGCTGTGCTTGAAAATTATGGATCTCGGAAAGAAAAAATTAGATCATATCACGGCAGATACAAAAGATCTTGAATAGCCATCATCGATCCGTGTATTAGATATATTATTTTAACCACCCAGATGATTGTCAAAAAAAGTTTATTTTCAAAATATATTTTTCAAGAATTTTTATCCTGAACTAGACAGGAATTTTTGCCTAACCTTGTTTATATATTTGTTTAGCTCTTCCGGGATCTTCTCAGACAATTTTAATAATGCTCAACTATGTCGCGCTGAGCTAGGGCATTTTATTCATTGCTCAAATTCACTTTGCCCTGTTCAAAAAATTTTATTCACCGGTTTGGAAAGTTTAATTTTTGCTTTTTTGGAAAGCTATATTTGGCTCAAACATTTTTTTCGCTCTGCCATGCTCGGAATTTTTTTTTTTTTTTGCTTAGCAATATTTTGCTTTGCTCGGACATTTTTTTTTTGCTTAGCAATGCTTTGCTTTGCTCGGACATTTTTAATTTGCTCTGCCATGCTCGGAAATTTTTTTTTTTGCTTAGCAATGTTTTGCTTTGCTCGGACATTTTTAATTTGCTCTGCCATGCTCGGAAATTTTTTTTTTTGCTTAGCAATGCTTTGCTTTGCTCGGACATTTTTACTTTGCTCTGCCATGCTCGGAAATTTTTTGCTTTGCTTTGCCTTGCTCGGAAATTTTTTGCTTTGCTCTGCCATGCTCGGAAATTTTTTGCTTTGCTCTGCCCTACTCTGCCATACTGAGAAATTTTTTGCTTTGCTCTGCCATGCTCTGCCATGCTTGAAAACTTTTTACTTTGCTCTACCCTGCTATGCCCTGCTCTTCTCGGATGTTTATTTTTATTATTTGCTTTAAAAAACACTAATTACGCAACAATACATAATAACCCTGTTGAATGTCCACACGTAACATTATTTTCAAGTAGATGATTATAAAAAGGAATCAAATATGGATATAGTTAATTATTTAATGATTTTATAGCCTCTTATGTCATAAATAATCAACAAATTGTTTTTTTTTTTTTTTTTTTTTTTTTTACGTGCTTTTCTTTAACTCACAATGTTTCGTCGTTGTCGTCGTACGTTCAAAACTGCCAAGCTCTAGAACTTGGAGCTTGTAAGACCTGGAGGTCTGAAATTTTGCAGAGGGTCTAGGTTCGGATGACAATACATGAATCCGTAGTCACTTATCGACCTGAACCTCCAGGTCGCCGATGACGAGGGTACCTGAGGGAGTCATCTCCGAGAATTTGGGCTAAATTTTTCGGGGATGACTTTGAGGATAGTTCTAGAGTATTTATCGAGGCAATTTGAACCTTAGTACCAAGGTCACCGATGATGGGGGTACCCGGGGTACCTGGGGGTCATCTCCAAGAATTCGGGTCGAATTCTTGGAATATGACTTAGGATAGATTTCGGGGGTGTTTTAGGGCATATGAGAAAGAAGTTTGAACCTGGAGAGCCAGGTCGACGATGACGAATGTACCTAGGGAACCTGGAGGTCATCTTCGAGAGTTAGGGACAATTTCGGCGGAAATGACTTTAAGAGGTAATATAGAATATTTATCGAGCCAATTTGAACATTAGTACCAAGGTCACCGATGATGGGGGTACCTGGGGGTCGTCTCCGAGAATTCGGGTCGAATTCTTGGGATATGACTTAGGATAGATTTCGGGGATGTTTTAGAGCATATAAGGAAGAAGTTTGAAGCTGGAGAGCCAGGTCGACGGTGACGAATGTACCTAGGGAACCTGGAGGTCATCTTCGAGAGTTAGGGACAATTTCTGCGGAAATGACTTTAAGAGGTAATATAGAATATTTATCGAGCCAATTTAAACATTAGTACCAAGGTCACCGATGATGGGGGTGCCTGGGGTACCTGGGGGTCATCTCCGAGAAGTATAATTTAGTTGAACAAAAATGCAGAACTTTTAAGTCATCTCCGCAGAAATGGGCCCAAACAAGCTCCAAGTTCTAGAGCTTGGCAGTTTTGAACGTACGACGACGACGACGAAACATTGTGAGTTAAAGAAAAGCACGTAAAATAAAAAAAAAAAACAATTTGTTGATTATTTATGACATAAGAGGCTATAAAAACATTAAATAATTAACTATATCCATATTTTATTCCCTTTTATAATCATCGACTTTAAAATAATGTTACGTGTGCCACACGTGTGGCTCACACGTGTGGACATTCAACAGGGAAGTTGACCACAATAATATCAACAGTAATAGTTAAAATTAGTAAAAAAATAATTATTAATCACATTTGAAAAACATGTCACTTTCAACAATGATTAGTTTGTACTTTGTAGTGGTTAATTGCATATAATTAAATAATTTTTATTTTTTCTAGGACTTTATTGTTACTACAGTTTTTTTCAAAAATGTTTAATATGACTTCACAGTAGTAATATGAAAAATTTTAACAAAAATACTAAAAAATAATAGTATAATAAATGTTTTGATAAGGTATCGAGTATGGATTTCACAGAGAAATAATAAATTTGTTCCTTAAATAAAAGTAAATTAACACATCTTAATTTAATTAACATATCTTAATTTTTTTTTTCGAATCACTACATAATGTAACTAAAATAATTTCAGAGCTTTTTACTGGAATAGAATCCTATTTGATTTAAAAAATAATTTTTTGTCTTAGTAGTGGCGAATTTTAGAATAGTTATACGGTAATAATAACAATTATGTATCTAAGATACTAAAAAAAATATGTTCACAGTGGGTAATGAAGTTTTATCTTTGAAATTAGGTGAAAAAAATTATATACTACTGTAAAACGAAAACGATTTGTTTTGATTGGTTAAAACAAACTTGAGTATTATTTTTCTTTCGTACTGAGGGAAGTAATCGTAAAAGCGATTTCTCACTTCCTAGTTTTGATATTTAATTTAGACCAAGAAATAAATTAATTAATATACTGAAAACCTCAAGCTGGACAAAGTAGTCAAAGATTTTTTTTCAATTATTTGCTTTCGGAGTGACAAAAGTTATTGCAAAACGACTTACTAAAAAAAATATTCAATTTTATCACTCGTAATTATTATTTATGTTTTCAGTTGAAAGTGAAATTAAAAAAGAAGATAACTCATTTGGATTCGATTCTATTATTTTTTTAATACTTTTCGCATTCATAGTGACCTTTTAAATATATTGTAAAATGATCTTGCTCAGTGATAATATTTAATTTTTCTTACATGCTAGTATTGAGTTATGCTCACAGTGAGTAGGAATCACCTTCTTAACTACGAAGGCAAAATAGTATATTAAGTTTGTCTTAATCAATTCAAAAAAAATTGTTTTTGGTTGACAGAAGTGTTTTATTTTTTTCACTTAATTTCAAAGACAAAGCTTCATTACCCACTGTGAACATATTTTTTTTAGTATTGTAGATACATAATTGATATCATTACCATAGAACTATTCTGAAATTCGCCACTACGAATACAAAAAATTATTTTCTAAACCGAATGGGACTCTATTCAAGCATGAAGCATTGAAATTATTTTAGCTATATCATGTGATGAGAATTCTTTTGAGTTCAATCTCGATATTCTATTTTGACTTCGTAGTTAGGAAAGTGATTCCTACTACACTATTCTATTATTTTTTTATACTTTTTGCGTTCGTAGTGACCATTTAAATTTATTGTAACATGATTCTTCTCAGTGATAATATTTAATTTTGCTTACATGCTAGTATTGAGTTATGCTCACAGTGAGTAGGAATCACTTTCTTAACTACGAAGGCAAAATTTTGAACATATTTTTATTTAGTATTGTAGATACATAATTGATATTATTACCATAGAACTATTCTGAAATTCGCTATAGTAAGAATACCAAAAATTATTTCCTAAACCGAATAGGACTCTATTCAAGCATAAAGCATCGGAATTATTGTAGCTATATTATGTGATGAGAATTCTTTTGAGTTCAATCTTGATATTCTATTTTGTCTTCGTAGTTAAGAAGGTGATTCCTACTACATGATTCTATTATTTTTTTATACTTTTTTGCGTTCATAGTGACCTTTTAAATCTATTGTAAAATGATCCTTCTTAGTGATAATATTTAATTTTTCTTACATGCTAGTATTGAGTTATGCTCACAGTAAGTAGGAATCACCTTCTTAACTACGAAGACAAAATAGTATATTAAGTTTGTCTTAATCAATTCAAAAAAAATTGTTTTTGGTTTACAGTAGTGTTTTTTTTTTTTTTTTTCACTTAATTTCAAAGACAAAGCTTCATTACCCACTGTGAACATATTTTTTTTAGTATTGTAGATACATAATTGATATCATTACCATAGAACTATTCTGAAATTCGCCACTACGAATACAAAAAATTATTTTCTAAACCGAATAGGACTCTATTCAAGCATAAAGCATCGGAATTATTGTAGCTATATTATGTGATGAGAATTCTTTTGAGTTCAATCTTGATATTCTATTTTGCCTTCGTAGTTAAGAAGGTGATTCCTACTCACTGTGAGCATAACCCAATACTAGCATGTAAGAAAAATTAAATATTATCACTGAGAAGGATCATTTTACAATAGATTTAAAAGGTCACTATGAACACAAAAAAGTATAAAAAAATAATAGAATCGTGTAGTAGAAATCACTTTCCTAACTACGAAGGCAAAATAGAATATCAAGATTGAACTCAAAAGAATTCTCATCACATAATATAGCTACAATAATTCCGATGCTTTATGCTTGAATAGAGTCCTATTCGGTTTAGGAAATAATTTTTGGTACTCCTACTATAGCGAATTTCAGAATAGTTCTATGGTAATAATATCAATTATGTATCTACAATACTAAATAAAAATATGTTCACAATTTTGCCTTCGTAGTTAAGAAAGTGATTCCTACTCACTGTGAGCATAACTCAATACTAGCATGTAAGAAAAATTAAATATTATCACTGAGAAGGATCATTTTGCAATAGATTTAAAAGGTCACTATGAACGCAAAAAAGTATAAAAAAATAATAGAATCGTGTAGTAGGAATCACTTTCCTAACTACGAAGGCAGAATAGAATATCAAGATTGAACTCAAAAGAATTCTCATCACATGATATAGCTACAATAATTCCGATGCTTTATGCTTGAATAGAGTCCTATTCGGTTTAGGAAATAATTTTTGGTAGTCTTAGTATAGCGAATTTTAGAATAGTTCTATGGTAATCATATCAATTATGTATCTACAATACTAAAAAAAAAATGTTCACAGTGGGTCATGAAGCTTTGTCTTTGAAATTAATTGAAAAAAATAAAACACTACTGTCAACCAAAAACAATTTTTTTTTGAATTGATTAAGACAAACTTAATATACTATTTTGCCTTCGTAGTTAAGAAGGTGATTCCTACTTACTGTGAGCATAACTCAATACTAGCATGTAAGAAAAATTAAATATTATCACTGAGAAGGAATATTTTACAATAGATTTAAAAGGTCACTATGAACGCAAAAAAGTATAAAAAAATAATAGAATCGTGTAGTAGCAATCACTTTCCTAACTACGAAGGCAAAATAGAATATCAAGATTGAACTTAAAAGAATTCTCATCACATAATATAGCTACAATAATTCCGATGCTTTATGCTTGAATAGAGTCCTATTCGGTTTAGGAAACAATTTTTGGTATTCTTAGTATAGCGAATTTTAGAATAGTTCTATGGTAATCATATCAATTATGTATCTACAATACTAAAAAAAAAATGTTCACAGTGGGTCATGAAGCTTTGTCTTTGAAATTAATTGAAAAAAATAAAACACAACTGTCAACCAAAAACAATTTTTTTTTGAATTGATTAAGACAAACTTAATATACTATTTTGCCTTCGTAGTTAAGAAAGTGATTCCTACTCACTGTGAGCATAACTCAATACTAGCATGTAAGAAAAATTAAATATTATCACTGAGAAGGATTATTTTACAATAGATTTAAAAGGTCACTATGAACGCAAAAAAGTATAAAAAAATAATAGAATCGTGTAGTAGGAATCACTTTCATAACTACGAAGGCAAAATAGAATATCAAGATTGAACTCAAAAGAATTCTCATCACATAATATAGCTACAATAATTCCGATGCTTTATGCTTGAATAGAGTCCTATTCGGTTTAGGAAATAATTTTTGGTATTCCTACTATAGCGAATTTCAGAATAGTTCTATGGTAATAATATCAATTATGTATCTACAATACTAAATAAAAATATGTTCACAATTTTGCCTTCGTAGTTAAGAAAGTGATTCCTACTCACTGTGAGCATAACTCAATACTAGCATGTAAGCAAAATTAAATATTATCACTGAGAAGGATTATTTTACAATAGATTTAAAAGGTCACTATGAACGCAAAAAGTATAAAAAAATAATAGAATAGTGTAGTAGGAATCACTTTCCTAACTACGAAGTCAAAATAGAATATCGAGATTGAACTCAAAAGAATTCTCATCACATGATATAGCTAGAATAATTTCAATGCTACATGCTTGAATAGAGTCCTATTCGGTTTAGAAAATAATTTTTTGTATTCGTAGTGGCGAATTTCAGAATAGTTCTATGGTAATGATATCAATTATGTATCTACAATACTAAAAAAAATATGTTCACAGTGGGTAATGAAGCTTTGTCTTTGAAATTAAGTGAAAAAAATAAAACACTTCTGTCAACTAAAAACAATTTTTTTTGAATTGATTAAGACAAACTTAATATACTATTTTGCCTTCGTAGTTAAGAAAGTGATTCCTACTCACTGTGAGCATAACTCAATACTAGCATGTAAGAAAAATTAAATATTATCACTGAGAAGGATTATTTTACAATAGATTTAAAAGGTCACTATGAACGCAAAAAAGTATAAAAAAATAATAGAATCGTGTAGTAGGAATCACTTTCCTAACTACGAAGGCAAAATAGAATATCAAGATTGAACTCAAAAGAATTCTCATCACATAATATAGTTACAATAATTCCGATGCTTTATGCTTGAATAGAGTCCTATTCGGTTTAGGAAATAATTTTTGGTATTCCTACTATAGCGAATTTCAGAATAGTTCTATGGTAATAATATCAATTATGTATCTACAATACTAAATAAAAATATGTTCACAATTTTGCCTTCGTAGTTAAGAAAGTGATTCCTACTCACTGTGAGCATAACTCAATACTAGCATGTAAGCAAAATTAAATATTATCACTGAGAAGGATTATTTTACAATAGATTTAAAAGGTCACTACGAACGCAAAAAGTATAAAAAAATAATAGAATAGTGTAGTAGGAATCACCTTCTTAACTACGAAGGCAAAATAGTATATTAAGTTTGTCTTAATCAATTCAAAAAAAATTGTTTTTGGTTGACAGAAGTGTTTTATTTTTTTCACTTAATTTCAAAGACAAAGCTTCATTACCCACTGTGAACATATTTTTTTTAGTATTGTAGATACATAATTGATATTATTACCATAGAACTATTCTGAAATTCGCTATAGTAGGAATACCAAAAATTATTTCCTAAACCGAATAGGACTCTATTCAAGCATAAAGCATCGGAATTATTGTAGCTATATTATGTGATGAGAATTCTTTTGAGTTCAATCTCGATATTCTATTTTGACTTCGTAGTTAGGAAACTGATTCCTACTACACTATTCTATTATTTTTTTATACTTTTTGCGTTCGTAGTGACCATTTAAATTTATTGTAACATGATTCTTCTCAGTGATAATATTTAATTTTGCTTACATGCTAGTATTGAGTTATGCTCACAGTGAGTAGGAATCACTTTCTTAACTACGAAGGCAAAATTTTGAACATATTTTTATTTAGTATTGTAGATACATAATTGATATTATTACCATAGAACTATTCTGAAATTCGCTATAGTAAGAATACCAAAAATTATTTCCTAAACCGAATAGGACTCTATTCAAGCATAAAGCATCGGAATTATTGTAGCTATATTAAGGTAAAGATGCCAATTATGATCACAAAAATCGCTACTTTTCAGCATTTTGAATTTTATTGAAAAAACAAAGCATGTTAGAGTAAATCTTTTTTTAAATACTTAAATTTTAGGGTCTTAGGAACTTAAATAAATTTTTTTTATATGAAAATTGTATTTATTTATTGAATAATTAATGTTTAAAGACAAGACCTTTTGACCCCAGTTTATTAGACAACTTCAGCTTTGGCCCCAGTTTATGAAACACTTTTACACGTAAAATTCCGTCAGTGACTTACATACCCCAGTTGATGGAACGGCTTATCTAATTTTCATGTTAGATTTTCAATTTGTTTGTGTTTGAGAGTGATGAAACCCTCGAATTTTGACGATTCCGTTCCATCAACTGGGGCACTTAAGTCACAGACGGGATTTCACGTGTAAAAGTGTTCCATAAACTGGGGCCAAAGCTGAAGTTGTCTAATAAACTGGGGCCTTGACTTTAAACGGAGGCATAAAAGGTCTTGACTTTAAACATTAATTATTCAATAAATAAATACAATTATCATATAAAAAAAATTTATTTAAGTTCCTAAGAACCTAAAATTTAAGTATGTAAAAAAGATTTAGTCTAATATGCTTTGTTTTTTCAATAAAATTCAAAATGCTGAAAAGTAGCGATTTTTGTAATCATAATTGGCATCTTTACCTTATGTGATGAGAATTCTTTTGAGTTCAATCTTGATATTCTATTTTGTCTTCGTAGTTAAGAAGGTGATTCCTACTCACTGTGAGCATAACCCAATACTAGCATGTAAGAAAAATTAAATATTATCACTGAGAAGGATCATTTTACAATAGATTTAAAAGGTCACTATGAACACAAAAAAGTATAAAAAAATAATAGAATCGTGTAGTAGAAATCACTTTCCTAACTACGAAGGCAAAATAGAATATCAAGATTGAACTCAAAAGAATTCTCATCACATAATATAGCTACAATAATTCCGATGCTTTATGCTTGAATAGAGTCCTATTCGGTTTAGGAAATAATTTTTGGTATTCCTACTATAGCGAATTTCAGAATAGTTCTATGGTAATAATATCAATTATGTATCTACAATACTAAATAAAAATATGTTCACAATTTTGCCTTCGTAGTTAAGAAAGTGATTCCTACTCACTGTGAGCATAACTCAATACTAGCATGTAAGCAAAATTAAATATTATCACTGAGAAGGATTATTTTACAATAGATTTAAAAGGTCACTATGAACGCAAAAAGTATAAAAAAATAATAGAATAGTGTAGTAGGAATCACTTTCCTAACTACGAAGTCAAAATAGAATATCGAGATTGAACTCAAAAGAATTCTCATCACATGATATAGCTAGAATAATTTCAATGCTACATGCTTGAATAGAGTCCTATTCGGTTTAGAAAATAATTTTTTGTATTCGTAGTGGCGAATTTCAGAATAGTTCTATGGTAATGATATCAATTATGTATCTACAATACTAAAAAAAATATGTTCACAGTGGGTAATGAAGCTTTGTCTTTGAAATTAAGTGAAAAAAATAAAACACTTCTGTCAACTAAAAACAATTTTTTTTGAATTGATTAAGACAAACTTAATATACTATTTTGCCTTCGTAGTTAAGAAGGTGATTCCTACTCACTGTGAGCATAACTCAATACTAGCATGTAAGAAAAATTAAATATTATCACTGAGCAAGAACATTTTACAATATATTTAAAAGGTCACTATGAACGCGAAAAGTATCTTCTTTTTTAATTTCACTTTCAACTGAAAACATAAATAATAATTACGAGTGATAAAATT
The DNA here is from genome assembly GCA_038277355.1 of Encarsia formosa. NCBI lineage: Eukaryota > Metazoa > Arthropoda > Insecta > Hymenoptera > Aphelinidae > Encarsia > Encarsia formosa. The sequence goes on from CM076187.1 coordinate 6,500,967, forward strand.
GAATATTTTTTTTAGTAAGTCGTTTTGCAATAACTTTTGTCACTCCGAAAGCAAATACTTGAAAAAAAATCTTTGACTACTTCGTCCAGCTTGAGGTTTTCAGTATATTAATTAATTTATTTCTTGGTCTAAATTAAATATCAAAACTAGGAAGTGAGAAATCGCTTTTACGATTACTTCCCTCAGTACGAAAGAAAAATAATACTTAAGTTTGTTTTAACCAATCAAAACAAATCGTTTTCGTTTTATAGTAGTATATAATTTTTTTCACCTAATTTCAAAGATAAAACTTCATTACCCACTGTGAACATATTTTTTTTAGTATCTTAGATACATAATTGTTATTATTACCGTATAACTATTCTAAAATTCGCCACTACTAAGACAAAAAATTATTTTTTAAATCAAATAGGATTCTATTCCAGTAAAAAGCTCCCTAACTCTCGAAGATGACCTCCAGGTTCCCTAGGTACATTCGTCACCGTCGACCTGGCTCTCCAGGTTCAAACTTCTTCCTTATATGCTCTAAAACATCCCCGAAATCTATCCTAAGTCATATCCCAAGAATTCGACCCGAATTCTCGGAGACGACCCCCAGGTACCCCCATCATCGGTGACCTTGGTACTAATGTTCAAATTGGCTCGATAAATATTCTATATTACCTCTTAAAGTCATTTCCGCCGAAATTGTCCCTAACTCTCGAAGATGACCTCCAGGTTCCCTAGGTACATTTGTCATCGTCGACCTGGCTCTCCAGGTTCAAACTTCTTCCTCATATGCTCTAAAACACCCCCGAAATCTATCCTAAGTCATATTCCAAGAATTCGACCCGAATTCTTGGAGATGGCCCCCAGGTACCCCGGGTACCCCCATCATCGGTGACCTTGGTACTAAGGTTCAAATTGCCTCGATAAATACTCTAGAACTTTCCTCAAAGTCATCCCCGAAAAATTTAGCCCAAATTCTCGGAGATGACTCCCTCAGGTACCCCCGTCATCGGCGACCTGGAGGTTCAGGTCGATAAGTGACTACGGATTCATGTATTGTCATCCGAACCTAGACCCTCTGCAAAATTTCAGACCTCCAGGTCTTACAAGCTCCAAGTTCTAGAGCTTGGCAGTTTTGAACGTACGACGACAACGACGAAACATTGTGAGTTAAAGAAAAGCACGTAAAAAAAAAAAAAAAAAAAAAAAAAACAATTTGTTGATTATTTATGACATAAGAGGCTATAAAATCATTAAATAATTAACTATATCCATATTTGATTCCTTTTTATAATCATCTACTTGAAAATAATGTTACGTGTGGACATTCAACAGGGTTATTATGTATTGTTGCGTAATTAGTGTTTTTTAAAGCAAATAATAAAAATAAACATCCGAGAAGAGCAGGGCATAGCAGGGTAGAGCAAAGTAAAAAGTTTTCAAGCATGGCAGAGCATGGCAGAGCAAAGCAAAAAATTTCTCAGTATGGCAGAGTAGGGCAGAGCAAAGCAAAAAATTTCCGAGCATGGCAGAGCAAAGCAAAAAATTTCCGAGCAAGGCAAAGCAAAGCAAAAAATTTCCGAGCATGGCAGAGCAAAGTAAAAATGTCCGAGCAAAGCAAAGCATTGCTAAGCAAAAAAAAAAATTTCCGAGCATGGCAGAGCAAATTAAAAATGTCCGAGCAAAGCAAAACATTGCTAAGCAAAAAAAAAAATTTCCGAGCATGGCAGAGCAAATTAAAAATGTCCGAGCAAAGCAAAGCATTGCTAAGCAAAAAAAAAATGTCCGAGCAAAGCAAAATATTGCTAAGCAAAAAAAAAAAAAAAATTCCGAGCATGGCAGAGCAAAAAAAATGTTTGAGCCAAATATAGCTTTCCAAAAAAGCAAAAATTAAACTTTCCAAACCGGTGAATAAAATTTTTTGAACAGGGCAAAGTGAATTTGAGCAATGAATAAAATGCCCTAGCTCAGCGCGACATAGTTGAGCATTATTAAAATTGTCTGAGAAGATCCCGGAAGAGCTAAACAAATATATAAACAAGGTTAGGCAAAAATTCCTGTCTAGTTCAGGATAAAAATTCTTGAAAAATATATTTTGAAAATAAACTTTTTTTGACAATCATCTGGGTGGTTAAAATAATATATCTAATACACGGATCGATGATGGCTATTCAAGATCTTTTGTATCTGCCGTGATATGATCTAATTTTTTCTTTCCGAGATCCATAATTTTCAAGCACAGCAAATCTAAAACTGTTCGAGCAGAGTTAAGCGATTAGAAGATTGAAAAATAAAAAATTTTTTTGATCCGAAAAGGTAATTTTTCTTAGCACAACTGGGCAAAACAAAAGTTCAACACCAATACACATATTTTGCAGATGATTTAATTTTACATTTTCATTATCAGCGGCCTTTTTTACTCCACTGGATAGTCAAAAATTTTCATACTTATTTTTATAACCATTTTAACTGTGGGACGAAGATTTTCAGCTTGCTCAACTTTTTGCTTAACATAATTTTTAAAATCCAACTGACTATCTCGTACCTTGCTATAATAAGTCAAACGACTCTCAGACTTGCCACTGTGAAGGCACCTAGATTCTGCGCCCTCGAACTCACGCATCCCCTTCCCTTGCTTTTTTTTCAATGGGCTTCCGGGAGGGATTTGATTTTCCCGGAAACCGGGCTGTTCCACAGGTGAAAAGTTTTTTTGTCCTATGATGTGTGGTGTATTCGGAGGAAATTTAGAATACGAGGGGAAGAGATCACACTTTATTCAACCCTGCGAAGAGGGAGGAATTTTTTTTTTTCCAAATATTTCAATTGAATTTAAAATTATTGTACAGTGGTTCAAATGACAGCTTTTAAATAGCTATAGAAACGTCGTTGATCCTGCACATTCCGTTTCTAATCGAACTAACAAGTCTAATTGTTGATGTAGTTATTATAAGAAGAAAACTAAAATTATTGACACAATTAAAATTAAAAAAGCGTTGCAGTGTATAAAAAATTTTTTTTATCTCCTGACTCATCAATAAATTTTTACTGTTCTATTACCGAGATTTTCTTTTTGACTTTATTTCATCATTAAAAAAGTAAATGATTTTATTTCTGGGTTCTTCATAAATTACTCTTATTTTGAATGAAAAATTAATCAAGTTTGTCATAATTTTATAAAATTGTAAGTGTCTCTTTGTCTTTTAAAAACCTATTTTTTTTAAGTTAATTAGTTTGAACTTCCAGTGATTGTATTTTTTTTTACGACGAAGTTTGTAGCCACATCAATCAGTAAAGAGAGATAAAATAAATATTCGAACTGAAGTCAGAAGGTCTAACAATCGAGATTTGTTTTACTTCGATTACATAACTCAAGTTTACGCTCAGTTAAGAAATTAAATCTTCAAGGATGTCTATTCATCACAAAATTAAAAAAACTACATGATCATCATTATAAATATTATGGAAGTCGAAAAGAAAACACTGATAAAAGCGAAAATTTTGATGACTTGCTGAATAAAGAAGTTGAAAACAAAGTTTGAATAAACTTTGTGCCTTCGTCGTAATTCAATAAGGTTTTTTGTGATTTGGAAAAATTTAATATCGTGAGTGACGATGTAAGAAGTTTGAGTCGGAGCATAATTAAAATATCAATCATGAAACATTTTAATTTCTAATGGATACTCGTTAAAAAGCCTATAATTTTATAGATAAATGAGCTTTCGGTCATACGTTTAAACAGAAAAATTTCTTTTTCAAATTGATGTTCGCTCTTGCTCAATTTCATCAAAGTGGGTAAATTAATTTTCTTACGTAATTACAATTCGAATGCTTTATCAAATTAATAAATTTTTGCTACTCGCGCCGAGTACTCAAAACAAATACACTTCAAAGAAATTAAAAAAGAACTAAATTTCTCGACACCAGTTCGCTCTTATCAGTTAATTTCAGTAACGATTCGCTTATCACAAGCTTATCTAACTCAAGATAAAAATTTTCAAGCTCTGGTTTTACTCGACTCTGAAGTAAATACCCAAAATCATCAAAGAAGTGTATGACTATGTATTTTTTTAAAAATTTTGAAAAAAATCATCGCAAGATAATAAACGCGCTCATCGGCATATCCAATGCAAGAGTGACGCAAGCTAGTGAACTTGTACCGGAGTATAACTTACAGAAGCCCGACGTACTTAAATTACTTTCGAACATAATTTATTGCAGCACAAGAGCCTGAAGTTATGCGCAACCGTCTCTGTATACCTATGTATGTATATATACATCGGAAAAGAGATTTTTGGGGTTTTAATTGAGCGGAGAAATGCGTTTACGTGACTGGGGACCGATAAGAAGAGCGTCTTAATTTACCGAGTTTCCTAAACGGTTTTGAAGAACGGAAGTTTTACCTTCCTCACTTTTTTTTTTTTCTCTCTCTCTGTTCGATCGGGGTTAAATTATCTGCGGTGGGTTTTAACGAGAAGAAAGTTGGTTTATTTTTCCTACACCGATAACCGAGTCTTAATGATGTGATATAACTTCATATGTATATTATTGTCGTAAATTATTAGTATGATTAGAAAGTAATTTATAATATTCTAGTGCGGTTGGGAAGTAAATTAAGATTTTATAAAACTTCTATCGACGTTTGAAACAATATTTAAGCATGAAGTTTCTAAACGATTTTCTTTCTCAGACGTTATAAAAATATCTAATCAATTTTCTACAATTTGTTCGTAAAAAAAATTGCTTTTTTAAAAATGAAGAGTGTTTCCGGAAACTCGGTAAAGCACGCGTCGTCTAAAATTGACGCTTTTCTCTTTCTTCCTCTCGAAATTCGAAAGAAAAAAGGTGTAGTTGCGGGGCACGACGCGTTATTATCTGTCGTGTGCGTATGACGCTGAGCGAGAAAAAAAAGCCGGGGTACAAGCCCGTAGGGTGGAAAAAAAAAGGTAAAGGGAAGAAAAGAGGAAAAACGAAGAAACAACGGGGTCAACGATTTTTCCCTCCTTCACAAAGGGGAAACTCTTTTTTTCAGTTAACTTTTCAATTTTTTTTTCCCTGGGAGTTATTACTAATCGTACTTTTTTTTAGAAGAGTTGAGTGTACTTCGGTGAATAGATAAAGAAAATTTTCTGGTTTGTTCGGTTTATCTGTAACGTTTGCAATTTTCATTTTCCTGGTATCGAGTTTCGCAATAATCTCGAAATCGATCAAATAATTAATATTATCTTTGATTATTCACCGACGTCAATCGTAAAAAAACTCCGACGTTTTATCATCGGCTGTCTTTTTGATTCTTACGCCCTTTTAAGGTTCTGTCTTAATTTTCAATATCCATACGTTTCTTTGTAACTTTTTCGTATGATGATTTTGAGTGATGAAAAAAAAAGTAAAATGTAGAGCGAAAATACTATGAAACATTCCAAAACCGAAATATTAAATGTTGTTTTTAGAAATAAAACAATTAAGCTACAAATTTGGAAAATTTCTTTAAGGTTTAAAATTTTTTGAAAAATTATTGCATGATAAATATTTTACATCGAAAATTTTTATTTAAAACTACAAGCATAATTTTTGTAAGATCATTTTGAAATAAGCAAGTAAGAATACACGAAAAAAGACAGTTAATAACTGTGAAAAAATACTTTTTCAAAACAATTTTTACAAAATTATTTAATTTTATTTAAAAATTTCAAAGTAATAACTTTTAATATAAAATTTATATTTTTTTTACTTAACTTTTTTTACAATAGGTTACACTAAAGATGTTATTTTATTTCTAACATTTTTGATCCAGAATGATCTACATAAGTTTTGAACGATTTTATTTTCTTAGCGATATAGTTTCGGAAAGAATAAAAGAAACGAAGAGGCCCGAGCAAGATCGTTAACGCGACCTCTTTGAAAGATCACGCTCGGCATTATAACTCGGACGAGTTACGCAATTCGGCTTGTTTATCATCATCGTCCACAATGTCGAAATGATGTGTGTTATGACCGTAGAGATTTTTATTTTGAAGTTTTTAACAGTTACCGATCCGATGATCTTTCGTGACGGCTTTTTAATCGTTTTATTGGACGCATTGTAATAATTTCAACTGTCCAATGACGCAACCAAAAACATTAGAAGATTTTCTTTTTTGGGAATGACGAATGTACTCTTCATAGGAAGTTATAAACTATCAGAGTCGATGTGAAAACTTCACTTCTGTTACATAAACCCACCCACAAAAGGGCAACTTTTGAAGTTCAAAAAATCTCTCGAGTAATCGTAACGAATGACTCGGTAAACTCGAACAAATTAAATAAAAACTTCACAGTCAGTCCGTACAAGTTCCGTCTCTATCTTCTTCCATAATTTAAAATTCCAGGAGGTCGAAATGAAATTTCCGAGTCGTCTGCGACCTCCGAAAAAAGGTAACATCTCGGTTCCTCCCCGCGAAACTTAATAATCGCAAGAACAATTCAAAGTCCTATCAGCCTCGGGAGCGTAAAACTTTTCTAATTTTCACCCTGCACAAAATTACGCACCGTAAAACTTGTATTATTCGGGACACGAAAAACAGCGCTAATTTCAATCCGACTCGAATCTCAAAAATTGACTTGTTGAATGCGTCGAGGGAGGAATGAGGAAATGAAATGCTACCAGGAATGACAATTTTTTTTTTCTGTATTAAGGGGGAGGCGAGAAGAGTTGACCGACGGGGACGGTAAATGTGAATCGATTTTTTTTTTTTTTGTGGAAAAACGTGTGGAAAATGGACGATGTCGAGATTGGAGCCGAGATGCCTCACAAGTTTATTTACCCACCACGATGCAATCGCCGCTGCTGCGCGAGCCCGAACCGTGAGCTGATTTTTCGATGAGTTTTGGGGTGGAAATTATTAACATGGGTAAGAAACGTTTCGATAAGCTTGTTTTAAAGTTTGATAAGTTTAAAATTTCCCAATACAGAAATTTATCTTAAGAAAGAAAAACTTTAATCATTGTATTTTCATTCAAAATTTTCCGTATAATGAGTTGAAACGTACTCGAGTTGATCAAAATAGTATTGTTTTTGTATGATATTGATGTTTATTGATACTGGTTTGATTATAAACAAGTTTTTTTTTACTAAAAGTGATAGTTGTTCTCAAGTTTATCGTTTATTTTTGTTCTACATGTTAGCCTTCTAAGCGAGCTTCTAAGACGTCTGTGTCAACTGTCCAAAGTTGAAAAAACCAAAGAAAAAATTTCAAATTCAACAGTATAATAATATATTATGTACAGAATATTTAGCTAAAGATATTTTTATACTTTTTGAATTAGTTAATAAATATTTATACTATAAATTTTACAGCAAAGGAATTTGTGAAATGTAAAATGATTCTTGTAACAAAAAAATACACTGATACATTTCCTATACTTTATAACTTTTATACAGGAATGTACTTTATAAGGTACCTAACTAATACTACTCAGCGCGCTGCAAGCGCGCATAGGAAAAAAAACAATGATTGTAACCTCAAAAGGCACTTTTCAAATATTTTAAAAACTTGTCCACCAATCAGCTCACGAATAAAATCTCACCAAAATGGCGATAGCTCTCTTTTATAAAGGGAAAATTTAAGTAAAATAATATTGAAATTATTTAATTTTCGACAAATAAGTAATAAACAATAATTATACAATATTTATAGAAAATTTACCTCTAACAAGTGCAAAGTACCAATTTTACTTCAACTTTCGTAACGCTACACTGGAGTCGAATAAAAAACCCAAATGTGAAAAATCAGGTTTGACACCTGAAAAATTTCGGTCGCCCACGCGATTTACAAAACACAATCTACCTGTTTTTCCGAACCAGTTTTTTGAGTAAAATACGAGAAAAAAAAAATGGGCCAGCCCAGGTAGCGAAAGAAACGAGACGGAAGAGGCAGGCGAAAAAAAAAAAAACTCACTAGTGCCTTCTTGTAGTGCTGTAGGAGCGTGCTCGAGGGTGAAGAGAGCAGGAGACGGGCTGGAGTTAAGGGCTGCAAAAAAAGGTCTTTTGTTTTACGGTCTCCGAGAATTTTGACGTCGACTTTTTTAGTTTCTGCGACAATACGAGTACGACATCTGCTTGGGATTTTGTTGTTATTTTCAACTCGAGCAAAATATAATAACACCGAAGTTATTTGAATCTTATTGTTGAGATTTCGCTCAATACTTTTAGTTTTAGAAAAATAATAATGACTGATGCGTCACAGCTTTTTAAACTATCTTTATCTTTTATGTATATTTAATTGAGTGGGTGCTGGTTTTTTCGAATTTCTGAAATTTTTCAGACTTTTTTGTTTTGTTGAAATTTAAACTGTATGTTTGAAGTTTTTCAATCTCGTAAAATACAATTTACTATCGACAATCGTTCCTATGGAAATAATTAAAAATTTACAATTTTAGAAAAAAGTTACAAAGGTATGTCCATTGGTTGGAACAAAAAAAAAATTTTAAGTGAATGCTACAGTACTTTAATATCAATTGTGTTCATATATATATTTTTTTATTTGACTCTGTCGTTAAAAAATTTAAATATTCAAAACCATTTGATATTAAAAAAAAAAAAAAAAAAATAGAACATACTAATGAACATGTAAAATAAATCAACGATGACATATTATGAATATTTAAAAATTACAAAAGATCAATCAGCGTTTCCGAGCTGCACTTGAGTTAAAAAATTACGACTTCCATGAATAACAAAGTTCGCAGATTTATAATATACCTACCGGAGCATCAATCACCCGAGCAATAACTTAACGTCGTATTTAATCCTGTGATCTCCTTGGCCTGCTTGATAAAGACATTAGGTACAAAACTAATCCTCTCTCTCGTTGTAAAAATATTAAAGCCGCACAATATGCAAACCAAGTTCAATAAAGACCCGACAGTCAATAAGCCAACCTCTTTGACTTCCGGTTAGAATTTTCGAAAGAGAAATCCCACCGTTTGAATTCGATCGACGGGCGGGGTTGCGCAAGCGGAGCTAATATCGAGGAACAATCGACAAAACCTTGCAAACATATTCAAATGTGGCGGTCTTATCGTCGGCTCGGCGCGGAGTTGTAAGCGACAATAGTTAGACGGCGGCGCGGGTTTCGAAAGGAAATTCAAATTCGATTTGCCAGACGAATTAGTTGGGGGCTGATTGAGGCCGCGCCTGCCTCAAACGGCTTCGGGAAAACCATTGTACCGAGGAGATCTATGGGAATCGAAAAAACAAACGTCGTTTGTCGTCTTGTTAGGAATTTTTAATTATGGGGAGGTGGAATATTAAAAATATGAATTTTGTGAGGCTGGGAAATATTCTGTTTCAATTTGATTTAAGAGTTGACTTGGTAACTGGTTCAATAAAACAGAAAAAAACTTGTTTGGTTTTTGATATTACTTAAAACAGATAAAATGATTCTTATAATTATTATTCACGCTAAAAATATCTAAATTTTGTAGCTTGTAATAACGATTAAATGAGTTTATCAACAAAAGAGCATGCATCTGCATCTTTTATATTTTTAGACCTTGCAATGATAAATTGAGTTTTAATTTTTTCATGTGCACGCGTGTCTATCTAAATTAAATTTTTTCAACAGACGTTGAAATTTCATAAATATTTATGAAGATTCTTGATTAAAAAACTTGCAATAAAAAGAAAAAAAAAATTTTTAATGTAAGATATGATACATTTTTTTATTATTACAGAAGATAAACCTCGATCATTAAAACTTTATAAATTTGCATTTTTCTTTGACTTTCAATGAATTTTTTTTTCTTGCTTCATCTTTTTTATAACAAAAATCAGAAGTAAAATAAATTATTTAAGAGCAAAAACTTTCTCTGACTTTAATAATAAATCCATTCAAGGTTACAGATATATTTACAAAAAAAAAAAAAAAAAACAGAACTGAAAAAAAAGCTTTTTTTCTCATTATGAAAGCTTCACTCTGACCGCAATACCGCAACTCGAGCTAAAATTCCTCCGTCCCTTTTTTCCAAATAAAAAAATAAAACTGTAAATTCCCGAGTACTCAAGATCCTCTACCCAATAATAAGAAAAACCTTACAAATCCCATATTTTTCGGTCCGATATTTCGAAACGACCCGTAGGATCAAGCGCGGGCCGTCGTAGGAGTAAGTCCATGGGACCGCGCTGACCCTTGCAGCCATCGTCGTCTCCTTTTTCTTCTTCTCTCTTTTGCGGGGAGGACAAGAGAGTCGCGCTGCACGACGACTTTGCTGGAGCTTGTAATGAAGTTGAATATTTTTGTAATGTCGTGCAGCTCGGATTTTATTGCCGAGACTTTTTACTCGTGCGCTTTCGAGTGATAATTTAATATTTTTAAAATGGGTAGAAGAGCAAACGCTCATTACTCAATAATTTAATGGTATTTTCTAATTCGAGAGGGACTTTAAACTCGAGAGTGCTCGAATGGTTTTTTGAAAGTTAAGTGGTTTTTGTTTACTGAAAAATTAAAGGCCCGATTAGGAAGGATAATTAGAGAAAAAAAAACTTGAGGGGTTTATTGACCATGAATTTTTTTAAGCTTTTTAAAACTTTTTCCGGGACTACCAATCATATCCTTCCCCCCACCCGGTTGCTGAATTATAACGGAGGAAAGCGAAAATAATGATCGGGGCCGAAAAGTGTTTTTTCGGGGAAGAAGTTCGTATTATTTATTCAAGTGTGGGCATATCCCTACGCTTTTAACATTTTTCCTCGGCTTGTGTTTTTTTTTCTCTTCTCTTCTTTTTCCTTGGCGAGCGCGATTTACGAGCCGACAGGGTTTACCGAAATTTTAACTCAAATTCATACGGGCAGCGAAATAAATTTTAAAGTGTTGGACATACATTTTTAAGATGGTCTCGAGGGGCCGTTTTTTTTTTACCTCGCGATCTTGACCTCGGGGAATGTTTAACGAAGAGACTCGAGTGTTAGCGCGTGCGGTTAAATATTAAGAAACGGTCTGGCTCTTCAAGCTGACCAAGACGAAAAAACATCTTTCACTCGGATAATCGAAGCTTACAAAATTTAAACTAACTAACTCCAGTTTTGGTGAAAATTAATATGTATACATGCTATATTTTTTATGATAAATAGGGTTTATGGATCAGTTAAAAGTAGGAAGTGTGTTTTTAAAAAAAATTAAAAACTTTATAATTTTATTTTCCTGACGTTGCGCATAAATAATTCTCAAGTTTGTATTATAGTTGCAGAATCTTTATAAAAAGTATTCTGACTTTTTATGATAAATTTTTGTGTTTAAATGACAGTAAATTCCGTACACTTCTTTATATTCATTTCCAAAAAATTTTATTTAAAAAAAAAAGACTTTAAAAAATATAATATATAAAAGAACATAAAAATAAATAAATTATTATAACTCTCTCATTAGATCAAAATTATAACAGTAAACGGGTGTACAATGTACATTAAAACGCGACAATCGACAAACTCAAGCTCCCACACAATGAATCAGAAATTAAAAATCCCTGGTAATTAAGCATCGGTTGATAACAATAAGCTCGGGAGAGACAAACGCAGGCGGAAGCACAAAAAAAAAAAAAAAAAAGGAGGAAGAGAAGAGAGAATTAAACGAATAGCAGCCGAAGCATCCGCATGACGATGAAGCCTCGGGGGTCGAAAAGACAGGGCAAACATTATGGCCTCGAGGAGAGTCGCTCCAATAAGTCGCGCACCGCACAATGGACGCCTAATTAACATCAATTTTCAAAGAGCGTAAACCCGGAGCTGCGAGAATTAAAAACGCGTTTTTTTATAATTCGGGGGACGCGTTGTGGTTGGTTTTTAAGGGATTATTAAACTATGAGGGGTAGGTTTTTTTTATTCAGTAACTTAAAATGATCCTTTATCTGTTTAGTTCGCGCATCGTCAGATTCAATAGACACATAAAATAATTTTTCTTACACGGTAGAAAATATTGTTTTTCTCCCGAGTAAGTAATTATTCAATTTTTGGTACTTCTAGTACAAACACAAAGATTCATGATATTTATTTTTAAGTTTTTTTACCTACATCGGACGACAGTGAGTAAGTCAGAGTTTCGCACTTTTATGACCCGATTAAGAGTATCGAAATTTAGTTTTTCTCCCTGAAATGACGTTTTGTTTTTTTCTTACTCACCTATCGATTTTCGACAACAATAAACGTATAAAACTACCTTAACCGGGAACAAAATAATTCATAACGTTTCCCTTCACGTAGAATTTTCAAATAATCCCGGATAAAATAAATAAAATAAAGCGTCGCTTTACAAGATAACGTCATAAAAATTGTAGAGTCGTTCCACTCTTCCAGGGAGTAGGTACGGCAGCGATAAGCCTCTTTTCATATTACCCACCGCTCGTCGAACAAGAGGGATGCGTACCACCTATTTATATTTAATGAATGTGGTACGTCGTAGCAAGCCGGGAGAATTACATCCACGCACACAATGCCTCGAGAGGGCTAATAAAGCAAAAAGTAAAGTAATTTAATTAAGATTAAACTTTTTTTTTTCTCTCTCTTTTTTTTTTTTTATTTTGCTCGCTTGAGCCACTAATTAAAAGATAGCCAGAGCTTGCGTACCTCTGATTCTCGGACGAGATTATTAGTTTAATTTAAATTAGTAAATTTATCGATGTGGTTTTTGAGGCAAGCTGGATATTTATACGTGGTGCAGGCCTGCTTTGACGATGAGTAGGCACGCGTGCCACTCGCGTGCACTCCAGGGGAAAGAGAGAGAGAGAAAAAAAAAGAAGAGGAAGGAAGCTGAAATTAAAGTTTGTTATTAAGTTCGTCTGGCGGAAAATAGCGTGTACGGCGTGCGCGTTACAATCTGAAAAAACTGTGTCTTTATTTCCTTAACTTACAGATCTGTGTTATTAAAATGGTATGGTCGCTTTAATTAAGATGTTTTAAATCAGATATTATTGAAGATAGTTCCGTTCTGATAAGAATAAAATTTATCATTTCTGGTTTTATTAGACGGTTAAATTTCAAAGTAGTTTTTATAGTATTGTCGGAATGTTCATACGTTCAAGAGTTCTTCAACTTTAACTCTGAATAATTTTTTTTTCCAAACTTAAATTTAAAGCAAACAAAAATATACGTTCAAGATTTCACGAGTACATCAACCCTTGAAAATACGAGTTTGATTTATTTTTTTGAAAATGAGTTCGATCAATTTTCCAACGACCCGCTTCAATTGCAAAACTCTGAAACATGTGAAAAAAAAAAAAAAATTTAACAAGCCGAATCAAGTAACAGATAATAAAAAAGTCTTTCACATAAGGGATGCGCGAAGTAATGCAGTTTCGAGGGGCTCGCTGTCGGGGCGAAATGACCCTACGGGCTCTTTCAAATTGGCCCGGAAAATTTAATAACCCATGGAAAGGAAGACACTCCGATAAACTATTATGCCGGTGCAGCAGCAGCGAGCGAGCGCCGCGCGCGGAAAAGCTCGATCAGTCGGCTCCTCCTGCCTACATACAGTCAAATCGAATTTTCCCTCTACTTTGACAATCAGATTCCGCGTCTGCCGGCTGAATTTCGCCCGCGGAGATGAAAGGAAAACTTCAGAAACATGATTCTCGAAAGGGCCTCTGCACTCTCTCCCCCTTTGATTAATATCTCTCTCTCTTTTTTTTTCTTCTTCTCTTTGTAATCTTGTTATTGGAATTTCGAGCTTTCGTTTTGATTTGAAAGCTTTTTTTTTTTTTTTTTTTTCAAACAGGGAATGAGTAATACAGTAAAATATATTCATCACGGTGGCATAATACAATCATTAGACAAAGAAAATTTGGCCATAGTAACAGAGACTAATTTTCAAAATATTATGTCATAATTTTCCATTATAATTATAAACACTGGTTATCATATAGAAAAAAAAAAGCCACAACTATCGATCCAGTAGGGAATCTTCATCGCGGTGAAAGACAAAGGCCGCGCCGGGTCAACGCATAGTGTTTACATCACAAAGCTGCATAAAAAAAAAAAAAAAAAAAAAAAAACTTCCACAGATTTAAGACCCTTCACCCCCGTAAATCCACCCTGCACTTCTGACTAGTAAAAAAAAAAAAAAAAAAAAAAAAAAAAAAAAAAAAAAAAAAAAAAAAAATAGAAAAATCAATAATAAAAGAAGAACCCGGCACGCTGCACACAGTATGAATCATGGGGGTTGATAGATAAGATTGATGTGCTCGCGGCCCTACCGTGTCGGTATCGATTCGCCGTGCAGTTCTTATCTCCCCGTAACCAGCGTACCCCAAATAATTTTGGGCACTTTAAAAGAGCCCGGCCATGTTGAGCCCCGGAGGTGGAGGATAACAGCGACAGAGGCCCGAAAAACACAGCCATGAGGTAGCCCGCCCGCGGGTAGCCATGGCAACCCCATGGTGTGTCCCCGTAGGCTTCCCTCTCTCTCCTTCATGGTGTGCAGGGTCGGAGGAGGGAAGGATCCCGGCTTGGTCCATGGTGTTGGTGCAGGTGGTGGGAAGATCAGTACTCACCCGGTCGGTGCGTGAGGGCTGCGCTCCTGCTCACCTACCGCCGCGCTGGCGGACGGTCTCTCGAGGCTCCATGCCGATGGTGGAGTAACACAGGAGGTTTTGAAAAACTACGCACTGACTTTGGAAGGGTCGTCGCACTAGGAGAACGTACCGACGCCACCCGAACTGGCGTCCAAGACGACGACGGGCCACCAGCTGAGCTAGCCCTAGGGGTGCGCGGAAGGGATGGCTGCGCGTGCTGCCGCGTAACGACGCGACTCGCAGTTTTCGAAGAGCTTTGTGGGTACAGCGCGCGGGGCGAACGACCGAGGCTACCTACCTACCTACCCCCCTCGACTATACAGTCGAGACTTGCAATGTGCCCGAGTTTTTTTATACCGGGGGGTGGGTATGTTTGGGGATTTTGATAGTTTTTTTGTTGATTTGTGCATTTTGTTATCGTAAGCTGAATTTGAGCTTTGGACTAAGAAAAGTATGGAATTGTGGACTTAATGATCGAATGGACCATTGATAAAAAGCTTATAAATTTTTGAAACACAAATTTTTATAATTGTTTTGATATAATAAATTTGGTTATAAATGAGTAATAATTAATATTTTTCTATTATATTAAGGGATTTTTCCAGTTACCCCATTTATTGAAAAATTTTTAAATTTTACAAAAAAGCTTAGAAATTATTATTTTTATGTTAAAAACCAAAAAGTGGTTAATATATTTCACACGATTCCATGAAAATTATGTTGATGTCTTACACTACCGAAACAGTTTAAAAGCTCTAAAAATTCATGCAAGAATCACAGTAATCAAAAGTTAAATTTTTTTTTTTTTCTTTCTCTTGAAAATTTTGTTGATGTCTATTATAAAAACGATGAAACACTGAAAAGAGACTACACGGTACGAGTCATATATCTCGTCACGTATGAAGTCGCACGCTTCAGGTGTTACACCACCACCTCAACCCACGCTTCAGCGCCGTATTGTGAGGCTTTGATTAGAACGAGTTTTCTTTTTCTTTTTTTTTTTTTTTTCCTCTCTCTGGCTCCCTCTTACGTATTCCACTCTGTTTTCGTGCCATTCGGATGCTGTAATTTCGCCGGTGCACATCGGGAGCTCTGCTTTTCTTCTCCCCCGGTCCCCGTGTTTCCTCCTCTTTTTTCTGAGTGAATGGAACCACTGTAACGATGAAAATCAGGCGCCGAGCAAATAAAGATTTCAATCTGTTGAATGGGACTGCTGATCTTTTTAAAGATTGCGAGCTTTTTTTTAAAAATTCGAAAAGCTCAAGTAAACCGACTTCAAAAAAAGAAGCTTGAATTTTACCGAGATTTGAAACTTTTTTTCAACATTTCATCTTAAATAGGCAAATTTTCAAAATCATCATTTTTCATAAAAATTTTTTTTTATTTATTCATTCATTAAAAAATAATGTCTAATTTTTTATTTCTGGCTGGGTTTTCAATTGAAGCTTTTTGCTGTTTTTGGATTGAAGATTGAAAATATACTTTTTAACCGAGTTTGATTCGACTAAACCTCCCGCGCTATTCATCCTTTCTTCATCCAAAATCCGATAGCGAAAAATTTGCACCTCATCCAATATCCCACAAGAGCGCGGGTGGTTATTACCACCGGATGCGCGCGTATTCCGTATCCATTCGAATTTCATTTCGCATACCTAAAGGAAAGTGCATCCATCAGCGAATACACCGTAAGCTCTTATAATACCTCCAGCGTCGAGGAAATTTTGAAAGAAGCGAGATTGGCTCCCATCTGAAGGAGGAAGGATGTGTGGGCGCGAGTCTCGAGAACGATCGATTTATTCTTCTTTTTTTTTTTCCTTTTCATTCCTCTTTAATTTTCAAGATGTTTTTTTACCCTTAAAAAAAATCGAACACTATTTTTTTTCGGTCGTGCTGTATATTCAATGTAAAAAAGCTTCATTTATTTGTTATTATTTAATGTAAAAAATTAGAGATAACATTTGATTTTTTACTACAACTCATGTGTGAAATTACAATTTTTAACTTATTAATTTTAACTAAATTTTAAAACACTACTTATTTCGAAAGATTCATTAAAGAAAAATTTGAGAGAATAAAAATTTAAATTTGTTATTTTTTAAAATTTTATTTTTTAAGATAATAAAAAAAATTTATTATCTGACACAAAATATATACAAACAACAAAAATTACAAATAATAATATATATCGTTTTAAAATAAATACAAAAAATCAAATTATTTACAGTATTATGTCAGTAGATGTAAAATTTCTACAAATTACTTATTCACTAACAATTTTAAAGCTACAATTTCAAATTTCAATTGACTAAAAATTAACCAGAGTTGCGAGTCCAGTACGATACTGTTACAACTAAGTTTTTTTTTTGAATCGATTTAAATTTAGAATAGCAAATGACTTAAAAGCATTGGACAAGTAATCCAAAGATTGTCGGTTCAAATTCGCTAATGATTTTAATAAAACACATCCTGATTTAATTCTGATAATTTTTTAATTTAAAGAGACTACGTTGTCTGTTCATTAAAATAAAAAAATACATAAAAAATATATCATGATGCTATATATACGACAAACAAATACAAAAACTAATCCATTTTTTAAAACTTATTTTATGAAACGAAAAAAAAAAAGAAAAATTAAATACAATTAAATTTAATGAAAACACATAATATTTGGGTAACTGAGAGAGAAATCAGTGTTTGTAAGTCTTAAGACTTCCACAAATTTCAAATAGTATATTTGTAAGGGTTCAATGAGAATATTTATTCATGAAGATTATGCGATAAATTTAGTGAAGATGTCGACGAGATTGATACAGATTTCTAGCGTTCTAAATATATATTTTTTCAGTCAAGAAATGAGAAAACTGTAACAAAATCGTTGTCCTAACACTGGTGGAAACTTTATGAAAAAACATTCTTTTTGAGCATTAATAGTAAAAAAAAAAAATAAATGATATCAACTACAGTCAATAAATAATCATAAATATGTACCAATATGTACAGTACATACAAAAAATTCATATGAATAAAGTAGCAGCCATTTTTAAAAAGTTCTTTAGGTTTAAAAAAATATTTTCATCGACAAAAAGCCATAAAAAATTCAAGCTCAGCGAAGATTCTATTAATTATATCGCAAAAGTTTCTTTGGCGAAATCATCGTCAATTAGTTATAGGTTATAATTCTATTTATTACATTTTACTTTTTCGGTAGACTAAAAAATTTAATAACTCATTAAGGTTGTGTCTAGGTACCATCGCCGTGTACCGCACACGGTACACGGTACACGGTAGCTTTTTACTTTAGATCCTATAATTTATCCCAAATAACCCACTTAACTTTAAAAAACTACTAGTTTTTACTTTAAATCCAATTGACCATCCTAAATAACCGAATTAAATTCACAGAGTATCTAAAATAACTCTTATTTGGTAGCGTGTACCGTGCACCGTGCACCGAATACGGTACACGGCGATGGTACCTAGACACTTTCACTCATTAAAGTGAAGGATACTGCAGATAAATGCTCGATAAAGATTTTTAACAAACATTACTGAATAAAAAAAAACTGTTTTGATCATTTTAACTAAAATCTCATTAATACTGGAATTTCGAGTACAAGTTGAAAAGAATTTTGAGTAATATTTTTATCAGTCCATTAAGGATTAAAAATTTTAATTGAATCATGCATTGAGAAGTTTTCTAATAGTTCAGTTGAATATATTAAGATGGCAAGATAAGGTTTTTCTTTTTCAATTTTGAAGCACGTTTCAAAATAATTTTCAACACTAAAAAAACTACTGATTTTATATTGCTAAATTCATCAAAAATACTGTTTAATGTTAATAAAAATATTTTTTGTAAATGAAATTATTTCGTTTGATTAAAAATAATAAATTGCAAAATTAGTTGAATAAATAAAAGTAAATAAATTTTTAACAGTAAGCCAACTCAATGAGAAAAAAAAAGTTTTTTTAAATTAACAGATCGTTGAATATATCTTTCGGATACGGATGAAAATAATATTAAATCGAAAAAAATGTACTCCTTACATTCGTTCATACTACACACTAGCCTTAGTTTTACCACGCATATACGCACTTCATTAACTTCAATCACGTTATTTCTAATCTCTAGGAGAATCCAGCTTTCGCAAATTGACTACATAGTACGATAGCTGAATACATTTCTCGCTTTGTTCCCACAAATTTTGTTTTCACAAGGAACAAATGTACAAAGCAAAAAATAAAAAAGAGGAACAAGCGACTTGATTTTTCAATGATAAACGGATGCTACCGCTTTCTTTTCATGCCCTTGCGGTAACCTTTCCCGAACCATCCGGGATTTTTAGCCGTAGCAGTACCTGCATTTTCATCTATTAATGCAATTTTGTCAGCATCATCTTGAATATCCATCTCCGTCGACTCCACTTCAGCACCAATAGAATCGTCGATGTCGATATCACGCTGATAATATAAACAGGTAAGAGATCCCTCGATTTCCATGCAAAAATTGCAAGCTGCTTTTGGTTTAACCGGACAAATTTCTGGTTCAAAATCATTCGAGGGAATTTGTATATAAGGATTGTAATAAAAGATAGGAGTCAGCTGAGGAATCACGTATAAAGGAGGAAAAGGTAAACCCATTGAGAGAAAAGGTAAAGCAGCAAAAAACGGTGCTGGATATGCAGCTATTGGTTCTTGAAATGTCGTCAGTGACGTACAATTTTCCTCTTCTTGATGATTAATTTCTGTCATCTCTTCAGGTAGCATTGTTTGACTAAAAAATTTTTTTTTATTTTTAGATAGTAGTGAAAAATTTTTTTTTATAGAATAATTAATCGCACTGTAGAAATTTCGTACGATTGTTAACGATAGTTATAATTAATTAATCAATAACGCGAATCAAAAAAAGAATGTATTTGGGTTATCGATATACTGAATTAAAAATTTTCATTTAAAACTTACTCTAGTAACTGTAGTTAAATACTAATACCATTTTTTTTACTAATCAAAATTTATAAAATTATTTTAAAAAGTCAAAATGAATAGTTACTGAGAGTAAATATGGAAAGATAAAAGCGTTAGTTGACAATTTTAAAGAAATGTTAACTTACCTTTCTAATTGTATAGGTGCATGTCTATTTTGATCTAACTGATCATATTCTTCATTTAACTGAACTTCTTCTTCATCCTCATCCTCAACATCATCTTCATCATCATGATCATCCTCATCTTCAAAATCTTCAGTTTTTGCAAAGTTCTCCTTTTCCTCGTCTTCGGTTACTTCGTCGAATTTCACATCGTTTTCCATATCCACATTCTCTACCGCTTCTTCTTTACTTATCGTAATTTTTTCTTGATCCAATATTTCGTTATTCTCAACAATATTTTCTTTTTCTTCGATGAGCGTAGATGGAAGTTCAAGAAAGGGATTCGTCGTCGTCGAAAGTTCATTGGGCTGTAATTTAATTGCGTGATAGAAAATTGGATCTCGACAACGGTTATAACTCGGAATATCGATCCCTAAATGTGACATTACTATTTTCATGACTTCGTCACATTTGCCATTTATTTTGAGAACTGCATTCTCATCTTTGGGAGTCCACTGAAGATTAACTATGTACAATTGCGATCGTTTTGACGCAGGTTTATCCATCTGCCAAAGCCAAGGGTATCTCTTAAGAACCTAAAAGATTAAAAATTTTGGTTAAATAAATTTTTATAGAGTAAAAAAATTTGACGAAAAAAATTAATTATAAAACTTGATACCTTGAGACTGGATCCTAAACAAAGAATAACGTCAGCCTGTTTTGCGGCTCTGCTCGCTCCATTCCAGTTTATTGGCCAGAGCAAGTTGCCTCGTTCACCAAAGTGCACAATCGAGTCTTTCAAAGCGGAGTTACATTTATGACAAGTACGACCTGTCGCGTGATAGTACCTAGCCGTTTTTTCTGTTACGTCGAAGAGTCGCAAATACTCGCGCGATGGCTTGCAGGTCCGACATACTTCGATGTACATATTACCGTGAACCTCGGAAAGAAGCGTTCGCGGTATGCCACTACGAAGGTGTAGTCCATCGCAATTTTGTGATACTATATATTTTAAAATTCCCGCTTTGTACAAAGCATACAATGCCATGTGAGTAATTGTAGGCTCTGCTTGACTGAGATCGTGATTTCTGAAACGAAAAATATTTATTAATTGAAGTCAAAGACTAACTTCAAACTCGTATAAAATTACATTTTACATTTACAGTTAAAATCAAAATAACAGAAATTAAAAACACAACTAATTTTAGTATTTGCTTGAATTTTAAATATTTGTTTTGTAAATAGAAACAAATGCTATAAAAACAACGGACACATTGAAAAATATAGTAACTGGTATAGCACTATGAATCAAATAACATTTTAGGCTCATCAAAGTATTTTTTAATTAAAAATTAAACTTTGTGAAACTTACCCTATATCTTTTCCTTGCTGCATTCGAGTCCATACTCCATTGGTTCCTCTGTAATCTGGAATCGAGGCAGCAGTACTAATACCAGCACCAGTATAAACAGTTAGCGATGTTGCTCGACTAATTGCAGCAGCTAACTTAATACATTTTTCTTCTAGAATTTCTGGTGGATCTTCAACTTCCTCCAACCTTGCTTTAATCTTTTCTTTTTTTTCTTGCCTTGAAAATAAATGATAAAAAAAAATATTATATTTAAATTAGTTTTTTATATTAAAACTATAATCACTATAATCAACTATAAATCAATACAATAAAACTTATTATATTTCTATAGATATCTGAAAGAATCAAAGTTTTTAGAAATAGCATAAAAAATTTAATTTAAAACAAATTTGATTCTTTATATTAAAGTTAATTGGTTCACTGTTTGTTTACATATACGCCTCTGATATGAGCTACAGAAGAAAAAAAATAAAACAAACATCGATGCTGAAATAAAAACAAACAATAATAAAAAGCCCCGTAATGTATACACTGACACACATAATCGAGACTCACCTGAGATTAACTTCTTTAACAATATCGCTGCATGTGAGTAAAAAGTCACACTCCTCAGAAGTTCTGTTATCCTCAGGCTTCTGCAGTATCGTCGTGACCTGATAAAAGAAAAAAAAATTTGTTTACATACGTAACGGATTCTGCCGGGGAGTATTACATCGTATCCGGAGCAGATGTAATAACGGTAAAGCAATATTGAAAAAAAAAAAAAAAAACAAAAAATGTTTGAAATGAAATAAGCAATTTGTTGTTTACCTTTCTAACAGTAGCGCTTCTCTCGTCTTTGACTTTTAGGGGCTGCTGCAGTACGGTGGAACGTCTCCGCGAGAGCAGCTTCTTCTCGGGTTCCTCCATCTTTAATTAACGAAAAAACCGACCCACACAGTTTTCCTGGATTAATTTCGAACGCACCTCGAGCACTCGAAACTCGCCGCCCGTCCCCCCTCAAGGATGACGAGTCTTTCACTTTATTTCAGCCTACATTTTGGAATTCCTCGTCGTCGTTGTCGTCGTCCGCGATTGTTGCACCGCTCGATAAGGTCCATTTGATGATGCAGACGAGCTGCTGCCGCGGCTGCTGTCGAAAACTCTCTTCTTCGAGGATGCACATCTAACCTCAAAGCCGTCGCCGTGGTGTCTTCACCTGCAGCTTAGCTAAAGTTTTGATCGATATTAAGTACTAGTGCGTCTGACAAAGTGAGAGGCATTGCTCAGCATTGCTGCACATGCACCGCACGTTTGCTCCGCCGCCGCGGAGCCACAGTTTTTTTCATTCTTCTTTCTTCTTCTTTCAATTTTTCCCCCTCTAGTTGGACTCCGAACTTGTTGACCAGTGCGCAGCAGCGAGACGGAGATAGATGCATTCGATTGCGCAGTTGCCAGATAGACAATACCTATCTACATAGGTGTTAAAAAAATCCTATGCACTTTATGTAAGACGCTTTTCTATGTTATTGTTTTCGGATACGCTACACTCGCATGTGAGTCACGTGCTCGCGATGCTGAATGAGATACTTTTTTTTTTTCTTTTTGGAGCACATTTTTCAATTGTATAGATGTACTTAGATATATATTAGTTATCCACTACGTGTTACTTACTCATTCCCATTATTATAAAATGTTTTTTGTGAAACTTACTGCCAGCTCCAGCATTTATTTCATTTTTTGTGGAGTCTGAATAAAATATGAATTTTGTTATACGTAAACAGTTGATTATATAATAAAAGTCCGCAGACCCCTAATTCAGATCTATTTTTAAGGAAAATTTCAAGACATATTTCAGTTTTTCCTTATTTTTGAAAAAAATAGCTTTATTAACTGTTCAGCAGATAATCATATTTAAAATTTTAGCTTTAACATTTGAGTTTAAAAAGTTATAGTTTTGTCCTGCTTTTTAAAATTCACTTAATATGAACATCTCAAAATTTTCAAGATTTTATAAAAAAATTGCTTACGAGCCATGATATCTATCTTATAGAAGATATTAAATATTACATAAAACTTATTTTTATCATTTTCAATAGGTTATCTCAACTGTTAAAAGATAATTTAAACCCGGATTTTCTTCAAAATGTGGGTATTGAAAAGAAATGTTACTACATCAACAATTTTTCTAGACTAATTTTTAATAATAAAAAAAATGAAATGTCGTTTAAATTTAGCGCTTCGTTTAGTAAACAATAAAATAGGCGGCAACGTTGCCCGCGAGTAGATCCTCTCGGGTAAACGTTGTAGAATTCCGTGGGATTTTTCCCTTCCAGCATATCCAGTATCCATTTTCCATGTTGTTCGAGCGTATTCATGATCTTTGGTTGAAGTTAATCCGCTCCTGGGAACGACGGAAAATTTTACATTTAGACTAAATTTTAGTTTAAATCGTGATTACGCAATTGTAAAATTGCGTGATGTGCATGCGCGAGTGATATGCCGGGATTGGAGAGCAACTACGGCTTACATACGAGTGCTACAGCATACGGCCTAATGTCCGATGGTGTCGCTTCCGAGCAAGTGAAAAAATTCTTTTTCACCTCGGGCAAAGCCGCTGGCTCCAAAAAATCAGCACGTAACAACGAAGAAGACGAATCCGAGGACGAAAGCCTCGAGGTCTACATTCCTGAGGTGAGTTGCGTCGTCTCCTAGGATACTTTCATTATTGTCTGCTACTGGTGTTACGTTCATCGGGCCATCGGGCCATCGGCTCATGTGTCTAACTTTTTAGGTTAGGTTTTCCCTCCCTTAAATTTTTTGTGGAAAAAATAGAGATTAGTATCGCAACTTGACACGTGCAAAGTGATTTCTCTCTCTCTCTTTTTTTAATAATGTTAATTTTTTCCCAGTTAATTAAAGATTTTCAATGATAATTTTTTCTTACAGTTACTTCAGGCAAGCTACAGTTTTTACACTTGGCCATCAGCTCCTGTTTTAGCCTGGTACTTGTGGGAACATCGAAAAGAACTTCCTGGAAAGCGTGTTCTTGAGATAGGTTCAGGTAAAAAGTATTTTTCAAGAAGTTTTTTGATATCTCTTGTTTATGATTAAAGTTTTTAATTATTGTTTGTTTGTTAAAGTTGGTTTTGTTTTTTGTTTTAATGTTTTATAATGTTTATGAAAAAAACGAATTATTTTCTTCACTGATCGTTCAAAAAAGATTATTAATCAAGTTGCAGTAAAATATTTGAAGTGTGGACTTTGAATGTGTAAATATTTTAAAAATCAAATTTTACTACCATTTAACCAAAATGAAAAAACCAAGTTTTCAAAGAATATATTAAAAAAAAAAAAAAAAAAAAAAAACAAAAAACAAATTACATATTAAAGGCTGGAATCGAAGCCACGATAATTTTTATTATTATTGGGGTCAAAATTTAGCCTAAACTAAAAAAATACTTTCTTTGGTCACTGATTAAATTTTTTTTATTACTTCAGTATTACCCAGACAAGATACAGTTGAATAAAAAATTTTAAAAAAGTAAGCTTTATACATTAATTTTGATTACTAATTATTCTGTTTTATAATTATTAGGTACAGCACTTCCTGGTATTTTGGCAAGCAAGTGTGGAGCTTTGGTAACTCTTAGTGATTCTGCAACTCTTCCAAAGAGCTTACAACACTTGAGAAGAAGTTGTGAATTAAATGGTGTTCTATCTCAAGTTAAAGTTGTTGGTATAACTTGGGGACTTTTTTTATCCAGTGTACTAAAACTTGGACCTTTAGATCTTATATTAGGTTCAGATTGTTTCTATGACCCTTCAGTTTTTGAAGATATACTTGTAACTGTTAGTTTTTTGTTGGAAAGGAATCCAGCAGCAAGATTTCTTTGTACTTATCAAGAACGCAGTGCAGATTGGTCCATTGAACATCTACTGAGCAAGTGGAATTTAAATTGTTCTCACCTTTCATTAGAAAATCTTGGTGCTGATTCTGGAGTTGATGTTCATGAATTAATGCAAGATCATACCATTCATCTCTTAGAAATTAAAAGAGCTTGAAGATTGCCATGGCTACAAATCTTGCTCGAGCATTGAAGAATACACTTTATGTAAGTAATATTCCTTGGACAATTGGAAATAACGAACTTAGGAGTTACTTTGCAAAGTTTGGACAAGTAACAAGATGCAATGTTGTGTTTGATAAAGACACTGGACTCAGTAAACGCTACGGGTTTGTATCTTTTGCAGATGATACTGCAGTAAAATCTGCAATTCAATCAGATAAACATCTTCTTGATGGAAAACCAGTTAACATAGCCTTACGAAAAACGAAATCGTAAATATTTGATATTAGTGTAAGCATAGAAAGATTTAAAGATGGCTGGAAATTTAGATTTCGAAGTTTCTGACCTTGAAGAGACTTTCAACAATGCTGCATCTCATCTACAATCTCTAGCATCTCAATTAGATGAAGGACAATTGTTAGGTTTTTATGGTCTTTACAAACAAGCAACCTGTGGTCCTTGTGATATTCCAGCACCATCTTGGTACCAGTTACAAGCAAAGCACAAATGGCAAGCTTGGAATAGTTTAGGGGATATGAGTAAGGAGGTGGCCATGGGAAGTTACATAAGAGCCGTTGGCAAGTTGGATCCAGACTGGGAAAAAGATACTCGATCAAGCTCAAAGGCCTGGGTTGTAGTTAGCAGACTTCCAAATACTGACACTGAATTAAAGGATATTGATAAAACACTTTTAGATTGGGTAAAAGACAGCAATCAAGAAAAAGTTGAAATATTTTTATCGCGCAACAAAAAAGAATTGAATGTCAAAGACGAAAATGGCATGCTACCAATACACTGGGCCGCTGACAGAGGCGACGTTGAGATTCTGAAGTGCCTTGTCGAAGCTGGATCTGATGTAAACGCATTGGATGAAGAAGGTCAGACTCCCCTGCACTATGCAGCATCCTGTGGTCACAAGGATGTTGTAAAATATCTTTTGTCTAAAAAAGCTCGTTTGGTCGAAGACGAAAACGGTATGTCACCAAAGGATGTTGCTGATGAAGCTCTGGTATCGATGTTTTAAGCTTCATAAATGTCATATAAATTAATAAAATGTTTGTATGAATATGTTAATAAAAAATATTCCAAAATAAAATAAAAGTTTTCTTTTTTTTCCTATAATAAAATTATAATTGTTATTTTTATTATAGTTAAATTTATAAATAGTATAGCACGTAATGTGCATAGATTTTTTAGAATTTTATTATTTTATAGTTTAGTATTAAAATTGATGTAAAAGATTTTTAAAAAAA
The DNA here is from genome assembly GCA_038277355.1 of Encarsia formosa. Lineage (NCBI taxonomy): Eukaryota > Metazoa > Arthropoda > Insecta > Hymenoptera > Aphelinidae > Encarsia > Encarsia formosa. The sequence continues at coordinate 6,527,257 of CM076187.1, forward strand.
GAAAAAAATAAGTAAATACAGCAAATATTAATGAATTATGGAGGTTAAGGTAGATGAAAAGTTTTGAATAAGTACAAAATTAAGATTCTTTATGAATAGTTTTATTACTATTTACAAGAACATATTCTAATACTCCAATGTATTCACAGCCTAAGTCTTCCTTAGGTAAATGCATGCCAAACGTGCCAATAATGACTACAAAATACATTTCACACAAACGGAGATATTCGCCATATCGAAAATAATTTTAACTTCGAATTACACATTATCAACAAAAGTAATTTTTCAACAATTACTAATTTTTTTCATTTCTAACATTCTTTTTATACATTAATAAAAAAAGAAAAATTATTAATGTTTTTTTACAAGAACATAAAATAAACTTTTTTAAACTAATCAAATTTAAAAAATCACAATATTATTTTTAAATTATGTATCACCAATAATTTATCAAGATCAGCAGTTGTTAAATGTTAACAAATTTCAAAAAAGGCATCATACATTTGGAGTTTGATCTCACAGAAATCAAAGTTTTTGTTTTATTGTAATAAAAATTCTCGTATTTACATATTATTTCAAAAAAATTGAACTGACTGAAATATTATTTTTACACTTAACACAATATGAAAAATAATAAAAGTACATATCGACGCTCGAGTTCTAAAAGCTGACAACTCAAAATTTTTTTTAAAAACATGACATCTCTCTAAAGGAAAGCTCTGAGATGTCATGTTATTAAAAAAAATTTTGAGTTGTCAGCTTTTAGAACTCGAGCGTCGATATAATAATAATTATTATTATTATGATAAAAGTATTAATATTAATTGCAGTAATAAAAATAATTAAAACAAGCATAGACCTTTAATGATTTTTTAAGACATTTTATATCTATTTAATGAACAAATTTTCAACATGTTGACATTGCAATTCCTGTTTGCAAAAAGACCCTGAATAAACTATAAATATAAAAATGCAAGCACATATTAAATTTGTGCGTTTGGCGATGCCATTGGAATAAGAGATCAGGGCGGAATCAACTCTTGATTAAAAATATTTTATCCTTGAATTTTTCAATTCATATCTAATTATATATATATATATATATATATATATATATATAATAATTATATTTCATCACGATTTCGTAATGGCTTGATCTATTTGATAGACGGTATAAAAACTATAATTCAAAAATATCTGATAGCATATTTTAAAACATTTGGGAAACTTTTGAAGGAGTTAGGCAAAATTTATCCACCTCTTTAACGAAACTTTAACAAACTACTTATAACTTTCTTTTTTACAGCTTCTTCGATAATAAAACTTGTATTAATATTGACTTCGATAAATTTTTTTTGAATTCCTAAGATTTAAATATTTTACTCTCGAAAATAGCTGAAATAAACGGCTGAATAATATTTTATCATATAATGAATAATATTTTGTCATCGAAGAAGCTTGTTTCATTAAATTTTTAAGCTCCATTCTTATCTTCTATCTAACTGGACATTTTTTTCTATGTTATTGTCAAGCAGTTGTGAATAAAATGTATAATGTACTGAACACTTACAACTAAACAAAAATTAATCCACAATTACATCGTTAATTGTTTTGATATGGATCGATTAATCCATTCTAAAAGTTATGCTTAAAAAATATAAATAATTTAAAAAGTTTACAATGATTTAAGTCTTGTTTAGCGTTCTAAACGATTGAAAATCATGAATATTGCCAAAAACGAATAATTAAAAAATAAAAATAAAAATTTCAGTTGAATTTAATAATTACCTTTTTTTTAATCTTTAGGTTTATATTCTGCAATGGTGCATGAAATAAACTACGACAAATCAAAAAAATACTCAAAAAATTTTTAATGAAAGTAGTAAACTTGATCACAGCTAATAGTTGATCAAATTATTTTTTTACTTAATTAACATTGTTCATTTTTTAAACATAAACTACTAAAAAAAAAAAAAAAATACGCTCATCACTTGCGATTAATTTAACTAACTAATTTAACCTTTCAAAAAATATTAAAACCGTAAAAACAAAAATATCCTGAGTATTGATCATTGGAGAAAAATTTGATTACACATTTAATCCCCAACTGCCGAACAGTATAATTATTATCAACAATCAACGTTTCGAAAACTTCACTGTGAATCCTAAAGATTTGTGCTCTCGTTGTCAGACTTGGGTCTGGGTGTTCCAGTCGGTGGTGGTGGCGGGGGTGGTTGCGGCCTCGGAGGTCGCTGGTGAAACCTGGGCGATGCCGGGGGTATCTGTTGCTGCTGAACTTTGGGAACGATGACCGTCGAAGTCTGTGTGTGCACATCGATGATGTTGCCCTCGGATCTTGTCCTGGAGTGCGACCTGACCTGGTCCGGCGGCTCCGGTCGCGGTGGCGGTATCATCCTGTCCGGTCTGTCGTGGGTTGAAAGAGACATCGAGACCGGCCGACTGCCCACGCTCGGACTCCTCTGCAAGTTTACTGTCCCCGCGCCATTGTCACGAACTTGTATTATACTGACCTGCTGTTTATCAACCGAATACATGTGAGCCCGTTCCAAAGTAAGAGGCTATTTTGTGATGAAAAATTTAATGAGGTTTTGAGTAAACCATGGTGAATATGAATTATGAGTCTTTGTTGTTTCTGATGAAATGTGACGATAGTTGATATCAAAATTCAGACAAAGTTTGAATTTATTAAGTTTGAATAATTTTTTAAAAATGTCAAGTCAATTTAGAAAAGTTTGAAATGTATCCTCTGGTGCGAGTATTTATAACAATAGAAACAACAATGACGAATTTTCTTAAAATAATTGTTACCTACTACCCACACTTTCTAAGCAAGCTATGTCAACAAAACTTTAGTTTTTGTATAGAGTTAAATAAGTTGAAAAAATTTTATTTATGTAATAAAAAAAAATTTTGTACACTGAAATAACAGAAGTTCACATCAAAATTTTTTATAGTAAATTAAAAAAGCAAGTGCAACATAAATTTTGTTAATAAATTGAAAAAGAATATGTTACAGTAATAAACATATACATAAAGTAAATACGCTAGTAAAACGTAAAAGAAAAGAAGAAAAATTTCTTTAGACAATTTTTCTTACCAGTGCTCGTGCAGTCACTGCTAAAATCAATATTTAAGTAATTGCTTGTTTATAAATTTTTTATTTTGAATGATATAACTTAAAATAATAACTTGGCGAAGCGCTTCATAATAAAATTATTATTATGCTAATGATAATAAACGTAATGCATTATCAAAAAGATGAATTAAATTTATTTCAAAAAGCCTATTTAAATCAATGTATGTATGATTAAAAAATATAAAAATGGCATAAAACAGAAAATAATTATTAAATTAAAAGTTTTAAAAAGATGTAAAAAAATTTGTTAGATGTGATAAATTTCTATTATTTTCAATAACTTCTTCAATTCTCTTTAATTAATTATCAATATTTCATGATAATAACAAATTATATATACATACATATGAGAATATATAATATATATGCTGGTGAGCTAATTATTTTTACAACGTATTCACACGAGTGAAAACACTGTTAAAATATATTATTTTATTAAACAAAATAAGTCTTTTTAAAATCACTTTAAAATCAAACTTTTAACGCGCTTTAATTTTCTCTTACATACCCCTGAATCAGAATCCAAATTTTCACTACTGTGCCTTGGATGTGGTCGAATCAAACTGGAGGGTCGGGTAAGTCCAGCCGGACGTTCTGGTATTGCTGGTTTTATGCTATTTTTGTCTGTTACACCTGTGTTGTTTCCTTCTGACTTTTTTCGAAATTCGACGCTATCATCTGTATAATAACAATCATTTTTTAACTTAGTCACAAAATAATAGGGTATGATTAAATTTTCAAACAAAATTTTATCTTATTATCTCATTAGTTAGGAACAAAAATAAAAATTTATTCATAATAAAGATTACAATTTTAAAATGAATATCCTACCTTGGTTTGGTGTTAAACTTGTCAAGTTTCTCGGCGTGGCAACGGGATGTTTTCGCCTTTCCAACGTAGAAGGAGATGGTTTTTCCAAGGGAGCTGGTTTCAATTTAGGAGAATCTAATTTTTCCATACTTTCACTACCAAATTCTATAGCAGATTTACTCATCATATCTGCAGATTGACTTGCTTTTAAGCTTAAAGCCTCAAAGCCTATAAGATTGACATTCGCTTTTTCTTCTTCACTATCACCTCTTTGATTGTCACTTTCGTCAGTTGGAGATGGTTCGTCTTCGTGGAATGGATTTTTTTCCACGGGATATTGTAAATCCTTAAAACAAAAAAAATCACCAATAAAGTAAATAAATATTCCATAAATATTCATAAATAAAAAATCAACTTTACTTACACATTCAAACGGATTCAGTTTGACTTCGCCTTCTGCATTTTTGTTGCCAACTGGGGACTTGTTGTCCCGTGTCTTACCATTTACGGAGTCTCGCGTGTGCAGTTGTGAGTGAAGTTGTATAAGTTCAGCTGTAACTTGGTCGTGCTTTTGGTTCTTGTAAGTTGCCCTGTTGAGGGTTGCCGTCGCCAAGGGTCTGGGTGGTTTGTCCGGTGCGGGTGGTGGTTTGTCATCTGGCCTTTTTCCGTCAAGGTGTGCTTGATGAGCGTGCTGCGCGAGGGATTTGTCGGGTGTGTTACCACTTGGCGGGGTAGGCGCTGGTTTATTTTTTCTCCTGGTGGCTGGCTTTGGACTTCCCTGGGGCGGGCTCTCGCCGTGATCGCTCAGGCTACTTATTGACGCACAACGTCTCATGCCCACGGTCGGGGTGACGTTGTTGCTCTCCACGCTACCGTTCACCGTGATTCCTCCGACATCCAGATCCCGATCGAAGTCCAACTCGCCCGGGAAAAACCAGTCGGCGTACGTTATCAGCTGATCTACAATTAGACTAGAGTTGTTTGCAGTATCCATCCTGAAAAAATTAAAATTCAAATAAGTCTATGGGAAAAGTAATTTATTTAATTGAAATATCCTGATACAAAAACTAATTTTTCTTTTTTAAACAGAAAACTACAATGGACATTTAAGCTCACAGATAAAACTTTTTGTGATTATGAGACAAAAGAGTTATTTTTAAATCATTATACAATTATTTCACTATCATCAGGATTCTAAAAAGCTTTCAAGGTTTTAAATAACTGAAAAAATGATACAATTTTTACGAATTTCACGGTTTGATTTAACAAAAAAAAAAAAATAACACCTAGTTAACTATTGTTGTGTCTAGATGACTAACAATATGGTACTACTTGCTTGTCTAATCTAACTGCATTAGTCATGCAGTAAAAAAAAAAACTTTTTTTTTTAAATTGTATTGTCAGTGAAAAAAAAAAAAAGACAAAACTGATTGCAAATTTTCGATGATGAAAATTTTTAAATAAACAATTATTCATCAGGATTGTATTGTTTCTAAAAAGTTTGAGATATCTCATAAAAGAAGATAATATTATAGTAAACTTAAAAATAATTCGTTCTTTTTTTAATAATTATATCATATTTGAAATAAAAATTTTTTATCATGCAGCTATTTTTAGTTTATTTCATAATAAAAACTTTAAGACAAATCAGTGAAAACTTACACTATACTAGTTGTGTCATCAGAATAGTTCCAAATTAAATTTGGAGCGACGACAATTGCAATATTATGAGGTGTCATTTTATTGATATCTTGATTTTTCGACAAGACAGCAAAAAATTTGATTAGGAACCTTAAGTTTTCATAATTTGCTGTTGGCAACTTATGCAGTACTTCCCAAATAGCTCTAAGCCTTACATCACTTTGAGTTATTTTTGCAGCTGCCATCCATTCTGGATACAACCTAAAAAAAAGTTAATAGTAAAGTTTTTGTAAGTATTAACTTTGAAATAAAAAAAATAAATAAAACCAAGTAAAAAAAGTTTAAAGTGAGTGATGTCATGAATGAAAAATATTCAAGGTTACACTCGTTAATCGAGCGTCGAAAGACAGGATAACGTTTTTTAATAGACAACCAAAGAAATTTATTATAAGATAACTAAGGAACTGGAGATTAATGATGACTACTCTCATAATGAATGAAAAAAAAAAAAAAAAAAAAAAAAACTTTCGGCATCATAAAACCCGATACAATAAAAATTATGGGTATCTAATGTGTGAACTCACGATCGCACGCTTCGGGTTGAATTTACTTATACTTTTTCAATCTAAAATCATTGCAAGTCACGTTGAGGTCATATCAATCGGATACGATTCTAGACGGACGAGCAGGCGAGTTATTACCGATGAGCCCCCTTAAACAGTCTCATTGTGTAATGCGGACCAATAAAGGCCTCTCACTTTCCCGTAGGCTCATTAAAAGACGAGTTTTTCTCGAGTTTCCAAAGTCGATGTTAATTTACGGCGCACTCGCTATAATGAGCCGCGGGGCCGTGTGCGCCGGAGAGAGAATGAATACCCTGTACAAGATAAGGACGAAAAATTTTCGTCGCAGAGTCTGGGTCGCACCGCGCACGGCACGAGACTCCGATGCATTTGCGATTTATGACTCATCCGTCGCGCGCTTAAGCCAAGGGTGTGAGTGTGTACGTACACTTTGCCTTCTCTTCTATTTCTAGGTCATTGACTCACGCTCTTTACGCATTCTATATTTAAAATTTACGGTCAAATTTTGAAAAATAAAGAAAATTTTTTTTAATGATTTTCAAGATTCTACTGACGTTATTTGTGCAAAGTGAGAAAAAGTCTGAAATTCCGACTCGTGGGAAGTCGGATGAGATTTTAACGAGACTCATATAATCAATGACTATCATTTAGTATAAAATTAAAATATATATATAAACAATTAAAAAATCTAAATTTTAAGGATGGACTTTTGAATAAGGTCTCGCCAGCTAAAAATTCATTTCTTATTTTAATAACGTTTCCCGCAAAATGTTAATTAATGGGAAAAATATTTTGCGTAAAATAAAATTATAAAACTTCAATTCAAAACAAAACCAACCAAAACCCAAGCAAATAATATTCTATAATAAATAATATTAGGATTTACATTATATATAAAATGTAAGATAAAAATTTTTACTTACTTAAAGGTAAGCAAAGGTTCCGGCAGTTCGCGTAGGTAAGACTTAAGCGCTCCTGCTATCACATGAGGATCCCTGTATTCCAGGGCAATTGGAAGAGTTAAACAACAAGCATCAAAGCTGAGTTTCATTCTTCGCAATTTTGAAGCACCACTAGCTATTCTAAAAAGGCCCTCTTCTTCTACTCCTAATCTTAAAAGGGCAGAAACACATAGTTGGATTGGTAAAGCTATTTTTCTGTTTGTAACTCGTAGATGCTCTTCTAAAGAGTATCCATAGACTGGCTTTGTTTCATTGTCATCTATAAATAAAGTTTTAGTTAGTCCCAAGGTTTAAATAATTTGAATCATAAAAAATTAACAGTACAACTTACTAATATAACACTCAAGATCTGGAATAAGATCTTCGAGACAGTGCATGGCACTCTCATGGTATGCTCTTTGAAGCTTGACGTACTGTATGACTGTTTGGGCAAGCTCTGTCTCCCTCGACATAAGCTGAAACATTTCGGCAGCAAGGTGATCCCTACATTGTTCTACTTTGGTTTCTATTTCTTCAAGTTCGTCTTTCAAAGCATCCACTTTTTTTGTTTCTGTGCCTGCAAGATAAACAATAGATTTTAAAAAAATTTAACTCAAGTAACGTTGATTTTGACTTATTATGTTTTTAAAAATAAGTTTACTTACCTCCAGTGTTGTGTTTAATAGCTTGGTGGTATCTTCCTTTTGTGCTGTCTAAGTCTAAAGTCAATTTTTGTAAATTTTTCTTGTGCTTTAAGATGTTTGGAACATCTGTTTCTAAAATCTGTTGTAGGGGTGCAGATACATATTGTTCAACCTTTGATTCATGTTCAACAGTTTCATGGGCTAAGGCCAGTTGTGCTTTTCCACATTCGGTTAATGTATAATACATGAGTCCCTCTTCTCCTGCAGTTTCCAACATGGTTTGTCCCAAAATATACTCTGGACATTTTTTCTAAATCAAAAATGAATTGTTATATGAATTTAGTTCTATAATAGTGAAATTGTTTATTCATTATATTTTGCTGATAGAACTTTTAAAATCATGTGATTTTAAATTTTTACATGTTTAATAATTTTTAGGTTAATAAAATCAAAAATTCTATCTTTATAATCAATGGCATAGTTTTAGAAAAAGTATTGATAAGCATTAAAAAGTATCTAAATTAATAATACTTTGTAAATAAAAAGCCCATTGTATCTTTTTTTTTTTTTTTTTTTTTTTTTTCAACAATAATCTGATGAATTCAAGTTTAATTCAAAAGATTAGGATTGAAAACTTTCTATACTAAATTGTAAACCTTTACTCAAGCAGATTAAAAAGTGCAATATTTAATTTTAGAAAGATAATAATACTTACAAGGCGTTTTTCTTTATAAGCTGGTTCTTGAGTACTGGATTCATTGGGTTTAGTACCAAGTCTTTTATTAAGCCCGTTAAGGGCAGCCCTGATCTGGTCAACATGTTTATCTGCAGCTTGTAGATCGTCTGTTAGAACTTCAGTTTTTCCAGCTCTATGAGAAACACACAAACACAAAGAAGAAGGTTGTTAAGTGTGTAAACTAAGAATATAAATATTAATTGCTATTTAGCATTCAGTTTCAAAACAGGAGTTATCACATGCATTGCTAAGTAGATTGAAAATTAAATTACTTGATTAATAATAGTATTTGTATGGCAAAACCAGTACAAATGTATTTATATACATCCAATCAAGTCCAGCACAAACATATTAAACTTAGTGACAATGAAAAAATTGATAACGACTAGAGATCAAGATTGCAAAGCGTGAACGAAAAGGCGATTAAAAAAATGAAAAAAAAAAAAAGAGATAAACGAAATTCCCCGCCAGCCTTATCAATAAGGGCGTATCTGAAGATAATTCAACAACCAAAAACTAAATAGTAAAAAAAAGGAAGAAAAAAAGTTTTCTGTACACAAACACGTACCTGGAAAAAGTCTGATCAGCGAGCTGCTTGACCCTGAAAAATTGTTTCTTCATGGTCGCTAGCTCGTGCTATTAGACCTCCAAATCATCCAAACGAGTGCCCCTATCATTCGCCTTGATATTCCGTCTCTCCTTTTCACGAAGAGTATAACCTCTATCTTGTTTTTCCAAAAAAAAGGCCTCGGTAAACACAATAACGATGAGTCGTCGATGGCTAATCACACTTGTTCGCACTGCAAATAATCATCATAATCCTGGCTGCACTTACGTCGAGACGAATAAACAAAAACTTTCACTGCTGATGCTGCGTCTTTGATAGAACGTGGGTACTTCCTGGTGCAAAGCAGCTGTACAACGACGACGACGACGACGACGATGCACAGTCAGTCGAGCCGTCGTCATAACCGCGCGTGCAGCACACACCACCACACACCACGGTGATCTCACGCGCGCCACTGCCGTAACATCATCGCCGCCGCCCCCGTCTCGCCCTGGCTGGCAGGATCTAAATACGCACGCGCGAGTTTTTTTTTCTATCTGTTCTTCAGCGTGTCTCCCTCTTTCTCTCTCTCTCGCAGGCTCTTATCCTACTTCTTGGCGCGCTCGCGCGAAACTCGAGATTCGCGAAGAATGTGATAGCTCAGGACCCGTCGCAAGTTAAGAGAAAGAGAAAGATAATTGTTGTGTTTTTGAACTCTGATAGGTTGGCTCCACTGACTGGCTCGATATTTTAAACCTTCATACTGCAGGTATAGGATGAAACTTTTTAGATTGTTCGAAAGAGATTAGAACGGGTTTTACCAACTCACGATGTATTGAATGTGTTATTGTGCTTATATTTTTGTTCAAACACGATTTATCGCGAGTTCAGCGCTACTATACTTCAATTGCGCAGTCCTACTTTATTCAATTTAACGTATTCCAACTTATGCAATACTATCTTGCTAGTTTTTTGAGTGTTTTCAAGAGATTGATTTGTACCTTTTGATTGATAAATGTTAACGTTTGAAATTATCAGTAAAATATTGGTATGGATTTTAAAGACACTCCACCAGCATCGGAAAAATGAGTTGCGCATTTGAAAAATAATCGTTCATCAAGGAAATTTACCCACGATCAACAATTTTCATTAAAAAAAAAATTATCAATTGCTGCCAACTTAAAAACCCCCTCGCGATGGAATTTTGTTTAATATTTTAAATAAAACACGCCGCGTTCGCATTAAATATATTAAACCGCAGCAAAATTATCGCAAGGCATATCGCGCGGCGATATCTATTTATAAGTATGCATCTTTTTTTCCAACTCGCACGGAAGATCGCGAGTATAAAAATTGAATTAATTTTATTTTACGGGCATGATAAGTTAAAAAAAAAAAAAAAAAAAAGAATCGGAGGGGATTGCCATGGTGTATTAGCATGCCCGTGACATTTCCGAACGGCTGAATCACGCGAGCCAAACCGCCTTTATGGCCTTAGCTGTGCCGATTTTGTCTGCTTCCTGTCTCGCTTCCACGCGTAGCCGCATTATTATGCGTTGTTCCCCGTCGCGAATATGTTCACGCTTGGTTCTGATTATTATGCCCGTGCTTATTATGAGAAAAAAAAAAAAAAAAAAAAAAAAATTATTTTTGCCGCGAGCTGTTTGCTTTTTTTCCACTCTCCTTATCTACTCTAAATGAGCTTGTTCCGAATGCGGGGTCGAACGATTTTTTTAACAATACGGGTTTTCGAGAGGAGTAGGACGGATTATTTATCAACCTTTCATGGAAACCGATTGAGATGGAATATTTTCACGCAATATTTCGAAGTTAGATTAAATCATGACCTGATGCGTCAATAAACTATTTTAATTATCTGTGTTTAAAAATAATTAGTCAAGCTTGAATCGCGAATAACTATGGAAAAAAAAGGATGTACGCGGGCGGCAAAATGTGTATGCGCAAGTACGATTGAGATGCTAATGAGTAAATGGTTTGAGAAGGTGTATGAATCACCAAAACACTTATCGTAATCTTTTAATCACTCTTATAAATACCTCGTCTTTCTAATTATCATGTAAATTTATTTTACTGAAAAATGAACTCTATTAAATGCCTGTGATAGTTCGTAAGAGTTATACAGGTGCAGTTATTTTTTTGTACTTTTCGGAAACTGAATATTGGGTTGGATCATCGAATTACGTACATTTTATGATGAAAATCAATTTTTTTTTTTTTTTATTATTCATGTCAATTGATAGATAATTTCTATTTTTTTTTTTTTTTTTTAAGGAAAAAGAAAGAACAAAAACAATCAATCCAATATGGTTTACAACTTCTGAAGATTTTGATAACTTCCATTTTAAACAAATATTTACTTAATATTGTAAACTCTTATCAGTTCCGATTTTTATCCTTTAAAAAATTTTTTTTAAGCTACTGATGTTTTAAAATATAAAGAAAATTTTGTATTTCATTAATGAATAAAACATTATTGTAATGAATTAAAAATTATAAAAAAGATTTAAACTTAAAAAAAAATATTTTTCTGAACTGAAATTTTTATCAGTATTGTAAATCAAGATCGACGAAACTGCAATAAATTTTTGCCTGAGAATTTTTCAAAGTAAGAAGTGCGTACTGTATATGACAAAAATTGTTATCACCTGAATAGTAACATTGGTCTAAAGAATACAAAAAAATCCTATTATTTTGCAAAAATAAAATAAAAAAGTGTAGTCTTAACAAGAAAAAGATAATAGATAATTACTCGAAGTTCGTAAGATAAAAAATCTGTCGAGACGGTAAATTACCAGTTGCAGCTTACCGGCGACGGTATACATCTGTGGCTTTTTTAGCGATTAACAATTAACAGTAACTTTTAATTTATTTTTAACAACATACTTTTTTTTTTTTAATAATTTAAAGTAAAGGTAAGTAATAAAAAGTTTTTTAAGTGAAATTTAGTTTCTTAAGTATTTATTAATGTGTATTATACTTTTTTGTATTTAAAACCTCATCATTTACTTTAAAATTAGCTTCAATGAAACTGTTAATGAGTTAAAATAATTTTTTTTTCAATATAAATCAAATTGTAGTATGAGTTCTTTATACAGAAATCGAAATGTTATAAGTCTGTAAAGTTTTTCATCAAACTTATACTTTATTTATTTATCTAGTTATTTATTCTAACATATAATCATTATAGAAATTTTGGTTTTTATTATTTTTTTTTTTCATTAATGTTATGACGTTTAATAATTCTTATAAAAAAAACTCTCAACGACACATATTTCAGTAACCCGGAAACATTCCTTTGCACCAAAAATGGAAGGGTTGCAGTTGTAAAGGCGCTAAAGAGCTAAAAAAATAATCTCGAATTATACGCTCTTTATTAAACTAGTTTCAGTTTGCAATTTTTATGTTTAAGATCAAGCTGTTCAGCTTTTTTAACGTTCAACTTTTTTTTGTCTTTTTAAATATCCATATCTTTTGCATTAAGATTAAAAAAATTTTTATGAAAGCTTTTGAGAATCTTAAATTTTAAGTTTAAAATCACTTGAATTTTTGACAAAATGCAACACTGATAAAACTAATGGGATTTTGAGTAAAGTATACCCAATCAAGCAATTTTCTTTTGGGTTGAGTTTTTATAATATTCGATAGCGCTTATAAGCGCCTCATTAAGTTTAACACTTCAATTATCGGTAAAATTCTGCTTCTAAAAATGAGCTGGAAAGAACTCAACGCTGTTAACATTATTTAAATTGAAACAAAATATAACAAAAACATAACATAAAATTTTAGATCATAAATTTAAAATAATTTAAGCTAAGCAATACGAAGAGATGTCTTTAATGAGGTTTATGCGATTAAGATTTCCAGCTTAGAGCAAGAGGTAGAAATTTAACCTCAGGAACCATAAAAAACAACAATAAAAAATGAATTTTAAATGAGTTGCCGGCATTCAGTAAGCTGGACGTTTCAATTAGAAAGTCCATCTGCGTTTTACCGAAGAAATTTTGAGACATGTGTTTAAAGTTACAGAATTATTCACTTGTAATGAAAAAAAAAATGTGTAAATTAATTACGTAACAATATTGTTTGGACTAAAATTAAATTATTATATTAAAATATTTCTTAAACAAATTGATAATTTATTTTTCTTAATGAACTAAATTTTTATCGATAGATTGTGTCTGCAACCTTGCCCAAGTTTAAACAAAAAAATTTTGTAATATTCAAATCTAATCGATAATCAATCCATCTAAAATATGCGATTTCATAGGTAAAACCAAAGAATAATAAATATGCTTTGATAGATTTCTTATCTCAATTTAAACAACAGCTTTACCCAAAAACATTGTATGTAAGTTAATTACAAACTCGATGCGAGAGTGTTACATCAAAAACATTTTCCCAGAGGGTAAGACTTAAAAAAAATCTTGTCTATAAAACCGGTCCTCGAAAGAGAAAAGACCTCAACATAGTTAAAAAACACCGAGATCTAGGTACCAACTCACTTTCTCGCAAGGCTGAGTTATGAACACGTATTTCGTATAAAATAAAAAAAAAAAAAAAAAAAAAAGAGCCTGCAGCGCGAGGGCGATCGGCGGGGCGGCTCAAAAATGCGTGTAAATCGCCGCTGCTCGTGGAAAAGAGAGAGAGAGATTTGATTTCCCCCTAGGCTGGTGTCTGGCGCAGTACATCAGTCAGCCACGAGTCGCCGTACAGCTGAGGTCGCACGCGACTTTCTCGTAGTGAGCTTCCTGGTTATAAACATACAAGCTGGCTCTGTGCTTCACCGTGCCCTTCAACGCCAAGATGCGGGTCGACCGGGGCTTCCTAAACGTCATGATCCTCAGCTGGGGATTCATGCTCGTCTTCACCGCCTTCCAGACCATGGGCAACATCCAGGTAATACCAGCATTACTTTGTTTTGGTTCGTCTGCTACGACTGTGTTTTGCCTTTGAGGTTAGGGTTCGCTGCTAGACTTCTTTTTTTGTTTATCTCGCTGCTGCAGCTTTTTCTCTCTCGGTTATTTATCTCAAGCCCGAGTGATGATATTTTGTGTTTGTGTAACCAACAAACTACCGTAATGTAAATCGATAATATCGTCGGAGGTTGGAGAAGATACAGTTTCGTTCTATAATTAAGCAGCTGATTAGAGCTGAGAATGTTTAGATTCGCGTTGTGTTTTGATTTTCCAACATTATTCGGAATTAATCATGAGTTTGAGTTAAGTCATTCGATTATTAGTTTGAACAATAAACGAATACCTTCGATTGATTAGTTACCAGCTGAAATGATTCAATCTGGTGCACGTCAAACAACAAAAATGAGCTGAAAAATACTGCGTCACATTCATGTATAGTTCATAAATACTTACATAAATTATCAAAGAATTCGGTATCTCTCATGCTTTACGTGGAGTTAATTATTTCAATTTTTTTTTTTCTTTAACTTCACGACTGTATTATCGAAGTATGAAAACGAATGAGTGCAAAGAATTATGTACTCAGTTTTAATAAGAATTTTAAAAAGCTGCGATGAAAAACAATGAATTTTTCATTTTTAAAAACCATTGTTATGGAAAAATCAGAATAAAAATGTAATCCAAATAACTACTGCTAGCTTAAATTTTATTTCAAAATCTTACGGTTTGAAAAGAACCGTCAAAATTCACTTCTCGTCTCCCCCAAAACCGGATCAATAATCTCAGATGTATTTTGGAGACTCTCGGAATGATTATTGTTTCGATGGAGGCTCGCATGTCCGGTATGCGTTGGTGCAGCTCACCTTGAAAGGTGCATGAACGGTGACTCGATGTGGGCATACCGCTGCTTCAGGCATGGGGAATAAAAAGAGAGAGAGAGAAAGAGAATTGACTTCTTCCTGTTTAACAACTCCTGCACTCTGGTTACACGTTTTAATCTTCTTTTTCCATTTGATGCTAAATCCTTTTGTTGTTAATCATGAAAACACCATTAAAAATCAAAGAATGATCTCACCTGCTTCAAAGTAATAATATTTTTGTCAAAAGAAAATAGAAACAGATAAATTTACTGATTACTGTAAGAAATTTAAATGTTTTAGGCCCTGAATTTTAAGAAATTAAACTGAAAATAAATGAGAAACAAATTATAAATTTTAAATGAAAATGCTGCTTTTTCAATTGAATTCGTAAATTATTAAAAAGATTACAAATCAATCATTTTTAAATTTCGTAAATTTAATTTGAAAAAAAAAGTTTTATATCGTTTATCTATGTTTCTTTTTTTTAGTTGAAACTACTATGTTCTTCATAAAATGAATAAATATAAGTAGGTAATTATTTAAAATTTAAATTGTTTAATCAGTCTAACGAGTATCTAAGGCATGAAGTGTTATGTTTGCTAGTCTTATTACAAAACTTAATAATTTCATCGTCATTCTAAGAAATTTACAATTGAACACGTTGGCTTACTTGTAAAATTAAAATAATATTTCCTTAGATAAAAATTGTTAACAAAAAACTTTTTTGAATAATATATTAACTCTAATCAAAAATGTGCAGTATAGAAATAAACTTAATACTGGATTTTATTCATGTTTTTGAAAAATTTCTGATAAAAATTTCAAAAATTTCACGAGGAAAACTAGTTTAAATCTAAAGCCAAAAAATTTTTCGCCTTATACAGCGTAAAAAAGCTCACGATTTATTATCTCAGATGAAAAAAAAAAAA
Organism: Encarsia formosa; assembly: GCA_038277355.1. NCBI lineage: Eukaryota > Metazoa > Arthropoda > Insecta > Hymenoptera > Aphelinidae > Encarsia > Encarsia formosa. Next base: position 6,543,043 of record CM076187.1, read on the forward strand.
AAAAAAAAAAGAGAAAACGTTGAATCTGTACCTTTATTTTATCTGTTGGCCCCACACGACAGATCGCGCGTAAAAAATTCGCTATACTTATAAATTACGAAATCACCGTTGTGTTCAAATAAGTGTTGATTTTTAAATCCACTGTATTATGTCTCGTGGAATTTTTTTATTTTACGGTGTATTTCAAAATCAACCTTTTGCAAGAATGCGTGAAAAAGATGTAATCTAGCCAGGCGAAAATTTGCCAATTTTATAAATTTTATCTTGCGATCAAGAATGCAATTGTGATGAAAAAAATTCCAGTTTATGTGTGCAGATCATAATTATCATAGGATGTTATTTTGATTCATTTTTCTAATTTCTTTTTTCAAGGCCAAGGTCTTTTAGAAAAAGACGTGTTAAAATTATTAAACCGCACGAATACAGTGAATTGAAGGTTTTTTAAGTACTTCCTTCCTGAAAAAACTTTATTGCATCAAAACTAGAATCAACACAATTCATTCATTTTCATTGTAAAATAAAAAAAATTAATTTCAACAAGTTCTCTTTATGACACGAGCGTTCATCTCTGCAGTTATTTTTTGCGTCTACTATCGGTTGGTTACGATAAAATTTCGATGCTAATTAACGACAGGGGCGGTCGCAGCTTGCAAGTATCGTTCGACATCAGCATTTGAACTCGAGATTTTTACGCCCCGATGAAAATATTTAAAACTGCACATCGATACTTCGAATCACAATGATTAAGATTTGAACAGCAGAGTGAAAGCATTGGGTAACAGAACACTTTGGCCAAAGTAGATTAGACGCTAGAATAACTTCACAATCTTATAACGTTAAGCAAATAAATCTAATTGATCGCGTGTTTGTATATTTTGCAAGTCCTTATTCGATGACCCAATTTCGACAATTGAAAAATTTTTCATACTCGCTTTAACAAAGTGATAATTTAGATAAGATTAATTATTATTAAGTACATACGCTTGTAAGAAAGTTTTCAGAATCAATGTATTTAATGAACGTTACTTGAATATTATGAAATCTAACCGTGTGACCTTATTTCGGCTAGTTTTTACGGAAAAAAATCAGTTGATTTGGAAAAATCAAGATTAAGTAATTAAAATTTTGTATTTGATTATGAGTTGTTAATAAATTAAAAATGATTGAAAATTCAAGCCAAGGTTTGAATAGAAAAAAAAAATAAATCTCGATGTTTATTAACTTTGATAGATAATTTAAAAACCTGGTGAGCTTGGAATTTTTTAAAATGTTTGAGTCAAGACACTGTATACGTCTACTGACGTGTGCAGTTCAATGAATTATTTTTCACACTTTAGTAAGGCTCGTAATGAGGTAACTATTATGAAAATAAAAACTTTAAAAAACGTTAACAAAATAAAAACGACAGAATTTCCGGTCTAAATTGTTGAAATTAAAAGTCTGAAAAATCGTATCGAAATTGAATAATGACTAGAGCCTATATCTTAGCCCTGATTGGCTTAAATCATCTTATTATAACTAAAGTAGTAATTAATTATGACAATGTTAAACTCAAATTGTTTTAATTTTAATGCCTCGACTCAATTAACTTTTTAAAATGAAACCGAATCTTCGATAAGGTAATTTAGAAAAACTGATCGTATGGGTTTACGAAATTGATTAAAACAAATATTTTTTTCAACCTTTGCAAAAAATTTTGTATTCGTGTGATGAATAAATTATCGATTAATTTACAAATTATATTCGTCAATAAATAAATTATAAATACAAAAAAAAATATTGGTATGGTCGTTGACCTTTTTTTTCTTATTGAGCACTCGAACCATCCGACTCTAACATTTCACTCCATACGATTCACACAGACGAATGAAATTATTTTATTATAAATTTTTAATTTGTCTTAATTGATTTACAGAAAACAGTGCTGCAGAGCATAAAGCAGGACGACCCAGAATTCCAGGGTGACGGTTACCGGAGTCTGGCGATAATCTACGCGACCTTTTCGTTGTGCAACTGGTTCGCCCCGTCGTTCATCTCGATAACGGGCCCCAGGACAAGCATCGTCGTAGGCTGTTCCTGCTACGTGATCTACATCGCCACCTTCCTGTACCCCCACACGACCCTGCTGTACGTAGCTTCTGCGATAGTCGGTCTGGGAGCAGCCCTGGCATGGACCGGCCACGGGATTTTCCTCACGAAGAACAGCGACGACGAGACGATGTCCAGGAACTCGGGCCTCTTCTGGGCCATATTCCAGTCGTCGCTCTTCATCGGCAACATCTTCGTCTACGAGGTCTTCACGGAACCGACCATCGAAGAGGACAGGCGGAACCTCGTCTTCAAGGTCCTCATGGTCGTCTCGACGGCCGGTCTCGTGCTCTTGCTAACCATGAGGAGGCCGCCCCAGCTCCTGAACCTGGGACCAGCTGAAGGCGTCTCCAGCGCTGACAAGGAACTCAGGATACCCGAGGCCCCTCGGGAAAAACCTCTCCTGGCCGCCTGGTACGCCCTCAGGGATGCCTTCCAGCTGTTGTTCACCTACAAAATGCTCATGTTGGCCCTTATGTTCGTCTACACCGGGCTGTCCCTCACGTTCTTCTCTTCGGTTTACTCGTCCAGTGTAGCCTTCACCAAAAGCATGGGCGATGACAGGAATAGGCTAATAGGAATGTCCGGGATATGCGTAGGCGTCGGCGAAGTCTTTGGTGGAATCGTGTTCGGCGCCCTGGCCTCCAAGTTTGGTGGCTGCACCGGCTGGCCCGTCGTCGTCATCGGGTTCGTAGTTCACTGCTTCTCGTACTTGACCGCTTTGCTCAACCTGCCAAATGCTGCTCCTTTCAAGGTGAGAACAACGATAATTTTATTTTATTTAAAAAAAAAAATGATTTCGCGTTATTTTTACTCAAAGCGTGTAAAAATGAAAAGATAAAAGATTATATTTGTTTTCCTTTTTAATTTAAATCTTTTTATACATGCAAACGGTATGAATAAATTGTGCATTTACTATTTTATAATCATTGTTATTTAATCAGCGGAATAAGTAGATTAAAGTTTTTAGAATGTCAAGGAAAAGAGAAAACTGGGAGAGGAAAAGGAAAGATTTTTTCTGTTTCAAGTGCAAAACACTTAATTTTCAAAGCCAAAAGATAAGATTTATACTAGTTACATCAATTATGAAATTGTAGTTTATTGTGAAACTATTTAATGGGGCTACTCACTGCGTGGGCAAAATATGACATTACCCGAGATAAACTCGAGAGCGATTCAAACGCTATAATTTTGCAACTAAACTGTAATTTACTTTTTTTTAATTTCAAAAGAGTCTTATTGATTCGAATGACCACATTTGGATTTTTTACCCGAACAGAATTTCAATCCTTGCGTTCGATTTTAAAGTGTACAATACAGCTAAAAAAAGTAGATTTGTTCAAAAATAAGCAGGTCATTTTTCAACTTTTTAACTTAAATTGCAGCAATGGTCGTTAAAACTCAGCATTTGTCTCAGAAAAAAAAAAAAAAATTATTATCAAAAGTACTTTTATTTTACGTAATAGTACTTAAAGTAGTTTTTAAATACTGGGAACTTGAGGTGCAGTTACATTATCAAAATTTTAAACATAAATTCAAGTATCTTTCATAATTATACTATGGCAACTTAATTTTTTTAATTTTTTTGAATAAAGTAAAATTTAGAAATTTATTATTTTATTTTAAGAGTTCTTTTTTCGCTCTAGCTTCAGTGTCAATAATCTGAGTTAAAATTCAATTAACAATCGCACTTAGCGAAAAAAAAAAAAAATTAAAAATAATCTTTATTTTCTTGCGAAAAACCTCCTTGGTGATAAAGAAGCGCAAAAGTAGCGCAAATTTGTTTTGTAATTGGACTGAGAAGCTCGTATCATTATCCGAGTGCATTTTAAAATCAGTAGCACTAAGTATTATTTCATAAAAAATGTGACGGATGAAAGTTACTCATTTAAAGCCATTTATCAATCATGATATTCAATAAAAAGCATTTTTTAATATTTTAAATTTTCAATAATTCTAGGAAACCGACGATTTGGGCCTGATCAACCCGTCGTCGCCGATTCTCGCTATGATGGGCAGCCTAACCCTGGGTCTAGGTGACGCGTGCTTCAACACCCAGATCTACGCACTCCTGGGTACGATTTACTCGAACGAGAGCGCCTCGGCCTTCGCCCTGTTCAAGTTCTGCCAGTCGGTCGCGGCGGCGGTGAGCTTCTTCTACTCGAACATCATAGGGCTCCACGGCCAGCTGTCCATTCTCATGGTGTCCATGGTCCTGGGAGTTGGAGCCTTCTGCCTAGTCGAGGTCAGACAGAGGCGGGCCAAGAGACTCGGAAGCAGTGCCTGTGCCGAGATCGACGTCTCGGCTAACCACTTATATACGGATTGAACTGGCTGGTAGATGCGATACTCGGCTGATAGTCTAATAAATGTGTCTGCCAGGCACGACTTTCGCATAAACAAATAATTAATAGTTGATTTTTTTTTCTTTTTTTTTTTTTTTTTCTCGAGGCACAATTATTTATGCACACCGAGTTCTCAATAATCAATACTATAGGTTGTTTAAGATAATTATTTTGAATTTTTGTTGTTGACATTCTTACACCGACTTATTATCACAATCTGTTAGAGATAATCGTACAAGTATGTTACGATGATTATTATTATTGATATTATTATTATTTTTTTTTTTGACGTAAACAATTTGAAATCAAAAATCAATGATTTAGGTTGAAATTTAAACTTGACATTTTTTAAATTGAAGCTAAAGTGCGTGGAATTATTTTAAGTTAAAATACAAAGATTACATTTGTGATTCATGATTGATACTTTGTAATTTATCAAAAAGTCAGAAATCAAAAGTTGTTTTTGCGCTGTTTGTTTTACTTTTTTGCGGTAAAATGAACGACAAAGAATTAGCGTTAAGTTTATTTATACCTATAGTCGCGAAAATAATTATCATAAAGTATATGATTTTCTCAAAAAATGAAAGATGCTTCAAATTATTAAATACGTTGAAAAATTTAAATAGATTCGTTTTACAATTAATTACAAAATAAATTTTTGTGATCAATAATTTATTTTATTTGTAATGTAAGTCGTGCCAAACTTAATTGAACAAGCAAGAACCAAGTGTAAAATATTTCATGCAACTTTACGCTAATTTTATATTTATTAAAACGATAATAAGCATTATTTACAGGCGTCTGCAATGAAATTTATATAAATATGATAATCCATAACTAGATAAATTATTAGTCATACTATGAATAATTATTAAATCAATATAAAGTTGTCGATTAAATTGGAAGTAAAACACAGACAATATGTATTGATATAATATTGCTTAAGTGGGTTACATTTTTATCTAAAGATACATGTTTATATTAATATGTAAGCGAAATTATTTCAATCACTTGTTCGTCGTTTTTCAATGTAATATAAGTTTCAAAATATTTTTTTTTTATTCGTATAAGATCTTGATTTTTTAAGTATTTTTTACATTAAATTTTTTTTGTTTATTCACCGATGTTTTTTAAATTCTAAAAAGTTCATGTTTTTATGAGTAATATTTCTTGCAGATGAATGATTTCCTGTAAAATTGATTGTGCTTATAAGTAAAAACTTTTTGTCAATTTTTGTACGGCGTCAATGGCGTCTTTTTTGTACAATTTATTTATAGTTTTTGTTTTTTTATAAGAAATAGTGAGAAGTACTTGTTAATGAACACTATTATTACTTAATTGTAAATATTAAAAAGCAAATTATATTGAAATTTGTAATTCTTACAAAGAATGCTAGGTTGATGATAAAAATTATTTTTTTACATCTAAAAAATTCTGATAATACTCTATGTACTATTTTTTTTAGGTATATTTTGAAACAATGTTATATATTTATTTTGAGAATTTCTCCCATTATAAATGAGAGCTATCGCCATCTTGCGTAAACTTTCTATTTGTGAGCTAATTGGTGGAGAAATTTTTAAAATATTCGAAAAGTGCAATCTGAGGTTACAGTTGTTTTTTCCTATGCGCGCTGAGAGGAGATAGTGTATACAAAAATTAAAAGCAAAAAGTTACTACAATTTGTTAATTACTATAATAAGTTACACATTTGTATGCGTGCTAGCGTAATTGTAAAGTATCAGGATAAAAAGTTTTGCAAATAAAATGTGCATTAATTTTAAATTTTTTAACTTTGATACTATGAGCGTAAATTCAATAGCAGTGGTAAATCATATTGAAATGATTTTAATCTTGCTGATTGAGTTTTAATTTTAAATAAAAATTATCGTATTGAATATTGTAAAATTTTGTTGTGTATGTTGTGCGCAATTGGTAACTGATTATATCAAAAACAGCAATGTATATATATTTTTTAAATTGTTGATTTTCTAATAAGCTAAAAAAATTGTACTTTCAAATTATAATTCAATACATTTTTACAACTCAAAATTCAATTGTTGATTTTGTTTGTTAATATTTTTGTCACGGGTTTTTAGGTTTTTTTCAAATTTATACAATAATGTAATTGGCAATAAATAAATAAATAAAAAAGAATAAAAGTCGAAAAAATAAAAAATAATATTCAATATAATATTTTTTCCAAAGATTATAAACTTTTTAAAAAATCTTAAACAAGATGTGAGTTCCAGAAGTAACACCCATTTTCAAAATAAAAACTATAATTTACAACGGCGCGAACGGGCATCTGATCCATAGCGCCACCTGCCTTAATTTGGTACTTTAAAACTGCTTTACCGACAGAGAATTGTTTTCAAAAACGAAAAAATTATATTCGATGAAATTTTCCTCGGTAAAATTTTAATTCATCGAAATTCTCTTACAATGATTTACAAAATACCCTGTTCAAACACATTATATTTAAAATAAAATTATATACATAGGCGTATATTTACGCTAAAATACTTTAGCAAATTTTTTTAAGAAAAAAGTTTCGCTCTTCAAGACGCTACCGATCTTTATTAGTTTTAATTATCTTCAATTTTAGTCTAATTGAGTCTCTACAATAAACTTTTTATTTAAAAAGTCGCGTCATAGTGTTTAGAAGTTACGCGTCAATTTAAATTGATGATGCATTAGTTCATTGGTTATAAGAGATCTTTGCTGTATGGACCGTAAAATCTAGGTAGGCATATAATAAATAAAAAAAAAAAAAAAAAACATAACAAAACAAAACTCGCCAAGAGATTTTATTACATATAATATTATATCAGCCTCAAAGAATTAATTAATTTTTCTCTTCAAAAATAATCGTACAGATATAGTACCACAAATCAAAAGTTCTGAATCAATAATAATGAGCAAACAAATGCTAGCTGCAATTTTTACTTAAGAATTTTTAGAGTAGCAGAGTTGTCATTGACAATTCGAGAAAATTACGGTCACGGCGAGGTGGTGCAGGCGTTCAATGAGAGGGAAGAACTTTATTGGACCGGGGATTTTTATAACCAGATGAGTGATTTTTTACGAACTAGCTGATTTCGGTTTAACTCAACGTCGAGTTCAACGTTCTGACCATTGCCAAGTAGGCTTGATTTTTTGAAATTTTTGGTATTTTCTTGGACCAACTAATTAAAATGAGACTTTATTTGTTCATACTAAAGCACAATCATTTTTTGCTTACATTATTTCTTTGGTGATGATTAATAAATAAAAATGAATATTGATTTTATAAAATCCATACTTAAAAAAGGGCTTAATGATTTTTTCAACATCATACTCATCATACTCTGGATGTAAACCTACACTCGTAAGACGAAATTCATATCAATTCGCGTAGCGTTGATGCGTATGGGAGAAACGCGTTTCGCTCGTCAAGACAGAAGCAGTCTTGATTAGTCTTAATCTTCTTCAATCTCACTGTCATCACTCCACGTCTTCTTCTTGCTTACTGAGTCACTTCATAGATATTTGCCAGTTACATCTCGTAATTTTTTTAACCCGAGGTCTACTTAATTTCTTTTTTTAAGGGTACAATTATTAATCGTTTGAAATTAGCAGACAACCAATGTATCATTATTTTGAAAATAAATTTGTTATTGTAAGCTAAAGGCTTTTTTTTTTTTTTTTAACTTATTTATTGTTAATATATTCTACTTGAAATATATTTTTAATTATACATGAAATTTGTATGAATATAGTATTACTCTGAATTTTTTACAAATTTGTACAAAAATATCTTACTCTTTTATAAATTAATATAAATTTATTTGATTGATTTAGTTACGTCAAAAATTTCTTGTCAATTACACTGTCAAAACTCTAAACTGTTTCTCCAACAGTTCTCGTCATTAATACTTTTTTTCATTTTTCAATTATAATTAAGTTCCAACGCACCGCTTCTTCCGTGCTCGGAGCTAAGAAACAATGAGCTGCAAACCGAGCGTGACAAAAAATGCGAGCGACTCGCAGCTGTGATTTTTCGCGCCATCGTGGTGAATCGCAGGCACTCGCGGCTGCTCAATCGAGCGTGGGACGACATCATGACGACGACGATGATGGACCATAATTGACGAAGCGCCCTTTTCGCCAACGGTTATTAAGGTTATTGTCCATTCTTCTCTTCCAGAGAGATGCCTGCCTCCGGTCGGTCGTTTCGAACCTTTTCCGAGAAGTCCGGACGACGCCTGCTTTGTGGTACACGCGACCGAAATCTCGACGTCAATGCTGGCCTTTAATACCATTAAAACTTTCGGGGTGGTCGCGGCTGATTCTTATAAAAGGAAGGGTTGGGAAATCTTTGATTTTTTACAGTCAAAATTATGGCAATTTTAGGTTCCTTTTTTTAATGAAAAATCACATGAATTACCGATTTTTCTAAGAGTTTGACCTCGTGTCAAATTGTTTTTTTTCGTTCTGGTCAACGATTGAGATATTAAAAATTAGACTTTTGAGATAAACTCAACTTTAATATTCTCGAAAAATTTGTTGACTTTTTTATTCTTTTTCTTTATAATGTTGGTACCAAATTCAAATTATACAGCCATCAACAGCCGAGTATTATGTTTGGTACAAAAATTCATAAAATTCATAAAGTTTGAAAAATTTTCAGCAATGTATTTGCTTTAATTGTACCTATATTGTGCTACCCAATAATAGTTCAAAGAACAATTAGAGAGTCTTTAAGGCGTGGGTCGCGGGTAAATCGGTTCCCTCTTTCCTAGTAAAAAAAAACCCCCCGGCAACAGGTTATTTCACCCTCCCACGCGTCCTGCATGTGTGGTGGAAAAAGGAGCTTCTGTTTTGTGCCTCCCTCCGTTCCTTTCTCCTCCTACTTTTTTTTTTTCATCGCGTTGCAGCACTCCGTTAAGTTTGAACGGCATAAATCTTGCAGCTGAGGCTCTCTATATTTAGCCCACGCGGCTCCACCCCTCTTTATTGAGCTTAAAGATTCTATCAGGATCTAGGGGTTTTTTCATAAATACCAAACTATTTCATCCTCCGTTTCAAAGGATTCTTTCAAATTATTTAATTTTACGTTCGGAGGTTTGGTGCATATAAATTCGTTATTTTTTTCCCGAGGGGTGATGTCATTTTTTCAAAGATGAACTTGAAATAAAACTTTTAGGTAAATTGGTTTTTATAATAATTGATTTAATTAAAAAAAAAAAATTATCAAAAGAATTTGTTGAGACGGAAACTTTGAAGTATGTATTAGGACCAGAAGAATCATGGCTAAAATTTTAAATTATCGAAGATTGGTTCTGATCGATGATGATCCATTGGTTCTGGGATCGAAGGATGAGAAACATTTTATTAGATTTAAATAATTAGAAAATTCAACTGGCAAAAATGAAATTTTATTTTACTATAACCTTTAACCTTTTTCAAAAACTATTTTTATTAATTTTTTGAATAATTTTCAAGTTTTAAGATATTCAAAATGATAAAAATTGTCAAATACTCACAGGCAACGGTCAGTAGTTTCGTTGCTATAGAAGAATATACTTCATTTTATAAAATTTCATAAATTATAATAAGTTTGGTAAATTTTTTTCACTACATTTAATTAAATTTAATTTCAATACATTGATGCAAAAACTAAAACTTGATATGTATTTTCAAACCATTGATTTGGTTGCATCAAGAAAATTCCTAATAATCCCACGAATGTGCACGGATTTAACCGGAATAGAATTCCTCTTTCAATATCATTTCCTCAAACACTTTAAAAAAAATAGTACCCAAAATACGTGGAAATAATTCAAGATCAAGCCTTTGGAAATTCAAAGCCTTTCCGATCATGAAAACTCGATAAATCAAAAAAAGAGTCCCTCGCCCCCCAACCCCAAATTTTCCAGGTTCCCGTACCCGAAAAAAAGGCTCGGATTAGTATAAAATCGGGGCGAAGAAAAATAAGAGGGCTGGACGCGCAGGTGCTGGCTTTGTACTCTCCGGGTTCCATTATGGGCGCACGTGTGACGACTATTTTGTGGCCTCGCCGTGAACTTTATACCCCGGTGCTCGTAAAACCAGCTGCTGCACCTACGTCTTTTCTTTATTCTTCCTTTTTTTTTTTCCAGTGTTGAGTGCACAGCCAGCTCCTTCTCGATTATTGCCTTTGACCGGCGAGTTTTTCTGCTTCTTTTTCAGAGACGGCTCACTTTAACGTACGGCTGTTTTCCTGTTTGGTTAAGAAGGTTTGACTTCGTGTGAATGATGGCGTTAATGGAGGTTTATTATTTTTGGGCAAATGTAGTCTTTGTGATGAAAATTTTTTATGATCTTGTTGTAAAATATAATATGGGGTGCAATAAGGTCTGTTGAATTTGTTCAGACAAAACTTTAGACTTTTGATGTTTTTCACATACATGTGCGATGTACTCGACCCTTTTCAAATATTCAACTTTTAAACTCAAAACTGTAATAAATAAAAATATAGATTGAAAAATACTTTTTACTGTACTACATTAAATTATAGGCTACAGCCACGATTGCTTTAATTTTATATAACTGAAATTTGTCAACGAGCGTCCACTAATTTATTCGTTTGAAAGATTGAAAAAAAGCAGAAGAAAAACCAAATTTTTTAATATATTTATTCATGTAAACTAATTATAGCAAACAAAGCGACTAAAACTTTAACTTATGACAAATTACTGAATTTTTATTTCACAATTTGATGCCTTTTCCCAACTCATGAAACTTAATTTAAAAAACCGAAAAATTTTCCTTTATTCATGTACAATAGGACTATTTGTTTATACACAAAATAGTAAAAAAAAAAAAAAAAAAATTTAATAATTTTTTGCGTACTTTAAAAAATTACAAATTGTAAAATCATCTAGCAAAAGCCTTTTTATAATTTATTTTGAAAACAAGTCGTTTCGACAGTAGAATTCGAAAATTCAAAATGGCTGCAGACACTTAGTTCAGGTAACTAATTTCGTACAAAAAATGGTTCCTATTAATCCTTGTCTTTCAGCCTGCCTCGCTGTAATTCTCTCGTACTACAAGGAACAAAGGGCCCCCAGTTAAAAGCCATTACATCACCCCATAGAAAAACTTCCCAAAAAGAAAAGCTTTTTTTTTTGTTTTCCAAAGTCGACAGCCAGCGGTCCAGGTCACGTATTTATCGAAGCGTATTCTTGTTATTTTTCTCAACAGGTAGAAGCTCCACGCTGCGCGGGGCAATTTGCATCCCTTGTGTATCCATTGTTCCGGTGGTGAAAAAAAAAAACTTCTCTTTTATTTATCTTTCCTAGCCCAGGAAAATTCGTATATTTTTACAAAACAACTGTATATAAATTAGAAAGCAGATCTGTGTGTGTGTGTGGATGTGATCGAGAAAGCAAATTTTTACAATGCACATAATGCGCCACGCCCACGTCTTGCTTTCCCTTTTGAATTTCCTCGGTTTCCTGTATTTGTGTATGGTTTTCATAACGAAACCCGATTTTTCACAATTAAATACGAGAGAATTTTTATTTATCTACAGGGGGAAGCGAGGAAAAAGTCGAACCGTTAATTAGTCCCTTTCTTTTTCAACATCATCGATCTCCGATGGCGAGCCAATTAAGGGAGGCGATTTATTTTTTTTACCGACGTACACGTGAAAGTTCGAAATTTGGCGACCGACCGAGATTTGACAGCAACAGCTCCTCCTTTTTTCTTCGCGCTGTAAACGCATCTCGTGCGGTGAAAGTATACGGCTACTTGAGAAAGGTGCAATTTAAAACGACGATCGAGATCAATCGATTGTTTGGGTCCGTTTTTAAATTTTAAATGAGTTATGTTTTCGTTTGATTTTTTTTTTTTATTTTGCTATGGTATTGACACTTTGATGGATCGAGGAGCTTGGTATGCTGAAATCCGCAGTGAAAAGTTTTTTTTTTTGCTGGTCAATATTATTATGGATTCTTTCCTCTGACGATCAAAACATTTACTATTTATTTATATAGAATAATAATTTGAAAATTAGTACATCCAATTTATTTCGAGTAAAAAAAAAAGTGACGCTGGAACGTAACATGTTTCGTTGTAATACGGCTACCCAAACACAAGACCGTAACTTTACACCAATGTCAAAATTTTAACTGCTCTGCACATGTGGAAACACTTCTTTTTTTTTTTTACCAACGATAATTTTTCACGAGAGACTAATGATGAAGACCGACAAGTATAAACTGAGGGATCAGGGCTATATTAGCTTTAATTTTTTATTCTTTGAGAGACAAAAAAAAAGGTTAAGAGTTGCAGGGAGCACCGTTACTAATGGATTCAAAATTATAAATGACATAACATGTGACGTTTTTTTCAATAAATTTAGAAGCAGTCTATTTTTAAGTCTTGAACCCAAGACTGTTGGATTGCCAGTCCAAGCTGAGCCATTTTTTTTAGTTTGAAAAATTTTTAAAAAAAGTATCTATTACTTAAAACCAGGAAATACTCGAAATTTCATCGGGCTAATTTCTCATGCTATTAAGAATCATTTTCGCACGAGACTAAACCATGCCTTAAATTATCCTCAGGAGTATCGTTGGTACGCATTAGAAGCCGTACCGAAGCCCAATGAGCCGAACGCTCAGCAGGAATGCCAACATTTTTTTTTATTCCCCGCTTTTTTTGCTCGGGACCGGAAGCCCGTTTCGGCCAACGTCTCGTCTCTCATCCGAATAAAGTTTGTCCAAACAAGCATTATGCATCAAATTAATGTGAATACTTAAAAAAACACGTTTATTTTTTTTTAGATATCTATATGTGGGGTTAGGTGGTTTTGGTGAAATAATAACTCGAAGTTTAATATTTTTAGACTAGAAAATTTATTTGAACAAGCTCGATGCGAACAGCTCGCAGAGCAAAACTAGACTGTTGTTCTTGGCCTGCCGGCTCGTTACCGCAGGTCAAAAGGGCCCTGAAGTACTTAGTGAATCATCACACTGAAGTATTTCAGGTATAATTAAGGCATCGGGTGTTGGAGCCTTCGTTCGGCTCTGCAGGAATCGTACCTGCGTCAAAATAGAGCCTGAACGGAAAATTCCATCACTCGATCGCCACATACTCCCTTACCAGTGATAACGTTAAAGTAAAAAAATTATATGACATAATTACAAATTGGAGTATTAAAAAAAATAGTACATGATAATTTAATTGATATTAATTATAACAAATTACATATTAAAAAAATTTTTCAATGACATTCGGTCGTTTGCTTAAGAAAATTTGAGAAAGAAAATTTGTAAAAAAATAATCATACACATTTTATCGAAGATATTCGGTAGTCGATTCATTCGTTGTTTCAAAACATACAATTTCACAAAATACAATTTTGCATTCAATATGTCACTGAAACTTTTATTTAAAAAAAATCACAACACTGCACTACACTATGAAAAACCAGCCTGAAGACGATCGGCAAAGCGTACTCGCCTGCCAGATCGCGTTTTGAACCGCGATTCTTCAGCTGTGCCGGTCAGCTCGCGTGCGTTGTCACTTTCATCGTTGTTTGGAGTAGTGCTAACTGGTGGACAGTTGTCCTCGCTGCTGTTTTCGTTGTTGTTATTGTTGTTTGCCTGTGATAGTTGCTCATCGGTGTCGTTTAATACAAAAGCAGGCTTGAGTCTATCGATCGTGACTCTTGTATTCTTGCCACTTTTCAAAATAACGAAAGTTTTGTCGTTTCTTTCGATTACTTCGAAAGGGCCGTCATACGGGTTTTGCAGCGGTCTTTTTACAGTGTCGTTTCGTAAAAACACATGCGAACATGTTGCCAAATCTTTGAAAACGAATGGCTTTATTGTACCGTGGCGAGTCGCTGCCACAGGCTTTAAATTCTCGATGGTTTTGCGAAGTCTTGCCACGAAATCTGTGTGAATTTGCGTTGCACTTGGTGCGAAAAATTCTCCAGGCAAGCGAATTGATTCTCCGTACGTGAGTTCAGCAGGTGTTGACTTCAGATCTTCTTTAAAAGCAGTTCGCATGCCCAACAGTACGATAGGAAGTACGTCGCTCCAAGATACTGTCTCGTGGCATTTTATTGATGCTTTTAATTGCCGATGAACTCGCTCAACCATACCATTTGCTTGAGCGTGAAAAGATGTTGTACGGAGATGAGTGATGCCAAGAAGTTTTCTGAGCTCGTTGAACAGGTCCGATTCGAACTGGCGTCCTTGGTCCGTCGTGACCTTGAGTGGAACACCAAATCGCGAGATCCAGTCCAAGAGTGCTCTCGCCACAGTCTCAGCAGTCATGTCGACCAGTGGTGTGGCCTCAATCCATCTTGTGTATCGGTCGATGCAGGTCAGGATGTACCGGAAATCTCGTGACGGTTCCAGCGGTCCGACCAAGTCGCAGTGAACGTGAAGAAATCTTTCGCTGACACCTTCAAATTCACCAAGAGGAGAGTGTACGTGCCTTGAAGTCTTTGCTCGCTGACACGGTAAACAAGTTCTGGCCCAAGATTTACAATCTTTCACAATGGACGGCCAAATGAACCTTTGCGTAATGAGTTTCTGAGTAGCTCGTACACCTGGATGAGATAAATTATGAAGATTATTGAATACTCTCCGTCGAAGAGATTTTGGCACAAAAGGTCGGATGTTTTTCGTCGAAACATCACAATAGATGCCTAATTGCGTCTCGGGCAATCGAACCATCTTCAATTGCAGGGAGTGGTCGTTGTTATTCAGCATCTGCACTAATTCTTCATCATTAGACTGTGCAGCTGCAATTTCTTCGGTGTTTACTGTCAAACTTACCTCACCGATTCTCGACAGGAGGTCGGCGACGACATTGTCTTTGCCTGCAATGTGCCTAATATCGGTCGTAAATTGTCCGATATAATCCAGGTGTCGGGTTGCTCGTGGTGTGCTTTTGTCCAGGCCTTGCTCGAATGCGTAAGTTAAAGCGGCATGATCGGTGAAGATAATAAAATATCTGCCCTCGACGGCCCACCTGAACTTTTTTACTGCTGCGTATGCACCGTACAATTCGCGATCGTATGCACTGTACTTACGCTGTGCTGGATTTAGCGCCTTGTTGAAGAATGCCAATGGTTGCCAAATTTTGTTGACAAACTGTTGCAACGTTCCACCAACAGCGAAATCCGAAGCATCGACGGTGATTGAAAGTAACGCGCCCGGGACAGGGTGAACCAGCAGCGTGGCGCTCGAGAGTGCGTTCTTTATTTCCTCGAATGCATTTTTGTCTTCGTCAGTCCACTCGATAGGCGTGCTGCCCTTCTTTTTACCTTCCAAAAGATCGTTGAGCGGTTGTTGCAGATGAGCGGCACGAGGGATGAATCTGCGATAAAAATTTATCGCACCGTTGAAACTGCGCAGGTCTTTCGCGGTCGCCGGAAGGGGGATCTTTTTGATCGCCTCTACACGCTCCTCGAGCGGGCGTATTCCCTCGGCGTTGACCTTGTAGCCAAGGTACTCCACTTCCGGTTGACCAAACACACACTTCGCGGGATTTATCACCACACCGTATTTGCTCAATCTTTCGAACAGGAGCCTTAAATGTTGCAAATGTTGCTCCGCGTTTTCACTCGCGACTAGATAATCATCCGTATAAGGGAATACAAAGTCAAGACCTTCAGTTATTTCATCGCTGAATGCCTGAAAGGTTTGACCCGCGCCCCGTAAACCAAACGGAGTGCGCAAAAACTCGAAGAGTCCGAACGGCGTAGTCACTGTTGTCTTGCGAATATCCTCCTCGGCGACGGGGATTTGATGATAAGCTCGGACTAAATCGATCTTCGAGAAAACACGTTTTCCGCTGAGGTTATGCGTGAAATCTTCGATGTGACGCATTGGATATCGGTTCGGTTTAGTGCGTTTATTAACGTGCCTGTAGTCTCCGACCGGGCGTATCCCGTTATCTTTCTTGAAGACAACGTGTATCGGGGAGGCCCACTGGCTGTTTTTTACGCGTCGCACTATTCCGAGTCGCTCCATTTCTTCAAATTCGGCTTTTACGATTTTCAGCCGATCTTCGGTTAAGCGACGAGGACGGCTGAACACTGGTGGTCCGGGTGTAGTTTCGATGTAGTGCCTTACGTTGTGTTTTACATCGTGGCCAATCTCAGCTACAGGGCGAACGATGTCCGGGAACTCAGCTAGCAGTCGATGGTAAGGTGAGTCGCCGTGGATTGCGCGTACTGTCGGGAAGTCGTCACCAACGGCATGTCCTGCAGCACATAGTTCGGTCGCGTTGTCGATCAGTCGATTATTGCGTGGATCAACAAGTAATCCGTAGTGGGCGAGAAAATCATAGCCAATAATCGGTTGTTCAACGTCTGCGATAATAAATCGCCAGGTGAACTGCCGTCGTAGGCCAAAATCGAGCATTATAAGTTCACTACCGTATGTACTTATCGGCGTACCGTTCGCCGCGAATAACGTGCACTTTGATTTTTCGCGTTGGCCACGGAACAACACTCGCGGAAAAACACACAACTCGGCACCTGTGTCCACCATAAAGGTCTTTTTCGAGTAATTGTCTTTCACATACAAACGGCGAACACTGGGGTCGTTTTTAATTGCCGCAATTAAAGACGCCCCAACTAGTTTTTTTTAAACTTGCACGGATCACGACACTTGGTAGCCTTTTCGGCATAATTTTCGTGGTACCAGCAGAGATCTGGGTTTCGAGGAGCTGATGGACTTCGCCCACGCGAACTGCCGCGCGATTGTGAACGGCCGCGGTACTTTTGCTGTTTCTCAAGACGACTGAGACGCGAAGTCACCTCGTCTAACTTCTTTAATACCGCCTGCAGCTCGCTGCCATCACTTTTGCTTACTGCAGCTATCTTGGCGGGTTCGTGTGCCACTGCTGCTATCCTCGGTCCACGGGCTGCATCGATTACATGGATCGAGTCCGCCGTTTCTGCAAGCTGCTCCAGCGACTTCTCTTTTATTGTCGCCAGGATCCGTTGGGTGTCCACCGGCAGTCGTTTTAGCCAGAAATTTCGGAGTAAGTCGTCCGTTACTGGCAGATCTTTGGCCAACGTTTTCATCTTGCGCAGCATCTGCACAGGAGTGTAGTCGCCCAGTTGCACGGGTTCGAGCAGTTTGCCTAACCGTGTCTCAGTCGAATCCGATGTCCTCTCAATCATTTTATTTTTCACATCGGTATATTTTCCGTCATACACCGGGTCGTCGAGCACATCGTCCATCATGCTCGAGTACTTCTGGTCAAGCGCGCTAACCAGGTACGTGAACTTCGAAGCTTCCGAAGTAACACGCGACGACTTGAAATTCGCTTCAAGCCTCCTGAACCACCCCCTCGGATTTTCAGGCCAAAAGGGTGGTGCGCTCATTCCGATGCCATTTACACTCCCTTCGGCTGCAGCAGCCAAAGCTGCTGCGGCAGCCTTGATTGCGTCATCCGTGACTTGGGTCGTCCCAGAGCCGGATTCGTTGACGCTGACAATTCCGTCCTCGTTCACCATTTTTCACCAACAAAATCGCACAAATATATGCCCACAAACACAAAACACTAATCACGTCGGGGTCACCAATTTGTGGGGTTAGGTGCGCCGGGTTTTGGTGAAATAATAACTCGAAGTTTAATATTTTTAGACTAGAAAATTTATTTGAACAAGCTCGATGCGAACAGCTCGCAGAGCAAAACTAGACTGTTGTTCTTGGCCTGCCGGCTCGTTACCGCAGGTCAAAAGGGCCCTGAAGTACTTAGTGAATCATCACACTGAAGTATTTCAGGTATAATTAAGGCATCGGGTGTTGGAGCCTTCGTTCGGCTCTGCAGGAATCGTACCTGCGTCAAAATAGAGCCTGAACGGAAAATTCCATCACTCGATCGCCACATATACTTTGTAAAACACTAGTTCGGTTGATAAAAGTTTAATAATTACACGGAGGAAGAAATTCTCTCGTAACAGCATTATTTTTTATGAGCAATGTCGTGATTTTCATTATAATTCAAGGAGTTGCGCTGCTGACTCAGTTTATTATTGCAATTGATATCGTCGCGACTGGTCATGCAAGTTTACCTCACGTATAGTGTGATTGTATCTATTATTACAGTGTTTTTTGTAATACCTTGCAGATTTTATTCTCGTGATTACAGAAACTTTTGAATAATGTTGAAATTCACTACACCTGCAAATTGGACTTTCAAAGCTATGCGTTTACCAAAAAATTAAAAAATGATTGATTTCTGTTGTGAAAGAAGCAAAGTTTTTCCACTTCATTCAATTTTTAAATTTATGAGCGTAATGTCCAAAATTAAATAAAATAATTTATTCGATATTATTATTCATTTTTATTACGTAATTGTAATAATAAGCATTAAAAAAATTACTGTAAAAATGAGATGCAGTTTTGAGAGATCAGTTATCAGCTGCGTATCTCTAAAGAGTATAGACTTTAATTTTTTTTTAAAGTCCGTTGAAAGCTACGGCACAACTTTGTTATCACTGAAACTACTCGCGTACAGATAAAAAAAAATTGTTATAAACAACGGTTTCAATAAAGTATTTCCAAAAAATTTACAATTTTGATATCTATTCTCAGGATTAAAATTCTATGTCACAAAACTCCAATTGAGAGGATGTGCGTAAGTAGCGAAAGATAGTAATCAGTTCATTTAAAAGAATAAGTCAGAAATTATTACCTTAAAATTATTTTATCTTATCGAAGAGTTAAGAAGGCTATGAGGTTTGGCAGTGGTCTACCAAACTTTTTTTATCAATCATTTGAGACATTTAGCCAGAACTCGTAACATTTGCAAGACTAGTAAAACCATGGCGTTTTCTACAATAAATTCGCGAATTTCATTGTTTTTAACAGTGTTGTGTACGATTAATACCGGTAAGTGAAAAATTGTATTTCTAAAAAAGTTTTTATGCAACTTTTATGTACATCAAAGTTTAATTGTTAAACAATTTGTTCTTTTTTTTAAGCAACATCGTTAAAATGCTATACCTGTAAAAGTGATGATGAGGGGTGTTTAATGAACCCATCTACTTCAAAAGGAACCGAATGTCCATCAGCCGAATGGCAATGCGCGACAGTGAGTGGAGGTTTGTACAGAATAACAGTTTTTGCAACTCTACAAATTTAACAAAACTAATTTTCAAAATTTTTAGTATGAAATTAATCAATAAAAAGGTTTATTAATTTTTTACAACTGTGAATCTTTAAGATAAAATAAATATTATATTAATGAATAAATTTTCAGGAAAGGACAAGAAAGAAGTTTGGAGATCGTGCGTAAGGAAAAATCAAACTTGCGACGACCTTGAATTTTTAAAAGATGATAAAAATAGAAATTGCACACTTTGTTCTTCCGATCTGTGCAAACAAATGGATTCTTCTTCTCCAATAAAATGCTACACTTGTACAACTGGAGATGAAGGTTGTTGGTCTAACCTAAATAAAAAACATGAGTCTAACTGTTCGTCAAACGACTGGCAATGTGCTACGATAGTCGGAGGTTTGTTATTACCAAATTTAATTGACTATTCCAGTTTTATTAACAATGCATAGGAAATTTCTGTGATATTTTTCTTTAAATTTAAAAAAAAACCTTTAACTCAATTTTTTGGTTGAATTTTATGCTCTAAATAACTATTAAAGCCGCATACTTTTTTTACAATAACAAGGTATGATAAGACAAAAAATTTCAAGAGAACTGTAGAAAAAAAAAAAAATTATCTTTTATTATCTACTTATTTGAAATTTTCAAACTACGAAATTTACTGCTGATTTTTAAAGAAGGCCTTGATGATTAGAAATGACAAGATTGTTTTGTGTTAAAATTTTTCATTTAAAAAATAATGTACTTTTTGGTTAACAATTTTTTGAACTTTTCGAACCTTTGAATTAAAAAAAAAAAAAATGTTTCGCTAACTGGTAGATAAGCCTCGTCAGGAGCACTTTAATAAAAATTAAAGCATTAAAAATAAAAAATCACGTTACAAATACAAATATATTGTTTTGGGTTTACAGGAGCAAGCGACAATATAAGAAAAAAAGAAATCTGGAGATCTTGTGTGAAGAAAAGTCAAACTTGCGACGATCTTAGATTTTTGAAAGAAGATAAAACCAGAAAATGCATACTTTGTTCTTCTGATCTGTGCAACTCCAACAATGCAGCATCAGATGTTACGTCAAAATTGTACATAATAATTTTAGCAGTAATCTCTTCAATTATTGTAAAGTCAATTTAAATTTATAGTTGTGGTTGTAGCTTTTTGTAAATTTTTTAAACTTTTTACAATGTCTAATAGAATCATAAATTTAGTAATTAAAATATAACAGCATTCATCTCTGCATTTTATTTTAATTTTTCATGAACCAAGGTTTGAAAACTGTGATTGAGGAGGTATTTTTGAGTCCTGTGATTCGATACCATTTTTTATTAAATTTTCCAGATTAAATATACCAGAAGGGCTGTGCACTCTAGAATCAAAATCAGTAATTTTTTATCTTTTCGTGATTTTGTGATTTTTTTGTACTCTTTTAAAAATTACGAGGAGCATAGACCTTGAAATTATCTTAGACTAAAAGGTTTTGTAAAAAGTGCTTTGTAAAGTTTTTAAAAGATCTTTGAAAAGTTCTAACTAAATCATTACTGCTGCGAAGAAAATGAATACAGTAAATATAATTTTTGATATAGGTTTAGGACGTTTGTGATTGGTTTAAATTTTTTTAAACATTGATTTATTCGAGTAAAGAGCTACGCAGTCTAATTAAAATCGTTTTACTCATATATTTTAACCCCCGTCTATTATTTTCAAAACCGATTCAACCCTAAAGATCCAGTTTGCCGCAAGAGTCAAATCTTCAAAATTTTCGTTACACCAAAAAAAAAAAAAGAGAAGCAAGCTCGCGGAGCATCGAATCTAAAAGCGCTCGAGGCGCACGCACGATGCGGGAGTGAAACAAGGGCCGAGCTCGCTCGGCGAACGGTCGCAAAAAAATAAAGCCGAAATATAAATTCCCTCTATTGCCCCAGCCATAATATTTTTCGAGATCGCCGCCGGGGACGACGATCCCTCCGCCCACGAGTATAGAGCGAGGAGGAGAAGGACATAAATTTGGGGAAAGGAGAGAAGAAGAACCACCGAAACCGGTAGGCTTGCACCGCTTTTTTTTATATATCTTTCGCTCGCTCTTGCTCTTCCCCCCCCCCCCTTTTTTTTTATTTCTCTCTTGCTCCCCGGGCTGAAATCAAAATGCACTTTCGAGGACCGCCGGAATATACTTTTCAAAATATTCGATGATGCACCGAATTTAGTGGCCATTTGCTCGGGCTCTTTGTTTGCCTTTAACATTCCCCCTTTTTTTTCCGGGTGGAGATAAGTTTGGCCGAAAGTCAATTTGGAAAAATATGGGGGAATTGTCGAAATAAAAACTCGGGTTTATTGATAAATATGGGACCTTTTTTGGGTTTTTAGCTTTTTAAAGAAGTTTTTAAGAGGTTTTTTTTTTCAAACGTTTATGGATCTTTCTTCCTTTTTTTATAACATATATAATGACTTTGATTATGGTAGCTATGGTCGTGTAAACCTTGTTTGACTTGACTTCTAAAAAAAATAGTAAAAAAAATATAGTTGCTTTTCGACCAGCCAATGTCAATGAAGAGGTGACTCTTTTAGAAAAGATTTTAATATCTGTTTTATGAAATTTCTTCTTTCAAATGAACGACGACAAAGAGAATCTCAACAATTTTAAAAGGCTCTGATTGGACAGTCTAAAATTCGAAATTTGAATTTGAATTATTAAGTTTTTGGTAGACAATTTTTTCATTTGAATTGTTTAATGTAAAAAAAGCGTACGATTCATTAATTATGTAACTGAAACGTAAGATAAACAAAATGTAAATAATTGACTAAATGTAAATAGTTGAGAGATACTAGCTGTAAAAAATTTGTTCTTCAATAAAACAAAATAAATTTTCAAAGACCTAGAACCAGCATATACGAAGCAAATTCATCTCCCAAAGAAGCAGACATCAAAGTGTCGTAACCCGCCAAAACAAAACTGGCATAAAAGTCAAATTGGCGCCTCCAACGAACTAAACAACTCGCGCCGTTCTAAATTTAGTTCTAAAACCGAGAGGTCAGAGTTTACAACTCGCACAAGTGGTTCCATAAAAAAAAAAAAACGAAACCAGAACGCCCCTCAGACACTCGAGTAATTACAGCCATGGCGCGTAGCTAAAAAAAATAATAATCACATGAATTTGGTTGACCTCGTACCGAATTTCCGCCCTCCAGTTATACGAGCATAGACATCGCACCACCCGCACCGACCGATATATTCCGAGAAAATAAAAGGGTCCCGAAAAATTCCAGCGCGCGCAATTTAATATCCGCACGTGCAGCACCGCACCGCGCTCGGTCGGTCGGTCCCCGTATCGGATTCCGCGAAACCCCTCCGATGACTTTGATTTTCGTATTTTTATGTATCGATGAATCGCAACTTTACGGCGATCGCAGAGGCCTCCCCTTTGTGTGCAAACCACCAGACGTCAATTCCACCGCACTGCATTTTCATGAAAACGACGTTCGCGGTTTGTTGACGCCTTGGGCTGTTCTTTAGTCTTTTTTTTTTATGTGACCTTACGGGGCTTCGAGGTAAAGGAGTGCAACCGGCGAATTTAATACCGTTGATCGATGGATTTTGGATTTTATTTTGATGTTTACTTGGAATTTTGAAATTTGACTACTAGGCCGCGATTAGTAGATTTTTTGACTGACAAAGTGATGATTTCTGAAAAAAAGTTATTCTGAAATCCTAAACTCGATTAACATATCCTTTACAAAATCAGTGAAAACCTTAAATTTTGGATAAGAACGAGTATTGTGAGTAAGGATTGTAAAATGAATTATATTTATTTGAGAAGTGACTAAACTAAATCAGAAAAATTTGTTGCGAGGATAATGAAATTCAATAAATTACAAGATTCATCGTGCAACCGAAATTTTTGTCATTGCTGCATCACGGAGCTGCTCAGTTGCAACCAAAAAAAATTGCTGGGTTCGGTACTACAATACCAGCCCTCGTGCGGCTCGCAGGATTTGCAAACTCTCGTATACTTTGAAATTCTGATCTCCAGTCAGAGAAAATGAAGCCTTTCGGTCGTTTTCAGAGTATAACTGTATGATTCAAATCCATACCGATTGGTTTTGTTTTGAAACTACTTGGGGACTGAAAATTTGAAAAAATGTTCATGCATTTTATCTTGTGATACTAAAAAAATTTTGTTGAGCTTTTACAGCTTGAAATTATTAAGAATCTCAAAACTTTGAAAACTGTTGGGCACAATTTTAAACAGCTTTAAGGGCCACGGAAAGTAAAAATAAGATATAAAATTAAATATTTTATAAATTTTTAAAATTAAAATTTGATATTTAAAATAAAAGTAATGGTTTTTTTTTTTATGAAACACTCTAAAAATTTATTTCAGGTAATGGGATGCGCATTAAAACTACAAGGTAATCTATTTTTCAAAGCAAACTTTTTTTTTTTTAAACCAACAAAAAAGTTATCTTTTTAGTCATCCCACGCTTGAAAAGTAAAAAAAAAAAAAAAGGAGCGGAAAAAACAAACTCGAGCAAATAATCCTGGCGTGGTTGAGTTACCGCGATAAGCCCTAATCTTGACCTCGCACATAGGAAACCCACCCTGAAAACAAATACTACAATACCCCGGGCGCGCCCGCTCGCTATATACTTTTCCACATCCGCGACGATAATAAAACAAGTCGACCAGGCTCAGCCTATCTCGACGCGTTCCGGCTAAACTGGAACGATATACATATTGCAAAATATGCCCGAGCAAATAGTCGCGCTGCCTTTCTCTTTTGCCAATGTGCTGGTCTTACCATAGAAAGCTGCCATTTTTTTTTTTTTTTCTTTCGTTCGGGGGGGACTGGACTGGACGATTATTTAAAGCTGACGCGGGGGCCTATCGAGCCTGGAAATTTCGTCTAGTCCGTATAATCAAAAATTAATGTCGGCGATTCGAAAGCATTTTGACTAGTTGAAATATAAATTCGAAGCATGGACTCTCAAGTTTTAAGACATTTTTATATTATAAATTTGTTGCATACCAATTTTGAGTCTTAAACTGAAGATCACAAACTTTCTACCTCAAGATTTATTTAATTCACAGTAACAAACAATGCATAAAAAAGTCATTATTAACCGTCCATCCAAACCAATGACACGAATTGTCAATCTCGCAAGCCATCCCAGATGTTTTTTTATGCATACGCAGCTCGGGTATTTTCCATGGTTGTCAACCGTTGCGCGCGCCTGTTTTATTGTCCGCAAGCATCGAGCGCATAATATTAACCCGCTCGAACGTGAAATAAACGAGCGGAGTGGAGGCATTGAATAATCCCCGAGTCAACGAACCCCGTCACCTCGCATCAGGGTTTTAAACAAAACCCCACCTTCGGGGTAAAAATGACGCTCGCGGTGCTTGCCTCACTCCCTCGCATGAGCGAGCCGATACACGATAAGTAAGTGTACGCGTCCGAGTTGCCCCGGTGGAAATAAAGAAGATAAATCTTAAATACGCGAGCCCGCGGACGAGTTCCTCGAGTCTTTATTCTTTACTCCCGCAGTCCGCGGTTTTGAACGACTTCTCTCTCTTCTTTTTTTTTTCTTATCTCACCTGGATACACTCATGTGTGGCTCTGACAACAAAGGCGATCCCGAGCTGTGATACCTACGCTTGCGGAGGAGGAGCAGGAGAGTCTTGGGTGTTTGACTATGCCGGAGTTTCGGTTTGCCTTCAATGATAACCCGGTTTTTGAGAATTCAAAAAGTTCTTTTTATGATTTTTATAAAATCTCGTTCTTTTAAGCTTGGGCTTAATTCAACAATGTATATCTTTCTGTACATCAAATTGCTCTTTGGTATAATCAATTGTATTGATCAAAATTCAGAATTGATTTCTTCTTGATTCATTCTAATAAAAAAAATTTTGACAGGCTTATTAACCTAATTACACAAAAACTCGCACAATAATTAATAGACTTTACGCTCTTGATAAATAATATAATTTGTAGTTTTCAACCATTGTCAGCTTAGGCTATTTGAATAAGATTGCCATAGTCTAAACGAGATTTTCTTTAAATAATCCCAAAATTTATAATAAAAATACTAATCTCCTAAATTCCCATACTTATTAAGCCGATCTCGTCTGATTTCGTCCGCTACCAGTACCCAAAAATCCTCCAGAATTATGAATTTCTAATACAAGCGATTTAATACCATAACGGTCCGTCATTGGCTTTGCATTAGTCCTCCGAAAAACTCCCCAAAGAGTCATCCTGAAACAAAAACCCCGACAGCCATTAACTCGCAGCGAAGCTTATGCAGATCTCTCGAACGGGGGGGCTTACACGATTTCTCTATTAACTTTCGGGCGGAGCCGCCGATAATATTTAAAAAAACCAGCCCCCCCCCCCCCCCCCCGTGCGTAAGCAACTAACGTCGAGCGGGGACTCTTATATATTCTTGAAAAATCATGAATACTCTTATACGACGAAGAAGAAGACGGTACAAAAGAACCAGCAGGAGGAGAAGAGTGGGCGTCGTCAATGAAACTCGCGGAGTCATCCCCAAAGGCGAGCGGTGGCGAAAGGGGAGCAGTCTGCATAATGCATGAACGCAGCGGTTACTCCCGCACTTTTTTTTTCATTTTTCTTCTTCTTCTTCTTGTTCTTCTCGACTCCTGATTTATTTGCGCTCGCAGGATTTATGATTTGTTGCTCTTTTTTGTCGATTCCCGATTTATCGACGTTGTTTATTTCCCCCCTTTTTACTCTCGATTTATTCAGATTTAAAAAACGAGAAGGAGTGGGAGCCGGGGTTTAATCTAGCTACGGAAACTCGCACTTGGTTGTAAGGCGCGACGTATTGAGGAAATTATCTGGGACTGCGGCCTCGTCTTTTTCGACGACACAATCTATAATCGGCAAATACACTCGCGTCCTTCTACTAGCTCCTAATGGAAGTTTCTTCTTTAACTTACTTTTTTTTTGTCTGCGGTGAAGAGTGCATTTGTCGATTGCTAGCAAATTACCAAGACGCAGGTCTCGATTAAAATCAAACGGTCGTCGACAATGATATTTTATTTTATAAACGACTTTTTAGTTACTAACATTGATAATACGGTGAAATTTCAAGGACTGAATACAGAATGTATATTATGTTTGACCCATGCTTAAATGATAAATAGTTGATATTGTACGGTTTTCTCTATGACTCGGCATGATTTAGCAATAAAATAGCGCTTGACAGTATTTATCATTAATTACGCAAATATAAATCTAGTATTTTATCTTGATCAAACTTTCTTTACGGGTATGTTAATTTGCCAATTAATCTATTTGTTTTTTGATTTCTTAATTTAAATCAAACAGCCTTCGACATTACTGCATTAAAAACAAATGATTTTTTTTAAATATTCTACACAGATTATTTGGAGTGAAATTTTTTTTACTATAAGTATATAGTAAGTATTGTAAAGATTTGACACTGTTAAGCGAAGCCAACAAAGATTCATACATCGATCTTTGTTCGAATGATAAAAATTAATCATAGTTTCACCGATGACTTGATGAATAAATCAATGGCACATAATATTAATCGTCAACTATGCAAGATCATGAACCCTGTCTAAACCTTCGATCAAAATTTCCTTTCCGTTTCACGTAATAACGTTCAATCCAAATCCATTTCCAACCGATCTTCAAAAGCAAAACTCCCCCTTTGTCAGAAGAATTTAAGGATCCGTTGGACAAAAGCGCGCCAGCAGCATCACACCCGCAGCATTCGCCACCAATAATCGTCCTAGCGGACCGAAAGAGCCGCGGAGGAGAAAGAGAGCGAGTTTAAAGGAGCTGCAGCAGCTCCTACTCCCGCAGCCAACTGCAGCAGAAAACCGGTTGAATATTATAATAAACCCCGGGCACGAAGGGGGACGACCGTGACTCATACCCTGCTGGCTTCGGTCCTGGAGTATACTACTCGGGTAACTTACCCGAGCCGATTGGTTCGTTTAGTCCTTATCAGAGAGCCTTGCTTTGTCCGAGATACAAGGTTTCTTTAATTTATCAGTCGGGGTTTCTAAATCAAAAGCTCCCCTAGAGGATTTACGGTCACGCAAGCTCGAGGACGGAGAGGGATAAAGGTGCACGCGACGGAGAAGCGGGTCATAATTTCATCCGGCAACGCATAAAATCTCGCGGCGACATCGGTGGGTGCGGCCGCCCGGGGGGAGATAACTCCCTCCTCCGGTCCATTGTTGCGGAGGAAGAGGTGAAAAGAGAGCAAAACCAGCTCCGCCGAGGCATTGTACGCAGATAGCCGCGGCCATTGTTTATGCTAAACTCGGAAGGATCAAATTTATGCGAGAGAGAGAAGTTTTATACATTTATTCGGTGCGTTGAGGCTTTTATTATTTACCGCGCGGGGTCCATTAACGCGATGATGGCCGAAGTTACCTTGGAGCACGAAAATGAAAATCGAATGGTAATTGGCCTCGCGGACCGAAGATGTATTCCGGGGAAATGATATTTATAAGGCATTGTCCGTATGCGACGATGAGATGTGTGGGTTTCGGGATCCTTTCTTTGCTGGCTGCTGCTTCTTCTTTTGCGCGATGTGAATGAGGTTTGAATTTTTTTGTTCTTCAGGGACTTATCGAAGTGGGCTTTTGAAATTTTTTTTTCCCAATTTGAGAATTTTATAGTAGTGTAGAAGTTTTTTATTCTTGGTTTTATGATTTTTTTTGCTATCGTAAATCGGTTTTTAAAAGTCAGGCTTCGATAGATATTCGAAAAATATTACTACAACTACATATATTTATTTTCAGCGTTGCTAGTTTCCTTTGACAGTTGGATACAATTACTTAATCTCGGCAAGCCATTCAAATGAGTTTTTGCGTTAAGTGGCGCTGATGTTAATGCGCTAAGTTTTTAAAGTTTGCCTTTTTTCACAGAAAAAAAAAAAAAACGTCAATAGAAGAATTTTTACCCAAAACAGCAATTAATAATTAGTGGCATTGCAAAGCTTAATTAAGTTACGAATCGAAAAGTAACTTTATCCTTACGTAAAAATATTTTCTACCACTCGATCAAATAAAAAAGATAAAAAAAATTTATAAATTGTATGACCCAACTCATTAGCATAGACTCAAGCCTTAAAAAACCCAAACGACGTAAAAAATATCGGGCGTTGGCAGTCGGTATCAAGATTAATCGCAAGAAAGGTAAAAAGGACGAAGGAAGGAGAACGTGTCCCGAATCAAAGCGTTCCGTTCTCCTGCTCCGGTGCTGGTCGTATTCATGTTGCACTTAACATTAATAGGCGTGCGCGCGCGGTACCGCAAGGCGCGAATAACGAGTGCAGCTGCAGTTTGTTTATAGTTAGCTTCGGCCAACTCGAGTTACCGGTCTGCTCTCCTGCTGCTATAAGTTACGCAGTGCAACGCCCAGCCCCGGCATTGTATTAATATTTTGAGTTTATTAGCGCTCTTATGATTTTATCTGATCAGCTTGCGTTTTTATCCCGAATATCAATGGTATAATTTCATTAAGTTTTTCTTGCGCAATCACAACTACGAATCTGGTGAAACGGTCAGTGTGGAGAACAATAGCTGAACTTGCCAGTTAAATCTTTTAGTCAAATAAATTACAAAGCTTTCATTTAAACTACTTTTTTTTTTGAAGAGAACAAATCAAAGGACCTTCCAAGCTTGCTTTTGAGAGTGAAAAAAAAAGGATTCTCCGATTTAACACAGTCTGTATTCATAAAACTCCGCAAACGAGGTATAAAATACGAACCCCCCAAGCCGCGATCATATTCGTTTTTCGTTGTATTAGGTCCACCGCTTTCGAGCAGACGTGGGGGCGATCGACCAGGACTAATTAAGCGTAGCGTGAGGTGTGAGGTTCGGCGTGTCTTGATCAAAATTCATCATTTTTTTCGTTCCCTTTGGAAACTTGTAACGCCCATGTTATTTACAGTAGCAAACGTTCGAGGATTTGAAAAATCACAATATCAAACACAAAGTTTTCAGCTTTATTCTTAAATATAAAAATTGATTATTATACTCAACAATTTTTTTTTTTTTTTTTTGGGTTCTGAAAATGCAGAAGTGTACTTATTTGTAAAAAACGTGGATCTAGGTTTGCGGTGGCTTCATTCTTGAATATAAAAATTAATTATTATACTGAATTTTTTTTTTTTTTTTTTTGGAATCTGAAAATTCAGAATTATACTTATTTGTAAAAAAACGTGGATTTAGGTTTGCGGTGGCATCATTTTAACTAAAGTTTATCAATTACATTAGATAGCTTTGTAAGAATATTAATTTTTGAATCCATTTTTCTCGTCATTACAAATGCATTGCACTCAAATAGTCCCAGTTGGTATCCTGGACCCAATAAGTACTAAATTCCAGCTCGTCTTATATAGTTATAAATTATGCATGCATCTGACAATAAATATACTCGGTAGGATAAAGAGCTGATAAAAAAGCACAAAAAAAAATATAAATGACGGGGGAGTAGTTGATTAAATTTCACGAAATTAGTCGAGCGAGCAGCTTACTGATGCGGTCTCGAGTTACCCCCTGGTTCCAATGCATGCGTGCACTTTTTTTTTTTTTTTTTTTTTTTTTTTTTGTTCATCCGGGAGGGATTGTATTACCAGTGGCAGGCTAAATTTATTTATCGGCTTGCACGCAATAATATTTAGCCATCTCTTCTCGTACAAAAGCCTTGGGTTCGAGCGAATCGAGTAGGTTCGGTAAGCTGAGATTTCGATTAGTTCGCTCGATTGGAGCACACTCGGCTGTTTCATAGTCTCAATCAGCGAAGTAAGGAGTGTCGATTAACTATTTTTACAAAAGAACATTGTATTATAAATGTAATTGTGGGTTACAAGAACTTTCCTTAAAAATTTGATTATTTATTTTGGGAACGAAGATGAGGTTTTTTTTACACCTTTCAATTTGATGTACGTCATGATTTACAAGTACAATATTCTATTCAGCAAACGTTTTAATTTTTTTTCTTATCACGGTGTTGCAATAACTTTTGAATATAAACAATTACTTTTGAAACTAATCTTTATTTCTCATTCGATTTTTCTTCGTCCAGTCAAATTAATCAAAAGGTAAGCAATCGAATTTTTTCTTTTTGCCCAGGAATTTCTTAGGTGTGACGTAGATGTGATTCTCCGACTTCTCGGTTATTTTATAAAATTCATCAATTTCCGTTTCCAGCTTATCCCTTTTTTCATCCAGATCCTCCTGCTCTTTTTTGTGGGCTTCGTCGAGCTTTTTAAATTTATCGTTGATCTGACAAAAATAAAAAAAAACTCAGTTTTTGGAGGTAAAAAATTTTAAATTACAAAAATTATACCTCTTTTTCTTTTTCTTTCAGCTCTTTTTCGGCCTCTTTAACTCTCAAAACAAATTTCTTCTCTAGCGTGTCCGTCTGGTCGTCGAATTTGTACAAGTAGAACCCAATTCCACCTCCCTAAACAAATAAAATATAAAAGATTGTTTAAAAATAAAAAAAATTACATTCAATAAATGTGAAAATAAAAACACTAACATTTTTGAGGGTTTGAGTACGATAAGTCTCGTAACAGAAGTTGTGAGTTTTTTCCTTCAGGTCCTCCATGTTTGCTCGAAATATCAACTCTCGTAATATCGACGTGTCGCTGTGTTTTTCATTTTCAACTATAAACAAATGTTTTTTTTTATAAATTATTCAACCAAAAAAATGGGAAAGAGTTTATTTACCCTCGACCGTGCCCCAGGGATAGAGACGAGCTCGTTTCATTTTGCCTTTGACCCAGGCAAGATCTCGGCTGCCGACAACGCCGAAGGGAACCTTGACGTTGATTGGCTTCTTGGCTTTGCCAGTTTCGTCTTCCTCTGGAAAAGAGTACAATTTAATGTTGCAGTTCTTGAGGTCCCTCAAGATACCAGCCTGTAATAAAATAATAAACATCATTTAAAACTTGAAAATTTTTTAATTTGAAATTTATATTGACTTTTATGGAGTAATAAAAAATTATTGTTTTGATTGATTACCCTGAAGTTTTCCAATTCAGTCTTTGTCAAAGCGTCAACCTTGGCTATCATGGGAACGATGTTAACTTTCCAGCTTAGTTTTTTTAAACAAATCAAATCGATAGCTCTCAGCCTACGAGGAAAAAATTATTAGTATTTACTTAAATATTTATTTAAGAAAATCAAATTGTTTAAAAAATTATCAATGTTTACCCGATAGTTGGTGAAATGAAATACAAACACACGTGTATACGAGTATCGTGGTAATTATGGAGCGATCTTTTGAACTTGAGTTCTTCCCTCAAGTAAGAATCAAGCTGGTCGTCGACGTACTTCGCGATGTAATCCACGCCCTCCATTTGGTTGAAATGTAAGTTGTACTTCACGATCATCAACTTCAGTGGTACGTTGTTTTCCTCCAATTTAAATGTATGAGATGTCAAGTTGGGATTGTCGCTGTAATTTTTCGACGTCTCGAAGTTTGTGTGAAAAAGCGTGTCCATGAATGTGGCCTTTCCAATACTGGGCTCACCTGATACCCCCAAACAGTTGAATTTTTACGTAAGAAGGTTTGAAGTTTTTTTTTAAACAGCTAGGATTTGAATCAGGTTGGTCGAGGAAAGAAAAAATTTACAACGTACATTACCTATACACAATATGTTGAATTCGTATCCGTTCTTAAACGAGCGTCTGATCAGCTGCTTTGTGATGTTGTCAAAACCGACGATTCCGTTAATTTGCAATTGACGATAATCATATTTGGAACCGAAAGGAAGCTGAAAATTGAATAATTTTAATAGTTTTTTTTTAATTGTCATCTAAGTAGTTATTTTATGAAAAAACTATTAAAAGTTTCTTTACCTTGCAGCTTCTGGTACTTCCAACTTTAGATTTAGGCAGGTTCTTTATTGTTTACCAGGGGATTATTGATGAAGTTTATGAAAAGTGAAAGTAGACGATTAAACAATTAAAAAATATTAACTTTTTTTAATGTAGATTTTTTAAATCTAGAATGTATGAGATAAATGTATAAGAAATTTAAGCTAAATTAACTTTATTAACACTACATCTCATAGTAATTTCAAGATTAATTTAAAATTGAAAATATTCTTACCGTGAAACTTTTATTCTCAACTGAATTAACTTTCTTCATTGTTATATCTTTTTCTTTTAGAACGAATAAAACAACAATATTAAAATAAGCACTTTACACTGAACAGAATAGAACGATTGATTTGATTTAGCGGCAAAGTACCTGGGCAACATTCAAGGCACTACTAGGATGAAGATGAAAACATTAAGTTTCGGCAAAATTCAAAATTCAAAGATGCCTCTTGTGTTTGCGACACCCAAGATACTTTATTCCTGTTTGAACTCAACATAAACAAAAACATAAACAACTCAATCGCTCTGTCAATACTACCCGACAATTTAGAATCGAAACATTTTTGGAAGGTGATTCCCCGATGATTAACGTCTTTCAGGTTAACTTTTAATCAAAGAAAGAAAAAAAGAAAAAAAACATTTGACAAATTGAACGAAAGTAACCTTCAAAATTTTTTCTTTAAAATCTTCCGTTCGAAAAGTGCATAAAAAGCTCTCGGTTGCAATCTAGTCGAGAAAGAAAAAATTGCACCCGCGGTAAGCACTTGACGCTCGCAGGAAATATAAAAGGACACGTGCGTCGTCAACGAGCTGCTGGTGCTCGAGCTAAAAGGAATTTTATTATTGCGTTAGCTCGGCTGGAAAATCCGCTAAAAGGTGCACACACATGCCGAGCGTTATTTAGCGCTTCGAACCTTCACGCATAATTTGAGCCGAGAGCCGGCATTTAAATACCCTTCCAGACACTTCAGAATTTTTTTTTTTTTTTTTTTTATTGAAGGAAAAAACGAGTCGCCTGCTTCGGTTTATTTACATTAGTCTTCTTGCCACTGCTATAAGAGAAGCTGTGTTCAAATAAATTTTTTTTTTTTTTTTTAATTTTTGATGAAAATTACAGGTTTTTTATAACTTCTATAACTTTTATTATTAAATACAGACGTTTATGGTAAAAAAAAACTGTAAAATAAAACTTTTGCAGTTTTAACTAAAATAATTTTTTCTTTATCCGATGGTCGGAAGTACGCACAGTGTGCTTCGATTTTTCCGGGTGCAGTCACATGACAAGAATTTTTACTGGAACGAGGCCGCTTAAATTTATTAACCAATCACATTGGATCTTTACGTTTAAAAGAGGAAAGTTCAACATTGCTGCATTTAGGCCCTCTACGTACTATATACATGGTTCATTATAAAATTGATCAAAATATTTTGTCACAACGTTCTTTCTCTTGTACAAGTTTTTTAGCTACCCTGAGCATTCTTTTCAACCTCTGTCTTATAGTTGTGTTTACAATAAAAAAAATTTTATTGCAGACAAATCATATTCATGTTCATATAGAATCTAAATAGTTTATTTTATAGGCTTACACCATAAACATGGCTTCTTTGCCCACTTTACGTAAACGGCATTGCAGACGCGGGTAGGTAAATTGGGGGCGCTGTTGCACGTAAACAGCCGTAAAAACTGCCTACAAAAATTTGGTGGCGACTTCTTGAACTAAAATTTTTACATGGGATTTTGCAGGTAAAAGCCTAAAATTTCCCCTCCTGCCAGATGACAAAAGACCTGTGATTTGACCACGGCTTTACGATAGAGCAGGTGCAAACTAGATATTTTCATTTTTGAATAAAGAACTGACGCAGCCGTTTGAACAAGTGAAACATCAGGTAGCAGCATCGTTGCCAGAGTCAAGTTGCCCTTCTTATGGACCATCCGATCGTGGCGTCAGTGTAGGTATCATATTGTAGCTTGTTGCACTTTTATCTATCAATTTTAAAATGAGGCGCATCTCTGGTTGTTCAATTAAGATTCCAATTTTTTATTTTATCTGTACGGTAGCTATTACCGTAACAATTAACACATACTTAAAAAAATATTTTTCACAACCCGTCTGCTGTAAAACTTCAGACGTCGTAACTTTTGCGACAAAACCAAACATCGGCTTCAATCATAGTGCTTTGAGTTTAATTGATAAATACAAATATGGTGCTATATTTCCAGTTGAAAATCAATATAATGTACAAGTTTGTAGTGACGGAGAGCCGCACGAGGGTTTCTATTGTAGTACCAAATCGTGCAACATTTACGGTTGCAACTGTGACGGACCCTGCTTTAGCAACGATGGTAATCTTGCAGCTTTCCAAATGTTTCGACTCAAGTACGAACATTTGATTTCAATTAAAAATTATTATAGTGTTAAATGAAGAATTTTCAAGCTTATATGTAACTTTTTTTAATTAGTGCTGAAGTGCCGAAGGCTGGATAATTTTTCGACAATTTAAATTTGTATGATGCTATATTTCCAGTTGAAAATGAATATACTTTACAAGTTTGTAGTGACAGAGCCACACGAGGGCTTTTATTGTAGTACCAAATCCTGCGACATTTACTGTAACGGACCCTGCTTTAGCAACGACAGAAATTTTACAGCTATCGAAATGTTTCGACTCAAGTACGAACATTTGATTTCAATTAAATATTATAGTGTTAATTAAAGAATTTTCAAGTCTTTATTTTGTCATTTTAATTAATTTATGTAACTTTATTTGTGTAATTTACCCCACCATCGTTAAGCTTTTGTAGATCAATGAGTCAGTACTTCACTGACGACTAAAAAATGTACCTTATTTTAATAAGACTTTACTTATTTTGTATAATTAGTCTTAGTATTTAGAAATGATTTTATTTCAAAGCAAAATAATAATTTGAATTTTTAAATTCAACGTACGATTGATAAATATTTGTTTTTATTTTTTTTATTATACCTGCCATATAAGACTGTGAAAACAAAATTGTTCTTGATGTTTTAGAGATCGGTATGAAAATGAATATATACTTATGCAACCATTTTTTAATGCACCTATCATCCTCGTCACTTACAAAGTTACAAATTACATATTTTTAGATTATACTGTTTAAAGTACGAATAAAACAAAAAAAATTTTAACTAACCAAAAACCAGTTAAACTTATTCAAAAAACCCCCACACAAACGAGACTAGTGCATTTTAAATTTAGAATCTATCCTTTTCAGTGCAGTATTATAGGCGTGCACAATTAAATAGGTGTACGCAAAATGGAAGTTAGAGAAACGCTCCGTATAGGCGACTCGACGCTCTCCAAGCCAACCGGTTCGGCTTTCAATGCTCTCTTTATATGCTCTGCAGGCAGGCCTCCTCCTTCTCCGATCCGATCCGATCCCGATGCAACGGCAGCAGCCAACCTACGCAGCCCAGCCACCCTTTTTGATCGATCGCTCGCCTGGTTCTTCTCCTCCTCTTCTCGCGAGCGATTTAAAAGTCGCGGAAGAAGTTGACTTGTAGCCAGCAACAGCAGCAGCTTCCACTTTTTTACCCCCATTTCAATTCGACGCACCCCCTTTTGGCTCTTGTTATGGAATTCAGAATAATCGATTTTTTAGATGATTGATAATTTTTCAAATATTTGGATACTCTAAGACAAGTTTTTTTTGACGAATAACAATTATTACTGCAATTGAAACTGATTTCGAATCAGGTTCATTCTAAATACATACTAAATTATAAGGTCGATTAGAATCATTTTTTTCCCTAATCATTAACTTTGCTACTTTCATTTAAACGGATTGCTTTAATTTTATTTTCCAAGTAATTTATGTTTGATTGGAATTTTAACCATTCAGTTGTTTCTATATTTTTGCTGTTTTAATTAACTTAGACTAACTTTTAAAAGATTTTGATCATTCAATAAAGCTGCATTCTGAGCAAGATATGAAATCAATTCCAGCTGCACTATGGTGTTTAAAAAATGTTACTTTCAATTACGTTTACTTTAAAATTAAAATTAATCCCTTTTATACAGCAATAATAAAAAAAAAATTAAACTTTTATTTTTTAAGTTATCTTCATAAAAATAACATCATAACATCTTGTAAGATAAAATGAAAAATCATAGTATACTAAGTTTCATTCTTGAGACTTGGAAACGACCTCCATAATTTGCAAAACTTCATAGCTAAGTAACGATTCGAAATGTCTTTTTCCAAAAAAATTTGACAAGAAAAGTCCCAGAAATGATAACCGGTAATCCTACAAGCACGCAGCATCCTGAAAAATTCCCGCCAAATTGAAAATTGAAGCCCGATTCCCACCAGCATCTTCGTTACGTAAGTCGCTCGTTTAATGACTGCACAGATGCCGGAATCCAGTCGACATATTTTTTTTTTTTCGCCCGCTCGGTCGCAAGGGAAACGCGCCGAATTCTTTTTTCTCCGGAGCGAAGCCCTTGGACGTTAAAAATACACGCACCTTAACGTGCGAACGAGATCGGTCGTTATTATGGGAACGGATGACATGTGCTCGCGGTACTCGATCTCACGGGTCCTTTTAATTGATTAATTTAAATGCTCGCCTCAGCCCGAGTTTCTTTAATTGATACCCGAATTTCAATTTTAAATTCCCGGTACGATGAATTTACATACGTTTACGGTCTCATATCCCCCCCCCCGCGCAATTAATTTTTTTAATTCGAAAGCCGAGGGTGGCGGGTGCCCGGTCCGTACTTTTCGCGCATACAAAGCAGCTGTAGAAAGCTGTTCGGGGAAATCGAAAAGCTCAAATTTCGGCTCTTTGTACCGAGAAAAAGATTACATTCGAGATTGGGGCTACTTTTTTGGGCCCACGCAAATTAATTTGGCTCTCGTTTCAGGACCTTAGACTATTTTTTTTTTTCTTTTACGAGCGTGGGGTAAAAAAATTTAAATGTACGTCTCGTACCCAGTTCGTACATCAATAATCCACTTTTTCAGAGTACAAGATCTCGAGTATTTGACTCACGTAGCTCAGGAGGAGTTCCGGGGAACTCGAGCTGACTTTTATCCTTTCTCGTCGACTCGGTAACGGGGTTTTGCAGAGGAAAAAAAAGTCTGCTGCAGCAACCCCTTGAGTTTTCCCGATATGACAGGTTCGACGACCCAACGGAGATTTATGATCCGATCGGTGATTATCATTATGCCCTGCCGTAACGGGTTTTAATTGTCTGATTAGTTAACCTTTTTTTTTTACGTGACTCGCGTGGTTAGATAAGCTCGTTCGTGATCCTTATTAGCGGAGAAAAAAGGTAATAAGTATCGTGTAAATATGTGGTAAAGGGTACAAATTATATTTACTGGAAAAAAATGTTTTTGCAGAATCAAGGTACAAATTGTTGGTAAGTGTTAAAGTCGTTAAATGACCGTAGACTCAAAAGTGTGACTATGTGGTTTTCTAACTTTTTGTTCTGATCTAAAATTATAAGAGAGCTAGCGCCATATTGCGTAAAATTTTTATTCGTGAGCTGATTGGTGGAGAAGTTTTTTTAAAATATTCGAAAAGTGCAATTTAAAGTTAAAATTGTTTTTTTCCTATGCGCGCTTGCAGCGCGCTGAGGGGTCCTATTACAGTAAAGTATGATAAATAATTATTTTTAAGAATAAGAGAAAATTGGACGATTACAGCTACAGAAAAAAAAAAAAAAGAGTATAAAATAATTTTTATTTTAATTGGACCAGAAAACCTCGAGTAGTTTTACAACAACTAGCACCAAAATTCTCACATAAAATTTTAAAAAATTTCTTACACTGCAGTAATTTTTATTAATAATAAAATTTCAATCAATAATAATAATAATAAGTTTTAACAACCTATGTCGAAGAAGTTTTTTTTCTAAACATTAAAAAAGTTTTATAAGTTTAAAAAAAAACCTATAGAAGTTCACGGAAATTTTTCTGAGCGAGTAGAATATTAGTATAAAAAAATTCTAAAACTTAAAAAATTCCAAGAACATTCGAAACGCCATCATCACCTCGAAATAGTGACCTAGCCCGTCGGTTTAAAACACCGCGGTTCCAAAGTAATAATCAGGGCTCTGAAATTTATAGATCTCGATCTCGGATAAAGCCTTTTAACGTTAAGTCCCGTGACATCTCACTCGAAAAATGAAATATGCTAATCGCGGTGGACCATCTAGATAACCCGTGAGTTCATTCGGAAGCTCGTTCTTTTTCCTTTACAAAAAATATTCGAAAGTACCCACTTTGTATAATCCCCACTCTGGATCAATTAAGATTTTTGAGTTGTTAATTCTCGCTCGCTGGACTGATAAACGTCGGGCTCACCGGTAATTAAAGAATTCAAACTTTGTTTTACGTGTACGTCGTTACGCCTGATGCAGCGGATGAACAAAAAAATGAGCGGGAGAAGCTGGATGGATTTTGTAAAAAAAAAAAGAGAAGTGCGAAACGAGATGAAGAAGAGGGCAGAGAAAGGCTGTCGTCGGTCTTGGCGTTTAGCTTCGCGCCAAAACATCACCGCAGCGTGCGTTTTCAAAATCCCTTCTTGTTTTTTTCTTCTCTTCTCTTTCGCCTTCTCACAACGAGATTCAAACAAAGATGACTCAAAATTTTTTATTTTTAACTCAGTTAACAATATTGTTAAATTTTCATACTTTATGAACTTAAATTTGCAAAATTTAAAATCAATCAAAATACTAGTGAACGGTTATTGATTAAAAAAATTAATAAATATGTTATCAAAGTAGAAAAAATATTTTTCACGAGTTTTTTCGCTTTTAAGCACTTAAAAAGTTACTTGTTAATAAATAAACAATTATTTATGATTATTTTACCAATGAATTAGAATATTCAGAGTTGTGAATGGCTCAGTGAACCAAGCGATGAACTGGTAATCTAAAGATTGTTTGTTCGAATCAAACCTGCTACCGGTTCTGATAGTTAAAAAAAAAAAAAATATCGGAATACTCTTTTACTTTCGTGTATTTAAAATTTTTTTTGAAACTGATAGTTGATTTTGATAAATTTTTATTTATGTAATTAAAAAAAATTGACTTTTAAATATATAATTGTTACAACCTTAAAATATATCAGGAATATAAGCATACTTTCGTAAAAAAAAATTAGCTCATGCGAGATAAAGAAATTTTAATAAATTCACCTTTAGAGAAAAATTTTATTTTTAGGACAACTGTTTTTGGAGGTCGCGCCGTGAATTTTTGAACGAAGAAGAAAAAATTATGTTAACGTGTGTTGTAATTACGAAGCTGGGTACGATGAAAACCGATTAAAATTCATGCTCCGTCTAATGATATGCGTGGATTTAGATTTAAATCTCGTCTGGCAATAATCGCACAATTTCGTCCGAATCTCTCCCGCGGCATTAGTATGCCAGCTAACAGACCCTCGAATAAAAATCACCGCGAATCTACATACCCATAAAACTTAGCGTCAAAGCAATCCGCCGTTCCTCCCTGAGATATTTCGTCCAAAACGTGGAAAAAAACTTACGTGAGCTGAATTAGCGGAGCTTAAAATAATTCAACCTACTGAAATATATGGCCCCCGGGGTGGGAATATTTTGACGACGACTAAAATAAAGGCGATACCATAAAACCTTAAATGATTACGCCGCTGAATATCATCGAACGGCCCTGATTTATCGGCTCGGGCCCGGTCCTTTTAAAAATTTCACTTTTTACCTGCTCCTTAATAACCCCAAGGCGGGTAAAAAAAAACTTGTTGGCCCAACCGGTCGTGCCTTGTGTCGCTTTTTTCTACCTTGGATGCGTCGATCGTTTGTACGTAAGGGTTCTGCACTATTTTTCGTTTAAAATTTATCCTGAAGATAATTTTCTAACCATAACCCGGCTTTTAATGCAATGTAGTAATAAAAAATACTCTTGAAAAATAAAAATTTCATTCAAGAACAAATCAAATTTTAACTTTATAAAACATCTGACACACACGATCGGTATATTTATCAGTTTGTTCATTGTATTAATGTTACCCCTTTTTTTTTTATCAGTGGGTAATAAAAAATTTAGAAATCGAACTAGACTCCGGACCAATGGAAAATTTAGTAATTTAGCACTTTTATAAATTGCTGAAATACGTGATTAAATCTTGCTTTTCATAATGTTAGCACTGAATTGGGACTTTTTCATAAAATTTATTTAGTTCAGAATCAACTTTGATTATATTTTAAAAATAAATACAAAAAAGCTTAGGATTTTATTTCTTTTAGTTTTGTAAACGAGTTTTAAAAAAAAAAATGAGTTTGAAAATTTTTTCTAAGGGTTTGTTTATAAATCTGTATTCTATTATTTTTAAATATTTGGACTTGCTCCAGTATCCATGAAAATTAATAAAACTAATTTCAATACTTTCGATTGTAAATCTCATTGCTTCATGTTCATGTAGAATCTAAAAAGTTTATTTTTTTGGCTTACACCATAAATATGTCCTTATTGCCCACTTTACGTAAACGACACTGCAGACGCATGAGGCCTTAGACCTGTTGCCCTGTCAGAGGATCTGTCATCAAGCATGAGGGAAGGCAATTGAGGCGCATCTCTGGTTGTTCAATTAAAATTCCAATTTTTTATTTTATCTGTACGGTAGCTATTACCGTAACAATTAACACATATTTGAGTCGTAACTTTTGCGAAACCAAACATTAGCTTCAATCATAGTGGTTTGAGTTTAATTGATAAATACAAATATGGTGCTATATTTCCAGTTGAAAATCAATATAATGTACAAGTTCGTAGTGACGGAGAGCCGCACGAGGGTTTCTATTGTAGTACCAAATCGTGCAACTTTTACGGTTGCAACTGTGACGGACCCTGCTTTAGCAACGATGGTAATCTTGCAGCTATCGAAATGTTTCGACTCAAGTACGAACATTTGATTTCAATTAAAAATTATTATAGTGTTAAATGAAGAATTTTCAAGTCCGTGTCTCAAAGCACCATGGGAATATTTGAAAGAACTTAGTTTTGAAGATAAGTAAGTAAAATATTTGAGTTAATTTCCATTTCAATTTATTTTTCAACTAAAATTTTATACATTTTTTAAATTATTTTTTATAGGAAAAAAGAAGATTTTTAAGAAAACCATCGGCAGTACAAATTGAAGTAATGAGAGAGCATTTATTCTCTTCCAGGGAAAACTTGTTGGACCAACCGGTGCATTATGTCGCTTTTTTCTGCCTTGGATGCGTCGATCGTTTCGGGTCCTGCACTATTTTTCGTTTGAAATTCATCCTGAAGGATAATTTTCTACCCATTACGTGGCTTTTAATGCAATGTATGATAAAAAAAAAAATACTCTCGGAAAATAAAAATTTTATTTAAGTACAAATGAAGTTTTAACTTTATAAAACATCAGACACACGCGATCAGTATATTGATCAGTGTGTTCATTACATTAATGTTCCTTTTATCTTTATTTTTTTTTTTTTTTATCGATGAGGGGGTAGTAAAAAATTTACAAATCGAAGTAAACTTCAGACAACTTAGTACTTTTCTAAATTGTTTTTCATAAACTTAGCACTGAATTGGAACTTTTTCACGTAATTTCTGTAGTTCAAAGTCAACTTTGATATTTTTTTAAAATAAATACAAAAAATCTCATGATTTTTTTTCTTTTAGTAAACGAGTTATTAAATAAAAATGTATTTGAAAATTTTTTTTAAGGGTTTGTTTATAAAACTTGTATTATATTATTTTAAAATATTTGGACATGCTCCAGTATCCATGAAAATTAATAAAACTAATTCCAATACTTTAGATTTTTTTTACATTTGTCTTTAAAAAATTCTTTATACAGCGCCTTTTTGAATTAGTTAGTGATTATCATGCAACTTTACAGTATTTATATTCTGTACAATACGTACGACCTTTTAAGCAACAAATCTGAGAAAATTATTGACATTATAACCGTTGGTCTAACCAGTTTTGAAACAGTTTCCATACTCCTTTTTTATATTTTTCAAAGGAAAAAAATTTGCGAATTGATTCATAAGATAGTTGACATGAGAAATTTTTTAACGAATGGTAAAAATATGAATAAACATATTGAAAGTAATTTGTTTTCTGGGACTGTTAAAATATTTGTCTTGAAAAATATTTTTTTTAACTTTATCAGTAATTACAAAATTTATTTTTTCGTACGTATCTTCGCACCTTTGCATGTGCGTGAATTTTTCCGTGATCATTCAGTATGTATTCGTTTTAAAACTTTTAAAATCTTTTTTTGAAACCAGCAATGATTTATTAGCTTCGATTAATAAACTTAATATTGGAAAGAATGGTTATAATAATAAAAGATCGTATAATATAATGCAAGAAATATCCAATGTGTACAAATTTTATACAGAGTTGAAAAAATTATCAGAAAATTTCTCGAATTTCTATGATAAGCCAATATTTTTCAGTATTTCTCTTAGCTTTAGAAATTTAATAATGACTTGTTATTGCATTTTCAAACCAGTGATAATTGGAAAAACCATGTTACCAATTGAATTGTGGACTAATTGTGTTGTCATAGGAATAATCACGTGCTTTGCATTAGTTATACTTACGCGATCCGTAGGAGATTTAATTAACGAGGTGCCGGTTTTTACTTGTTTACAGTAAAAAATTATATGTATAAATATTTTCTTCATTAATTTCGTAAATTCATTGCAGAGTCAAAAAACAGGGGAAATCATTAGTGGAAAAATTGAAGACATGAATGATCTAGAGATCATTAGAAAAGTGAGTTCTTTTTATTAAAAAAAAAAAAAAAAAAAAAAAATGATGAATACTTATGTATTATTCAATTTTTTACAGTTAAAACAATTTTCTAATTATTTGCTGCACAAAAAAACTACATTTACCGTGTACAATCTTTTCTCTCTCGATCAATCGTTATTGACATCAGTAAGTGTGGTTGTAAAATTTATTCTTTTAATTTGGAATTTAAGTTTTTATATTTTAGATGGCCTGCTCTATCATGACATACCTGATGATTCTTTTTCAACTGCAAGAAAAAAATTAAATCTAATTTTTTCAATTCTGAATTCAAGTAATAACAATGGATTTGGAAATTGGTAATTATTCTTGATATGCTTTGTACCCGCATTGAAGTTACTTTTAAATGTCTTCAATATACGAAACATAAAAAAAAAAATTTAGTCTAAAATAAATTGTTATTCTTCGATTTGAATGATATTTTGATCATATTTACTTTATTATTATAACCTCGATTATAACTTTATTTCTATTTCATACGCATATCTTGATCGATAAGCATATACATTATAGTCTTTAGTAATTTTCTATAATGCATTCGTTGAATTTCATCATAAAAATACATTTTTCTTGATTAAAAGATTTTTATTGATAAACATATATAGAGATTTTGATTAATTTGTTCTGTTCGTGAGGTCTTCGTAACAAGTAGTTAAGGAAACTAATTTTTCATAGTATACAATACACTATAGTGTACACTATAGTGGGATACAATAACTGCCATATGAAGCAGTTCAGTTAACATTGTACACAGTTTAGTTTTTTTTTAGACAGTCAAATTATTATGAACTTTAATGTTTCATTAAAAATCGAATTCGGTTGTATTATATTGAAGAAATGTTATAGCACTGCATGATTGCAAATTATATATGAACTTCTAATTTATAAATCTGATCAAATATCATAATGCCACGGTATAATCTAATTATTGGAAATAAGTAAATGCAAGAGTGATTAGCACTATATGCGCTAAAATTATCCCTGATTCTATGTTTATAAAATTGGTGCGTATTATCGTTTTAAAATATTAGGAATCGCTCCAGTATCTAAAAATTGGCAAGATCAAGGGCAGTACTTTTAATATTATCGTACTTTCGTCGAATAAAAATATTATTTATAATGTTTTTTTTATTTCGATAGCGATCGTACTTATCAACTTTCAGCAATTTACAATGTTTTAATTACATCTGATTTCTTCAGTAACGAGTCTGAGAAAATTATTGACTTAATATCAATTTTCTTGAGTACAGTGGAAACATTCTTCATACTTGTTCTTTACGCTTGTCAAAGAAAAAAAATTAGCGATTTGACTGCTAAGTTGATCAACCTTGGAAACGGTTTCAACGTCGATAAAAATAATTATAATATTTAAAAAAATAGTTTGAGAACTGATATTGCAAAAACATTCACCATTAATGCTTTTCTTTCGACACTTTTTATTGTCTCAAGCTCTAAAAAATTCATGATTTGTAGCATTGCTTTACATCCCTGTTCGAACGTGATTCACTCAGTTATAATCCAGTATG
This sequence comes from Encarsia formosa, assembly GCA_038277355.1. Lineage (NCBI taxonomy): Eukaryota > Metazoa > Arthropoda > Insecta > Hymenoptera > Aphelinidae > Encarsia > Encarsia formosa. The sequence goes on from CM076187.1 coordinate 6,587,848, forward strand.
CTTTTGTTTTAAAGTTTTTGAAACACATGTTTGCAAACTCAAACAATTATTTAACATCAATAAATGAATTTGGTACCAAAAACAATAATCAAAATGATTACTTGAAAATAAATATAGAAAAAATATCATACCTGCGTAATTAATACACTTCGTTAAAAAGATTGTCAGAGGATTTATCGAATTTTTTCGAGAAACCAATGTTTTTATCGATTTCTTACATCTTTAGAAACATGATAGTGTATGGCTATTTCATATTTAAATCAGCGGTAAATGGAAAATACTATTTACAAATGAATATGTGGATGCATTCTATTATATTTGGGGTAAAAATGTACTATTTATTGATTATACTCACACGATCCGTAGGGAATGTAATTGCCGAGGTAAAAATTTATTTTCAACTTTCGTATATGTGAATGGTTGAAATTAGATACCCAGCCAAAATTAGGTATACAGAATATAATTTTTTTTTCAACTCTTTTAGAGCCAAAAAACTGGAGAAATCGTTAGTGAAAAAATTAAAGACTCATAAGACTTAGAAGTTATCGAAAAAGTAAGCTAGACGTTAATCGTTATTTTCATAAACAAAAAATTAATTTCTAATTTTTACAGCTGAAACAATTTTCTGATTATTTGCTTCATAAAAAAATCAGATTTACCGTATTCGATCTTTTCTCTCTCGATCCATCATTATTAACATCGGTGAGTGATTCGATTTTTAAATAAATTTTCTTTAAGCATTAATAATTTTCTATTTTAGATTACTTGTTCGCTTACAACTTACTTGATGATACTTTTACAAGTTCAAGACAAAAGTATAGATAAATTACCATAATTTTTAGAAGGTAACTATTTTATTTGTATAATGGTTTAGGATGTGTAGTAGATCCATTACTGGGACATATGACATTAATTGAATTCTAAAATCAAAAATAGATAAAAAATAAAATAAAAATATTAAATTAACTTTGCAAATGAATATCAATCTTCCTGCCAGATTGAATATTAAAACAATAGAATAGCAAATTGAAATTTCAGTTAAGAGACAAACCTTATGTTCAAAAATTACAGATCTACTCTGATGTCATGGTTTAAAACCATCCTTTTTTAACGTAAACATCCACGAGCACTTGATACCGTTTGACCATAGCATCTGTACACGTGCTCTCAAAAAAGTTTGTCAAGAGTTGCGTACTGCTTTTTTCGTCTTTAATTTGGTAAGCAAAATATTTTCTGCACATTGCACACTGGGGAAATTCTCGGATTGCCATTGTTTTCAATTCTTTTTCAAAGGAAGCTCGAGTAAAGGGTTCTGAGCTGCATCCCATAAGTTCCAAGGTTTCGGTAAATTTATTGTAATAATCATCTAATAACTCATCGAGATGGTTAATCAAAGTTTGGTCTTCCAGACTGCCGCACAAAAAGTGTGTAACGTCTCTCAGAGGACTATTGTAGTTGAATATTTGAAAATCTACGAATTTGACATCGTCCACTTTATCCTGATTTTTATGATAGAGTATATTGTTGATCCACAAATCACCGTGAGTGACGGTCATCCAAGGCTCTTCTGATTGAACTGTGAATCTTTTTCCTTTGAGTGTTTGATTAAAACTGGATTCTATTGCTTCGAGATGTTTCTCGAAAAAATTTCGTCTTTCGTAAAAATTTTTCAACACGCCTATGAATCCTCCGTCTATTTGCTCAATATCTATAGCTAAAGATTCAGTTTGCCTGATTACATCTTTGAAGAACTCTGGTTTCTTTTTTTTTAATACAATACCCAAAGCGTGAAATCGAGCCAGAGCAATTGTCGTTATTCTTGCAAAATCCAAGTCAAATCCTTAAGCAATAAAATCAATGAATATTTTCTATTTACATTAAAAACTTTGATAGTGTTACAGAAGGTAAGAATTAAATATTTAGAAAACCTTACCAACTTGTTTATTTACAGTGAAATAATTCTTGACTTTGAGGTTCTCCATCAGAAATAAAGAATCGTCATCAAATTCATCTCCTCCGAACTCATCGTTCAACGATTTACGATGACCATAGTATTTGGGTGCAGAATCGAACAATTCAGTTTTCTTGAAACCCATTTCTCTCTCCAAATTTCTGTAGGCCGGCAAAAGTTTTTCAAATATAAAAACCTCCCTTTGAACCGCAACTGGCCACTTAAAAATCGGCTTATCACTTGGATTTATCGTTTTTGCTAGTAAATGCAGTTTTTCTGTTTTACCTTCAGATTTTATTGTGACGTCTAATTTGATCATAATGCTCCCAAAATTTTCTCCAATGGGTACAAAGTTCGTTGCAGAATACTCGATGACCTTTAGATTTTTATCATTAAGATTATCTTGCAGAATAACTGCTAAATTTTTCAAATCAACTTTTCTTGTTTTACCAACGGATTCAATATTTTCTTTTGTTGAAGTCATTTCTGAATTTTAACAAATGAAATATTATATTTATGTATTTATAAATAATAAATATGCGATTTATTAAGGCTTTATTTTGAAGGTGTTATCCTTGTTAACATGAGTTAGTTAAACAATAATTGAACTACTTAGCTTTAAATTTTTTACTAATTTTTTTATAACTTACCAATAATAATCACTGCGATAAACGTATGAACAAAAAAACTTTATCGTTATCAAAGTAAGATGCTACACTTTTGATTCACAGTCAAGGTTGCCAATCTACTCGCACGGAGTGCATTGAGTTGACTAAAGTGAGAATTGCATGAAGTCTATTCAAACAATTCCTTTTATTCTGAAACAATTTTCAAAAGACGTAAATCATTTTATCTAACTTTTAAATTGACTAATCTTGCTATTAATAAATGCAAGTCATGTGTAACATACCCTCCACTCCATTTTAAAAATACTGATATAAACTCCAGTTCGAAACTGACTCGATAATCTTTTGTTGATATAAAAAAAAATCAAGTTAATAAAAATCTGAACTCTTTTAAAATATAATTTTTAGGTAAATTTTCACCAAACTGCATTTATGACAGTTAAAAAAATTTAATAAATTTAAATTAAATAACTTATAAATATATTTATTCATTTAATTATTTATTTGAAAAAACCGGGAAACCCATAATACAAAATTTATGGTAATTTACATTATTATACGCAGCATCCGTATTTTTTGACCGTACGTCCGTCCGTCCGGGATCAACTTTAAAAATTTGATTACAACGCTCCTAATAATCGGATTCAATTCAAATTTGGTATACGGATATTTTCGAAGATGTATATTATGAATCTAACTTCTGTTTTTTTGTTTCCATTTTTTTTTATGACAAATATTTCTATTTTATCGATTTTTGTCATCAGTTTTATTTTAAAAATTTAACATGGCTCTTCAAATACATCCAATTTTTAAAAAATTACGTATACGTATGTTTTCAAGGGTACTGATTACAAATATCACTTTGAATTTTTAATTTGTCTTAAATAAAGTGCACTTAAATAAGATGAAATTATAATTCTCTCCTAATATATTGGACTTATACGAAAATTTGTTTTCGATGTCTTTTGAGGGTCAAGATTACAAATCTGATTTTCGATTTTAAAATTGATGACTCTAATAAGGTCTATGCTCAAATAAAGTTAATTTGAAATTTTTTCCCCATACATCTGACTCGTAATAAGTTTTGTGTATTGGTATCTCTAATGCTCCTCATTTTGAATATGATCGTAGATTTTTATTTTACCCTGGATGAAGTTTCCTTATGTAAGGTAAAATTTTCCTTTGTTCTCAATCTATATTAGAACAATCGGAAATTTCGTATACACCTGTTTTCAAGGGTGCTGATTACAAGTATCACTTTGAACTTTTAATTTGCCTCAAATATTTTTAATTTGCCTCAATATTTAAGTACACTTAAATAAGGTGAAATTATAATTCGCGCCTAATACATTGGATTGTTCGAAAATTTCTATTCTTTGGCTTTTGAGGGTCCAGATTATGAATCTGAACTTCAATTTGAATCTAATGACTCTTATAAGGTCTATACTCAAATAAAGTTAATTTGAAATTTTTGCTCCATAAATCGAACCGTAATAAGTTTTTTGTACTGGGATGTCTAAGGTTGCTCATTTTAGGTATGTATGTATCTATATTTGATTAAGCCCAGACGTTTGGAAGACTTTTTTTGTTTTTTTCATCAGCAATATATTTGTAGATTTTTGTTTTAAAATATTTTTGATTAAAGTTATACTCTAAATAAAATTTAATCATTTACGTAATATCATAATATCATAATATATGATATTATTGAATATGTTTGTCTATGCGCGAGCGAGCGTTTTATGCTAGTAATATAATATACGTGAAAAATGTAGAATTCCTCAATTTTCGGTATGATTTATGAAAAACATAGAAAATTTTTAGAAACTCTTTGCGCACTAGATAAGGTAGAATTTAACAACTCCCCCAGTGATGCATATTTATTTCCAATGATACTAATAAATTGATCATTTTGATAAATTTCTAGGCTCGAAAGTCAACCAATAACCTCCTTGGGGTGAAATCGAAACATTTTTTGCATCGTACACAAATGGATTCGTAGTTTTTGCATTAGGTTTTAAATTATATTTAGCTAATAAGTGAAAAAATAAAATCTTTGTTGTTAAAATAGCAAATCTATTTCCGATGCAACTTCTGGGGCCAATTCCAAATCCCAGGTTTTCGACTTGATTGAACGTGACCTTCTTGTTGACATATCTGAAAAAATTTTCAATTCAAGTTACTTGAAAACAATTATGGATTGAGTCATCCTTTTATCTTTAATTTTGATTACTGTGAATAGTACATAGTTCAATTTTAGTTTAAAAAATACAGTTTATAGTATCAAAAAGTATGAATAAATTAGCTATTGTAATATTTATGAGTGAGTAGTACCGTTCAGGATCAAATTTTTTCGGGTTGTCAAAAAATCTCTCGTCGTTGCTGACTCCTACAGCTGGTATCCACAAATTCATGCCAGGCTGCAAGATCAGAGGCTTGCCTCCAGGAAGGGCTGGAGGTAACTCGTACGACTTGATGCACATACGATCCAGAATTAAGGCTATAGGATGTCTGCGCATTGATTCGTAGAAAACAGCATCGAGGTAAGGAATGCTCATTATCGCGTCGTAATTTGGTTTGCCTTTGGTTCTGACTAAAACATCATCGATCTCTTCTTGAAGAAGCTTCTGAATGTCCTGATTCAAGGTCAATTCGTGTGCGATTATGCACATCTGGGTAGCGGTTGTTTCAAAACCTCCCAGGAAGAACACAAACGCTTGGGCAGTCATTTCTGGAATGTCAAGTTTAATGCCTTTGCCGTTTTTGCCTAGAAAAGATAGTTTTCACTCAATGGACCGTGATTTGGAACCAAAAAATGGGAAGAATGTTTTCTTATAGCATTGAAAGCTCGTGAAAATACGAAAAACATATTACCTTGAGCATCCATCATAAGTTGAATCATGTCTGGTCTGTTGATTCCCATTTCTTCTCTTGTCTTAACCGTTGTTCTGACAACATTCTCAAAAAACGTTGTCACATAATCAGGAAAAAGCTTGATGTTCAAAAATTTGACTAAATTGGGAAAAGACCTGGCCAATAACATTTTGACACTCAATATACCTTGAAAATCCATTGTATTCCTGACAGTCAGGTAAAACTCGTTATTTGGTTCTTTGAAAGAATCAATGTTCCACCCAAAAGCGCAGGTCGCAACTACGTCATTTGTGTATCTTGTGAAAAGATCTTTGGTCGAAGAGACATTTTTGGGATTTTGATTACTTAGTTTTTCAATGTGCTGGATGGTGTTCTGAACTGCTGGAAGCATGAGTTCGTACATGCCTTTCATCTTGCTCGAGGTAAAAGCTGGGCTCAAAAGATTACGTACCTCACGCCATTTATCACCCGTCAGTGAGAAAAGATTGTTCGCAAACAGAGGATCAACCGTAGGATCCACGAAAACGTAGTGATCCATGAAGTTGTCAAAGTGCTGGAAAAAAATGGTATTACGAATGAAAGAATAATTATGTTTTTTTTTTTTTTTTTTTTTTATGCTTATATATTATTTCTAATTTACCTTGATTGTTACATTTTTTATGATTTCTGGATCTCGAATAACAATAACAGGTCTCATGAAATCAAAGGCACCGATATACTTCGCCTCAGGCTTATAGTTATAAAGTTTTTTCGTAATTTCGTGAATATGTTCCAATCTTAGTACTAATCGTGCCATGTTTCCGAATAGGGGAACTCCTGGTGCATAAGGAATTCCCAAGTCTTCAAAATATTTGAGCTTCTTTTTTAAATATAAATATATTGTATAGCACAAAATGATTATAGACGCAATCAAAATCATCGTGATTTTCTTTAGCTTAAAATTTTCTTGATAAAAAAAGGAAACACTTTCTGTAATTGAACTTACTGACGGTTTTAATAGTTTGCGGATATGTACTGAACAGTATGTACGATGAAAATTTTTAAATCCTCTGACTCTTGATTATATTTACAGGTAAAAAAGGAAAAAAAAATTATATTTATCTATTCAAGATAAAGAATTTTATTTAACATAACAAGATAACAACGAGTTATTAAAGATAACAATCGCGAAATTATTAATGCAATAGACTTTTTACCAGTAAAAATAAATTCATCTAAATAAAAATACACGGCAAATATATTGAAAAAAAATAGCATAATTACCGATATCGTGAAAATTTTTATTACTATTGATTTTCTTGCAACGAAATTAATAATTTACTTTTATTGATTTATAAATTTAATTGAAGTTTGTAATCCACTGATGCGTTTCTCTTAATGTACAAAGCTTCATCATAATAAAAAATTTATGAAATAGAAAGATTTCATTTATACTCAAATACGTCTGTATTAATTTTTTTCAGAAATTCTATCAGAAAATCTAGTTCTTCAGAATTGACTTTGTCAAAAAATATGAGTATGACGACTAAATATACCTTTAATCGTAAATTAATAAAACTAGTGTATTATCATTTCAAAGTATTCGGAGTTGCTCCGGTGTCTCTAAAAATTGACAAAATCAATAACAATACTTTCGACTTTTCCGTTCTTCCATCTGGAAAATATGTTATCTACAGTGTGATATTAATGTTGTCTGTATTAGTCGTTGAGATTTTAAATATTTACAACCTTTGCTACAACTACGATCTCTACAGCAGCGAATCAGAAAAAATCACCGATATTCTAACTATTTGCTTAAACATATTCGAAACTATCTCTTTAATTGCTCTGTATGCTTTTCGGAGAGAAAAAATCAGTCGTTTGGTTACAAAGCTAAACGAATCTGCAAAACATTTGATTGCTGAGAGGAACAATCATGGTATTTTTAAAAAAAGTTTATCAATCGATGTTGTAAAAACATTGACAGTCAGTGCTTTTCTTTGGACTTTGTTTATTTTATCAAGCTCGACAAAAATCCTGATTCCTGACATCGCTGCGTTTATTAGTTTCAGCATAATTTACAGTGCCATGATTCAGTATGTTTTTGCTTTAAAACTTTTGAGATTATTGTTTGGAACTGCTAACAGTTATTTATTGTCGATCAATGAAAATCATATTAATAATAAAATTTACAATGGGCAGTCGGCAAATATACAAAACATATCTAACGTTCGTTTTTATTATTCATCACTGAAAAAATTGTCGGAGGATTTATCAAATTTCTACGCTAAACCAGTACTTTTATCCGTTTCATCGCTCTTTAGAAGCATGATAATATCTTGCTACTATATTTTTAAACCAGTAGTAATTGGAATTAATACTTTACCAATGAACTTGTGGGGTCATTGTTTTATTTTTACAATTATGATATACTATTTATTAATTATATTTACGCAATCTGTGGGCGATGTAATAAACGAGGTAACAACTATAATATCTCATTATTTCCAGCGATATTAAAATTAAAATTTTCAAATTACAGAGCCGCAAAACAGGAGAGATCGTTAGTGATAAATTAGAAGAGTTTACCGATCGAGAAGTTATAAAAAAAGTAGATTATTTAATCTTTTCTTTTTTTTTTAACATCAAATTACTTGTTAAGAATACTCTAATTGCAGATTAAGAACTTTTACAATTATTTACTTATACACAAGAAAGTAAGATTTACCGTATTCAACCTTTTCCCCCTTGATCAATCGTTGTTAACATCGGTAAGTGCAGTTCATGTAAATGTTTTTTTTATTGTACAGAATTTTTTTATTTTAGATAACATGTTGCATTACGACTTATTTGATGATACTTTTCCAACTGCAAGCGAAACATATGAATTAGATTTTATTTCTTTGAAACCAAGAAATCTCAAACTCAGGAGACGAAACCGCCTAATTTACTTACTCAAATTTATAAGGTGATGAGTAATGTTGATAATTATAATAAAATTTGTGTTATAAATTTTGTATGCATGAATAAAACTGAATTAAACCATCAAAAACTTTTATTGTATTCTTTTATTGTTAAAAAGCCAACGCCAAAATTGTAACTTTTGACCAAAGAAAAATTATTGTTAAAAATTAAAAAGTAGTAATGAAAGACAAAAAACTTTCAATAATTAACTATTGTAAAAAATTCTCAAGTAAGTCACTTTTATGAAATAATTAATTTTTTTAAAACGGCAGTGTTTTCGATCAACTTACAAAATGATGATTTATAAAACGCAATGAATAATAAAAATCAGTAAAATTTTAGCAAATCAAGTACATACTTTTATACACTGATTTTTAGTTTATTGAAGATAGAATTTTTTATTCAAACTGTAAGTTGCAGTAAAAAAAAAAAAAAAAAAAAATCATAGAACACTGTACACATACAAATTTTTTTATTACAGTATGTAAAAATAGTCAAAATAGTATTATTTATACGTAACCATAATCACAAAAAATAAAATTGCACGTGCATACTACAATATAATTTAGCAGCAGCATCTTTGACTCGACTCGCAGGTAGGTAAGCGGCCGTCAAAAAAAGCCTCTCTCGTTCGATCGCCAATTACGTATTCTCAGAAAAACGCGGTCCGCGCTGCAGCAGTGCGTCCATCTTTTTCCCCCCTGCTTATGCAGGTCCTTTGGCGCGAAAAAAGAAGCCCGCGTGCATGTTTTGCTCGGTCGTCTTGGAGACCGCGAACACGTGTCGGTGGTTGCCGCCGACTCCTTTTTTCGAGCTTATTTCGCGTATAAGGAGATACTGCACAGGAGAGAAGAAGGAGGAGGTTTTACATTATGGAGAAGCAGCCTGGTAATACCTGCGAGGTGACCCCGCAAATGCCTTGCGGGTGTATTGAGTCCATGTCCAGTTGGGAGGAGGTACCGACACAGACAAAGGTTATACTCGTTTCGACTGATTTTTTTTAATTATTCAAAATTGGTAGCTTGCTAAATTAGCTTGCTTGATGTGCTTTCCTGCGAACGTTTAAATTCTTGCAATCCCTGGCGTTTTCAAAGATTTTTTATGTTGTGTTTATCATTCAGATGATAATTTTAAGTAAGTAATTTGGGTTTAATTTATTTTATTTTTTTATTATTCCACGAGACTTGAAAGAATGGGTTGTTATTCGTAAAATATTTTTAAAAAGTAAAGTGTTTTTATTTGATTCGCATTAATGAAGTTTAAGAACTATTTCAATTTAAAAAATTACTAAATAATGAATTAAATTGTGTAAAATCAATAAAATAAAATTGTAACGTATTTTTTTGTCTATATTATAGAACTCGTAATTGATGTTGTACACTGATTTCATTCATATATTTTTCAAGCATTGAAAAAATTTATTTCTTACTGGATTTTATAGCTAACAAATTATTATAATTCAATAACGTAGATACTGCCTGGTAATAAATTATCATATTATTAATTAAAATAAAGTTTTCAACTCTCCAAAAAAAGCTTGCCAAATTCCTCCTACGACGATCAAGTTGGTCTCGCTCTATCGCTATCGACAACTCGGACTATCGCATTGCACGAAAGAAATATGGGGGTGTAACAAAAGAATCGTGGTGATTTGGGAATATAGGGGGTGGCTTTACGGGATTGCTGAGGCACGCGCGTAAGCGCATGTGAGACTCCATCGCAAAGTTGTTTTCCCACAATCACGGCTCGTAACACACTTTTGACGCGCAATCCGGACGGGAGTATTACCTCGCGCATGCGTGTCTGTTATTACCAACCCCCCCAATTGCTCCTCCCCCTTTAGGGTGCTGACCTTTCCAAAGTTCACTGCTTTGGACATTAAAGAGCCATTGAAAATTATAGTTGAATGAATATCTATTGACAAAGTCTGTTGCATTATTGTTTATTAGCAAAAAAATTCAAGATAATAATTTTATGAGCCTAACTGATCAGTTAATTATTAAAGCTCTAGGCTCACTTAACCTTGCAAATGATTGTTTAGTTACATATAAAGAACATAGACTTATATCCAGTTTGTCAAATCCACAAATGGATACTCCAGAGTTTTTTTTTAGTTTTAAACCATTTAAGTAAACACAAAAAATACTCTGTATCGATTGGTCGAAAATATTTTTCATTTTTGTAGAACTTTTTACCCAAAATGTAGAAAATTTTTTTAATGACATGAACTTACAAAAATCTAGAATTAATGTTAAAATCAGTCACGTACAAAAAGAGAATTTTTTAAATCATATACATGAGTATTAGTCACTGCAAGGGAAAAAAGAGTAAACAAAAGATCAGTAAACTCGTATCGATTCAAATTTCATCGATTCCAATAAAACTCGAGTAAACACCCAAGTACTGGTTCCCACCACCCGCCGGGGAGCAATAAGTACGCACTGGGACTCGTCATCGCCCTTCGCCCTTTTCATTCCCACGCTTTTACCACGTGGACCACCGACACGTGACCCACCACCACCGGCTCCTTGTGTTCTTTGTGGAGGCTCCCAGCACGTGCGTTTTACATACGTATTTATAGCAAACCCGACCCTGTTTTGTCCTAGACACCAGTTCTCGGTGTCTGATTTACTGCTTTTTTTCACCTCTACCACCCTTTCAAAATAAACCTTTACCGAGTTATAAATATTTTGGCGCGAAAAGCTGTATGTTTGAAAGCTCCACGGGTAATAAATGCCTCTCCAAGTACTCGAGTGCCAAAAATTCCTCTCCAAAACCCAAACATTTAAAAATTCACCGGGGTACTTTCCCACAAACCTCGCCCCGTAAAAAAACCTCTGCGGGGTCATAAACAAATTCCGGGATAATAAAGCCTCCCCCATGGCCAGGAGTCAAAAAAAAAGAGGCCCGGAGGTGCCAAGCCCCCCTGGGGCAGTAAACCTCGGTTTTTTCGCGAAAAGTTCGTACCCGTCAATTTGGCGGGCCCACGCAGGCCGGGTTCTCGGGCGAGCGACGTTCCCCGAATACCGTAGACGATCCACTTTTCTGCACGCCAACGTAGGAGGAATTTCGGACAGTGAGTCACCTCGTATTGGTCATTCGATATTCGTGGTGTCTAGTATATTCCGATCGATTGTGGGGGGGGGGGGGGGGTTGACTGAATTTTAAAACGCTCTGGATTGCAGGGAATCATTCAAATTGGTTGCATCCAGGGGTGGCCGAATTCTTTCATTGGTCGGGACCATAATATTCGGGTACCAATCAAAATCGAATTTTAATTTTTGGTCTGAAGTTCAGCTACGAAATAATACATGTCAATAATCTTGAATATTAAAGTCGTAATTTTTTAATAAAAATTTTAAATAAAAAACAACAGCTATTATGAGAGTACAATGAAAATTAAAATTAAATTAAGTCTCGATGATTTTATTGTCCAAAATTAAAAAGCCGCAATCATTTTGGTATTACCAATTTAATAAATCAAAATCAAAATTAAATTTCGCCATCCCCGGTTGCACTCGTCCTCTTCGAACTCAAAGAATCGTTTGGGAGCTGCACCTCTCTTGATTCGAAAAAAATAAGCCTCATCAGAGTGCATCAATCTTGCAGCTAAAACGCAGGACGCGATCGTCGATCAATCTCCTTCAAAATTAAAAGCACATTAGCAGTATTGCATTGTGTCGGTTGCAGAAGCGAGTGACCAAAATGGAGGAGGAGGCGACTACCTACCTAAAAGATCGGTGCGTACCCGAGTTCTTCAACTTCCTGGTGGGTCACCTGGTGGCGCAGAGACCCGAAGATCCCCTGGAATTCCTCGAGGAGCTCCTCGATCGGTGCCTGCTGTACCGTGACGGACTCACTGAGCCTCCCCTGCTATTCGACTCTCGGTAATTACTATCTCATTTTTATTTTATTTTTGATGAGAGAATCAGGTTTTGTAAATCTAGATGCTTGAATTTAATTATTCGTAGAGTTTTTTCATTCTTAGTAAGCAAATTTAAGTAGCAAAACGTGGTGGCTTAGCAACCGAAGCATTGGACTGGTATTCCAAGAGTCGTTGATTCGAATCCGACCCGCTATTTTATTCATAACAAGCAATCACCAGTTTAAAATGAAAATAAAAAAAAACATCTGAATTTTTTTAACCACTCAGTTAAAAATTTTTTTTTTTTTTTTTTTTTTTTAAGTGCACTAACTTGGCCATTGTCACTAAATTCCATCATACAATTATGTGACCAATAAATCTTAATGCCCATCACTAATGAGTTCGCGAAATGCCCGGACCACCTTGCAATTTGAACTCAGCCGAAATAATCGCCTACTTCCGATCGGTCCTTGCACGCTTCGTTAAAAAGATGGTCCTTTGGATGAAACGGAGGAAAGACATTAGCCAAGGAAAAAAAAAATAGCCTTGAAAGCGCTATTAGGAACCGGGACCAAAAAAAAATGGTAGGCGGGACGAGTTAAGATTAATTTCATTTGAGAAAAAGAAATCCCACCGACAAAATTTAGATTAATTAATATTTTTTTCTTACGAACCCGGTCTAATAGACGTTTAAAAACTAATTAGAGCGGCTAATTGGTTTATATGTAGTACACTTTTAAGTGCCGGTTGATTGCCGTGAACCGTTTGGTCAAAATTCTAGCTTACAAAAATCCGCAAAACCAAAATGAAGAAGAAAGCTGAAAAATAAGCTGAAAAAAAGAGCGAGTGAGAAAGGTCCTACTCCCCCCGCTGGTAAATAAACCGGTGTCCAACCACAAGAAAATCATTAAGGATAATGACGCGGGGAGAGAAGAACAACAACAACCGCCGAAAATCGAAAAATCCTTCAAAGTCCGGGTACGACTCCGCGAACTCGAAGAATAAGCTGGTCCAGCGACTTGTTAAAAAAATAGCCGCCGGCTCGAAGCTCGCAAATTATTGGGCTAAAGCCGGCATGATAATATGTCCTTTTGTCGCACTGCAGCGGAGGAGGACGACCTTGCAGCCGCAATGATTATCCGTCAGCGGGTACGGCATTGTTGTCTCGTCTTTACTTTGCGGATTTGATTAGCGGCGAGGGCTTTTCGAATTGAATTTAAAATCCATTGGGATTGAATGAAAAAATATTACTGCTGAAGACTAGTTTCTCTGAGGTTTGGGTTACATATTTGTATCTGTTAAATGTGAACGTAAAGTTGACACGCAGATGCTCAAGATTAGATCATTATAATTTACAATTGATTTTTCTCATTAATTTTGACAAAACATCATCAAAGATAAAAAAAACAGTGCGATTAAAAAAAAAAAAAAAAAAAAAAAGGTACTTTTGATAACTACTAGTTACCCACTAATTTCGTATTACTATATAATTACTTTGATTTCCAAATATTAAATATCTAACAAATCTTATATAAAAATTATTAATTACTTGTGAGCGAAAAAATCAACTGTTATTGATCGAGTTCTTAAATATTTAATTACTTATAATGAGTTCAGTATATCTACAATGTTTATAAATTAGGATTATTCTCTAATAATTTTATTTTATTATTTTTTATTTTTAAATAATTTAATTCCATTTCCATTGCACTGTACCTAAAATTCATTAAACGACCAATACTGTAAATTTAATTAAGTATAAACATAAGTATAAATTTATAGCTACTTTCAAACCCACGAGAAAAAGAAATTAACATTAACAACCTCAAAACAATTCGAAGGTAAAAAAACAATAATGGCACACTTACAGCGTCCTCGGAGCGATCAAAGCTACCAACTCCACCCCGCGTAAAGCAACAAAGTCATTCGCTTAAAAAGTCCATCTCTCAAATTGCAATACACAAACCTCCAGTAGCAAATCAGAAGTCCCTCGTCGCAACCTAATGACGGTTATGCTAGAAAATTGTGTCTTCCAGGGGATCCTTCAGCGCCGGTCGTTTTTCCAGCTCACTGACCCCTTGATGACGGACGCCACGGCAAGACGATTGTTTTTTCCGTGAGAATAAATATTATGACTGCGGAACGAACGACCTTTGATTATACATCGCCGACCACCCCGCGGATGAATTCTTTTTTTTGCGGGGTCTGTAAAACCCTCCTCTTCCTCTGCTTTTTTTTTTACGTCTTCCTGTCGTCGTTGCATGTACTTACTCTAAAGCTTTTTCGATTTTATTCGTTGAGATTTTTATTGTTGCGTTTCCTCTTTTTTTTGCTGCTGCTAATGCACTTCTATATCTATATACGCGTGAAGCTAGTCAAATGTTTAACCGAAAATGCATCTTGACTAGAGCCGTAGGTGCGGTCCTACCTTGAACCTGCAACGATTGGTCTATACGGGAAATAGGATTGGGATGGTAAAATTTTTTTAAATTAACAATACGATCGTCTGATTTTGTCACATCTTGAAGAATCTGAATTCATAGTTTCTCAGCATCTCCGGGTATTTTTCAAAAGAATTTTTTGTAATTGCGATCAACCACAAAAAATGATTTCAACAACCACAATGGACTTTACAGTTGTATATAATAAATTTTTCTTCCCAGATTTTCAATTCAGTTTGTGACACTTTCAGTAACCCATTAAATTTAATTTCAAAACTAGTAACTTTAGGAACTATTGCTAACGTTTTATAAAAAAAAATCAGTGATCAAGTTTCAATCCCCAACAAAGACATAAAATTATTCAAGTTTTATAAATAAAAATAATCTTGAGAACAATCCTGGATTATTTATAATTTGGCCAGTGCCTAATTGTGGACCTCGGAAGGGTACAGATTAGAGGGTCCTCCCCGAGCCTCATTAAATTCGGGTCCTTCGAAACATTCCAATTAAATCCAAAGAAGAAGAAGAGGAAGAAGCAGAGGAGGCAGCCACTCCACCTACCAGACCGGCTAGCTTCTCGAGATGAAGGATTCGATTTTGAATTTCAATCGAGCTCGTTAAAAGGATATATCGGGTCGTCCAGCGCTTCTCTTCGGCTCGCGTCGCGTCGCGTTCGGCTTACTTTATGCGAAATTAATGGAATCGACCAAGGACAAAGCCGATCTGACCCCTTTATATAATCCCTCCTCCCTCCCTCTTTTATCAATTAGGATGGGTCCTGGTTTAATGGTGATTTATACTTTGTTTTCAAACCCTTTATTCTCTTTTTCGGGGAACGAGTCTTCGGGAAATATGAATAATCTCTTGATTCTTTTTTTTTCAGACACATAGAAAGCATGTACAAGAGCCTGGATCCCGAAGGCCTGGGGTACATATCCCTTCACCAGTACGCGGTGGGCATGCGATCCCTCGGGATCTTCGGATTCACTTCGAATCCCATGGAGTGCCAGTGCAACCCGGACCGCGTCGACCAGGAGACCTTCGTAAACGAAGCGTAAGTCTGTTATTGCCTTGCTAACGTTGATGAGGGGGTTGCTCGAGCAGCCTAGTTTATACTAAATGCTAATTTTTTCAAATTAAGCGCCTAGACCCTGGGAAGCTTGATTTTATGATTTCAAAATTACAGCTGTTGTGGAGTTTTGCGAATTCAGAACGAGACGCTGTTGAATCGGTCGGGAATACATTTGAATGAATTTGAGTACGTGTTTTAGGCGGTAATTTCGTTCTTGAGTCGGATGAGAATTCTTGATTCCGGAATACAGTACGAATGGCTTTTCGACTTTTACCACTTAATTTTTCTGTACTAGGTCATGAATATTTCTACTCGATTTTGATTTGAACGAAAGAGACCTAGAGTCGGATATAACTATTGTTTTTATAGAGATGCCCTTTTCTAAATTCACGTTGGCTGCAATTTTATAAATGATGTAATTCTTTCTGTATATGATTAATATATCATAAAAATGATAAATCTTAGACATCAGTAAATTTGAAGATAAAAATTACTAAAAAAATTTTTTTGTCAAAATTATAATGAAACTGTTACTTGAATTTAGAACAGATAATAATTAAAAATCTACAAGTTTTTAATAATCATTTTTAATATGCAAGAAAAAAATAAAAATTTCGAGCTCAGAAAATAAAAAAAATTTTCGCAACAATTCCCGAGCATCAATAATCAATCAATCACTCAAACCACGCTCATAACAATCTCCCCGAGTAAAAAAAAAGAAGCAAGCGGCTAGTTAATTAAGCGAAGAAAAAAGGCTCATTTTATTCGCGAAATACCTCATCCCTGAGAATCCTCGATGTCCGTCAATCCCAGCCCCGTCGATATTTTTCCGATAATTCGCCCATAATCCCGGTGCATGGTTAGCTAAGCGTGAAGCCGCTGCGGTGGTGGAGGAAAAACAATCGTCTCTGACCGCGGCCGTGCCGCGAACGCCGACCGAGCCGTGTTCACACGCGAGTGATGCTAATGCATGGGTTGAAATACCGTTGTGGAGGAAAATCGCTGCCGAGGGAGACCGACAGGTGCGGAATATGGGACTCGGGCTAAGTGATAAGCCTTATCTGGTCAAGGTTATGACGGTGATTTTATAAATGACGAAAAATTTGAAACTATAGTTTTATCATTTTACATCGATTTAAATTTTACAATTTAAATTTTACAATTAAAAAAAAATTTATTAAATAATGCGTAAATTTATGAATTCTCAAACCACAATGAATATCTTAATTATAAATTAAAACTAATTGAAACGGTTGAATTTGCAAATAAATAATAAAAAAAAACTTATTGATGAACTCATCACATTTTTTTCAATGGTTTATGCAGAAGCTTGATTTTTTTTCCATGTAATTTAAAAAAACCCAACTTTGTTTTTTAACGAGTGGGATTCGAACCTGAGACCTTAGGATCGGTAGACTGAAACTCTGTCAGCTACTCCACTCTCAATATGTTGCACCTTTAATTTATAATAGTAATTATTGTCATTTTTGTTGTGATACATGAGCCCTCGTCTAAATGAAAATTTTTTAAGCTTGTTTTACAGTCAATCGAGCTCTAAATTTGAATTAATATTTTTAATTATTTAATTAACTTGTGTGATTTATAAAAAATTTACATAACCTAACTATACAGTACTATAATTATAATAATTAAAACATTACGTTGAGTTACCTCAATTACCGTGTGTAAACAGTTATTTATAAAGTCTTTAATGATTGCTCTCAAAACTATTCAAAAATTACAATCATGTACCACAATTAAGATAGTTATCATTGTTATCTTTGACCTAACATCAAATATTTTTTTTTTAATCTTTTCAAAAAATAAGTAACAAACCGATTCCAAATTCCAAACCAATTTTCGATCCCTTCAAAATTACCCCGGCAAAGATAATCAATTTATTACGCTTGAACCCCGCGATAAAAAAAAACCCTCCATTTATCGAGATTTTTCACTCCTCGCCATGAAAGATCGAAAAATCCCTCGGGCCGTAATATGGCAAGTCGAGAAAGTCGAAAAATCCGAAGGCCGCCGCGCCATATCCACCTGTCCGAAAAGCCCCAGTCTCGAAATTAAAATCCTCCTTTCACCCCTCCCGATACAATACCGAAAACCGCCCCAGGGCCCGAGATCCTTTTTTTTCGATATAGATTGGGTGTGTTCGTTCCTTCTTTTATTTTTTTTAATATGTGTATGCATTAAAGCACACCCCCGGGGGCCCAGGGGAATATAATAAGGAGCCGAGAAGAAGAAGAAGAAGTAAACAGCATTCGGCGCGCGCGCGCCGCATTTTTCCGTAATTGTAAGGATTACCTTTAATAAGCCTGCCCTCGAGCTGCACCTACGCTTTGCATTCTCTTGCATCCCGTACCTGCCAATAGCGCGTCCTGTTTAGAAGCCTGCTTCTTTTTTTTTTTTTTTTGCTCTGGAACGCGTGGCGTATTTGAATTTTTAAAGTAGAGTGGCAAACCCCGGGTTCCTAATAACCAGCTTTTGATTTTTTTTGTGGTGTCTTTTGCATGATTTTTTGTACAAAGTGATAAAAAAGTGTATTTTGTATCGTTGAATATGAATTTTGAGTTATTCCACAAGAGAATGATGAACTAAAAATGAATTCAATTTAAAAGATGTGACTGTCCGATCGAATGATTTTTTTTTTAATTATGAATTAATGGGCATAGAGCGATTGTTCTCTGACATTGTAGGGTTTATAAGCTGAAGTCGAACGAGTGACAGAAACGAGAATCGAACCAAGGATTCACAGAATAAGAGTTGAGCATTTTAGCCGATGTCCCATCAGACTATTACCTTTGATAATTTCTTTGTTTTTAATTTCAAAAGTGATAAACTTTGTCTTTGATTTGAGCTTATTAGTTAGTGGCAACTGTAAAAATTCAAAATTTACATTTTTAAATTATTTTTATTTCTGATGAAATATTATGATAATGAATTTGAATTCTAAGTGATTCTCATAATATTCATTTAGAATTTTACAAAAGAAAGTATTAATTATCCAAGTACAAAAAAAAATTATCAAGAATTCTCAAATGAAATTTTTTGTAAAACTGTGCTAATAACTTGATTTTTCATTCCTTGTAAGGTTAAGAAAATTGGTCTGAGTAAAGTCAAACTTTCAAACAACTCTTTTTTTTCTTTTGTAAATAATTACAAACTTTTGCTCTGTAAAACTCCCAATAATGACCACCCTATAGTCTTATGAAATAACCATACGTTCCTTGCCGGCTCTTTAATGACTGCTTCACTAATCAATCTGGAAAAATGAATATGAATTCAATGAGTCGGAATGGCAACCCTCGCAACCACAATTGGCGAATTCCATTCTCCCCGAGAAACGCATTGCGTGTGAGCAGGAACAGATGCTCGCTTTCATACCTGAAGAATCCGACTGTGATGAATCAATTTTTCTTTCAACACGCGGCCTCGATATCAAAATCAATTTCAGTCCGCGGGCGCCAACGAGTAAAAACAACAAATTGACGCAACTGATTGTACGGTAAACTCGCTGTATGGGTTTTAATTGGTCCCGATGAGTTTTTGAATAAGACGCGGCTTTATTGGATTCAATTGGCGGGAGACGCACGCGCGCAGCTTGCGACTTGCGGGCATCAATCAATTTAATCTTGGACACTGCTGGCTCCTTTTGATTTTCGTTTTTTTTTTTTTTTTTTTCGTGGCCTGGTATTCTTAGAGCGAGTTTTTTTACTCTTTTGACAAAGCATGTCGTAATCGTTTGATTGGGGCTAGAGTGATGGCTTCAATTGACAGTTTAAATATGAATTTGTAGTTTTTTTTTGTCGACTTCTTGTTTCTTCCGAACCTGATTTAAAAAAATGAATTTTAGACAAAATAGTGCTTCTGACACTTATGAAGAATTTTTTGTGATTATTATTTTATTTTGTATTTATCGTTTGAATTATGATTTATGATGCTAAGTAAACTCTCCACTTTGTTTATTTATGAGTTTCTCAAAAACTGTTACATGGTACGATTTGTTCCTACAGTCCCAACATTATAATTCTCTGCAGGCTCAATTTTCGAATGGAAAACTATTTGCTCTAAACTTTGGTAATTTAAATGATTTCAATAATTTTGGTAATTTTCAAGAAGCAAAACAAATTTTTATTCAACGATATGAGTAACGACCGTAAACAAGATTAATGCAATTCGGGTTATCGGTGAAATTGAATTTTTTTTTTCTTTCCTCTCTCAGAGCAGCAGCATCATAAAGAATACACGAAGAGGAAAAAAGTCTCGTATTCCACACGCGCATGATTTCAATTTGCGTTTCGTTTCAGCTCCTCCTTATGTTTTATGACGATCTGGATTCTCGGCTCTTCTCGTTTAATCGTCGCGGATGACGTCAGTCAACGAACCCGTACCCAAACGTTGGCGCTTCGTTAGGGATGACAATGCGAGAAACGATCTACCAAACCCCAGAGGCTGCAGCGTATAAAACTCGATACAAATTTACTTTTTACTCCTTTTTTGCACCTTCTTCTCTGCGTCCTCTCGTTCTTCTCTCGGGGGCAGTGCAATAAATATCGGGACCCTCGATTATAATAGGATCCAAGCTCGCATTTTTGCCAATGCATCTTGTCCTGATCTACAGCCACGCTCTGGATTTGTATATAATGCTGGCTCAGTAAGTTTATTAAAATATGATAAATAAAAATAAATTTTTTATTCTGATGCAGTTTTAAAATTTTAAATTGCTCCATAAGTTAAAATTTTTTTATTTATCGCACAAGCCAATTTGTTTATTGAAGCATATTTTCAAAACGATTGTATGAATGAATTACTGAAACTAAATAAAAGTAGAGTACAACACAAAATAAATTTCAGTCTCTATAATATTTGTTTTAATTTGGGTACATTAATTTATTTAGCTAATTCGATCGTCCCACACTAAAAATTTATTTTTTATAAAATTATATTATAAATGTTTACACAAATTTTGCTTAAAACAACCTAAAGTGAATCATCATCAAAAAAGATAAACAAGGAATTTTGTTGGTTTCAGAAAAAGCTGTCTGGTTGCAAGGCTCAAGAAAATGGTAGCCAAGCCTAAAATATGCTACTAGATTTTTCGACCGAAAAAAAAAAGCAGAACACATACGTCAAGCAAATTCTCACCAAGCAGGAGGCTATGTGGACAAAAATTATCGCTCGCGTTAACCGCATCCGGTCCTAAAAAAAAAGAGCTAGAAACTAAAATGCCTATCTGTTCGTTCGAGTTCGAAAAACACACAGAAGCGGGGATCATTTGCACTTGTGGTCTTGAATTAAGTATCGTGAGAACAAATCTGGTTTTTATTAAAGAGATGAGAAGCCAGGATTCGGTTGGATGCTGCAGCTTTTATGAATGACCTTAGTGAATGAATGTTTTGTCTTATGTAAAAAATACACGAGTAATAAAATGTGTTTGAAATAAAATTGTATTACTTGTCGAGATTCCTGGATGAGATCAATGACAATATATCGACGGTCCCAACGAAGAAAAACCTTAGCCGAAAAACTGCAGATTTAAAATTACCAATAAGACGCTGAAATAAATAAATAAATCAGAAAAAAATTAAGAATCTAATATAAGTTTGCACCCAATTAATCCGATTTTTAAATTGTCTTCAATTTTCTAAATCTTTCGCAAAACTTACGAATAATAAATAAATTTTTTTTTTAATTTTAGTCCGATTTAGTCAATTATTTGAATCCAAAATCTTCACTCTCACGCCTTATCCAAAATTTCAACCAACCAACCTGCATTACATTCTCAAATCTCAAAACCAGTCCCAAGCATGAACTAACGATCTCGAATAAATCAAACCCCCGAGAGAAAGAGGACCCAGGGCTCGTTATTTTTCAAAAATAAATAAATCCGCGTTATTTTTCAAAAATAAATAAATCCGCGAAACAAAACGACGTTATGACGAAAACAAAACTCCTCCTCCGGTGCGTCGTAGCAGCAGCTCTCGGCCCTTAACGAAAAATCTTCCAATTCCCTTGCGCAGGTAGCAGAGAGCTTATCTCGGAGCTCGATCTATAACAATATATTACAATGGCCTTACGCGCTCCATTGTTTTTTCCCGCATTTGTTTTGAATGCCCCTATAAATAGAATACATCATTCCGTCCTCCCTAAAACCTTCCGCGTAAATCCGTCCAATTATATACATATTCTTTTCCTGATGATTTTCCGCGGTAGAAAGTTTCAAAAAGGAAATGACAGGTTGGGTAAAAAATTTAAGGGTAATTAAGTTTCTAGGACCATTTCGAGTTAATTAATGGGGGCAGCTAAATTTGCTTTGAGACCTGGGGTATCTGGTTACCCGGGTTATTGCCACTCTCAAACACGTGCCGGGTGCCTTTTTTGCACGTATTGTGTTACGACGCTGACTGGTCTATTCAGCGAAATCGAGGTGCATTTTTAGATTTTATGTTTTTTTTTTTTTAAGATCAAAGAGACCTTTGCAATTATCATTTTTCATTAAAATTTAAATTGAAATGTTTAATTGGTAATTTAAACATTTGTGTCTTGAAAATAGATCCAATACATCAATTCTTACCGTTGAAACTACCCTGGTAGTAATGTGAAAATTTCCGATGGCCTTAAAACCAATTAATGGCCATTTAAAATAGAATCAACAAAAATGGTCATCAAATGGAAATTTTTTGGCTAATATTGATTGCTTATTAATGCGTTTACTTTCTCATTATATCTGTTGTAATTATAACATTATTTTGTTTATCCAAGAATCCAAAATATCGCATTTTAATTTATCTATGAATTGAGTAATTTATTCAAAGTCAAAGAGACTCTAAACAAACATACTATCGAGTCCATTCATTTTATCAGCTCACAACCACCACACTGGAAAATCACAACGACCCAATCCATTCACTGTATAAAACCTCCTTTAAAAAAGCCTCCGGTCTCAAGCGATCAAGATTTCGAATTTCCCTTTCTGTATGCAGCAGCTTCGCAACTTGTTGCTCCCCGGTTGTCCCCCCGAGCCGCTGAGGATGAAGAGGATCGGGTCGCCCCGCAATATACGTTAAGGCGCGCTCTTGGCCTGCGGGGACCCAGAATAAGAGCGACTTGAGGCACCAGCAGCCCCCATTAGATCCGATATAACGGGCTGCGTGCCCCGCGTTTTGCATCATACGGCAGTGCCTTTAACGAGCTCGGGCTGCCGAGAAGATCTGCGTGGTCATTTTTTACGATTATAAAAAACATACTGTGAGCCGATTTATATGCGCGGGCATTGAGCTCCTTACTAATTAGGGTTTGATATACTTTGATTTTTAGATTGTGGTGGTAGGAATTTGGTATCTAACATTTTTTTAGATCTAAATATTTAAGGGGCAACATTCCCTTTTATACACAATGGTATAGATAATTTGAATCAGTACAAATTAACATCTTCGTACATCTTTTGCAGCTCTTAAGCATACTTAAGTCTCAATTCTATGTAAAGCTACCTATGTAATACTATTTTTTGTTACTGTTATTACTTTTAATAAAATATATACTTTGTACCTCCACAATGACCATCAAGGGGTTATACCTCATGATCTCAAATAATAAATAAATACAAATACTAATATCCATAGCTTCACGTATACGTAAAATTGATACATCTTACTATGTAAGAAGCTACACTAATCTTTGCGACACCAATTATTCCGTTTTTCAGTCGAAAACAAAGCTTCTCCAAAACCACCCATCACGGCAGTTGAATTGTTAATCAAAACACACATTAAACCTGCAAGCCCGATCGAGCGTGAAAGAAATCTCGGCCAAAAAAAAAAATGAGGATATAATTCTGACAAGCAAAAGGTAACCCGAGAAGTATATCTCGCTCGGGGCGTCCCTCGTCCTCCACTTTACTCCTCTCTCTCTCTCGAAAAATGTACATAATCCCAAAGGGCACGTCCCTCATATCTCCCCGAAAAGAGAGAGAGAGAGAGAAATAGAAGAAGAAGCAAACACACTTTGGCCGCCCGCACCACTATCTCAAGCCTTATATCGGGGGCAGCTCTAAGGAGGAAGAAAAAAATATCCTCGCCGAGGCTCGGCTTACCAGCTCTGCGGAGCTGTATAACGTTACTCTGGGCTGCAGTCAAACGGTTACCTTACGCCTTATTTTCTACCACTTTCTTACCACCTACGTTAGCTTTTGGGTTGTTTAAATTATATACCTGTCTTTGGATAGGACTATAATTATCCTTTTACAACTGTGTTCGGGACTTTGTCTGTGACGTAATTGAGTTTTTAGGTGTTTGGTAACATTTGAACGATTAGGACTTTTTTCCAACACTTTCGAGATAAATTATCCTATAAATAATGGGAAATAAGTGTTTTGTATTTTCCTATTTGCTTGGTCCTAATGCCAGTAGTTTTGGTACAGAATTTAATGTAAAAAAATGTGATTTACAAATACCAAAACAGTGACTACAATAGTTTTTTAAATAAATTTTACGATTGTTATCGAAAATGTACTCATAATGAGCCTATTATCCTGTAAATCTATATGTTGTGTGCCTTTTTTCAAAATAATCCATCTTCTTCCATACAATACTTCAGTTTGCTAAATATTACTATTTCAGTTATAAACTGAACTCAGCATTCAAAAATTATTTAATGTATATGTTTTGAAAATTAAGTATCTAAGTAAAGAAAAAAACACCAAACCAATAACTTTCAAACTACTTTTTTTTAAAAGTACTGTCTTGTACCAATACAAGGCCAAAAATGAAACTCAAACAACTCGAGTAACGATTTCCCGAAACAAACGTAAAAACCCAAACCACAAAAAAAAAGGTCCAAAAATTTCAAAATCAATCTCTGCTCCAGAACCCCTCTCAGCTCGAAACCGAAAAAAGGTCCTTAGCCGATCGCGGGGTGCGTGAGTGTATGCGTGCCTCGGGTGGGGGGAAGAAGATAAAAAAGAGAGAGCGGCGATCGGTTAGAGCTGGAGGGAGAGTCGCTCCGCTCCTTGTTGGTCTCCCCCCGCTTCAGTCCGGCCCGAGCTCCCGCGCCAACCGCACGACGATGCCCGCGCCGGCCCTCGTAACTTAGTTCTCTGCTCCGACCAACCGAGTGTGCTTCTCCTGTTATTTTCTATCTCTTTTTGAAAACAATGATGCGTGCTAACAGTGAAGTGCTCAAATAGTTGTGTGATTTAGTTCAAGATGTGGAGGAGCTTGGCCCTCCTGCAGGTGGCGATGCTGCTTATTGTAGCGGCCGCCCCGACCAGCAAACAGCGCTCCATCTCGTCCCAGCAGCCACCGACGGCCGACCAGTGCGACTGGAGCGGCAGGTCAGTTTTCCTTTTGGATTTTACTTCCCCCCCTCGGTTTTTCCGAAATTTTCCACTACCCCCCGCGGAGAGGAAAGTCAGAGTTTTCGCAGGTGTCATTGTGCTTTGGAAGAAAGTTTTTCTCGTACCGAAACGATCAGCGCGAGTCTCATTAGATCGAATCTCGGTGCGTGGTTGAGAAAAAAAAAAGAGAGGGATAATGAATGTACGCGAAAAACGCGAGGAACAAAAAGTGTCGCAACCAGAACGCCTTTCACCGGCGCGTGTGCTTGAGACTCGCGACCACTACTCGTGATTTTTTTTTTTTTTTCTCTCTCTTTCATCTCGTTATTTGACAAACGCGGCGCGGGTTGTGCAAGAGTGCTAAACTCGTGACCGCGCCGCGGGGTCGACTTCCGCGTATAACGGAACTCCTGACCGCCCGAGTATAGCTTTCGTCGATAAAACCTGATTTGGGCTCGATTTACTTCGAGAGTACGGGGCGATTTAGTTCGCGGCTTGGGTGTGGGCCTTATTTAGATTGAGATTACAGGATTTTTGAAAGTTTCAATATTTTTTTTACTGTGGGTATGAACCCTTCAAATAATGGTCATAAATGTTTTTTAGAATGATTGTTGTAAAAGTATATTTTTATAAATCAGGCTTTGATCTCAAATATTAATACTACAATAGTTATATAGATCATTACAAGTTTCTATTTTAAACTCTTTTTAACGTAATTTAAATGACTAAATGATAAATAATTTTTCTCTTTTAGTAATTTTATAAGAAATAGATTCACAGTCAAAAAATTTCCATAAAAAATTTTAAAAATAAGGCTTTAAATTAGAATCAGCAGAATAAACTGGATTCCGCATTAGGAATTTAAAATTTTTTTTTCTTATCACTTAAACGGCTTTAAAAAAGGATAAAAAAATAATTTATTTGAGAAAGTTTTTTTTAACTATAAACTTGGTCAAAATCCAGTTTTGTGGTATTTTTATATTTTCATGAATTTTTTTTTTGGTCGCTTTGATTTATGCCTGATTTTTTTTCTCTCTAGATTATTTAAAAATTCCTTTTTTCAGTCGGATTGCGAAACCGATGATTAGTACGGAAACTCGAACTTTTTTTTTTCGCTGCGAACCATAATCAGCGTGAAAGATTTTTAAATTATATCGCTATAAATTATACGAGCCAGTTGATCGGTTCGGTTTCCTTTGAAAAGGTGGAGCTTTTTTTTTGAAATCATTTCGATTTAATGGGATTCGGTCCTTTCTAAAAGAAATTTTGCATCGACGGAGTTGGTTTTCGGGTGGTATAGATCATCTTTTGAAATTACGTTTACAGTAAAAAAGGATATACGTGACAGCTATTTAATTATACCCTTCTAAAAACTAAAAATTTTATGAATAAAACATTGGATTCAACATAGAAGAATCCACAGCAATCAATCCGGATTAAGAAAAATACCAATATGATCAATTTATGACCGTTATGTCAAAATTTTTTTGCCGGGGTATAATTATGACCGTGTATAAGGATTTGTAAATAAAAAGCCTGCTTTATAAACTTGATCGTTGAGTCAGCCTTTACTGGTTTAAAATAAATTTGTTTTAACGGTTCGAATTAAAAACTGCATTTAAAAAAAAGAATTTTTTCAATTAATCAATCTAGTTCAGTTCGGATGAATCATCATCCACGATGTAGGAAATTAATTCCACGAATTGACATAATTTTGCATAATGTGCTCTTGCATTCATCTCATTTCACATTAATTAGTTGATATTTTTTTTCTGCTGAACTAGTTCATTCAGTGTTTTTTGTGAAAATAGCGCGCTTGTAAATGTTAATAAAAAAAAGTACAATGCTCCGAACGACACAGTTTGCAAATTGATTCACAAACCAAGAATTTGTTTTTTGTATCATCATTGTAACTCGATCGTTATGAAAGTAATCGACGTGCACGAATACAAACATTATCTTCAGTAACCAAGCCTACCAACATTCGTAAAACTATCTCATTACTCATTAAAATAGCATTTGAAAAATCTCAATTTAAAACCAAAGGATATCCTCAAAAAAAAAAAAAAAAAAAAACAAAGCCTCAATAATCAAAGCAAATATTAAAAATAGCAAAGGTTAGTCACGGCCACTTCCCTCGCGGTCGCGGGCGACGATTATTCAGATATTATTCCGTCCTTGAATCCCTCGGTCCGCATGAGAAAACTCATCTCGTCGCTATCGGAAACCGCGGCGAGTCGGAGATTCCACTCTCAGAGAAATTTCAGCGAGTAAAAACGTGAGTCCGGGGCCCATTAGCCCCTGAAGTTGTTGCGATTCGAGTAATCTGCGGCTCGTCCCTCGCCTCTTTTTGTCACCGGCACAGGTGTGATGGGACTTGTTAGGGCGCTGATTGGGTACGCTTTAATTGCGATATTTTTAATTCGAGGCGTGCTGCGAGCTCTTATCGTAAGTACGCGGGGGATCTTTGAATTTCTTCGGTGGGAGACTCTGAGAGATAAATACTCTTTGTAAGTGGGTGGATGGTCAACTTGTTTTTATTTTTGACATCTGTGCATTGTATTAAAATTCCATGATTACAATACACAGATGTAACATAGTTCAACATGTAATTTGAATATTTTTATATCAACAATATTTTAACTTTATACAGTCATTTAAAAACAAATTTACGAACATCGTAGTAGAAGCGATCCACTGAGTACCTTCTGTAGATCCCAACAAAAACTGCGTTAGGGTGACATCTGTCGGTAGATCTCTGAATCTGCTACCTAAAATCCTAGAATCGTAGCTATTTTATTCAACCCACTTTAATAAAGCAATTAAAAAATAAAGTGAACAACCCGCCAAACTATCACAATTCCTCTTGAACCCGAACGCAAAAAAAAAAGATTCTAGCTGTAAATAGAGCAGCAAAGAAGAGCAAGCGGGAATGATTTAATAAGAGCGCGTGCGGAATAAAAGGTGGTGGCGGGGTGAGTGCATGGTTTATTAAAAGCAAGCCTCGTCGTACGTTCGTGTATGCACGGTGTGGCCATATCCGCGAGTATAGAGTAACATCGGAACCGGTTTTCGCGGGGTCCTCCTCGACTCCCGAGAAAGAGAGGAGAAATCGACCGAGCTCGGGCGCTCTCATTATCCATGCGTGTTGTATCCTACTTGCGGGGCCTCAAAATAAATACACAAATACAAATAAGAAATTTCGTATGTGTGATCTACAGGTGTATTGGGCTTCGAAGTGTTTTTGATCATTTGCAATGGGTAGGCATAAATTTTTCGGTTTTTGATGTACGTTGAAAAAAAAGTTGATTTTACAAACCGCGGTGTGCTGTTATGGCCACTATCGGATCTGTAAACAAAAAACAGCGGGCTCTTTTCATACGTACTGCGTTCCACGGTTGTTACGAAAGAAAAAAAAAAAGATGAATAAAGAAGCACTGTTTTAATACGATGTGATTTTCGACTAGATTTTTTAAATCGTACGGTTTTGAAATTTTTTGAATATTTTGAAAATTTAGTTTTATGTTGAAGAGACTGTAATTTCTGATTGTAATCTCGTTATATATGTACATACTATATTTTCAAAAAAATATTTTAAGCAAATTAAAAAGTTTCATTTTAACTAGAAATTGAGAACGTGCAAATGTTTATAAAATATTTGAAATATTGCTATTTCGATCTATCTGAATGCAAAAAAAAAAACTCTTGGGAACAAATGATTTAGTTAGCTTCTAAAGTTTCAAGGGCTTCATAATAATTTAAATTTCTGATAGAAATGTAGAAATGAACTTTACAATAACTTACGAATCTCATTTTCAAGCCTTGCGCAGTAGCTATCTAAATAAAATCTTTTAATTACATTGTTACATTGTTGAGAATGTCAGCAATAGCTGTATTATTTTCTTGAAACCGAATACATTACTTGGGTTTCTAATTTCTCAAAAAATATTACTGATAGTTTCAAAAATATTTTTTTAAAAAGTCCATCATGTTTCATATTATTCAAATCTCGCTAAGCAATATCAAACCTTATGATAAACTTCCATTGTACAAAATTCATAACCGTAAATCGTAAAAACCCATCTAAAAACGTTCTCCACCAACCTTTTTAATCAGCCATGACGGCCAACCTAAAAAGAAAAAATTTGACAAACAACGTACCGGTCGCCGCGGTAAGCCAATATTCTTTAGCGAAAAAAAAAAAATAAGGATCGCAGGCCGCGGAGAAAAGTTCATCCACGCGAAAGAATGGGTATCGGCTTACCCAGGGACCTCAGCCAGCCTCGATCGTATCTTCAGCGTGCATGCTGCATGTCTTGTCGTTCCCGATCAGCGTTTTTCGCGCTCGCTTGTTGTACAGTTTCTTCCTCCCTGTTTTTTCTCAAATACTTACTTTCCACAAATGTTAATTTTTTTCCCCCCTCCCTCCCCTCCTCCCGGGGAAAAGACCGCGGGCAGAGGCGTGAGAATTTTCCCACTGCGTGCAGCGAACCGAGGCCCCGTTAATAAAGTGCACCGCGTGCGTAAGAAATGATACTCCGACGAGGGTGGATTATTCGATATTTTTTATGTATGTATGCTTTTTAGAACTCTGACCTAGTCTCAAGGTCAATGACCTCTTAGCTCGAATGCAATAGCCTTTGATGCTCTCCAAAAAATTATTTTATATAAAAATGTAAAGTAAATAACAATACTAATGTATGATTTTTTTTTAAATTACAGTGGTGGAGGCGGTCGAGGCGTACGACCGGTGTATCTCCGGTGCTCCAGAGGCAGCGTATCCTGGCGCTATCCCCGCAACGCCCTGCGCGTAGTTCTGTCGAGCAACAACCAGGAGGACAGGCCCGTCCAAGGTTTCCGGGGCTGCATAAAGGCCTCGGGTCCAGCCAGGGTGTACCTGGAGGGCAAGGGAACCCTGAGGCTGATCTACGCACCGGGTGACGGAAAGCACGAGTCTCTGCACAGGTGCTTCAGGTCGCGAGGGCCCGTGGCTGCCCTTTACGTCGAGGCCGATGGTCTCAGTGGACCGGAGGGCAAGCACCGGGTCAGACTGCACTACGACCTGGAACAAGTGTCCAGCCAGGAAGAGGAGGCCGAATGCCGGCCCTGCAGCAAGGAGGAACTCGCCAAGGCCTACTGCCAGAGCGACCTCGTCGCCAGGGGCACAGTCAGCGCCGTTGAGAGGCGACCCGAGCTCGAGAGCGCCGAGATACTACTCAGGGTCACCAAGACCCTCAGGCGGATCGAGTACAGCGAGGTAAACACAATTTTTGTTACTTTAAGCAGGCTACATGATACTTAAAATAAAGTGATGTAAAAATGTTCGTGTCCATACACGTGTAATAAGTACATTTTATAATATTTGGTGAAAGTTTAGTCACGATCTTGGTCAACAGTTCTGATAAGTTTTCGAAACATTCATTGAGCTGGATAAAAAATAGTTAACAGTTAGTTTTACAATTTGATGAATAGATCATAGTATAATATTCTCTGAAAGCATTGATAACTTTAAATTTTGTTTAGCTTCCATAAAAAATTTGGAATTTTTCACTAGCTATCTCATTTTTTATTTTTTAAATACAACCCTTTTTGGTTCTCAAGTAACATCGGCCAACAAAATTTTGTCTTGAATTACAGGAAAACGAGATCGACTCAGGCGATCCACGACCTACGAAGGACGTCCGCATCCGGGTACCGACAGTCTGCGACGCCCGACACGGCCAGGGCGAATTTGTGATAATGGCCAAGAAGCGCCTGGGTGACCTCACCCTCACCTGCGCCCCCAGGCTCGAGGAGTGGGCCGAGGCCGTTCGGGAGATGGAGAGCGCGCCCTGCGTACTCAAGAGTTAGCATTAGTTACACATTTAAAAAAAAATTATATTTTGTTTTAACTTTAATTCTCGAGTTACGTACGTTTGCATGACTTTTCAAAAATTTTGTAATTGTCGCGCAACTTTGATTTAAAAAAAAATTTTTTTGTGACCCTGTTGAGTCGAAATTACGAATTTCTTTCTTCAAATACATGGTTGTGCGACAAACCGTTGAAATGAGGAAACAAGCCTAATTGTTGTTTTGTTAAATGCGCTCGGCTTCGAATCCGTAACAATTATTGCGAGGTGCTTGTTTTTCTCGATGATGTACAAAAAAATGCGTGTAAATAGCTGTGAGACTGTCACAGACTGTAAATAATGGATGTACTTCGATTAAAAATACATCGATCTCCGAACTGTGATATTATTGTATTAAAAAAGATGATTTTAATTTAAAAAAAAATGATTAAAAAATACAAAAAAAAATAAAATAAAACGGATTTATTGTCGTTTTTCAATGAAATATTATTATATGCAATCAATATCAACGTGTTTTTTAGATTTTAGTCTACGTGGATCTCACTGTGGATCCGTTTGGGATGTGATGAATATTACGATTGTACTACGGTTTACAGAAGAATTTCTATTAAATGTATTTAAAAATAATAAATAATGATTTTGTAGTAAAACAAGACTCTAATTATTTCATACACATTATTCAATAACGAGTTTACATAAAAAGTGAATATTTACAAGGTTTCAAAAAGTAAAATAGCCTCTTTTTTATTTTTTCAACAAATATATATATATGTATATATAATATTTTATTTTTTTCATAACAAATACATGGAAAATACATATGGTGAATCGAGGTATGATAGATAAATGTCAGTAAAAAACAACTATAGTCTTAGTTCTATGCTTTGGTGTAATGTTACGTAAATATAGCAATGAACTTTTAAATTCTTGCAACATTGCTCTATTATTACAATTATAAGGACGATATCTTCGTTCATTTTTGCATTCATTGTAAGATTATCGACATTGCTTTGATCATAAGTTATAAAAGCACAATTACTTTTAATCGTAAAACTATTAAAAATAAGACATGGAATTAAAATTAAAATTATCCATAACCTTGTTCTTTACAAAATGATATGAAAAAAAAAAAAAAAAAAAAAAAAAAAAAAAATTATTTGACACAAAGTATGTTCCTAAGTATTTTTTCGACTCTTATTTTCATCTCGGCACTCAAAAATTGGTCCAAGTTAGCAGCTTAATTGTGATTATCATCTAGTTTTTGAAATAGAAAAAATTAACTTAACAATCGTTTATGCATTTTCCACAGCCTACTGCAAGGAACAGTTTCTTTTTTTTTAAATTATAATAAATAAAAGCATCAACGGTTCACAATAAAATAAAACAATCTATATAAAAGACTCAGTGCAACAGTTGATTAAAATCATAATAATTACATTGAACAAATTGCAACAGAAACTCGGTGCAAGTTTTTTTTTCAAGTAAAATGAACTCTGTCGTTTATTTTATAAACAATTTTTTATCATTACCCAGGGTGATTGTCAGTATTGTCAGAGGGAAACGACGCGTAAAATATAAAAATATCACTGTGACAATTATTATTGTTTAAGAAGCAACCTCACTTGGATATTGCCGGTTGAGAATTTGCAATTCACATGCAAGATGAAGCTTCCAATGCCAGTCAATTAGTGCTTTTACCTTGATGTTCTTCTATTGTTTTTAAGAGCCGTACGGATAATTGGGACACATTGGTATCATGAGATCATCCATATTAGGAAGCACGACTATTTTTTCAAATTCTCTAAGTAGTTTAGTTTCTATCCACTTCGTTACATAAACAATGTTAAACGATCTTTCTCCGACTGCGGGTTTAGCTGTCAAATTAATCTTGGGCACGGGTTTAAAACCGTACCATATTCTATCAGCGGGAGGAGGAGGTACATTCACCGCTAAACAACCTTCTATACTCGATACACTAACCATCAATCTAATTTCTGTATTTGAAACACCTTCCATTGCCCTTTTGACGTAAGACAATTCTGTAGCCTAAATCATAACAGAAAATAAAATTATTCAATAAAAGAAATTTTAAAATGTAAATTATATATTTTGTCATAAAATTTTGCTTACGTGTTGGAAATATTTATTAGACGCTAATCTATCTACCATACTGAGAAACTTTTTACCAGAGGATTGCGTAGGTCTGAAAATGTCAATTTGAGAGTTAGTAAAAAATTTAATTTAAAATAATATCAATTACTGTAAATGATTAAAAATACACTCACGTGCTCTCTTTGGAAGAAGCGGTAGTGATAGGAACACTATCTTCATCTTCTGTCGAAGTTTCAGGACTATCTTCGATGTCACTGTCAAACATAGGAGATCTAGCTGGTAGGGGCGATTTTTCGCTTTTTTCAACCCCAACGTAATCGCTCACGTTTGATGGGGTTGAATTAGCTCGTTTCAATTTCATCAAATTTAACTTTGTTTCTATGGTCATGGTTAAGCAACCTTCATAAGCAATGTCCAAGTCGAACCAAAGACCACGCTCGTCCATAACTGGCCTCGTTGCACTGTGAATGACTGGAGCTCCTTGACCAATGACTAACTCTGACACGAGCAAACTTTCCATAAAATACGGAAGCTTTATATTCGAAAGTTTTCGTTGTATTTTGTCTTGTATTATGTTAATTGTTTCAGGACACTTGTGCATGTCAAAGAGCAAGCGACCGAACAATGCGTTAGCCCAGAGACCATCGTGACTCAAACCAGATGGGGTACTTGGTTCTGTGAGAGGAGTTGGTGGAGCCTAGAATGATTATAATAAAAATACATTGATATTAATGTATCTGATATTTTCTACATTTATGAAAGAAATATAAAAAAATTAATGTAATTCTTTTAGAGAAAAAATAACCACTGTATTACCAAAAAGTTTTGAATCGTAGAATGCTTTTATTAATTTATTTAATTTTTACTGTAATAATAAAGATCAATCAAAGTATATTTACCTCGGTGTATCGAGACATGTAAGCTTGGTAAGTTAGATTAGTTAAAATTTCGGACGTTATAGCGGACGGCGTCGATGGTTTTGTTTCGCTGTTTACTTGTGACGGTGAACTTCCCGATAACGTCAAGTCTTTTGAAGAAGAAATCGAACTTCTTTTACTGCCAAGTTTTGAGGCAATAACCAAACGTCTAAACCTGTTTTGATTTTAAAATATGATAATAATTAAGTTACCGGCATATATAAGTTTTATACAAATTAATTTCTATAAATACGTACCAGTCTTCTTTTTGTCTGTCAGTTCTAGCGAAAACATACATTTTTACTTTCATTTCGTCGTCGTCTTCATCATGGCAGTCTTCAAAAACATCTCTTGAATCTCTAGACACAGAGGTGTCGTCATCAGTTTCTTCCTCTTCCAAAATGACTTTGTCATTTTCAGAATCCAATTGCTGGGGTTCATCATCTGATGAATTTTCTATCAGAGTACTTTCTTTGATCGTGTCTTTTTCAAATGTTATACATATTGGATACTTTTTACTCCATCGCCTGAAAAAAAAAAAAGTTTTTAAATAACGTAAGTTTTAGATTATAAGTTAATAAAAAATAAAAATAAAATTTAATTAATCGTGAATTCTGTAGAAAACGATTATCAGCGGCTTTAATTTTTGAAATACTCATCCAACAGATAAGATATTTATTTCTAGATATAAAAGTACTTCAAACCTTATCAATGAATTTCTTACTCATGACGGTTATTAATAAATCTAGTTTGAAATATTGCACAAAAATTGTAATAAACTAATAGAGTAAGTGCAATTCGTATATATTATATTACCTTCTTCTGATGAGACCAGAAGGAAGCAGCTCGATTTTAGCCCCAGCCACGCTGTACATTCTTCTTTTCGTGAACTTTGGCTTGTGTTTTGGCTCATCCCATATGGCTCGTTTTGGGATTCTCGTCCTAGTTTCCATGACGTGAAGGGATTCTCCCTCTAATACAAAAAACACTGGTCTTGTGCGTGCAACGTGATAATTATCTGGCTCATAATTATATGGCAGTTCGTTCAACCATCCCTCGTGTTTATCTAAAACAGCGTGTTCTTCAACAGCTGAAATTTCTAAAACAGGAACTATAGTCTTAGCAGGCATCATTAATAGCTTATTTATATTTTTATATATTTTTTTGACCATCACTGAGATAAAAATACCAGCCCAAATACCCATGAAATACTTTGAAACAGGAATGTTGTAGCAACCACATAGTACAGTTATTAGTATAAGTAATTGATAGTATATTTTATTTTTAAGTTGAATAAACAAACTATCTGACTCTGACAAAATCAAATCTGGGGTAAGAAAAAATTCTGGCAAATAGTGTCTAATATTACGCTGAAACCTATTTTGAACATTTTTTTTTTGCGTTAAGAAATTTTTGTCGTTTAAACCATCTAAGTCCGTTTCCTTGTATTGGCCTTCGTAAGTCTCTTCAGCCGCTTCTACGCCACTTTCGACACTAGTGTCCTCCGTTTTTTTATCTTTCAATCCAGTTTTAATATAAGAGAATCCTGAAAATCTTTTTTTCAAAATAGGAGAGGATTCTTTATCTTGTTTTTCGGAGGTACTAGTTTCTTCGGTTGGCGTAATGTCTCCCAAATCTTCGTAATCACTCACACTAGAAGTGTCTCTACTTTTGTCATGCTTCGACTTCTTTTTTTCACTTTTTATTTCGTGTAATTTTTCTTCGAAGGTCTTGGTGATTTTTCCTTTAATTTCCGTCAATACTTTCCATCGATCGGGCGTCGGAGCCCCATCGCACAAGCTTTCATCTACACTGGATGAGCGTTTATCCAAACTTGCTTCACAGTTATCTCCGTCTTCGTTACAAATGCTAACACGAAATTTTTTTGGACTTGGTCTTGGTGAAGTCCTCTCAGAATCAGGTGTTAATCGTTTCTCATCATCTGTACTCACATAAAATTCCTCTAGTTCATCGTCGCTAGCATGGTAGCGAATCACCGGAACCGACATGGTAATTGGCTTACCTGTGAAGAAAAAAGTAATGTAATTAATTTCATTAGAGTTAACTAATATGAGCATTTGTTTAAGCGGATAAGTTTGAGTTAAGATTTTCAAGTAATTGTGATTTTGAGAAATTCAAAAAAAATTTTTTAAAGAAATAAGAGCAAGTTTTGAGAATAAAATAAAATATAATTCACAATATCTCTGTGTTAAAACTTTACGAATGATTCATTCAGTCTTCGAAGACTCTTTTGAGTGCTTGAACCGCATAACTTACCATCCATAAGATATAATGAGTATTGTATCAACTTGACATGGTGTTCAAAAACCCCCAAGAATTTTCAAAGACTTAATAAGCCATCTTGAAAGATTGAATTCATTGAAAATTGTAATATTCAAACTTTAACTTCTTTCTACACAAAAATGTTTATGCTCACAACTCACAATTGTTTGAAAATTTTAAACCAAGCTTGTAACTGAGCTATTTATAATTTTATTGAAAAAAATATTTCTTAAAGCTTTTATACTCAAGAAATCACTGTCAAGCATTGTTGAAAAAAAAGCACGACCTCAAAAATATTATTCTATTCATAAAAAAAGCACTTATGTAAACATCAAAGATAAGAATTTATTACATGTTCAACAATCTATAAGTTTACAATTTGTAGGCAGTGAGTTTGAAAAATGAAATGAAACCTGCATGATATTTTTTGATTTTTTTTTTTTTTCAACTCGTCATAAGAATTTAAACTTTGCGAGGAAAACCGAGTGACTCACACAATTTCGCAGTCTTTTTTTTGTCACACACATCAACAATAGCTCCGCGCTGTAGCGACACTCGATAATTAAGTAATATTCTTCAAATAGTTACGTCCACTGCAGTCTGCAGTCGGTCGGTAGAACGGCGCACACGACAGCACGACACCGCGATGAGCCGAACCGAAGATCAATGCATAAAACCTCAGCACACAAACAAACAAACAAACGACCGAGCAACGTATAATGATGATTTGTTTACGTTACAAGCTTACCTTTGATCATGCCCAGAGTGACTTTAGCGGGACTTTGTTTGGAGCTCATCTTGGGTCCGTGCCCCGGAGCCTGGCCTGCTTCCTGATGATCTTTTCCAGGAAGAGCTGCTCCGTGGGTCAACGCTGGATCATTCCAGTTCACTCGTGCTTTGTTAGTCTACATCGTCGTAGTCGAACGCTAGGTTTCTGCATTCGAAGAGTGCAACGAGCCCTTACAATGCAGTTTCACACGCAAACATCGCAGTGCCTGCAGCAGACCAGGAGACGTCGAGCGTTTACGGCTTATTATTGTCACCATATAAGTACGAAGACAGATAAAGACTGAAAGACTGGAGTCGCCGCTGCTGCAGCCGCGCGCAGGCGACGAACGTGAGCGCTTTGTTTTGGAGTGTGTACTTGTGTGTGCCCCCCTCCACCGCACAGCTGATGCCCGAGCGGCGAGCCAAGAGCTTGGATCGGACTATCGGAGCATGGAACGGGATTGGCGGGAGCCACCATCTTTTCAGAACGCAAGTTTGAATACGTTCGATTGCATATTTTAGATGTGAAATTTTTTTTTAGTTGATTTAAACGAGAGTTCATAATTTTTTCGAGATTTGAACATGAGTAATAATTAATAATAAAAAATATGATCAAACACTAAATTTAACTATTATTTCAGTTTTGTCGAGTATACAAAGTAGTTAACAAATGAAAGATAATTTTAACAATTAAAACGCCTAAATGAGGCTAGAGATAATCATCTGTAATTCGAATTCTACGAAATATTTCATATCTAGTACTCGACAAAGAGAAAAAAAAAGATTACTGCAGCAGTCATTCTCTGAGTCATTCTCACAATTCAGACGCAGCAGGTATACTTGGGTGAAATAGAGAGCCGGATTCTCCCCGCTCACGTTTAACAGATAACAAGCTTCTTTTTTACATTACTCTGCGAAAATAAAAACCGATTAGGTTATGATAACGACTATAATGCACTATAATGCAAGCTTTTGGATTTGTGCTGAAAATAGAAAAAAAAATATTTAAAAAATTTTTAAATCGCATTTTAGAATCATATTTAGCAATTGTATATTGGAAATGTAGAAGTTTTTATCTGTAAGTTTGATAAATGTTTATCACCGTACGCTCTTTTTGGCTATAACTAAAAATTAACGATAAATAGGCGAATCAGAGTTTCAACTTATTTATCAGTTATTGATAAAAATACTCCTTCAAGTTTGCGCCACGTGTAAGTTTAGAAATTACAATGAAAATCATAAAACCATATTTTTTACTTCACACCTGGTTGCATAAGGAAAACTTAAAAAAAAATAAGTTGCGAACTAAATGTATTTTTCATGATCTCTTTTGTCGGAGGAAAATAATGAATTCCTCAATCTTATTTTTCCGCACTCCGGCCGGGAAGCGCTACTTCCCTGCCGCTGCTGCTACAGTCAGTAGCGCTTCCCGGCGCCGTCGTGCGGAAAAATAGCATACTCAACTAGGCACCTGAATGGGAAGGTCTCAGATCACATGTTTGTCACACTCGGCTACGCCTCGGACGACAATTTCATGCGATCTGAGACGTTTCCCATTCATACTGCCTAGTTAAGTAATATACTATTACCAGGATAATTTGAATTTTTTACGTAGAGAAAAACTTCTTCAAAAACTTGAAGTCGATACCTGTAATTAATCCTACAAAAACGGATAAAAAGCCGTTCGATTATATATGCACTGTGGTAGTGCGATCTGTTGGTCTGTGGCTACCGTGTACAAAGTTTATAAAAGCTGGTTTTGAAGTATGTATATTGCTTTGCATAAATGGTCTTTTTTCCTCTGTGAAGTAGCTAATTACTAATGGAGTAAGGTAATTAAGGTGAATTTTTAAAACTCCAATGCCGCAATGATAAAAATTTAAATTATATTTCATCGTTGTAAGTTTTCAATTTTTACATTTTTTTGACGAGTCTGACTTTTTAATACAGTACAAAAATTTATTTTCATTAAATATATTATAAATTATGTGGAAAAGGTGGTCAGAAATAATTTTAATGAAAAAAAATAATTATTGTAATTTCATGAAGAGGAGTTTATTAGACGAAAAAGCGGTCATTGGCTAGCTGTGCGTAATTTCTGGCATAATTTCAAGTTGGATATTTTAGCTTTTAGAACGGATTTTAAAAAAATAGTGAATTGAGACGCGCTTAGTATCCTCAAAATATTCTCTTTTTTGAAGTAAATGTTAATAAAATAATCAATTTGGTTTTTTTTTTTTTTTTTTATGAAAAAACCTTGCTATCTTATACACTTATTAATCATCGTTTATCAACACTTTGCACTTTTGAAAAAATGAGTAACTAGCGATAAAAAACAAATAATTTGAAATTTTTTACTTATAGTATATGCGTGAACTAGTCAAACTTTCACATTAAAAAAGTAATTAAGTTTTTTTTTTTTTTTTTAATATTTGAAATAGAACTACTTTAACATATTTTTATTAAACTTTATAATAAAACTTATAATTGATCAAAAATCACAAATTATTCTTTTCATTCGTATAGTTCAAAGCATCATTCCATCTTTTTGGAATTGAAAAATATTTCTTTAATTCCTGATCACCGAGTTTCTGCGAAATTTTTCAATTAAAATTGATCCAACCGTAGACTGTACCGTAGTAATTTTTTATCGATATCGTGATTATTTTGGTAGCTCGTGCGAATATTCATTGCAATTAAACTTTAATACGGAAAAAACGCTTTCAATAAAGTTTGATAAACTCAATTCAAAGTTAAATTGCATTCAGAGCCGAGCTGAAATTACATACATTCAAAACTAGAACGTACACTACAGTCAAGGAATAGTGCCTCATAAGCAGTTTTCTCGAAGTAAATAAGAAAAACTATATTACGATAGCGCGGGATAGGATAGGACACAAAAGTGAGAATGTGTATATAGGTATAAGTTCGAATCGAGTGCATTATCTGCACGCGCTCCGGAAATTCAAAGATGGCGCTCGCAAGTTCTACTCGCGGAGAAATATAGGATAGTGTCGTCGTGAGCCGTTCCCCTCGGGTCGGGTCGTAATAAATTTCGTATCTTGAGAAGTTTATCTTTTGTGTCTCGATGTTTGACAGCAGTAATCAAGGAATATGTGATTAAAAGGGAGCACCGAGTTTATATATTTTATTCTCGTAAGTCGAGAATAAAGTTTATTCCTGGGGGCCATTGTCACGATCTAACCCTGCACGCATGTCGCCGCCTGCAGTTAGCAGCCAGGATTGTGAGCTTTCGATGACGATGGTCAAGTGCTAAACCAACTTGACGCCGCTCGTGCTAGTTTATCGTCGAGGAGTTAGATCCGAAACAAAGTGTCCTATTGTTCGAGTCAGTAGGTAGGAATAGTTTTGATTACGCCTAAACGGATGTTTTTGTCACTCGCAACAGAGGCTTCTGCACTCGCGACGTTGCACGTTCGAGGCTGCTGCAAACGCGGGCCCGCGAACGTGCTAATGTCGATGAGTTCAACTAGCTGTGCGCCCTGTCGCTGCAGCTGCAGCTGCACCAAGTAGGTATTTCTAAATTTAAAGAGAGACCCGAGGGGAGTTTAAAAACATGACGGACAAACAACTGTCCAGCGGCGACAAGGCGCAGCCCATTGTCAAGATTGGACACTACACTCTGGGAGCAACTCTGGGTGTTGGAACTTTTGGCAAGGTGAAAAGTAAGTTCACACCTTTTTTTTTTCCTTTCAGTCTTTCTTCTATTGTGATTCTATCGTTGCATAATTGTGTACGAGTGTCGCGGGAAAAAAAAATTTTCATTAATTTATACTGATTTATTCTAGTTGGAGAACACGTCTTGACTAAGCACAAAGTGGCTGTGAAAATATTGAACCGACAAAAAATCAAGAGCCTAGATGTTGTTGGAAAGATCCGAAGAGAAATACAAAATCTCAAGTTGTTTAGGCATCCACACATCATCAAATTGTACAGTTATTTATTTTGTTTACACTCAAAATTTTGTCACATAATATTTTATGTTGCTCACTCACAAATGTCATTTTGTTTTTAGATATCAAGTTATCAGCACACCATCTGACATTTTCATGATTATGGAATATGTTTCTGGTGGTGAGCTTTTTGATTACATTGTTAAACATGGAAAGTTAAAAGAGTATGAGGCTAGGAGATTTTTTCAACAAATTATTTCTGGTGTGGATTACTGTCACAGGCATATGATTGTTCACCGTGACTTGAAACCAGAGAATTTACTTTTAGATCATAATCTTCATGTTAAAATTGCAGATTTTGGTACTATTATTATACTTATTATATACTATATAATAAAATATAATTAAGATTTTCATTCTTTACAACCAATCTCAAACTTAAAATGTTTTCAGGATTATCAAACATGATGATGGATGGAGAGTTTTTACGTACTTCTTGTGGATCACCAAATTATGCTGCTCCTGAGGTAATTTCTGGTAAATTATATGCAGGCCCAGAAGTTGATATTTGGTCTTGTGGAGTAATTTTATATGCTTTGCTTTGCGGTACACTGCCTTTTGATGATGAACATGTTCCCACTCTCTTTCGTAAAATCAAATGTAAGATAAATGAAAATATTTTTTTATTCTTGTACTAAACTTGATAGATAATTAACTCAAATAAATGTTTCAGCTGGTATATTTCCAATTCCTGAGTACCTCAATAAAACTGTGGTGAATCTTTTGTGCCACATGTTGCAAGTTGATCCTATGAAAAGAGCAACTATTGAAGATATAAAGTAACTAGTGTTTGTTATTTTTTATGTGCTTTTTTCCATTTTAAAGCTTTTGAATGATTTTTCAGTAAATTGATTTTTTTTTAATAATTTTTATTTTATTTTAGGAAACATGAATGGTTTCAAAAAGATTTGCCTACTTATTTATTCCCTTCTCCAGTTGAGCAAGACTCTTCAGTTATTGACATCGATGCTGTAAATGAAGTTTGTGAAAAGTTTAATGTAAAAGAAGCTGAAGTTCATGATGCCCTTCTAAATGGTGACCCTCATGATCAATTAGCAATTGCTTATCATTTAATTATAGACAATAAAAGAATAGCAGACGAAGCAGCTAAAGCAGAAATTAAAGATTTTTATGTTGCTTCAAGTCCACCTCCATTAGCTTTTAGTCCTAGTGAAGCAAGTGGTAGTGGTAGTCCTTTAAGGCCACATCCAGAAAGAATTGCTCGTAAGTTTTAATTAATATTTTTCTACTAAAAATAAATTAAAATTTCTAATAGCAGCAATATTTGTGTAAAAAATTTATACATTAATTATATTTTCTCTTAAACAAAGTTAGATTGTATTAAAAAATATTAACTTTCAGCTCTTCGAGACAGAAGGAGTTCTCTCAGTACAAGTAGCACTCCAACACAAATGTCGGGAAGTCGAGGTACACCTGTCAAAAGAGCAAAGTGGCATTTAGGAATAAGGTCTCAATCAAAACCCCATGATATAATGAATGAAGTCTACCGTGCCATGAAAGCCCTTAACTTTGAATGGAAAATCATAAATCCTTATAGCGTTAGAGTGAGACACAAAAATAAAGTGACAGATAGATTTAGCAAAATGTCACTGCAGCTTTATCAAGTAGATTACAAGAGCTACCTGTTAGACTTTAAATCTTTGGCAAGTCAAGAATCAGAAGACATGGTCACTGGTAAGTTATAAATATTCTTTTGTTACTTTATAAATTCAATGAAATTTAATTTTATTTACCTGACCTAGTTTTCATATTTTAAATAGTAAGTTTGTAACACTTTGTTTTTTAGAATTCATTATCATAATTTACAAATTATGATATGAATTTTTTAAATTTTTCTTGACATGATAAGTAAGTAAATAAAATTATTTATGCCACAAGATACCGAAAAAAAATAATATAATAGTATAATCTAACGTAAAATTAAAAAAAATATTTCTATTGACTGGGTCATATATTAACAAATTTTTTTTCAAAAACTGTCGTAAATTTTTTTAAATTGATTTAGTGGCGCGATACTCTAAAATTTAAACAGTTTGTAACTTATTTTTTTAAGTATTAGAATTATTTCATGCAAGCTGAATTAATTTTTTAAATTATTATTAATAGATATAGATGTCACGCTACCTCCACCGCAGGCTACTGGACACCATACAATGGAATTTTTCGAAATGTGTGCTGCGTTAATAACGCAATTGGCTCGGTAGAAGAAAATCAACCACTGTCAATTACTGAAGTGGCATTTTGTTTGTCAAGTTGACAAAAGAATAACGAAAGCGGTGATTTTAACATCACAACAGCCGATTTCATTGTTTTCTTTTTATGTAAATATTAAAAATGTTATAGCCTTATGATTCTTGAAATGTCAAAAATAAATAAAAATGTACATTGTGCACCAATTGTAGTTATAATGCAACAGAAATCGTCTTTAACTCGCATAATTTTTAAAACATTAAATGAAAGATGATTTCTGAAAGTATAA
Organism: Encarsia formosa; assembly: GCA_038277355.1. Lineage (NCBI taxonomy): Eukaryota > Metazoa > Arthropoda > Insecta > Hymenoptera > Aphelinidae > Encarsia > Encarsia formosa. Next base: position 6,631,366 of record CM076187.1, read on the forward strand.
TTTATAAGCGAATTGTAATAAATAATTCATATGTGGCTTTGGAATGCATTAAGGATACCTGAATGTGTAAGTCGAGTATTATTTTAAATAAAAGGCAAAATGTTGAATGCAAGTACTCTTAATATAAATAAAAGTTTTTGTTTGTTTTGATATACCTATTTATTATTATTTTTTTTTTTTAGTAGTGTATGCACAAATGCTTACATTACACTTTGATCATAAATTACAACACAATTACTTATCTAATTATAGGTAATAATGTATTAAAAAAATTGCTCATCATTGGCAATTGTTTTATAAAAAAAAGGACAAAAAAAAGATAATATACGCGCACGCTTAGAAAAATATACACTACAATTTTAGTACATACCATCTTTGAGTGTTTTTTTATTTTATTTATAATTTTCATTTATTCTTTGCGCATGAGTTTACATTATATAAACTATCTTTAAATTATTTTTATTTATATTGCTTAGATTAAATGTAGCTAGTGTGCAAAACAAGAAGTGTCTATAATACAGTTTTAGTTATCAATTACTAAAGTGATAAAAAGACAATAGTAATATCAGTTATTTCATTATATCTCAACGCAACATTTCACACTTACATAAATAAATTTTTATTTTTTGTTATTTGATTGATTATTACTTTTTTATTTTAATAATGGCACAGTCTCTTAATAATTTTATTTATTTTTTTTTTTACAAGTACACAAAAGACTGCCAAAATTAATTTTGCTTATGACAGTTTAATTAAAATAATTAATTGTTCAATTTGCATGAAAGATCTCGAAAATTCATTTGTTAAAAACTTATTAACACAAGCTAAATTTTTTAAAAATACTTTGAACATTACTTTACAATAATTTGAAAAATAAATGCATCTTTTAAGTCAGAAGTTGTGCTCTAATCAGCCCAAATAAAATTTTATCACAATTTTATACAGTACAGACAAATTAAACGTTTACATCTTAGTCAAACTTAATTATTTAATTTTTAAAAATATAATTTTGAAGTTTAATTTTGATATAATTTGGCCAATTCTGTATTTACCAATATCATGTGTTATATGCTTGATAAAGTGTTTTCTGCTATTTAAAATATACATTTAAGTTTGAGAAAAATACAATTTATATTTTTTAGTGGATGTTGACTAGAGATTGATGCTAACTATAAAGTTTGGTAATCTTGAAAATGGTAGCATCAACCGGAAGACATTAAAAAAATTTGTTTATATTAAAAATAAGATAAATCAATTTATTTTTACTTAAATAAAAAAGTTAATATACTATTTGTTATTATAGCATATTTATATTTTACAAAAATTTAAATTGGGCTATATCTAATTGATTTTGAAAAATTTACACACCACAATGAGCTGAAATTTATTGAATCTAAAGCCATGCTTTTTATAAAGTTTTTTTTTGTGATTAAATGATTATATGCTGCAATTAGAACAAAAATAGATATTTAAAGAATATTTTCATAAACCAAAAAATTTCACTTGATTTGTACATGAAAAATTTGTATCTTAACATATTTAACAACTTTTACAAATTTTTTTGACTACATTAATTTTCAATTCATAATCAAGTCATTTTAGTGATCATCTAGTCTGTAATTAATTATGATACTTATTATTATGATTTTAAAAAACTGACCATTGTTAAGTTAAGAGTTGTTTAAAAATACTGCTGCAGTAAAAAAATTAATTGTAATGAGCTAAGCTAAAGTTATTTCTGGTTTAATATTTTTACCCTTAGGTTTTGTAATTTTTTAATTTTGAAACAGATTTTCTGACATTGAGTTATTTAAATTCTGATATTTTCATAATGTAATTATAATTTTTCTGAATCATGCTCAAAAATCTTTGTAAAAACCTTACTTATAAAAAAAAAAAGAAAAAATAATAAAATAGAATAAAAATTTCACAAAGATTTTAAATACTTTGGATAAGTAATTTTTTTTTTTTTTAATTTCGTCTTTTTTAAAAATATTTAAATTAATATATTGCTAAAAAAGCATCCAAACATGCTTATCAAAGTTTCTTTATAAAAAAAATATAAAATTTTGATTTTATAAGTATTTTAAAAAATTAGTTTTTATAAAATTTATGTAAAAATTTGTTGTATTTTACATTAAACTGTAAAATTTTAAAAATCTAATTCACAAAACACATGCCCATTTTTTTTGTTAAATTTCTAAGATACGCATCATTATATCATTTACAAATTCAATTAATGGTTCAGTTTATCTATTAAAACTTTTCGTTCTTATCTTAAATCAATGGCACTGTGCTAAAATCCTTAAAATCATCATTGTGTGTTAAAATTTAAGAGCAAGTATAAAAAATATGTTAATGAAACACAGTTAGTTGATGCTTGTCTTAGTTTAAAACGATGATATTGCACTTTGTGATATCACCTTACAATGATATGATATATTTGCATCTCACATGTGTATATTGGTGTATGCAGTTGCCTTCGATTTTTTCACTACACTTTCATCTTAAAAAGTCCGTTAAATCTCTTGACTCTCCTCGTTCGTTTCATTATCAACAAACTCTACATGCGTAAAAGGAAAATGTCCAACTTTACCGTGTAATTCACCTTCCCACTGACCGTTAATGTTCGTTTTTGTTACTTTAATTATATCGCCAACTTCAAGTTTTAGCGCTGTCTTATCATAAGCATTTGGGACGCGGGCTTGCTTGACTTTAGCAAAGGCAGGAAGCGTTCGTTGTATATTGGACCGGCGGGAAGTTGTAGTTTGACCCGTAGTTTCTGTCTGAGACGATTGAGTTCCAGAGCCAGAACTACCGCCACTTTCTGGTCTCGCTGGCACAGTGTCAATTGACGTGTTATTGTCTTCTTCATACTTTTGTACATATGGAACGGGTACTGAACCTGTCTGTCCAAGATTGTTTCTAGCAGTCCACCACTGTTCTTCATCTTTTGAGACTATAGTGAGGATTTCTCCTAAAAATCAAATAATACAATTTTTAAACCAAATTCTTAACATGTCAACTTTATTATTGTCCATTTGTTACATTATTTTTATTTGATTCTTTAATTTAAATATTTTGAATATCTTGAATAAATATTTTATTTATCTCTTCACCCTGTTAATGTTTGAAAGATAAAAAATGTATGTTCAAAAGCTATTTACTGGTAACAAAGAGCTTTATGGTTGAAATAATAAAGGGTTGAAGAGCCTTAATGAAAATTTATGTATGTCAATATTTTTTCAGTAAAGAATAAACAGTGCTTTTAAAAAAGAAATTAAAAAAAACAAAAAAAATTATTTTATTATTTTTAATCTAAAAACTTAATGAATATGGGTACCTTTTCTGAATGGTAAATCATCAGGATCATTGCCATCAAAGTCATACCTTGCTATGACTTTTTGAATTCTTCTTGGCGCAGGTCGTATAAGTGGAGTTGTATCCAAATAATGGAGTTTATAAAAAGCTAATAAACTAGGTATATCTGGGAATATTTGGTCACCTATTCGGTAACGGATTTGATCCCCTTGTTGAATTTTATTTATGATGTAATGGCTGACTTTGCTATCTTCTCTGACACATAAAACAAAGTCTCCTTGTATGGAAATGCTGTCTCTTACAAGAAAAACTCCACCTTCTTTTTCACTCATCAACAAATCAGATGCATCCTGTCTGGACATGGCTCCAAAATACCAGCTTGAAACAATTTTAGATCAATTAGAAACCAGCAGTTACAATTTTTTTTCATTAAAATGAATAGTGTATCAAAAAGACATGAAATGTGTTGACAAACTATGTATTAACTACAAAATTGTTTTTGTTTGTACCAACAAGTTATACAAACAAATTAATAGAACAAATCTATTCTGAAGTATTTAAATTCATTGTTCTTATTTTTATATACCATTAATATTCAAATTTTTGAAAAACTGGGAAGCAAAAAGAAAAACCTTCAATACATATTTTTCTTTAAAAGCAAAGAATTTCCAAACAGTAAAAACTCAACACAACACTTAAAAAACCCGACAGAGATTCGAAAGTTTACAAGTTTCCCAACTTGTGCAAAACAGGAGGAGAGTCAGTCACGTGTCTCCTGTGACAGAACAAACGGTAAAAAAAAAATTAAGTAAAGAAAAAACTCACCTGGACTTGTCATTCTGGTCGAAGGTCCCGGTCATGATTGTATCCTCTTACCCGTAGGGGTCGTCAAACTTCGAAATAAAAATAAAAAATCTACCGTCACGAGACGTACGAGGTTAAAGGACGCTGGGAGGCGAGCGAGAGCGCGTCCGGCGTCGGTGTCCTCGTGGAGACTTCGCGGAGCGTCTCCTGGTTGTTGCTCTCTCAAAGGCGCCGTGCAGAGCCGTTGTCGACGCTCGTCAGTAAATAAGGCCGAGAAGTTTCACAAGCTGGTGCAGGCTGCATGGCCTCTCTTCTTCTTGGGCCAGCCTCCTCTTTGTAGTAATAACAAGTGGCGGTTTCTCTTGTTTTTCTTGAATATTCACTGTGTTTTTTCGCTGCCTTTGCCGAACCGACGATTCTAGCACCCCGCCGAGCAGGGACCGATGAGAGGTTTGAATTGGCTTCCGGAGCGGTCGCTTGCTTGATGTTTATGCAAGTGGCGAAAATGAATGAACACGATACGAACGTTCCTAATTCACCACACCAGCTTGATTAAAACGCTTCTACACTGAAGCAACAGCAGTCTTCCTCGGCCCGGTTTCTCTCCCAACAACTCCCAGCTTGCACGTTTTTTGCTACTGCACAAAACTCCACCTCCCGCGAACTCAGTCGGACACTGACTTACCGACTGAGCAAAGTACATTGTCATCGAGCGAAATTTAAATTTTTTCTCTTTTTTTTTGTCTATATTTCTCTTTTAAGTTTCTTCTTATCTTTTAATCTATTATTTATATAATATGGTAAATTTTTGTAACTTATGATTTATTAATTTAAAATAGTAATATTAAAAAATACTTGAAAAATAATATTTTGAAAATTATTAGAAGAGGTTCATGATATTGTTAATTACTGGATTTTTCAGAAGATAGAAGAGAATGATTTGACAATAAATTATTATTTTATAAAATATTTTATTCAAGGATTTATAAGATTTGGTGGATCACAATACAAAACCAATTTTATAAGTTTTCAAACACAGACGATAAAATAAATTCCGGTTTCATTAATATTTTTTTGATTATTTATTATTTATTTTTATTTATGTTTCGAATTGAAGTAAAAAAATATGGCAATCCGAGGAACTTGCAAGTCTTAGCTCTCTTATAAATTGGAATAAAAGTTTGATAGGATTCATGAGCCCGAATCGTCTGCAAGCCAAATATCTGATGTACAATCTCCTCCCGGATACCTGAAAATGATTAGATTAATTAATAAATAAGTATAAATAGTTAAAATTTCCAACATTAAAAAAGTAAAAGAATCATTACCTCATTTCATGAGCCAGTAAAACGTCATCTTTGTCCTTTCCAAACTCAATTATGAAATTTTCATCAAGCTTCATGCCTCCGTTTTCCACATCGATATCCAGTTTAACCATCACGGACCCATTTCTGTAAAAAAAAAAAAAAAACACACGAAATGTACAAATTTGAGAAATTTTTTTTCTACAACTCGTAACAATAGGTCTCGTTAAAAATTACAAAATCACGGCTCGCCTTTGTCTACTACTCCCAAAACTCATCATATCTTTTCCAGCCGTCATCCTCGAAACTACCAGTAAACAATTATTCCCTAGCTTCGTCTAAAAATGACTAAACGAAAAAAAAAACTTGTAAGTCACTCACTTGACGTGATCAGGGTAAAACTGTCGATCCCAAGGTGAGAAAATGGAAGTGGACACGTAGAGCCGTTTTCCGTCGAGGCTGAGCTGGAGCATCTGGCAGGAGCCGTCTAGTCGCCGGCCCTTTATCGTTACTGGGTCAGGTTGCTTGTCCAGCTCCAAATCCTCGATCACCCGGACCTTAGAGTCGGACAAGACCGAACCACCGAGGAAAACTTGCCCTGTCAATTTTGGATTACTTCGGTCGGTTATGTCGTACTGGCGGACGTCACCGTGCAGATAGTTCGAGAAGTAGAGGTACTTGTCGTCCAAACTGACCAGGATGTCGGTGATCATACCTTGATTCAAAAAAAATCTATGGTTTAATTTTTTGAAAAAATTTTATGTTTCTGAAAATATGCAAGAGTTTTTATAAAAAGATTCTTTAATTAGATACAAAAGCATCGTCCGTTGGCCGATACAAAAATAACTTTTTTCCTCAATGGTGAATATAAACGATTTATCATCATCTTTTGTCAGAAATTTTCACCAAATCACGGAAATCTAAGGCCTTCAGCTTTATGCCAATAAGTTTTGAAAGCTTTTAGAATTGATTTTAATATACTTTAATTCAGACACAATAATTTTTTTGTACCCAAACAGACAAAAATTCAGAGAAAATTTTTATATATGACATCAGGTCAAAAGAAAAATTTTGTAAGTTAAAAAAAAATTCAATTTGTCTGAATCGTTCAGAAGTATTAGAAATAAGTCTAAGCCAATAACATTAAATTTTCTCATTTTTCAAGTCTAAAATTTAATAAAATATGAGTCCAAATTATTGTCCAAAAAATTCTACCAACCATACATTCGCGATCCCATCCAGCCGTTGACTTTTTTGGCTGGGACTTTGATGACTTTCTCGCTGCCCCAAGTGCCATCGTTCTTTTTGAAAAATCTGTATATCACAGACTGGACGGCGCAGCCGACGTAGCCCTCGCAGCTCTTGGGATCGTGGAGGAACCTCACCTCGAGCGGAGCCGCGCCTTCTTCGCCCAGGTTGATAGTCTGCAGCAGCTTTCGATCCTTCCAGGAGTAAAAGTTTAAGCTACGGCCGTAGACATCTGTACAAGGATTCAAGTTTTAAGTTTTTAAGAAAGAAATTTAAGGAAAAAATTAATTGATTCTAGATGGGTGCTAAAACTTAAACCTGAAATGAGGAAATTAGTTTATTTGAATAAGCGAATCTAAATTTTATTTCAGATGAGGTACAAGTATGAAAATTCAATTCCAAGCGATCATACTTTTAGTGTTGGATTCGGAGAGGGAAAAATAATTTTTTAATATTGTTAAATATTCTTAATGATTAGTTACCAAACCACTAGCTTGGTTAAATTCACATATATCAAGTTAAGCGTGTTTTTAATCTTGAAAAAAACCGGTGCAGGGAGATAATAGATTAAGATATTGTTATATCAATGTTCTAAATATAGATTAATCAAGTTATAAGTATTCAAAAATTATGTTATTAGAAGTAAATTTGAGTTACGAACCCCTGTAAGTTCCTGAAAAGTATTGAATTCTTTGTTAATAATAATTTGCTTTTTCTACTCGATAGTACAATTCTAGCCTGCAACACAAGTTAAGAATCTTGTGACCAGAAATTTACCGTTCAAACAAGAGAAAAGAAATTTAAGTTAAAGATACTCTCAACTGTTTCTTAAAACAAAAAAAAAAATGATGTCATTACCCACGTCACCGGGATCTTCGGAGCTGAAGCCTCGCTTGAAGACCCTGGGGACGCCCCACTCGGTAGCTATCAGGGCGTCGTGGTGGGGCTGGTACCAGAAGTCGTACCCGAACTTGGCCTTCTGGCCCTTGGTCCAGGTCCCGGTGATCTCCAGGGTCTTGCTGTCCACGCATACGAAGTCGCCGACCCCGTCGCCGTTCGGGTTCCCCAGGGTGGATATCATTATTTCCCCGGTGGGCGAGCAGTGGGACGTGTGAGGGGTCGCCACTCCGTGCTTGTGCATTTCCTCCGGCTCCAGTACCTTCGAACGCGATGGAAAAACTTAACTTTCGCAATTCGCGGGAGAGAGACGGTTGGGAAATTCTTGTTTATGTTTATCGACTGGGACTCTTTTTTTTTTAAGGTGGCATTCCTGCAGTGGCGAAATGAATGCAAATTAATTGTCGATTTCTGCTCATGTGGGAAAAATCGAATCGTGCAGATTGTAAGCGGTTGTGATGAGTTATGGTCTTTGAAAATCTGATTTATGACGGTAGATTTACAAAAAAAAATTAATTTTTTCTAAAAATCAAATTTTTGAACAATGTTACTGAAGGTTGAACATTCTAATGAAAACCATTTAGGTTCTTTGAATTTTTTTTAATAAACTGCATTAGGCTGTTTACGAGTAGATTCCAAAATCTATTCTTGATTATGAAGTATGAAATTAATCGCGTTTGAGTCAAAAAATCCACGGATATGTTGGTTTCTGTTAAAAATATTGAATTTAAAACGAGTTGTAAAATTTATAGATATAAAAACGCTGATTGCAAGAATACTTTGTTTTTATACAATGAGTTTTCGCCGATAAAATCAAGTTAAAAAATAGTATTATATTCTAAATATCATATTTTTATTATAAATATGTAATAATACTGAAAGTAAAAGCAATCAAGATTCGTGTATAGTTATATAAAAAAAAAGATCCGTATGTTACATAAAAGTAAATCATTTCGTTGGTTGAAGTTTAAAGTGCTTTCGACTTCACCGATCACTTCAGCCATATGATTCATCTGACCTTGTCAAGTACTGATAAAATTACGACGTACATCATTGAATTTTTGAAAAATTATATAATAAAAAAAATTTTCTATACCATCGCCTAGCCAAATCTTAGTAGATAAAAAATCCCAATAAAAATAGTAACACCCATTCGAAGGAAGCATTTCTAGTCTCTCCTAAACAAACACTACAAGCGCACCTTTTTGATCTTAGGTTCCCGCTCGTTGGAGACGTCGACGAAGTAAATCCGGTCGGACACGAGGCACGGAAGAACCAGGACGTCCCTCCTCTCGGGCTGTCCATGACAGCTGCTGCAGATGTTCCAGCCGCTGTGGTGCAACTCATCCCCGACCTCCCGCATCCGCAACTTATGAATGATCTGAAAAAAATTCAAAGATTTATTTTGACTCATGACCGAAAATGTTACACCACACCTTGTGTGTTTTAGAAATTAAAAAAAATTTTTTTAAACTCGTTGTGAGTAACGAAAGCGAGGGTGGGTGAATAACTGCTCAAACATTCTTTTATCTTTGTTTACTCATCACCGAGGTGTGTTAAAAAATACATATATTTTCTCGACCACTCGCATCGTTAGTCAGTCGAAGGTTTCTAGTGGTGCGGGTAACAAGTTTTGGAGGCGAGTAAAATCATGGCGAATTTGGTCGTGCTGTTGCTAACGATATCCTGCGCTTTTAGCATGGGTAAGTTTATTTATATTTTTTTATTTTATTTTTTTAAAACACGAGTGAAAAGAACTAAACTTTAAGTTTCTCTTTTGGTTGAGTGTTTTATTTAAAAAATTTATAATTTTCTTTTTATATTCATAATTGACCATAATTTTGAATTAAAAAAACGCTTTGATTGGTTCTACGTGGTTGATGTTTTTCACATATATCTAACATATCTGTTTGCGGATGTAAGTTATAATTATCGATTTCGTTCGAAAAATAATTGATTAATCTTTTAATCTTTGCGACTAATCTTTTTTTTCTTTAATTTAACGTTGAAAAAAAAAATTTTTAATTTGTGTAGATTAGAATATAATAAAATATATTCCGTTTTAAATCATTTATTGGTTGTGGAGACAAAAAATCAGGATTGATAATACTAACTGCACCGGTTCGAATCCCATTTGCACCGTTTTTGAGTTAGTGTGCAATTATTACGCTTAATCATTGCTGTTTTCATAGTAAAACATTATTTAAAAAAGCAACATGAACGTTTAGTAAGAAAGAAAAAAAATATAATCATGGTTGGTTAATGCAGGCACTATTAGGTTTTTTTTTTTTTTTTAGTTACGTTAATATCAAAAGTTTTCAATTTTATGCATATTATTTTGTTATGACAAAGAATGAATAAATTTGAAAATCTAACAAAAATCAACTCATTAATAAATAACTGAGTTATAATATTAAAAAAAAATTTTGATCGAATAATTCTGGTTTTTTATGTGAATGAAGGGGTCTAAATTGTGATCTAAGCAGGGATAAAAAAAGAAATTGAATTTTTAGTTTCATCGTTAAAATGTTACAACTGCGGAACAGGAGACAATGGCTGTTTTTCGAAACAATTACCAAACGAAGGCGAATGTGATTCTTCAGATCAACGATGTGTAAAAGTATCTGCAGGTTCGTATAATTTTTAATATTTTTGTATTAATAATAAATGAAACAAATTTATGAAAACGTCTAAAGTTTTCTAGAATTTTGCTTTTTCATGAAAAAAATAATCTAAAGCTATCACTCAAAACTTTTGAGTAATAGCTAAAGTAAAATCTATTTGATTTTTTGGAAATTGAATGATTACTTCATAAATTTTTTTGACAGAGTCTACGGCTTTAGCAGTTTAAAAACATGTTTTTATAAAATTCAAATGATTTTAATAATCCACAATTACATTTTCAGTTGAACCTACAACGGGCAAAAAGGAAATTTGGAGATCATGTTATAAAAATGAAGTTTCATGTAGCGAAGTCAAAGCTTTGACGGGATTCTCAGACAGGAAATGCCAGTGGTGTTCTAGTGATTTGTGTAATTTACACGATTGGTCGAAAAATTCAGCGTCAGCGGTTACATCAAAATTATACCTTTTTATTTTGGGACTCTTTGGATACTTACGTTTGTGAATTAAAAGTGTAACTGTATGAAGCATTCGTGTTTTCAGAAACGATGATAATAGAAGATCTATCGTATTTAAGTTTGATTAATTAAGTTAACTTTGTATAATGTACATAAATAATGTTTTTTATGTCATTAAGATTAAAAATGAAAATTTTATACTTTAAACATGAAAGTCTATTGCTAAGTTATTTCAACGTTACCATTTGTAGAAATATCAAAAAATATATTCATACTTGTTGGATATTTTATAGACGCAGCTTTTAAATCAAAATTATTTGAGAAACGTGCAGATCATATTTTTTTTCAATACTAGTTCAAAATTTTTGTTTTAAAACATTTTTTATGATTTAACTTATAAAGTGTATTTTTACTCTCATTGGGAGTAGTGAAAAAAAACATTTATGGAAAAATTTCATTCATTAAAAACTGTTATAACAGGTTGACACTGTTTTAAACGTGTTATCATGCTCCACCATACAATTAAAGTTGTAACCATGCAATTAGCAAGTTGACATCATTATCACTCGCGTTACAATGCGCTCACTCGGCGATGCATGAAAAACTTTGTGGTGCAATTTTTTAATGTTACGTAAATAATATACACGTATCGCGTTTAGCTAATCAAACACAAATATTTTCCTGCACTCACTAATCTACTGTGATCTGTATCACATGTCAAGTAATCAATCTTTTATCAATCATAATTCTCCAACTTTTCTACTTATAATTAAAAATTTTGAAAAAAAAAAAAAAAAAAAAAAAAAACTTACAAGGAGAGGACCAGACATTTGGGTCATGGATTTGGCTAAAACTTGGTATATGGGCTCCAAACTAGGCTTCAAATATGCCAAAATGAAAGTGTCAATTTCTCTGAATGGGCCTTTTAAAGTCATGTTCCCTGTACACCCCATGTTAAAAAAACAGCATTTTATCAGCATTTTTCAATAAAAAGCTGTTTTTGACCTGATTTTCAAAAAAATATTGCTCAGACCCTATTACACTTACAGAATTCTAGAACCTCGCATTTTTTTTGTCTTTCGAAGCACTCTCTGGAAAAAATTATTTGAAATTTTTTTTTTATGTATTAGACCATGTAAAATTAAGATGTTTTTCGTCATTTTTTCATTTTAAATATCTCAATTTTACGTGGTCTAATACATAAAAAAAAAAATTTCAAATAATTTTTTCTAGAGAGTACTTCGAAAAACGAAAAAAATGCGAGGTTCCGGAATTCTGTAAGTGTAATTGGGTTTGAGCAATATTTTTTTGAAAATCAGGTCAAAAACAGCTATTTATTGAAAAATGCTGATTTTTTAACATGGGGTGTAGAGGGAACATGAATTTAAAAGGCCCATTCAGAGAAACTGACACTTGAAGATTTCTTTTTGGCATATTTGGAGCCCATATATCAAGTTTTAGCCAAATCCACGACCCAAATGTCAGGTGCTCTCCTTGTTAGTATTAATTAGGTTAATTTTAAATTGTATTGTCAATTGTAAGAATTACATAAGTAAAGTTAAAAATTTAACACTTACTTTTTTTTTTACAACGAGTATTATTTTATATTTATCAATAACTAAAAAAAATTTTTTTTCAAATTTTTTATGACTTGATGTTAAATTTTTATTTTTTTAATCATCCAAAACCAAACGCATTATGCATAGCAACAGAAAAATTAAATTTCCAATCTGGCATTTGAAAACATTAAAAAAAAGACTTTCACTGTAAATTATCTCAGCCAACAGAAATGACGTAATATTTCAGATAAGACAGCCTCACAAAGTAAAAAACACATAGATAATTTTTTCGTTTACCTGGCAGTAAGTTGGACTGTCCGGGTCGACATCGACGGTCGCTAGAACGTCGGGTTTGGCCGGGTCGGTGCTGACGCAGTTAACGTACAGGATCTTCTCTTTGGGTCCGTTGAGCATCGCGAACTTTGGGCTTGGGTACCCTGGACCGCACGCCGGTCGTCCTGAAAAAATTTCATTTTCGAAGATAATGACGAACTTTATTTGCAGCTGAGAGTAATGTTTTGGCTAAATAATTTATCTCTAGTGTACTTCTTATCAGTGTTGTTCGCAATTTATTTTTGATTTATCAAAAGCATAATTTCGAACATCGTTTATTTTGCATAAAATACGGTTTTTTAATTTTTTAATGGCCTGTAATGAATGTATAGCATCAAAAATAAAATATCTCATTTAAATTAAAAAAAAAAGATCGTTTGCATGTTGTAAAACACAGACAGTTATTCATTTGAATTTGCAGGAATAACATCGGAACTAAGTTGTTGCAATATAACATACGACAATTTTTTCAGTAGAGTAATTAGCCACAATGAACATTTTCCTCGTTCAATAAAACTCATTTACATTTATCGTGAATTGTGAAATAGTTTATTTCGACCTAAATAAACCAAAATACTTGTAAATGAATACACCAAAAATTTTTAAAAATCTAAATGAAAGTATAGTCAAGAACTAATGAAAATAAAAAAATTAACATATAACTGATAAGTTGTAAGTTACCTTAATTTTTAAAACATACTGATAAGTTGTATTGGAATTTACATATCACACTACTTTGTCTTAAGCTTAATGCGGGAGTGGTCGAAAAGTAACTTCTTTAGAACCACTCCTTTATGAGATGGAATGTGATCCTTAGCTTCTTAGGTAATGTTGCACCTCATGAGCTAAACTTTAGCCAATGCACGTGAAAAACCACCGTATATTAAATTACGCGTTACTTAATTTTATTTTTTACGTCAATTACTGTCAACATTCAATGTTAAATGTGCTGTTAAATCTTGTAATTCATTAAAAAACCTGGGGAATCTTTAAAAAATTATAATGCATCTTTTAATTTAAAATTTTTCAAATAATGATTTCATTTTTTATTGTTTTCAAAGAAAAAACTATTTAATACTCTAAAACGTGAGCCTATAGCAGTACTTTGACAACAATCATCTCACTTAAAATCAACAAAATCAAAATTCACTGAACTTACTTTGGCAAGCCATGTCGCTGGGTCGAGATAGGTGGGTATGAGTTACACCGGTGCGGTCGCAGAGACGACTGAGCGCTCCGGCGATGCTGCAGTTGCGTGCAAGCCGCGCCGGTCGCGCTGATACCATCGGGGGCTGTGCCATTGACCTTGGATTCACAAAACCCGCACGCCGCAACTATACTTAGCCCGATTCTCGATTTCGTTTAGTGTGGAAGTTGATTAATGCAGTGTCACGCGAACGACTGAAAATTAATTTTTTCCCGTCAGCTTCATTAACGATTTTATGAATCGTTAAGTCTGTATTGGATCTTTGATTGTAGTTTCTATACGCGGTATCTATTCAAATTTTAATAAAACAAAAGGTCTTGAGAATTTTTTAGTCATAGAGAAGATATGAGAATTGTTTTAAAAAGACTGCCTGAGTAAAAAAATTTAATTTTTAATTAAAATTAAAAAAAAAAAGAAGATTTATTGTTGATTTTTTGAAAAAGTATGCAGCTTTCATTTGAATAAAATAAGGGTTTTATTTGAAATTTTTGTTTATTTGAAAAATTGATTTTATCAAATCGTATATATAATAAACCTTATAATATTCTTTACTATTTTGGGGTGAAAGTCATCAAAAAAATCTACATAAGATATAAAAAAAAAGGGTTCGAAGAAAAAAATATTAGATTGATAGTAGTTATTCGTTTATTGTTTCATCGCCAATAAGAACTACAAAATTTTTTTAATTTTTGATGAGATCTTTCATTAAAGTTATAATAAAATCTCTTTGATATATAATTCAAGAATAAGAAAGTATGATAGAAAAAAAATTTATTTTTGAATTTCATTCTTTTTTATGATTATTTTAAGGTTACACTTATTCTGAGCCTTTAAAGTTATTTATAAATAATTGAATACAATACAGGATTTTATTTTGTTCTTGTGCATATATTAGTTGATACATTTTTTTGATTTGACCCTAATAAATATTGAAGCGTATTAAAGGGTTTGATTAATTTTATACAGATTTTAATTTAAATTTTTAATGATTGGACCCTATAATAATTTTTTTTTTTATACGTTACGATTGATTGTCTCGTTTTTGATAAATGTTGCTTTTCATTTTTATTTACATTGATAAAATGTTGTATTTGCGTTAAATACATTTGGATTTTAAAAATAAGCGCTAGGATTATGAATAACATTATTTATTTTTTAGTGATCCGCATTCGTTCGCCGCGATAATTCACTTTACAAATCTCGCAGACACTGATTGTTCCCTTCCGTTGCAACGTTTTACATTGTTCCTCAAGCCAAAAAGAAATTAAACTTGAATAATGCTTACTGTGATTTTAAATCACTAACGGGAATTCATGCTAATAAAATTCTTATAATATGATATATATTTAATATTTTTTAATTCGACGCTTATTTTATTAAATTTTTCGCAGTAAATATGAAGGTTTTTACAAAATGTCATATTGCTAAGTTTTATTAAATCTAGCTTTTGATACAAAGGTGTATCTTTAGAATTTCAGAGTTGTAAGCTTACAGTTAATATAATATAGGTAAAAAAGTTAACAATTAAATTATTCTTTTTTTTTCAATACAACTGTCAAATTCACAAAATTCAATTCACTTGTTTATAATAGTTTAATACAACTATAAAATTTTTAAAAATTATTTGTATAATTGATATTGTAAGATATTCACACTCAAGCTAAACATTTCAATAATACTAATTTATCAAGACACACACTTATTAAAATAGCACCATAAATCATTTTTAATATAAAGAGTTGTATAATCTATGATCAACATTTTTTTTCAAAAATAATCGAATTTAAATTTTCATGTTTGGTTCTTGAGATATAATTTTTGAAAGATAGGAGCTTTTATAAGTTTAATTCGTATAATTCTAAGCTACATGAGAAGTTTTTTAATTCAGCCTCATTCGGTGAAGCATAGAATAAAAAACCTTCGTCCATCTTCAAATTAGATTCGTCGTAATATCTTATGTTAAAATATTTTTATAAAAATCACGACAATAAAGTTACAAGTCGAATAAACATCGTTTCTTCTCTCAGACTTAGAATAAAGGTTAGGCCCTATACAGACAAAAAAAAACTATTTCTTTAGTACCTGTACTAAATAATCCTGGTTCACCTTATGGGCAACTTGATCTTGGTTTTTTTGACGCGATCCAGGTTCCTGATGAGCTCGCAAGGTTTGAGTTGGCTCTTCATAGCGTTGAGCTTGATCAGCCTGGTCTTGGCGGCCGAGGCCCGGGCTGTTATGTCGTCCAGGCCCGCCTCGATCCTGTCCAGGCTGTCGCTCATGTTGGCCAGTAAGTCCATCAGGAGGCTGGATCGCGGCTTTTCTTCCTGGACCAGGACCAAGCGACGGGCCAGGACTCCTAGAAAGATCAAAGCCAGGAGCAAGGTCAACGCGAGCAGGCCCTTTTGTATCAAGAGCACCGAAGATATGATCGACATCCTACGAATGTCATTTTTTCTTTCGCTATCTAGTATTATGCCTACTGTTATTATTATTGTTTGAGTTCAATTGCTTTGAGTTTTTGAGCCGTTTTTGGCAAAGGCGTGGGGCTTCGCTAGAGAGTTGAGCATCGCAATAATTTATTAAGACTTAGGCTTTCGTGGGGTATCACGGTTTAGAATAATTTTAGAATTTACGACATGTGCTTGGGGGGCTAAATTTACAACATTTTTGTGGGTCGCTACGCTGCTTCATAAAACGCTCGTAATACATAAGTACGAATAACGCCACGAACTGAATTCGAGATTTTCCAGAATAAATCTTATGTGGCGTCCATACCGAACTCAGCTTTTTTCCGGGCTCTAGTCTCGACGAAAGCTGGTGGCTCTAGCGGTCATCTTTTTTACCTGACGTACCTTGGAAGTTGGCTTTGGTCTATCATTGCACCAGCCCCGACGATGTGTCCGAGTCGCATTATCTTGACTTTTTGCTACTTCGGCGGTTCCCCTTTGTCCGAGTCCAGGAATGTCAACTCCCCTGCGCGGCAACAGAAAAAACGGTATTTGTTAATTATTTTGGGTTTTGCGGCTTTGGGAATGTGCGAGGGAGCGAACGAAACTTGTTTTTGATTTATCAATTACGTATTTATAATAAAAGGATGATTTTTCATTTGTTTGGTTGCAATTTGGATTAAGAAAATTACAGTTACAGGTTTTATTTTACAATTATTATAAACTATAAAAAGTCGAGTCAAAGTGTACGGCAATAATAGGTTTAAAATTCATTATAAAACTTTGAAAAATTAAATCAAAATTAATATTAACCTGTTGATCAAATTAAAATTAATCTTCAAAATTTATACTCATTTTATTTGATCATTGATTTGGTAACTGTAATGTAAAATATTCCGTATTACTGGAATATCTTGCGTTTCTGCTTTGTTTATGCTGCAATTTTTTGTGATAATGAGTATGAGTAACTTGAAAAGTGATAATTGAAAAAATAGAAAAAACTGATTGTGCAAATTGACCGTGAACGGTACTTTATCCCGGAAATCCTGTATTTTTTCTTTGTATATGCATTGTAAGGATTTTAAATGTATTTAATTTTAAAAAACTACAAGTTCATTTTGCAAAAAAAAAACAATTCTCAACAAAATATATTTTTTTTTAAATTATGAATTTAAGTACGACGGCAAACAAAGAAACTATTTTTATTTCTGAAAAGAAAAAAAAAACCACCAAAAATATGCTACACTTTTTCGTACACTTTAATGTGAGTCATGTCCGGATGAATCCGGAATATAAAGAAGAGTTGGGTAACATATGGTTGTTTGAGATCGTGTTACCCAGCATGCGCGAAAAATAAGCTACACATACGAAGTAGATAACTTTCAACGAGTATCAGAAAAATTAAAAACTATTCTTTGTTGAAGTTTTTCATAGGTTGTTATGCAAGTGTAGGCTAGCGCTATCGATTGAACTTTGAAAAAAAAATTTTCAAGGAGACTAAAAATCAATCCATAAAGTCAACTTTGCCTTTGATAAACTATTTTCCTGAACCAATATTTTAAACTGCTAATTGAGCTTATTAAATAAAATAGTATGTTTACTTATATTATAATCTTAGCATCACAATGTTTATCCGCGTTTAAGTATAAGTATTTATGTACGAAAACATCTTTAAACCAATGTAAAAAAAAACATGCACTTGAAAATAAATAAAACATTTTTTCATACTATTAATTATTTTTTGTCCATTTTTTAGAAAAACAGAAAAATGAAAAATCGAAGAATCTGCCAAAAAACAAAGTCAACATATCGAAATTCGATACCTCATATAAAAAGCCTGCTGAGAAATTAAAAAAAAAAGTACACTGCAAATTTATAACTTGTCCCTTTTTTGAAACAATTCTCTGATTTCTTGCAATTAGTAAACAGTCTCAACTGACTGTTCTCGTTCAAAGTATCAACGTGCTAATCAAATAACAAAAAAAAAAAAAAAAAAAAACACTGTAAGATTAGGCAACGCCTAATGTGTATCAACATTCCGTCAATCAAGAAAATCGATTTCTTATTCAATATTCACATCAACTCACTATATACACCAGTTTTGTTATGGTTTAGAAAAAAATAATAACATAGAGTCACAAAAAAAATGGCGGTTGGACCCCCAAAACAAACTCACCCTATTCCGAGATAAACACCCCTGGTAGGTGCGATACTTGTTGCGAGGCCTCGCGCGAGAGATGACGAGTGCGGTGCTGGTGCTGAACCAAAACTAAAAACTACACGGGGGGAGTCGAAATGTGCAGTCGAGGCTCTTAGGCGCGGTCCCCTGTCAGCATCCAGCTCAGCTGTAGCCCCCGGCCTTTGGCGAATAAACGTCTCAGGGGGTGCACGCGCGGGGGTTATTTTACACGCGAGTATTTTATCGGGGGTAGGAAAATGTGCGTACACGCAGCAACGGATTAAGTATTCAATTATGATTCTTATCAATTTTAAAAATTTTTTAGTCGAAATGTTCTTGAATATTAGTAATTATGAAGTTCCGTAAATAAGTTTAAAAATCAGGTAAAAAGGTAAAAGTTTTGTTGAGAAGTTTTATTTTCAAAATTTGAACTATCAACAATAGTTTACTTTAATTTTAGAAACAAGTAATTATCAAAAAAAAAAAATTTTAGTTTTTTGAAAAATTCTTATTGCTAAAATAAAATAAAATAAAAACAATAACAGAATTTATTTAAATTTTTTAAAGTGGTTAATTTAGATGCTGTAACAGCAATATCATCAACTATGTATTTTGTTATTAAAATGTTACAATGGAAAAAAATTTTTTAATAAAATAAATTTTTACTGATACAAATTTTAAATTAATAATATAATAATTTTATATGTATATCGGACGTTAAATAAATACCATATCAATTAATCGATCATTAAAAATTTTGGAGCGAATGGAATCCTCAAAGCCTTAGGGTTTTTATTAAGTTTGTTATACGTTCTATATGAAAGATTTGTATAATAAGTATAATAAGTCAAAACATCAATTTAAGAAATTAACAATCATAACAACTGGATGGTCGTGTACAATACGCACGTTTATTACAGTCACGAGAAAATCCCGAGATCCTGGCAAAGAGATGCGCCTGCGTACAGGCTGATCGATAAACGTCGATGTATGTTTTTCCGAGTCTCGCAATGCGCGGGAAATATTATGTATGGCTAAATTTTTCCACTTACTTTTTTTATGACTTGATTGGTTGTGTTTAAAGCAGTTATAGATTTTTTCAAGAATGATCAAAGACTAAATTTTTTAACAATATAGTTTCAATTCAAGTTTTATCCAAATGTAACGCACTTTTTCTGTTTTTGAATATTCATTAAAATTTTTTTTACTTTTGAATGTAGTAAACAAAGTAAATAACCATAAATTTTAAGCAATTCACAAATTACTTCGTAAAAAAGTAAAAAATTGTACCAAAACTTATAATAGAAAGCTTTTTTGATTATTTTATTTACTCGGGAATAAAATAGAACTATTTGGTTCTTTAGTTGTACACTATATTTTTTTAATCATTAAAGAAGGTTATAAAAAAAACAACATTTTAATGAAATAATTTAATTTAATTTTCACACACAATAAATTATTTTTTCAAGAGACCGTAACACTATTTAAAATTCTTAAACGTTAAAATTTTTTCCACACTGCTAAAGCGGAATGTGAACACGAATCGATAGTTGGCGGCGTTTCACTATCGCTAATGATACATTGCCAATATCCAACAATATTTTTGCGATAATGTTGATTTTTCCAGTACGGTTTCAAAAAGTTTATCTTCAATCAGTTCAAAGTACTTTACTTACTATTTTATACCTTTATCATACCTTTTTTCAATCAACATTAACATTATTTTTAGAATTCATTTACAAGTTACTTTTTTTTCTACTGTTTTTTCCTGATGCAATTTTACAATTTTAGATGAAAAAAAAAATATATATATATAATAATTCTAAGATGACTTTTTTAAGTTTTTTTATTTAATGATGTAGTCATTTCGACTTCGTAAACTGGAACTTCCTTGTAAGATCTCTTCTCTGGGACAAATCTAAAATTATAATATCAATTCTGTAAATTTATATTAATAGAGTAATTCATTTTTTTAAATAACTTATCAGTTTCTAAAAAATATATTAAAAGAAAATGTTTTTGCAAAGAATTTTCACTAAACAAAACTCAGAGAAAAATTTAAATTGCGTACCTTCGGACTACGGGAGAAACATGATCAGGATCGACTTTCGATAAGTCAGTTTCTCCAACCATAAAACTCACAACGCCTCCCACGATAACGACTATGAGACTTCCGATGAAGGTAAAGTACAAAACCGATATACGGTACAATACCAATGGTTCATCCTCATATTGCAGCGCCTGATTGTTAATTACACTGGCAGATTGATTAGTCCAGGTCTGATTAACCGACGCCGGACAACCTTCGATGGACATTGGAAGAGGACGAGATCGAATTTTTCCTTGCATCGTATAATACTGAGATCCACCAACGATCCAAGCCATAATGAAAAACGACACTAAAGCTCCGGCCATCGCACCCTTTTTGCCGATCCAGGGTAAGAGCATACCAGCCAGGAATAGTCCAAGAAGGGTCCCTTCAGCTACGCTTCCCAAACCAATGGCCATTTCGAAAATCGTACCCAGTCTTTCGATTACGAATATCAGGCAGATCGTGATGAGTCCTACGGTGACGGATATAACCTGATGAATATTACATGATCGTATTCAGTGTATAACCATCTTGAACTTGTTCTTCTTCACAAACCTTCATTATTCTTGCTGCAAGGGCGTCTTTACGCGGGCTTTCCTGAATCCTCGAGTCGATAAAAGTATCGTAAATGACTCCTGAGAGGGTGTTCATGCTGGCACTCATGGTGGACAGTGCAGAACTCGCTAGACCAGCGAGGAAAATACCCGGCAGTCCTGATACCTGACCAGCTACATCCATGACATAAAACCTTCAATAAATAAATAATTATAAAGTTTTCAATGAAACTATGTATGAATAGTTAAAGGAAAAGAGCCTTACGGAAGTATTTGGTCTGGACGCTTTATCATCTGCTTGAAAACAATTAGTTTTTAGATTTGTAATAATAATGGTAAGTTATGTTCATTATGCTCACCTTGGCACTGCGTGGATCACAGTCGTGATATTTTGCATACATCAATATTCCCGTGAAGACACAACACAGTTGGATCAGACCCCAACCGACAGACGTTATGAAGATTGCTCTAAAAGATTTACAAAACATGGGTTTATATGGATCAATGGGTTTTTTTGTGTTTCTATTTTACTTTTTCATATCGGATTCTTTCTTGATTGCCAAATATCGTTGGATAAACTTTTGGCCCAATCCTAGTCGACTGTAAATAGCAAATGTGAAACCAATGGCTAGTGCCCAAAATGTATGCCCATTAGTCATGTTTGGTTCGAAACTGAAAATTTGTCAAATGTTACGTGGCATCAGAATTATTAACCAGAAATAAACTTAGTGATATTTCTAATCTAAGATAAGATTAAATTCAAAAATTAGCTATTAACTCAAAAATTTTAATGCGGCCTCCTTGATCAGCGATTTTCCACATTGTCGAAATACTGCCAACCGATAAAACTCCTAGAGTTAAAACAGCAATCATGCCGCCAATGGTGAATATAAATTGTATAGTGTCGGTCCATACCACTGCTTTGACACCGCCCTATAAAATACTCAGTTTCATGAACAGGTATCAAATGTTTTTAAAATATTAATTCAAATTACCATGCTTGTATATGTAATACATATTAAACATAATACTGGAGTGACACCGTGAACGCCAAAGCCAGTAACTTGGGAAAAAGCAATTGCAGGGACATAAACTACAACTGGAATGAATAAAAGAAGGGAAATGATGTACAGTACCGAACTAAAAGTTCTTATTCTTTTAGAAAATCTTAGTTCCAAATATTCAAAACAGCTAGAAATTTGCATCCTGTGAAAAACTGGCATCGTTACATAAGAAGATCCCAATGCTATGATACAACATGATAT
This sequence comes from Encarsia formosa, assembly GCA_038277355.1. Lineage (NCBI taxonomy): Eukaryota > Metazoa > Arthropoda > Insecta > Hymenoptera > Aphelinidae > Encarsia > Encarsia formosa. The sequence continues at coordinate 6,653,656 of CM076187.1, forward strand.
AATTGTCACGTAGTATTGACTTCCGTATTGGTAAACTTCGGTTGGTACTCCTAAAAATGTGATACCTGACAAAAAACTAGCAAACAAAAAATTTAATTATACAAAAAAAGAAAACAAATTTTTTAAAAACTTTGTAATAATTCTCTGTCTGAGTCTAAAAAAATAGCATTTACTTAAATAATTTGAAAACTTTATAAAAAATATTTTCAAGATATTTAAATAAATTTAAATTTTATCGTATCAATTAAATAATGCATTTTACCTGGCAAGGATACTCACTGCGACCGGGAAGTAGTGCATAGATTTTCCACCGTACAAGTATTCGGACGCGCTGTTTTGTTTACTAAAAAATCCAAAATAAACTCCCACTAAAAGACTCAGCCCTAAAAGTCCAGTGAACATGCAGTAATCCAGCCACCCGAAAACCAATCGTCCAATATTTTGATCAGAACTCAAATTCATTTCACTAACGTTCGCGTTCATCTTTCAAAACTTAAATAAACTGGTAAATTTGAAATCGAAAGGTTCTTCGACAAAATATGAAAATAAGATATGCCGTGACTGGGAAAACTTTAGAAAAAAAGCGGCGGGGCCGAGAAATTTTTTTCTTCATGAATCGAGAAAAATGTGTAATGCATCATACGTGTAATCATCGACTGCTGTATATCATCATGTGTTCAAATAAGATTCACACAGTTGTCGCAATGATAAATGCTGAGTAGAAACAAAATTTAATGTTTGCATACGAAGTGACGTAACTTTAATTAAGGTTTTTTAATTTTTTAAAATTTGAAGATTTTAAAAGAAGCTTACGGGTACGTTTGTTCAGTCTCAATGCGATAAAATAATCCAAAGTATTAAATATTTCTCATAATTAATTGAATCGGCACTAGCCGCACTTCCGCGACAGTAACAAGATAATTCGTAAATCTTGAGTCAGGTTGATGACAAATTTGAGTTTTCACAGCTTTTATAGCCGATTAATGTCCACAGACGAATATTTGTGGAAAATCAAAAAAAAAAAAAAAAAAATTATTTAATCTGGTTTTTTTCTGTCTAATTCATTTATGTCTTATTCGTTTATGATAACTTTTTATCGAACTGAAATTCATAATTTTTTATTACAAGGAATTTCTGAATAATTTAAAATCGCAAAAAAATAAATTTCAATAAAAGTACTTGCGTATCAAATTTTTGTTCACAGCTGAGTCGATTTTTTTTTTCGAGTAACAAGGTCAGTATTCTGGTTATTATTTTTATATAATTTATCCAAGACAAGGGGAACAATAAAATATTTTATTTTTAACTTTGGTATCTTAATCTGTTTTAATATTTGTTATTAAGCACATTTTGCGCGGAATATTTTTTAAATACCATATGAAACGCAGAATATTCAAGTGAATAAACTATTTTTAAAGAAATAAACTATTTCAAAAAACCGGAACTGTCATAAGTCGACAAAAAGTAAAAGTTTTTTTTTCATGCAGAAACAAACTGGCACATAAAGGCAGAATAAAAATTCTAACTTATGTGATGAAAAAAAATAATAATAATAATAATATTAACAATTGAATGCAAACTTTGTGAAAGGTGGAAGGTATCGATAATTGATTAATAACTTATTTTTTAGCTTTATTTAAAATTAGAAGAAAATACATATTTCATTAGATATCTTTTAATGCTTTAATAAGCATTGGATTAATTTAGTTAAATATTTGATAGGGGAGACTGAGGCAAAAAACTAATATAAAAAAGTTTTTTTTAATAATGTAGTATAACATTATATTTGAGAAATTTCACACATTTTTTATTAACACAGTTATGACTGGCTGTCACAGTATAAAAAAAATTATTATCACATCTAAAAGTAATGACTGCATCTTGTATATTTTATTTTTGAAATAAAATATATACCTTAGTATAAAAATTTACATATCTTTTTTACTATCTAACTTAAATTTATCTAGTTTGGAATAATTAATTATTTAAAAAAAATTAAAGTAGCTTATTTTTTTTTTTTTTTACTAGCTAGAGCAACCAAATACTAAACATCATTGTTTCAACTTCTGTTGCGAGACTTCATTTAAAGGTACTTCTGCGTATTGTTTTTTTGGTAAAAGCCTGAAACATTACAATAATACAGTTTTTTTAATTCAAAAATTCTTATCATAAAAAGTAATTTTAAACAAACAAAATATTGGGATACTTGATACTTGAAAAAGAACCATACCTTCTAACAATTGGTACAAAATGCCTAGGATCAACTTTTTTTGGATCTGATTCTCCAAGTATCACACTCGTGATCAATCCAATAACCACGGTTAGTAAAGTTCCAATCATAATAAGATAAAGAAAAGAAATTCGGTAAAGCATCATAGGCTGCTCATCTTCAGGTATTTCAGGTATCTGAGAGCTGTTTTTCATAGTTTCGTTTAATGGATAAGGACAATTTTCCACCGAAATTGGCAGGGAAGGATTAGGTAAGTGTTTCTTGTATATGTGCCACTGAATTCCAATCAAGATCCACGCCATAACGACGATTGTAACGAAGCATCCAACAACTGCTCCCTTCTTACCAGCCCAAGGAAAGAACAATCCGAGAATGAAAAGCCCGAGAAGAGGTCCGTCGACTATGCTACTCAGACTACTGGCCATCTCGAAAATTGTCCCCAGATGCTCGATAACAAATATCAGAGCAATGACTATCAAACCGATTATTACAGAGATTACCTACAAAACAAAATCACTTTGTTTGACTCTGTTGATCAACTATTAAATAGTTGCTTATATTCTTTACCTTCATTATGCTAGCTGATTTGGCATCTTTGTTTGGACCTTCTGGAATCCATCTGTCAACAAAGTCCTCGTATATGATACCTGATGTGGTGTTAAGACTAGCACTCATCGTGGACAAGGCAGAACTGACAAGACCAGCTAGAAAAAGTCCTGGAAGACCGTAAATATGTCCAGCTACATCCAAGACATAAAACTAACACGATAATAATAATTATAAACAAATATTTCTACGCCGATAATTAAGGTAGTTTTCATACGTACCGGTATTGTCTGGTCTTTTCGCTCCACAAGCTGAAGAAAAATTATAATTGATAATAAATTTTTTTTTTTAATAATTGAATAAAATATCTGGTTTTGTGCGATGAAGATGTTAAAACTAACCTTAGCTGTCATGGGATCACAGTCATGGTATTTTGCGTAAACCAAAAGTCCAGTTAGTGCACAACAGATCATCAGTGATATCCATCCGATTGCCTGAAGAAGTATAGCTCTAATAATTTAGTTTCAATACAAACTATTAGTTTATTTGAAAAATTTGTTTAGCTTAAAACATTATTAGTTGACTGAAATTACTTTTTACAATCTCTTTCTTTTTCGATGGACAAGAATCTTTGGATGAATTTTTGTCCAACGGTGAACCGGCTGACGTACAAAAAGAAAGTTCCAATTGACATGGCCCAAACCGTATTTCGTGAAAATAAACTAGGATTCAGGCTAAAAGTAAAAAAATGAAATCATCAAAACTTAATCAGCTTTAACTAGAAATAAATACTGTCTGAATGAAGGCATACTCAAAAATGTCTAATCTTTTGCCTTCAATTGCGATTTTCCAGACTTCAGACAATCCGCCAACAGCGTTAATTCCTATTACTATGATGGCGAAAACTCCTCCAAGTGTAAATACGAATTGAATTGTATCGGTCCAGACCACTGCTTTCACTCCACCCTAGAAATAAGTAATTTTTTTTTGTCAAAACCGGTTAAAAGATTTTGCCAAGAATTTAAAACTCTTACCATCGTTGTGTATGTTATGCAAACAATACTGAAAAATGCTGAAATCAAGTGAACACTGTAGCCTGTGACCTGGGCAAAGGCGAGTGAAGGTACATAAACTACAATGGGTATGTACATCAAAAGCGATATGATGTAAAAAGAAGATGCCAAGGTTCGAATATTTTTTGAAAATCGTAACTCCAAGTACTCATAACTGCTGGAAACCTGAAGGTCGTAGAATATAGGGATGCAAATGTAAGCTGTAGCGGCGCAGCTTAGAGCGGCTGGAATCGTGGATATTAAAATATTTGCACCGTGAAAGTAAACCTCCGTGGGTATTCCTAGGAACGTTATACCTGACAACAAACTTTTTTTAAACTCGTTATTAAATCTGACGAAAAGTTAAATTTCAATTAATAAATTCAATTAAAATCAAATTAATTGAACTTATCGAGGAATTTATCGTACCTTGCAAGGATACTGACTGCAACAGGAACGTACGCCATTGATTTTCCACCATACAAGTATTCATTTGCACTGTCTTGTTTGCTACATACTCCAAAATAAATACCAACTAAAAGACTTACACCAAGCAATACACCGAAAAGTGCATAATCACTCCACCCAAAAGTCAGTTTAAATATTTCTTTTGATGCGTTTTCTGTTACGTTCAGTAGTCCAGACATCTTGAATTTGAATCCGGATTAGGTAAGTATTATAAAAAATTGTAGTTCGAATTCGATGAAGTGGCTTCTGAAAAATGAAACGATACTGTGTAGTCAAGAATCACCTTGGTGAAGTACAGAAAAAAAATGTTCAATTAAAGCTTTTGTAATCTTTCGTTTACCTTCAAGATAGCAATGAGATTATTTACCAATAGATTTCTGAATTCGAAAAGATTCTTGAAAGATTTATTAATTGTTTACCGAAAAACTATTAAATGATATGTTATCATTATTCAAAGTATGTATTAACTGGTATACGCTCTAACTGCAGATTTTCTCTTAAACGATGGAAAATTAATATAATTAGGCTTATCGATACACGTGTTAATCAATAATCACTCTATAAAGATTAGAATATTTTATTTCAACAAAATTACTGTCTTGGTATCAAAAATAAAATAGCCAGCAGCATTTTATGAAAAAAAAATAGTCAAATTCTTGATTTTTCAATATCTTCTAACTACTCATTCGATCCTAAAAATGTTCATTAAAAAAAATATTATCTTGCATTAATTTAAAATACTGTTCAAAGTTCAAATTTATTACAAAAAGTCTCGTCATTTACAAACAAATAAACATTTAATTATTATTAGCTGAATATTATTGCATGATGAATAATTTATCATATAAATGAGTTCCTGGAAACATTTTGAAACTATTTAGTTACTATAAATGCAATGATGACATAATGATTAACATAAAATGAACAACATCTACCGTGGTTAAGAAATACTTAGTTTCATGATTAATGAAAAAAATAAATGCACATACATACACCAGATTTTGAGGGGACCTAATTTTTAAATAATCTGCATAGTCATCACCATAGTCGTAGATAAAGCTGATATTAATTTTTACGGAAGAGTCCAACCAAAACTTTAATAGAACTTTTTGTTATTCTAAAACTTTTTTTTAGCAAGGAAAAACTGAATTCTTATAATTGTATTTTTCACGTTTTATTAAACAATCAATACAAAAAGAATCTCCGGGGTACAAACGCATTTCCAAAATCAAATAAAAAATTCTTCGTCTTTCATCTGAAATTAAATATAAATTGTAGAAATTCAAAAATTTTGAATAGATATATTTATGAATAAATAAATTAACATCCAGATAGTTTTTTAAATAAGATCAAATCAATGAATAAAAATAAAAAAATAAAAAAAATACAAGAAAACATGTACAGCATCTTTTAAAATATGAATAGACTAAAGAACTGTTATGTTTCCACTGTGTCCAAAGTTACAAATCCTAGGTGTTTTGACATACAAAAATTTTTTATCAGATATTTTTAGATACAGAAATCAAATAATCCATAACTATGATCAGAAATAAGCCTATACAAAAAAATATATATAACATGATCCGTAATCGATAAAATGCAAGGTAATGAACGATTGCCTTATCAATATTTGTACGTTTTCAAAGCTATTTTAAGAAGTAAAATATGAGTATTTATATAATTTTTTCAGTTTTCCAACACATTAATGTTTCATGAAAGTTTTCATGATAATATGTTAAGTAGATTTTTAAGTGAAAATAAATTTAATGACAAACAAAAACCTCATGGTGGTTGATAGCCCGCCGCCGGTCATTTTTGGAACTCGCATTGTTCTTGGCAGGCATATAAATGTCATCAGCAAAAAAAAAAAAAAAAAAAAAAAAAATCAAAAGCATAATGAAAAAGCTATTGAATAAATACAATTAATAAACATGATTTTTCAGATTTTTATTTGATTACACAATTACAACTTAAAAAAATAAGAGAAAAATATACTGTACTAAATGAGAGATACATTATAGAATGAAAAATAATTTAATAATAAATAATGACTTATTTTTATTTGAACTATAAATAATTTTTTTTATCCTTTCTTACAAATTACTAAGACTTTATCGAACGTAACAGGGCATTCTAAATTACATTTAGTGCCTCCCCCCCCCCCCCCTAAAATGAAAAAAAATTTCTATTTTACATTACTAAATTGAGAACTATTGAAAACTTTAGTCTATCTACATCTGACTTTTAAAAATAATTCATAAACACATTTTAAGTCTGATTGGTCAAACATAAAAATTTCAACTAAAAGTATATCAGATCTTCATTGACAAAAAGCCCAACTCCTTCTAGTGCATGATTTGGATGATTTTTTTATCCGTTACAACTTCCTGGGAGAATATCGGTACCTCCTTGTCGTTGAGGTCGGCGTTGAGCATGTCTATCATTGGCACTTCTATGTACTTCTTCCTCGAAAGAAATCTAAAATCCAAATAAAACCCATAAAAATATATATCATCCTCGCGACAAAAATAATTTAAATTCTGTGATCTTACCTGTGCATCATCGGGGTAATCAGGTTAGGATTGATCTTGGATATATCGGTTTCTCTCAGGTACAAGCTCGTCGCGGCGCCTGTTAGTATGGCAACGAGCGCGCCTATGAGATGAAAGTGCAGCATCGAGATTCTGAACAGGAAGAATACGTCCTGCTGCTCCGGGACGTCGCAAGGCTCGTAAGGTTCGGGTTTAACCGGACATTTTTCCGTGGACGTCGGAAGGGTATTGTGCCTGATGTTGCCGTGGAAGACGTGCCACTGGTTGCCGATCACCAGCCAGTGCATTACGACCAGGGCGACGATGCCCCCGGTCAGGGCGCCCCTGCGGCCTATCCACGGGAACATCACCCCCATGATGAAGAGCCCGATCAACGGTCCCTCGTAGGCGCTCCTCAGACTTATGGATACCTCGAACACCGTCCCGAGGTGGCCCAGCATGAATGTCAGGAGCATGCAGATCAGGCCCACTATAACTGAGGTCACCTGAAAGTGTACCCGAAGCAAGGTCAGTAAATGCACTTTTTGAGTTTTTTGAACTCAAAGTTTTGAGTTTCGCTGATTTTATAAAACGAAAATAGTCAAAATGATCGTAAATAAACATTGAATCCAGCTTTACTCTTTGAATCCAATTTTAAGAAAATTTGCTTAAAAAAGAACTAAATACATGAAATGCAACTTCAAAAGTATGGTACTAAGAAATTTTTTTTTTACATTTTTATCAAATTAACAATTTTTCTTCCATAATTTTACCATGAAAACTTTGTGATTTTAAAAATTTTTTATGCAGAAAAGTATGTTTGGTCAACCTTCATAATGCACGTGGCTCGAGCTTCTTTATTCAGGACGCTGTCCGGTAGCCGTTGATCGATGAAATCGTCGTAAATTGTTCCCGCGAGCGTGTTAAGGGCGGAGCTCATCGTGGCGAGTCCACAACTCACGAGCCCGGCGAGAAAAAGACCGGGTAGACCGAAGAGATGACCTGCTATGTCCGTGATGTAAAAAGGCAGTATCTGGTCGCTTCTGTCCACGATCTTTCAACAAAAAAACAATGCTTACAAAAAATCTATGGTTTGATGAAGTAAGGTCATAACTATGGAAACTGATATCTTGACAAAATTTCATCAAGCCTTTGTTTAAAATTTTTCTTTGATTGCTTACCCCAGCCTTGATGGGATCACAGTCGCGGTACCAAGCGTACATGGCGAGACCAGTAAAGACGCAGATTACTTTGGTTACACTCAATCCAATCCCCAAGAGCAGCAACGACCTGGATTAGAAGTTGAGATTAGAGTTTGGAATTTAAAATTATTATGATACGTGTTATTGATACGTCACTTTCTTGCATTTTTTTCAGTTGGAATTGACAGGAACCTCTGGACGCAGTTTTGGCTGATTCCAAGGTGAGTCAAGAATATCATTGTAAAACTAATGGTCATTCCCCAAAAAGACTTGCGTACGTAAAGGCTTGGACTCCAGCTGTGAATGAAATTAATCGATTGAAAAATATTAAAAATGATGCCGCAACTGTTTCTTCTTCACGGTATTGCGTTTCACTCCATTGTTATTATTTTGTATGTATGTATGATTAATTGGATCAGTGGAGTATTCAAAATTATTTTAATTCTTATACATGCGCTGTTACAAAATTTCTGTTGATTTATTCATGAAAATCATGGTTTTCTGATTTTGAATGAAACTCTAACGACCTTTTAATATTCTTTGTTATTTAGTATTTCATAAAAATTTAAGACGAGAGATGTAGAGTGTATATTTTTCATTTTCGATTTATAAAAATTTTAATTTTAGTTTTTATAAGGTTCATGTTACCAAGACTGGTAACTTTCAAATTCTTCTGTTTAGGACTTTAATTGCAAAAATTATGAATTCATCAAAATTTCTCATTTCTATAAATTCTTCTTTTTTTTTTTTTTTTTTTTTTTTTTTTTCTCATGAATCTTTACGATGAGTTTTAAAAACTAAATTTTCGGACTCATGAGCCAAGTACTTGATTTGAAAGACTAAAATTTTATATCGGACGATTATTAGGAGAAAAATCTTTAAATTAAATGATATTCTTTTATAGTTCGTCAGTAGTTAGTCATCATCGATAGAGTAAAAAATTGAAATTTTTTAAAGGAAATCCTTGAAAATAAATTCTAACAACAATAATAATAAAAGTCAGGAAAGGTGCACGAAGGGCGCGGCAATTTCGACAATCCAATGTGCTCCGTAAAGTAGTTAAGAATTCTCAGCGAAGCGTCAATCGCGGATCGTTATCAAAATTTATGCACGACGCGAGTGTCGTGGATAACCGGGTTTTATTTCGGGTGTTTCGCGAATGATGCGACGTGATCTGCCTCCTACGATTTTTTTTTCGCGAGAAAGTGAATTGGGTGTGAAATCAGGTGGTAACTGTATCATCGAGAGACTTGTGGCGAATCGGTAATCAAAGTTGAGAAATTTTCGATGTTGGCTTACTTAAAATTGTATGTGTAATTCTCACTTTTGTGGAACGAGGTGTATGCATCGAGAAATCGAGAAAAAGTTTATAGTTTGGAAGTATTAAATAGTAGTAAAATTCGAATGAATGTACAAATAACTGCAGGTAACATGAAAATTCATGTATTTTTTTATAAAAACTTACTCTTTTACATTAAGCCAACTAAAAAATTATGCATTCTGATTATCGATATATTTAGCAAACTTCATTATACCTACTTAAAAATTTCAGTTCGATTTCCTTGCGAAGCGATATCCCAAACATTGCTCAGTCCTCCGGATTTGGAAATTCCAATAAGACAAACGGTAACAACACCTCCGGCTGTGAATAAAAATTGCACTGTGTCGGTCCATACGACAGCTTTCACTCCACCCTAAACGTATTTTATCATCTGTGAAATTATCATCGAGCAGCTGTTTGTTTTAAATATTAAATTAAAATTCGAAAAAACAATGTGTCATTTAATTTTACATGCAATAAAAAAATTAGCGTAATAAATTCACTACGTACTAAAATTTAATATCTGTAATACAAAAATTACAATCTTTTTACGATTTGAAGATACAATAAGAATATTTTATCGAAAAGTAAATTTAAAATTGTTTTCTTAAAATTTGTCAAATCATTGATTTTTTCAACTCCATTAGCATAAAAATTAGTCAGATCCTTTTCCAAAAATACTATATAATTAATTTTTTTTTATTTTTCAAGAACTAAACCTTAAATTTGAAACTTCAGCTAGTTTTGTTTCTTCAAATTTTTAATATGAAAATAAAAAAAAAATCTTACAAGACTCGTGTAGAGTATGCAGAGCAGGCATATAGCCGGTGTAATGGCGTATACGCTGTACCCGGTGACTTGGGAGAAGGCCAAAGACGGTACGTATACGACGATCGGTATGTAAGTGGTGAGCGACAGTATGTACAGGAGCGAGGCCAGGCTTCGTATTTTTCTGGAGAATCGTATCTCCAGGTACTCGTAGACGCTCGGTAGCTGGAGCTTGTAAAAAACCGGGAGAAACACGTAGCCAGTTATTGTGCACGATAAGAGCGAGGTCAGTACGAACAGCAGGTACGCCGAGCCGTGCTGGTACACCTCGGTCGGACCACCCAGCAGCGTTATTCCAGATACGTGCCTTTTTTCGAAATAAGTATATTCGTTTTACTCGAAGCTTTTGGAAAAAAAAGAAAACGTGCTAAAAGCTAGGTAGTTTAACTAAAAAAAAAAACTGGACAGTAGACCCCCAGTGAGTCTTCTTCAAGGAATTTTAGACACCAAATTCGTAGTTTTAAATTATTTATTCAAGGTAAAATTCTAACTGAAAAATCTGAGTTTCGGTTTGTGCGCATTGTAGTCTACTAGACTATCTCCCTATATTATAATCCCTTTTTTTTTTTTGCTCCGCAAAACTGAGTCCGCAAAACTTGGTCATTGTTGTGACAAAAATCTTGAAAACACGGTCAAAAGACAGTTAAATTTTGACTTTTTTTGTTCCGCAAAACTGAGTCCGCAAAACTTGCTCTGCGTCGTGAAAACTGAGTCCCTAAAACTGAGTCCTCCTTTTCGTTGTTTTAAAATATAAAATGTTACCATTAAAATTCTTTATAATTTTTATAACAATAAATTTGTTTAAAAAAAATTATTTAAAAAAATTATATTAATATAAGTTTATGCTTAAATTTACTGAAGTTAATAAATTTGATTGTTACTTTTCAATTAAAAGAAAAAATTATTAAATTCTAAAATGAAATGTACTTCTGTATAAGAATTATTAAAATTTTTTAAGAGGAATAAAAATCTAATTCTGATTTTATTCCAATTTCCATTATGTAGCAACTTGAATTTTTTTTATATTATAATCTGGTTTTTTTTATGATCCTCAAAGTTGAGTCCTCAAAATTGAAAATCAATAAAAACACGGTCAAAAGACACATAAAAAAGATACTTATGAGTTCTCAAAGTTGAGTCTACGATGGGAAAGTTGAGTCCTCCTTTTCTCAAAACGGTGCTTTTTAGATTCTCATGTAATATTTTCTATAGAAGCAGCTTGGTGTATAGAAAGATTTGAATTGTGTAAATGTAGTCATTCAGTACAACGTTTAGAAATTCATACAGAAAATCAACAAAACATAATATAGTTAAAAAATTAAATAGTTAAAAAATTGGAAAACAACTTTAGCAACTTGGTTTGAATTAAATAAAATTGATCTGTTAGAAATATTAAAAATGCCAATATACCAAATTACTATAGATTTCTAGATGATAAAACTTTTGTTAGATAGAAAAATAAAAAAAAATTTCAAACTATAGGTAGAATAAACGTTGTTTCTTCTAAAAATTCAGAGTTTTCACTTAAAATTAATATCAGATAAAGTAAAAGGTGGTACTTCTCACGAATACTTAAGAACTCATAATAAAATTATTTATAAACATATAGAGAAGGAGCTGATTAAATGGGTCTAATAGTAAATGATAAAAATGTATATGCCATTTTTGAAGAATCTATAAACTATTTAACTCCGAAAAAATTACAAGAATTTTTCGGATTATTTTTATTGTCTGAAAAAATTCTTGGTAATTTTATTTTACGGGTTAGATAAGGCGAGTCTGTGCGGAGGGTAGAGTGTAGGTAAGGTGGTTGTGGGCTGGTAGATCAGATATTAAAATTATAACTTTGGCTCTAATTAGAATTTTCATATAAAATCATATATCATTAAATAGGTCTTGAGCTCAGCAGCTTTCTAATTATGTCATTTTATGTCATTGAAATTTTTATTAAATCCTTTTTGTTATCATGAGAGGGTGCTGAACAAAGCCGTTTATCATTTTAAATTCAGCCCTTTCCCCACAAAATCATAAATCGGCTTAAACGCAATTTTGCGAGCTGGTACTATGCAGGAAGTAAGTTCATCTCAAGAAGAATCTGTAAAAAAATTTTGTATAATCCAGCCGAATAACCCTTCGTGCTTCAAAATTTTAGATAATTTTCCTCCAGTTTTTTTGCACAGCAACGAGGGGGGCAAGTTTGACAGGTTAAAAATCACGAGCGCGAAGCGCGAGTGATTTTTTGTCAAACTTGCCCCACAAAACACAGTCGGAAAATTATCGACAATTTTGAAGCACTAGGGGTATTACGACTGAAAATCGAGGCTTGCTTATACGAGATTGCAAAATTTGAAAATAATCGTGATTTTTTTATCATTTCGCTAATTACTCGAGTAGTTGCTAATTACTTGATTTTTCATCTTTAACCACCTAACATATTTTAATCTCAGCCACATTACAGACCTTACTAATTTCACTTACTTCAAATACCGCACTTAATCCCCAACTCATCTCTTACTCACTCTACCAACAAACCCTACTCACCTTATTCATTTTGGACCTGACTCATCTTAGATCTCTAGCTTAAACTGCCCACCCTGACAAGTAGGGTTGGTAGGGTTATGAATCTTTTAGTAACATAATTTGGTAAGGTTATGATGAGTAAGTAAAGTTCAAACTGAACTCTCGTGTCTAATTTTTATTGGTTTTAAGCACTTAAGTCTTTTTATTATTTTACCAAACATAGAGCTTACGTATTGTTTCGATTAATTTTTATAGTCATCAATTATAATTAGGGGGTTGGCAAGCGGAGCGAGCAGGGGGGTACCCCCCCTAGTATATTATAAACTATTAACTCTGTGCTTATACAAAGGTACGAAAAAAACAGTAAAAATAAAAAAATTAATTCCGTAAAAGCAATAGAATCTAAAAACATTAGTATCGAAAGTAGTATAAATCTTAAATTTAATGTTTTATAAAAATTATTTTCTCGTCAATTTAAAAGTTCAAATACTTCTTTTCTGACACGAAAGCATCTTAAAATAAAGCTCAAAGTAATTCTGGTATATTTCAAATATTGAAGTGTATATCTCAAGGGTCCAGCCACTTCAAGCACTTACTATGATCACACTTTTATTATTAACTGGAACTTGAAATTTTTTACTCGCTCAATCGAAACTCTAGTTATCTCCAAAAGATTTCGATAAAAATAAAAATGAAAATACGTGTGTACTGACCCGGCCAGCATACTGATCGCTATGGGTATGTACCCCATGGTTTTACCTCCAAAAAGGTACTCATTCTTGCTGTTTTGCTTACTGAAGAAACCAAAGTAAAGGCCAATGACCAAACTAACGGCTATCAAACCACCGAACAGAATGTAATCAACCGCACTGAGTGTTATTTTTTGGATCACCATGAGCGATTTAACAGTCACATTTTCCGCCATTTTTGTCAAAGCACTAAAAACTACTGTTTAATAAAAAAGAACGAGACATAGAAAAAAATTAAAAATTGATAAAAAATAAATAAACGCTGCCGCGCAGCGTCAGAACCGAAACAATACTGACAACTCTTAATCGTATCAAGATAATTCACCTGATGATTTACGCTGAAATATTTGAGTTTAAGATAAGTCGACTAGGGCTTAAATAATTTGAAGGAAAAGTACACAAAAAAGACGATAATTGTTTGTTTCATTTTTATTTTCGAGATTTTTAAATTAAGATAATAAACGTACGCCGAAGCGTATAAAATTAATACAAAAGGCTTAATGTAGAAAAAACGTTATTTACAAAGAGTAAAAAGTATCGTTATTTACAAACTTTGACACAAGTAGCTTTTTTATTTTTCTAAGACTTGAGTATTTTTAAAAAACCTTACAAACTAATTACGCTGAATATTAATCGTCAGTTCTATGCTACCTTGGGTAACAATCTTTAAAAAACCATATAAATATTTTATTTGCATCATTAGATTTGATAAAAATATCATTTAGTCTATCGCTTGGAGTAAAGTAAGTATCAAAAATAGCGCATCGTACAGTAAGTTCACTTAGTATCAAAATATATTCTTATAAACTAAACTATTTACATTGAGTTATCGTTGACGATTACCGAAAGCGATAACTGCTTATTAACAAAGAAACATCGCTTCGGCAAATAATCACATAAATGTGATTTTTAATCAGTCAATCGCTCATTCAGTCATTCTGTTACATCGTAGTCACTGTTCTGCGTTCATCCCCGTGAATTTCAGCAGAGACTTGAATAGCTAATTCCAAGTCTACCAGTGAAATAGTTTTTTTAAAACTAATAGAAAGAAAAAAATAGAAATCTAAAAAATCTGGTAACTCAAAAAATCATCAAAAAAACCATCTTACAAAAACTCACCAATCTTTTCTAAAAAAAATTGCACAATCACAAGTAAAGTTATTAAAAATTTTCATGAGATGATTTATTTTCTCTTACTCGCAAGGCACAATTACAAAAAACTAAACGCGTACATATGAGTATCCCGAGGCCACAGTGGGTCCCCGGGCTCGACATTAATTTTAATTCACTGGAGATCGCATCCCATAGCGACGAGCCTTCATTCGGCTGTTTTTCGTCGTCTCTAAAGGCTATCACAGGAACTCGGGGGATTGCGGGATTCGCTCGATCCCTCAATCCCGCGTTCCCGCGTTTGCTCCTAACCTAACCTCATTGAAAAAGCGCGAGACACGGGATCGCGGGATTGCGGGATCGAGCGAATCCCGCGATCCCGCGAGTTCTTGTGATAGCCTTAATGCCCCGTCTACACCGGCGGTTTAACCGCGTCTCGGCTTAACATTGTTTAAAGAATTTTGCAATGTTCCCGCATGGTTAAAGGATTAATTTGTACTTTAAAAATAGGAAATAATTTATAAGATTAAGATGGTTACATCTTGAACTTCGATTCCAATGGCAACATTGCAAAATTCTTTAAACAAAGCTAAGCCAAGAGGCGGTTTAACCACCAGTGTAGACCAGGCATAAACTAAACCTAATCTTAATCTAAACTCCTCGAAGTATTTCTAAAAGGGTCACCGAACCCCTTGATTACGATTATTTTTCAAAACGCTGCGTAATGAAAATATCTTCAGTGATGTAACTTACGCTGGTACCCAAGAGAGTCGGCATCAGAAGCGCGGATCAAAGTCGCTCGCGCGATCTCCCGCCCGCAGCCTTCTTCTCTCTTTTTTTTTTTTACTTTATTCTCTTTCTCTCTCGATACCCTCTTCTCTTCCCCTGGCTATCTTAAACTTAAAAGATCACTGGTTGGCGTTCGTCCCTGATTCGAGTCTGGTTTGAAAAACTAGTTCTAATCCATGCGGTCTAGGCCCACTACTCGGTATTCTTAAAACCCTACTGGATATTTACATATTTACAGGAGGCTGATTGAATTTAAAATAAAATAAAAGAGGACTATTATGTGTACGACGCGCATAATCTTTGTGGTTTTATATCTAGCGTTGACAAAGTTAAACTGTTGCTTCGTGAAAGTGCTTTGGAGCTAATTAACCAATTTATTACGCGGCAGTTTTAGCTTTTTTTTTTTGTTCAAACTCGTCGGCTCGCTCGCTTTGATCTCGCGGCTCAAAGCTGTTGCGGCATCATACTCCTTGTTTGATTCAATTTGTTGTGCCCCGCGCCCGAGTCTAACTATCCTGCAGAGATCATGCCTTCTTCGTACGTAAAACCAGATAATCATGCAATAATTAACGAGAAAAAAGTGACGTTTAAAAATAGAAAAAAATTTTTTTTTTAATCTATTATTGAATGATTATCGAGTATTTTTTTTAAATTAAAATTATGAGTATTTATTCATGTAAAGTTCACTTTGGAGCAGTTAGTTTTTTTATGATAGTCTCTATGTTCACGTATGTGTTAAAATTGAAAGAATAAAAAACAAAAATCTGAGTCGATCAAAATAACCGAAAAAAATCTATATAAAAACTTCATTCTATAAACTATTTTACTAAAATACACCTTCTATAGAAAAAACTCGTGACACTGTCTCAGATTTTTCTTTTTATTTTTTAATTCATATATCAAAACGTAATCTCAATAATTATAAGTTTTCTTCTCTCTACCTTAAACAATCAATAACAAAATATAAATATTCGATGCACGATTGTTGCCGTAACTTTCTAGTCACGTAAAAAATCATAATGATTCCACGTATTCTCGTGAATCAAGCTTGATAGATAATCCGTTCAACTCTTCTCGGTGTCCAAAACGTCACAGCGCACTAAAAAACATCGTCACACAGAGCATCACCGCCAACACAGCCTTCATCCCGTAGTTCACGTTCCCCGAGGAGGCGCTGAACAATCCGAACTTGATTCCCACGCTGCGTCTGAGGTGCGACCTCAGCACTGGGTTCTTCAGGGTGGTGGCCCCGCATTGGAGCAGAGGCTCGTCCCAGAGGGCCGAGTCCCTGGAGCCCAACTGCAGGGTGTATCCTCCGTACCAGTCGATCCCGATCCTGGCCCTTAGCCCGATGGTCGACGGCGCGTCCAGGGAGTGGGGAACGCAGTCCGAGGGCCAGCTTGACAGTCTGGGGTTGTTGAAGCTGTTACTGTCCTCGTCGTAGGCGGCACC
Organism: Encarsia formosa; assembly: GCA_038277355.1. NCBI lineage: Eukaryota > Metazoa > Arthropoda > Insecta > Hymenoptera > Aphelinidae > Encarsia > Encarsia formosa. The sequence continues at coordinate 6,670,454 of CM076187.1, forward strand.
GCAGCGCTGGGCCACGTCCACGTCCCCGACGATCATCAGGCTCTCGGCGACGTGGAGGTCGACCTCGGTCGTGCCCATCGGAACCATGGGCACCGGGGGCTTCTTGGTAGTTTCCTCGTGGCGCTGGTTACCCCGGAGCATGGCAGCGAACGACTCGGCCATGGAAGGCTGGGCCGTCTGGAGGAGATGCCGGTAGTAGTCGATCTCGTCCAGGCTTCGCTTGCTTCTCAAGATCTTCATGCTCTCGAGCCTCTCGCGAGGATGGTAAGCCGGTCTGTCCTGGTTACTCTGAGCCAACATTTTACCCAGAAATCCGAAATCGGGTTCGGGCTTTTTGGCCTGCCTCTTCGACCTCGACTGGGTGCTCTCCGGGGTGCTCTCCTGGACGTCCTCCTCGTCCTCCTCGGTGTGACGACGCGTGCGTCTGGCGGGACGCTGGACGTAGCTGCCTGCCGCGCTTATGGCGTAAAGGAAGTTGTTGCAGCGGGGGTCGGTGAAGTAGTCCCACTGACCGGTCCAGAGCTTGTCGCCTCCGTAGATCTCGAAGTGACGCCGGAGCCAAACGCCCCCCACCTGGCTTTCGCAGGCCGGGCTGATCCAAGAACCCCCCAGGAGGGCCGGCAGGGTCACTCTCTGAACCAGCAGGGGCGGGCTGTTGTCCTTTCCGCGGGCTATCAGGCCGCAAGTGGGACAGTCTTGAATCTGTGGATGAAAAAAAAAAAAAAAAAAAATTGTTTGTTTAGTGATTTTTTTTTTTTAATTCGGTAGAAGAGATGGATGATTAATACTTGAGTGACTTTTAAGATTGATGAATCGATTTTAAAAACCCGATCCATTGTGTGTGTATTCCCGTAAGTTTTAAGATCCCAATCGGTCGAAAAATTCTCGGACGAATATAGACCGATCGATAAGGATCAATAAATGTTACCGAGTCACATCAATTTGTGTGAAGGGCCACTAACTTTTTTTTCTACCTATCTGCTAATCTCATCGACGTACCAATGCGGTCTGTCATAAATTTGTTCGAGTTCGTTTAATTCAATTGAAACCGATATTCACCGTGGACTGGTATAATATTATTGAAAAAAACCCAACAAACAGTATTGATTTTGTATTTTTTTTTTTTTTTTTTTGGTGTTTTCTGACCGAGAAAATTTTCAACCGAATAACGCGCGCGCAAACAAAAAAGGAACTTTCTAATATTCGCCAGCAGCTCCTGTTACGGAGGAAAAACCCCCGCTGCGGTCATAAAATCCTCGGTGGTAAGATTTCAATGCCGGTATCTAATTTCCTGCTGCAACCCCTCGAGAAAAAAAATCCATCTGCGCGCGAGCTCTCTTTTTACATTTTCTCAAGGAGGAAAAATTCCCGAAACACACATACGTCCCAGAAGTTTCCCACATGCTCCGAAAAATCTGTTGGTAAGTATCATTTTTCAACTTCCAACTAATTTCACTCATGTATGTACACCACAAAATATATATTCGAAAGAGTTCTAACCGTGTCGCTTCTCAGGAGCGGAGTGGCCTGGAGGGAGGTGGCCCGGTGCATCTTCTTGGCGGAGAGTTCCCTGGGCAGTCCTCCGAGGAAGAGCTGGACCTTGAGCCTGTCGGCGCTGCCGCTCCTGAGTCCCATGGTTCTTCGCTGGACCCTGAGGAGTCTGAGCTCCTCGAAGTCGATGTTGAGGGGGGCCAGGCAGTCGACGGTCTTGCCCCGGAAACTCGAGGAGGTGCCCTTGTTGCTCGGGCTCGAGATCGACCTGAGGTGCTGACGGTGGTGCTGGACGTGGTGGTGGTGGTGGTGCGAGGAGGAGACGTACTTGGGGCCCTGCCAGCTCGAGGCCTTCTCGGGGGGCCGCTCGTAGATCAGCTGGGGGGCGTACGGCTTCCAGCGGGCGTGCGGACCGCAGGAGACGTTAACCCTGTGGCTCAGCTTGTACGCTACCTGCGGGATTAATAAGCTTAGTGAAGGATCTTCAACATTGTTTATTTAAGCATGGTAAGGATCACTGGGAGAGAGGGGAGTGATTATCTAAATATTTACGCAGATAAGATTAGGGATGGAATTTGGACGATTATCTCGTCCGGAAGCGATAAGCATCTCGGGGGGGAAGAATTTTCCCAAAAATTTCTTACCTGACGGTTCAGGGGCATGATGTGGACGGTGTCGAGGTGGTAGCGAGCCTCGGAGGCGCCCGGCGTGTTCAGAGAGTTGCCGTGTATCTTGATCCAACCCGCGGCTGTTACCGTGTGGGTGGGTACGGTGCACGACTCCTCGGCGTAGTAGTGACGGGTCAGCTGGAAGGTGCCGTTCTCGAAGAAGGCGTACTTGCGTATCATGTACTCCGGTCCTGTGCGGGTCTCGCAGCTGAAAAACAGTGAAAGAGATTGATTTTTAAGATGTGTCACTTTTTTGATGAATTAGTTTACGTAGTTCACAGATATTTAAAATTCATGAGTTGTTAGTATCGTGGCTTGTAGCTCAACTGCTAGAACATAAGTTTCTTAATGTAAACGTCGGTGGTTCGAGACCCACAAGCCTTATAGTTTCTAAATGAGACAAATAGTTATTCTTATTTGTACAAAGTTAAAAAAAAAAAAAAATTCTGTAATAATGTTTGATGGAACATTTTTTTGTTATAATATTTTACCCTTATCAAATATTAAAAATGTAAAAAAAAATAATTTAAAATTGGTTATTATTATTATTATTTTTTTTTTAATCGAAAATTGCCTTCGTCTACACATTCAATTATTAATTAAATTACTCTATTTATTAAAGTGGCAACATCCTCAAAAAAAAAAAAAAAAAAAATCTCGGTTTTTCACGTCACCGAATTTACAGTCTCCGTATATTCTCGCACACAAACAGATTCCCGGGTAACCCTCGAAAAAGAGAAAAAAAAAAAAAATAATAATAAAAATAAACTGCGTTCGTCCGAAAAAAAAACTCATCGATCAACTGGGTATAGACGGCGACACTGTGAGTAAAAACAGACGCAGCACATGTATCGAGAAAAGCGTGGAAAAACGTCCGTCGGTCGAAGATAAAAAGCAGGTTGTGGGACGAACGATTTTTTAGGGGGAAAAATCCGGGTAGGAGGAGGAGAAGAAACTCGGTGGAGCGATTTAGGGAAAAGGAAAAAGGGACCCATGCGGTCTTTCTTTATGTATACCTGCGGACCAGAAGCCATTGAGTCGAATTCTGTGTTTCTAAATCGTTTTCAGTGGGAGAAAGAATTGGATACAAGGCATGGCTAGGCTGGCCCTTTTTTTTTCTTGTTTTGAGGCTGTCTTTTTGAAAGTTCGGGTTGGTGAAGATACGTCTTTTTTATGCTGGGGTCCTCGCTTGAATGCTTACGTACTCGGAAAGGGCTCGTTAATTTTTTATTGTCACTGATTTTTCTTCTCATTGTGCAGTCAAGGTTCGACGAAAAACAATTAGTTTGAACAAGCGATTTGTTTGGTTACGAATCTAGTTAATTTAAGCCGAACCGCTGCGCTACGTACTTGAAACGTCGTCAAAACGAAGGAAAACAAATATTTGAGGTGTGGGATTACGGTTTTATTTGATTCTGAAAATCCAAGCAAATTTGTATCGGCGTATCATTAAACAAGAAGTAAATTTGTATAAATAAAACTCGTACCGCTTTCACTAATCAATCGACGACCTCAAACTTCAAGAGAAATCTTTTTTTATCGAGGATAGGATGAATAAATTCATGTCGGAGTAAGTCGTTTGAATTAAAAAAGATGATCGCGATAAAATTAATTTTATTGCCCACTTTAAAAATCAACCTGTCAAATACATAGTTTTAATGACTTGTCTAGAAAAAAAAAACTTTAAATGAATATAAATTTTAAGAACATGTATAATATTTATTAATATTCATAGATTAATGAGAAACTTAATCTTGTAAACCAATTTTAATTATTTTAGATGCAATAAAGTGGGACTTACTTTTTAATAAACTAAAAATTCATACAAAAAATATTTGACGAAGTAAAAATTCTTCATTTTTCTGTCTCAAAAATCTAATTGTAATGTTATTGTTTTATTGTGTTTGAAAAAATGTTCTATGCGTCAGTATCTTGTACATTGACATAAGCGCCATAAGAAAAAAATTTTTTTTTGTTATAAAATATCAAGATTTTTTCATTTATTCTCAATCTAATAAACAAAAGGATGAACCCAACAAAATTCTTGGTTTTTATAAATCCATCAAGCCTTTCGAAACCGAAAAATCTCAAAGGAATCCTTTCTCGACCCATTCAAAAACAAATTCTCTTTCAAAGATCGAATCATCCATAATCATCTCGGACTCACATACACACAAACGAGTAAGCGCTCATCCTCATTGTCCATACTTCTCGCCAAGCAGATGTTCTCCCAAAGTGTCCCGCGACAATTACAAGCGCCGTTCGATTATTCATTCCCCGATGTTTTTTTCTCTTCCCGGATCGTGTCGTGAATGCACCGAGTTTTTCATTGTGGATGCGAGACGCCGCGCGACTGGAAGAAGCCGGGCGTGGTGACAGATTCCTGCAGGAACCTTACGTACGTAAGCCTAAGTATTCCAACGCGCATTGTCGTTGTTATTATCATTATTACTTTAACAAAATCATTAGTGCGTCGCGCGTTAATTATACGCTACCGCTTGTGCGCGCACGCGCAAGGCGGCGATGATAAATCCCGCGTTTACCCGAGTGTAGATCAAAGCCCGGCGCCGCAGTCGTATTATTAACATTAAATGTTTTTCTCATTTTCAAAAAAAGGCTTATTTCTTTATACTTTTTTTTTTCGGGTAAACCGGTTCCCTTTGAGCCCCGCGGAATTATCATTTATTCGTTAAATTGTTTTTTGTATGAATTAATGGTGATTGGAAGTAGGGCTTAGTTTTTGTAAAATTCAAAGTCGAAGAGAGCGACGGTTTATTGGCGGGCGGGGTTTCCTGGAGGGGAAAGCATTCCGATCTAACGACGATAAATTTTTTCGCGACACTTTTACCAACGAGCCGTAAGTTGCTTCTGGGGCTTTAACCAAATGACAAGTTGGATTATTGACGATACCGAATAAATTAAAGGGGATAAATAATCATGAGGGTCCAATTGTGAGGATCACTATCAATTATGTGGGTGTCAATAACATCTTCTTTCTGATTTGGTTCAATTGAAGTGAGCGTCAAGTCAATTTAGAAAGCAGATTCATGCGTCTGACGATTATTTTATGTTCAAAATTGATGAGAAGGAATCATGGGGAATTTGAAAAATTTGAAATTTTTTGAAATCAAATTGTGAAGTTTTCAGAAGGAATTTGCATTTTTTTAAATCTTGAGCATGAAACCGCGAAACGCTTTCTCGGTAGTCGTGAATTTAATTTATTTGATAATACCAGTTAATTCGAAAACATACAGTAAAATTAAATGAAAAAAAGGCAACGAGTCGATGATTAAAATTGCTGTGAACTTATACACTGAGATTATCTAAGTATGCAAATAAAAGTTTACACAAAACACGGAAAAATAATAGATTTTTAATAATAAACTAATTGCAATCAACATTATTTATTTGTATCTTACTGCAGCTTTAATTTTATAAAACCTACAAAAAAATAACCAGAAATTTTCCAAATAAATTATCAGCTCGCGGTAGAAATATTCAAAGCAATAAGAGATTCTTAAAGAGACTTCTTTCTATTATAAAATTTTTATGTTCATTCTCCAAGTTCCACACTCCACAATATTAAAAACTTCTTGAATTTAAACTTTCAAGCACCAATTTAATATTATTTGCATAACAAATTCTTTGAAATTAATTAAATAATCGAATAAAAAAGAAAAACTCACTCTTCGGACATCCACTGGGCATTTAGTCTGGTTGGTGACTCGTCGGTTACGGTGGCCTGGTCCTCGGCGACGATATGTCGGGTCGCCAGGTCGCACTGGCTGACTGTGTCCTGCGCCAACCCTGAAGATACAAAAATAACGACATCGTTAAAAAAAAAAAAAAAATCGGAATCTTATACCAAAGCAGCTTGTTGTCGAGTATCGATAACGCGATAAGACGAAGGGAACGCTGTGCACGCGGGGGGTATCCATCCCGCATGCTCCGGGAATTTTTTTTTTCGGTTTGTATTTTACAGATTGGCTTGTGCGCGGGGTTATTAAAAATTATTATTTCTCGTGTAACATTGTAGGCAGAAGATAAATTTGATTTACCGCTGCTGCTACTATCTTGACAGTATGAAAATAAAAAAATGCTGTGTAAACACAATAAACGATAAAACCGATCGATACCTTGAGTAAACTCTGCAACTAGGGAACAAGACGTTTCTTATTTTGAGTTAACGTTTTATTTTTTAAACTGTGCTGTCTGGTTATTCATCAATTTTTTAAAATTACATTAAATTAAAAAATACTTTTGAAAAGTAGGCGATTTTTCAACAAGAAATAGCGTAAGGTCGCTAATTTGACGGTAAACACCCCGTCGCTATAAATTAACCCTAACCAAGTCCCCGCGGCTTTCACCTCGCAGTCAAAATTAAACGATTTTATTGTTCCGCGTACCGTTCCTCCTCGCAGCTAAGAATTTCGTCGGCCCACCCGCTGACCCTCAGCGGTGATTTAGGGTCCAGATAAACCCAAATAGATTTTCCCTCGCTTTTTTTTTCTCGGATTTGCGCGTGATAGAATGCGACTCCTTCGACACGTTCCGAGGCCCCCCCGAAGAGTAGAAAAAAAAAAGTTTTCGGTTAACCCTCCTGATCGATCGGGAGATTTTTTGAGGTTTTCATACCGTGATGCGGAACAAAAGAGACGACTAGGGGATTTGAGGATTTGTGGGAGACGAAGAAAGAGGAAGAAAAAAGGCGCATTGTTTGGATAAGGGGAGGAACAGAGGGGGTTTTTCACCTAAGAAAATAGGCGAATTGTCGAGGTGTAATTACGCGTTAGATTTCGAAAAAAGGTTTTTTTTAAGGGAGAGAGTTTTTGTTTACTCGAGAGGAAGTTTACAAAGGGACCTCACAAGAACGACTAATTTATTCCACCTATTTGACCACCGTCATTAGAGAAATATTAGGGAATAATATTTTCCCGTAACCTGGGATAATATTACGCTGTGGCTTCTGGATAAATACATTTTTGTTTTTCTTTTGTGCGAGGGATAGATTTTTCTTGGATGATTCAAGTGTATGAGTTTTTGGTACAAATGAATGAGTTTATAAGATGTAGGTAATTTCTAAATTTAACTTGAATTTTTATTTATCGACAAAATAGTGTACTTTGAGTACAGTGTAGCTTTTAAAATTGATTTAGAATTTTATAATTAGAACATTAAAAAAATTAAGAACCATTCAGTTTTAAAGATTAATAATTAAATAAATTTTTTTAAAAATGGTCAAAATTCTAATTTCTTAAAGTGTATTTATAAATCATTTTAACTGAGCTATTAGTTAATATAATTATTTAAGACAAAATACATCAGATTTCTTGAGTTTACTTCCAAAAAATTTTGAATCAACCAATCTGTAAACAAAATAAAAATAATCCTTCAAACATAATAAAAAAAGGGTATAAAAACCCAAAAGTGACCGCAGGTATCCCAGCACCCGAGAATTCCCAAAATTTCTCTCGAGGTGCGACAGTTGGCAAAGCTGGGATGCAACAGATGCACCGCGGGGACCAAAAATTTTCGGCAAGAAATTCCCCCAAAAAAAAAAACATGACCTCACCGGGGGTAATCCAAGAGTACCTGAGAGTCTCGAATTTTTCGGTACCACGTTGACCCTACCAGCATAATCGTCCCTAACGAGCTAACACATGTGCCGTTGGGCGTTGAAAAATCGGGAGAGGCAGACCCGTAGATTTATTATAGGTTTCTGGAATTACGCCCGCTGCAGGAAGTGCGAAGGTCAGGCTGTCGCCGAGATTTTTTTTTTTTTTACTCTGGGAGTGGGAGGAGCACCGGGTCTTCCGTTTCAGTTGGCGCGTTGTTTTTTGTTAATTATGGCACCGATGCCTTATTTGAGACGAGCGGGTGACAAACATATAGGGTAATTTATAGAACTGAGAAGAGGAATATGTTAGAAAAAATTTTTTTAAATGTCTCCGCAGGGGCTGCGGTGGAAGATGATTGAATTGAAAAAAATTAATCATCTGTAACGGAAGCTGAAAAAACTATTTTTGCGGCGAAGAGAATTTTTATGATTGCCGGAAAAGACCACTTTTTGGGCTGATGAATTCAGACTGTAGTTTGATTTTTTAAACTAGAATAAATTGAAAATATTTTTTTGAATAAAATTTACTCTTTTATTATGCTCTATAGGGCAATAAGACTATTCGGTGCGTAATTGAATACTTTTCTCTCTAGTAACATAATTAGCTCATATATTGTTGTACTCTAAACAGGTATGTTTTGAATTTTTTCGATAAATATCATGAAAAAAATAAAAACTTTTAAACTTACACAAGAAACGAGTGTTCTAGAACTTATTTTACATGTAATTTTTATTATGTTTTCGGAATCAGAGCAAAACACTCTTACTTGTTGACTAAACGACCAAACCTTTCAAAAATTCCCTAATATCGATCATTTATCACAACAAAAATAGGTAAATAAACAATTTTGTAAGTCAGGATCGATGCTTCTGTACCAAACAGAGCCGCGGCGATTTTCACTGAAAAATCGCGCATGATTCCGCAAAAAAAAAAAAAAAAAAAAAAAAAATGGTTAGCATCGCGTGAGCAGCGGGCATAGCGGCGGCGAGAAAAGAGCGCGTAAAAAGATTAAAGGCGCCGACGCGGTTATCCCCGGCGCATGATAACAGGGGCCCTGAGTTACGGCCCGAACTTTTTCGATAAGCATTTAATTTTACTCTCGTGGTGCGGATTTCAATTATTTTACTCGGGGTTTATTAAGGGACACCGCGCGGACAGAGAAAAAGAGAGTTTCGGCCCAAAAAAAAAAAAAAAAAAAAGCCCAGAAAAGGAGGATTTTATAATACCCGAGCTGCTACCGTATTACGCGGGACAGGATTAAATATATAAAACACCATTCGACTCCTCTTTTTTTCTCCTCCTCCGCCTCTTCTTCTTCAGCGGGCCGCTTTGATATTATAGTCTTCTCTCCCTCTAGCCCCCTGTCAAATCTTTTATTACCTCCTCGCTCTCTCTGTGTCTCCGTCTCTCGTTCGTACACTCCTTTCTTTCTTTTTTTTCAAATGATTTTTCGAATTTTTAAAGCGAAAAGGGGGACGCAAAGTTCCAAGGTCCTTGAACCGCGTAAACAAAACTGTTACATTTGAATATCTAAACAATAACGTAAATCGTTGCGAATCGTCCGAAACAAACTATAAAGACGCCAGTTTAGCAAAACACTCGAGCGTCTGAGAAAATAAAAATTTACAAACATGCGAGAAATGATAGATGCAAAGTAATGCGGGAGATAAATTGACCAATAAAATCAAACGGCGCGAGCCGTACCTCCCGAGATTTTCTTTTGGCGGCATCTTTGAAACCAAAAAGAAACAAAAAGAACTTAGGGGGAAAAAAATGTCGCGGCGCGTCTTATCTGATGAATGAATTATTTGCCAAGTAGTCGGCGGTAATCGATCGACGCGATCTTTTCGACCAGCTGATCGGGCCCCGCAATTTCCATTCGAAAATAATACAATAACACCCGGAAAAAAAAAGAAGAAACCCGGCGCGAGCGAGCGAGCGAGAAGGTAAAAAAAGGCCGCGGATCCCTTCACTAGAACCGCCGGCGAAGATCAAAGGGGCTAGCGCGCGGTGCAATTACCCCTGCGCGTAATGAGCCCACGTGCTCCGCTCGCGAGCCAAATAAAAAAGATGAGGAATAAAAAAAAAAGGGGGGGGATACTCACCGGCACCGACCAGGAACAGGACAACAGCGAGGAGTTCTCCCGTCATTTCGGTAGGTACTCTGAAAACGAGTCACACACAACAAACAAACAAACTTCGGCTGCTGTGGGATTCCTATGCGGGGACGCGAACCATGACCGCGCCGCTCGAGGTCCGCGAGCGTACTGAACGGTCGCGGAGGAGCTGCTGCTTTCCCTCCGTAGGGCCGAGCCCCCACTACCGGTAGGTTTTCGGCGCCCCGCTGCGGGGATGCTGCTAGGAACTAGTGCATTTTTACGTAACTGTAGCTACGAGAGATGCGCTTGTTTACCTACGATGACTTGGTTTATGCTACGAGAGAGATGGGCCGAGGGAAGATGAGGTTTTGGGTGTTGGAGCTGCGTGGCTGCATTCTTTTTGGTACGGGGAACTTTGTAAAGCTGGAAATATTTCAAGTTTGGGGATAGGGTTATAGGTGTTACTAATTTTACAATAAGTACATTATTTATCTAGACAGAAGGTACATAGTATTGCATTAATTAAGAGTTTTAAATTTTCAAAAAAGCCAATGTAAAAAATAATTCTAGCAGTTTTGCGGTAAACAGTTAAATCAACTAAATAATTTATACTAAACAACCAAAACAATTTAGTAGTTTATAGTATAAGTTTAAGTTAAAAAAGTACTTGAATTCAGTAAATTTTTTGATAGAAAAAATTTACGAGTAATTTTTAGAAAAATGTTGATTTTCACTATCTTGAAATCCATCCCCTGAAAAACAATGCGACAATATCGAATTTTGATTGATAATATAACCCAAGAGTTCAAAAATAATTTTTATTTTTAACAGTTAAAAAAATATTTATTTTTTAATTCATATTACAATAAATTATAGCTGCATATATTCATTATTAGAAACTGCGTCTTCGCTTTTATAAAGTGTAGGACTCAACCAATTTTAATAAAAATTTTTGAATACTGATAAATCTTTTAAAACATCAGAGTTTTTAAAATTTCGAGCAATTCAAAAAACTCCGATTTAATTGTTGCAAATTTTATTTGAATATTAATAATTATAACAAAAAAAAGCCTAGATAGAACGGTTACAACTGCCTTAATTTTTTCAGTTAGGCAGAGATTCCAAAGTTTGATCAAAATTTGCCATCTAACCAAAGCGCACATGTTATACTTACCATCGTGATGAATAAAATAAAAGCCACCACGTATAAAAATAAACACGAAAGGCGGAAATGGCGATGAAAGTGCAGATTATAGCGCTCTGAAATACTATATCCACGTGGCGCGATACGTAAAGAAGAATTTAAGTCGCTCTGTTTTTCAGCATTGAATTTTCATCCTATTGTGCACACTTGGACGATCTGAGGTATTACGTGGCGAATATCTTATTCGTAAATCGATATTACTCGCGCATTGTTCGATTATGAATTTTATGTGTGGGTGCATAACCGTTACTTCGATTTATTATTCCTGGGAGGTCAATATAATTTTTAAATTCTGGTTTTTTTTTCAAACGAAAAATTATTGTATCTCAAATTTCACATCAAGGATTCAGTCAGGAAAATAAGTAAAGTAAGTTTTTGTAAATTCTATTCTGTTTAGAAAAGTTGTTTTTAGTAATATTAGCGAAAAGAACAAAATTTAAATTTTTTAAATTTTTATGAATTACAATTGATTTAAACTTTATTTATTTGTAAAATATTTGACAAAAAATAAAAAAAATAGTACGTATGTCCTTTTACCACAAAAAAGACTATGGATTCTTAACCGAATGAACAGAAAATTTAATTTCATAATGCAGTTAATTAAATATTTGAATTTTTAATATTTATTTATTTTTAAATAATTTGAGAGAAAAATAACTGAATGAAGTATTGAAATTTGCATGCTTTAAAGGTAAATTAAGCCCTAAAAGACGTTTTACAAAGTTTTACATTAATATTATGCATTCCGCACACAAAAAACATCCTCTTCCATGACAAAAATTTTGCATAAAATTTGTTAGTGTGGGGGGGGGGGGGCGTGACACACATTTCCAGAAAAATTCCTTCGATTTGCCCTCGTCCAGCATCAAGTTAAAGGACCCCACAACAAACAGTCGTAACCTTGGGGCATTATAAGGAACCGTACCGATTTAACTCTGTTTTGAAGAAAACATAAACCACTGCAGCAGTAAAAAATAAAAATACGAACTGCAGCATCTGTAGCACAGAGAAAAGGAACAGGCAAGTCCCCCCGAAAAAGAAAAAGCGTTTCTCACGACCTTGGAAGCAGCGTCTTCCCGCTGGGCGTCGTCCATCCCCCGTCGACTCGACCTCGTACTCGGAGGGGGTTGAAGACTTTCGAAAAATAGTGGATCTCGGAGGTCCCCCGATGACTACCCGAGATAGCTAATGGACGAGCTCTTATCGACGATTTTTGGGAATTTTAATGCTTCCCTGAATGCCCCCCGGCTTATCGTCTTGTTTTAACAATTCTTCGGTCGATTTCCGAACTGAGAGCATGATGGGAAAAACTGTGTGTGGTAGGTATGATGAAGAAACCCGAGGAGGGAAATTTTTTTACCCGTGATGGGTTAATTGAGGCCCTTGTTCGAGCGGAAAACCAGGATCGTTGTAATCATCCGACACAATGGGGATTAGTGTCCGAGGGGAAAGTTTACAAAAAAAAAAAAAAAAACTTTCTACTCATGGTTTTTTAAATGATACATGATGTTTTTTCAACACCGGAGTCTGGAGAATATTTTAATGAATTTCCTGAAAAGAAAACCAAAACGTTTAACAAAAAACAGAAGGATCCTTTTGCTGCAGGGAACTTTTTGCTTTTGTGTAGTATGGTAGCAGTTTATTTTCAAAAAGTTTTAGTTTTTAAAAGCAAAATTAAATATTATAGAAAAAGCATAGTTTTTGAAAATAAAGTCTGTATTGCATTCTTGTAGCCTCAGATAAGTATTTTAAAGAAAGAAACAGAAAAACACTTCGAACGTAGGAATGTAAGAAATTAGATAAAAAATTTTTGTCTTTTTAAAAGAGTAACTTTTAGTAAATTCAATGATAATTTATCCAAAACGTGTCTGGACTAATTTTGAAGCTCTTGGACCAATCTTTAAAATGAGCCCAGCCACGTTAAAAAATATCGAACAGGTGAGCAACAGCATCGATCTCAGATTTGTATATAAATTTCTAAGACATTTCTAACTAGAAATTTTAAAACTAAACACAAACTATAGGGTCACAGAAAGTGATTTCTGACTGGGGGGAAAATCTACCGAGAAATTGGAGAAAAGATTTCAGCTGCGACCCCCGCAAGGAAGAAAGTGTCGAAAAACTAACGAATGACCCACAAAATTTTTCACACTTTTCGATTTTTCTTTTTTTTTTTTTTTAGTTCTTGGAAAACAAATTGTTGAAAATATTTTACCGTGATCATGATCCCAATACTGTAAAAAATGTATGATTCTTAAAATACTTTTTGCAAATTAATGTTCAAAATTTTGTTTAGAATTTTACCAGAAAAACCCGCACAATAAACCTAATTTCTTCTCGCTCGGTATTCCCAAAAGCTAAGCCCTCATAGAAATTCAGCCGGCATAAAATGCGCTTTCAGACTCTAGAATAAAATCCACGACACTTTGTTCAATATCAAACCCTGATTACAATGAGAAAAAAATCCCCGATCAAAAGAGATCCAAGCGCGGAAGCTGCAGCGAAGTAAATCGATTTCTTCTAGGTCCGCACGCGGCTTCCCTCAAATAAAAACGAGATAATCCGAAAGCGAGGAAAAATCATTAATTCCAAAACACGTTTTCGTGGAGTGTGAGAAAGCCCAGCGGGTATTATTACGTGTACCTGCGATTACGAACTCCCGCTGGAGTGCAGTAGCGGCAGGATACGGGGAAAAGCGGCTCTCTTTTCTCCTCCATCACGCAGCTCGTTTTTCGGATTTCGAAGGCTCATCGCGTAGCTATAGGTACGTAGGGACCGAGATGGATGTCTCTATACAGGAATATCGAAGAAAAGTCTCGAGGGGCATCGACGCGTCTTTGTTCCTTTATACCCGGGGAACCTTACGGCTCTGGCCCTGCTATTACTTGCGCTTTTTTCCAATCCTTTAACCGACCAGCTTATATTTTTGACAAATATTTCCCTCTTTGTGGTTTTTCTGCTGGTTCCAAACAAATTGGAATTTTTTTTTTGTTGGTCCTTTGTTGGACGGGGATGGGTTTAAAGGTGTGTACGGAAAATCTCTCGAATGCTCACTTTGTGACAATATTTTCAAATTAAGTCCACTATTGAGTAAATAAAAGATGTTTCGGGTAGACAGAGAAAATTTTTGTCTTACTGTATGCACCCGTTTTTATCTGGTATCCGTATTGAGAAACGCTTTTTTATCTGGGGGCTGATAAAAAATTTGTTTAACTTGAGGAAATAATTTAATTTTGTATCTGATTTATAAAATTCTATGAAATTTTTTAGGAAAAGTTTGAAACGCCTATTTATAGTTTTAAATAGTTATAAACACACTTTTGACCTATCAAGGTTTGGTGGTTTTTTGTTGTTGTCATATTACACATTTAAGCAGGCATAATACTTTGATTTATTTAAAAAATTTATCATAAAATCTAATTTATTCTAATCAGTTTATACAAAGTTCATATATTTAAAATGACCGACCCACTCTCACATTTATCAGATTGTTGCGAGTTGAAATTATTAATTGAAACTATTGATAAATAATCTTATATTAAAGTATATAATTAATAATGATTTTCCTTTATCACTCATGAATGTTTTATTTTTAAACTTTACGAATAATGTGCAAATGAAATTTTTTGGATTAGAGGGAATGATTTAACAGAAATGATATATTTTTTTTTTTTAATGTATGCATTTATTCAACAACAGTTTTATAAGTCAAAAAGAAAACATTTTTTTTTAAATAAAATAAAATAAAATTTTCTTTCATTATTTCTATTGTAAAATGCTTTTTAGACAATAAGACATGTTTAAAAAAAATTGACATTAATTATTTAAAGATTACGTTCAAAATTCAGATTTTAGTGCACCAGAAAAATATTCAACAATTTTCCGAGCGACACTCTCTTCCACTACGATGGATCCTACAACAGCAGAGTTCAACATTCCAACTAAATTTGATATTTAAAAAATATTTTTAAAAAAAGTCATAAACTTATTTATTAATACGTAGTTTCGAACAAATCTACGACATGTTAAATGCATCTTTTTTAATTAAATAACTATAGTTGAATTTTTTTTTCTATTAGATTTGTTGTAAAATACAGGTGACCCTCCCTTATTCGGAATTTTCTAGGAAATCGTACCGAATGTCTTTGTCTCTCCCATGCAAACCTAAGCAGAGCGAGAGAGACAGAAGTCCGCCCGTCTTGTCCGTATATAAGAGAGGTTCACCTGTAAAGTTTTTGAATTTTTTTTGTTTTCTAATTCATTGGTAACATTGGTTTTAGTAAACTTTTTTTAAAATTCAGATTTTAATGCATCGGAAAAATATTCAACAATTTTCCGAGTGACACTCTCTCCCACTACATTGGATCCGTTACCACCAACAGCAGAGTTCAACAATTCAACTAATTTTGAAACTGGGTTCAATACTGTGCTTGTAAAATTTTCCAACTTATTGATTATTTCTTTCGTCATATCGTTAACTTTACTTTTGACCAATTGGTTCAAACGATCCTTTAACTGTTCTTGCACCGATGGTGACATATTTTTGTAAACTCGTTCCATATTGACTACGTAAGCCTTATGTTCCGCTTCTGATCTTTCTAAACTGTACAATAGGACCTCCCAAGACCCAGAAAGGAGTACTATTTGGACACGAATTTCAGTTTTGTTTGCTGGATTGATTTTATCGAGAGCATTGTTGGCAGATGTTTGAAATATAGTACGCAAATCCTTGAGAAAATTGACTCCAGGTTCAAAGAGTAGGGTTATGAACGATGATTTTTTTACTGCTTGGTCCACTAAAAACGGTAATTTTTCACTGGTTATCTTGAAAGTTGTCTTAATTTCTTCGGATGTTAGGCTGAATTTTTTTCCACCGATTTCGTAGCCGAATCCATCAGTTGCGCTTTTACCATTTTCTTCTCCTTTTGCAATGACTATGAGCAAACTTGCGCTAAATAGTAACAGTATGTTTTTGAAATACTTCATTGTGATTATAAATCTTGAGAACTAACTGATAAATGAAGTAAATGATTTGAAAACTGATTTATATATTGATGAATATCACTTAGTGCAGATATAAGAAGTGGAGGGGGGGAGTGTATGATAGAGGAAACGATTCCGTGAAAGTAAAAAACAAAAGATTTTGAAAAAGATATTTTCTACTTTTTTATTCGTTTAATTAAATTCTGCTTACTCACTGAAAAAAAAATTTTTTTTTAACTACGAAGTTTTAGTTTGTAACTTTCGAGTATCATTATCTTTAAAAATGAATAAGTCATTTGTTACAGAGTAATTATTGTGAGGTTTTATCAGTGATTATCATCTACTTGAAAATAATTTATCAAAAAAACATTTCTTCGGTAACACTATTTTACTTATAATTTTGAAAACTGCATTTAAAAAATTTATGATATGAATCGTTTTCGTATCTATCACTATGAATTCAATTTTTGTAATTTTTGACGAATTAAATTAACGTAAAGCAGTGCTTTTATAATAAAAAGCCTATCTAACTCAATCATGCTAAAAATATTACAAATTTTTAAAGCACGAAATATTTTTTTTTAATAAATCATAATGAATTTTTCTAAATCTACAACTGGCTTTGATCATCATTTGTTCCACATCTTTCGATTTTTAATCAGCAAGCTTATTTAAAAAAATTTGAATCTTAAAAATCAAACAGAAAAATTTTCTAAAAACATCCCGAAGATTTCAAAGCTGATTTATTTGAATAGATCCTTGGTGCAAACAGGACGACCCCTCCTATTCGTGAGATAGCACCTTCTATGTATAGATTTATTGAGGACTCATCCTTTGTTGGCTGAATCAACAAAACCCATGTCCAAAAACTTTGAAAGTACGATTTTTCACGCGCTTATTGATGATTTGTGCCTGCTGCAGTTTATTCTAGTTTTCTGTAAACAATGAAAGATTGATCTAACAGATTATTTATTTTTTATTAGATGAAAGATTGCACTCTATTATTTTTTCTGCTGAAAATAAAATCGTACTCGTTTGGTTAAAAATATATTTTTTACCCACTTGGCTAAAAAATATGATCAACCTGTTCTAAAAAATACAGACTCTCTAAATTTACAGCTCTTTTGGAAAGTTTCAGTGATGATTTACAGTTGGAAAACCAAAAAATCGCTTCCAGTTTTTTTTTTTTTTTACAATCACCGCTGGACAATTTCCCATTGTCGCCGAATTTTCCGAGGTTTGACTCGCTGGCCCGAAAGATTTGTGACGCGTGGCGGAGCTTTGCGCATCGCTCAGGACCCAAGCTAGCGGAAGAAGATAAAGGAGCCGTCAGCGGGGCCCAGAAAAAAGAGATCGGGGGAGGAGAACCGGGAAGAGAGAAAAAAAATAATAATAATGACGAGAAAGAGCGGATGGATTACGAGAGAAAATGGGGAAAAAACAGCTGCACTCCTCCCCGCGGAAATTTAACGGGGTCTTAAGGAAAAATTGATTTAGCCCCCGGGGCTACCCTAATGGGATATCGTTTACCCAATGCTCGGACTTTGACACGTTGCGTCTTTATATTCACGCAAACGCGGATAGATTTATAGATTCCGGGAAGAGTATAATAACGTGGGACCGCAAAGTGCAACGCGGAGATCGATTCATAGCGCGCTGCTGCTTCTTTTTTTATAAATGTGTTTTGAAAACACTATTCCTGCACGCTACGATGATGATGATGGTGATGGCAAAAACCATATGTGGGTGAAGTCGAGGAGGAAGTCGTTATTCACTAAGTAGGTCGCTTTTCTTTACTCCCCGAACTGTTTTTGTTTGTTTTGGAGCTGACCGTGAAACCTTTGATTTATCATTTTTTGGTCCTGAATTCAAAATGTTGGGCATCCTAGGGTTTTTGTGAAATTGGGCCGATTCTTCTACTTCATGATTCCTCGTCTAAAATACTTAAGAGAAATCATGATCAGTTTTTTACCAAGTACTTTTTTGTGCCAACGCTTTGAAAAATTTGTAAAATAACGTTGTAGAATGTTTGGCGGAGTGGTACAGGAGGAATACGCGAATTGTCCACGAAAAAGCGCTTGGACATGGTCCAAAAATCCAAGGAGCTGGCAGGAATAATTCGCGAGGTTCTTGGTACCGATAGCTGGACAATGCGCGAGATCCTACTATCAATACAGCGAAGTGCACTCGACAAATTCTGTTTTGGTACTGTCCCTTCTTAGCAGTTTTGGATGCATCGGGATTCCCAGATTTTTCGGCTCTTTTTCTCTGATCGGTTTTTTTTGACATTTTTAAAAAAGTCATGATTCTTCAAAACACCGTTGCAATCAGCTCGTATACATATGTACAGAAAAAACAATAATAAAATTATCAATATTTTAAAATCAATAAATTTAAATATAGAAGTATTTATCAGTAAATCCAATATTGACAAAGAAACGTCAAACTTCAAAGAGATTTTAACATTCTAAAAAATACTTTCAAGTGTTATCTCTTAGCTTCAATTGGATACTGTAAGAAATACTCCTTAGTCACTAGCCTGCTGGAGACTATTGGCGTCAAGAATAATAGAACCGCTTCTACCTTAGGCAGAGTGTCCTTTGACTGTTCAACACTCACTAAAACTAGTATTTTCCACTTTATTTTCGACGTTTCCCGCCATCTGTTGGAAATAAATTAAACAAAAAAAATATATACATTTCTCTAATTTTTGAAAAAAATAAGAAAATGAAAAATCCTAAAGGGCGGTAGCCCTTTATCGGCGAGTTGGTTTTTATACAACGGACTGCCGTTAAAGCGTACGCTTTATATACTTTGATTTTTGGTTTTAGGTTAGGTTGTACATAAAAAAAAACATATAGCATGATTATTTTTTAATTTATACTTTCGATACAAAAATCATTACTTGTTTACTTAAGTTTATAAAGTTATTGATTAAATTTCAATGAATGATGAAGGGTGGTGCTTTGAAAAATTCCAAGTGACAGGAAAAAAAATCCATTTGGTAACTTGGCTGTAAAAAAAAATTATATCTTATATAATAAAGCTTACTGCGCAAAATTAAGATAATATTGATAAAGAGTAAGATAACTTGCTAAAGCCAAATTCTTTTAAATTTATATCTTTTTAAAATTAAAAAAGGAGATAATTTTATTTTCGACTTAAAATAAATGGGAATTTTATTTTGATGAAGGTTCTAAGTTAATTACAAATTTATACCATTCGATTAACTACTATAACTGCTGCAATTCAAAAATATTGATCAAATCAGATAAAAACAAAGCCTCTCAATGCTCGCCTGATCTTAAATAACAATTATTGCTGTTTTTTTGGTACATAGTGGCCCCGTTAATTACTTGACCGCTTAAATTATACGTAATCAAGCAATAATAATTGAAACAATTAACACTCAACCATGGTTTTTTTTTACAGTTTACGAGAAAATTACACTAGAAACGTCTTCTTGATCTTTGATCGTTTCTTGAGTTCCAGTTCTATAATATTCCAGATTGCTTCGGAGTTTGGTAATGATAATTCGACCACATGGCAATAAGTTTTTCTAATTATGTTTATTGTCGTTCCCACAAATTGGAACCTCCTGAAAAAAAACTCATTATTGGTAAAGAAAACATTTTTATTGTGCGCAAAAAAAAAAATTAAAATTTGTTTTTGAATATTCTCATAAAAACATTTGTTATAATAATTACAGGCCTGTGATTAAAAATTGAATATTTTTTATAATAATTTAAAATTAATTTATCGACGGTTGGAAAATTCAAGAAAAACCTGCATTGATCGATCGACGATCGGGATTTTTCGAAGGACAACGTACGGTGTGTAGGTAAAGTAGTTACCTAGTCTGGAATTTCAACTGTTAATTGTTATAACGTTGCACGAAATTTAACAAAATTCGACATATTTTTAATCTCAGGCCATATTTTGAGTTTATTTTTTTATAAAAATTGAATTTTTTAACTATTTTAACTTCTATTACACATAAAATAATAGCCCGTACCTACAGATCCGATTTTTAAAATGCTTACTTCCAGCCGATAACTTTGAAATTTTGCTTTTTATCTGTTTTTTTTTTCAAATTTTTTATTAAAAACTAATTAATTGCATAAATGTTTTATTTAAATAATTCATTATAATATCATTGGATTTTTTTCTAAGAATCTTATCATTCTCTAAGCTTTTTTCGAATTTTCAATAAATTTATAACTTTCTTTTAATTGCAACCTCATTGATCTCGTTATTATATTTTATAAAGTTTGTAGTTAAAAAATGTTTTTATTACTTAAAAATAAAATTTATCTTATCCAAAAAGAGTATTTGCGACTATAGAACAGTACAAAAATAGTAAATATTTTTTTTTTCATAAAAATGGTCATTTTTTTAAATCAATCTTTTTTGTTTAAAAGAAAGAAAAATTTCAAGTCTTGACAAGAATTATTCTACATACAAAAATCAACAGAGTAAAATTTGATTATGTGAATTTAAATAAAATTTAATATTGTAAAATCTTCAAATTGTATTGGAAAGATGCAGGTAAATAAAAAAAACTCGAATTTTTATTTGCTTTTTTTTCGTATAAAATCCATGTATTATGTCAATTTTTATGCGTTACAAAAAAAAACAAATGACAGGCTGTGTCATGGACAGAATTAGAGAGATTAAGTATATAGTCACCGGTATACTAAACAACACTGTTTCGCGTTATTTATTTATCAATTTTTTCATACTAGTATTAAGGACTGCCAAAATACGTTAGTTTATCTATCCAATAGACAAAAGCCGTCGAAATTAATGATATAATAATTGTGCTAATAGTTGAATCATCGTCGTAACAAAATACACATCATTTCCTCACAATAGGAAACATCAAATTTATAAAAACATATTGCACTTTTGTATTTTTAAACCATTAACAAAAAAATTTGTTCGTAAAAAACTAAAAATTCCAGATATAAAAAAAGGACATTTTGTGTAAAAATTTACGACGATGCGGGTATGCACGGTACGGTCTTGCCTCGGGCTGCTCTTATACGTTTTAAAGTTAACATTCGTAAAGTAAATCTGTACAGCTAGGTCAACAAAAAAAAAAAAAAAAGAAAAGAAATATTATAACACGTATAGCGCCTAAAATTAATTGTTTATTTTAAAATCTTCATCTTTTAATTACTCAGTAAGATCCTTAAGTTCCTGCATATGAATTAATTTATTTTTTTGTTTTTATACACTCATTCACACGGCCAGTCAGTCACTTACAATTGTTTATATGTATAATATTCAATATTTATAATATATAATTCATTTTCGCTATATCACACGTCGCGCGCTCGCTCTCGAGGCTTCGTCATATATGTATATCCTTAGATTTTTTTCTGTATTCTACCACTACGAGTGTGTAATAAGTGCAGTTTGGGCAGCGATTACTTACAATATGTATACAGTTTAACCTGCAAACACGGCGCGCGATCTTTACACTTAAGAAGTTACCTAGTAACTAGTTTTTACGGGATAGTACTCGTTTAACTTTTAATATTATTTTTCTAAGGAGCAAAGTCGATCGATTATATAACGTGAGGGTTACACAAGTATCTCATTCCTTCGTTAATCGAAAGAACTTTTATTGTTATAGATTTTTACCTTGTCTTATTGCACTCGCTTAACTTTTTAAATAAATAGTCTTTGACTCAAGAGCATTATGCGTTTAAACCGTATTTCCAAGTGTGCAATCATTTACATACGTCTAATAACTCAGTGTTTTTTTCTTATTATTCTCAATCAGTTTTTTTTATTTACAAGGATTTTCAATCATTCTTATCAGGCTCGTGCAAGCGAATCTTACGACTACGAACGATCAGAGGTATATTTGAGATTCGTGGTACCTAATACAAGCACAGTTAACACTATTTTGTTCTTTTGATTTCTTTTTTTTTACCTTTTTATTTGATTTTTTTTTTTTTAATTTTTCTACAATCGTAACGTGTCACATTATTTTTATACAAGCTCGTGGGAACAATTTTTATTTTACGCCTTATAAATTACGTCAGAAACAATTTTTTTTTTCTTCCTCTACGTAAGATTGATTTTGTGACCTACAAAGATTTTTTTTTTTTTTACAAATTTCATTTTGAATGTCATGAATGCCTCTCGGTAAAATTAATTAAGTAGGACTAATAAAGTAATAAAAAAAATTCAAATTTTTCCATCACTAATGTTTTACGATTGCAATCGTTGCACGATAACACATAATAATAATAATAATAATAATAATTCCTAAACAACAAAGGAGTATTTTTCCAAATTCAACTTAACAAAAAAGGTGTAAAAAAACATTCAACCGCGGCGCAACCGTAGATAAAAAACTACCAACAACAAATGTAAAACACTCTTCTTTTTTTTTTAAGTATGAGCGATTGTAAATTCGTAGCCTGCGCTCTCTCACAGATAATGCACCATTGTCCCAAACCTAGCCTCGGGTGTCATTTAATGACCCCGGACGTCCGCTTAAGTACATCTTAGAAGCCGCCGGCTCCCCGCTACTAGGAGGCCGAGCTGTACCACCCGTTCGCCGCGGCGGCCGCGGCCTTGTTGCTCGCGGGGTGGTAAAGGTGGAAGCCGGCGCTGGCCGCGGGGTGGTAGAACTGGGACTGCTCGAGGCTGGCCGAGGCGTAGGCAGCCGCGGCGTCTAGGGCGTTCGGGTGGATCCCGGCCGAGTAGACCTGGGGCTTCAGGGGCAGCGGCTGGGCAGGCTCGTACTGGTGCCGAAGCACTGCGTCCGAGCCGTAGACCGAGCCCTCGAATCCCATCTGTTGCTGTTGTTGCTGCTGCTGGGGCATCTGCTGCTGCTGCTGCTGTTGCTGGTGCTGCTGCTGCTTGTCCCGGGGCGAGACCGAGGACGGGGGCGTCATGGCCGAGTGGTAGTCTACCGCGTAGCAGGCCCCGCTCGGGGACGCGTACGACGATACTAAGTTGTGCGACAGACCGAACTGGTGGTCGCCGTAGGTGGACGAGGAGCCCTCGGAACCCGGGGGCGTAGGGAGCGGGCCTCCCGCCTGAGGGTTGTCCGTGGGGTAGTAGCCACCTGCAGAGCCCGCCCTGGCGCCGGTTCCGTTGGAGCCGTGGACGTTGGCCCGGATGACGCTCTCCCTGTTTGCGTACAGCTGGCGCAGGAGCGCCGAGGCCGGCAGACCTCCGGCTTGCTGAGGGCTGAGGTGTCCCAGGTGATGGTGCGCGCCGATCCACTGGATCGTCGACTTCTGCTGCTGCTGCTTCAGGAGGGCATCCGTGCTGAAGTCCGTGGGCTGGTGGATCGCCGGGGAGTCAGGCTTGGCGAGCCCGGGCAGGTGCTTGGACATGGCTTGCTCCAAGTCTTTGACGGATGTGCTCCCGGGGGTGACGCTGTGGTGAGCCTCGTTGAGGTCCTCGGTCCGCCGAACCTTCGGACTCGTCCTGAGCATCTGCTCGCCAGAGGGCACCGAGTGGTTCGAGGACGCTGGACTCAAGGCATGATTTCGGCCTCCGTTCTTCATCGCTGGCGCGGCGTCGTCGTCTTCCTCGGCAGAGCTGCTGTCCTCCTCGACGACCGGGACCACGGCGATCTTCCGCTTGCGACCCCGCCTGCCCCTCGTCGTCGTCGGCGTAGTCGTGGCCGTTGCCGTGGACGACGTGTGCGACTGCTCTTGGAGCTGGGCCACTACGTTGTCGTGGTGACGGCCTCCTCGACCCGGCAAGTCGGTCTCGGAACCTCGGGCCTCGTCCCGGTCCTCGTGTGGCGACCTGTGAGGATGCTCCGGGTGCTGGTTCGTCGGACCGCCGCTACTCCTGCCTTCTGGGAACAAGGTTATTTGTCTTTATTATCGTTCATAATGAGATTTTTTAAGATTATGGTAAGAGAATTAAATGTACCGCAAAGTGCCGCGAGAATTCAATATAAAAGCTTTCTACACCTGATGCCTCACAAAAAAAAGAGTAATTCGTTCGAAAAAATACGGATTTTTAACACCGCATCAATTTAACTTTCAAATGACGCGCTTCAAAGACCGACGGGACCGATCAGTCTTCGGAAAAGAGGAGCGAGAGAAAAAATCGAGTGAAAAGAGGAAGAGAGAGAGAAAAATAAATACGAGCCCGGGCAGGTTGGCTGCCTTCATATGTAAATACGCAGCGCGAGTTTTTCATTGTCGGGTCAGCGCTGTCTCGTCTTCTTTTCACGGGAGGTGCTGAAAAGAGGAGACATTTTTTTTCTCCTCGCCCCGCACCTGCGACACCGTGTCGATGACTCCTCGTCGAGGCGCCCGTTTGATTTTTCCCGGGCTATTACGACTGATTTTTCATTATATGAACCGGAAATTTATTTTTTAGAATGGGAAGACAGGAATTCCATTGTCGGAAGGTTGGCTACCTGCGAGGATGGTCACGGGTATCTATTTGTATTGAATTGTCGAAGTGTGCGCAGAGTGACGAGCACTCAATCAAAAAAACTAAGTCGGAAAAATGAGGTATAGTTAGGAGTATAGAAGTTGAATTCCCAAGCTTACGCTCTGTTTACTCTTTTTGATTCTGATTTCGTCAACCTTTGGCTATTCACCTGATTTGAGTAGTATTTTTTATCATTGTTTCGTAAAAGCTCAGATTTTTAAATATTCGAGTATAAACTACAATTAATGATTTAGATTAACGAAAATTTTTAATAAAATCTATAGCTTGCACGAAAAAATCAGTAAGAAGAAAAAAAGAAATTTTTGGATACACCGTGACACTAGTTTTTTAACTTTTATGGGAAAAGCATTCTTGATGCAAAAAAAAAAAAATAAAAAAAATCATTTGATTTCTTTTTATATTAACAAACGGGTTTTACTCTCTTTTTTTTCATGTGTTGTCTTAAAATATGGAGATATCGCGCATGATTAGACAATTTAGTTGTAAAATTAAAAAAAAAAAAACCAAAAAAATTGCGTTGGTAACGAGAAGATAAGAAAAATAATAGTAATAATAGCGATGATAACGTGAGGCGAAGAAAATTACCTCCTCGGTCGGCGTCGGGCGAGCCATTTTCGGGATCGTTACCAGCGGCGTCTTCCCGCTTGACGCCCATGACGCCGTCCTCGAGCTGGCAACAGTCCATTATCAGGTTGGCGTACTCTCGTCCACTGCAAATAAAATCATCGTAAATATATTAATAAACACGTAATCTTGAAAACTAGAATGATTTTTGTTGTTTTTTTTTTTTTTTTTTTAAGGTGCCCACCTTATGACGTAGTTTACGCAAATGATGTTTTGTTCCTCGGCATTTTTGGAGTTGCAAACGACCGTCGCGCAAGTCTGCAGCCACGTGTAACCGCCGCTTTTGTTCATCAGTCTGTAGTAGTGTGTCAATACTTGTCCTTTGTGGATCACTGCAAGCAAACAATAAAATTACATTCAAGTATCTTTCAAACCCTCGAATAGAAGTTTAAAATTTACATGTGGATTTTCATGTGTAAATAGACCATTCCAAGCTCTCGCATTTTTCACACATGGACTTTTCTTAAAAAAAACAAGTTGCGAGTACATAAAGAAGGGCGTAGTTACAATATCGGGGTGGGGGTAAGATGCGGTCTCGATTTAGGATGAGTCGCGGGTAGGTACGAGCTATATCTATAGGTAGAGAGAGAGAGAGCGGAGGAGACGGATTGGTTGCGCCGCGAGAGGAGAGGGAGGTAAAGGGATACAGCGGGGAGGAGGAGGCAGGCCCTCCTTTTCCTCTTCCCCCCCACTCCCGGCGCCATCGACGCGGCATCCACATAGGTGGCTCGCGGTCGAACCGCCTTTGCCTGGGAGAGAACACAGCAATGGCTTCCTCCTCGCTTTTTAACTCTTTATCAATTCGAGTAAACCACGCGAGGTTTGAAGAAAGAGGGAAATTTTTTTTTTTTTTTTGTTTGGTTGGAAGTGCAGTTGAAATGATCAAAATTGGGTACGAGAAAAATTTGACAAGGAGGGATAAATTTATTACGTATTTGAGGTATGCCGCGGATAAAATACTTAGTGGAGTTTGAAAGAGGGCCATGGCTGGTTCTGAATCAACAATACAAATTTTGGTTTTGTAACGAGTATCCTGTTTGATTAACTTAGGAAGATTAAAGTTTTTCAGGAAGCTTTATAAACTTAAATACTGGTTTTAACATACTAACTGGTTTTAGGAGCTTTTAAGAAAGTCATTTTCAAAAAATTGAATTTTTTTTTTAAGAAAAAGAATATTGAATCAATCGAGAATAGTCTTTTTAAAGGTCCTTTCTAGTATTAAACTCTGCCAATTTTTATTTTCAAAAATTAACAAATAAAAATACTACATATATCAAATTAATAAATTATTTTTTGCTGCTCAAATTATCCATTAAGACACTACTATCTTCTATTAAAAAAAAAGTTACCAGTACACACTATGAAAAATAAGTTTCTCTTTTGAGACTGTGAAATTCGGTGACCCCCCCCCCCCCCCCGAACTCAAAAAACCTACTCTCTAAAATAAAACTTTCTAAAGGTAAAATCAACCAGCGAAAGTCAACAAAATTGCATCTACTATACAAGACAATAATTCCTTCGATTATCCTCCTCGATCGTACTTTCACTCAGCCATCCCATTCCGTCCAAAAAAACGAGTCCGCTCGTTTTTTTTCGTCTGCAGCGGGGGTATCCGGCGACGCACCCCGAATACCAAATCGCGAGCCATGCGGGTCGCTCTTTTTTTTTTTCGAAAATAAAAAAAAAATAATAATGAAAGAAAGAAAAGAAACGGTTGCACTTACGATCCATGTGGGACTTTCGAAGACGGTTCGCGTCCTCGCCGTGGCACAGGGTGTATAAGTTCTTGCCTGTGAGCTCGTCCGCCGTGTAGTCCAGGAGCTCTGAAACTCTAAAATCCAGACGTTAGTTTTGGCACTTCGTAAAAAAAAAGTCGGAGTGCAGGGGTTATTCCAAGGGTTTATTGAGTAAGAATTGAAATTAAAAATCTTTCGAACCAATAGATGGTTTCGGTTGATGGGGGTTACATTATCAGGGCAGACAAGCTTTAGACTGTTAATAAAAAAAAAAAGTAGAAACAATTTTTAATCTATCAGAATACAAATTTTCAGAAATTTGATTGATTTTGATTTTAAAAACTTGAAATTTACTCAGACAATACATTTTTAATTGATTTTTGATACTGAATTTTCTAAAAACAAATTATGCTTGCATGTGAAGCAACCGTATTGATTAGAGCATTTTAATATCCTTTAAATTATTTATTTTATATTAAATGATAAAAAAATCAGTTATATTGATCCTGTCAATACCAAAGTTTCTATTTAAGTTTTTAAAACAATAATCGAGTAGTTCTCGGAATAATCCCTTGTTCGAGTAAAAAAGTACAAACTTAGGCTCGCAGTGGGCTATCCGGAAGTCGAAGTTTATTCGGGTGACGAACATGTCGGCCTCGAGCCTAATTTCGTGTACGCTCGGGGGCGGAAGCGCTATCGCCAGTCCGACCATGCCCATGAGCGGCGGCGCCGACTTTCTCGTGTGGCTGAAAGTGTACTGCGGCCTCAGTCTGCAAAGCAGCAGGACTACCTGGAGAAGAAAAAAAAAAAGAAGATAAGTATGAAGGTTAATCGAACAAACGCTCGAGAGTGCAGTGTTTGCACCTCGGCTGGAGTGTCTAGTCCACTTGAACTTTTTGAGAGAGCAAACAACTTACTCGGTAGCCGGAAGACTTGAAGTGGCAGCCTCTCTTGGTCAGCGTCGACTTCATCCTCACGCAGAAGGCGCGATCGTAACCCTTGTACATGCCGCTCGCCGACAGCGACATTACCGAAGACACTGAAATTTTAATATTCATTGCTTATTACGACCATATGTGAGGCTTTACTTATCTTTTATCTTTTATTCTCTAAGCGTATACGTCAATAAGACCAGATTTCTTAACTGAAAATGGCATGAAATTGAAACCTATTCTGAAAGTGATATGGAATAGTCTCAAAAACTATCATTGTGTCTAAAACAAGCTTCAAAAAGTTGCACCAAAATAATGACAATTTTTAGCAGTTGAACAACCATAAGTAGTATAAGTAAAAATTGGGTAGAACATTAGTGATTTCTTCAATGACTTGATGTTATAGATTTGACGGATACTCTGGTCTTTTTGACGTATCGCTTAAACTATAGTTTAACAATATGTTTCCCATCGCTTTGACTTGACAAATTACAATTTATAAACCACAAATTTTAAGAAACGTCTCTTTGGTAGATAATAGGTGACTACGGTTAGCCAGTCCATCGCGATCAATTCCCGTTTAAACGACACATTCGGTAATCAAGGTACCGTCCAAAAAAACTCGTTGGGTCGTAATCACTCAGTCCAGGAATCTCCGCAGACGTAGAAGCACGCAGCAGCCAGCAGCAGGGTCCATTGCGTACGTGTTCCACGTGCTCCGCCGAGAGAACGAGACCACGTCGCGCGGAATAACAATTGGGGGTGCATACGGGGGTGGCTGGTGGCCATAGACTCCCTCCCTCCCGCCTCCTCCTCGGCCGTGAACCAAAAGGGAAGAGAAGAAAGCGGCCCACGTGCGGACCCCGCGATCACGTCCGCGCGGTCTGCACGTAGTACTTCCTTCCACTCCGATCATCTTTCCTACCCTGGGTCCTCCTCCTGGTCCCGTGCGGTCTCTGGTCACGCTTTCCGGGTTACGCGGCCTTTTCATTCATTCCCCCCAACCCCCCCCCCCCGATCACTCCCGTCACGTCTTCCGAGTTCATTGATATGAACCGCTGCTGCTGCTTCGTTCTTTTCATTGCCAAATCAGAGCGAGAGGGTGCTGAGCTCGGGTCTATGGCAGTTTCTTTTTTTGTTTTGAGGTTATCTTTGATGGGTCTCGTGACCCTGAAATAATGGTCGTCGAAGTTGCGAAAGTTAAAAAAAATAGGAACTTCAAATTTTAAGGTAGTCTGGTTGTTGAACAATTTTTTGTAGATTTTTCAAACATTAAATCTTATTTATAGAAACGATAAGAATATTCTATTAGAAAGTTTTGAGTAAAGTTAAAAAAAAAACTGCCAAAAACCAACGTTTCCAGTACACGATCATTCGTCGGCCGATAAAAACCGGCCGTACGAAGGACCTCCGCGATCCAGGCTCGTGGCTCTATACGAGCAAGGACGCTAAACTGGAAATTTTTCGTTAAAAATACCGTCGGGATTCGCAGTTGATGACGAACCGTGTTCTTCGGATGCGGCGCTGCTGGGCGAGGCGAGGCCGGAGCTCGACGAGTGCGGACCGCCGCCTCCTCCACCTCCACCGCCTCCAGAGGACGACGAGGACGAAGACGCCAGACCGAGACCCAGTTGGTCAGCCACCTCGCCGTGGTCGTGCTGGTGCACGTAGTCGAATATGCTCGAGCCCGTCATCTCCACCTGTAGAACAGAACAAAACAGAAGGGTTAGAAAAGAGGGATGAATATTTCAAATGAGATTTACTCGGTTTCAATATTTCCCCGGGTAAGCCTTCCCCCGGGGATGTTCTCCGAGGAGTCTATGAATTTCGTGACCTCGTATACCTCGTAAGCAAGAGATCGATTTCTCCGAGGCAAGTCGGATACGCCTTTTGAATGCAGGCGCGGTTCGGGTTGATTCTGTACGGATAAATCAGTGTTTGACTTTTTTCGGGGAGACTATTTTGAATCGGAAAACTTCTCACAAAAATTAGTTTGGTTTTTTAGGATTACAGTCTAATGCGTACTGAAGCACCTTTTATTCCATTGTTTGGGGGTTACAACTTCAATGTCTAATTCCGAATAGATCCAAAGGATTCTCAAAGCGAGTAGTTTGAAAAAGTTGAATTTTCGTGGCCCCCCTCGAGTTGTTTTGTTACCAAACCAGAGACACGAGCCCGGAATTAAGATGCCGTCGGACCACGACAACCTCTGACTCGAATTAAACTTTTTTTTTCTTCTTTTGGTAGAAAATAAAAGCATTTTTGTTGGATGAGCAATAGAAGGCTGCCGGTATTGTTGTTTTGGGTAAAAAATTTGACCTCAAACTCGTAGTGATTCTTTTGAACGTCGGTGAATCAAGCGGTTACAGAGAATGTATAATTTGACTGTTTTGTTGAGTGTATAAAACCGGAATTGATAACTCGACAAACTCTAAAAGAAATCCTTCCGTCCCCTCTTTACGACGTACCCCGGTTCAGGGTAAAAAATTTAGAGTCCATTTGGAAATAAAACGCAGCTACTAAAAACGCTTAAGTGCGCCCATTACTTCGCGCCTCTTTTTTTTTCTACTTTACCCCGTCGTCTTTTTACAGGGTACCATTTAGGGGTAGCTATAGTCTCTTTATACGGCTCCTTAAGATCCCATAATTTTGGATCTAAAAAACCCGAAGTCACACATACTCGCGCGCGCAATGGCGGGTAGTAAGATGGCAGCCTGCGGTGCAATGTCGGGTACGCACGCGACGGGAATAACAATGGGGCAGGATGACTGAAAAAAAATTCCTTAGTTTGTTTCGCTTTATTGTACGGTGGATCAAATAATCATAATCAAAACTATTTTTTATTTTTTTAAAAATTTTTAAATTCAAGATTATACACTATAGATTTATGGATACTTTAGATGTAACTAGGGAAGAACAGTTTTCAAATTTATGCAAGTTTAGAATTTTTTATGATTTTTAGTAAAAAAAAAGAAACATCTTTGAGTTGAAATGTTTTGAAATTTCTATTTTCCGCTCTCATTGGTTGAAATATTGTGACGTCAAAAATATTCCTAGAAATCGAATTTTCAAAATATTAATTTCTCTGTCGTTGTCATGAAATTTTGATAAAATATATTTTTGAAAACCTTTATTTTTTAATTCGCGCTCTCTTTAGGATTTTTATCTGGGAAAAACTGCCACTTTTGGAATCTCTGTACTCTGGATTATCCATACTTTCAAAAAAGCCTCATTCCCTCAAAGAAAAAAAATACTCCTGTCATCGCACCCTCGAAAATAAAGATCAATTACAAGGGAGTGGTTTGGTCCGTCTGCAATTAGAGAGGAGCTAAGAAGATGCAGCGCCGCAGCACGGCAGTTTACCCGAAACAGCACCAGCTATTGATTGCCCTCCTCCTCCTCCTCTGGCGTATATATCCCGGGAGGTGGAGGCGGCATTAGGAATGGCGAACACGCCGGCGTGCAGAGACTACGTGAGCGGCATCCGCGAGCGCGTACCGGGGTGGCTCTCCTCCCTCCCCCTACCCAGTACCACTACCAACGCACCCGGGTATGGCTGACCTCCGGGCTGGCTCCTCTCATCACCTACCCAACCCGCCCGGAGGGTTAACTTCCTGAGGGCTGCTGGTGTGGGTGCGGGCTCTTCGTCTTCTTATTTCAGGCGCGAGTCAACCTTTTTTCATTCTTTCTTGCAAAGTGAAGACTGACTTTTACTCCGATGTGAATTTTCACGGGGGTAGCTGGCTTTGGACTCTTGGCGAGTATTGGTTTTTGGGGTAGCTGGGATACTACAGTAGTTGTGACCTACGCTTTTTGAGGATTTGAAAAATCTAAATGGACTTTCTGACCTCGGTAAAACTAATAAGTATTTTTTCAGTTTTTCAGTGTTTAAATCTTGACTTTTTACTTTTGATAGTTTTTAAGTCACGAACTTCTCAGGTAGACTAACAAATTTTGTTTCGGATCTCGCACGATAAAATGCATGCTTCAAACTTCGGTACTATACATATACCTTAAAAATTCCACAGACCTTGTGATTTATTAATTTTTTATGGTGGCCCTGTTCCCGAATTTTCGTTTTTTTTTTTTTTTCATACTTTCAATGCTAATTTTTTTTCTCTCCTCCTGAGGTTGTCACGAGTGCAGTGAAGTCGAGGGACGAATGAGAAAAAACTCACCTGTGAGAGTCCGAGGTAGATCGAGACGGTCTCGGAAATGTACAGGAACCGTCCATCAGCCGCAACAGCCATCGCGAAACCGTCCAGCGACTGCAATACAAAAAGTTCATTATTCTTCACCATCTATGACTTTCTAATCGAAATAGACGATTGTGTGAACATGCAAAACTGCATTTTCAAGAAGAAGAAAGAAATTATGTTAGGGGCGATGTGTGGAATAACGTATTAGGGAGAAAGATGTTTGAATTGTAAATTTTTGTTTTTACGGATGATGCAGAAGTGTCATGGAGTTTTAAAATTTATTTCTCACCTGCAGGATGTGGGTGCCTTGGTGCTGCTCGAACATGTCAACCGCTAGCGATGCTGGTGACCTGACACGATTTGCACCTATAAATAACAGAAAGAAAAAAAACAAGAATGAATACATGAAACCCACATTATTTTACTGCTTAACTTTTTTTTTCATCTATAGTGCACGCTAAGAGATAATGCTCCACAATTCCGTAACTGTAGATAAGTGTGGGGTTTCCGGTTCATGACCACATTTTCAAAGCTTACTAACTTTAGAAAATTTCTATTCATTTCTATTTCTATAAATTTCAATATCAAAACTTCTTAAAAATGTACGCTATGATAAAATAAGATTTAAAACTGATTTTTAATTTAATCATTCTAAAAACGCCTCAATCTGAAAGTAGTAAGCTCTGAAAATGTGACCACACTATACCTTTAACACTAACAAATAAATATAGGTCAAAACTTCGGGTTCAGTTCCCTCCAAACTAAAAACAGTTGTTTAAAAAAATGGACATGCCATTGTAGAACTACACATACACACACAAGTTCCCAAAAACCCAGAATTTTCGTCGAGTTCCTAAAACTCCCGAAATAAAGTCAATCATCCCCCTCCCCTCTACCGGTGAAATAATCCCCGAGCAAAATATATATAACGCGCGGGGATTAAATACCTCGTTGACCCCTGGGTTATACACCCACCCCGGAAAGAAAAACTCTCCGCGAGGTGCCGCTCGCTCCTCCCCCTCGGGCGCTGGTGGCAGATTAAGGCGCGGACGAGTTTGATCGAGTCTTTTTCCCTAAGTCTTTCATTAAGGCTCTCCACCCCCCTCCCCTTGGGGGTGGGGGATTATTATTAGGGTAGTAAGGAGTAAGCTGCGCGTGGCTTGTTTGCCAATACGAACGACCAGAAGAAGAAGAAGAAGCTACCCAGCCGCAAGGGGTTATACGGGAATTTCGGTAAAAGTTCCCTCTTATTGAATGGTCCATGATACACATGCAACGACCCGGCTGGCTCTTCGAATATTCAAAGGGGCGATGATTGTTTTTCCATCGACTGCTGGTGATTATTCGAAGGGGCGAAAGGGTTGGAATTCGTTCCTTTAATTCTATTATAACTGGAGCTCCGGGGCGGCTTTTCTTTCTTTGTTTATCGGCGAGTGCGATCGACTGAAAATTCAGGATTACTGTACCAAATAATTTCAACAATTCTAGAATTATTAATTTGAAAACAAAGTAAACTAAAGCTAAGAAAAAAAAAAAAAAAACTCGCTTTCAATTAAATAAAAGTATTTCACGGCACATAAAAAAAGCATTCTTTCTTGTCATCGCTCCGTTTACGCGGGTAAATTAGTAAGACTCTGCGAGGGTGAGAGGGAGGGAAGAAAAGAAGAAGGGAAGAGAAGGCCTACTTACTCGCTAATAAAAACGCCTTGGGTCAAGCCATAAATCCTCGAAAAAGTTATCAAAATATTTTGATAAATAGGTCGCCTGTGCCCCGCTATATATAACTCACAACTCTAGTATTACTTATTTTTTCATCGCGAAACAGTTTATATTTTTTAAAAAACCTGGAAGATTTTACGTGAAAAATTCTGCGAGCGTTATTAATCAGGGGTGGCAGTCACATATTGCTCGGGATACATTTCCCTCGGCTTCATCATCTCAGTGTCAATTTGCGACATTATGACTTTCTGGGGGGGAAAAAAGAGTCTTTTCTGTGTGCAGTGGCAATAACAACAGCAGCGCGTGTCACAAACTGTCATTAACCCGGAATGAAGACATTAGCGAGCTCTGGGATTCCTCCTAAAACATATGCGGGGGGAGGGGGGGAAGTGGGGATTATTAATATTCATCGTCACTTTTGTTCCCCGCACCCATGATTTATACTTATAGGTACGCCCATGTGCGGACAAAGTGACAGGTTTCGGATGTACAATGGGTAGTATAACTTAATTTTTGTAAACCGTACGTTTGGGACGGAGTTTACAGGGGAGAATTTTAACGTATTTCTAGAATTATGTGAATCAATAAGAAGCATTAATATTAATATGTGCATAATTTTTACGTAGACTACCAAATTAGTTGCTTATTAGCCAAGCTAATTTTTTATTTAACAAAAAATTGTATTTATGTAAAGCAAGAATCTCCCAGATAGTCGCAAAACTTCATCCATCAGAGAGAAAAACTATTCGATTGTCCGTGTGCATAAACCCACGGAATAAATCCCCGTCTGGCGGCGATAAAAAGAGAAAAGCAAATAAATGGGTGAGGACTGTCATTGTCTAGCCTCAAGCTCCCCAAAAAAAAAATCCCGGTCTGTTTATTTATCACGGTATTAAACTTTTTCGGGCTTTATTAATAACGTGGGCGCACTGCAGGTAAGATGAAAATTTGTTATTTCCTTACATATATATAGGCCTGCAGTGTCTCCCGGGGGACGCCAACTGGCACATTAAGATTAATAGTTTTGACGTTTATCATTTATTCTCCTCGTGCGCCGCTAGGCTAATTTGGAAAATTTTTTTTTCCTACCGTATAAAAAAAATTCAAAAAAGTAAGATTTTTCTTATTTTTTTTGGGTAAAGTGACTAATGCATGGTAGGTAAAATCATAGAATATTCGCGCTCGTAAATCAAACTCGACGTCTCGCAGATTGGCGAGCTGTCATTTGAATTTAAGGGCGGGGGCTATTAGGGGAGGGGGGGGGGGACCGAGAAAGTGCGTGTATTAAACGGCCGCGTAACTAACTTTACACTCTGGTTTACATTGATGGCCCCCATCAAAGAGGGCCACTTTCATCCTTTCCCCCCGGCCTTTTTATACTCCCTTTTTTGAGGTTAATTCCACGGTACGTTTTCTAGTAAAGCGTTTTGCGGATGGGTTGAGTGTTCTTTTTAACCACGATTAAATGTTTATTTCTTTTTTTGTTTAATTAAACGGTTTTTAAACTTTTTAAAGTACCTTTATGAGATAAATCGTAAGATAGTAACGGATAAGTGTTGGAAAAATTCTTATTTATTCTACGAGAGAGTAAAACAAGCTTTTAGTGTATAGTGATAACATAAATGGCGATTTTGAGTCCGTTTTGCAAACCAAATGTATTAACGATTTTGACTTGTATTAGAATTACTCATTTACTTACTTTCTTTCTTAGCACCGTAAGCTATATATGACTTCAAATATGATTTAAAAATCAAATAAGAAAAGTCCAGTCTAAAAACAATTCGGCTCTCGCGATTTAAATTCAATAAGCCATCGCCGTAATCGTATTTAATATTCCCGGCTGTATATATTTGCTTTGGGCAAACAGCCCTAACGAGCTGGTATTGGTGACGATGATCCAATTAGTCTCCCCCGGTTTAATTAATCAGGTGATGATATCCCTCCTCCTTTAAACACAGCTTTAAACTCCCCCTTCTTTGGGAGAAAAAGTTTCTGTCCTGGGGGTAGGGGGAACAGAGGCTTTGTCCTTTATCGAAACGTCATTTTTCTTTGAAGGTATATACTGTCATTCAAATGGGAGCCGAAGACAATGAGCGGTAAAATTTAGGAACTAATTTGGTCTGATTAGGCCAAGGCTGCGGAGTGGATTTACTTTGACGAGAAGTTGCGTGCGGGCGCGGGAGCTAACTCGATTCTCGCGTTAGTTTGGTTACGGGCCTGCTGCTGCGGGGGTCGTGATTTGATTTACATGTGGGGAGGGTGCGCCAAGACGAGAGGAGACCCTCGGTAAATATTAACCGAGCCCGGCTGCCTCGCCGGAGCGTTTTGATTGTCGTGAAGTGCCTGAATTTGCGGTGGATTAGCTTATTCAGACCCGCCGCGGCTTCTTTTTTTTTTTTTTTCTTTTAGGGAGGGTCGGCTGAGAATTCTTTTGAAAATTCTAGTGAAGATAGAAGAAAAATATATACTATGAAAGTTGACTGTAAGTAATAGTGAAGGAGTTAAAATTATTGTTTGTTCTTCAAAAAGTTTTTAGAGCGGTAAAATTCTTTCATTGTAAAAATTTATAGTAACAAAAAATTGACAATTAAAAATTAAGATTAAGACAAGTTGTTTAAAATAATTGAAAAACAAAAAAAAAAATTAATTTTCTGTATGTTAAGTAAATTGGTAATAAGAACCGAATTTTATTCTTCCGAACATTTTTTTTTTTTACTGACGGTACATTACGGAAAAGCAAACCCTCAAATGAAAAAATTCAACGAAATCAGTATAAACAATTTTCCGCGTGCACGACTATTTCAAAATCCCTGAAAGGCGATTTTACTTCTTGATTAGATTTGGACCTAGAGTTTGCTCCGAGGCCACCATCCTCAAACAACAAAATTCTCCGTTCCCCTTCCGATAATTAAATTTTCATCGATCTCGAGTTTCTGGTTTAAAAAAAAAAAAAAAAGCAGCAGGGTTTTCGGCTCATAAAAAAGCATGACCAGCAGGCTCCCCCTCGGTACAAGAATTCCAGTGGAAAAGCCGATTTGGATTGACCCTCAGCTCGGTTCCGCTCGATCGAGCCAGCTGGTCATTGTGCCCGGCCAAATGAACCACGAAAATAAAGGAGACCGATCGTATCGCCCGATGATTGGCGACAATTTTCCATTACTATGTATCGTCGCGGATCTCACGTCGTTCGCAGCGATGCGCTTTTACCCGGCTTTGTTCTCTCTCTCATACTTTTTCGTTATCCATCAGGGTTAAACGACACCGCCAGGGTTGGAAATTATAAGGAGTTGGACGAACACGTCAGCGACACGCGATCTTTTTTTCCTGCACCAGTGCTCGATTTTTTTTGGAGGATTACTCGGATATACCGGATTGACTCTAGTAAGACAGTCTTAAAAATGTCTAATGCACTGAGATACATTTTTCTTCGAATATAGCAGCTAAAAAAAATTTATTAAACTATTGAAGAAGTATCGCTTGTTGTGAAATACAATAAAATCAAAATCAATACGATACTAGAATATTGAAATTAAAACAAATCAGATAAACTTTACAAATTTCTTTACATTGACTGTCCTACAACAAATCGACGATCCCAGCGAAGAAAAACATTAGCCAAAAATCTAGTTTTCAAATAATTGTGAAAAGCTGAAGTAAATTAAAAAATCAGAAAAAAAAGAATTTTAATAATTTAGCACAGAATGAATCAGATTTTTAATTTTTTCTAAATTTTTAATTTATTTCAGTCGTTTATCGATAATTTTAAATTTGCAGACTTTCAGCTAAGATTTTTCTTCGCCGGGACCGTCGAAATAATCATAAGATATTCATATCGGTCTTACAGTCTATCCATAATATGTATAAGTATGGTTACAGTGTAAGACCGATATAAATATCTTATGAATATTTGAAATTAAAATGATTTTTTACGGTTTAGTTGACCAAATATTGTGTTTATCAATTTATTATTTTTATGTCAAATTGAGAATCTTATATAGCATACCCTACGATGACGTTGCATTTGTCAAAGAAATTTTACTTTTTTTCTCGGTTGTAACTGCAATCATTTATCGTAATACCCCAGCGTCTCGTATTTTAAAAAAATTTCATCGCAGCTCGCAAGAAATCTAGAGAGAGCCACAATAATTCAGCGGTGGCCTACTAAAATTATTGCGATAAACCATTTGCATGCAAAATTATTTAAATCGTCCCGATCTCCTTTAACGATCCCCGTCTCAAGGCAATTTCCCAACCACCCGAGCGGTATTTTTATTCGAGTCATAGTGTTCCGAACCCAACAACAACATCGATTACGACCTTTGCGAAACGTTCACTTGACCCTTTTTTTTATTTTATACTTCAATCCTCGATTACCCAAACGTCCCGATGTCACGTATGGCCCCGGATATATATAGACAAAGAGACGATTGCGCAAAGCTGGAATAGAATTACCTTTGACGGACTTGTTGGGCGGCGGGGTGTCCCTGCCCCACGGCGGATCCCCGTGACCCGAAAAGTCCCGGAGTTTTAGGTACGATATGGTCAGTCTGATTATCGAGGCCTTGTCCAGCTGTGAGGTTATGGCCGCGGGCAGCGGGAGCATCTTCGCGAGCTCGTAGAACTCGAAGTTCTCTTTGCCCCGCCGCGACCTCGCTGCGTCCCTGCTCTTCTCCTTTCTCAGCTCCAGGATACTGCAATCATAAATAAAGCAATTGTCAGTTTTGCATAGCAAGTTTTAATCATTTATGAATGAATACAAATTTATTTGATTTGTTTAAAGTTTTGGTTTTTGAGGACTCAATCACCACGAGTCGAAATGATTACTTTTTAAAATGTATCCCTCCTAACTAGTCATTTTGATTTTTCTCAGATTTTTAACAGTCTAAAAGATATTTACTTTTAGAATATAGTTTCAAATACTTTGAATCTTTGACAATGGAATTTTTTCAAAGTTTATAGCTTTAAAAAACAAAAATTAACGGTCCTAAAATTAAAAAAGTAAAAATGATTCAATTTAAATAAATAAAACAATGTTTTCTTGGTCAAACAACCCAAGCAGTCTTAAAACATCCTATGGTTTCATCAAAAAATTTTACAAAACTCTCTCCAGTGTAAACCATGAATACCATCATTAAATTAAAAATATTTTTTTATAAAAAAAAAAAGGGGTTGCATTCACCCGCAATTTCACGCAAGCCGGTGGGTACGTGACCCCTTTGCAAATGACCTCTGACCTCCCGCGACCAAAATCATCGGTCATTGTGGTCCTCTGGGCGTGTCCCGTAAACAAGCCTAAACAGGGGCATTATCCTTCGCGGTGGTGCATCGCGCCACGCCTACCAACCGGTCCGTCGCTGGCTGCAGCGTCAGGTGAAAGGCACGATTGTACGTAGTATCTTTTAATGCCACCCCGGCGTACAGTAAAAAACAAGGAGTACGCGCGATTAAACTCGGAAGGAAGAAGGGTTAAAAACAAGATGGCTTTTTATTGGGCTCTCATTACGCTTAACGACTGTAAAACGAGCGTCGGGAGCTTACTTTTTGGACTCTGTGGGAAGATCGGGCTCCCAGATGCAAGGAGATGGGAGATAAGGAGCTTGAGGGGGGAGAAAGAGTTTATTTATACGGACAAAAATTGACGCGAGAAGGAGGGGAGAGAAGTGTCCCCTGCCGGAACCCTCAGAAAAGTCCTCCCCGCGGGACAATGAAAGACACACTTTCCCTTAAGCCCCCTTCCCCACACTTTATGCGTTAGGCAGTCCGCCAATGCAACTTTTCGCTTCCTTAGCATTTTCTTCTTTATTTTCTTAAGGCCTTTTTTATACCTCGAGAACCTGGTTCGTACTGTGCTACGGGACTAATACAAAAAAATGGATGATTGATTGGTTTTTGAAAAGAATTAACTAACATTTATAGACTTATAGTTAAAAAAAAAAAAAATTGTCAGTAGTAATTTTCGAATTTTTTTTTAATTTCGTTGCCGCTATTTCATGATTCGAGTAGAGCAAGCGCACTTATATAAAGATTTTTTAGCATCAGTTTGGAATCGAACCAACAAACTGTGAGTTACTAGTCTAACTCTTTAACAGTTTCGCTGCACGAACGTACAAACTTTGGTATTTTATTGTACAACTACGAAAAACAAGTTGAAATTTTTTTTTTTTAACAAAGTATTTAACTTTATTGTAAAAGAAACAATAATTATAAATAAATTTAAAAAAGTTGATCAGACAATAGCAAAATAAAAACAGTCCGGCAGAGTTATTCAAGGGCCACTTACGAGTACCTATTACCGAAAAGCGATTAATTCGTCCCGCGACTCAGCAAAAAGCGAGCTCCGGAGATTGGCTCAAGAGCGTTTACTCGACCGCCTCCTGATTGAAATGTCTCCCGGGGGGATCCGCGCGAACGCAAATCTCTTCGAAGCAAAGCCAACCCCGTCCGATAAGGGATTTTCCTCCTCCAAGACCGTAAATATCTCTGTGACATAAACATCCCCTCCCCCCTTGAAATTCCACGGTCTGCGAACTTATGAAAATAAACACTCTTGAATTATCGACGCTCAAAATAAAAAGTAGCCTCGATCCAAGGATCAAAGAAACTCGGTAGGGAAGAAAAAATTAAATTCCGTAGGGTAGGTGCGAAAGTCGATACACGGGGCTTAGAAAATAAAATTAAGCCCTCCGAGTTTCGGTCAAATTGGTTGAAATTGGGCTTAGAAGCCTCCAAGACCTTCCCTGGGGACGGCCAGTCTCGCTTTCTTTTTTTTTTTTGCGTCTTGCCAACCCACCGACGTTTCTTTCTCTTTTTCGACTTTTCTAGCTTTTTTTTTTAGGCGATGATCGACCCCCGCTAATGGGGAATTTCCAGAGGTGTTTAACATCGGTAATTCAGTCGAGTCATTCGAGCTAAAACGTGGTTACGGTTAATCGCCAGCGAGTTTTCGCTCTCCGGGGGATGCCGAGAAAAAAGGTTCTGCGGGGTGTGAATTTTTCATGTCTTTCTTACAGACGGAATTATTTATACGGCTGCTGTTCCTTCTTTTTTTTTTTTTTTTTTTTTTTTCTTTTATTGATCCTGGAAGTGGACTTGATGATGAGCTTTCGAGAAAGGGTTTTGCATTTACAAAGTAGAATTTGTACTCATTGATTATTAAAATTTGATTCAATGAATCTTACAAAATAAAACTTTTCTGTAGTTTCTATGAGTTGTCAGAACGGTCAAAACGTTTCCTCGCGAGTCTTATTTATTTGTTTAAGTGTACCAACTTTGACCTCTGATTAAATAAAACAAAAAAAAAAAAAAAAAAGTCAGCAACTTTTGTCGAAACAAAAACGCTGAGAGGCTCTTTGAGTGTTGCTGCATTGTACCGTGTACGACTCCCCGGGGAACCCCGCCGCCG
Source organism: Encarsia formosa (assembly GCA_038277355.1). Lineage (NCBI taxonomy): Eukaryota > Metazoa > Arthropoda > Insecta > Hymenoptera > Aphelinidae > Encarsia > Encarsia formosa. The sequence continues at coordinate 6,711,577 of CM076187.1, forward strand.
ATGCTTTTTTTTTCCTCCTTCCATCTGTACGAAAACTGACCATTGCGAGGGTGCGAAGAAGAAAAAGCCCGCAGGTGCCGATATAACCCCCTAATTGAATTACCAGCTCGGACGACTATTTTTTTTTTTTTTTCTTTATCTTTAAACCGGGTACTGATTTAGGATTCTTTTTTTTTTTTTGGGTCTATTAACGGTGATTGATTTGATTCACGCTTCGTTAGCTTGCGGTTGAGCTACACCGTTTAGTACATTGACACTAATCACCTTGACGAAAAGTAGTGTGAATGGTAGATTTAGAGAAAAATCAGAAGTCTTTAGGCAGTCTCTAAACTCTTGTTTATCTCGGAGAACTCGCGACGCGGCGCGGCGGCGAATCTTTTCTTTCATCGCCGACAGACTTCCTTTGACTTTTTTTTTTTTTTCTACTACAAACTCGGTCACTTTTTTTTTTTTCTTATGAGTTAAAAAGCACTCGAGCGAGTTGGTTCCCCCCAAAAAAAAAACCTGAAATTCTTCTCGAGAAATTCATAAGTTAGTTATTCTTTTGTTTATTTCACCGGCTTGGATGTTTGAATTTTTCAAGTAACTTTGATTTTTTAATCTTGACTAAGAGGTTAAAGGTATTAAAGTTCTGAATATCTAGACATTTAAGTGCTTATTAGTTTAAACTTAGTAAGGCAGGTGTGGTACGGTTGCTTAAGTGCTAAACTCGACATTCGAAAGACTCGGGAACGATTCCAGCTCGTTCACCATACCACTATTAAAAAAAAAAAAAAAAAAAAATCAATTACTTCCGAAGTCATTTTTTTTTATTTTTTGTAAATTTATTAAAATTATTACCAATCACAAGCTTTTTTCAAACCACGAACGAAGAAGCATCAGACACGCGTCCGGGGGTTACCAAGAGAACCAGATTTTTTTAAGATCCTACAAAAACGAGTATAATGGCCAGAGTAGTCGAGCTGGCTGGTTTTAGGTTTACGATCGCGGCGTGTGTGGGGCAGGATGTCGCTACCGTTGATGGGCAGGAGTGGCTCCCTAACATCATCTTTATTACCTCCCTTTCCTTTTTCCACCGACGTATTCTAATGCCTTTTAAATCCGTTTAATGTTTCCAAGTTTTCTGTAATTCAAGCGTAATGGGTACTTCAAACCAAGTACTATAGTCCAAATTTTGTTATGGTTTCGAGTTAATTTCATGGAGAGTAGTAGTTTTTTTTTCACAAAGAACAAAAGTACATAATCAAAATTCAAAAGGATAAACTGGGCTGACAAAGCTTTTTCGAGCGACTTCGTACCGAAAAAAAAAGTCTAATTTCCAAAAGAAGCATAGGCCGTATAGAGCAGTGTTACGTTTTTTTCGAGAACCAAACGACACACGTCGCATTTGCTCGTAAATTCCTCAAGAAAGGGAAGCAAATGCAGGTCCCGGGGGTACGTACTCGTGTTACCCGATAATGGGGGCTGCTCCGTCACGCCGCGGCCGTAAACCAGCCCCTAGTCGCTGACGGGGCTGACCGGGGAGCCGTCAACGCCTCGTCGATTTTTTACGTCCAATCGTATATATATATATAACATAAGGTTTGAATCGTAGTCCGAAATTAAGAGATCAGTGACCGGAAGGTTCTCGGAAGAAAAATAAGGGAGATGTTTCTCAGGCCCATCACGTGCTTATCCCGCGCGGTCATCTCGCGGGGGCTGATTTACCGCCGGCGCGGCGAGCTTTCGGTGGCGCCCGCGCGCCGCGGGAACCCGCGAATATCTTTTTCGGGAGAGATGGGGAACCCTGATTATCAAGATGTCGTGCGGCTGGGAGGCGAAAAAGTACCAGAATTAAAAAGTTTTTTGGGAGCGTTATGTTTTTGTACCGATCGAAGCTAGTTTCATAGTAAATAAATTTTTTCTTACGCAGCTTAAATTTAGGAAATCTGCTGAGGCCAAATTGAAGAAATAAAATTTAATTTTGGTACCTTAGCCATCTCTGGATTAATTTTTTTTGAAAGGAAATCGTTATTTTTCACACGAATGGTAATTTTTAGGAACCAAATTGGGTTCGAGTAAAAGTTTATGACGTTCAAAAATGAAATTACTTGCGCGCACATACCGGATCTAAATTGCAACATGTCCGACCCTGGAATTTTACTACTGCTCAATTGGGTTGCCTCGTTATTTACTTTCTCTTTTTTTTCTTTTTAGACAATTTTACATGGAGTACATCGTAAATAATAAAAATAATTTTATTCAAATATTAAGGGATGGAAATTCACTATTGAAGACAACAACAATTGTTAAAAAAAATATGTGTCATCAAAAAATAAAAACGAAGTGAGTCACGCCTATAACATTTATTGAAATATATCTGCGCGTCCTATTGGCTGACAAATGATAATTCTATCGTTATTCATAGGTTTCAATTGTTTACGTAACTACATTATTCAGGTTCAAAATTTGAAGGTCTTATTGTGACAAGTTTAATTAGAAGACATGACTCACATTCGCTTATTGTCTCGCTTAATTATTTGCATTTAAATTTAGAACTCCCATCAATAATTAAACAATGCTCAATTAAGCTATTGAAAATAAAAGTGGATTCAAATTTTCTTGTGGTTTTACTTTCGATCATTCATTTATTTTCAAACAAATTTTATTTTAAGAAATTACTTTTTATTATGAATTAAAACTCGCTTAAAAAAAAAAAATTTGCACGAACGATAAATTAACAAAAGCGCACTTAAAAGGTCTTATTTTCATAAGTGGAAGATTACACGTTTTAACGGCTCGTTTTTAATGTCGGCAATCATAATTTAATTTTAAAATCTCATAACGCTTCCAAGGAGCTCGTCTTTGAGGAAATAACGCTGTCAGCCGTACTAACAGTAATATCTTGCAAATGTAATCATTCGGTATTAATCAAAAATATTGAACAAAATTAAACAAATAAAAACCTTTTCCAACCTAATAACATTTTTTTTTTTTAAGGTGCTTTCATTATTAACGTTGGCTACAATGGTACTTACGTAGAAACAATTTAAATGGTATTACTTCAAGTACACCAGTCGAGCTGGATTCGAGCCCAAAACCTTAGCGTTTAGAGTCTCGGACGCAACCAACCGAGCCACACCAGGCTGACGGTGTTTGAATCTCATTCGACAATGACAAACGCACCCTCCCAAAAAAAGATCAATAAAAAAAGTAAAATAAAAAAGAAACATGCCCTGGCTCGAGAAGAGGACCCTGGTTCTGTTTGTAGGGCACGCACAGGTCCGCGGGCACGAACCAAGAGTGGGTGAACGCGGGGTTGATGTTGAGAGGTCCCGGTGGTCCTTGCGGATGGTGGTGTCCGGGTCCGGGTCCCACCCCGACCGGTCCGACCGGGCTCTGGCGCTGGAATCCCCCGTAGTCCATCGCCATCTGGTAGGGCAACATCTAACAGTCTCTCTAGCACTCGCCGCACGTAACTCGGGGCAGCATCACAAACAAAAGCACCAACAAAAACACAACTACGTGACGACCATCCACGAGGTGCGCGCGCGACCAAAGTCCCGAGCGAACTGCAGGAATCCAGTACCTGCTATCATCACGCGCGACCCCGTAGTAAGGTAGGTGAGAGAGAGAGAGAGAGAGACGTGCGCGCGCGCGGGGGATTATTGGTAGCCGCCCGGACGCGGGGGCGTGAGCCAAGGGCGGACGCACGACTACGCCAATGGGCACGTCCGACCCGCACCTACCACGTGACCTCACGTACGCGGAGGGGGAACCCGGAGTGGAGGGGCCGAGGAGGAGGAGGATGGCTCCTCCCACCTTAAAGCTGACTTCTTACTGCACCGCGAGTATGCACCGTCCACGTGATCCTGGACTCCGTAGTATACTCTTATTTACAAGTGGTTTACTTAACCCGGAGTATTAGGGAAGATTTTTACATCGGAATCATAATCATATACGTATGAAAATACAAATAAATGTACTTGAAAAATCTACGAGTATGCCTCGTTAAATTTTTGACCTTTTATTTTCAAAAAGAAAAAATACGATAATGCACGTTATTTTATTATTAACCACCCAAAAAATCGAAACAAACTAAAAAAAGCTTTTATCTTCACCTCCTAAGTTATTGGTTAAATTATGTTGAAAAAAAAAAAAATTGATTATTGAATGGATAGAGAATTAATAAAAAAATTATTAATTATTTCTGGGTGAGATATTTAAATTACTTTATTTTATTTTATTTTTTTAATTCTGAAGACTTTTTATGTTCCCACGTACAGGTGTGCTTATCAGCACGACTTCGTGCGATGGTAAACAAAGCAACCTGTGATTTGAAGAGTAACCTACAGTGTCATGCTCGTGCTGTTGATTGACACAGATTCGAACCCGAGACCTGTAAAGTTTCATGTCTCACGCTTAGTCGTTTGAGCAATTCTAAGCTCCTGAGAGAATTGAATTTTATCGGTTGATAATATTCGTAAACGAATTTTTATCTACATATTTATGTATTCATTTTTCATTCTTTATTTATTTTTTTTTATAAAAGCTGCTGCTAAAACTAATCCAAGCAGAAAAAAAGTATTCAGCTTTTTCAATAGTAACAAATCAGTTTCCATAAAATAGTTACACATTCAAATGATAAAAAATAAATTTATAAATCATCTTCAGTACTTCTAAAACCTATTTCAATTAGAAAGAAATATTTTGATTCACAATCACCGCACTTGATCATTAATTCATGCAAGCTTTTTTTCAATTAAATTCATCATTCATGTATTTCTGAATTTTTGCATAGTGTTAAAGAAATTTCGTCTCCTAAAATTTAAAACATGTTTTATTTTTGAGCTTAGTACTCAGTCGCTCATCTCACAATATCTCCTCACTGTTGATTCTCTTGCCAAAGTCCCCTAAAAAAAAAACGTAATTGTAGCAACCATGAATGAAAAAATATAAAAAAAAAGTAACGCGGTAGTGTGGGAGTACAAAGCGTCGGCTACTTTGTTATGAGTCGCGTGATCCTCAGCCGGTGGCTACCGTTTCTCTACGTGCGCGTCCCCAAATCGCCCGCAAGATTCGAAAGTCCCTTTTTTTTTTTTTTTTCATTTCGGAGTTACAAGTCCTGGGAAGAAGATCCATGGGTCTCCTCTCCCGCTCATTTTTTTCTTCCTCTCTCTCTCGGTTTTACGATCCCAAGTGGGAGAGGGAATAATTTGTACTCCGCTGTTAATTGTGTTTACGAGGGCTCGTTCATATTTTATTCATGCTATCGTCAATGATAACCCGGAGTATTTTCTTTTTTTTCCCACACGATGAACGAATGTGCTTTTCGTGATTTATTTTCAAACGCGCGAAAATCAAATTCTAAATTTCAACTACTATTCTCTTTTATTTGAGCATACGCGTTCGTTCACTCGGAGAAAAAGTGCTTACGATGCATCGAGGGATGCCCGCCATTACATAAGCCGCATCATCACCGTTGGCTGCACGTTAATCATTATTCTTGTGCTCGGTCACAATCCAATGGTTTGCTATAGCGACTTTTTTTCGAGTTTGTTTGTCTGTGCGAGGTGCTTGCTAATTGCAGTATCTCACCTGCGGCGCTTGATAATTCTTACACGTACTTTTTTCCGAGGAGTCGTTCTAATTTTATCGGCTGGCTTGCTTGATTTTACGAGCTTCTATTTCTGAAATTTGACCCTAAAATAATACTCAACTTTTTTTTTTCTTTTTTTTTATTATTATCATCAACAAAACCAAAAGTTAATTTTTTTTATTAATTGTTTAGAGATTATTCTTTGCATTAATCAAACGTTTGATTTCAACCAACTATTGACTATTATTGGTATAAATCTCTATAGTTGATTTTTATCTGTGCATGATTCTGTAGTGTACAAAGTGACTGAGCACTAGAACGATAATGTCTGGTAACTCATAAGACGTGAGTTCGAGTCTTATTCGTCATTGGTTCCGATAAATCTAATAAACCAGTCATTAAATAGTATTAAGCGAATAAAAAAAAAAAAAAATTAATTTCACGAAAATATTATGGTTTTAAACAAATTAATTCTTAAACTTAAAACACTGCACTACTTAATTTTTTTTATTTGTTTTTTACTTTGATTTAAATTTTAAAAAATGCACATCAAAGGGTAACGTTTCGCTAAAAAAAAGCAAAAAATTAAATACTCGTGAATAATTCATGCCCGTCTCGTGACTCAAACAGTAAGTGTAATCCATTTTGGGTATAATATTACGAGAGGAGGCCAAGAATGCAGGAAAAATTGTTCATCTGACTCACTTATTAGCGAAAATGCAAATGAGGTTAAAAGTTCGGGAGGAGATACGGACGCAATCTTAATGCGGATCGGACCGGACTCAAGAAATTATGGTGGGGCTGCCACCCCTGCATGCGTGTATCTTCCATGTAAACACTTTTAATTTGTCCTTTTACCCGCGTCTAATCTATTGCTCGAGATAGTAAGAGGGAAAAAATATATATGCATTAGATATTTGGCTTTTATTCGATCTTGTTTATTTTTATCCATTTACTTTCTTAATAAGATTATTCGGGAGTAACTTTTTAAATAAAAACGAACAGTTTTTATAAATAATTCCGAGTCAGAACTTGAATTTTATCTTTGCAAGATATGTATTATAGTTTCACATTTTACAGTAAAAAAAAATATATAAAAACATAAATTTATTTTATAATCATTGTTTTTAGAGGTTTTTAAAGATATTTTAGTATAAATAATTTCAGTAAATAATTATTTCTTGATTTAGATATAATGAGTATCAATCAATAAAATAAATTGCGGTGAATATAGTGTATTATACATATTGTCAAAAATATGAAATAATGAGATATTTTAATGAGCATGAATTCTACAACGCATTAATGATTATGGATATTAACATAAACTACTTTTTTTTCAAAAATGTATAAAAAAAAATGCAATCGTAGGTACCTCTTTAGACTGTTCAAACGTGCGGGTTGATTTTACATTTTTCTTTTATACCTCGCAAGTTCTTTAAGCAGGTCATGTAAAAAGCTTGCAACACAGCTTTTCAAGTTTTTCGTACACTGCCTCCAAGTAAATACATAGACCCTATCAAAGGGTCATTTCAACAATTTATATATTTTCATTGATAGGTACTGAAAACAATGAAAACAACTAAAAATTACGGAAGACACAACAATCAATGTTAATCTCTCTTTATCCCACGTGTTTTCAACAGCACTCACCTCTCCCAAAAAAAAAAGAAACAAAATTAAATCTCAGCAATCAAAGATAGCGTTCCCACCGCGACATCCTGACTCTCTCGGAATAAAAAAGGTAAGGAGAGGTCGACGACAAGCAAGCGCATCGTCGGTCGACACTTAGCATGCATCCCCCGATACGCACGGGGAATCCTTATTGTACACCAGCACGTGACGCTCATGCACAAGCCCGCTTGTCTCACTCTTTCTTTCCTCCTTTCTCCCGCGGCCCTCTCCTAAACCTACGCACAGAACCTTTGTTTAGACCTGCAACCTGCACCACCCGAACAACTCATGCGTCAAAGGGGTGTAATTGGCGGAAACTTAATCGAGGGACTTTATTACCGGCACGTGGGCCCTGGCTCCAGGTACTATATCTGACCAAAGGATCTATGGTCTTCTTCTTTTGGGAAAGGTTCCCCATTGTCGCGGGATTAATCGATGGAGGAAAGGTGAGTTATCGCGGGGGTGGGGCGGGATTAGCGGGGGATCATTACGAGCTAAACGGCCCGCGGGGTGTAGTCGAGCCGGACCAATTAACTTTCAATTAGAGCGAGGAGATAAGTCTTATCGCGCGGGTTGTGGGTCCTTTAGGGGAGCGGAGACGCATGGCCTCGGGCGCAGCTTATTGTACAAACTCGTGCGAATTTTCAAGCCCAGTGTTCGGAGGATGATTGTTGAAAATCTTGTGAGAGATTCGTTTAAGCAGGTGAAAGAGGAATATTATTCGCGTCATGCAGTTCTGCTGGAATGTGAAAAACCGCAATAAGCGAGTTATGACTAATAGGTGCTTCACTGTTTTTTGTTTTCTACAAAGTCATTATTCTAGTCATTGTTTCTATTATCTTTTTGCTGCATGAGTAAAATTGAATATGTTTCTTTCATCCAAGTATTATCTGATTCCATCAAATTCAACAGAAACTTGACTTTTGAAGACCTAAAAATAATTCCTACTTTTCCGAAAGGACTAATGGCTCCGACTGAAAAGCAAGCGACTTGTAATCTGGTGACTCTGAGTTCAAGCCTAACTCTGACCAGTTCTTCAAACTTTTAATTTTCAGCAAGATTGATTTTCGAAAATGGAAAAAAGAGAACGTTACTGTTTATATAACGTAAAAAAAAAAAAAAAAAAATTCGAGTCACTGATTCAATTTTTTATTTTATTTTTTTCAACTATAAGTGTCTTGTACCCTAATGTCGAGCCTAATGTATAATAATAATTATTGATAATACAATCATATTTTTTATTAAGAGATTCTAGTAAAAAATTTTTTGTTCATCGCAATATAAAAACACGCCACCGTTACTATTCATTCAAAAAAAAAACCAACTTTCTTCATACAATTACACTACTACGAAAGTCTTTGAATTCCTCGCTCGGTTATTACCCATATCCTCTATCTCCGTGCGTCTCTCTCGCTAAATATACACACGGAGAATTACATTTATAGCCGGGGGGGGGGGGTCGAAGGGGGAGGAGACCCGACGATAAACGATGTTATTTGAGGGTGGCGAACGCTCCCAATTGAACAATCACAATAATCAAGTGCACGAGGAATTTTACTGTGTCATTATCTCTTTTATATTCCTTAAATTCATTTTATTTTATCTTACTTTTTTTTTTTTTTTTTTTTTATCGCTGCTGCAGTGCGGACGAGTCCTCCTCTTTTTACTTTGTACTATCTCGACGGGGAAAAGTTTCACGAGGTAAATATAATAACAAGCGAATGAATTATTGCCCCGCTAAGCGAAATAAATATACTCGGGGGGAGGCAGCCCTACTCACTTATTACGCGAGTAACTTAAGGACTTTGCGAGGCTGCTGATAAATGCGGAAATGTTTATAGATGTGATAATTTTTTTTTCTTTGCTTCCTTGTACTGGAATCGTTAAATTAAATCATTTGCTTGAACTTACCTGTAGATATAAGCCATATATTTTTATATTTAATATAGTTACAAAATGAAAAAATAATACAATATACTCAATCATTATGAGTTATTCGATTTAAAAAAATAATAATAATAGTAAATAATTTTATCAATGGATAGCTCTTCTGGTTTGCCATCTCATACGTTTAAGTATATATTTTAACACAATAATTAATAAAAGAATTATAATTGCCTCAAATCTAACCATCATAAATTTCCAAAAAATTACCAATTTTTTTATTTCTCTTCAAAAATTTATTCCAACCAAAAAAAAAAAAAACAAAAAAAACAAAAAAAAAACAAAAAGTAATTTGACCGTAAATGAAAAAAGTTTTAGTTAGAGTAGACTGTGTCGCACATCGCTTTGCCCATCCAGCGACGACATTGAATGATTAATTTTATTTAGACGTATTCGCAATGGCCGCGCCGCACGACAAATTCGATTATCATATTAGACGCGCGCGCGCGCACTGCATTTGCATGCGTCAACCAAATTATCATCATCGTCCTCGTGATTCGTAACTAATGGCGAAGGACGCAAAAAGAAAAAAATAAGCATTAAACTCGAACGAGACATTGATTTATGGCTCTCGATCCGGGGCTCTTTTTTTTCCTCGCTCTTATTAAAAAAAGAAGAAAAGCGAAAAAAAGAGGGCAAACAATTATTTAGCCCCCTGCACCGAGACGGGGTTAGGTCTCTCCCCAGCTTTTTTCTTGCAGTGGAACGACCCCGTAAGCTTTTTTTTCCAACGTGTCACTTCGATAATTGTTTTCTCGATTTTATTGCCTTTTTTCGGCAGCCCAGATTAATTTTCTTTTGTAAAAAGTAATTTGTATGAGCGAGTGCTGTATCATAAAATGTTTATCATTTAACTATGTACATACTATACCTGAAAAATCGTAAATTTGTATCAAAAGAAATCAATTTTATGTGCATGTAATGAATTACAGAAACATGACACCTCAAGTTTTATTTAAAAAATATCACAATTTTCTTGTTACATTCATTTCAAAAAATTTTTTTGACTGTATGAAATAATTTTCAACATTACAGTTTTGTAATAATAATAAGATTTTTCGAAGATGCTGATTTACTTAATTCAAGAAAATATTGTAAAAGATGTTTCATCTATAGTCAAGAACAATTAAAAATTAATAAATTTAGTATTTAGATGTCGTGTTTTTGAAATTGAGACCTATTAGCTATTAGAAATTCAAAGCCAAATTTTTTAAAATTTACGTACAAAAACTCTGAAAAAATATTTTTTCTTAAAACTAAACCTAAGTGAAACAGAAAAATACAAAAAATCTCCAAATATATTTGTGTACTAATATTTCTGGTACTTGATAAAGCTAATTTTTTCGAAGATATTTTTGGATATTTTATGTACTTGTCCAAAGCTCGTTCGTGTTCTCTTTTTTGGATACTTGAAAAATAAAAATACCCAACGTCAAATATATACGTTGACCGTTCAAGCAATTCCACAGTACAATAGTACGATACGAAAAATCCAATCGAATCAAATTAAAAACTTAGTCACATAGTTCGACCGTGGTTATAATCCTTGGTCGTCGTAATCCCCGGGTGTCGAAACCGAAACAACAACACCGTCCCTCCCTCCCTCCCGCGGATTAGAGTTGTCTATCGTCGCGATTAATACCGTATTCAGGTCTCACACCGATGTCCCAAGCTTTTTTGGAATTCGGCCGCAACCTCGTGACTAATTTACCCAAAAGTAAAGAGAGAAAAACCAATAAAGTTGACGTGGTGCCGCGGGAAAAACCAAGTTAGCCCTGTCCCTGGAAAAGATAAAGAGAGTCTTGAATAAAGTTCCGGGGGAGTGGAGAATCTGGACGATCGGTCTCGCAGTTGATTAGACTCTATTTACTCAAGCTCCGCCACACACGGCCACCCTCCAGAGTCTTTTTCTTCTCTCGCTCCCGGCCGCCCCCCCCCCCCCCCGTTCCGACCCCTTTGCGGCCAATCAGCCGCCCATAGACTACCAGAGTTTTTGTCCAAAAATACAGAGTATTGTGGATATTGTTTCATATGTAGATTTACCGGCTCAATCGAGCGAGAGTTGGATGACAGTAATTAAAGTGACAATAAAAGTTTTGTGACTCAAGGCTAGAGTTCAAAGTTATGATTTTTGATAACATCAACTTGGGTCTATTAGACTCTAAATCTAAGAAAAATCAATCAAAATGTAGTCATCGTACGAATGCTAATAACATTAAGGGCCAGTGATATCAAAGTATAGTAAAAAAAATTTGATCTGATCAAAAGTCATTATAGAATCAATGTAGGCTACCTTGAGACATTTTTATGATCAGCGTAAGCTTCAAGCTTTATGATCTAAGCAAAAAATAAAAATAATAATCATAATAGTAAACTGGACCTCCTAAAGTTTCAAAATAAACTCATTGAAGAAACTAGCAGAGTTATTCTAACAAATATAAATTGAGGAACGAGTTCATCAGAAGACTCAATAAGTTTTCCAGCATAACTTAGCAATAATCTCCAGTCTGAAGCAACTTCGTACGGGCAGCTCTGCTGTGAATAACAACTGATAAATTCAGTACGCACCCGTGAATTTTTTTTTTTTTTCACACAATGGCCCGCAAATTTTTCGCGCCTTTTCCAACCTTTTTTTTCCAGCCCGCGACGCCCTTGGCCAATTTTCTTCAAATGGTCTGTAATAGCAGAACAGGAAGGAGCTCCCAGGAGCCAGCGGCAGGCTCGCTAAATAACAGGCTTGGGTACAATCAGAGCACCGGGCGGGCGCCCCTCCGGCGGCACTCGTTCAACTTTAAAATCGAATGACGCCCCATTAAAATGACAATGCTCCCGTCCTCCCTTCAAAACATTGTCCCCCGGATTAGCATACGGGATCGGGTTACCCCGCGTAAACTTTGTTACGTCCCCGCGACGGGCGCACTTTGATTGGGTTACGAAACAGGTGGCACGCCCGCTCGCTTTGATCGCGACGATTCGATTTGTACAGAGAGAAAAAAAAATTTTTTCAAGGAAAAATTAGCGCGAAGTAAATAAGTCGACGCCGCGGAGGGGGGAAACTATCCCCCGGGGGAAGGGATGTAGGCCAACAGCTGATCGCGTTAGCATAATCGATCGATAATTACGGCCCTGCAAAGGCTAGAAAAAATCAATACTAGAATATTTGACGCTGTAAGGAGTAGAAAATAAAATAAAGCCAACCGCATCGACACTTGGTGGAGATAACGGGTTGTCCACGGAATAACAATGATTTCGATGATTTTAAAATGCCGGGTACGCAGTGACGAACCGAAGTTTTTCCCATCGCGCGCGATGATCTAATAGCGTTTGGTCAGCGGCGGCAACCGGATGCCCGCGGACGCACACACGAAACGAAATCAAAATCCGTGAGTGCGTCCCTTGATTCGGGGACATTAAAATGCGCGCCCGGGATTCGGGGTGGACATTGAATACCAATATCAGCTACCTTTGACCGACGTCGTCGTCATCGGGTGCGCGTCGAGTGCGACTCTTTTTTTTTTTTTTTTTTTTTTTTTTTGAGGCTATTATTTTTTCCGCGAACGGGTGCTGGGGCCACACCTCGATTGATTCGAGTGGTGACGTGTACGTGACGAGTGGAGTTCTTTGTGAAAAGGGTTGAGAGTTTTGGGATTGGCACCGCGGTAAGAACTTGCGTAACGGAGAAATGTGAAAATACCCGGGTTTGAAATTTTCAAGTAAATTGGGGAAATTTCAGACCGAGCTGTTGGAAAAGTTATCTAATCTTTCAGTATTTTTATTCTGGAGCTGACCTAGACATTGGAAAATTTGTACGAGTAAACAAATTTTTTTACAAAAAATAATAAAATGGGATGAAAAAAAAAACTAAGCAAGTATATCATCATTTTTTTTTTCCTTATGTTAGCTTTTGCAAGGTTCTTTAATATGCGTAAAGAAAAAGACAAATTTCAATGCAAAAAATACCACACTCAGCGAGGCTCGAACCCAAGACTGTCGTAAGACAACTAGAGCGCTTTATTTACTGAGCTGCCGGATCATCTTATTAATTCAGATTTCAGACTCTACAAGTTTGAAAAATTATTTTATTAAATCTTTTTAAATACAAAGATAGGTCAATAAAAAAAAAAATAAAAATAACCAAAGATTGCTAATTAATTTAAATCCAAACAATTTAAAATTTTTTGGAGTCTACATGCAGAATTTGTAAAATTTTACAAACCACAAAAATAAAATCTATGCGGTAGGCTAGAAAATAAAAATCTAATCAGTGCTCAAATTTTCCAAGAAAACTTTCCAGACCCACAGACGCGACAAACTTCAGACCAGACTGTGGATACCTCAAAACCAGAAAACGTCTTTCTCCCGATCGCCAAACCATCGAACGCTCATGTCCATTGTTGTTCTGACACTCTGTTTATCTGCCAGCGGCTCAAGTTTTTACTTGTCGCCATCCCCGCGTGATCGCTTTCTCTTTTCTCCCCCCGCTTTTCGCTGGAAACATAACGGATCTTCTGGATTTTTTTTTTTTTTTTAGCCTCGAGGAGGAGATCGGCCGAGATAATTGTTAAATTATTATTTTTCCAGAATAAGGCAGTAACTAACCCGAGTTGGTCTTCTCCCTCTTGACTTTATAAATTTTTCGTGGCTCCCTTCCTCACCTTCTTCTTCCCTTCTCTCTAATCTTGTTGAATTTACGAACTACTTTGCATGTGTAATTTTCCGAATGCGTACGGGTTTGCCCTCAGTTTATGCAAATTTTCGCGACAATCTATTTATGTATCTTTCTTTTTTTATTTTCACTTCTTGAATGTGAAATAAAGTTCAGTAGTTGTCATAACATGATTATGACCAATTGATTTTATTTAATGTATGGTTTTTATTTATTTATTTATTTTTTTTCAATTTTTTATTAAACTTGTTATTTTATACTTATTATTTAAAAGAATAATATCTTCAATATTAATAAAGTTATTATTCTTAATATCTTATTAGACATTAAGAATATAATATATAACTGATATTATATCCCTGTAAGAAATGTCATGAATTAGGTTATCCAAATTAATAGCCATTTACTGGCTATTTCATAGACTCAATCTAATATTTTTCTAGCGAATGACCATTTAATGGCTATTAAATGGATAACCTAATTCACATTTCTTACAGGCATATAATAGTAAGAATAAAAATTGGTTATAATTTTTTTAATTTAATTGTAGAATTCTTACTAGAAGTCTCATTAATTTTGGATAAAATTTTTTCAACAAATTTAAAATTTATTTATTGCTATTTTTTTAACATCAAAACTTTATAGCCGCAATATAAGGTTGCATAAAATAAACTGATTAAAATTAATGATAACATAAAAAAAAAAAATTTTTTTAAATACACACACAATACCAATGAGTAAGAAGCTAATTTATTAAAATTAATGCCAGAATAAAAAAAGAAAAAAATTATGTAAAAACGATGGTAAAAATAATAGAAATGAGATAATCATACAATCCTATCTTTCCTTCTTAGCTCAAAGGCTCTTAATCTCGAGCACAGGATCAAATTTCGGGACAATGATAATTAAGCCATGAATCCAAGGCATGAGCCGAAAAACACTCTCTGTTTACGTAATGAAGGTCACAATATTTTTCGTCGCCGGCGCTCGCTCGGTGTCGCGGATGCACCTGGAGTTGGGTCACGTACCCCGGGGAGTTGATTTCAAAACCCGGGCTCTTTGTCATCGGCGCACCGATGATCGTGGTGTCAACGCAGCAGCTCGGTTTGTTCCTCGGGTTGGTACAACCTGATCTCGTTGAAGATCAATCTCACGTACGAAGGAGCGCGTGCGGGACCAGATCTCGGAGATGCGACAAGTGCTTCCTCCTTCCTCTCGTGAGATTTTTTTTTAATTTACATGTGTGTTGTTGGCCCCTTCATTTCCTTTCCCAAAGAAAGAAAGATATTATTATTTTTATTTTAGTTTTCGGAGAAAATTTATATTTTTTTTGTTTTCGGGTAAAATACGAGGAGGAGCTTTTCCTGCTTCCTGTGGGAAGAAAGGAACAATGGTCAGATGTAATTCAAAGTAACTGGGAGAGAGAAGAGAGGACGAGATTACCGCAGGTGGGAGTCGCGCGGGCTAATTGAGTTGCGGTCAAGTGGCGGACAGGAAATCGAGAATTACGGTTTATACGAGCTGCGTGACCCTTTTTTTCCATGCTTTATACGCGATCTCTAGTTGACTGGAAAATCTGAATCTTATTCGATTAAAATAATTTTTATTTATTTAAGCTGTTATTTTTTTAATTATACAGTGTGAAGCATCAAAGAAAGAACCATTGAAGATAAAAAATATAAAAATTTGATATGCTTAATTAACCCTTAAAGGCCACACCCAAATCCAGAACTGCCACACTGACAGTTATGTGGGGTCATTCTGACCCCGTGTGGCATTTAAGGGTTAAGATTGTTTATTTGAAAATATTTCATACTCAGAGCTATGTAAATCGAATAATATGATTAATACGTAAATGTTGTAAATATAAATTTGTACACACAAACATGAGTACGGTAGAGTTTTATATATCTGTACTTGGAAATAAATAATGATAATATAGTTATTATTATTTAATTAAATTAGTGTTACCATGGCTACGGTCATTAGAGTGCTGAGTCTGACGAGTAAATACTGTAGCACTGTAGAGCCTCGAGTTCAATACCTCGTCGGTGCGAAATCCACAAACCAAAAAAAAATTTCATGTATAACATTTCAACCATTATTACTCAAATCTAGACAAATGAGTTTAATCCTTGTGACGTGGTGTGTGATTAAAAAATAAAAAAAAAATATTTTTAGAAATAGGTACTTCATTTTTTTTTTTTTTATGATGAAAAATGAATTTTATGATACTTTTCACTATTTTTACGTCATTTTAGTTATATTTCACTTCGTTCAACTTGGAAAAAATATTTTTGCAACATTTTGTCCTGAAAAGAATTCTTTAAAAATATTCAGCTTCTTGTTTTTTAACCGTATACATATTTTTGAGACAAATCAATTAAAGAAAAAAAGTATTCAATAATTCAACCTCATATTCCCATTGTAATGCAATTTTTATGCATTTTGAATACGTTAAAAAAATATTTTTCCGATTCCTTACGTAATTGTATCCAGCAAAAAAAAATCTGAAAAAAATGTCTCGGATCCTCAGGCCGTTGACCGAAGCATCAAGCATCAAACCGCACGCACTTTTTTTGACCAAAGAAAAAAAACGATACTCGCGAGTATAATTTTCACCCTCGAAACACAGAAACTATCCATACCGTCCAAAAAAAAGAAAGAACTTTTACTCCGATATTTTCTTCCTGGATCTACAGTTCGTGAATGCTAAACAGCGGAGGACAAAAAGACGCATCATCGTAAATCTTGAATAGGGCCACGCGACCCGGCGCCTGCATCCCGAAGGCCGCGTCCGGATAATTACGATCAGGGTCGAAAAACCGCAGCACTCCGACCTCGTAAATATCCTCCGTGACCTTGCACTTGTCCCTGACACTTTTCTTTCTGTTTTTTTTTTCACTAGAAAAAAGTTAGCCGGGACGAGTCTTCTAGTCGCAGGTGTTATGGGAATTTGGGTTTGTAGTGATACAAGTCTTCGGTGACGGTTCTTTGAACGACAGCTGAAGTGCTTGGGACTGGTTTATGACCGATAATTCTTTGCAGTTTCGGGTTTTGGGACCGAGGAGTTCTTTACGAGACAGGAGCTGCTGGTAAACTCTTCTATTTTCAACTCGTCAACGGCTGTCTTTAAGACTACTGGACTTGTCACTGTTGGATCATTTAGGAAAACCACTACTAAAGAGTATACTTTTTTTTTTTTTTTTACTTTTATTTTAATCATCACTTTTTTTTTCTGCGTAAAATGTGATTTGATATTAAAGCTCATTTTAAAGATGCGTAAGATCTAAAAAAAATTCAAACGGTTTAAAAACGATAAACTTAGATAGTAAAGTGGGTCTAAAAATTTCATCATCATTTTTTAAAAAAATTTTATTTTATTAATCATTGTTCAACTTAAAAATGAAATTAGTTAATTTGTAAATTAAAAGTATGTTTGAAAAAAAAATGAAAATTTTTAGTTCATCAACCTTCTTTAGAATAAATTATAAACATTACAAGGCTCTTGCAATAAGCCTTATTCGAAGAGGTAAAAAATCATTAGAATTTTATGAGTTCAAAAAACAGATTTTAAAAATACAATGTTAATTGGTACCCTTAACTTCAAGTTGTGAAAATCATCAAAAAAATAGATTCAAAATCCAACTTGTTCCGCGATGTAAGTACACAGTAAATCTTCCTAGGTAAATTTCCTACAAGAATAATTCTTGTTCACCAAACCCAGAGATACTCAAGCGAGTAGATCCCTAGATAAACCGTACGGAAACAAAACGCTTACCCGTACGATAAAGGGAAAAACAAGTGTCTGGACGGACGAAACTCGGATGAAAAAACCAAGAGTAAGGAAAGAGACGCGAAGGGTGAAACCGTCGCGTCATCAAACGACTTAATCAGGACCGGCGCTCTGGGGAAAGAGGATACCGGTAATAAAATCTCAAAATTACGAGACTTCTTTTTCCCTCCATACGTGACCTTTTTTTTCTTCTCTATCCTCTGTCTTCCATACACCCGAAAAGGGTCCGGTACGTGTTAGAGTAATCTCATCAGATCGCTCATTGTCTTTACATACAAAGTAGCCTCGACAACTAATCACGAACGCAGAGTCAAATTTAATTGTTGTACACGTACGGCTACGAGGAAGTAAAAAAAAAAAAGAAGGATTGAAGTTTTATATTAAATTTGAAAGTATAAATACGAGGATAGAAACGCGCATCCGCGAGGCGAGGTACTATTTATCGCGTAGCGACACCGGCAGTTGTACCGTTAGGACGACCTGCAGTGACGTCTTTCGGCTTAGAGGAAGCGCACCATGAGCCAATTGTTTTTTATGGACAAGACACGGACGCTATGTATTCCTGTCATACGCGGCTGGTGCTCTTTTTTTTTTTTTTTTAATTTTTATTCATCGGGGCGAACCGTCGAACTTTGCGAATGGTCGATTGTCAAAAAATATGGGGTTTGTTATGCAATTTGACCCTTTCCATCAGCTGTGGTTTCAAATAGTTCATATCGATTTTTTCAGATCCAATCGAAATTATGGACACATTTATGGGCAATTCCTGGAAATTGTTTTTTTTTTGCAAAAAAGTTGTGTCTATCGCAATAAACATAAGTTTGGAAACGGGATTTTATTTATTTTTGATAAATTTAAAAATAATAACAAAAAAAGTACCGGAATATCGTCCCTGTGAGAGTGAAATTTAAAACACTTTCTCAATTATGGTAACGCCATCATTATCGCAATCATCGTCTACTGATTTCTTTTCTAAGAAAGACAATAACCTTTATCTACAGGGTAGATCATTGTTTTTTATAGGAAAGCAAAAGTCAAGACATCCAAAAAAGTATCCCAATTTTACTGCACTTTTCGTCGTTATTTGTAGGTCTGGTGTCATGATAATCTTCCTCTTTCATCGAATCAAAGCAGAAAAAAACATGAGAAGAGACAATAGAGCAGAAGTAGAAAAGAAAGTTTTTTTCCTTTGACCACTCAATCGGAAGCTTTGTTGTCGAACGAAATTTAGAAGAGATTCGATTTTATAGTTCATGTATCTATTCACAGATAATTTTTACGACTCAGTATCTATATCTACAACTTCAGAACCTAGACTTTGAATTAACAGTTGATGGGGTACTGCAAAAGTAGTTTAGTCTTTAGACAAAGTTCTAGCATTTCCAGAAAGATAAAAATTTATTAAAAAGACAAATTAAGTTCGAAATATTTTTAAAAGCTACATACTAAATCTGGAAGAGTGAAAAACCACTCCGTAAGAATGAAAAGTGCGTCACTTTTCGCTTGGAGTGGCGCACTTTTTTCCCAATAAAGAGCTAAACTCACTCTTACAACTTTAGAGAGTATCTTTTAAAAAAAGCATTGGATGAACTTTAAATAATTATTTAATACAATTTTATAAACTTTTTTTTTCATTATATAATCCTCTCTAAAATTATGATCTAATTTCATAATCAAATTAATTTTACAAGTTCCAAACCCAATTTCAATCCTTGTTTACGGTATACGAACTCTTCGAAGGAACCCCGAACAATGCACTGAGGTTTCAGGGTTTAACCGTGCCATTAGCACATCTCAAGCGTGCGGGCAGTAAAAAAAAAAAAAAAAGTAAAAAACACCCAACCAAAGTCAGGAGAAAGAAAAAAAAAAAAAAAGAAAGACGAGGGCGCTCGACGGGACGTCAGCTTGCAGGGTACGGGCGCCGCGGAGAAAAGCTTTCTATTTCCGCGCGAAACGGCCCGGGGACGCTTTTCGGAGAAAGGTTAGTACCGGGCGCCAAGATTTCGAGCGTCGATACAACTCTCTTTCACTCCCGGGTCCCAGACACACCTGCCCGAGCGTATTTTATTACCCGAGAGTTTGTTTCGAAAAGAGATTTTTCAACTTCGGGAAAATAGAAGAAAGCAGTCCCGATACTTGTTTTGTACAGATTTCCCAAGATTATTGGACAATAATTTAGACCTTTATCGGCTCCTCTTCCCCATTGACTGTACCAGGAATATTACCGATACTTAGTGCCCTTTGGACTTTTTAAAATTGACGATTATTTGGTCCCCCAGCTGTATACAAATACACCGACTTCTGACACTTGATTTTAGGTTCGTCAGGTGTCAGTCAAGCTGACAGGTGGTTTGCTTTAAATCACTGTAAACTTTGACTTGAGTGATCATTAAACGTCACTTTTATGCTCCTATAAAGATGTATGTGAAAATGAACAAAGTAAAATTTCAATATTTTGAAATCAACTTTTTTTACATTGATTTATAACCAAAAATTTAGATACAATGCTTATTTCTTAATTTTGACAGTGCATTTATCAAAAGCAATGTAAAATGTTCCATAAATAAGTTTTTTTATCAAGATTTTATTTAAATATTTGCATAATCAAATGATTATCAAGACCTAAACTACGTATAAAGCTATTTGCTCATCAAAAAATTGTTTGTGAGTATTAATAAAGAAAAAAATGATTTCCAAATAGCAAAACGTTAATAATAGAGAATTACATGACACCCAAATCCCCCAGACTTCTTCCCGAAATCTAATAATCCCAATCCCACCCAACGCAGAAAAAAAAAATATTCCCCCGGCTGCATGCACAGAAATTTCCCCGACACCTCGCGATGATGCCTGATTGATGGAATTCTAAATGTTAAATCGCACCGAGCAGCGCAAATTGACGGGAAACACATCGACCTTACACCATAAATCGTCCCTCCGGGGGGTTACTTCCCCACCCACATACGCACTCTTGGAATGTCAACCCCCTGCGTGTACTATTTTTTTTTTGGGGGTTGGTAAGGCGCGCGTTAATTTGAAGAATGGCCTTGGTTTTTTCCGAGGCACTTATTCTTACTCTTCTTTTACTACTGCGTGCGCTACCTGGCGCACCAGAATCTGCATGAAATTGGACTTGTCAGTCTGTTTTAGGTCGGCGAACTGTTTTTCTTTTTTTTCGGGGTCGTGAAAGCCGTACTACTTTATTACGTCGTGATGAATCGTTTCGTTTCGTCGTTTGTCCTCGTTTTTCTTTTGTTAGGCGGTTTGTTTTGTCTTTTCTTTTACTTTTGTCTATAGGTAAATTGGATTTTTATTTTAATATGTTTGTAGTACTTATCTTTAATACCACACAGGCATTCCTATCTTAAAAAAGGTATATTATATTATAATTTTGTTGGAATAGTTTATCCGTCGATACAAGAAATTGTAATTATATTAATTAGTTTATTTAAAAAAGATATTTCATCAAAATTTTTAAAATTTGAATGAGAAAGTTGTTATTGATGAAATGTATATAAATTAATTATGTACTAAAGGACATTAATGTCCGTCAATGATGAAAAAATAAATAAATAAATAAATTTTTTTTCAAAACTGTTGCCATCCCCTATGTTTTCTAAATTTTCTAGTAACATATTTTTTATTCAACAGTTATTCACAAAAAAGTTAAAAATACTTTTGCTGTATATAGTAAAGAGTACTACAAGGTACATACATGCTCTAGAGTCAAAAACTGAGCTAAATTAAATAATAACATACCCATCCTCAGCTCGAATAAAGCAATTCATAGTACCACTCACCTGAAACAGAAAAAAACAAAAATCACATGAAAAAAGTACACAAGATAAAAAAAAAAATTGTATCCTAGCTCATGAATATTAATTAAAAAAAAAACTTCAGGTTTCATAAATCAAAATCACCCTTGCAAACAACCCAGGAGCACGGAGTGTCCATCATCAGCCGGGTCGCTGAAACTTTAAACAGAGTAAAAAAGGAGTTAGCCCGGTCCAGATACGCAGAGAATCTCCAAGATATCCGGGGAGCGGTGTAAATTTATCATGTAAGAGGGTGGGGGGTTAGGGGGTAGCAATTTGGAGTCGATCATTTTTCACAGCTCGGACTTTTTCCTTCTTGAGTTTTGGGGGTGGGTTATTGGCCGGCGAGGAGTGTATATAGGTATATACAAGGGAGGAAAATGGACGCGGCTGACTGATGATCCTCGGCTACTGCGCTATGCACTCTATATGCTGATGAGGATGATACGGATCTGCTTATGGATGGTCCGGTGTCACCTTTTCCTTACCCCGGAGCAGGGTGGTATCATATTTTTTTTCGTCGCGCTTTGAATGTTGTGCTGTCTTTGACTCTTGGTGTATGTCAGGGACGTTTCGATCTTTGAAAGAATTTATAATTTTCATTGTTCGATGCAAATGCAGTATTTATTGAAATAAAAATAAATGAAATATTTATTGAGCCAAATTTTTTTTTTTATTAAAAAAAATATATACCCTGCATTATGAAAAAAAAACACTTTGTGAAAATATTATTATTATTTTTTTTAACAAATTAGAGTACAACCCTAAATTTTATTACTGGGAACTAACTCCCTATCGGAGGCAGAGATTATGGGAATCGGACCGACGAGCGTTTAATGGCTAGTCGAAGACATTAGCCTCTGAAGCACTCACAACTTGCATTGTGAAAGCATTTGTTTTATAACTTACTAGTACCACTCAGCGCGCTGCAAGCGTGCATTGGAAAAAAAAACAATGATTGTAACCTCAAAAGGCACTTTTCGAATATTTTAAAAACTTCTACACCAATCAGCTCACGAATAAAATCTTACATTGAAAATCTCACCAATATGGCGATAGCTCTCTTTTATAAAGGGATTTTTCAAAACACGAATTTCAATATAAGATGAATAGCATACTTAAATACTCCATATCTTTGAAAATTTTTTTTTTTTATTTTACAAATAAATATGTCCAGAAAAAATAGTTTTGAATCTTTGAAAGTTTTGAGCCTCAGAATGTTATTTTGTGTAAAAACAGTTTAAAGTTTCTACCCCAGCGTCTTCAACCTGTTTCAATTAAAAAAAAAAAAAAAAAAATGATTAATTAAATAAAAGCTTAGCACGCCCTCGGTCGCTGCCACTCGGGTAAGAAAAATGTTCCTGGTGGGTATAATTCAGTCCTTGGTCCATAATAAATATAAAGAAGAGTGTACGCACTCCACTTCCAGGCCGATGATAAAAGAGTTCCGAGATAAAGGAGTCGGTTGGCGCTCTCACCTAGCAGCTCCGCGGCCGAAGTAACGGCCTGTTAAAGATAAGGAAATGAGGTGTCGCAGCTCTTGGCCCTGCCCCGGAAGGCACGCTTCTTCTTCTACTTCTTCTTCCTCCTTCTTTTGGTGGCTCCCTGGGGAAGCAGAAGAAGCCCTTCGAAATACCTTTACGCTCGGACGCCCGCGCCGGACCCGACCCCCCCGAAGCTTTTGATCGACCTAAGCGTGAATAACTCAGGAGCAGCGATCGAGTCTATTCGAATTATTCGATCTGCCCGACCGGGATGAAAGACCCCAAAGACCTGTCAGACGGAATTCAATAGTTTTTTTTTTTTTTTTTTTTTTTTATTCTTCTTGTGGAGATCTTTTTTTTTTTTTAGTTTTTTGTTTAAAGTTGTAATAGGTTAGAGGAGGTAGGTAGGAAACAGCCTCTCGAATTGACTATTATGGATACACGTAACTCGAGTTTATTAAACGTAAGGGAAGCCAAGCAAAAGATAACCCTGGAGAGGACCGATTTAATCTTAAACTTGATTTAGCTGGCTTCATAATTCTCCACCCTAATCTGAATCTACAAACGGTTTTAGCGTTTGGCTTTAAACCTAGTATTGTGCTTGTCAATTTAATTTTTATTCCTTATTTTTGGTTTTTTATCGATTTATTTATAGTTTCTTGTAAAAATGTTGATTCAAAATATCGATTTTATCAGCTCAAATTACAAAGATAAGACTTGATCAAAATTTTGAAAAATAAACTCAATAGTAAGCTTCTAGGTAAGCTTAATTCGAAATATTTGAAATGTAATTTAGTTTTCAAATTTTTAATATTTTTCAAAACTATGTATAACACTGTTGACAACTGAGTAAATGATAATAATTATTCTTTCGAGTAATCATCAATCAAAACGTTATTTTCATTATAAATGTATGCGTCTAGTAGCTTCCATTTAGTACATGAGGCACGACTTACTATTAGACCATATGGGTTGAATATGAGATTCTGAGCCTGAGGCTTCAAGTTCGATTCCCGCTGAATCAAATATCATATTCAACTATATGATTTCTTACGAAAGAGTTACTGAAACACTATAGTAAGTTACTAAAAAAAAAAAAAAAAAAAAAAAAAATTAACATGCTTAAGAATGAATTTTTTTTAATTTTTTAATAATATTTTTTTAATTGATTTGACCTTTAATTTACAAATATTTTTGCCCATTAATCAGACTAATCGTCATCCAAACGAGACTAAAACAATTTTTTTTCTTATCATTCTCAAAATTAAAAAAAAAAAAACATTCAACCCACGGCTCCTTCCTTCTCCTTAATTACAAAAAAAAAGTGAAACAATACAATTTTAAAATTTGATACGGCGGAAAGCTTCGCAGAGCAAACCCCGCAATACTTACGCACTCGGGCAAAGATAAGCCCCTTCGATAGCCGGTGGCACGCATCTCATTAGACTCGGGGCGCGACAGAGAGAGCAACGCTAAGGGATTATAATAGCCCCGCGTGCCGCTCTCTTTGTGCTCGGGGTGAGTAAGACCCGGTCCCGATTATTGCGCGAGGCGCGGCTCGTAATTAGACGCTAAAGAGCCCGACTCGTAACTTTCGGAGTTTAGTGCTTACCTGCGGCGCCCGGGTTATCTCGACTAAATTTTCTATATACTCGGGCCGCCCGCCCCCTAAAGCCACGCTACGCATGTAATGTGGGAGCTCTCAGATTTTACCAAGGGCTCTTTACTTCGTACGAGATTTAAATGTGGTTTTTTATTGTTCGGTGTTATCTATTCCAAATTTTTGTTGATTATTAAATTGGGGAATCTTGATGAAAAATGGGACAAGATTTAAAAAATTATTAAATATTGTTTTTTATTCGACTTGAAATTTTTGCAGTGTTTCTAATGGAAAGGACTGAATCCTCTAGCTAGTGTACAACTACTTTGCACCCGTTAAAAACGTAAAAAAAAATTATTATAAGTTGAGGACTTGCGAAAGAAAGTCATTACATTTTTCGACAATAATTATAAAACATGCTATCTTTTTTTAGTTCACGAATTGTAAAATCAACCGGCTCTGCTCTCTGCATTATCTTAAGACTCAACATTCAAACAATCGATCAAACTTCACTTTCGTCAGAGCACAAAAAAACAGGTAAACTTCTTATTCGGAAAAAGGTAAAAAAAAAGAGAAACTAGGAGGTTGAAGAGAAATAAAGTTTTCCGTCGGGGTAAGGGGGTAAAAAATCAAAAATGCATCAGAAATCCATCAAAGAGCGGCCGTTCGTAAATACGTCTCAGCAGGAGCGTCGGGTCGGGCTGGCTGGTCGGCGTGACTGGAAACCGAAATGTAAATAGGAATTTCATTCCAATCAGTTTGGGAGGACGCGAGCGCGAGTTGGCGATTCCGCCCACGCGCGAATTTATAGAGCGCCACGAACTAGAATGTGCTACACCGTTAAACATGCCCCACGTGTGCGCAAGGGTAAGAGAGAAAAAAAAAATCGTACCTAGCAAGAAAAAGTGGAAAGGATGTAGACATCAGACGCGAGATTTCTCACAGGTCGAATAAATGCGTTGTCGAATTGAAAGGCTCGCGGGGAATAAAATATATACCCGGCACGAGCTGCCTTCTTGATTATTCATGCAAACTTGCCTTTTTTTTTCTATACATGTAAAAATAGGTGGGGTGTGTTTGGAAAACAGTAGGAACTTTCATTTACATCCATCGATAAATAAACATTTAGTGTAAAAAAAAACTTCCAACTGGGATAATTGTCATTCACTGCAGGCTCAAGTTTGACTTTCCCATCGAGTCCTTTGATACCAGCTCATTACGCGACACTCATGACCCCCAGGATCGATGAAAAATTCGTTACCATAAATTAGGAATCCCGGCCCTCGAAAAGTGTACAACAAAAAAGAAGAAGAAGAAGAAGAAGGAGGATGAGAGAAAAAAGTCTGAAAACAAGCTTTGGACGGAGATAATCGCGGGCTCAAAAAGTCCGTGTCGCATAATACCACCATTAGATAACATAATCGAAAGTGGATTTATGACGAGCATGAGGGATCTTCTTGACAGGGTGAGCCTTTTGATGCGCGCGACGAATTTCCAAACCTTTTTTTTTGGGGGGGATTAAGCGTGCATCGACGGAACTGTTGTGCGCAGGAATCTCGCCCTAAATGTACTTTGACTAATGAGAAGTCGTACGTCTTCCCGGAGCCCTTTGGGTGGAGTATTTTTTTTTCCTGAAAATTACCTATATTATTGTGGGACATTTTTTACTCTCGTGGATTAGGATCAAAAGATGGAAATTGTGGGATGTATTAATAATTTTTTTTTTTTTTTTATTCTTATGTGCTACTCAAATACATAAAAAATGTAATGTCAAATAATTAAATTACAAATGAAAAATATTAATCCTAGAATGAGCTCAAATGGTTTTTCCGATGAGTATTAATAATCACGAGATCATAAAGTCTTCAAGACTAGTCCTACCACGTAAACATCGAGCTTTTTTAAAGTTTGAATAACCACTCTCTGAGCTTTAGGTTCGAACCGGTTGACCTTGTCTAAAATAAATCGAATAAAAAAAAAATGATAATTTTTTATGTTTGAACTTTAGTTCGAACTTTGATCAAAACAAGCTTCTTTGATCCCACCAATAAAAAACTACAAATCGTCAGTAAACCATGACGATAATTTTTATGATAAACCCGATGCAAGCGATTGCACGATGCATCAAAGCCCTTTGTATCTTATATTCCGCGGTCTGCCACCTCCCAAAGCTCGAAATTCATCGGGGACTTGTACGCAATAAAAGCTCGTGACAAGATCCCCATAAGCTCCTTGGCCGTGTCGAACGAAAAAAAATTCACCCCTCGGCGAGCCCCCGTCTCGGATGGCTTTTTAAACTTCCTCCCGCGGAATATGTATACGTTTACGGGTTGCACCCCCCGACGTTTAAAATAAAAAAATAAGCTGGTAGAGAAGGAAAAAAAAAGTAATGACTCCCCGTGTGGTAGTAGGTGACGATATTAAACGGCCATTTTACGGTAGATTTCCTTTAATGCGGCGTTATTGGCGCGCTGAGATTTTCCTGCGGCGTTAACGCACCGCACAGCTGAATTTATTTATGAGCTCGGTGGATACACTTGTTGGAAGGAATTCTTAAATCGGGGTTTTGTGGACTTGAGGATGTAGTTATGAGAACGTGATTATTTTCTCGTGTTAATCAAAATTTTTTTTGTGCCAGTTTGTATGACACTAACAAGGAGAGGTCACACTCTCCGGATAACCAATTCTTACCAAACTTTGGGAATTGTTTTCTTATACCTCAAAATGAAAGAAACCACCAGTAGTTCCATCTAATGGGCTTTTTAAGCTTCTTCGCTAGATGTGTCTACTTTTGAAAAATCACCATTTTTAGCTATTTTAACAGTTATTCGCTAAGTTCCACTCTTGAAGATATATCAGCTGCATCTTCACCAAACTTTGGGAATTGTTTTTTTATACCTCAAAATGAAAGAAACCACCAGTAGTTCCATCTAATGGGCTTTTTAAGCTTCTTTGCTAGATGTGTCTACTTTTGAGAAATCACCATTTTTAGCTATTTTAACAGTTATTTGCAAAGTTCCACTCTTGAAGATCTATCAGCTGCATCTTCACCAAACTTTGGTATTTGGTTTCTTTTACCTTCAGATAAAAGAAACCACCAGTAGTTCCATCCAAATACCAAAGTTTGGTGAAGATGCAGCTGATAGATCTTCAAGAGTGGAACTTTGCAAATAACTGTTAAAATAGCTAAAAATGGTGATTTCTCAAAAGTAGACACATCTAGCAAAGAAGCTTAAAAAGCCCATTAGATGGAACTACTGGTGGTTTCTTTCATTTTGAGGTATAAAAAAACAATTCCCAAAGTTTGGTGAAGATGCAGCTGATAGATCTTCAAGAGTGGAACTTAGCGAATAACTGTTAAAATAGCTAAAAATGGTGATTTTTCAAAAGTAGACACATCTAGCGAAGAAGCTTAAAAAGCCCATTAGATGGAACTACTGGTGGTTTCTTTCATTTTGAGGTATAAGAAAACAATTCCCAAAGTTTGGTAAGAATTGGTTATCCGGAGAGTGTGACCTCTCCTTGTAAGTTAATTACCTGTGGAAAATGAGATAACTTATTTTAAAAGGAAAACACTGTTTTATTGTCGGTAGTGTCATATGATTATTAATAACCGTACTAAGGAAACCCAAAAGTAGTTTTGATAAGATATACGCAGAAAGTTCAATGTTCATAATGCAGTGTGATTAGGTCGAAAGTTTACAGATAAGTTACCAACATTTTGAACAGTTGTAAAGTAAAAGCATTAAAAAGAGTGAAAATTTAATCACAAAACTTAACAGTTATTAATTTTTTATCTCAATTACTTGTTATAAAGACGAGTATGGTACGTTGACAAAATAGTTTGCACAGTGAGTTGCTCGGACTATCAAGGCATTGAGTTTGGAACTTACGGTGCGTCAGTTCGAAACGCGCTTGCTACCTATACCGTTTTCAATATTACAGTTGTAAATAACGAGCTGATAATAATGCCCAAAAGGATTACTTAATTATTAAAAAAGAAAAAAAAAAAAAATTCTGGAGTCCGGTTCTAATAGAACTCTTTTTTTAAAGTTCTTAAAAATATTATAAAAGAACATATCTTTTAAGTTCTAGGACCAATTTTTTATTAATCAATCCAAAAAATAAAATTTTTCACCACATAAAAAACTAAGGAGCTGCCCTCGCAACCAAAGACTTTATTAATAAACTATTTCGCGCATGTATCAAATAATAATTACTCGTAAAAAAAAACCTTTTTTCTCAACATCCGGCGATTAATCGGGACTTCATTCACGAAAGCGTTTCGTGAAATTCGAACGTGCCACATATATATGAAAAAAATAACTTGTGAATGAAGAGCTCGCACGAAGGACGCTACGTGAGTCCCGATTTAATAAGCCCGCGTGCTATTTGAGCTTCCAGGGTTCGTTGACTGATATCGAAGAGCTTAGACGCCGCGCGGGACGCGTGCGAGTCGCGCGAGTTTTTTTTTTCTTCTTTTTTGGCTTCTTTTTTTACCGCCACCGCCGGCGGACGAGTTGAAAGGCCAGGCACAAAATGTCGGCCAAACGCGCACGCGGTGTCAAGTTTTTCGTACCTCGCGATTTGCAAAAGGAAACGAGAAAATCGCGGCGGTTTTTTAGTTTCATGAAAGTGGTGGTTTAAAGTAATACATTTTTTCCAGAAATCTCGCAATGAGATTCGAATTGAATTAAATAGGTAATTTGTAGTTATTTTTTGAAGTATGGATACGAAACTATTTGCATGTAAATTAGTTTTTCAAAGTTATTCTATGAAACATCGTCCCGGTACACACTTTGATTCTGAAGAAAATATTGAATTTGCATATCATGGCCTAGAAAATCTAATTTTTCTGCAATAACAATTTTTTTAAAATTATGTTTGCTGCTGCATTAGTTTAACTTCATTTAACTTAAAAATTCAATTAACTTTTAATGGATTAAACATTACAAAAAATGTTCTAACAAAAAAAATTAAAAACAATTTTTTTTAATTGTTTAGTAAACAATTATTATTAAACAATTAATCAATTAACAATATTTTAATTAAAAAATTAATGAAAAGTAATTGGGTCTATAGTACTTCTTGCAGAATTTAAGTTATAGTGGCCGACAACCAGGAGCCCTGATGTACCGACAGTAAGAGGATCTTAAATCGAGTCGTTCTTCCTGCGACCGTAGGGTGGCTCGCACGATCGATAAAATTTTCGATTTTTATCATCCAAAATATTATTGTTGTAACTACGATAAATTTGAAAATATTTTTATAAATATTTATTATCTTTCTCAAAAGTAAACTTTTATTGCAAACTTGAAACAGAATTCATCAATAAAAACTTAATTGTATATAAAAACAAGATTTCACAGAAATCGGTTTTTTAGTAATTTATGATTTAATAGTTTGACTACGGAGCGGTTGGTTAAAAAAAAAAGTAAACCATTCAAATTAATCTCTTATTTATTTATTTTTTTTTAATTAATTGATGATAGTGACCTTTTCAGTTAGATTCAATTTTGAACTCGAACCTATGACGCTTGAATTAGACTTCTTGCATCACTTTAACTCTGTAAAAGTTACTATACAGTAATAAAATTATAATAGAAAATGAGGTTACCGAATAATGTTAATATAAATAAATTTTTTTCATAAATGATATATCAAAGTGTGTCTGATGCAATTAGAGTACACTGTGTGATACTTCTTCAAAAAAAATTGTCTGTTGATAATTAAAAAACAATCACGCTCGATTAAAAAAAGAAAAGACGGAAAAAATGATACAGCAATCTCAAGTGCGACTGCACTCGTTGGCGATATAAGATGAGAATTGATGAATTCTCGGTACGTGTGTCGTTTAGCTAAAAAGCGCGAGACGCGTAATGAGCGGCCCGGCGGAGTTGTCGCGTGCGGTGAGCTTGAGTGCGGTTTTCTGGGGTCCGTCGCTGCGGGGACCCAAGTAATGAGGGACTTCTACCGACGAGGCCTCGCATCCGCACTCAATTACCAGCTCTTTTACTCCAGCCTGTCGTATTTTACGAGCGCAAGGCCTGATAATTTATTGCACGAGTCTGATAACTTTTTTTAAAATAGCTGACTGTGTATATAGTCAATCATATTTTTTTATGTACAACTTTACAATTCATAGTTTTTTAGAACTGAAAACAATTGTACTTAAAAATAGTTTAATTTATATATACCGCAAGCGAATATAAAAAAACTGGATGACTTTAGTTGGATGATAACAGTACAACATGATAAATTCTTAGTTTGATTGATTAGTTTTGACCTATATTTATTTTTTAATTCCGCATAAAACATACAAAGACGAGTTTTATGATAAGCATGTAAATATAATGTATTTGACTTCAAAATTGTTGTTTACATATATTCGAGTAATAAAATAATTAATAAAAAGCTTTTTTTGACCCTAAAAAAATATAAATGATCGCATATTTAAACTACCGCACCATTGAGAATTTTTAGTACACTAGTGCATTCAATTTAATTATTTCATATTTAAGGAAACAATACAGAAAAATAAAATGCAAAAACTACGGCTAAATAGATCATTACGTCTGGGCCAGCGGAAGAATGCTCTGTAAAACGACAAAAGCTCCATCTCTCTCTCTCTCTCTTTTGACTTCCTTCTTTCTCAGAGATGAAAGGGGGAGGGAGCTTTTTCTTATTAAGCTCACATTTTTTCGCATTCACATTCGGGAAAGTGCCGCGACGGCCGGCGCGTTCCCCGAATACCAATGAGACGCCTAGGTGGCGGGCGCTATAAGTTAGGAGTGAAGGATAAGGTCCGATGCCCCGTTTATCGAAATGTGCAACTTTTGCGGTTTAACTTCTTTTTTCTCTTTTGACTCTATCGCGAGTAATTTTTCTTCCCCACTTTTCCCCTCCATCTCCTACGAAGGGTAAATTGCTGGTCGACAAAGTCTCTCTTTTTTTCTGATGCGATTAATTTTTGTCAACTCGAAGTAAACTTTATTTGGTAAGTTACTATTTGAAGGTTCAATGAAATAAGGTCAATCCTAAGACACGTTATTGAGCTAATTATATTTAACGTTGTGGTATCCAAAATTTTGTTATGTATATAGGAATCACTTTTATGAATTTTTAATGAATAATTAACTTATTTTAAATTTTTAAACAAAAAAAAATCCTAAGAGATAGCTAAACAGCTAAAAATAATGCAAAAAAATCGCTCCGATTCACAATGTTTGGGATGAAACTGATTAGCTTATGCCTAAAATTAAAAAAAAATTAATTAGTCAAAACGTTTAAAACCGCTATAAACTTGATAAAAGTGATTCGCTGGGGGTTCATTCACTAAGATTAACACTTATTTCTGGATTTATGATTACTTTAATCTTAGGAAAATTTTTTAGATAGAGCATCGTTTAATCAATAGCTTGTTAACTTATCTTATTTCACTCGCGTTTCAATTACTTACGTCATTACGAATTGATCGGTTAGAATCGACCTTATTCCATTGAACTTCGTATTGTACAAATTATAATTATCGTTACCACTTTTCACATAAAATAAGTTTATTATAAAATATTAAAATGCTCAATTAATGACTTTTTAAATTTGTTAATGGAACTAATTGATAATGAGCAAATCATAGAGAAGGAGAACGTGAATTCTTTAACAAACAATCATCTTAATAAAGGTAATCTTTGCATCTACACGTAACATACTTTCATAAAAAATAACTTCAAATTTATAAAACAGGATTTTTATTTAGACTAGTCCCACTCAGCATGCTGCAAGCGCGCAAAGGAAAAAAACAATGATTGTAACCTTAAAAGGCACATTTCGAATATTTTAAAAACTGCTCCACCAATCAGCTCACGAATAAAATCTTACATTGAAAATCTCACCAAAATGGCGATAGCTCTCTTTTATAAAGGGAAAATATTGAAAAAAAACTTGACCCATTGGTGGCAGCTGCTCAAGCTTATGCTTTTTTTGTTGCTGGTCACGAAACAGCATCTTCGGTAATTTCGCACTGTCTCTACGAATTAGCTCTAAATTCTGAGGTGCAAGAAAAGTTATAGAACGAGATTGATCAACATTTACGTACTCACAATCACCTGAGCTACGAAAACATGAAAGACGTGGAATATCTTGCAATGGTTTTTAAAGGTATTTTTATGAAAATCTGTCAGTATCTACAATTCAATACATTTTTTATGTACTTTGCAGAAACTTTACGAAAACATCCATCCTTGCCATTTTTGAACCGAGAATGTAACAGAGACTACAAAATACCTAATTCAAATCTAATCATACCGAAAGGAATGCAAGTGCTCGTATCAGTTTCTGGAGTTCATAACAATTCGGATATTTATCCAGATCCAGAAAAGTTTGATCCAACGAGGTTCAATAAACAAAATACCTCTCTTAGAAACCCTTTTTCGTATTTGGCTTTTGGAGAGGGCCCAAGGACATGTATCGGTAAGACCGAAATTTACATTTAACCGATTTTCTAAGTTTTCTAAACAAAAAATATACTGAAAGTTTATAAATGTTTAAGGTCAACGACTTGGGGTTATACAAAGTAAAGTTGCGTTGTTTGCTCTGGCGTCGAACTGCAAATTTTCAGTGTGCGAAAATACCACAATACCAAACGAGTATTCTACGGAAAGCATTCTTCAGTCCCCCAAAGGAGGCATGTACCTACGTGTAGAAAGAAGAAAAAAATAGTAAATTTTTTGTAGTTTTTTTCATTTGATTCGACTAAAATTTAGATCAATTTTTGTAAAGTTTTACATACACGCGTAATTAAAAAAAAAAAATACAGCAAAAAATTCTTATATACTACTGCCAATCTTAAATTCTTGTTTCAATTAATTTAAAATAAAAATCAAATGTCGGTAGCTTAATTTGTAAGAATATTCGGGTAGCGCGCGAAGAATCTTGTTGGAACGTCTTTGGAATCTTGCAGCTGGTACACCTAAAACAGAAGCCGGCGCAGGGCTAGCTCGATCAAGAAGGTCTTGTCGCTGACATTAATCATCGAAGTATCTAAATGACGGGATTCCGATGTATTACCATATAAATGACATCATATTTCTGGTCAGGTTTCCCTAGTTTGTCGGCCTTCTCCCACCCGAGCCGTGATGTATGGACGTCGGCATATTGGCGGGAGTGGGAGGCTCGCACCCCCCCGGACACAAAACGCTTGCGAACTTCGGCCCCGGGTAGGAGAGGGGGTGGGGTTGTCCTATCGCTGACTTTACTTTCTTGCTTAACTTGTTAACCGATATTTTTCTATCTGCCTCGCTGTACCAGCTGTTGTTTTTTCTTTCATCGCGTTGATTTATGCTTTGCTTATTTTTCTTTCGTTTGAAGTTTAAAAAACAGGAGTCTGGTTTTTTCAATAACGTTATTTTTTATTCTGACAAATGGAATTTTCCGAAGTGTAAGTTGAAGTCATTTTTTTAGTATCGACACTATTGGTAATTTTGAAAATCTGTCAATTTCTTGTTGATTAGTTAGGAAATATAAATAAATAGTTTAAGTAATTAATTTTTTTATAATTATTGTGTTATGAAAAATTATACTTCGTTGCAGATTCTAAATAACCTTGTATGATCACTTCATTCAGTTCAAATACATCATAATTAAAAAATTTTCTGTAACAATAGATACTAACAGGTCACAAAATATAAATATCTAATAAATATTATTTGGAACAATTCACTGTTAATAACTAATTGTCATATTCTAAAAATGCTATAAATTCTGATTTTATAAGCTCTCCTAAAAATAGCTTCAGTTAAAAAAAAAAATTCAATCTACACTTATTTTTGTATCATTCGCGAAATCCATTTATTTTACATTTATAAATGTTGTGAAAAATTCAAAGTTTCTTATCAAAACATCAAAGTCCAGGGTTAATACGGTCTGCTAATCAATTAAAATTCGCCGCACCGAGTTATTTACGTCCATGTAATCACATAAATTTTTCGCCCTTCAGATCGCCGCTCAAAGTACACGAAAGAGAGTCTCAACTTTATGAAGCAAAATTGCAGGTTCGTCCTTAAAAAGCGCGAGCTTCATTGAATGCGCGCGTGAGGGGGATGAGGCGGAACGTTTTCCGTACCGTTTACCCGCCAAGTGTACTTTCTTGACTTTGAGATTCTCAGCTGCTCGGTTTGTGAATAATTTTGGATATTGGTCATGCTCCCGAGATAAATTCAGAGAATTTTTGTTATTGTTCAATATTGCAAGATTCATAATGACTTTGCAAAAATTTATCAACAACAAAGTCTCCACGCGCCGGAATTACATCGCAAAAGCAGAACAATCAAGCACGCTATCGAAATATAAACATCTCACTTTCATTGACGTAAAACTTTTCCTCGCAAGAGATGAGATTCTTGGCCGGTAGCGGGGATCCAAAATCGCGTAAACGATTTCTCACGCGAATAAAAACCATAAGCTTACCCTTCACCCGATAAGAGCTAGGGTTGCCTTAACTTTTATTCAAACTCTCAGGGTAATGGAGCGGGGTATGCTAATAGAACCAAAATGAGCTCTATTAGACAGCTTAAATTTGATTACACCCGGTGCATTCCTGCGGTCGCGAAAATAAAAAATCCAGTTCGCCCTCGCAACTTCCATTAAAATCACCTTTCGCAAAATTCTTCCTTACTCATCAAACTTTCCCAGCTAATTAATCCAAAAAAAAAGCACACCAAGGGTCCGATAAACAAAAACAAAGGTAGGGTCGTTCCGGCATTCCGCGGTCCTTATTCTTGAGCCGGCCGGGTATATTTCAATTATTAGGGGGGGAGAGCGGGGCGTCCATCATCTTTCGCGTACGTTATTTTCTTCCGCTGCTCCTCCGAAACTGCATCATCAGAGCGTATCGTCATCATAGCCCTCGCCTCGCTCTCTCTCGGTGGTGAGAAAATAGCCTTCAATTGTGATTACAGGGCTCTTCTCTCTCTCTCCAGCTCCCCGCGGATGACGCCTCGGTGTAAAGTTTCGTGTAGCCACAGTTATAGATCCCCATTATCCCTTTGCAACTACTCCACCTACTATTTTTTTCCATCGATGTTTGAGATTTTATTACTGCCGATCGATAGAATATGCATGGTCTTTTACTTAATGTAGATTTTATTTGACTTACCGATTGAGTTGTTTAAATGAAGGAAGAGTTTGACTTACCTGAAAAAGAAAAAACAATGAGTTAGTAATTTTATGATGTCGATAAATAAATATGAATTTTTTAAATGTAAATTTTATAAATATATATAATAATAATCAGTGATATGTAATAACAAAGAAACCAGATAAATTTTCTCTCTCATATTGAGACCATTTTTTATTACTTGAAGGTCTAATGATAAACCATTGCTACTAAATTATCGTTTGTTTATTTATTTATGAAATTACATTTCGTATTGGATACATGTGTCTTTAAACTGGAATAAAAAATAAGTGTTTATTGAATTGTAAATATTGAAGTGTTTGTTATAATTAATGTTTATAATGAGTGTTTTATATACACTATACAGAAGTGAAAAAAATATACTAATTAATAAACCGAACAAGTTTTAAATTAATTATAATCAATTGGTCTGATCACTCGATGCCAATTAACTGAGCTTGAAAAAAATATGTTGGGCAAGTACAAAAAACTAGGTCAATTTTCCAGATCCCATTACAATTAACCCACCAAATAAATTTTAAAATTAATAACCAGCCCTCAGCAATAAAAGAAAAAACTTCGGTCATCAATCTGTCTGATAAAAAAAAAAAAAAAAAGGCGAGCGTAAAACTTTGGACTTTTACAACCCGGGGGTAGAAGAATATCATACGTTTAAGAAAGCTTTAAATATGAATCGAAGCAGAGAACAACAGAGCCCGTG
Organism: Encarsia formosa; assembly: GCA_038277355.1. Lineage (NCBI taxonomy): Eukaryota > Metazoa > Arthropoda > Insecta > Hymenoptera > Aphelinidae > Encarsia > Encarsia formosa. The sequence continues at coordinate 6,748,028 of CM076187.1, forward strand.
ACGCTACGACTCCCGCAGGAGTGATTTTGTAATGAAGTCCCTTTATTTCGTCCTTCCACTACACCCTTCTTTTCTTCCCATCCGGGCGTTACCTCCTGCACCCCGTATTGCATTACCAGATTAGAAGGAGTAACTTTTCCGAGGGCATGTCCCCCGAGGACTTTGACATACGTACCGAGTAAACTAATAAAATACGTGAGGTGTGTAACGCTTACTTCCTTCTTTCTTTTTTTCCATTGTCAAACTTTCTTTATTGACGTTAAGACTTTTTCCGGGATTATAGGGATGTGGGTGAGAAGAGTTGCGTATTAGCGTAAACCACAATTAGAGCCTCCAAGATTATAAAGAGCAACTCTCGAGGCTCGAGAGTTTTCACTAATGTTCCTTGTTCTCGACCTTAATACCCGAGTGTTTATAAACCTCCTCTTCCTTCGCGGTTATGTACTTTGAAGTTTCCTAACAAACTTTTGGTGTACCCCAAAAATTTTTCATGCACGATTTTTTTTTTTTTTTTTAAATAAAAAATTCTTAGTTGTTTGGTCTAACGAACGTTTATTAAATAAAAAGTTTTTTTATTAATTGCCAACGTTTCGTCATCGATTTGGGATGACCTCTTGAGGGCAAATAGTTTATAATTTATAATTTAAACATTGTCAAAGTAAATTATCATAGTAAAATCAGTTTTGACATTACTGTGTGTTCGAGTACACGAGTCAGATGGTATGGTTTTTTTTTTTTTAATTTAAAGACACTGAAAAAAATCTTTAATTTTGGTTTTTGGTGATCTTGCCAGCAACATCAAATAGTAAATATATCACACCAATCGCAAGCACAACAGGGCAGACGTTATTACGCAATCAGTCGGAGATTAGTGCCTTCCTTCCCCCTCCCTGCATTACTTCGTCAAGTGCGACGAGCAAACACAAAGGGAGAGTTTGCAAAAGGATTTCAGATTTTTCTGTTTTTCTAGCGAAAACATGGGCGAAATTGGAAAAAAAAAACGACGCTCTGATTACGTTTATTCAACTGTTCAAACACTACGCGTGCCAGGACATAATTAATACAGGAGGATTCGTTCTCGTAAATAGTTCGCCGTTCCGATTGGTCGGAGAAAAATTTCGAGTACAAACTACTTAGAACCTTTTGAAAAATCCAAGATTAATCTCGCGCTTGAAATTCATCCGGTGCGCAAGCCCAAAAACCCACTTGCGGAGTTAGGATTGATGAAGCAGCGTTAATCAAACCTGTAAACATTGTACGAGGGCACCGTAATGAATGGAAAAACCGACGAATTTAACCGTAACACTTACGAGAATATCCCCCAAAAAAGTGTTACAAGATGCCGCTTCAATTATCATCTAAATTCACGAAGGTAAAGAAAAAAAAAAAAGGCGCGAGTAATATCGCGAGCCGAGAAGCGTAAACCGAGACAATAATTGCCGACCGGGGCAGAGAGCAAGAACCCGGAGATTTAAATGCTCTCGCGGCGTCGATGCATATTATTAACGAGCGACGCTAATGACGCCCCGGGCACCTTGTTTATTACCCGCATTATTAATATTGTTTCGGCTGCACGGGGGAGAAAAATCGTACCGCATTAGACTGATTTATCGCGTTTTGGTAGTTTTGAGAAAAAAAATTACTAATCGATCGCTAATTTACAAATCATTTTTCAGTGGATTATTTTTTTTGAGGTTTGGATTTTTCAAAATTATTATTGGTAACAGAATTTTTTTGTAATGATAAACCTGCCGAGTTAGTGGCTCAATCGATCGTGCTTCCGTACTCAAATTTTAGGATCGACGGTTCGAATTTTCCACTGAGAATGTTTAATTTATTTAGCATTCGGCTTTTCACAAAAATTTATTATTCATTGATCCACATTAAAAAAAATAATAATAATAATAATGAACAAGAAAATTTAGGGTTTTTTTTTTTTTTTAAGTCAATAAAAAACTGAAAAGCTAATTTTTTTATTATCGGTGAGAAGTAGACTTATTTGGAAAAACTGCAGTGTGCTTGTGATCAACTGCAAACGAAGGAAATTTGACGGCTTTTTTGTAACCTGTAGGTGACAAATAACTTGTTTCCAAAGACATTTTCCAATTTCCTCCAAAAATTCAAACAAGTTTGATATAATACATTTTATAAATTGATTCTTTGCATTCAATTCTTTCATAATTGAGAAAAATAAACTTCATTTTTCATTTTAATATTACAATCGAGACTAAATTTAATTTACTGGTATAGTAATGGTTTATGTAAAATTATAGCTAAATGAAAGCGTTATAATTTAATATTTCATCATAGAAATTATTGCTAAAATTATATCATTGCAATTCTTTTTATCTTCACCAGTAATTAAAGTTTAAAAACAAGCATCAGTTTCCCGTCATTTAAAAATTTAACGTTTTCAATTACCAACAAAACCAATCAAATCCCATTAGACCACTATCGTCGCTATTAGATCCTCCGATTACAATCCTTGATCTCAACTCCGGAAAAAAAAAAAAAAAAAAAAAAAAAAAAAAAAACAAACAGAAGTAAATCAGTAGTCGCTTATACACGTATATATGCAGTGCAGTAGCCGTAATAACGCGACGTGTGCTTTCTATTCCCACGAGTGGGGCTCCTGACACGCAGATGTGGAATTTCATTTCTAACCGGCCGGCCCGTAGTCATTACGTAGCCTCAATCAACGCCGCGATCATTTTCTCTCCTGGTGCACCCGACACGCTTGCCTCTTCCTCCTCCTCCACCTCTTCTTCTTCTTCTCATTCGATTTTTATTAATTTGAGGTTTCCCCCACCCCCTTTTTTCTTCTACCCGGCCGCGGATGTGGAAAAGGTTTAAATTGATTTAAACTCGCTTGCGCATATATGGGTTGCGTTTAGGGGGGAGAAATAAGTCTTTCGCAATTTATTCGCCTCCCGGAGGTTGATCCTTGACTCTCGAGGCTCGATGCTTCATTTCAAAGAAAATTATTAAAATTTTAAACGACGTTTTGTTTATTACACGCATTTTTACTGAATAAATTGGATTTTTCATCTATATAGAACTTTACGTAAACTTAAGAATGCACAATCAGAAAAATTAATGACAATCTGTCTTTTAATAAAAATAGTATAAATAAAAATTTTACGATTCGGTAAGCAAAATGCGGTCGTTAAAATCCAGGGTCCTGTTTTTCCAGCGAACGAGCAAACTTAAGGGGTTAAAGGTGCGAGAGTCTCGGGTAATCATAATTGAAAGTCCGTTGTCGTCCAGACTCCGGGAGCTAGGTGGCGGGTGTTATTAATAACGCAAGGGCGTTTAATCAATTACGAGGACATCATCCGGGCGAGGGTGGCTGCTCTGTCTCTCGTGGGAGTCCCCCGTCTACATACGCTCGTAAAACTCATCTGCGGTCATCCGGCGAGTTTGATTTCAGCTTTAAAGGGATTGAAATGCTCTCGTCTGAGATTAGCGAGAGGGTGTATCATGGATTTAACATTTGGAGTCGCAACGTGTTTTAAGATTTTGATCTGAATTAAACTAGAAAATTGAATTGTATGTATACACTCTTTTTCTTGATGTTTGCTTTAATCGTCAGTTTTTTTTTTAGAATGAAAGACAATAATTTTTTTATTATATTTTATTACAATATTTATAATATGGCTTTATGGCACAATTTTAATGTAATGCACCAACTAAAGCATAGCTCAGCCGACAAAACACTGGACTGACACTTCGAATGTCGTCGGTTCGAATCCTCGTTGCGGTCAATTTCAGTTATTGATTGTTTAATGACTAGCATTAATAAAGTAATAAGCAACCAAGTGTCTCACAAAAAAAAAAAAAAAAAATATATTACGGACTTGGTTTCTTTTTTTTTAAATTAGTTGCGTAAAAATCTGTAAGAGGTTAAATCAATGTATACATCAAACAAAATTGTTTTTAAGCAATTTAGCTTTAAAAGTAATATCTTCTTGTTTTACGAGTTATTGACATTTTTCATGTCCTGAATTCTCGATTTTCTATTTGTGATTTTCTATCAAGTCGACTCTTAAAAATAAAATTTTTAATTAAAATTACACGTAAACAATAATCAATTTCAAAAAGATAAACATTAGACGAACCGTTCTCGATCCATTAAAACTAGCAGTAGTAATTTCAAGGACCCCCATAAAAAAAAAAGCTCCCACAGCAACAAGCATAAATAACAAGCGTAGGGGGTAGGTAGAGAGAGGTACGAGTGACAAGATGTAATCCACCTTGCGGAAGGTCGGGATTAAAAAGGAGCTGAAAACAAATATGGTAATTGATACCGGGAAAAGCAAGCGAGCGAGCGTCCAGGGTATCCCCTTTAAAGGGGAGTCTCGGTCGAATCAAGTCCGGATCTCTTTCCTGCGAGCTAGAGACCCGAAGACCGTTACCGCCTTCAACTCTTTCTTCTTCTTCTTCTTCTTCTTCTTCTTCTTTGTCATCGCCGGAGCCGATCTGTCTGCGCTCAGCCGTTGTACTCGCGGCTATACGTGACGAACCACCGGACAGGCTTTTCTCTCTTCGATTTTTCTTACCCCCGCGAGTTTTATGCTTTTTCTATCGCCGTCTGTCTTCCCCGGCTTTTACGACCGCGGCGGGTCCTCTTCCTAATTAGATATCTGCGGATTCTATGATTGGAGTGAGCTTTTATTTGAAAAATCAAAACCAGCTAGGATTAGTTTAACTAAAATATAGTCTTCGTAAATAAGATTAAGAGTATCTTTTTAAATGCACAAAGCTGAAAACTAGCTAATTATTCAAGTCCAATCATTTTCCATACAAGCTGCAAAGAATCAGCTAACTTCATTAGATGTTTGTTCTATTGTCGAATAAAACATTGAAAAAATTTTATGTATGTAGATAAGTGCAAGGTTGTCTACAAGAACTCATGTTTTTGCTTCTTCCGTCGTCTAAAACCATAATTTATTATAACAATCATCTTAATTTTTGAAAATTTATTGCAGTGAAGTTAGTCCAGAGTCGGTCCTTTTTCTTCAGAAACTCGGGGTGGAAAAAAAATAAAGGTAAGCTGATACGCGGTATGAAGATAGTATCAAGCGCTGACGTCTGCGTTAGCGAGTCACCGGGGAGATCTAGACTCCGAAGCAGCGAGGAGAGAAAAAAAAGGAATAAAATAGAATCGCTGCGTCTTCAAAACTACCTGTTAACAGAGCCATCTGGGATATAAAATTTAATTATACCAAGCAGGTGTTAACAGACGATTCTAATCTGATAAAAAAAATACCTCGCAAAGCTAATTTTATTAGATTTACAACTCGACACTCAGTCATAGTTAGTCGGAATTAATTGGTCTTTATGATTCATTCACCAACGCGCGGAGTTAGTTTATACCACTGACTCGTAATTTGATTTAAAAAATTGTCTTTTTTTTTTTCCTCACTCGGTGAATTAATAAATCGTAAGCGTCTGGGAGATAAAAATGAATTTTTTTGCTTTTCCGACTTTTTTGAGGAAAAAAAAAGCGATAACCATAATAGTTAGGAACCGGTTCACCCCTTGAGTCTAGGATGCTGCATGCTTTATCGGGGTTGTATCAGCAAACGGAAACAAAAGGTATAAAATAAAAATTATACACATGATATTTTAAGGTACGAGCCGTGTCTCGCGGTTCGTTTGAGCTGACGACTTTCAAAGAAGTTTTTTTTTTTCAATGATCGCTATCTACCCAAAAAGAGAAAAAACTAGGTCTCTCGTAAAAAAGGCCATGACCATGTTTGATATGCGGTCATAAAATTTAATACAATTGAAGAACACAAGACAGTGGGTCGGTTTTACGATTATTGTTATTATACTCGCTTAATAAATGGATTATACTTATGGTACACTGGTGAATATAAATGTATGTAAGAAAAACCTACGCTTTTTCAACATTTTTGAAGGAGAAAAATTTTATTAAAAAAAATACGACTGATTAATTTAATCTTCTTCAATAAAATAGAGAACTCATAAAGAACACTACGTGATTGGCTGACAATAATTAATCTTCACCTATAAAATAAAGAACTCATAAAGAACGCGACGTGATTGGCTGACAGAATAATAATTCAAAACTTGAACTATGAAGCTCGAACTGTTTAATCAGAAGCTTTGTTCGAGTGCCGATAACACAGTATCAAAATATAGAAACATCTCAATAATAATTATTTCTATTACAATTGAATTAAGGTAGTTCACCCGTGTCAGTGGTTCTCAAACTAACCTACAAATATTTATAGTATTTTATTGCTATTTACTGATAAAACCAGGATCTCTACATTGAAATAGTATCGAGATCTATGTATTATTTATTAAAATTAACTGTCTATCACAAAAATATATTCGAAATAAAAAAGTTAAAAAAGTTTAAGTATGGAAAATCAACTATTTTTGGCTTATTTTTCGAAGTAATTTCTATTTTCCTTCAAAGTTAGCACCGCTTGCCCTATTTTTTAAATTTGCAAGTTTTTTCTCATAATTCAAAGTATAACATATTGTTTTTTTAGACCTTCATAAGTATTGTTCACTTTACAGTCTTCAAAAATCTTAAGTTTGTTCCGCATTTTCCCTGAAATCGTGAAAAAGTGCCATATTTGAACATCAATATCTCGAAAATTAGCACCGCTTTCTATGTTTTTTTTTTGCAGAATTTGATTTAACAAGTCATAAAGAATGTAAATCCACCAAATTTATAAAAATTTGAGACTTTTGGTATCATGGGTGAACTACCTTAAAGAAGAGATTTTTTTCCCCCAACCTCGAGTTTTTACAACAAAAACATTTTTATTTTTTTTATAAAAAAGGACAAAAAGTTTAATTTCTGACGCGTGTAACATACGTGATACGGAAGAACAAAACTGTAAATCAGACGTTGAATAGCAGCCGAAAAGCTCGAGTTTAAATGACACGTGCCGCGAATGGGCAATTATTAAACGCTGAAATTGCCGCACAGATGCTCGACACTTTGTTTCGGCTGCCATACCCCACCCCGCCATATTTGCATTTTTTGTGTTTACAGTTTTCACTCTGATGCAGCATGTGTCTAAAATTATATTGCTTTTTTCTAAAAAAAAAAATTTTCGGAATTTTGAATGAGGCGTACAGGCAATAATGTTGTGGAGGTTTTTCGTTATTAGTAATAAAAGAATGAAGTTACAGGGCGTTGTTACACTTATATGGGGCCGTAAAGTCGCGGTTATCTTCATATACTTCGGTACGTTGAAGAAGAAAAGTGAAAAAATATGAAGAAATTGCTTTCGCGTCCCGTGACTTCGCAAACTCATATTACAGTACTTTTATAACGTATAAACGCTCCGTAGTGTTTAGTGTCCCTTCAATTTTTAGTTTTTATAATCTCAAACATGCAAACTCCGTACTATTCATAAAAATGATTGTTTATTTTTCATTAAAATTCAAAGACAATTAATTTACAAAGGAAATAGTCGCTGAGATAAAGTGAGCGTGAAGGACACTCATTACTTATACTCTCGACAGAGTTCTAAAAAGCCATGAAAATGTCTCTGAAAGCATCTTCTCGCGAAAATAAAAAAAAGAAAAAAAGGAAGGAAGGTAAATTCTCTTACGCGTGTATTCGCAAGGCCCTCGAAAATCTGCTGCACTCGAGATAGCTGCACATATACACCTATTACTTTCCTCGAGTCCAGCAGGCTCTTTATTCAACTCGGAACGGGGCAAATATTGACCCTACCCGGGGTCTTCGTCAAACAACTTCTGGTCCAGGCTCCATCGAGGAGGAGCCGAGGAACAAACCGAAGAGTTTAAAAGAGGCGCTTGAGTGCCTTTTTCAGGATTCCGGCGTGTGTAAGAACTCCGCGAGTCTTGTTTGGACCCACTTTGAGGCTAAAACACTGCATCTCAAATGCACTCACCTAACTATCATCGGCTTGTTATTTCGAATGCACTTGAGTTTGAGATTTTTCTGACTGAGCCAAGAATATTTTTGGTTCAAAAATTATTTAATTACGTAATATCAAATTTGAGGGCTCATAATTGAAATAAATACTAAATAAACTCTTGAAATCGAAAGGTCACTTGAAGTGTTGTATTTTCCTGTTATAATCTAAAAAGTCATTTAAACGATTAATTTTAAAATTCACAACAATTCTTAAAATAGAAAATCAACTTAATCAGCTGAAGAAACAAGTCTCACCGAAATAAAGTACAAAAGCTCTCAAACAATAAATCATTAAAACATTTTTTATAACTTCAAGTAATGAATCGGTCACCTTTGATAATTACATAATAAACAAACATCGCATTGTAAGAAAATTTCAGGTAGTAATTCATAATGCATGACTTCATGAAAAAGATTGTCATTCGCGCGGCCACAAAATAAAGTAAAAAAAGAAGAGAGAAGGCAGATGTCTCGGCGGAAGAACAAAAACGAGGGGCAACTTCACCTGCTTTTATTGCTCCTGACGCCGGGTCCAGCAACTCAAAGCTCGCGAAAAAACCTGCATCATCTTTCTCGGAAACTGTTCCGAAATCCAATGTGTGTGTGCTGAAGGATTCGCGAAACCGAGCTGCAGGCCGAGTTTTTGCCGCGCGGGCGGCGAGGACCGGACAGCATAGAGGCTTACAACTCTCTTGACCTTCCTGATTTTGGGAGATAGGACGTAAGTGATACCAAACGAAATCATCTTTCATGCACCCTGCCGCCAGTTAATCACAGCTGGTTGGCTTTTACAGGAAGTCGTAAATTAAATAAATTTTCATGCAAACCTTTTTTATTATTAATAATTTTTTTTTTTCCAATTTGACCGATTTTGTGGACCATTTATTTTTAAATTTTTTCAACCCTCAATGAATTTAAAAAGTAGGAAAATAATTTGAGTGAATAGGAAATTACGCATTTGATTGAACAATAAAAAATTAAAGCCAAATTAAAAAAAAAATTATTTTTCGAAACTAATTTTTTCAAATTTTTAAAGCCCTATGAATTTTTTAAAATACTTGTCAGTGTCAGCGTTATCTCCAGAGTATTAATCAAATCTTAAAAAAAAAAAAATCTAAAGAGCGTGCGAGTACATTATCAATTTCACTGACACTGTATCATCATTCGGTGAAGTCATATGAATTCATCAAACGTAACCGCATTGCAACATGACTCCAAATAAAACAGTCTAAATTATCCAACAGGTTGCATTCGATGAATGAAGCTTGCAAGAGCAAGAGTTTGCGTTGAAAAATTAAGTGCTTTAAAAAATGTTTATATACGAGTTTATGAAACTCATCCTTTACTCAAACTTTTTCCTTGCAGTTTTAGTCTTACTACTGTATATGTATTTTAAACTGATTTTGTATAAATATTGGAAAAAGAATAATGTGCCACATGAACAGCCTGTTGTACCTTTGGGCTCGCTAAACACTGAGTTTGTTACAAAAAAAATTAACATGGGTGAGTTTTGAAATTTTTTTATAAATTTAATTTTTGAAAGTCATCATTTCCGAAAAAAAAATCGATTATTATTTTACAGGTAATTTTTTGCGAAAAAGTTATGAAAAGTTTAAAAATTATCGATATCATGGTTTTTACATGCTATGCGCTCCAATCTTAATGATCAATGATCCTGAATTAATCAAGCAAATTCTAGTTAAAGATTTTTCAAATTTTACTGATCGTGGATCATTTAATTTTGAAAGTTTTGACCCGATGACAGGAAATTTGTTTTTTCTTTCTGGCGATAAATGGCGCACTTTGAGAATGAAATTATCACCAACTTTTACTTCAGGAAAACTTAAACAAATGTTTCCTTTAATGACGAATATTGCATATGGACTGGTTAAAGTTATAGACCAAGAATTACAATCATGTAGTATAATAGAAATCAAAGATTATTCTTCAAGGTAATATTGAGAAATTGCTTTAGTATAAAATTAATCGGTATGAACAAAAATTAAATTTTAAAATCAAAAATAATCAAAACAGCAAAATTAAAAACTTTAGAAAATATATTTACACATCAAATAAATATTACTAATCAATACTTTTTTATAGTAAAAAAAAAAAAAATTTTTTTTGGTTTTAGGTACACAATAGACACAATATGCAGTCTTGCTTTTGGAGTTGATTCCCAAACTTTGAGAGATCCTGACAATGCGTTTAGTTACTACGGCAATATTTCTTTCCGAACGAGTGAAATCAAAAGTGCTTTAACTTTGTTTGCACCAGGTGTTTTAAGAGCTTTGCGATTATCTCCTTTGAATACTGAGGCTACAAAGTTTTTCAAAAAACTATTCTTAGATATGATGAATAAAAGAAAGACTGAGAGTGAAAAGAGAAATGATTTTTTAAACTTAATAATGGAATTAATTGAAAACGAGCAAATTATTGAGAAAGAAAGTGAAAATTCTTTAAAAAATGACAATAAAGATGGTATGATTTAAATTTTAATGCACTTAAATTAATTAATAATGGTAAAAAAAAAATCAATGTTGGTAATTTTAATTTTAGAAAAAGTTGCAAAAAAACTTGAACCAATTGCAGCAGCGGCCCAAGCTTTTGTATTTTTTGTTGCTGGCCACGAAACGTCATCCTCAGTAATTTCGTACTGTTTGTATGAACTAGCTCTAAATTCCGAGGTGCAAGAAAAATTACAGAATGAAATTGATGAACTGTTACAAACAAATAATGAAATTAGTTACGAAAATATAAGGGATTTAGAATATCTCGATATGGTTTTTAATGGTATATTTTACATTGATTTTGCTGAACTTAAATTTTTTTTTATTATTAATTTATCAGAAAACTCATTCTCGAATTTACTTTTGTTGCAGAAACTTTAAGAAAACATCCTTCCTTGCCATTTCTGAACCGCGAATGTAACAGAGAATATAAAATACCCAATTCTGATTTAGTCATACCGAAGGGAATGCAAATTCTTATCTCAATCTCTGGTCTTCATTACGATTCGGACATTTATCCAGGTCCAGAAAAGTTTGATCCGACGAGGTTCAATAAACAAAATACCGCTCTTAGAAACCCTTTTTCATATTTGCCTTTTGGAGAAGGTTCAAGAATTTGTATTGGTGAGTGAACTTGTCAAAATTATTTATAAAATCACAAGCAATCACAGTATAAGTATAACATTGAAAAAACATTTTTAATCAAAATTTTAGGCAAACGCCTCGGAATAATTCAAAGTAAGGTCGCTTTATTTGCACTGTTATCTAAATATAAATTTTCAGTGTGTGAAAAAACGAGTATACCGGTTCAGTATTCCACGGATACGATTCTTCAATCACCGAAATCTGGTATATACTTGCAAGTTCAAAAGAGAAAAAAATAATTTTTTTTTTTAGTTCATATCCTTTTTTTATTGATACAAGAATTGAGCTGTATAAATAAAAATTCATTATTATTTTAGAAAAACTTTATCAAAAGAAAGATTTTTATCATTGATCAATGTCTCGTCTCGTTTATATCATTTGTTAATACTTAAAAATTTAAGAATATTGAAATGTTGTACATTTCATAAGAATATGAGTTCATTACGTATTTAAATAATAAATTATAAAAATATACATTTACAATATTTTTTGTAACCATGCGCGTACACGGTATACTTATAAAATTAGAAATAAAATTGTTAAAAGCAGATGATCGAGGAAATAATTGTTACCTTGAATTCTAATCCTAGAAAAAGGCACACCTTTTTCAACAATTTAAAAATAAAAATTTAATAAAATGAAAACCAATTTAACGAATGGAACTAAGAGATGACAATGGCATAAAAAATTTACTTATTAATTTATTAATATAGATATTTTTATTGCAAATTAAATCTTTTTTTATTCAATTATTTAAATAATTAATTTAAAATAAATAGCATCGTAAACTAATTTGAAAACAATAAATTCTTTTTAAAAATTAAAAACTTTTACTGCCCTCTGATGGCTGTTCGCAGGAGGGAAACGCTGACAGCGCCCTCATCGCTCCCTCCTCCCCTTTTCCTGCAAATGGCAACATCCCAACATGGTGTGAATTTGATACGATAAATAGCGATAAATTATATCTTACTGCACCGAGAGAAAAAAGTAGCATAGGTAGAATTGCATACTGCCTCTGTAACACCTATATAAATTATGCAGTACAGTATCTCAGGCACATGACCACAGTTCACATCTGCTTGCATAAAGTTACGACTTAGAAACTGTAAAGTGCAAACAAGTAAGTTTTTTATTGAATATTTAATACTTATTTTAATATAAAGTATATAGTGTATAGGGTCCGATACCCTATTTACAAAAGTTAAGTTGATGAAATTTTTAATAACTAGATGTAACCAAAATAGCCATCTAGGCGCTTTTTTTTTATTTACAGAAGATTAAATCTTTTAAAAAATTTTTATGAATTGTAACTATTTGCTTGATACCAATGAAAATTTATAATATGAATTTCAGTGGATCACTTCAGTGATTATAATGTTAAAAAATCTGCTGAATCGTCAACGAAGTTTCGTCTGCAAGGAAATACAGTTTTTAAAAAAGTACATGACAATGATGTACACATGAATGTGCTTTCATTATACACAAAAAGTATTGCTTTTGCTCCTGAAAATTCTGAAGAATCAGCTTTAGGCTATGGAAATCGATCTGCACTATTGTTTCATATTAAAAAATACAAAGAATGTATTATTGACATTGATACAGCATTATGCATCTCCAAATCTGATAAATTAAGAAATAAACTGTCATCTCGAAAGACTGAATGTTTAAATTTGATAAATAAGTCAAGTTTGAAGCAAACTGAATTGGTTCATATGAAAAATTCAAACCTCCCAAAAATGGTGAGATCCAACAAAGTTTCTTGTGCAGCTGAAAGTTTATCATTACAATATAATGAGAAATATGGCAGACATATGGTAGCTAATCAAGACATTAAACCTGGTGAAATCATTCTTTTAGAAGAAGCATATATTTCCTTTCCTCTTTTAAGCAAGTTGTATCTCGTTTGTTCTCATTGTTTAAATCAAACTTGGAATGGAGTGCCTTGTCAATTTTGCCCGGTCTCTATTTATTGCTCTGAAAACTGTAAAAATAAAGCTTGGCAAGAGTATCATGATGTTGAATGTTCTATCATCTCCAACACTCTTCCCACAGCTCAAGTACCACACCCCCTTGATCAACAAGTGTATAAAGCTGGAGTAAGATTATTTATAAAAGTTATTAAAAATCACAGCCTAAAAAATATAATTGAAGAACTTAACAATCCAGTTGGTAAGTAATGAAGTTGTATTTATTACAAATAATTGATAAAAGTATATAGGATATTTTGTTTAATGATTATTTATTGGCCACATTATTTTTTAGATGCCAAAAGTTTTGATGGAACTTTTGATTGCAATCAGTTTAAATCTTGTTACAATTTAGCAGATAACTTACAATTTCAAGAAGAAGGAACTATGACTAAAAGTTTTGTATCAATGAGTATAAAATTACTCTTGCAGAATAAAAATATTTTTACTGATGAAGCAAAATCTTACTTTGAATCAGAAGAAAAAATGATTGCATTTGCTGAAAAATTGCTTATTAAATTTATAAGTGTTATCAGTATTAATTCATTTACGGTTATTTATTATAATTATTATTCTGAAAAGAATAAAAATATATACTAATTAATTTTTTCTTTTTTAGTTTAACGGTTTACATGATTGTCAATGTGTAGATCATTATTTCAAGACAACAAATTGTGAGAGAAGAGGATTAATTTTTACTCCTTGCGGCAGCCTGTTCAATCACAGCTGTACTCCTAATGCTCAGGGATTTTGTGGAGAAAATGATAAAAAAATACTTATTTCTATTCAACCAATTCGCAAGGGTGAACAGGTAAGAATTATTTTTTTATAAAAATCATTATTTTAATATCAATTTTTATTTTTTTAATCCAATAAAATTTTAAAACTCCTTGGTAAATTTCCACTTAAAATTTAAAAAAATTACTGTGCAAATAAATTATTAATTTAAGTTTGATCAAAATTTTTACAAACAACTTAAAAAAAAAAATTTCTTGTCAAGCCTTTTTTTTTAATTTTTTTTTTTGCAATGACTTGAGTACTTTGATATATAACTAATAGGTTTCAAAAATGTTTTTACAGATATTCATAAATTATCGCAGCAGCATACAAATACCAAAAAGTGAAAGACAATTCCAACTTAGAGATAAATACTCTTTTATATGTGACTGTCAAGCTTGTACTGAAAACTGGCATCCTGTAACGAATTTCAGTTGTTACACAGAGGTAAGTTTTTTATTGAATTAATCTTAATAATTTGAAAAAGCTAGGCAATTCAAAAATAATAAAATTAAATTTATCTATATATTTAAAATGGTTATAATTAAATTGTTTTCAAATAATTTAATAAAAAGAAGAAAAGTTAAAAAAAATTTTTTAATTGCCAAATCAAAATAGATGTCTGCTAAAATTTTTTTTACAAAACCAAACAAGCTAAAATTTAAATTAAAAAAAAAAAAAACACTAGAAACATTAAATTAGAAAAAAAATTGTACTTGTAATTTTTACCATTCAGGAAGATGCTAAGATTCGTCAAATCATTTCCGAAAATGAAACTTTTTGCAGAAGAAAAGGAATGCGAAGCCTTGTATTAGAGGATCGTGAAACATGGGATCACAGTAAAAAAACTCTGGCACAAATGGTCAATTTGATCGAACTCTTTTACAAGAAAGTAAAAAACGAATTTAATTTGTTTTTGTTATCAAGTACTTATAAAGATCACATGTTCGAAATTTTATGGAAATTTTATGGAGCGAAATGGGAGAATATTAATAATTGTTCGGGAACGATGTAACGTTTTTCATAATTTTTCTGATTTTAAATTGTATAAGATTTACAGTAACCGTAATATCGCTTTGACTTCTTTGTATTCGATCTATTAAAAAACTTTTTAATTTTATTTTCATGTATAATTCATAGCACTTATTTTTCTTTTAGAACAAAGTACCTTCAATAAAAATACTCTCCTGGAAACGGATGACTTTAGTTAATCGGATTCTTTTCTCTCGGTAACTACGTACAGCTTTGTAAAACAAAGGTTCGCTCGAAGAATTCATTCTTTTTCGACTGCTTGCGCGTACCCAGGCTGCGTTTAATTAGACCAAGTCGAAATTAAGAAGAGGGAGGCGTGAAGAAAAAATTTAGGCACCTTGAGCACTCCCCTTGCTGCGTAATTAAAAAGTGTTGCGATAAACGCTCGAATCGAGAGCAAAAGGGCTGCCCTCGTTCCACAAATTTTGACTTCTTCTCGTACACCTTAATTTTCGCAGTGCTTTTTTTTTCTCGCCGTCATAAATATCAGGGACCGGGCGGGGGGGTTGTTCGTGCCACGCCTCGAGATTCTATAATTGCGGCGTTTAATTGCCGAAGCCTGATGTACGAGCCGTCGTCTAATTAATTGCCCTTATACACACCGGTAGTGATAGAAAAGGGAAAAAAAAGTAAGCCCGGCCGGGGGGAGCCCAAAAATATCGCCCTGGGAAGTACATCAATTGCAGAAATTTGCATATTGAGCGAGTTTGGAAGTAGGAAGAAAAAAATCACTCGAGGAGTTCGAGGACTCTCTCGTGCGCGAGATTTAAGAAAGAAAGAAACTAAGAAGTTGCGGGGGAAAATACTGGAAAAGTGCGCGGCTATAAATCCCACTTAGACACACACACGCGTTAGGCCGCTTGAGGGTGCGGGATATTCATAAGCAATGGACCATAAATAAGGTAATGCTAGTGCCAACCGAGATGCTTGCCTGGTGAAATATTGAGAATGAGCTGTCTTAATATTGCAGATCGCTTATGTTCTTTCTACTCGAATTAGCATTTATTTCGGTGTCTCACTTGCGTGTACCATGCGTGGATACCGAGTATGAATCAAACGGTACGATTACGAGATATTTTATCTTGTACTTTGCTGCAGGATGCCTTTTTTATTTATATTGATCGAAAAATTTTTTTTTATTTAAAAAAAAATTCAATAAAGAATGTTTGAGAATCGATTTTTTTTTTTCAAGATTAAAAAACTATCGATACTTTAAAAACGCTTATGTTTTTTAATTTTATATGCCTCGGTTTAGTCTGATTAGCATTGTATACTGTCAATTTTTTTCTATGTCAAAAAATGAAATCATGAAATAAGTTCATTTTAATTGTACGGACAAAAGAAATTTTAATTTCATATCAGCAATACATATTAATTAGCCTTGAACCAGATCCAATAGATATGAATGATACAGTAATCAGTTTCTACGGTAATGCATTGATATGGAGGTTACTAACTTTGAAAAGTGAAATTTTACTGTAAAAATGATTAAAAAAAATAGACGTATGAGTATCTTATTAGGTAACGGCTGAAAAAAAATTTGTCTAATCAGCTTCATCTGTTACATCAGAGGCTCGCAGTCCCTTTATAAAAGAGAGCTATCGCCATCTTGCGTAAGATTTTTATTCGTGAGCTGATTGGTGAACAAGTTTTTAAGATATTCGAAAAGTACATTTTGAGGTTACTGTTATTGTTTTTTCCTATGCGCGCTTGAAGCGCGCTCAGAAGAGCTATTGCATTAAATTTAACTTTCTTAACAAATTTCGATAGTCTTGATCGACACTTTAAAAAGCGTGTTACTTATCAGAGCTCGGCCGATCGCGAAACCCGAGAATAAAAAAGTCCATCATACTTCGACAGCATATATCCGGTGCTGTAAGGGAGAATTTTACAAGACTTCGTCATCAAAGATCCGACAATGGTCGTTTTACGACATTGTAGCTCGGGTGAATGAAGAAGGAAGAAAAAGCCGATCGAGATATTGAAAATGCGCGCGAATATCGCTAGGGGATTTCGCCCTTGAATCGCGATAAAGGGAATAAGAGAGGCGCGACGAAAGGGACATTGTTGTAACTGCTTGAAAGCTCGGGGCATTAATCAGACGAGCGCTCACTTGTGCTTTCGGAGAATATTACACTAATAGAAACAGCTTACAGCACTGATTTATCAGTACCGTACAGCTTTCATATTTTAGCCTATCTTGATTCCCCGTTACGATTTACGAGTTGCAGTTTTGAATTGAAATCAGCCATAAATTACAATTTAAATGGATTACTAAAACTTTACTAACTAAATCATTAATTTTGTAATTAAAAAAAACTATTATTAATAGTTTTCGAATAATTGCTGTAAAGCATAAGAAATTATATTTTGGGAATTTGGTTGAAAAAAAATATTTGTACACTTATCGAAAAGTCTTTGTTTTTTTTTTTTTCACACAATCATCTTGCAGTCAACTGAGAGTTCATATATATAGGACTCGTTTGGGTATCGAACCTGAGTTCTTAAGGTAGTAGTTCCGCCTCAGTGCACAACTCAAACTAATTCTGAAATTAAAATATGCTGTAAAAAAACACTTGATCTTTCTAAATATCACTTAAAAAATACAGGTATCCATGCTTTTTTCAGAGATAATTGAGTTAGAAATTCATCAAATCACAATATATAGTAATACCTAACCTGTAAAATTTAACATTTTTTGAACTCAATTATCTCGAAAAAAGCATGGATACCTGTATTTTTTAAGTGATATTTTGAAAGATCAGATGTTTATTTACAACATATTAAAAATTCAGATAGTGTTTGAGTTGTTTGCATTTGCATATGTTTTCCCATGTATGTGCTATATATCGCGGAACTACTGCCTTAAGAGTCGTCGCACTCATATATTCGACAGAGGCTACGGGGGATCCATATCAAACAGATACTTCACTGATTCTTCATATTTTTTTTTCAAGTTGCAATATATTTTAAAATTAATTTTGTTTTTGACTATAAAAGAGAACATATTTGTTTGTTAATAAATTTTCATTAGTGCTGTCTGCATCAAAAAAGCATTAATATAATGTGTGGAAAAAAAAATTTTTTAAGATTAAAATTTACCAAAATTGTTATTGTTTTAAACAATTTTTATCAACTATATCTTTGAAAGCTCAAACTTTTATTTTAAAATCAACCCACGCTTTTATAAACTTCTCAATGCGAACATGAAACACAAGATCAAACTGCGACACGAATCTCCCGAAATCCAGGGTAATCCAAGTGACCTTCGTGTAATCCAAGAAAAAACAGCCGGTGTTCACGGTACGTTCGACGTCTCATTTTCTCTTAATCCTTTCGACTGCGTCCTCAAGAGGGTAGGCCTCTTCCCTTTTTAGCACTTCCTCCGGTCGTATCCGGCGCCATCCACCCAATCTGCGCTCTCACGACGTTGGGGTGGAATCATTTGCATACATAAGCTATTAGACAGCTCTTTTCATTTCCTCCCGCGTTTATGACAGTTTAGTTGGAATAATGCGACTACAAGATTGGACCGAGTGTAACTTTATACCCTCCCTCCTGTCTCGTCTTGGGATGTACACTTTTTTGATAAATATTACAGGGATAAACCGGGGTCCATTGTTCCATTACTCGCTTGTCGTGGGATCGTTTTGGGCGATTGTCACTGGGAAGAAAGAAACGGAACGACAGCTTGCGACGTAACTCGATAAAGAAGGCGTGCACTTTCGAAAAATTCATTTCCCGGCGCAAAGCCACATACGCGAAATCAGAAGAAAAAAAGTACGAAAAAGAGACGCAGGCAAATTGCAAATTACGTCTGATGCTAATTGATGTCTTCGGAAATTACACCGAAGAGCCCTGCAGGTAATTTAAATGTCAAAGGGAAATTGTTTGATTATTTACTATGCAAATGAAATTGTTTAAGATGACTGACTCGGGGAAGAAGATAATTTCACCGCGCGCGTTAATTGGATCAAGAGAGGAGCGCGGCTAAGATTGAGGAACGAACGGATCAGCAGACTCTCGAGTCAATTATGTCCCGAGGGACGAGCCAAGCGGGTGTCGCAATAATTTTCGCGAATCTTTTGCAAACGCGAGCCGATCGTAATTGACTTGATTACCGCGTGCGCGGATGTTACATCTTCTTTGCGCAACGCCGAAGGAATGAGTTATTTGATATCGCACTGCCCCACGGTTCATTATCTTTTTCAAAAGATTTCTCGCTGACCGCGATGCAGTGCGTTGGTTCGTGCGCGGTTTTTTCATTCTCAAAGTTTTGAGTGCGAAATGACCCGGCCGACAGATGGGTAGTTTGGTTTGACCAAAAAATTTTTTTTAAATAATTAAGTATGTATGAAAAATGAAATGAAGTTGTCTAATTTTTCTTATTTAAATAAATGTTATTAGAACAGTCAATTGTAGACTAATTTCACCTTCATGGGGAAGTATAAAAAATGACCCTTGAAATAAGCCGCGTTAGAAACCATCATACTTTAAAAACCATCAAAATAATAGCAAGGGAAGGGGGTTCGTTTCAAAACTCTGCTCATCCAATAACTTTTCATAAAACTCAAAACATCGAAGGGCCAATACCATAATCCCGAGTCGGCGCTGCTGCTGCCCAATTGAACTCAAAATTGACCAGATAAACTTATAAAAAGATCCAGAATAAACTTGTGCGATATGAAATTCACATGACGCGCTGGCTGGAGAGAAGAGAGAGGGCCAGATGTAAGCGTTATCGTTTTACCTATTTTCCAGGGTCCGGAGTCATTATGCAAAGTAGATGGTCAGTTACGGGTGATCCCGGACGCATTCCGGACATCTTGCGCCCGGGTACCGGGTTATGGCTTTGCCGCAAAGTCTGATTGATGCGACGCTTTATTGAAAACAATATCCCGTATATATATAAAATGGCCAGTGGCCCTTCGTCATTCCTACGTAACGCCATTTAGACGTTTATTCGAGGGGTCGAGCGCGCGCTGTCCCTTTCTACTACTTCTTTTTTATGGATTTCGGTGAGGAGCGACGCGCGCCCGCTTTCTTTTTGCACTTAGCGCCCGAGCTCGTTTTTTTTTTTTTCTGATGGCTTTTTCGTATTTTTTTTGGGTTGACAGGTACCTGATTCTATTTTCATGTGTTTTTCTTGAAACGCAAGGTTTTTGAAAATTTTTACAAAAAGTGAAAAAATTAGACTTGAAAGACTGTGAACTTTCAAGTTATTTATGTAAAGTTTTTATGTTTTTTTTAGTTGAAATCTAATCTCGCACATGCAAATTATCTTGTATAAAAAATCCGAGTCTGCTGCAATTAGAATAAACAAATTATCATTGTAAATCGTCTGATTCTTTAGATCTTCTGATATTTAAAGTATTTAAAAAATGATCAAAACTCATGAAAGTTTTATTTTTTAGGTATCCCGTATCATAACTAAATAAATTTAGTAATTAGTCAAGCCATACTAAATTTAATTTTAAATAACAAAAAAAAATGAAATAAAATATCTTGCATAACTTCTTTTAACCATAAAAACAAAAAAAAAATCGATGGCCTAATGGTCAGAATCTAATAATTTTCTCTGCAGCGAACTACTTTCCAAATCAATTTAAAGTTGGAAAATTTTCAAGCAACACGTTGCGAAAGCTCCCCCTGCGGGTAAAGGTCAACACCATCGAAACTTCTCGCGTTTACGAAAACATCCTTCCGCCCCTTACAATAATAATTATGATAATGCACCACCTTATCGTAAAATATCCCGGTGTAGGCGCATGAATCATTGAGGCCGGGGAGGCGCCATAAAGGGGTCCAAGGTAAGCCGATCGCTCCGGGCAGCCTCCCGGTCAGTTTTATGTCCGCGCGCCGTTGAATTTGATCAAACTTCGTTTTGCGGCCACTCGGGGAGCAATAAGCAGGGACGGTGCGTCGAACTGCTTCTGTTAGACTCGCAGCGTAAAAGCCCCGGGGCTGAATCAGTCGGCCGAGCCCTTACTTCCATACTCTCGCGAAATTCGATTATACCGCCTCGGCTGACCCCAACGTTGTCTATTTAACTTAGCCGTCTTGTTTATTTATTTACTTTTGCACGCTTAACTTGTTTTTACTGTTTTAAAATTACTTGATTTGGGATATTTTTATTGATAGTGGAAGCTATATCTGCACTTTTAGATAATTAATTATTTCGAATAATCATAAAAATTATTTTCAAATGTAAAAACAAAATCTTTAATATTAACAAGTAAGTATACTTTCTTTCTGATTCTAATTTTTAAAATAAGTGTATGAAATTGGGACAACGTTGAATGTGTAAGAAGTTTCCTAAAAATCAAATAAAATATTACTTGCTATAGCAAACATATTTATTGAAAAAAAATTCAAGAATTTTTGTTTAAGCTTAAAAAAATGATTGTCAGTATACTTTTAAATAGTTCATTAAAATTCATCAGGTTCAAAGTAGAAGATGAACTTGAGGAATTGATAATATCTCTTTTCAGCCACAATGCATATAAATTCAAAAAAAATCTAAGTTTCATTAATTTTTTTTTTTTTTTTTTAATCAGATTAAATATAAAATTTTTTTCAAACTGCGAAAACATCAATCAAACTTAATTTCCAACACTTTAATATTAATTTAAAATGAATAATAGGGCTGTCGCTGCGCGAGTCCACGAGAAAATAGAACGCGCGGGGGGGAATAAAATAAACGTGTAACTCGTTAAACCTGCAGGCGTAGTCTAGGACAAATAGAGTAGCTCGGGCGTCTCGACGTTGAACGAGACTGACACTAATGGCGGGTCTTCTCACCGATGGTGCATGCCGGCCTGGACACAAAACATCGGGGAGAATTAAATCAGCGCCGAGGAAAAACCCTGCCGTTAATCAAAGGACGCGATAAGCTCGAATTATGTGTGAGAAAATCTACTGGCCTTTAATAATAGGGAATTTGGGGAACAAAAAAATTTTCCAGAATGTATTTCAAATTAATTGACTCTAAAGCTGGCGATAAAAAAGCGAGCTGGCTGATTTTTGTAAACCCGGTGAGTTAGTTAATTTTTAATTTACACTTAGAGACGATTTAGACTTTAATTGAACTTTTTTTTTCATTCGAAGGCTTTTTTTTTATTTGGCGCGCTCTGATTGGTTTTAATTATTTTTCGACGATGTTATCGTCCTTTTTATAACGTGATAAGCGATAAAAAAGATTGTGAAACGCAAGGTAGAAATTACAGTGTAGTCATTTTAAAATGATAATTCTTAAAGTTGATCGAAGAACAAAAATAGATTTATTTAATATATAAGTACGAGACTGCTTCAGATTCATACTAAAAAAATGTTGTCATATGGCAAGGATGACACTCGGAGTTGACAATTAACGAAGGTTTCATCGCAATAGAATTACAAGTGATGAAAATTGCTATCCTTTTTACGTGAATTTATTGAATATTTATGACATCGTTCGCGAATCTGGTAAAAAAGCATAAAACTCCTAGCGCCAAATAGCATAAAAAAAAAGTGACGTAAACTCGTAAATTGCGTATGATTGGTGGCAGGTTTGTCGAGCAATAAGGTTGATGAAAAGCTGCCGATCCTTTCTCCCGCGTCTCTTTAATGGCAGATGCATTCCGAGCGCAGCGGGCAATTAAACGTTATAGCGCCTCTCTCTCTCTCTTTTACAAAATTTCACAATGACGCGTGCCGCCCGATAACTCGGTCAATTTAGTTGTAGACTTTTTTTAATCGTTTCAAGTATAAGTTTTTGAACTAGAAAAAAAAAAATAAAAAAAAAGTTTTTTCCAGGAATACTCTTACGGTAACAACTCGGAATTTTTATTTATTTATTTTTTTTTTATTTTAGGAATTGTATTGTCTGAAATATAGTACACCTTTAAGAGGTAATATTTGGGTTAAATCATAGCCTCATGGCTTGAACCTGGGACTACCGTAAATAGAGCTTTACGCTCTATTCCCAAGCCATCAAACTATGTATTTTTATACAACAAAAACTTTTAAAAACTCAAATAGTAGTCATCATGAATAAATTAATTTTAAAGAATAGACGATTTTTTGACTCAAACTATGTTTTAAATTATTTTAAAATTCAAAGACCTTTATTATTAAAGGTAAGTTTGCTGATTTGATTACATCTCTTAATTGATTGAAAGTGATGTAATAATAGACGTCGCGGCAAGATTTACATTTCTCTAGCTGGATTGATCAGCTCTTCAACTGAATTATCATCAATTGATTGATTGACTCCAATGAAGGATGTTTTGATTACTTCTCTGCGCGGGCGCGCGACCCCGATAAGCAATAATATTATTTATGACCAATCAAAAAACACTGTTTCCTCAGTATATATCATTCTATATACACTAGTTGGTAAATCAGATAAATCATTTCTTTTGACCGATCGATTAGCACCGAAGGATACCGAGCCGGTACAAAACGGGGAATAAATTACGGATTTTACAGGGAAAGAGGCTCCCTTGGGACAACCGCAACCACCGGTTAAAGATTCAGAGCTTCCCGGCGATTCTTTAATTTGTTTAAGCGAAGCTGCTCGCCTTGCCACCCGCAATTGCCGGCGACGCCAGGCATAAAAAATTTTTTTGCCCCCCCGCAGCGCATCGCGCGTCTTATAATGCGATGGTCGGGACTACCCATAGACGACATAAAAACACCGTAAAAAACCTCTCGTACCCATAACTCGGGCTTATGACGCGGGTACGGTAATCCCTCGGCGGTGCTCCTGGATTACTCGATTTTCCTTTTTTCTTTCTCTCTCGCTCTCTTGTTTTATTTGACTTTTTTTTCCCGGCCAAACGCACTCTCTCTTTCGATGATGATTTCAGCCGATCCCAACCGTCTTCGATTTTCATTGGGGATTTTCGGATCCCATTAACGAGGCTCGAGTGAATATTTAAGGTTCATTTGGAGGATCGTGCGAGCAATAAATGATACTTTACGGAATTTTGTTTGATTATCTCCCAGTAGTAAATCAGATTGTTTGGACAGTCGAGCGTGCGACTCATCTAAAAGCGATCCAAGGTTCGATTCCCCGCTTCCGCTGATATCAAGAGTACCGTTTTTATGTTAACTGTTCGTAGAAAGATAAAAATTTATTTTTAATTTTTTTCGCCCCGCCTCCCTCGTATGTACACGTTTTGAATTTTTCAGAGATTTTAGATACTCATAACGTTTTTTAAAAAGTCCTTCAATCGCCTACAAGTCCCCATGTATATATAGAATCGTCATTTATTTATTTTTTTTATTTAATTAATAAGTGATTAAATAAAAAAATAATAATGAATAATGCATCCGAATACCATATCATTAATGAAAGTGTGAAAATTCGAATTTCACTTGCGGTATTTTTTCAATCGTTGCAAAAAATGGCAAACCATATTTAAAGATTATGTTTAGATTTAATGGTACGGGTACCGGTGGGATGAAAACAGCAAAAAATCGCACTGTACGCAAATCGACCGATACCCGTGAGGATTTACCTCAAGCAAAAAAAATAATTAATAAAATTTTTTAAATCTTGGTATATTATAATCCATACTCTGAGTTTTTATTAACGAGTCGACGAAATAGTTTGTCGCCACCTAGCGCTGATTCTTTACGTAACGGTTTTTGCATAACCTCAAGATGAACCGAGTTCGAATATATATACAGATATATATATATACAAATATATATACAGTAAAATGTATATGCAAGTATTCAAATATTTACTGATTAAAAATACTGAGCTTAATGTTTGTTTAAAAATAATTTACATACATTTTATTGAAAGTAATGATTTATTTTAATCATTTTTTTTTTTAATTACAATCTATTTAAAAAAAGTCTTGTAAACTAATTTGAAAAATTGCTATAGAAATTTTAGATTTTCT
Organism: Encarsia formosa; assembly: GCA_038277355.1. Classification (NCBI taxonomy): domain Eukaryota; kingdom Metazoa; phylum Arthropoda; class Insecta; order Hymenoptera; family Aphelinidae; genus Encarsia; species Encarsia formosa. Next base: position 6,772,791 of record CM076187.1, read on the forward strand.
CCGATGGTGATAAAAATCTGTTATCGATCAATCGCAGGACATTTTTCAATACCTTCTCATTCAGAATCTTGAAAATCATCATTACAAAGTCAAAGAACTTTTTAAATAAACTTTATCAATAATGAAAATTTTTGATAAATAGCAGTTTTAGGTTAACCTCAAAAGCTTGATTAAAACATAAAAATAAATCTCGAAATTGAAAAATCAGGATCGGAGCGGAACTGCAGTTCGAAAAAAAGATCGAAAAGAAAAAGACTCGAAGTAATTGCAGTCGGGAGGAATATGATTCTCGCTCCGGAAAGTAGTTTAGTATCGTTCTCCCGTTAATTTTAATCCGCGGCCGCGCGAGCCCTTTTGCACATCTCGGACGTGCTGCAACTCTCCCCTCCTTTGTAAATTTATAGAGCTCAATAATTATCGTCTCGAGACTCGAACGCGCGCGTTGATTCAGTTGAGGAGGTCAAGAAACACTTTTCCACTGGATGAGCTTTGCCTATCAACGTTGATGGATTTTAATGCTTTTGCGGGGGAGATGATGAATGTTGAGCTAATTTTTAATTCTTGGATTTTTACTGAAAAATTTTTGATTAAGAGCCTAGAGTAGTTGCATTAGTTGAGTTTGACTTTTAGTTTGGTAGTCTTGGGTTGAATTCTCGCTGTGACCAGTTCTTTTGGGACGTTCAAGTTTTTTTATGTATAACAACATTCTTTAATTAACAAAAATTTCATGATTTTCTGAACCATCCCAGAAAAGTTCTTTTTATTGATTAATTAAATTTCACAAAAAAATTTGATTTTGTAGTCAAAGGCGAATCAAATCAAAAAATGACGAGGCACGAATTTTTCCTCTAAATTCCCAATCGGCCGCGAAGGAGCTGAAGCTCGATTGCTCAGGGATAGCGGTCCAATTAAAGCCCAGCTCCTAATGTATTCATCGAGTCGAATGTAAGGAAAGATCGGGTGAGTCGAGGGTGTCAATTCTCAGAGCAATCTGCCAATGCAGATTAGCTCTTGGCTTACGCGAGAGACTTAAGATTGATCGGTCCGACTAATTGAGAGGCTGCTGTATTTTGGGGGAAGCTCTTTTAAGACGCCCGGGTGTACGCCTATAGCTTGATGAAGGTTATTAGGTTGACAACGTGCTAAAGGGTTTATTTACTTTGTCTACGCACACCAGGATTAAGTACGTACCTTCCATTAAAAGATACACAACTAATTTTTTTTTTTTTTTTTTTTTTTTATGCTAAATTTCAATTATTTTTTTCATTCTTCACGATGAGGTGGCGTCTTAATTTATTTTTTCATATAGGGCATTAAATTATTGAATGAAGAACTGCTTTTTTTTTTACATGCAGTCTTTTTCAAGGGTTTTAATTTATCTGAGTAAGAGTTGAAATTTTCTAAAAATTTGCGTTAAAGGAACAAATTGGGTAATCTTAAAAATAATTATTGCAATCAAAATTTGTTTCCAAAAATTATTAACTTTTTGCAAGTTATTTTTTTTTAATTTAATATGATAGGTTTTGTTTTATGTAAATTTAAACACGACAAAAATTTATTTTTTGATTTATATTGTTTAAGTAGAATTTATTTTTCATTTTTTTTTCTACCCATCTAAATTCTTCGCGCTCAAGTTATGTGAAAACAGAACTATCAACCATGATACATACCTTGAAAATGATAAGCTGGAGTCAGCATAGCCACAGAAAAAAAAAAAAAAAAAAAATTGTACCTTGAAAATTTTTTATTTTTGAAATAATTTATTTATTTATTAGTTTATTATTTATCTATGAAAATATTATTCTTGGTCAAGAATTACTAACTTGATGTTAAAAAAAAATTTGCGGCAATTTTTCTCGCTGCATTGTAATATAAGTAAATTACTCAAATTAATCGGAAATCGCACCCTAACTTTAATCCGCGAGAAAGATGTAGAGCAGGATTGCCAACGTTACTGTAGGTTCTGATCACTGTGATCTGAACAACAATCAAAACAGTTGGTTCTAAACACTTGTAAACGAAAACAAAGAACTAAGCAAGTAAGTAATTGATATTGGTTATTAGAAACTATTATTATTGCTGCTATTATTATTATTATTATTAGTATTGTTATACCATCTGAAACTTACAAAAATATTAATGATGTGAATTTTGCAGTGAATTTCCTAGATGAGATAAACAATTTCAAAAAATCTGCTGATTTATCAAGAGAATTTCGTAAAGAAGGAAATCGATTGTTTACTAAGAAACATGATGATGATTCACATATACAAGTGCTATCATTGTATACAAAAAGTATTGCTTTTGCTCCAGAAAATTCAGAAGAATTAGCTTTAGGATATGGGAATCGATCTGCACTGCTGCACCACGTTCATAAATATAAAGAATGCATCATTGATACTGATAAAGCATTAATGATTTCAAGATCTGATAAATTGAAAACTAAATTGTTATCTCGTAAAGCTACATGTTTTAAATGGATAGCTGAATCTAGCAATGACTCTGAGGAGACTGAAGAAATCAGTTCTAAAAAATTAAATCTTCCTAAATTGATTCCATCAAAGAAAGTACCCTGTGTAGCTGAAAGTTTATCATTGGAATGCAATGAAAAATATGGCAGACATTTTGTAGCAAATCAAGTTATTGAACCAGGAGAAATTGTTGCTATGGAAGACACTTACATTTCTATTCCTTTTTTAAGCAAAGTCTATCTTGTTTGTTCTCATTGCTTGGCTCAAACTTTCAATGGAATACCATGCAATACTTGTGCAATAAATATTTATTGCTCTGAAAATTGTAAAACAAAAGCTTGGAATGAATATCATGATGTAGAATGCTTAACTATTTTTAATAGTATGCTGCTGTCAATGGTACCTCAACCTGTAGAGCATCAAAAGTCTAAAGCGGGTGTTAGATTATTCATAAAGCTTACAAAAAAATATGGCTTGAAAAATATGATTCAAGAAATCAGGAAATCTGGTAAACACTCAAAATGTTTTCAATACTCATTTTAAAATAATTTAACTGTTTCACTTAATAAATATTTTATACAGATTTCAAAAACTTTGATGGGATCTTTTCATGTAATCAGTTTCAATCACATTATAATTTAGCAGCTGATACAACATCTCAAGAGAATAAGCTTTATGAAGGATTTGTTGAAATGAGTATTCAACTACTATCTCAGAATAAACAAATTTTTACTGATGATGTGAAATCTTACTTTAAATCAGAAAATGAAATGTTTGCATTTACTGAGGAAATGCTACGGAAATCTATAAGTATTATAAGTATTAATTCATTTATGGTAATGTATACTTAATTATCTGTCAAAATTTCATATATTCTTTTTAATTTTACAAACTTAAATTTTTTGGTTGCCAATTATTTTGATTACATTAAATTTGATGAAACAGTAAGAGTTATGTAAATTTTTTAATTTTTAGTTTGAAAGCTTGGATGGCTGTAATTGTGTGGATCATAATTATCAAACCAACTGTACAACAAGAGGATTAGCTCTTGTTCCCTGCGGCAGCTTATTCAATCATAGCTGTGTGCCAAATGTTTATGGAATTTTTGGAGAAAAGAAAAAGCTTTATTTTTCCATTCGACCTATAAAGAAAGGAGAACAGGTACAACAATTGCATATAATAGTTCTAAATTTTTCCATGCACAAGCATCATTGTTGCCTGTGATGAGATGAAAGTTAAATAAAAATTTAAAGAAAAGAAAAATATATAAATTAAAAAACTTTGTGCAAAGAAAAATATATAAATATTTTCTTACAGTTATTTATATGTTATTGCACTTCAATATTCAATTTGAAAATTGATAGACAGTACATATTCAACAAGAAATATGCTTTCTCATGCGATTGTCAAGCTTGCACAGAAGACTGGGTTCCAGAGGCATTAGATCCTAATGTTGTTGTGGTAAATATTTTATGTATTTAAACATCAATAATTAAGAGACCATACAAATCAAATAAAGAAATTTGGTAAATAATGAAATAATAAAATTTTTGCAATTTAGGACAAAAATCGTGAAAGTATTTTAGCAATCATTTCTGAACATGCAGAGTGTTGTAAAAAAAAAGGAATGAGAGATATTTCGCAAGACACCTACAAAAATTGGGATCACAGTGAGCAAACTTTAAGTCAAATGATAAGCCTGATCAAACTGTTTTATAAGAAATTACCAGCATACAACGCAATGGTTGCTTCAACTGCTCACAATCTTCATTTGATTGATATTTTTTGGAAACGTTATGGCCTAGAGTGGGATAAAATGAGCGAATGTTCCGGTGCTTTGTAATATTTTCCGTAAAAGTTTATGATATTCACTGGTACTTTAGTTTATTAATCACGCCTGCATCAGTTTTACTTATTTATATAAGTACGATCTTTTGAAAAAAATCTTTAATGTGCGTTTTTATCGTTTTTTTTTTAAATAAAAATTTTTAATGATAATGCTGAAAATAAATTTTTGAAAATTTTATAACTTATTTTAAATTAAAATCTTATCAACCAACAATAGTTGGATGTAATCTTGACATCCATAATATGAAACATAAAAAAAAAGAAAATCCGACTTTTTTTTCTTCTCCCGCCCCCGCACTATAAATCAAATAAAGACGATCCATTAAAAAATTCATCATTTAATTCCAGAAACGAAAAAGAAAGAAAGATCTCACGTGACTAATTCTCGCAAATCCATCCCGTATACGATTTGGCCTGACCATCAATATCGTAGCGAGAAAAACCTGCTGCTCCTTCCCCCCTTATTTTTATTTTGGGGTGACTTTTTTGTGGAAATCGGCTCGCACCACTCATTTATTCCATAAATCTGACGATAAATAACGTGAGCATATTGGTGGGGAGAGAGAGAGAAAAGCTGCTCTCTTATCGCGCTGCAGACCACCGTCAAATGCGCCGTAACGCATTTAAAATGTATTGGAAGTGTCACGGGACGCCGATTTTTTTCGTATTTTAACATTTTTCATCGAAAGTAGAGGCTGCGGCGAGGATTAGGGAAGTTATTGTTGGGTTCTAAGTGTCCTGGTCAAGGGGAATCAGATGTTTTCGTAATAGGCCTGGGGAGTATCTTCTTTTTTCATTTTTATTTATTTCTCTTTTAGAACACCGTAATTGAGTTGCCTGCACGAGACCGCGCGGCCCTTCAATTTGCAGAGGTATAAAAAATCGTTTCGATTGTGTTGGTGTGGTTCCTTTCACTAATATTTTTTTATTTAAATTCTCAAGATATTAGGAAAAGAATAGAAGTAATAATAAAATTATGAATTTTTGTACTTTTCAAGTCTCCTCTCAACATTTAAATTTGTCTTTTAGTAAAATAAAATTAAACTTTAGATTCGAAACTAGTAAAGTATCGCAACTAAAATAACGATAAAATTAAAAAGATAATCAAGGTTCACCGATTTCAAATGAAGCGAAAGAGACTTTTTTTGTTCTTCCCGATCAGTGCAGGTTTACGCGTCGGGGCGATCACTTAAGAGATAACAATTTTAAAGTTCCATCGAATTCGTATCAGGATAATTGAAATCTCGGCACATCCAACCTCTAAGCTAGCGGCGGAAATTGTCTCCGTCAACGCTTCGGGCCAAGATTATAGGGGTTTTGTTTTCTATCCCCGCGCATCAGGCTCTCATTTCATTCCTCCTCTCACTTTTTTTAAATTAGCCGTACGATGTCTAATTCTTTTTTTTTTCCCTCTCTCTTTCTCTATACATCCTTCGCTTCCTCGATCCCGCGACGACTATTTAATTCCGGCCTTTTGATTGAAGAAAGCACATGCAGGATTTTCGGGGATCACCGAACGATCGCTGGCGCGGCGCATCGATCCGCGATAAAAAAAAAAAGCGAGTCGAAAGAAGAGAGAGAGAGAGATGAATGAAAATAAAAAGAAATAAGTACATACGAAGAAAGAAAGAAGGCAGGCGGCAAGAGCTGCTCTGAAATAAGGAGGAATTCTTTTATCCGCCGCGTCACTATGAGATTCTTTTGGGACTGCAGGCTGCTGATTTGAAATGCCTTTTAAAAGGGTCCTTCCCTCTCTGCGCATGCACACAGAGATTTAATCGCTGATGATTCAAATACCGGTAGCTCGGCGAAAAATCCATCAGAAGTTTTACAAAAATCCTGTTTTGAGAGACTTTTTTAATTTATTACGGTTAAATTTCAAATTCGAAAGTCAATGATAATTGAGTTACTTACGAGTTGTGGAAATAATAGATGAATTAAAATATTTTCGTGGTCGATTAGTTCGGAATTTTTTAATTTATTGTTCTTGGTTTAATTTTGACAAAACGTAAAACTAAAAATTTTTGCAAAGAAATATGTGATTCAATGATTCAAAGTAACAATTTTTATTGTAAAACCATTTCAATAGCTAAAATAGACAAAATTTTTATTGCGCTTTCAGTTGGTTTTTCTTTACATTATCTTAAATACAAAAACCATAATTATACTGAGATCAGTTAATTAAAGACCTAATAAAGATAATTATTTCAGTTTTTTTGATATAGGAATGCCATCCCTTCCTTATGGTAATTTTATAATTAACTTTAAGTGTACATTATTATGAAATGAAACGTTATGAATTTTATGAGTACGGTTCGTTCAACTTTCAATTTCAGTAGAATCTCACTATCAGAAATCCAGATAGAGAGACAAGAGTATAGTAAATTTTGAATATTTTGGGAGGTCCATGAACCAAACTCGCGCAGGGATATTTGTCAGTTGGGAAAACAAAAAAGTGAGAGAGAGAGAGAAAGAGGACAGAGGGGCAAAAACAAAAAAGCAAAAAAAAAAAAAAAAAAAAAATATATAGGGTCTCTGTTGCTTCTCCGACAAAAGGCGCGGTGCAACGAACGGACTCATTTGGAAAACAAAAGCTCCGGAGAGGTTCCCCCCCCCCCCCCCACCCCATTATAATACAACCGCACCGAGTTCCGTGGTGTTGCGGCACAACTCAAAAATCAAGTTCCCCCCCAAACTCTCGAGCGCGCATCAGTTTTTTTTTATTTGGGCTTACCGCGTCTTCCTCGTCGTTTTTTATCGGGTGACGCGCGCGCCGATTCGACTTGCAGTTATCAGCTTTACGTAATTGCACCAAAAGAATATCGTTATTCTTATCATAATCAGAACTGTGACGTTGTATCAGAGTCATTGATATTTTTTTTAAGGGGCAGTGAAAGTGGATAATTTTTTATTCCTTGTTTATTAATTTTTTCCATAACTAATTTATCAATATAAAAAAATAAAAAATAAAATCGGTACCAGCAAAGTTTCTTGCACTTGATCAACATCAGAGGTGGGCACTATTCGGACGCTAAGAATTTCGAATAAATTTTTTAAAAAATGAATTTTTCGACCGGATTTTCATGGATAAATCCGTTTTAGAACTTTTCTAACTCAACTGTATAAAAAACCGGAAGTATTCGAAATTTTATTCGTCGAATAAATTTTCGAATAACGGAAGTATTCGAAAATTTATTCGACGAATAAAATTTCGAATACTTCCGGTTTTTTATGCAGTTGAGTTAGAAAAGTTCTAAAACGGATTTATCCATGAAAATCCGGTCGAAAAATTCATTTTTTAAAAAATTTATTCGAAATTCTTAGCGTCCGAATAGTGCCCACCTCTGATCAACATAATATGAGTCATTCTGCAAAATTTTGAAATCGAAGTTTTAATTATTTTCGGTTTACCATTGTCAGTCATTTTCACAAAACACTGTTTTTCAAGCAAAATTTCGATAAAATACGGCTGACAAGGTTTTTCCAAATGTAATCAAAATTTTGATTTGAAATTTGGCAGAAAGTTCCATTACTTGTATATCTAGTGCAAGTATCTCTTCATTTTCAATAATATTATTTGGTTTAAAAAAAAAATAATAATATATAAGAACTATCAAAATCAGATCAATGATATTGTGTTAAAGAAGAACTAAAATAACTTAAATATTGATCTCAATCTTAAACAGTAAACAATATTATTGAAAATGAAGAGATACTTGCACTAGATATACAAGTAATGTAACTTTCTGCCAAATTTCAAATCAAAATTTTGATTACATTTGGAAAAACCTTGTCAGCCGTATTTTATCGAAATTTTACTTGAAAAGCAGTGTTTTGTAAAAATGACTGACAATGGTAAACCGAAAATAATTAAAACTTCGATTTCAAAATTTTGCAGAATGATTCATATTATGTTGATCAAGTGCAAGAAACTTTGCTGGTACCGATTTTATTTTTTATTTTTTTTATATTGATAAATAAGTTATTGAAAAAATTAATAAACAAGGAATAAAAAATTATCCACTTTCACTGCCCCTTAAAACTTTCATATCGAAACTGTTAATGTTTTATCAACCATTGATAAACAATTTGGATAATTAATTAAACTATATTATAGCGCTCATTAATTTTTTTTACTTATCAATCAACTTAAACTTTAAACAAAGATAATTAATGATTATTTCGAATCGAATGATTTTTTAAATTAATTTATTTTACGTTTAAATGAGTACTTGAAATTTTCGAACCCGTTCTCCAAAATTTTTATTGCCAATTTTTTTACTTTCAACCACATTTCTTAAGACTTATTAAGGTCCAACTCGTTCCGTGTTATCCACATATACACACACACACTTTGTAGCCCGGGACGAGCTGCCTGCGTTATTATTTTCGCGATACTCTCTGCGAAATCATAGAGTAGCGGAGGCTTGGCCCACCCCTCGACCGTAAAAAAAGTTAATTGTCTCGATGCAAATAATTATTGAGCCGAAAAAAAATCGAGGAATTATAATTTGCCCCCCTCTTACTTTCTCTTTCTTTTTATTTTCGTTTCGACTTGTATGCACTTTTATTCCCATGAGGCAGCGAAAGAAGCATATGACTTCGACTCGATTTTTATTATTTTTCTGTGCTCATTAAAAAATTCTATATATTTATATTTGATTATATGAAGCGATTTACGACAATCATGCGATTTATTTAAAAATTTAAAAATTATTATGAAAAAAATCGTACCTTTCAAAAGCGTAGTGCCTCTCGTCATATCTGAAACACAATAAATACGCTTTGACATATAACATTGACATCCGATAAATTTATTTTAAAAATTTCAAATCAAATTATAAATAATTAATTTTTCTTTTTAAAAGTAATGAAAATTAAAAACCTGTTTATATAATGAATTACTCAAACGCACTGAGATTTTTCTTCGACGATTTGATATAAACTTTAAAATTTAGTCACGGTTTTAAAAAAAACCCCCTGTTACAGTAAACGGAAATCGGTAAAATCCTTTGTAAATATTGTTGGGTCATTTAGTTTTTTGACTGAAATTTGAATCCAAAAACTGTAGTACTTTCTTGTTTGAAAAATTGACTGATATTAAAATTTCTTTAAATAATCTAAAGTAAATAAAATTTTAAGGCATTCTTCGAGGATTAGACCATAAAAAAAATTTAATTGTAAGATGAAAAATGAAAAATAATTATTTTCCCCTCGTTTGACAAGAGTTTGTAAAGCGGCGAGCAAGAATAAGGATAACAGCGCTTTAAAAGTAGCGATTGCAGTGATCGAATAAAAAGTGCTCATGATTCAGGGGATTAATGTTTCATAACTCTTGATTAGTGGCTTATACGTGATAAGAGAAATTCTTATACTACCTTAAAACAAGAAATTTTTTTTTCTCTATAATTGCACAACAGAAATTGGCAACTATCGGCGTAAAAACTAAACAATATAAGTATTTTTTATTTTATTTAAACGTTTTTTTTTTTTTTGTTCAACTTCTTTATAAGAGTAATGACAAAAAAGAATCTTGTTTTCTAAAAGATTTTGCCTAAATGAACGGTTTTTTTTTTTTTAATTTATCAAAGATTAGAAAAGACGGTCGACTCTGGGTCTGTCGGTACGACGTAGACGCGGTGCGGTCCTCCTCTCGGCTCTTAAATAAACGCCTTGGCTGATTTAATTTCCCGTAATGGTAATTGTCGTTAAGTGTCGCTGCGAGCACAGCTCTCGTTTAAAAAGCCACCGGGGGGACTTGACCAGATAGATATTTATACTTGGTGACGGCGGCGCATATCTTTGACCGTTTGGAAGCCTTTGTTTATTTTTATTGTTATTATTATTTTTCTAAGTTATTTTATTTATTTGAAAAATATTTATATAAATTTGATTATATTGCTTTGTTCTCATCCAATAATATTATGAAGTTTTTTTTGGATCAAGCAATTTTGAATAGTCAAACTATTAAAGTAATATCTATATTTATTTGTAAGCAAGCTTTTATCTGTTCACATGTTATCTTTTTGAAGAACTAAGTTTTTAACAAAAATATTCAATTTTGTGAACTACAGTTGTACAATTTGTTTTAAGTATCAAATGTAAAAATTATTTTAAGTGCAAAATACAATTACAACTACTTTAAAGAATAGCACCCGTCACATGACTTCTTCAGATAAAGTAAAATAAAAAATCCATATCTATGTAATAAAAAAGAAACTAAAAATTAAGTTTTGCAAGCACAATTTGCAAGCTCTCATGTACGAAAACCGAAAATGAAAGACTCCAAGTATTTAAAAGGCTTGACCGGTTGTGCGGCGTGACTCGGCAGGAGGTCTGATTCATCCTCAGCAGCCGAGACCGAGACGTGAGCCCAATTCGCGATTCCGTCGGCGGCGGCGTGCGTGTGGTGTGGTGGTGCGATACGCTAGGTAGGATTTTCGAGATCGGTTGCACGTTCGTTCGGCTGGTAGCACGTGACCCAGCTGGTCTGCTGCATCTTTCCCCCCCCAGTGACGTCACGAAACGAGCGGGAATCGAACGAAATTGGAGGAGCTGAGCGGGTCGCGTCGGACGCTTATTAGGAATTCAGAGCGAGTCCCGCGGTGCACCGAGTTCAGCTACTATGCAACTTCTTTGCACCAGACGGTGCTCGGGGCGTAAATTTTCGAGGTTCAAGGTGCGATACCTCGCTTTTTGCTATAATACGCGAATGAAGATTAGAGAACTCGGGGGTTTTTGTCCTCAAGAGATTATATGGCTTCTTGTACTGAGAAGATTTTTGCAGTTTGATGTATTTTTAAAATACTTTTTTACATAAGTTCAAATTGATAAATCAAAGTTTACCGGAGTTTTTTGCTTCCTTGTTGTACAATAATTTTTTCAAGACTTTGATTCCGTTACTTACTAGTCTCATAAGGAAATCAATTTTGTTTAATTTAAATCAATTTCTAATATCTCAATATAATTTTCCCGTGTGCTCAAACTAAATTTTATTTTTATTTTATATCTCATTAAGCCTTTTTCCAAATAATTAAAATTCATTAACTTGTGAAGTGATTTAGAAAAAAGTATACCTTATTTTTTAAGAAACTTTAGTATCTCATTTACATTTATTATTTAACCAGCAACAGATCTAACAAAATCATCAATTTTCCAGGTCCGCGCTCAAGGGGTAAATTTTTCGGACAAAAGTCCGGCAGGAATTTAAAGAAACGAGAAATCAAAGGATCGCATCGGTTCTTTCTGAAAAGGCCACTCGGCCAAAACAAGAGTTCGTAACTCACTCGGTCCGCATTATACCCGGGTGCATTAAATCACCGCGAAATAATAACTGTCGCGTGTGGTACACGCGCGCATATAAATTCAATGGCTTAATCCGCGGACTTTGTGATGCGGTGCGAGAAGATTTGTACCAACTGCGGGCATCCCGCTGTGCAGTCTCCTTTTCCCTAAAGATTCGCGCGTATCGGAGCACGAGAAATAATCAATTTTAAATCGATACTAATTTGCAGCTAATAGGATTTACGCTCGGTTGATGATAAACTCGGGTAATTTCTTCGCTAACTTCTAGGAAGAAGAAAACAAAGCGTTTTGGAGGAGGAGAGAGAGAAAAAAGGGAAGACTAGCGGCGTAATTTGAATGAAATTACGTCGATTAAAGCAAGACTGCGCAGACGAGGTGGTTCGAGGACAAATTAAAGACCGGACCCTCGATCTTTTTCTTCTTCGGGCAAGACGCCGATGCCCCGGTGGTGTTTCCCAACTCGCTTCTTAATGGTTTAATTCGACCGAATTAGCATAACTTTGAAGAAGACTCTGCCCCACCGAAAAGATGAGGTGTTTATAAACCTAAAATTTCAAATGGTTTTAGTTTTTAAAGTTTATATCATTTTACGAGCCGCGGGATTATCACGAAATTACATAGGAGATTCGCGGGTTAATTGTAATAATTACTTATTCAACTAGTGGGAAAATTTTTTTTTTCGATCTACTTGTTTTTATGGTTTTCCAGTTTTTGCAGGTTCCGAGACGCTGAGTGGGGTAAAAAGTCAGCACTGGCATCGGTACTTAAACGTTTCATCCAAGAAGCGTCGCGAGTTCGAGCGACTCGGAGATAATTGAGGCATCAAGGCCTGTCGTCTGTCTTCGAAGAGTCAACTCATCAATTCAGGCTTAATGTTAATTGACAGTAATCGTAATTAAACTTATTTTTGTCAGAGGTTAACGATATACTTAATTGTTGTTTAATTTTTTTTTAAGTCGATGTTTTTAGTTTTCAATTGCTCGATTATTTATTCTTCGTCAGTAGTTTGAATAAATTGAATTTTAAATTACATGAAGTCTAACGAAATATTCTAATGTAAATATTTACAAAATGAATTAACGTTTTTTGACAATTTTTTTCGTAATTAGAGAATCTGATTAACACTTCTCAAGAGTTATATTTTTTCGTACTTCGGAATCAGAAGTATAAAATTTATTTTAAAAAATTTATTTTCATTCTACAGTAAATAAAGAATTTATAAGCATCTTACAAGAATTTCAAGCGGGAAAATCTAATGAAGCCAGCGTTGAAAATCCCTTGAAAAAAAAAAAAAAAAAACAACGAAAGAGGCGAGAAGTTGACCCGCGACGGGGTGGGTAATAAGAATGAATGTGATTCTATTACGGGTTCGATTGTTACCGGGGATTAGGGATGCTTCGGGGACGATCCTGAGCGCGAAGAAAAGCGCCTTTTTACCCGCAAAGAGTATTAAGGGTGATGCGATCGGCTGGCGCGATAAGATCCCCGACGATTTTTTTATGCTCCACTTTAACCGCTTTCTTTCTCGATCGCGCGGATCACGGGGATTTGTCCTTGCTTGCGTTATGCAAATCATGCTTGGTGGATGTTGGAATCACCTTATTGGTTTCTTCATGAACTTATGTTGAAAAACCGAATCTGATAAGTAAGTACCGAAAACAGGGGTGAAGGTTCGATTTTGAGGTTAGAGTGCGGAAAAAATTTGATTTGGAATCTAATCGTTTTTTACAAAAAGAAAAAAAAAAAACTCTAAAAGCATTTAAAAATAAAATGCACGTATAAGAACCTATAGCCTGGTTTATTATTGCAAAACCCAGAAGATAGTGTTTAATCAAAATTTTTATTGATTTGTCAATATACTTACAGTAAAATATATAAAAAGTATAAATTATTTGGATGTCTTTCATAGTAAAAATTTTTGAATTGAATACTAAAATTCATTATTCACAAGTTAAGAGTTACTTTCAAAAATTAATAATTGAATATGAAAAAAAAAAAAATTTTTCGTTGACATAAATTAACGTCATTGTTCAAACACCGAATGATAAAAAAAAACCTGTGTTCTCCATAAACCCCAAAAATAAATGAAAAAAACTAAAAAGTAAACATTGTAAGTACTCACCGAGAGTTGACGGAGTTCGGGTTTGCGACCTCGTCCATGGAAGGTTTCCTGGAATGATGAAACCACGTATGTAGTTCGTTACCGTTAGATCTCAGCCGAACGAGGGCCGGATGATGCGCGCTGGCGCCGTAAAAGTTCGGCCACGCGACAGCACCACCACCGGCCAACGTCTGCACATCCATCCCAAAACCAAAAAAAGTCTCAGTCTCATTCACTCATTTATTACAAAAAAAAGGAACAATTAACTCATAATCGCAGCCCGAAAGTTGGTAGGCCTGGGAGCGACGGGAACGACACTGACTCGGCGAGCGCGTGCGATCGAGTGAGAGACTTTTCTTCGCTCTCTCCCTTATTCGCGGAGGGGTTGATATCTCGTGCTCCCCCCCTCCTCCCCCTCCCTGCCAGATGAAATTTAGGGGGTTGACTTCTAACCACCCTCACCCCCCCTTGTTTTGGTCTATATTCGAGTGGTGTTGCTCGCCTTTTTTTCTCTTTTTCAAAACCATAGAGAAGTGAGAAGTACCCTTGAAGTTCCTTTCCTCGAGTGATCATCTTACTCAACAAAGTACACTGTTTTCTCGCGGATCTTACATTAGTAGTTCACAATGGTAATATTTATAATAAAAATAGTCATTACGATAAAAAGAGTCTAAAGAAATCTGTCATTTCAGTTGTCATTGGTTGTTATAGCGATTCGAACAGAGTCAGCTTTGTAGTGCACGGTACGTTAAGTTGAAAAATAAAAAATACATATAATAAAAGAAAGGGGTTTAGTTTAGAGCCGTGGCCTCTCTCCCTCTCTTCCGGCTCTCTATCTTCATTTGCTTCGTCTCTCCCGAGACGCCAATAAAGTGCGCTATCTCAGGCCGGGCTTACGCACCCACCCACTCCACCAGGCAGCGCGACTACCTACAACCCGCACCAATGATTTCGATCAGCCAAGGAGATTATCTCTCGGGGTACGATTAGCTGGGGGAGGGGATGCATTTTTAATGATCTCGAGGGCGTTTTAATTTCGCCGCGCGGTTTATCCGCAAGCTTGCGATACCGGATTTATAAAGCTTTTTTTGTGTTTAAGTGGATTTTCATTGGTTGCTTCTATAAGACGTTGTTGATGTCGGTCGGTTTTTTATAATGAGAAGGATCACAGAATTTTTTTGTCAAAGTTAAATTTTTCATGATATCGGTAAGTTTGTACTCGAATTACTTTGTCAATGTTGTTTTAATTCAATAATTACATGTAAAAATAAATTATGAAATTTTTTTCATGTTTATTCTTACATTTTTTTAAAGTTGAGAAATGATCTGACAGCCGAATGACAAAATTTCATCACAATCAACAAGAACAGCTTAAATTATGCTTTTTTACCAGGAATCACAATGCGAGTCTACAAGAAATTTTTCAATGATTTAAAGAAGAAATAAATGTTTTAAAGAAAAAAAAATGTTAAACTATAATATAATAAAACAGCCGCAGCACAGTTACATGATTAACAGCCCTAAAGCGCGTTAAACTTCAAAACAAACTAGAAAAACCTGATTCATCTCGTAAAAGCAACGAAAAAAAAAAAAAATGGTTCAAAGTTTTAAATCTTTCCTCGCAAGTCATCACGACCGACCTATCTCCCAAGATCGCCGTCAGTAAAAAAAAATTGTTTCCGTTTTTCGAGAAACGGTCTTTTATCATCGTCGCAGTAGTATTTTTTTTTTTTTTTTTCTTCGTCTCACGTTCTTTATTTAAGATTTTTAAAAGGCGGAATAGCCCAATTGAAATAGACGAAGGTCGAGGTAGAGCTCGGAAAAAGCGCGCGCGGTTTACACACAGCAGCAGCAGCCGTTGCACAAGACATCGGTGCAGCAGCGCCTTAACCGGGAACTCGTTCTACTGGTACACACAAAAAAGAGTTTCTTTTTTTTTTTTTTTTTTTTTTTTTCGTTGTCTCAATGATCCGACAGAAAGGTGGTGGTGGTGGTGGGGTTTTTTTTTTTTTTTTTTTTTTTTTTTCGGTTTGTTTCCCCAGACTGAATTTACAGCGTGATAATTTACGCAAGATAAGTCGAGCGAGAAATAATATTCCTCCTCTCGGTCTACGATTGCGAGCCGAGATTAGTCAAAGTCTAAGAATTAGGAAAGTGGCTTCGGAGCGAGCGCGGGAGTTTATGATTAAGAGTTTTGCATCTTGCACTACTACGCCTTTTGTGTTCTCCAAGGTTTTTTTTCGAGACGCGGCGGGGACTGACAAGTGTGGAGTTTAGAAAAAAAAAACGGTGTTAAAATTTTGATAAAAGACGTTTTAATGGATTGTTGTCTGCAGTTTGTTTTTTGAAATTTGAAACACTTATTATAAAAAATAAAAAAATAAATTTTATTACATTTTTTTAAATAATTTTTTAATTTTGAGTGTATTAAGTTCAACAATACTGCAATAAAATCTTAATGCAGTTTTTAGACATAATTATTGTTAAATAAAATGCAAACATTAAAAAATTCACAAAACCTCTATAAATACTTGACAAAAGTATTCAATTAATTTCCCAACCAAAGAAATTAATTACCAAACATCAATTCTTACTAATTACCTAGGCCTTGATTGGAAGAACCAATACTTTTTTACAACTTCTTTTACAGTCTTCAGCACAAGCTTTGCAGCTTTCATTGTCATTCGTCGACCTTGATGCAAATTTGTGTTTTATCGGAAGAACAGAAAAAGCGAGTATCACAATACCAACCACGGCGAGAGAAACAAATAATAACTGGGTTTTTAAACACAGGTAGCGGAGCAATCACGTCGATTAAAATCAATTAAAGCGATCCCAAGTGAAATCAATCAGGCTCGCGAAACAAGATTAACAATCTCGATCAAAAAATAAAAACGAGCAGAGTCCGCGGTACTTAAAGAGTGTAAGATGGACAAAACACCGCGAGCTGATCGTGTCAACGTCATTTTCTTAAAAAAAAAAAAAAAATAGAGATTATGTGCACACGCCCAGCAGACCTCACGCAGGAGACAAGATGTATGAAAAAGTTGCAAAGCGGTAGGCAAAGGGTAAGAAAAAAAAAAAAACCCTTGCCAAAACAATCGCTGCATCACGTCTGCAAGAAACTCGAGCGACGTCAATTAAACTCCCGGTATGAGCGATATAAATTACCATCGTTCATCCGTAAGGAGCTAGATGTGCAAAAAATATTCCTGCGTCTTTTGGGTTTTAACGAGAGCTCGGGTAAGCTGTAAAGTGTAAACTTGAATAAAACCATTTAAAGCAACTTAATAAATTTAAAAAATAATAGTTTTTCATACTTATATAAATTAAAAAAATTATTTTTTTTTTACACGTAGTGTACTTTGGTATCAACAGTTTTTGATTGGCCTATGTTACGATAAATTTGATAAAGATTACAATGCTTATCTTTTGACAAAGGGATACAAAGAACACCTGCTTAAATTTTTTGAAGAAAAATGAGAAATGTTGAAAAAATGTTCTTAGATTATTGGATAATTGTTTTTAAGGTAAATTTTTTATAAAGTACACAGTTACATATATAATGATCCGCGTATCTGGGTAGAGTGTAAGACCGATGTAAATATCTTATGACCATTTATTGTAGGATAGTCAATGTAAAGATTTATTTAAATTATTGGATATTACAAAAATAAGTATTAACTAATTTTATTGGTTTTTTTGTAAAAAGGATTCTCAAATTTGACGTGCTGATGAACTTGGTATAATAAAATGAATGCATGAATTACGTGTGTAATTTTTATAATTATAAAACGTTAAAAGTGCAAAGTTCTATATAAATTTTTTAATTAAACATTTTCATTTTGTCACGAATAAATTAATTTCCAAATTTTTTCTGCACGTTATTATGTAAATTGTTTTACACCATTCCATGTCTCAAAAGGTAAAACTGCTGATCAAACAGCGCAAAAAGGTAGGCGTATCATATTAAAAAAAAAAAGTGAGAAAGGGAATCACACAAGTTAGCACGTTGTAGGTACATCAATCATCACGCGAATAAGAAAAAAATCTCGCGGGGCCAACAAAGAAATAAAGTGTCGCGCTCGCGGGGTGAGGATAAAGAAGAACGAATCCCGTCCTAGCTAGCTATAGGTACTACTCCCTCTGAAGCTCGTTAAGGCGGGTGATTGGTGGGGTGGTTTTTCTCCTGCGATTATTCTTTTTCGAATCGGTACCTCGCGATATATATTTTCTTGCTATTTATACATTTCGCTGGCCGGCCGGCCGGCCGCGGTCTCGACTGATCTCGCGGGTTGTAATGAAGCGCGAAAATGTGCGGTGAAAACAGAAGGGGGCCCTCGCGGATATTTTTTGCGATTACCGGTCAAGATCCGCGCGGGAGACCCGAAGCGAAGACGTATGACTGCTCCTGAGCTAACGAGGAGGGATTTGAGTTACCGAGATGAAATGTTGCCGATCTTACGTACGATTGAGCCTGCTTTGGGTGGTGCAGTGCGCTTTTGTTGTTGTTGAAGTTGCTGCTAGTTGTACTAATTTTCAATTTTGTATTTACCGAATTCTCACGCTATATTTATTTATACCACATTTTTGACTTTTACAAACTATTGTAATAAACTATATAAAAATATTTTATAACAATCACTTCAATTTGTCAAATTCAATTTTTATTATTAATCTTCTAAACCTGCTTAGACTAATAAATCATTAAATTTTCATTTCAAATCAATCCGTTAATGTGTAAGTACTTATAACGATCATAATCTAGTAAATATTATTTATTATTCCTCCAATAAACCATTTTAAAAATGTAAACTTTCTATAATTTTAGAAATAAATTTTCAAATTTCACACAAACTAAAAAATATATTTTAATTTTTTTAAGTATGATTGTACTTTATAAAAGTTGTTTTTCTTTTTACAGTTCAGAAGAAAACATTGAGTAAAGTTTCTACCAGGATGAAGTAGTTTTTGCTGCAAACAATTATAGAAAAAACTTGTGATACAGTTTAGTAAAAAATAAGTGAAAAATTTGAAGAAGCTAGGAAACTTATAAACATTAACTTTACTATAATCTTAATGAGTACACGAGAATTTTTCCCAAGCGTACTTTCACTTTAACAAAAATCATAATTCAACAGGTAGTATTAAGTAATTCTATTTCCACAAAAAAGTCCCAGTAAAAGTAAGCACGACAAAACAGCTTTTTCTACAACGCTGAGGCCCAATAAAACGAAATCCTAAATTTCGCAAACTCCTTCTCACAGCGCGCGGCGACAAGCAAAAGATAAATAAAAGATGAACCCAAACCCGCGAGCCAATTATCATAAAGACCCTCGGCGCGCCAATAATTCACGTCCGTATAGCTGCACACACGCGTCCAATCAATCAAAATCCCCGTGTACCATCTCCGATAAATTTCATACTCGAATTACTCGCTCCGGTCTAATTAAATTTGAGTAAACGTTTATGCGCTGCTTTTACGCAAAAAGCATCCTATCGTAATGTTATTCCGCACGGTTTCGCGGAAAAAGAGCTGGGATCGCGCGAAGTACACGCGTTTTTGAGGTAAAAAAAAGGCATCAACCCGGTTATAGTCTTTCTTCTTCATTGATTAATTCCGGCCGACCGGCGAGCCTCTAATAGCTCGGCGGCATTCAAAAAATGTCGCTTTTTGTAGTACGCCCGGACGATATCGAACCGATTGAACGATTCCGATGCCCCCGCGAAATTGGCTTCTTTTTTTATCTCCTTGCAGCCAGCGAGATCGCCGCTGTTTTTTTTTTTTTAATTTCGCATGTTAGCGGGCTTGTATGACGTATGTTCGGGTTGTTTCGACGGTTTAAATGATCGTTCTTTTTTTGACCGAATTCCACCCGCAATTCCCCTCCCTTTTTTGCACATCGACGCGCTGGGATTTATTTTATTTTTACCGAGAATTTCGGGGGAGGCTTACAGTTACCGAGCGGTCGTCAAAGCTGAATAATTAATGAGATAAATTATTTAATTATCGAGGAGCTGTATGGTAGTCTACATATGTTATTTTCTAATTAGTGATTTGATGAATGTTTTGAAAACCATTAAGTATAGGATAATATTTTTTTAATTTTATGTTCAATTTTTTAAAAATATTTTCAACAATGGTTTTGAATTATAAATCATTTATTTGATTGTTCTTGTTATTTTAAGCTCGAAAGAGAGCAATTATAATTAATTTATGATAATAGTAATGATACAGATTGTGATTAATTTTTTGTGTATTCAAACTGAATCGGTCACAGAAAGTTTAAATTTATATTTTTATCCTCTGAAGTATAATAATTTATTGAAGTCACGCGGTATACATGTCAATTCCAACAACTAATAAATTATTGCAATAATATTGCAGATAAAAAAAAAAAAAAAATCTGCGATGATTTGAAAGATGCAGTAGGTGGGATTGACCGATTTGTTCCGAGCGATGTACCAGAAACGCATCAGAAGCAGTTCGTGATCGCCCCCGGCGGCGGTAGCGGGGGCCGGTGCAACAACACAGCTGATGCATTCTGAGCTGCAGTTTATCCGGCACATAGGCGCCTCCTCATTCAACGCTACGTAGTGGGCAGGCAGACACGCTGCTCGAATTTATTAAGCGGTCTCGGTGTAGGTATTTTACGTTGCGGCGTCTTACGTAGATACCTACTTCTCTTTTCTTTTTTATCGAAAAGGTTTGTTAACTTTAACCAACCAATATATTTTTTACAAAAAATATTTGAGATTAAAGTATTTTGAGCATTGATACAAAATTTATACGCATTTTTACCACTTAATTATTGGAGTAGTTCTTTAAAGTATTGATTATACATTGAAATAATCTTCGTTTTTTGTGTTTGTGAAATAAATTTGCTTTAGAGAAAGTTCTTCATATTTATTAATGTAAAACTTTATTTTATTTTAAAATTATGAACGTAAAAATTTAATAGCAGTATTTAGTTAAAATTTTTTACTAAAAATAAAATTTATTACCCGTCATTTATGAGTTCATGCAACTTTACATTCAAATAAAACATCGTGCTATTTAGTAATTGAATTAAAATAAAATAGTTACACTCGTAATTAAAAACATACTCTTAAAATAGCAATGAAAATCATATGCGAAAACATTAATGAAAAAAATTATTTAGTTTTAGGGCACTTTTTAATGTGCTCCCACTCTAATCCATAACGTTTCCATAAAATTTGAAACAAATAATCTTTAAATCCACTTGATGCAACACATGCTTTGTAGGGCGTAAGTTTCTCATAAGACAGCTTAATCAAGTGCAACACTTGACAGAAAGTATTTTCACTGTGACCCCATTTCTCAGTTGATTTTTCCGATAATATGTCGAACATTCCTTCTCTTTTGCAAAACTTTGTGTGTTCAGGAAAAATTTTAAGTAAATCCTGTAGCTGCAAAATATCATATGTATTTTTTAATAAATTTTTTGTATAATTAACTATTAATTAGGGTCTTAGATAAAATGTGTAAAGTAATCAGAATAAATTAATAAAATATTTAAAATACTCAACAAAATATATTTACCATTACTACAGGATATCTTTTTGTTGCTATTGGTAGCCAGTTTTCATCACAAGCTTGACAATCACATGAAAATTTATATTGTCCAAGAAGATCGTTTTGTCTTTCATGTCTAGGTGTCTCTAGTGAAGAATTGCTATAATTTACAAACAACTGCAAAATGAAAAAAAAAATGTTTCATTCTGTGTAGATACAATGTAAAAAATTATTGTTTTATGGGATGAAATGGATATTAAAATTTATACACGAAAAATTTAAATTAATATAGTGTTATTAAAGATGAAGTTTTAAAAAAAATTTCTCATAATTTTTATCAATTACAGTAAATTTCAAAACATCAACTTTGTAATTTTTATCATGAATTTAATTTAAATTACTGTATTGGTTTTAGATTAATTAATTAAATAATAAAACTCATAGAAGAACCCAAATTGGATTTGAATATCTTTTTGAGTTTTTTTAAATACTGGTAATAAACTCAAATAAATAAATACACAAAAATTATTACAAGATAAAAAAATTATTATAAAATAAAAAATATGCACTCTGAATTTAAAGTAAATAAAAATTACTTTAAATTAAGAAAAAAATTTTTTTGTTCATTTAAATCATAATTTTAAAAAATAAGCTTTGGTGAAGATGTTAATTTTTTTAAAAGTACAGTGATTAAAATCTTAAAAGGTAGTTCAATATCATAATACCTGTTCACCCTTGCAAATAGGTTGTGTGGTATAGAAAATCATTTTTTTATCTTCTGTAAATAATCGATCAACATTTGCTATACAGCTGTGATTGAAAAAGCTAGCACAAGGAAGAAGAATCATTCCTCTTAATTCACAGGCATAATGATCCCAATTATTTTCTCCACAATCACATCCAGTTGCTCCATTTATCTAAAAAGAAAAAAAAAATTTTAGTGCTCATAGTATATTTTCTATTTTAATATACACAAAATCTTTATGGTAATTTTCTTAATTTTTAATTTCCAATGATCACTTTTAATAACCTGGCAATTAATGTTGATAAAAATGTTATATTTTAGAATAATTTTTCTTTCTAATTTGAAAACAAATTAAAAAATCTCGATTTTTAAAATCTTTAAAATTAAATTCATATATTACCGTAAATGAGTCAATTCCAATGACACCAACACATCTAAGAAGCAAATCTTGAACAAATAAATACATTGCGTTGTTCGATTTAAAATAAGATCTCACTGTATCGGTAAAAATACTTTGGTTTTTACACAAAGAATCAATAACAAATTCTAATTTTTTTTTAGTCTTTTTCTCTTCTGCTTCATCTTTAAATAGGCTGCTAGTTGATAAATTATACATTGACTCCAACTGTTGACAGGAGAAAGTCCCATTGAATTCTATGGAATCTAGAAAATTATGATCAGTTTAAGTCAAATTTATTAAATTTTAAAAACTTGATTATGATTTGAATAAATTCTTAATAAGAATAATTAAAAATAACTATTTTTATTAAATAAGCTTAGTAAATATTTACCTTTTTTTCTGACTTGTTGAATTATACTTTCTAAACCATAAATTTTAATCAACTTCAATAGTAACCTCAGACCTCCTTTCAATAATTTCTTATCCAAGGGGTGTTGAATAAACTTAAAAGTAACTTCATTGGACAGAATAGAGCATCCAATATCATGATATTCTTCCCAAGCTTTAGTTTTACAACTTTCAGAGCAATAAATAGCTGCACAAAAATTGCATGGTATTCCACTCCAAGTTTGAGCTAAACAATGAGAGCAAAGAATATAAAGTTTACTGAAGAGAGGAATAGATGTATAAACTTCTTCTGCAGCAATGATTTCTCCTGGCTTAATATCACGATTAGCTACATAATGTTTTCCATACTTTTCATTGTACTCTAAGGATAAACTTTCAGTTACACAAGGTACTTTTTCTGATTTTGCAATTTCTGGAAGGCTTAATTTTTTGGAACTATTCGTTTCTGTTTCCATTGAGCCTTCATTTGATTCAGCTAACATTTGAAAACATTTAGATTTACGAGATAACAGTTTAACTTTTAGATTATCAGATTTAGAAATTAATAATGCTTTTTCAATGTCAGTAATACATTCTTTAAATTTAAGAACATGGAGCAATAATGCAGATCGATTTCCATATCCCAAAGCTAATTCTTCTGAATTTTCAGGAGCAAAGGCAATACTTTTTGTGTACAATGAAAGCACTTGCATGTGTGTATCATCAGTGTGATTTTTCTTAAATAAGTCATTTCCATCTTTACGAAATTCAGTTGATAATTTTGCAGATTTTGTAGTAGCATGATGTTTCTCTAAATTGATGTTTCCTTGTTTAAAGGGATTGTTTCTCTCCACTGCAATGCATAATTTGTGGTTAAATATTAATTATACTGACTCTAAACAAGACAGTATGAAATTGTAAATTATCCCATCATTAAGATTAAAAATATTGACTTATACGGCGAGATTGATAAAAATGTACGGAAATTTTTTACTTACCGGCTTCCTGGAAGTTATTAAAAAGTTCATCCACCATGGAAGTTGCTAACTTTGACATAAAATTCTCCATTTTTATTTGTTTAATTTTGGACTATGATAAATCCTAATCAAAATGCACTTATGCTCTGCCAGCCGGGGCGAATTAAAAAAATTTATAGTCTATTAGCCATCCATAGTAGTAATATTACTCCCAAATCAGCAGTGGCTCAAATTAGGCTCACTTACTTCAAAGTTCAAATCCAAACTTCAAAGACAAAATGAAATTCGCCATGTCTATGGACATGCAGACCAGCATCAGCGCCAATTTTCTCATGTATTTTAGCCTTGGTAGTTGGTGGTCAAAATGTGAACCCTCGAGTGGTGGGTAAACGCGTGCATTTGTTCATCTAGGTATGTCGATCAGCTCAGCTGTGATTCTGTACTGCGGGCAAGGCGAATTGGCACAACTAACAACGCGGAGAGCCGTGAAAAGGCGCCAAATTGATATAGTTAGATCAATAAAGTTTTTACTTTTACAACTTTTTGGTCATCGATTTTTAAAATTAATTACTTTCTTTTAAAATAATATTGTTTTTTTAATAAGGATTTTTTTCGTTTTAAGATTTTTGATTTATAGAAAACTTTCAAAAGCTCATGGACTAAAATTTGATTTATAAATAAATTGATTTCAAAGAATTGAAAAATTTACATGTAAAGTATTAATATATTGTATGGTAAAGTACTATAGAGGTGGAACTACTACCTTGATTAAGTACAAAGAGAGGGTTTTTTTCAAGCTGTGCTTGCACTGAAGCTTTTTCAAAATGATCTTTTCGCCACATTCAACCATAAAACGATAAATTTTTAATAAACAAAAAATTATATAGCTACAGCGATGCGAGAAGAATAAAAAAGTTTATTCAATTGTAAAAAATAAAATGAAAAAAAAGTTTTGAACAAAAATAAAAAGGAGATCGAACGAAAAAGAAGGGAAGACAGACGAGGGAGAGCATGAAGGAGCGAATCGATCGGAGACTGCCTCATTACTGCAGGGTACGATGTGGAATGCGCGCAACTCTTTGGATACAATAAAATATGTGGATCAGTCTGACTGCGAGTGTCCCGGGCGCATGTAAAACCACGGTGAACGGTGAAGTTTTTCCGATAAAAACACGCGGGCATGAAGAGCGCGCACATTCATTTGTTGAAGAAGGAACAAAACAAAAGAAAATTGTTCGAACTCATGATTGCGATTGATTCATTATAACTTGTATCGTTCGAAAAATCATATTTTTATGATTATTTTTAATGATGACATGATTGATTTTTTTATGTATTAGTTAAACAAATTTTTTGTATGAATGATCTTGGACCTAAAAAGTTTATTTCGTTCAAACTGAATAACATCATTTTTATTATGATATTTAAAAAAAATATTTCATCGAGATATGCGTACTTAAAACCTTAAAAAAAATAGTTTTAAAATTTACAGTACTTCAGAATCGATAAAGAAAACTATTAAAATCTGAGTTTACTCCCTTACCATGCGGCGTTTGCGGTTTGATCGATGCGCTGAAATAATTGGCGAGATATTTAAACGGACCAATTTTCGAGCTCAGCTCTTTCGCTCCACGATTGGGTTGGGTGCTCTACAATCGGTCCATCTTATCAGTTGGATACGCGCATAAACACAAAATTTGCGATCTTGATACTTTTGTCCTCATATTTGCATGATGAAAGTAATTTTCTTACAACTTGAGATAAAAAAGATGATTCCATAAGCTTTAAAAATGCCTTGTTTATTTTTTCTAACTCAACTCTCGGAGATCAATGATTGCAATTAAAGTAAACTTTTAGCCTAAAAGATTTCAGTTAGCTCGACATTCGTAGAATTGTGCCTCGATAAGGACTGCGGGCCGCGCAGGAAGCCTGTATATAGCATGACTAGATATTTATAAAAACAAAGAAATTAGCAAGTAAGCTTCTTCGTAAATTATTATTTTGTTTATAAGTGTGTTTCAAATTAATATTTTCTTTACTTTATATATGTTTATTCATGTAATAGACCATAAATAATACATTGCAGTGAATTGTTCCAACGAATTTAACCCAACAAAATCTGCTGATTTATCAAGAGAATTTCGCAAAGAAGGAAATCAATTGTTTACTAAGAAACATGATGATGATGATTCACATATACAAGTGCTATCACTCTACACAAAAAGTATCGCCTTTGCTCCAAGAAATTCAGAAGAATTAGCTTTGGGATACGGAAATCGATCTGCATTTTTGCATCACGTTCAGAAGTATGAAGAATGTATCAATGATATTGATAAGGCATTGTTAATTTCAGAGTCGGATGGATTAAAAGCTAAATTGTTATCTCGTAAAGCTACCTGTTTAAAGTTCATAGCTAAATCAAATAACTCTAAGAAAACTGAAGTAGTTAATTCCAAAAAATTAGATCCTCCAAAAATGATAACATCAAAAAAAGTTTCATGTGTAGCTGAAAGCTTATCTTTGAAATACAATGAAAAATATGGCAAACATTTTGTAGCAAATCAAGATATCAAGCCAGGAGAAATTCTTGCTGCAGAAAAAGCTTACATTTCTTTTCCTCTTATCAGCAAAATTTATCTTGTTTGCTCCCATTGTTTAACTCAAACTTGGAATGGATTACCATGTGATTTCTGCGCAGAAAGTGTATATTGCTCTGAACATTGTAAAAAGAATGCCTGGCAAGAATATCATGATATAGAATGCCTCATTTTTACCAATATTAATCCTTTGTCACTGGTACCTAATCGTTTAGATCAGCAAGCATACAGAGCAGGTTTAAGATTATTTATAAAAACTATTAAAAATTACAGTTTTGATAACATAATTGAAGAAATTATGAACACTGGTAATTATAAAATTTTCAGTATTACAAAAAAATCAAAATGTTCTATTGGAATCTTTATTTCAAAATATTTTTAGATAAAAAATTTGTCAATGGTATCTTCTCCTGTCATCAGTTCCAATCTATTTATAATTTAGCTACTTACATGAAATTTGAAGACACTGTCAAGACTAGAAATTTTGTTGAAATAGTAATTAAATTTCTATTTCAGAATACAAGTATTTTTACTTGCAAAGAAAAATCTGTGTTTGAATCAGATGATAAATTATTTTCATTTGTTGAGGAGTTGTTTATTAGATTAATTAGTATTATTGACATAAATGGTTACATGGTAGTACACTTCTATTTTAATCTAGAAGCTTAAATTTTTTTCACTGTTATTATATAAATATATGATAAGTGAAACTTTTTACTTTTCAGTTTGAAGATATATTAAATAATTGCAGTCAGTGTCTAGACCATATTAATGAAACAACTGACTGTGGTACTAAAGGAACAATTTTTGTTCCCTGCTGCAGCTTGTTCAACCATGAATGTGTACCTAATGTGGAGTGGTTTTTTGGAAAAAATAATAAAATATTTTTTTTTTCTGTTCGGCATATTAGCAAAGGTGAACAGGTAACAAATGTTAAAGTTATTTTTTAAAATGTCACATTTATATTTATTATATAAATAAGTTAATCATCATTTAATGTATAAACAGATATTTACAAATTATCGTGAACCATTAGGAGACACACCAGCTAAGGAAAGACAACTATTACTCAAAGAAAAATTTAATTTTTTTTGCAAATGTCAAGCTTGCAGTGAAAACTGGCTCCTACCACTTGAAACCGATCCAATCAAGGTAAAAATAATAAATACCGTTTAATTTATTCATTAAGGTCAAGCTATTGAAAAAAATGAATAAATATATCAATAAAAGAAATAAAACATCCTACTTTTTCATTATTCAAGAAAGGAGTGATTATTTTAAATTAAATTGTGACATTTCAAAAAATAAATTATCTTCTAAAAACGCTAAATAAATCACGTAATCCCAAATAAATATACTGAAAAATTCGATTATACTGTAAAAATTTACATTATTTTTTCTTTAATTTTAGGAAGAAGATAAGATGCAAGAAATATTTGTTGAACATGAAAATTTTTGCAGATCAAAAGGGTTTAAAAACATCATAGCAGATCATCCTGAATTTTGGGATTGCAGTGAAAAAACTTTGTTACAGATGTTGAACATGATTGAGCTGATTTACAAAAACCTTAAGGGATATGATGCATTTGCCGTAGCAGAAATTTATAAAAATTACTTGCATAAAACTTTTTGCACATTGTATGGATTAGAGTGGGAGAGGATGAAAAAGTGCAGATGAAACTTTTTAATATTTTTAAGAAAATCCTTTGTTATGTTTTTTAATTGGAGTCATATTCTAGCTGTATATTATTAATTTTATACAGGTACATGTGTAGTTGTTTTATTTTAAATGGCATGTTAGATACTCTGTTTTAACATACATTTTTCAACGTGATTTCTTTTTTGCCTGCTATGGTTAAAATAATTATTTCAATTGAAAGAATGTTTAATTAGAAAATGAATATAATAAGTTTATTCAAGGGATGGCAAATTAAAAAGTTTAATGTATAAAAAAGAAATTAAACGGACTTGACAATTTTTTCTTATTTCTTTTTATTATATCCTGACTTATGAAAAAAATTCTAGGCATATTAGAGATGTATACCAGTAATTTTTCATAAATGTTAAATTTGAATTTTTTCTAAAAAAAATTTTACTATAAACTTTTTTGCATTTATGTACATACTATAAATTAATATAAATATAAGTATTTTTAAAATCAGTTTAAAAAATTTTAAACAATACTCTTATTAGCGATGTATTTATTTTTACATTTACTTACTTGTTTTATTTTATTTTTTTAAATTCTCCACAATTTTTTTTGAAATATACAAAATCAGTTTTGCCAACTGAAGCGTTTAAAATTTAAATTCGAAATTATTCAAAATATTGTTGAAAATAAGATTTTGCAAAAAGAGTTTAAAAAATTTGTTGAATGAAAAAACCAAGCGATATTAAAAATACTGGATAATTAAAAAGTAAGCAAATATTTTTCCATTTAGTTTGGTGCCTACTCTCGAAACCGTTTGACGAATAGCACAATGAAGATTGAAGCTGTCAGCTGATTACAGAATTCAGACTGTTAGATGACAAATTGAAACTGAAAAGATTGCCAATATTATTTTATTGCTATGATGAAAAACAATTCAAGACTTTTTTAAGATTTGACATGGAATTATAAGTTTTGAAAACTGTCTGGTTACTGTAAATTCTTTGAAAAAAAAATTTATCTTGATACCAAAAAATAAGGTTACATGTAGGCACCCAACTAAGATTTAATTAGAAAGCAAGTATTTTCAATCATTTGTTTACTTTACAAGTATTTCTTAAATTTTTTTTTAATGTAAATAGTTTTCAAAATAATTTTATTAGATTTTTTTTTCCAAATTTACAGAAATTTTATTCACATTTTTTTGTCAAATTTATGGTTCATCTATTATGTAACTAGTCATTTTTAATTGATTATAAATTATGTATTGCAGTGAATTGGTACAATCAATTTCATAGTTCTAAAAAATCTGCTGACTTATCATCAAAGTTTCGAGCAGAAGGAAACTCTTTGTACACAAAGAAGCATAATGATGGTTCACACATGCAAGTGTTACTATTGTACACAAAAAGTATTGCCTTTGCTCCAGAAAATTCAGAAGAATTAGCTTTAGGATATGGGAATCGTTCTGCACTGCTGCTCCATGTTCATAAGTATGAAGAATGCAATATTGATATTGATAAAGCATTATCAATTTCAAAATCTGATGACTTGAAAGCTAAATTATTTTCTCGTAAAGCTACTTGTTTTAAATTGATAGCTGAATCAAGTTATGATTTCAATGCTTTTGAAAAAATAGACCTTCCAAAAATATCCAAATCAGAAAAAGTTCCTTGCGTAGCCAAAAATTTAACATTGAATAACAATGAAAAATATGGCAAACATTTTGTAACTAATAAAGAGATTAATCCTGGGGAAATTATTGCTCTGGAAGAAGCTTACATTTCTTTTCCTCTTATGAGCAAACTTTATCTCGTTTGTTCTTACTGTTTGGCCCAATCTTGGAATGGAATACCATGTAAATTCTGTACAGAATCAATATATTGCTCTGAAAGCTGTAAAAGCAAAGCTTGGGAAGAATATCATGAGATAGAATGTTATATTATTACTAATATTTCTCCTCTGTCACAAGTATCAAACCCCCAAAGTCAGCAAATATATAGAGCTGCTCTAAGATTATTTATAAAAACTGTAAAAAGTCACACAATAGAAGGGGTAGTTAAAGATGTCAAAAAACATGGTGAATATTTAACCATCATAAAAGAACCTTATTCATATGTAAACTAAACTTATTAATTATTTTTTTAGACTTTGAAATTTTTAATGGAATTTTTTCCTGTCATCAGTTTCAATCTATATATAATTTAGCAACTAATGGACCTACTGAAGACAGTTCCAACAAGAGAAGTTTTGTTAAAACTGTTATGAAATTTTTATCCAAGAACAATAATATTTTTACAGATAAAGTGAAATCTTATTTTGAATCAGAAAAAAAAATGCTTACATTTGTGGAACAATTGCTTAGTAGGCTGATCAGTATTATTGATATCAATTCATATCAGGTAAAATAAATGATTCTTAATATTTAAGATAAAATTTATAAACTGATATTTTTGTGTTTTACCTCCTTAACAAAAAATTTTTTTTTTAATAGGTTGAAGATTACAGAAATAAATGCAATTGTAAAAATCATAATCATAAAATTGCTACCTGTGGTATGAGGGGATTAATTCTTGTACCTTGCTGCAGCTTGTTTAACCATAACTGTGTTCCAAATGTTGAATGGTTTTTTTGGAAAAAATAATCGAATTATATTTATTTCTAACCGACGTATATTTAAGGGTGAACAGGTATTTTTACTACATGTTAAATGTATCTTAATATACAATAAACATTAATGTTAATTTTTAGTTGATGAAAAAAATTTTGCGATATTTAATTAGGAAAAATTCTTATAATAACAGTTTAAAGTTGAGTCAAATGAATTTTTTTACACAAAAACTCGATTTTTCAATATAAAAATTATTGTATAATTTAATTTTTACTTTAAACCACTGATTATGACATCAATGTTTCATTTATTTATTTTAATTAAAAGTAATGAATAATTTTGTAACATTAGACTATCAGACTAAAATGAATGAATATTTTTTTTCAGCTATTTATAAATTATGAGGAATCTTTGGAAAAACCAAGCAGTGAAAGAAAGCTTACACTAAAAAAAAAGTTTCAGTTCACTTGTGATTGTCAAGCTTGCATTGAAAATTGGCTTCCACCAACAGAAGATGGACAAGTTGAGGTAAAATTTTTTTTAATTTTCTTAATTACTTTAAAAAAATATAGATACATAGGAAACAGCAAACACATTAATTATATGTTTATGTTGATATGTATACAATTTTGTTATTCTTTTAATACATACTTTATTCTGACAATCTAGGAGAAACAGAAGATTCGAGAAATTATAAATGAGCATGGAAACTTTTGTAAAAAGAAAGGGTTGGAAAATCTTGTATTGGAAGATCCTGAAAAGTGGGATTTCAGTAAAGAAAGTCTGAGTGAAATGATAAACTTGATTGATTTATGTTATAAAAAACTCAAGGGCTACAATGCATTTGCTTCATCAGCTATTTACAAAGATCATATGCTCAAAACTTTTTATAAATTGTATGGATTAGAATGGGAAAAAATGGATGATTGTTAGTGCTCTAAGATATTCTTTGTAGAATTTACTATGTGTAATTTTGATTTTTGATAGTGTAATTTGTGTGACCATTTTGTTTTAATTTGCATTTTAAGCAAACATTGAGATTGGATAAAAAGTTCCTATTTATTTAAATTTATTTTTTAAATTTGGAAGAATTCTTGGAACTAATCTTGAATCTTAAATTGTAAAAAACAAAAAAATAAAATGAAAAAGTTTTCAAAATTAAAAAAGTATTTCACAAGTTCAATACAATTTTAGGTAAATTCGTTATAATTCATCAAATAGTTCAGAAAGAGAAGCTAAGATCTCAATAAAAATGTCCAGCAGCGGGGTACAATTTTAAATGATGCGACGTCAAGTCGGTAGCTATCACTAAGGTACGTTTTGCGTAATGTCTCTTGCAAGCTGTAATAATGTAATTTATTGAAAAACTTGGTCATAAACGCTTTAAAAATACTCTGGTCTTTCTACTTGCCAAAAAAAGGACCACGGGACAAAATAAAAAGCTAATCACACCAAGATAAGAAGAAGTGTTTCAAGTATAGCGCTCCCAGATAATAGATTCCAAAAGAAACGAGTAGAGATCTTGGATGGCTCCTGATAACGTCACGCTCTTTATTAATTGGTCCGCAGCCGTAGGTATAGGTTTGGCTGTTCGCAATTAGCGTCTTAAACTTAATAGCGACGACCCTACGGCTCTGACACCATTAATTATCCTCTCTCTTTCTCTCTACCTCCTTCGCGAATTTCATCGCGCTGCCACTTGTTTATTCATTTTTTTTTCTTCGTCCCGGTTGCTGCCCTTTTTTCAAGAAGGTGGAATTTTTCAAAGGCGGCGCGGCGTTTATCGGCCGCGATAATAGAGTATTTAAGGCGAGGGAGAGAAGTGTAATTAAATTGCTTTACATTCGATCAAGCTCCCTTACCCTGTTCCTCTACTAATTTTTTTCTTTTCTCAAGTTCGGTCGAGAGCCATAAATTATTTTGACATGAGCTCATTACCCACGTAATTGTTCGGTCGCACCGAGCGGTGAATTTTTTTCTTTTAGATTCGATTTAGATATGTAATTGCATATCGTCAATCTTTATTAATTATAAAATTGCCAGCTTTTTGCTCGCAAAAGGGGGGAGTTTATTAAATTTAAATAATATTCTCAAAGCGTAATGAGAACATTGAAAAGCGGATCAATTACATTAAACGCGGTGTTTTATTAATTATAGTATGTGGTGTGATATGAAAAGGGGAGCTTTAAAAATTTATTTACTCCCGAATACCTCAATCTCAGATTCAAGATATTGTGTTTTTTTAGGTTGAGATTAATGATATACTCTAGGTTAAACGTGCTTTACATCGAGAAAAAATTCAAAACTTTCAGGGGTCTGGCAGTCATTGATCACAACTCCGAGGACAATGGAATATTGTCAGTCAACCCAGGATCTATCCATCACTCAGGCCTATTTTCTTCCCTAATTAAGAACACCTGTTGGATTGCACCTATAACTGGGTCAATTATTTCTTGCCGCTTTTGATGAAATTTTTCTTTCATCAAAGTGCGACTCGCCAGGTAATTTTCTCCGCTCGACATTCATGCATAAATTAATCAAAAACTTGGAAAAAAATATTGTTTTCTCGCTCGAGAGAAATAAAAAGCTCGCGAGACAAATTAAATCTTAATTATTGCACCTTTTTTCCCCTCCGTCCCTGCTAATTTATATCGACTATGATAACGATCAGCTGTGACGCTGTAATTTCCCCGTCACGTAATTTAATTTGATTAAATTGACGCGTTCAATTTTTTATGAAAAAAAATAATTTTTAATGAATTCTTACCTGTCCGACCAACACAAGGCCTCATCTCGATACCTGAAAGCAAAAATTTTATTTTATGAATATCGTTATTTAAAATCAATTAAAATTTTATTCGTGAAAAAAAAGACGGATCTAGAACATTGAATAATTTAAATATTTATTCTTGATCTGATCACTGTCATTTTGAAAAATCAAGAACTGTCCGAAGGCTCTTGATGATAAGGGAGCTTACGGAAAAACAGGAAAATGCTTTCATACAAAAGCCATGGCTATGAATGAGATCGACGTCGTAAATTGTGTGCATAAGCCTAATCTCACGCTCGGGTGGGTGGCTTAAGTAGGGAAAAAAAATTCATACATAGAAAAGTAGAAAGAAAACACTCGGGCTTGGTTTTCATGGATGTACATGTACTGATGATAAGTGAATTCTTTCAAATGATACGATCTTTCTATTAATGAGAAATACTAAAAAGAATTTATTATCTTTGAAGAAAGATGTGAATTATAGTTTTTATTCTAAAATATCCAAGTGTGAAAATTAAGCCGTCAACAATCGTATTGTTTTAATCTTCCTATAAAAAAAAGTAAGTACAGGATAAATTCTATAATATACAATTAAAAGCGGTATTAAGTCATTAATTTATAATTACAGTTTTTTAATTGAATAATAATTCTACAATAGATATTTAAGTGATGAAATTAAATATTAAAAAAAAAAAAACTGTCAAAAACGGAAAAAATTGTAACACAAAAGTCCAGATAGGCTGACAAACTGGCAAAATGTAGATTAATTTTATTTCTGACGTCCATAGGAATAATGTAATTAGTATCTTGTTTTTATTTCAATATACTTTGCGTCAATAAATAAATTGCAATAAACTAAATCTGACGATCCACATTTAACAAGTGGAAATTTTCCCAAAAGAAAAGAAGATACAGGACTTTTATTTCCCTCAAACTTGCAACGAGCCTGAAAAACTGGCCGTGTCGAGTGGAGGCGCACCACGATACCCAATTTAAAATAGTCAGCTCCCTCGCGACTGATTAAAATCCAATGAAACTCAATAATAAAAATGCCCCCACGGTAATAAATCCTGGCGGGTCCGGCATGGAACGTCGGTAACAAGGACAATAAGTCAAGGGAGAACTCGTCGTCGATGCAGCGCAGCAGCGCGGGGGACAATCGAAACGTCATCAATCATGAGATCGCAGGCGGGCTCGTCAAACACGCTTTAAAAAACTTCCCCCTCGAACCTTTTTTTTCTCTTTTTTCTTCTCAGCCGCGGAGTTCATAAGTTGCTGACTTCTCACACGTGCGGGACCCGGGGGATGATTTCGGGTCGACAGCCGACATGATTTAAAGCCAAATATTACGGCATTCCAAAGACTCCCTTGATTACGAACCGAGCATTCGGGGGGCGGGGGCCATCAAAATAGCGGAACGCTCTTTAGTTATTGCGAAATTTTCTTTTAAATAGGGAGTCACGGAGTATTGTGATGAAGCTTGCGGGTGGAGCTTCATATTCTGTTGTCATCGCGAGCTCGTTTGAGTAAACTAAATTCAACGAACATTACTACTAAACAAAAAATAAAATTAAATCTTATGTCGTTTCGAATAAATTTTTTATAATCATAATTTTTTACTTTTTTTTTAAGTCCACAGAAGAGAAAAAAGGTGCTTTGTTCCTAATTATTTTTACAATCAAAAGGTAAAAAATTTTAATGTTTTTATCTTTTTTTATTGTTTATTATTGGTTCAAAGACTATATTTATTCCAAAATTTTCAATGTTGATAAGAAAAACAACTTACTTCACTCATTTCAGAGTTTCAAAAAAAAAACCTTATAAAAAATTAACTCCCTTCTTTAATTTTCTTTTTTATCTGATTTTTAAACTTTTTATCATTTTAAATATCATTACAACTTTTTCTACAATTTCCTAATTTTGTAACAAAGAATCGAATTTTGTAAAAGCGATAGATCATCGAGGGGTCGTTGATTAAATCATCGAGACGCATTAGCGCGTGGATATCCTTTAATAATTGTCCGTCCGCTACGGCAATAAAGCCCGGACCGCGTGGCAATAAACTCCTTCGGCTAGGCTCCCGCTCTTCCGGGCCGAACATCTATATCGCCGGAGAAACTGACCAACCGCTGTGGTTTCTGGGATGGGGTAGGGTCGAGGCATATATGACCGGCCCAATTACCAACGCATTAAATCAATGTAGCGGTAATAAACCTCGCGACACGACGTTTCGGCGGCAACATACCGCGTGCTTCAGGAGAAACATATTAAATGGGCTTTTCGGTCGTTTAACTTTATTGTTTTCTTCTTTGACTTGTTTTCCCCCGCGCGCGTCACGTCGATAACTCGTAACTGGTTGATTGCTGAAAGAATGTTTTTCAGACTTTCCACGGATATTGTTGATCAAGTTTAAAATAGTTATTGTTAGAATGATTATTTAAATATCTTAAACCATAGATACTAAAGTATGAGATTAATGATGATAAGAATTTTTTTTTAATTAAGTTTATAGTAGAAGATGATGATTATCTTGGCTTGGTTTAGATCGTAAAGTGAAGTTTGGTTTGATCTGATAGAGCTTGAGTACCCATTATGAGATTTCAATTAAACTTTAATGTCCCGAACCCTTGACCCTCCGAACTTTGGAGTCAACCCTCACTCTCGAACCTAAAATTGTGTTTTAAAATATCCTGTACCTGCGCAAAAACATCCTTAAAATTCTTGACCCAGCTCCTATCTCAAGACGATCCCCCACCCCGGAAAACTTTACCGCCTAGAGCAGCCACGATTACGTGCTTTACAAGTACTTATTTTAATACTACGTTCCTCCCTACCGAGCACACATGTCGTTCGGCGCGGCGGTGCACGTACTTCGGGTGTAAAGTTTAACTTTGGCTCTGCCACCGGCTGCACGAAATGTCTGTCCTCCGGGGGTCCCCCGAGGGGGGTCTTGGCTTATTGTCTTCGCGTGTGCCTCGCTCGCTGATGGGAAAAAATGTGTTAAGTTTTTGGCCCGTGTGTTACGACTCGCGCGTTATGCTAATCCCACCCCCGCGCAACAATTGTGCTTTACTGCGAAATTTAAAATTTTTGGGGGAAAAATATGTGTACGCGCAGTTGAGGTAAGATTTCATGCTGCGGTTGTGTTTTACAGGGTTTTATTGGATTGTCTGATGTATGAGAACAAGTGTTATGGTAAATTAGTCTGTGGTAAGTTGAAAAATGTCGATATGGATGCCTTTAAAGTTTGGTTTATAAATAAAAGGACCTCTTGAAAATTCAACAAAATATGATCCATGTGCACCCAAAATACGTACAACTTCCGGTTTTTCAACCCATTTCGATAAAGCAAAAAAAAAAAATTGTTCAGAACTCCTGAAACA
Source organism: Encarsia formosa (assembly GCA_038277355.1). Classification (NCBI taxonomy): domain Eukaryota; kingdom Metazoa; phylum Arthropoda; class Insecta; order Hymenoptera; family Aphelinidae; genus Encarsia; species Encarsia formosa. The sequence continues at coordinate 6,809,571 of CM076187.1, forward strand.
AATTTTATTGCAAACTTAACTAAATAATAAATTGAAGCTAGAATAACCAAAGACAACTTTCTCTCGACAAATCGCATAAATGAGAAAAACTCCGACACACTTTTTTCGGGCTATTATTTATTCATCTCGTGTTGACCGAACTCGCAATTAATAAAAATTTATCGTTCGTCATAAGACTGTCACCGGCACGCAATAAGGTACGCTAAGGGGCTACGGCGGTCGCACGTCTTCATGAATCGCGATTTAAGTTCGTAAATCTGCATCGTATGAAAAAAGCGGGTATGCAGCGATCGACCCGCAAACATTGTTTTGTCAAACAAAGACGACGAGTTTTTGTACAGCTGCAGGGAGGCTGAAGCCGTCTCGTAAACCAGACCGGAACATTATCTTAGACGTGTTCGAGTTTTTTTCACGCTTCTGTGTACACTACCGTGGAAGTCGTAGAGGACTTTCGATCCCTTCGAAGAAAAAAAAACAGCCACTGATTAATAGGATCAAGTATATTACGTTTGGTTTCGTTCTTTTGCCCCGAGGGCTTTTACAAATGAAGATGAGTAGTCGATATCCGAAGATGAGACCGATATTCCGAATATTTTACAACGCGGCTTTATGACTTTATCTTCTTCAAGATGGTGCGGTGGACTGATTTATTCTACTTTAATTTATGTCATTTCTTTTTTTTTTTTTTTTTTTACTGCATCGGGTTTTGTTTTCTCACAGTTTCATACTACCTAGATTTTGACATTAATAATAATTTTTTTTTTAGTTTACATTCTTCGTAATATGAATTTTATATTTATTAATTAAGTAAACATTTTTATTTGCCAAACAAAGTCATAGCTTCGACACTGTCCAATACGTATCCTTCTAATAAGCCGATTAGACGTAAATGTTTCTCCAGTAGTTGGAAAAAACTTATTTCAGAAATAAACGCTTTAGTTTCGCATTACGGGGGCCCGTAATGACCCAATATCAATCAGGCCTAAACGGTATAGAGAGCAGAGTAAAAAAACTTAACCTGGCTTCCATTCCCTCTCTCTCGATTTTTTCCCATCTCGAGAATGATTTTTCACCCGAAATTGAAATGCAAATAAACCTCGAGTCACCGTGAAATTTGTCACCGCGGTGGAGTGTCGTAACAACAGAGGTTTGTAATTGCGCGCCGGGGAGGGGTTATTTATCACGCCTATTTTTGCGCCAGTTTAACTTTTAGAGAGCGTGAAGCCGACTCCGATCCATCGATCACCCCGCTAATTAGATAATTAGCATATCCCCTTATCTTATCGCCAGCCCAGGAGAGAGAGAGAGAGAGAGTCGGGTAGTTTGAACCAAAAAATCTTATCAACTCGCGTGCAGCGTCAATTCCCGGTAAGGTACTGAAAAAAGGTGCAAATCGTTGACCACAAATGGAGGCTGCAGCTGCTGGATTCGAGGAACGCCGTAGCTGGAGATATGTGGGATGCCTCCTCCCCACCAATTATTAAATGATAAAAAAGTATGCGCTGTTTAGTGGGAGGTGGTGCGCGGCGTTTTTTTCCTCATTTTCATGGCCGAGCCTCGATGACAGGATCAACGGGAACGGTAGTCGTGCCCTCCTGGGATGCCCGCGGACTTCGATTTGCCGGGGATTAATTACTTCCTTTTATTTAGCCGATGAAAAACGAGACAAACTCTTGTTTCTTGCTGCAGCTACTGGTGCGTCTTGTCACCGGGTGAAATAAGAGAAGCACGAGAGAGAGAGGCCGGGAGAGAAGAGTATGTGCAAGTAAAAAAGAAATCATCGAGCCGCGCTGATGGGCCGGCAAAAAGTTAAGCAGCGTACTTGAGTCCACGTATATCGGTCGCATTACAACGGGGTATTACCGAGATATTTTCCATTCGACAAAGAGTACATCTAAACTTATTGATCGAACGAGCACTTTGACAGACAATTATTATTCGGACAACTATTGTTTCTTTGCTTTGTTTACATGATTTTTGACTTTTCAAAATCTTGAGAAATACAAATTTATATGAAAAGCTACATGCAGAGAGCTGATGTCAATTAAAGTTTCATAGGTAAAAGTGACTCCCAAATTCAAAAATATACAGAAAAAATATAATCTCCAAAATAAATACTATTCAAATAAAATTTTTTAATTCCAACAAATGACTTGAATTTTTCATTAAGATTGTTAAAATAAAACCGTTCTTACTTGAATGAAATATTTTATTGTAATCATTATATTTCTAATAATGTGTAAAAGTAACTATTGAACGAATAGTGCATTTAAATTTTCTTTTTTGTCTTTTAACATACATAAAAAAAGCTCTGGGATGAAAAAAAAAATGAATCAGATTGCGTCGGTAGGTAATAAGTTAGTTACTTTAGTCGCGACGGACGAATTTAATATAAAGTCCCGCAATATATATCCCGGTCAGATCGATCCGATAGAGAATCGATCAGCGACTTAACAGCCCCACTCGCGTAGCACAACACCCACCCTCCTCTCATTTTTCACTCGGTCACTCTTACTTTTTTTCACTTACTCTCTCTCCGACTGAATCGATCAATTTTTCCTCCTCGATTACAAATTGAAAAATCTACCAACAAACTTTGTAAACAAAATTTATATAAAAAAGAAGGCACAAACCGGTAGCAGAAACAATTAGCCTTATTTGAAAAAGTCTAAACGCTGTATCCATCGTCCCGAAGAATGTCGCTCGGGTCGGTTATACAAGCCGGGCGAGTGTCGATGTCTTTTAATAAGCCTCCCCCTTCGTTCCCGCAAACTACTGAATAAAATAAAGTGTTTTGCGCGTATAAGGAAGCCTGTGCGTGAGAGACTTTGAAAAACGAGAGAGAGAGCCTTATCAACCGACTACTCCCCCGTGTCGCGTTTCAAGCCTGGAAGCTGCTGTATCGAACTCTGGTGAAAAAAACACGGTATTTCAATTAACAGGATACACGCCTTGGTAATGAGCTGCCGGCTCAAAGACCTTATATTTATACATTTGTCTTTTTCAAGCGTTTATTCATGAGTTTAAAGGGATCCCGAGATGTTTTTTGCTATATGTACTTCATCTTGTTTACCTCTGGATTAGAACACTTTGGACGAATATCGTTTCTCAAAGGGAAGAGAAATTTATTACAAGATAATTAACGACAAATTTTTGTTTTTCGAAGTATTTTTGATAAACTAAGAAAAAAGGAACCAATAGCTGGATTACGATGGTATTCAATAAAAAAATTTAATATTTTTCTTCTAAAAGTCAGGAAATTTTTTAATGTACGAATAATAATTAATAAACCTTAAAGCTAATTGATTCAAATAAAATAAAACCACTCTTTTCATTTATAATTTTTTACTATGCCATAACAATTCATATCAGTTTCCAGGAACAAACAAAAAAAAAACTAAGTTTAAAAACGTTTTATGATAATTAAACTTCATAAAAAAGCTTGAAAATATAGATAAAAAGTTATAATACCTAATAATTTAGATAAGTTACTTCATAACTATTATAAAAATCTTAATAAATATTTTTTTCAAGAATGAAGAGGTTTATGTAACTAAATTCTTAGAAAAAGTAGAGCATCGAGGAACAAACATCAAGAACCAATTGTTAGAAACCAAATTTTTGTACAATAGCAATTATAAAGTTAAAGAGTCAAAAGAAGCTTTGAAGGAAGTCAACTATAAAGTCACTTTATTGATAGAGTCATTTTTCGACTTATGGAAAAACCAGATAATAGAAATCAAACACATTTGTTCAAATATCTTACTTAATTCAGTTAAGTACGTTTATAAGTGATGGCTCCCTCCAGTAGCTCAGTTTAAATGTGACATAGCTAAAAGTTGAACAAAAAATGAAGTTATTGCTTATTTTTTCAATTTTTTTATTGTTTGCTGCAGTTCAAGTAATGGCTGGTAAGTAAATTATAGTTTTAAAAATGTAATCTTTACATTTTAAGTTTTTTTCCTGTATTTTTTTTAAATGACTTATATGGGGATAAAAATTACTAAAATAATTTTGATTAAAATCCAATGTTTATTTCTTAATGTTTTTATAAATTTTGTATTTCATTCAATTTCTTGAATTACAATCAATAATTTTCACAAAACAATATTTTTTATCTATAATAAAAATTATGATTTTACAGATTGTCGAGATGATTCTGACTGTACAAAAATCAATTGTCCAAACGGAGCATATTGTCATAAGATACAGAGACCGCCAATAAGGTTCTGTAAATGTCGGGAACATTAATAGATTTATGACTTTATAAATGAGTATGTAAAAACTGTAATCATAGGATTCTAATCGTAATAAAATCAAAAAATTTAAAATTAAAAGTCCATCTTATTTAAAAATATAAAACCCGAAAAAAAAAAAAAAAAAAAAAAAAAATTAAAGCTTGACCGTATAAAGTGAAAATTTAATTCTCGTATTCTGTGATTAAAAATTTTGTTACAAGAATTAAAAAACTATAAAAATCAATATTTTTTTACTAATCTTTTTTTTATTTATTTATTTACTTTTGTAAGAATATTTAAGTTATTTTTTAAATCAAAATAATCGAAATATTGAAAAATAATTTAAGGAAGCTGGTGTGTAGTAACAAAATTTGTATCTTAATAATTTGTTACCTTTACCAAAAAATGATAATTTTTTTTTTTACTTTTCTGCGCATATTGTATAACTTATTATAAAGTATGAGTTAAATCGAATAAAACTAGTTTCTCTGTACGAAAAATAATTATAAATTTCATGTAAACGTTATTTTTCCAAAATTCATTGACCCTACTATTTCACAAATAATAAAAAACTCAGAATAGACAGAATAAATTATAAAATATTGTACCAGAAAAGTGTAGGATATCAAATGTCAAACAAACAAACTTACTGCAAAATTTATTTAAAAATAAAATTGATTCTCAGAAAAAAAACCTTTGAATAAAACTCCCGCAGTAGACTCGCTCGCTGTCAAATTAAAAGTGTCGCGGGGTAAAGTGGAAGCCGCCGATATGCAAATCAGCCGTGAGAGCCTCTATGATCTGGTCGCGTGAAACCACTTGGAGCCTTTCGTCTCAATCCCCCCACCCCCCTTTTTTTTCATGCAAATCCAAGAAATTCCAGAATACCCGAAAATAAATCCCAGGATAACTCGGATCGCAGCCACCACCGCTTTACAAAAACTGGGCGTAGGACTGTTTCTTGCGAGGCATTACAAATGAGACCTTCAAGTACTTCTCGCTCCCGTACTTTCTCTGTAAGCCCTGGTGCAGACCCATGTCGCACGGACACCTAAAGGTCCGTTCGACGAAGTGGAAGAGGTAGTGGAGGTCCAGGAGTCCGTACCCGGACTTAGCCTCGAGTTCTTCAGACCAGACTTGCTTCTCCAGGACGTTCTGGGCCACCGCGATCGCGGTTGCGGCCAGGTGACTCGGGAGGAACTGGGAGTAGGGCTCCGACTCCAGGAGAGTCAGTTCGCAGATGTACATTGACATGAACTTCACGTCGTTGTCGAGGTCGGTGCAGTAGTATTCCAGGAAGTCGTAGGCCGTGGGCACCAGGAGTTCGTAGTTCAAGACACCGAGAAGAAGCCTCTCGATCCTCAGGACGTGGTTCTTAGTGTATTTGTAGCCAACGTGGCACAGGAACTGGTTTATGCTAGTCCCGTACTCGAGGTCGACCTTCGAGGCTATGATCAAAGCAACCAGACCGAGCAGCTCGAACTCCTGCAGCTTTACGCTGTGCTGAGACAGAATGCGGTCCACGTAAGCCACCGCGAGGTACAAAGTCGACGTGGGTAAATTTTTGACTTCGCAAAGTCTGACCATGAACTCGACCACATCTGCCCGCATCCACTCCTTGACGTGGGGTTGGCGATTCATGTAGCCCGGTTCCGGACGGTGACGCGCCTCGGTCGATCTCAGGTGTCTGTAGATGTCCAGGTCGTAGGTACCGGACTCTGTCTTGGGGTTCTTGTCCTCGACAGCCTCGAAGTTGTTGTTCTCCTCGTGCTTAGACAGAATCACAGAAGCAGTCTTCGCCGATCGAGGATCCATGATGGTGATACAGTTGACTGGAATTTCGAAATTTTCTGTGATTGAATGTTAGAGTTTATGCTGAAAATGCGAGACTAAAAAACTAATTTAATGTTTTTAAAAAATTTTTGCCAATCTCAAATGACTAATAACAAAGTGATTTTGCAATGATTGGACCTTTTGTTCTCTTTTTTTCCAAAAATTGACTTATTTGTTTCAAATGAAACGCTGATTAAATTAATTAAAAAATTGAAACGATACTCTTACCTGACGCCATTTTCTTGTCCTTTTGATTAACAACAATCAAACGGCAAACAATACTAAAACTACTTAAAAACTAATTAACAAAGAAATTTTTTGCCAAAACAAGTAAAGAAAATTGTCATGATAGAAACGGTTATGGAGTCGACGCCAAAACGGCCAGAATCGAACTGAGAAGTCAAACATCTTCTAATGCCGACCTCAAAGGGGTTTAAAAATTTTACCCATTTCGATTGGCTGAGACCAATGGTAATACCTAGACGCCCCTCAGTGATCGTACACCTCCTTGGAAAGATGATTTATGACCGCAACCGTCTTCTCCTCAAATTTTGTGCAGAAATTTTAAACCTAACAATACACGGGGCTTGAAAATTTGAATGGAGCCCGCCATTTGCACTTCGAGGAAATTATTCTGTTCAAAGAGGTGCTTGCGGAATATTCTCTCAACGAGATGAGTGTTTGTAGGTGCTACAGTGAATCGCAACTGCAACCTTGAAATTATTTTCTGAAATGCCATTCGTATTTGATACATTTTAGTTGAAAAGGATTTGACACAGTCATTTTGAAATAAAAGTAAAAAGTTTCTACAAATTTGTGCTTATATCAAGTATGTATGTATAATCCAAATAAGTCTGAGCATCTTAAAAAAAAACATAGAGTTGAGGGAAAATTTTTACTGCTAGTAAATTATCGGTTACAAAGCCGTAGAAAGAGTTACCACAGCTTGTTTTTACAATCCAATACTCAGGTAGTATAATACTAATGTAGCTAAGAGCAAAGCATTAATGGGTTGGGATACAAATTAACGTTGCTTGAACAACCAGTCCAATGCTGCTACAACTTAGCTGTTCATAGCATTTGTAAAGTCTTTGATTTAGTTCTTTATGTATGTTTATTACTAATAAATTTTTCAAATTGTTGTTTCGAAAATATTTTTATCTATACATTTGTAGGTACAAGTGGGAAAAATAAATAATTTTCCATAGTTAAATTTTTTGAAAATTTCCATCAACTTTTGAACAAAAATTATAAAATACTTTATGAAAAAAGCACTGCATCAATTTAGATTATAAAAAAACTTTTTTAAACGTCCTTTGTTATTATGAGCAACAGCTGATGGTACAATTTTTGTTGTTTCAGACATTTTTTCAATTGAATAATTAGATTCGTTTGGTAAACGAGAGAGATTAAGGGACGACGCATTCCACATAATTAACTAAATTAAAATTTCACGCCAAGATCCGAGCTTTGTTGAGCTCGCAAAGTTTGATATCCGCCTTCTGCAAATTGAAACAAACCTGTAAATTAAAAGCAAAAAACTCTCGCAGCGGGCGATTCCGGCTGAAAAAAACCGCGCGGGGGAGTCCGTCCCGCGTATGATTGTTGTCACAGCGTCAGCGGCGTGTGTGGTTTTCAAACTTGACGGGGGTAAAAGTATCTCCGCTTTCGTGCACTCTGGAGACATCTGTAAAAAGCGATTATTGCGTTTTCACATTTATGATTGATCGATCGAATACGTCAACTGAATATTCGTATTAATTACCCAAGGACAGCGTCGTTGGCAATAATTAGCCGCTCGACAAAAACAAAGAGAGAGAGAGAGAGAGAAAGGGACGAAAAACAAATTACGAGCGGGCATGATCGTTAAAGGGGGGAGGCTTCGTTGAATTTGTCGATGGTGGACGATTTGTAGTCCCTACAAATTAGCGCGATTGTGGAGCAAATTAAAAGCCGTTTTAAAAACCACGCCGCAAGAAAACCGATCGCGGACTCGATAACGAACGATGACTACCCGTAAAAACCAGTGCAATTTGTTAATCGTTAATTATTGGATTCTTTTCTTTCGTCGGTAGGGCGTTTAAGGGAAAAATGTATGCGTTGCGTACGCGCGTTTATCGCCGACGATGAAAGAACTTTGTTCGAAGGGTATCGGATCAAAAAAAAAAGAAGTTTGAAATTTATTTTTATGGTGGAACATGTCAATTTGCATTTTTATGTGTGTGCAAACTTTTAATTGTTTGTTTTTTTTTCTTTGGTATGGAAGAAGTCAACAACAATAACAACAGTTTATATTATTAAAATCCATTGTAATTATGAGATCATTTTGATGATCGTGTGTTCCCTGCTTTAATTTCATGTTTTTTTCACAAATGCACTTGAATTAATTTTCAAAGTTATTGTCACTTGATAGATATTCATTATGGTAAGGAAAAAATTTTTTGTTTTTTATAGATTTATCCTGATTATGAGGTATAATCTAATAAGTATTTTATGAAAAAAATAAGTAAACAATTATTGTTTAAAAATGCTTAAAAATTACTGTTTATAATACAAAAATTATTTGTAAATAAATTAATACTGTACATGTACATACATACATATACTTGTACTTTTGTATAAAAAATTTAGTAATGTTTTGCATTTTATTTATTTTACAGTTAAAATTTTTGACATTTGGCAACTCCTGTATACACGAACTTTTTATACCGACAGAAAAAGACATACACTCAGAGCAAAAAATAAACACATTTTCGGAAGAATCGTTAAGGTAATAACTTAAATCATCACTCTTTTCTTAGCATAACGGTGATGGCCGAGGGCACGTGCGGGGCTCGTTAAATCCCGGCGTGCGCTGCTATGCAACCTTTTTTTCGGTTCACCGCGTTTACCAAACTCCGATGGTTCCTCGCAAATTTTTTTTTTTCACGAGAGCCTCGCGTTTAGCGAGCTTCAAATTTTCTAACTTGCACGTGCCGGCCGTTAATCGCCGGTTGATGAACTCGCTGAGTTTATTTTGAAAACCGATAAAAAACAAGTTTTTGAATCGGACTCTTTAATTAAAAATTGCATTTTTATTTTATTAATGATTTTTTAAAAAGCTTTAATAGTACTGCTAAAGGGAAATCAATACGTAGTAAATTTTTTTTTTTAAACTTAAGTTTATAACATTTTAAACAATTCGATATATTGGATCAATAAGTCAGATCTGGAGTATGGATTGTATTATCATACATAGTTAGAATTCCAGTGCAATATGATACTTTTTAGAAACTAGTATGCATGCCTTAATAATAGTAAAGCCTGCTTTTTTCAATTATGTCCTTGAAAAAAAATCAATGCTTCGATAAATCAATGATTTATTGAAATCTTGATACAGGAATATTTATTTATAATATTATTAAATTTATAAACTCATTCCAAGTTGTAAGAACACAAGTACGGGGTCAGGCTTTAGCCCCATTTTTCCCCGCGAGGTCTGTGAGGTAGCTGCCCAGGGGGTCAGGCAAACTGGCTGGGCCTCTAGTCCAAAATTAGAGAAACATACCTAACTGCCGTACAGGTGTAAAACCATTCTAACTGCTATGGGTTTCCAATGTAGTTATTGCGGTTTCCGCAGTAAACAATCAGTACTATAAGGGCTTCGGCTTAGGGTTTACCCCGGGATTGACAGTTAGAATATCTGGCTTTGTAGCTCAGCACAGTTTTAAATCTCATGCTCAACCTAAATTATGATTTACTCATTGGCAGGGGTGTTAGTGGAGGTTGGCTCCGTAATGAATTCTCAAGAAACTCCCTGCGCTCACACCTCTTCCGTTTAAAAAAACCTGAAGCTTTAATAAATCATGCGACAGAAAAGATTCGCCCGATCAGTTAGCGCCAGGGCGATGATAAACCAAAAAAAGGTTACAGTCTCGATAAGGCCGAGGGGTGGTTTCAAGTATCGATCGGATGGGGATAATAATGAGCGGGTCTGGTGAGATTTTTTTTTTTTGAAATATACATTATACACACTTCCTCGACGGGATTATAAGCTTATGCATGACGCCACCACTCCGTGGCTTCTTCTTCTTTGATATCCCGCTCGCGGCATTTGAATAAAAATATTCCGCGGTGGCGTCTTGCGCGTGCAGCTCATCAAATATGCATAGCCGCGCGCGCACAGAGCAGAGCAGAGCAGCCCCCCGCTTTTTTTACTTTACTTTACTTTACACCCCTCCCGCTGCTTATTTTTCTTCCATCTGATAATGGCGAAACATCCAGCGTGATTAGATGAAACATATGCCGAGGGGTGGGAGGATTGATCCGGGAGTTATTGGTTGGAGAGATAAACTTTTTTTAAACTCGGGATCGTAAATTCGCTCGACGAGAGGCATTGATTTTGCATAATTCATCTAATCACGATATTATGTACTTATCGAACGAAATGGTTTTTTTATCACAGAGTAATTTTAGATGAATTTCTTAAGGCGAATCTGGCATTATTTTTTAGCGAGGGAGGGTATAGTAAAAACTAATGCAGTCATGCAAAATTTTAATACCTTTTGGACAAATGTGAAAATCTAAAATACTCAAGAATAAAATTTATATTTTTGTAAGTATTGATATTTCTTAGTTGTAAAGGTTTGAAAATTGCAATACCACTTAAGAAAAGGGCAAGTTCGATTATTTTTATAGCAAAAACAAACAAATAAATTTTGTATGAAAAAAACGTTGAATCATTCTTTGGTCTTTTTCCATTTTTTGCCATAGTTTCAAACGCATGACACTCTGACTATATCTAACAACAAGTTTGAAGTGGCTGGTAACTATTTTATTATTGCCAGAAACCATTGAAAATAGACCATCACAACAGTCTTAATTGTTTTTAATGCACCAAAAAAAAAAAATTCTTCCATTTTTTGCCATAGTTTCAAACGCATGACACTCTGACTATATCTAACAACAAGTTTGAAGTGGCTGGTAACTATTTTATTATTGCCAGAAACCTTTGAAAATAGACCATCACAACAGTCTTAATTGTTTTTAATGCACCAAAAAAAAAAAAAAATTCTTTTTTTTCTCATTCCACGAAAAACATCTTGATCCTGAAAAATGCCCGAAGCTTATTTCCAGGGCACCCGTTAATCGTCCTGCCAAATTAACAGCTTCTCGATCGGTATTAATTGCTCCCTCCCCGAACGCAAAAAAAAAAAAAAATTCGCAGCATCTTTTCTTTATTAAGATAGACCGTCAACTTCTTCTTCTTCTTCGGGGGTGTGAAACCAATGCGAGGGAAAAACGAACGACCCCATTTAAAAAATGTAAATTCGTTAATGCAAGAACCAAAGGGGCCGCGGGGGGTGAAAAAATTCGGCATCCCTATTACCTGAGGACTATTATCCAATACAAAAAAAAAATCAAATAAAGTATGCTAAGCCACTTCTTTTTTTTTTCTCTTTATTCCTCGAGCAGGGGGAACACTCCTCGAGAGTCTCGCGCATTAACTCTGCGGGCTCTTCTCATTAAAGCTTTTCCTCCCGCCACTTTTTTTTTTCGTGTACCCTTTTTTGTCAGCCTGATCTTTTGTTTTCCCCGGACCTTTTTTTTTTATTCCCTCCTACTAAGAGGTGTCGATTTGTCACGGACCGAGTTTTATGTGGCGTGTAACGCGATGGGTAATGAAAATTTATGCGACGGATGCTTCTTTTAATCGAGATTTTTTTTTTTCATTCTGGAATTAGATTGAAGGAGTCGTAATCTCAAAGTTCATTGCCAGATCGCTCGCCCGGATTAATTTCAATGACTGCGAGGAAATTAAAAATATGGAGCTGCGCGGGCTTTCTGAATGTTCGTAGCGTCGTTGAGCTGGCTCTTTTTATCAGTGATTTATCTTGAATATTGAGCCAGCGTTGTGCAAACGACTTTCGTGTACGAAACTTTCGGACCGATCGAGCCTTAAAAAACACCTGCGAAGTGCGAGTAGCTATGGAAATTTTTTTTTTTTTCCACAAATTTAAGTATGTGCAAGAGAAAGCGAGGGAAGAAAAAATTATGCCGAGTCATTCGACGCCGACGCATTTACAAAAAAGTGTGAACGACTGACTTCGATCCGAGCTTGGTACTTTTTTGGTAGCCGTGGCACAATTTAAAAAAAAACGTTTATTTAGGTACACTTTCAAACTGTAAGAACACATGTTTTCGTAACAGGTGCCATGTATTACTCTGATACACATCGGTACATGAGCTAGGCTTGGTGTGTAGTGCTCGAGACTCGTAACCCGAAGGTCTCCGGTTCGATCCCAGCTCGCTCTTTATACTCAAACAACGATAATGTATTCGAAAAGTCAAGGGTTACTAACAATCAGTAGAATAATTGTTTGAGACCATGAAAAAAAAAAAAAAAAAAAAATTCTTCGTTAGCATGATGTTTGTTTTTTTTTTTTTTCAATTACATTCACTTTTTATTGTAATTTTTTAAAAATTCACGGACAAAAATACTTATATTGAACCTTGTTAGTGTCTTAAAACAAAAAAATCGAAACAATTGTGAAAAATCAATTTTTATAGCATTTTAATTAAAAAAAAAAAAATTTCTATAATAGTTTTTATTACTAAATATTTAAAATTTACAGTACTCACTATCTCTTTACGTAAAGACACATATTTACCAACTTTTTTTTGAAATATGAACTAAAACTAATGAGTATGAAAAAAATGTACAGACTAACCGTTCAATAACACCCCTCGGCTAATGTCAATGAAACTCATCTTCTCTCAAATTCTTAACAGTTCGATCCAGACCGAAAATCGCAATAGGTCAAAAAAGTTCAAGCACCCGGGCAGCTCCAGGCAACGGTGCGTGCATGCATGCATGCATCCTATCGGTAATCGGCAATAAAGCGAGCCGAGCGGGGAGCGAGTTCAAGACCTCCCGCACATCGGGGTCGTGGAGGCAGGAGCTAGATTATCGCGCGGGATTATAAATTGCTCGCCTCCTCCCAGCTACGATCCTTTAGATTTGCGTACGCTCGAGCTGGCCTCGGCGCGCCGTTATTAATTTATGGGCTACCAATTTGCCATTATCTGGACCGTGTTGTACACGACGATCTTCTTCCCTCGCTTTTAATTAAGTAGTAATTTTTAGTCTCTAGAGAGTTTGAGCCTTTCTTCAGTGGATATCGGGATCGTATTATTTTCTGACAGAAATTTATGTAGCTTGAGAAAGGAGTTGTTTAGTTGGGATTCGAAATTTTTTGTAGTCATAATAATGTTATAGTGCAATTGTGTGGGTTACTAGAATAATTTTTGACTGATCTAGATTTCGAATTCAGCTCTGTTAGCATCAATTTTAATGCTCAATATGAAAATCGTCCGATTGCAGTCGTACAAATCTGATACTGACTGTTCTCCAATACCGAAAGTAGATAACAGTTTATCCTCTAACTGTAACATCGCAATCCAGATGCAAGAAGATTAAACCCAGTAAAGAATTTTCAAAAGTTATTTCGTATCCCGAACCAAATCTTTCAGCCTCGAGGCGCAAAAACCCGGGCGCGGCACCTCGCGAAGTGTCAAGAAAAATCTTGCGTCAAACGCGCGGCGGCCCTCCAAAAAGAACAACCTCGGAGCTTTTGCATTCCCTGGTGCGAGCAAAAATACCGAGATATTTTCTCTCGAAGGATATCGTAAGAAGCTGATGATTTACGGGAACGTTTAGCCTCCGAAAAACAAGCGCGTCTCTCGAATTAGAGCCCGGGCCTTTTTTTCCTCGGCACGCGTTGGCTTTTTAAGTGCGCACCGCGTTGAAATTTTTCGGTCTGACAAAAAAGGACGCGTGCTACGCTCGTGCGCGGCACGTACCCTTGATGATCCTGACGAGGAAGTTACCGCGAGCAGCCCGAAGAAGCTTTAATCGGGCGGAGATAAATTTTTGACAACGTCGTCGCGACCGCATGACAGCGGCTTTTTCGGCTTATTATATTCGAGTAAACGTTTATAGTATTTATGGTACGGTATATTTTTCTTGTGGGACCTTCGAAAACTTATTACTTGAAATAAGTTTCAAATCAACTACTTTTCAAAGGTCCGTTGGCTCAGTGACTAGATCGAGAAACGATTGAACCGACAAGCTCGGGTTCGATTTTCGGTCTGAAACTTAGTATGACTTGGAATCATAATTTTAAAACATTATTCTTGTAGACCAAATAGATGAAAATACCTGTTAATTAAAAAATAAAATAAAATAAATATTCCTGCTTTGTCTTTTAAAAAAATTTTTTTTTGTTATATATTAATTTAAAGTTATCACTTGCTAGTTTCAACTCCAAATTAAAACTAATAATAATAATTATTACAAATTTTCAAAGTTTTTAGAAACTTGTTTTATTTTAAAGATTTAAATTATCAAAGGTTCTACCAGGGTCATCTGCTATCAAAGAATCTAAATTGAGTTAAAAATGAGCTTTTTTTTTCCGGTGGGATGCAAAAAAGGTAATTAAAAAATTTGTAGAGTTTACGTTGATAATTATTACTGTTTTAGAAGGTCATTTTCACCGTTGACATTGAAATTTACCAAACAAATTTCGGCAATTAAAAATTAAATTTATTGTTTATTGATCAATTTATCACAAAAAATTTAAAGTTATGTAAACCGCCATAAACACAATCATTTGATACCGCTAAAAAGAGCATAGACATTATTGCAGATAATTTTGACCAAAAAAGTTACGGCCATCTGCATATAAAATTACATCATTTCTTCGTAATTTGCTAACAATCTTCAGCCCGTAAAGGATCAAAACAAAATCTTTCGGGAGGATAAAAAGAGGATGTGAGTATCAAGAACACCTGAAAAAAAAGGAAGAAGAAGAAGGACGAATCGATGAGGCGAGGTAAAAAAAAAAAAAAATGTGGAGAGAGGGGGGCCGTGAGGCCGCCGATCGGAACTTCTCGTTTTGAGCGAGCGATACTCATCGAGCTTGTGGTAAGTAGGTACAGGCCCGAAAAAGATATAAAAAAAGTGGTGGGGAAGAGAGTCGATAGCGGATCGATTTAATCTCTCTCTCTCTCTCTCGAGCTTTTTTTCTCCACCAAGCGCAGAGAGACTTTCGGGCGCTTTTGAAAAAAAAAAAAAAAAATGAGGAAGAGGGGGGTATGTTTAAAGTAATTGCGAAGGGATAATTATCGGTATCGGTAAATACCGATCTTCGATAACAATCGCGCGTCGGGCCTGCTTTAAATAAGCGCTAAATGTGTTTCTTTTAAGATGTGGGGGTTTTAATGATTTATTAACTGCTATAATTTAATATCGGAGCGAGGGGGGTGCTTTTGAATTACGTACTTGGAGTGGAAACTTTTTGCTTTTCGATACATTATCGACCTCTTTTTATGAACTCGAAAATGTTATTTTTTTAATGAGGTCTTTGGTACCGAAAATACAGTGTCTAAAACCTGTGAGAATGAATGTTCAGGATCCATGATATACCTGGAAAATAGTAAAAGATACCGCGTGAGATTGTTACAACTTGGAAATTTTTTGTGATTTTTGACTGAGAAGACATTTTTTTCCTATTTCCGGATTGGTTGGTGGTTCCCTGATGATTTTGAGTTTTACTATTGTAGAATGAAGATGAAACTGTGTATTGAGATATTGCGGATACTTTTTGACCAGATCAGAAAAACTAGAGTATATGAGAAAGTTTCAGAATCTTCTCCCAGTTCTGAGTATAAATGACATAGTTACAGTCACCGGACCTTAATGATTAAAGTTAATAAATTCGATAATCTAAATTGAATCTTTGGCTCTGACTGTACTTAATTTTTGAATCTTAATTCTATCTAAATGTAGATGCGTATTTTTAACATTTTATTCAATTACTGTTGGTACTGTACCCACAAGCATTCAAATTTTCAACCTTTTTATCCCACCTTTTCAGAATAAAGTTTTTCTAGAAAAAGAACAAAATTCAACATTCTTAGGGCACTATCAGGCCCATGTTGACCTATGCTACACCAGAGTACAAACCCAAAAAATCTAACTGAGCCAATCATCCTCTCTAATAATAATCGCTGCACCTCTCTGAGATTTCTCTCAGCAGGGACGGTATACAGCAGGGCTGGCCGGTTGTAAGAAAAAGAAGCAACAGAAGCAGGAGGCTCGGGGCGAGTCTCATAATCGTCCGGGACTTTTCGGCAGGCTATAATCAATTCTGATTGCGCGGGCGATACACGCATGGTAGCCGGCTGGGAAGTGTAATACGAGGACTGGAGAAGAGGAAGTAGGAGTGGGAGTCAGGGAGGGTCCAGACGAGTTTTTGATTCAACCTGGGTCCGACGGGATCGAGCATGATTTTAATACCAGGGAGGGAGGGATGATGCGGTTACGCTGGACTCATTTGCGGCCGCCTGGGAGGAGATCGAACCGGGAGGGTAATTATCATCTCCTCCTCCTCTTACCTGGCTGGTGCGCTATTGCGATCATCTCGTCTAGCGGAGATTATTGTTTTTTATTACGGCCCTTTGGAGAAATTGCGAGAGGCGTTGATGATCGGGTGGTCGGGGTTGAAATTTGAAAATTATCGCCGAGTTTGAGAGCACATGTAGCGTTGAAATTACGTTAAAATTCAAAAATTGGTTTAGTTTTTGTCTTATTTTATTATAATTATTCTTTATTAGTTATTAAATAGTTACATTCATGGTTGATACTTCATGGTTCATACTAAAATGATGAGACCTGTTCTCAAAGACTAAAAACTCAATTTTCTTTTCCAGGTCAGTCGAAAGTACAAAGTACATAAATGGCTCCTGCTTCAAAGCTGTAAATTTCGCTTGCAGAAATAAAAAAAAACTTTAAAATTTCAAGCTGATTTTTTTTTTCGAACGTGACTATTATTTCAAAGTCGAATCAAATTTTTCTGCCGACTAGTTCAGTTTATCCAAAAATTTCAATAGTAATTTCAGACACCTTACAATATTTCCAAAACGTGATCGCTTAAAAAACCATTTTAGCACGTAATTCCAATCCCCACAATTATTTAAAAAAAAAATTCACGAATTAATCTTGCTTTTATGATCGAAAATCTCAATATCTTCCAGCGATTGCAGCATCATTGATACATCGGAGGGCCAAAAATTCAAGAAGAGAAGATGAAGCGAAAGGAAGAAATTGCATGGGGGGGGGGGGGGGCCTTGGCGGGGTTTTTTGAGCCTGCGATCCCTTCGCGATGCACGGCAGGTTCCGTCGCATCGCACGCCGCAGATATTCGTCTCCGGTCGTCGGTCCCCCCCATTAGCAGTCGGATAGGCCATCATTCAATAAACTCACATTCTGCAACTCTCGTTGTGCAAATGTATTTTTGTATCTTAGCGTTTTAATGCACGAGTAAATAAATAATGCTATCTTTAGTACATTATAAGTAAAATAATTACGTTATTATAATTAAATTTTATATGAAATGAGTATTTTATATTTTAAGCATGGTCGAACTTGAAAATTCTAAAATTAAAATTCTTAGCTATTTTGAATCCATTAGTAGATCGGTATTAAATTATAATAAACCAAGTTATCAAAAATCAATAATTCAAGAAGCAGTGTTTACCCGATAAACTCGAGCCCGCCCAGCCGAACTAATACATGTGATTCGGTATGCAAAGTTTACATTGTCGCGATCGCGTGCTGTCTTCATTTAGAGGCAACAGCGGCACCGGGAGCCGTGGCCCGCGGCCATCGGCCTGCCTACTCTACGCGCGGGACGACGGCGCGAAGAAGATATATAATACACAATGTGTCGATTATGCAATGAGCCTCCTCACGCTTTCGCTTCCAATTTTTTTTTTTCTCTTTTTTTTTTTTTGCGAGGTAGCTGAGGAATTTTCAGTAGCGTTAACTACTGTTTTTATTAGGAGTTTATTTTATGTTTTTTTTAATGGAATAAAAGATATGATTGTTTAAGTTTTTTTGTTTGGGCACTTTGTTGCTGATTTTGGATTTGAAATTGTTTTATATTCGATATATTATTTTCAGTAAAAAGTTAAAGGGCCCAGCAATAAGTGCAAATTATTTTTTAGTATAAAATAATGTTATGTAGATAATAAATTGAATATTAAAAATTATACTTAAAATTACATGAGATTTGACGATACTTTGGCGTATAAAAACCTAGACTGTCGTGCAAAGATATTCAATTGAGATATTTATCCGATTTAAAGTAATGATTTCGTGGTTTGACTTAATTTTTGCTGTTTACTGAAATAAATATTCATCTACAATACATAAAGCAGCTTTGGTTGAAAATACTTTCTTATTATCATGACAGTAAAGGTATATGTTTTTGTAGTCGTTCATTAAACTACTTATGTAAAATTTGATAATCCGTAATTGTTGAAAATTAATCTAAAAATATTTACACAATATTCAATGAAGATTTTAAAAAACTTTTCGAAAAATTTCAAAACACGATTAAAACCAGAGTTTGAGTTAAGCATATAATTTAAAAAAAAATTAGATGCTGTTTGAAGCAGTTAATGAATGAAAATAAAATCAATTTAAAATAATCGCGGCGTCGATAATGAATCGATAAATCAATACACGGGAAACAGTGTGTTTCAAATTATCACTAAACTGTATTATCCGCAATATTTCACTCCGACATCGGTAGTTTGAAATATTTATAAGTACACACACGGACGTTACACTGTTGCAGCGCGCGTCGCTGTTTCCTCGTACGACGCTAATTGGTACCGACAATATGTATAATTTACTTTGACATTAATCATCCGCGGCTTTCTTTTTTCTCTTTCTCTATCTTCTCCCCCCTCGTTTCATCGTGTGTCGGTATCACTTAAACAAAAAACTTTTTTTTTGTTTATTTAACCAACACCTTGTATTATTTCACAAAGAAAATAGGTTAGGGAAAAAATTTTCCTAAAGGATCTTTAGCAACTCTTATTTAAAGGTACTAAAGTAAGCAAATCCTTCGATTTTTTCAAAATTTTTGTAATTTTTTTGAAAACTTAAAATCATGAGTAAATTCATTCAATTTTGGTTGCTTACATTTTTGAGTCATTAAAAATAAAAAAATTTAATGGAAATTTTGGACATTTTCATTTAAAAAAGGGTTGAAAGAAGTTCCTTATATAGCGATTTTTTCGAATAAAAAATAGTATAGTCTACCCACTATAAGAATAAGTTCCATCATCGTACTTAATTCTCAAGAAACATAATCAAAATTTTACAAAGGTCGATGGACGCGTACTTTGAGTACGTACTTACGAGAATTTTCAAAAAGTCCTCCAAAAAAAAAGAACTCGCATCTAATCAGTACGAACACCCAATAGGTGTAAAAATATGAATTTGTCCGCAGCTTCAAAATTAGCGCGATCCGACGGTCGCGGGAGCCGCAGCATCACATGTGCCGGGAGATCGGAGATAGAGAGAAGAATCGCCAGCAGGCGGCGGAAGAAATAAATGTCTGCGGGCATAATTGATACCCGAATGCTAATAATCCCCGTGGACGAGCTAGGAATAAATAAGTTTTTTCGTATAGGTATAAGCCAGGGTGCTCCTCGGATCAGCTGATCATTGTTATCTTGCGCGCGTTTCGAGCATGTGTTTCGGACGCGATCGATTGAGATGTTAGCTCGGGGATCGCTTGAGTTTATTATTTACAGGCTCGGCTTTTGAGGATCTTGTATTGGAAATTTAGACAGCTATTGATTTAAAGTGTAAAACGAAAGAAAAATTATGAGAATGTTTATGTTGTACGTAAAGCTTTTTATCATACTAGCTCTTCTGAGCGCGCTTCAAGCGCGCATAGGAAAAAACAATAAGAGTAACCTCAAAATGTACTTTTCGAATATTTTAAAAACTTGTTCACCAATCAGCTCACGAATAAAAATCTTACGCAAGATGGCGATAGCTCTCTTTTATAAAGGGACTACACAATTTATTACTAAAATTGAGTGCCCAATAGTTTCTCTTTCATGTTTAACTAAGTAACTGCAAGTATTAAAGAATAAATTTTATTAGAAAATCGTTTGTTTTACATTTTTGAGGTATGTGCAAATACCAACCAAAATTTATTATCGAAATCTAAACTCAGAGTCGTACTGATTCATGAACTTTGAGGATTATTTGTTGATTTGAATGGCTCCAATCTTATTTTCAAACAGTAAATTTGATATATAGACCTGGTAGAATAGTCTGAAACTTAATTTTGTTAAAATAAAAAGTATTAAATAATTTAAAAAATTTAAATTTAAGTCTCAAGGAAGTGAATACATCGAAAAATCTTAATAACTTGGAAGTCTGAGAAAAAGACACATCTTCGACATCCAACTTCAGGGTCGTAGTCGAAATTATGCACTTTAACAGATAAGAGCGAGCTATGAAATAATAAAAGCAAACTCGGCGCGGAGAGAAAGAAAGAGAATGATATAAGCTCGAGGCTCGAGGAGAGATAATCGGCAAACAACCGGACGGGACAAAGGAGATGCGTTGCGTATATACATATACGCACTAAAAATAGAGCAATAACAGAAGTAGGTAAGTACTTAGATTTGCTCAACGAGGGATGCGCGCGCGCACGGATGTTTTGAATATTCTTCTTCCACCCGCACGAATTATTGCCAATGTTGGCCTGATTGAATTGTTTCCTCCGTCCGCGCGCGCATTGAAACTTGATTTCCTGGTTACTATACAGTGTATCCGATTTTATCTCTGCTCGTTGCTGACTGTATCAATCGGAGAAAAATTTCATCGGTGGAAACAATAAATACACTGCGGGGCTTTTAAACGTACATGCAAAGATGATATAATACCGGTCATCAAAGTGTTAAGTAATTGATAGTTTTTTTATTGGACGTGATTGAACTCAACAACTGTCTATCAAAGAAATGCATAGAATTAAATAAGCGACCCTTAAGCAGGGAATTTAAAAATTTAATACGGTTATACCAATTTGACTATTTTTTTTTCGAATTGTTTGTTTATTGCTGGGTTTAGAGAAAGATTTTGTTGGGTTGAAAATTTCTTTTTTTAACGGTACGAATTTTTTTGAGAATTGAAACAATTAAGTAGGTTAATGTGAAATTAGATTCGAGATGACGAGACGGTAATTAAGCGGCTCGTAGACTTAAGTGTATGATTTTGGTCACTTTAACCCATTATCTTCCAAATTGTTAAAATTTTTACTTAAACTTTTGACCTTAGGAATTTAGAGAAACAATTGTTGTTACTATTACCATCATTTAAAAAAAAATTGATTTTATTAAAACAAAAAAATAATCTAACATTGATTAAATTCATTTGAGAAAATTTTGTCTGCAGTGAACTAAAAAATATGTTTCTGTCGACAGTAAATTTTTAAAATTCGGAAATCGTTTATTGTCCGTGTCTGCCCCTATGAAACTACTCAATTTCACACTTTTAAGAGCTTATCTAAAATTTAAGATTCAGGAAACGGTTTAAGATTGAATTGATTATAATGAAATCATCGTAAATGAATGATTAAAAAATTTCAAAGTAACTGAAACTACGTTTGTGTTTAATAGCTACAGGTATTAAAAAATCAGCGAGCTTTATTAGTGTTTTGGATTCAGCAAATTAAAGAACCTTAAAAACTAAATTTTACAACCCTTTCATAATAGCATCTCGGACAGTTAACAATATACATTGCAAAATTTCTATCAATTTTGGGAATACCGGCTCACGAAAAGAACCCCGCGAAATTGAAAAAACGAAAACAGGGGTGGTTTGTAATCCTACCTGTAGTAGGGGAAGGCCTGTGACACGTGAAGGTCCATGGGCATGGTACCGGCCGCATGGTGGGCGGCTGGTGGCGCCGGCGCGTAGTCGGCCGCACCGGGTCCCCCGAGTGCCGACGGCTGCATCATGCCCGCGGCCGCGGCTGCGTGGTGTCCGGCCAGGACGGCGCCCCAGTGGAAGGCCGGCCCTGGCGGGCCCGTCATTGCCGCCGCCGTCGTGGGGCCCTGGTGGTGGTGACCGTGGTGATGGTGGTGGTGGTGGTGGTGGTCGAACCCGCCCGAGGACGACGATCCGGAGGAAGTGCCGGCGACCGCGCCGGCGGCGCCTCGGTGCATCAGCCAGCCCTCCACCACGGATCTAATTACTCGCGCACTGTCACTTTGATCACACTAGCACTGTTTGAATCTCGCGGGGGTGGAATGTCGTAAACACTCAGCACTGAATCCACTAGAACTTTAATTTGAATTAAAAGCGCGGGGATTTGAAGTTAAGTTAACCGCGGAGCCGAGGATCGACGACGCGCGCGCACGCGACACCGCGAAGTGCCTGGTGCACCGCGGCCGAGGCTGCAGCAGCATCGAGGAGAGAGGAGAAGAGAAGAAGAAGAAGGAGATCAGCCTTTGGCTCGGCCATGAATGAGACGCTGGCCCGGCTGGTACCCGCGCACTCGAGGCTCGCCGGCCGCGGTGGTGGAGGAGAGACTCGCGGGGGCGGGGCTTAACACTCGTGGGGTGGACGCAACACGTGACTACTCGGCGACGCTCACCCACCCACCTGACGCGTGCGCGCCGCTGCGAGGTGTCGCCTGCTGAAGGACGCGCGGGTCCTGCGAATATTTGCTAATTTATGTTTTTTTTTTTGGACAATTTTTTTTTTTTTTTAATTTCAAGCTATTGAAAATATTCTTTATTTAACAGTCGACTGTTTATTAACGTCGTAATTTTTAGGGACAGATTAGACAGAGCACAGGTGATTATAGCTTTAAAGCTTGGTAGGTTCAAAAGTCGAAACTTATACGCTTTGTATTAACAACTAATTCAGAAAACGGGTATAAAAGATGCGCACGCACCCCACTCAATCCAGCTGATTTTTTATTATCATACCTAAATCAAATTCGTGAAGTAATCGATGTTTGCAATGATCTTCAAACGTTTCTAGCTTATTAATTTTAAAAACTCGTTTAATTGATAAATTTTTTATTGCCAATTGTTCGTTAGTACAAATTTTTCGAAAAATTTCTTAAATAATTTTGGCGGGAGTTGCCCGCTGAGTACTCTAGTAATACTACAAAAGTAAACCTCGAGATTAGTTTTGTTCGAGCTGTCGTGAAGGATCGACGTTAGTCTTCGTCTTTACAAAACCATTTTCACTGTTTTGGTTTTGGTTTTCATCTGCAAAAATGGATGAAACAGTTGTCAAGAGGTCAAGAGTAAAAAAAGTGTCTACAGTAGCTTCGGAAAAATCACCTTCCGAAGTGAATCTTTTGAAGAAGTTAATAAAACCTACTCCAAATTCAAACGATCTTTTGATTAACAAGAAGTCTCCTCTGAAAAAAGCAGTCGTCTTACCGCTTAAACAAGGGCAAGAAATTGAAATGACTTCCCGCATAATTCATCCTGAAGTTAAGAAGTTCAAGAAAACAGTTAGCGTTAATGAAGGTAAGACATTTTGAATTGTTTTGAAAATTATGTGTATTATGGATTAATGTGTGTTGACATTTGGGCGGTAGAATAATTTTGTCGCTTCACCAACACTTGAATACGAAGTCTCTTACAAGCTTTTATCGTATTATTAGAATAGAATTTTGTTGATGTTTTAAAAGCAACTATATTCTTCTCACGCTTTATTTGAACAAAAAAATTCAATTATTCAATAAACTAGCATTTACCATTGATTATGTAAAAAAGAGCACAAAAAAATTATTTAATCTAAGAAAAAAAATTACTGAAATTAAGACTCCAATATAAAATAATAATAAATTTTACAGCTAAGACTATAAAACCAGGTCCTTCAAGATCATTACAATCTCATAAAATACCGAAACAGGTGAAAGTTGAAACAAAGTACGAACAGGGGAAAGAAAATAAACCCAAGGTACGATTAAAAAATAATAAATTACACGATTTTATTAAATAAAGCTAGACAAATAATCCATTGTCCATTAATAATTCAATAATTTGTTTTGTTAATTTTTCAGAAAAATGAAGTTAAAATGTTTGAAAAGAAAAAAGTAAAGAAAGTTACTTTCGATGAAGCTTCTATTTCTGTAAGAACCGAATTTTTTATACTTACAATTTTTTTATTTATTTTTATTTTATCATTATAATAAACAATAATTTTATTTTTCCAGAGTTCCAAGGTCCTGAGAGTGCAACAATCAGAGGTTGCTGAAAAACCGGAGGAGAAAAAATTGAAAACAGAGGTTATTATAAAACTAATAATTTATTAACTTTTTTTTCCAATGTTTATTAGTTCTAATCAGAAAACCAATATTAATTGTATGAATTGTTTTTTTAATGTGTTTATGAATTTTTTTTACAGAGTGCTACGGAAACTCGAGAGAAAAAAGCAGTCAGCAACGTAAAATCAGGTGATATTTCTTAAATAAATTTTTAAATGTTCAAATGTTACTTTAGATTTAATTTTTATTTCTAACGTTTTATTTTTATTTTTGTTGGTTTAGAAGCGGTCCTGAGTTTCAGAACTCTTACACCTAGAAAAATTAAAAATCAAGCTGAAGAAAAGAAATTTGTGAAAGAAATCCGATTTAAAAAATGAATGGTCAATTTCAATAAATTATCAATCTATACATTCAAATTATAATCACTACTCTAGGAAACATTTTTAGTTTCCAAGATAGTTCAGTTTAGATTGAGGATACGCTACAGAAAAAAAAGTCGAGTGCAAGCTCTAAACTAGGCGATTAATTTTCAATATTATTTTATCTTCTTTTTCACACTGCACGTTGATTTTAAAATTTGACTTGTATAGCTTTAATTCGTGTTAAAATGATGATTTTTTTTTATTAAATGTAGAAATTTAACGATTCTTGAAAAATTTTAATTTGTTTATAGTAATTGAAAAGTAATGTTATAGCGTAGTTAATTAAAAACTTTTGTGCTTACAATACTGTTACTCATAACTTTGTTAACTCCTGTTTAATTGTTTTTACATATTCTAATAAATATTGTTTAGTAATAAAGAATAAAATTTTAATTGGGTTTGTTTTAATGTGATACTGTAAGTAACTCATAACTTGTGTCGTATCTTGCCTGATACTGTTCATAGAAGAAATTTTTGTTATTAATCTGCTTATTGATGAAAAATGATAGGAAGAAAAAGTTACAAAATTGCTTTTTAAAAAAAAAATAATAATAAATTACTTTCTGATTTCCTGAATTTTACTTGAATCTGCTCCAAACAATAATATAACATGTTATTACAAAGTAACAGCTGCCTGTATATTTGATTGTTCTTCGTAAATATATCACCGCGAATGATCGATAGTAATTATTCTAAAAAGCTGAATTTATTTTTGAAAAATAAATTGCATAAAAAAAACCAGTAAACCAGATTATTCAACCCAAAAAGTTGTATTTTTTCTATCAAACGAGTGTTACAGAGCGCTTCGAGCCGGCTCATTAAATCACCCGAGAGACTTACTCTCTCTCTTTTTTTTCCAGCTCTCGGGGGTGGTGCACAATAAAAAATTTAATCAAAATGCCCTCTTGGTAATTTACAGCGTCTCAACCCTTCCCCCGAGAGCAAAGTCTCGTATATATAATCGCGCAAGCTCTTTCTCTCGCTCCTTCCATTTTTTCTTCTACTTCTTCTTCGCGCTCGTAACGCTAACTTACCCTGAAAAAGTCGCGAAAATTTGTACAGCGATCGAGAGATTTTTCTTGCCGCTGATGCATCACCACTTGTGTTTTAATAATTGCTCTTGATTTAATTTAAATAAGGTTATAAATTGGTACTTTTTTTTTATAGTTAGCATTGAAATATTTAAGAATATTTTTGCATTATACATTTATACAATGAACTCAATTGCTATCAAAGTGGAAATAAAACTCAGTCTGGATTTTCACTTTTAACTAACAAGAATATTGAATTATTGAATTTAACTTATTTAAGTAAATCATAAAAATTTTTAATCATTTCATAGATAGTTTTACGGTTGAAAATTTATTCATTAGAAACTTAATCTTACTAAAATTATGTTTAAATAAAATATGCAAATAAAAGCTATTTAACGGTATCTACATGATTTTTAAAAGTACCTGTGAAAATTTTTTGTTAAATAAAAAATGTTGAAAAAGATTGTGCACGTAACGTATCAAAATAAGAAGTCAGAAATCCTCGCAGGAGTCGAGGTTGGGTAAAAGACTCGGGTCGCACGCCCCATTAACGCTAAAACTCCGTCACCCATAAAAATAATACCTCTTGTCTTCACTCATTTGCCGCGGTGTTAAGACTTTTCTTCCTCCCCTCTTATTTTTTTTTTTTTTTTCCTCTCTTCTTGTGACCCCCTCGTAAATTGCGAATTAGAGCGAACTTTGCCCATTACGTGAGGATATCTTCCTTGTCGGTTCTCGCGCCCCAAGAACTGACGCAGGAGTCGCTGTATCTAAACACTAATTCTCTCTCTTTTTCTCGTTTAATCGAATACCGACTTCTCTCTGTTTGACTTTGGCTCTATTATTTTTTAACCTTTTACCTTTTATTCTCTAACTTATAAGATGTTATTAGTTTTCTGAAGCACTGAAATTAAAAAAATTATTGCAGGCAAAGAATTATTTTGTTTATTTTGTTCATAGCGGTTAAATAATTATTGGATTGCATTTAATAATTGAAATCATCAATTTATAACAGAGTTTTTGAAGCTCTCTGCCGAAGACCGTAGAACAGAAATGTGAAATTTCTGCCTTCAAATCGTCTGTAGATCATGTAAAACGGATAAACAATAAAATCTTAGAATATAATTTTTGTTCGAATGATAAAACTGCTATAAGTTAAAATAAATTTTATATATACACAATGAAATCAATCATTTTCAACTATATAACAAAAATAACACTTGAATTAAGTTGGAAATTTTATTAGATTTAGTATAACATAAATTCAGAGTTAGTTCCAAACAATAATAGACTTAGCTCTTAGCTTTGTAATCATTACAGTGCAATTATACTATAATGAGTAATTACGATTCTTCATGTCCAATTTAGACTGTGTAATAAATTATTTACTACAGCTTTCATGTCTTACTCAAGATAAATATTAATGTACTTGAATTTACAGTTCTTATTGAAATAATATCAATTTGTTAATATTCTAAATTTTTAGAAATAAAAAAAAATTATTTATTTTACAGTTTCATTGATAAAATTAACAAAAGCAATAGATTGAATTTGATTATTCAGCTGCAATAAATTATGAACTTCACAATTTCGAGATAAGTATCAGAATATGTTGGGTGAAAGCTCCATGTGACAATGATGATCGTCGCTTTTGAGTTCTTCGAACATTCTTCATTCAAATCTTATGGTAATTCGAGTATAAAATGGATAAACACCAATACGTTCGTTCGTAAACGGACGCAGAGGAATGAGACGAGTCTGAAAAGAAGACTTTGACCGCAAGTCATTTAACTTTTCGCGATTACCCCCTTCTCGGTCTTGATAGTCACCGACAAACGTATTCCCCGTAAAATCGAATAAACAAAAGTAATATAATTCGCGAATACCAAACCGAATGAGTGGCGCGGCTCGTTCAAAGGGAAAGCCTTCAAACGAATCAAATCTCTCTCTCTCTCTGGCCGCATCGATCGATCCCCAATTACCGGCAAATCGTAGGGAATCTTATTGATTCTCGCATTATTGTATTTAATAATGCAAAAAGGACCGGCTCACGTATCGTCGTTATTTTCCCGGACATCGAAGGAGCTGCAGGAAACTCGCCGTCCGGCAATTTCGCGGGCACGCGCAGGTGTCGAGAGTAATAACACACGACGCGGGCCGCGCTGCTCTCTGACCCCGCTTCGTTTTCATCTCGGCCGACCACACGTGCCTCGTCGAACGAAGAGAAAATTAGAGAAAATCGATTGAGATAAATAAGAGTGAGACCGTAAGGGTATTTATTGTCCAATGGGGGGGGGGGGGGATGTCATTACGCGAAACAATTTTTCAGGGAAAACTGACTTTACGATATTCCCATTGTCTATCGATCCCAACTGCTATAGAATTTTTTTATTTTTTTTTATTTTATTAAACTTGAAGTTTTAGTTGACCGTATTGGGTTGAATTTATATTATCTGAGAAGTGGATTAATTGAAGAAATTGAAAATATTTTAGTATCGTCGCGTTTTTTTATGATTCAAAATTCTCTCGGCAAAAAATCTGCACTTAAATTTTTACGGGATAACTAAAATGATTAAAATATTAATTCCAATATTAATCAAAATATTTTTTTAGAATGAAACAAAAATAATAATTTAATTATGTATTGATATCGAAAAAAAAAAGTTTAATAATAATAATAAACTATTTGGAGATGATTGCCGTATTTACAACAATAATAATTAAAATTCATTTGTCATTCAAAAAATTAAATATTTATTAATCTCGCTGTTACAAAGTTACCAAGAGACATGGTTAAGCAAAAATTATTTTGTTAGATTACGAAAAGTATTTTATACAGTTTTTACACACTTTATCATTTCTTCGCTTTCTACAATACCATAATATTTCCAATAATATCTACTCAAGTGTTTTTTGAAAGGCAATGAGTCGGTTGTTGCCTCGTAATCGCTACGTTTTTCGTGAATTAATTCAATTATGTTTATCGTTTGAAAAAAAGTTTTAAAACTGTAATCCCACGTTCTGGGATCTGTTAACAAAATTGATCTTGTGCTATTTTTTTTACAATATTCTTTATTTTTTTTAATAATTTCAAGCATTGTTTGATCCATATCCTAGAATAAAAAAACAAGTAATTTACATTATAGCTAGTACCACAATCCAAATTTTACACTAAAAAGTACTAAAATTTTATTAGTTTAAACACGTTATTAAGTTTTAAATAATGAATAAATAACGACTGTAAAAATTTGCATCAATTTTAGTCGGTACAGTAATTGAAATATTTTAATCTTTATTGAAAATTTAAAATCTTCATCTTCATTTATTAAAATTTTGTAAAAATATTAATTTGACTAAAAAATTTTTTTTGACAATACCAACCAGTACTGCTAAAGGCTCTTTGTTAAATTATATTTTTAAAAAATAAAAAAATTTCAAAAAACAAGCAGTGTTTTTTTTTTAACATGACATTTTAAGGATTGATTACATAATTTAAATTTTCCATTTAAAGGCATTTTATTTGATTTTTCATTTTTTGTCTGGATAACAACCTTATTTTACCGTTTTCAGAGTTTCAAAAAAGTTAAAACTTAGACTGCTTTTTAGCTTCAATCTTTGCATTTTAGTTTTCGGGTGCACCTTTTAGTGTAGTGAAATAATCAGTTAAAATTTAAATAAAAACATCTTTACCTTACACGTATCAGTTAATGGAATATACCAATCTTCAGAGCAAGCAAGGCAGGCACATAAAAAATTGTATTTATTTCTAAGAAAAGATTGTCTCTCAGTTTTTGGCTGACACATTAAATCCATGTGATAGTTTATAAACAGCTGTAAAAATTTTTTTTTAGATTGAACAGCATGATAAATAAAATTTTTATACACTTAAAAACTTTTGGTTTTATTTGTTCTAAAATAAAATACTTTTCAGATAAAATAAAAATATTGACTTCGTATTATCAATAAGTGTTAAAAAAAATTAATTGTTTTGATTGATAAAATGGAAAAAATTCCGTAACCAAGTTGCATTAAATTATAAAATTTTATTCAACCAAAGAATGTATCAGATGAATACTATATTTAAGCAAAGTTTACCTGTTCACCCTTGCGTATATATCTGTTAGAATAAATAAACATTGTTTTTTTTTCAGCACCAACAAGTTCCAAGTTTGGAACACAACTGTGATTAAACAAACTGGAGCAAGGAACAAAAATCGTCCCTCTTTTGAATTTATTAATTGGTTGATCAATGCATTCAAAATTTGGACTTTCAAAATCAGGCCTACCAGTAAACTAAAAAAAAAAAAAAAAAAAAAAAACGAAAATTACAGAAAGTTATTATGGAATGAAAATAGTCGATAATTAATGAAAATTATAATTTTATTAAAAAAATAACTTACCGTAAATGTGTTTATATTAGAAATGGATATAAATTTAGTGAGCATCTCCTCACTAAATGTAAGCATTTCATCTTTAGATTCAAAAAAAGATTTGAATTCATCTGTAAATATTCTTTGAGAATCATATAATGCATTAATGATCTTGGAAACTGCATTATGAGATATCAATACTGTTGTAAAACTACTCATTGCCAGATGGTAGCAAGAGTTGAAATGACTGCAGGAAAATTTTCCATCGACCATTTTGGGATCTGAAAAATTAATAGTAAAGAAAATATTTAATAATCCTTTTTTTCTTACAATTAGAATTGTTAATAAAGTGAGTGCTTTAAAGTAATTTAAATGTATACCTGAATTTATCATTTCATGAATTATTTTCTCTATTCCATGACTTTTTATAACTTTTATAAACAATCTTGCACCTAACTTATAATGAGATTCTGAAAATGATAAGCCTGATTTAAGATACAGATTCATTGAAATTATAGAGCATTCAGCATCATGATATTCCAGCCAAGCTTGATTTTTGCAGTTATCCGAGCAATAAACAGCTTTTGTACAAAAATTACATGGCACACCATTCCAAGTTCGATTTAAACAATGAGAACAAACAAGATACAGTTTACTCTTTGAAGGTAAAGTAATGTAAGCTTCTTCCACAGCAATAATTTCTCCTGTCTTAATATCTCTATTTGCTACCATGTGCTTGCCAAATTTTTCATTATATTTTAAGGATACGCTTTCCGCTACACAAGGAACTTTTTTTGATGGTGTCATTTTTGGACTTAATTTTATGGAGCCTTTTACTTTAGTTTGTTTCAAATTAGTTCTTGTTTTGTCAAAAAATTCCAAACACTTGATCTTACGAGACGAAAGTTTGGCTTTCAAATTATCTGATTTAGTTATTGATAAAGCTCTATCAATGTCGATTATACATTCTTCATATTTCTGAATATCAAACAGTAAAGCAGATCTATTTCCTAGTCCTAAAGCTAATTCTTCTGAATTTTCTGCAGCAAAAGCAATACTTTTGGTATATAGAGATAAGATATTCATGTGGTCATCATAATTATGTATGTTTCTTTTAAAAATAATATTTCCTTCTTCACGAAACTTTTTTGACAAACTTGCAGATTTTTCATGTTTACTATTGCTTGCTTGATTAAAGTAATTACTACCCATTTTAATTTTCTGTTGAAAGCACAAGTCATTAATTTTACTGTAATCTTTAAAAAAAATTAATATCTTATTGATAGTTTAAACTTGAAATTTCTTTTTTTAAACTTCACAAAATGAAGAGTAAAATAATCAAGATTTTCCTACAAAAAGTAACGTCGCTACTTACTTTGTTTTCAAGATTTCCTTTGTCCAAGAGACTCCTAGTAATATCGAGATCCACAAGCGCTTAAACTATTAAAAAATCGTAGATATTTTAGTTAGTAGATAGTTGTAGAGAAAAAATTAATACTTTCAAGATGATTTTAATAAAAACATCGATAACTCTATGTACAATGGAGGTAACTGTAACGAAATGCTACTATGCATGCAAGTGATTGTTCGAATACTCTGCTTCAGCCTCTCCGGGTATTCACATACTGTAGCAGGGGAAGTACACACTGTACACTCATTCTACAGTAAATGAGATATGCGATAAGGGTGCAGCTACACTAGACGCGTATGATGCGTGCATATAACGCGTGCGTATGATGCGTATGGCTCGAATCCATCGGAATCCTCCAATCGCGTGTTTGTAGAGATTCTCTTTGGATTATTCTGTTGGATTCGAGCCATACGCATCATACGCACGCATCATACGCGTCTAGTGTAGCTGCACCCTAAAGCGCTATATTTTTATATACGCCACAGTATATATGCACAGTGATTTTTGTACTCGTGATACTCACTGTGATATAATTAAAAAAAAAAAAAAAAAAAAATTGATTAAAAATTGTGGTCGCGTTTTATTATAAACGAACCGTTCGGTTCGGTTCGGTTCGGTTCGGTTTTTCCGGCGTTTCGTAAATCCAAGCATTCTCGAAAAACTAAAGCACAGGAACATCTTTAATGTCGGCAACTCATGGTCAAGTTTGTAAACACAATTTAAATTCAAAGTTTCTAATTTGATATTTTAAATTTATTTATGAATTATTTATTCCCTGGGCGTCCGAGTTTAATTTTTAAATAAATAAATAATCCCCCAAGCTTTAAGTCCTAGATGCCCTGGGCGTCCGAGTTTAATTTTTAAATAAATAAATAAAAAACTGTACCCTGTCTCACGGGGTTTTGTAAATTTTTGCAAAAACTAAATTTGATTATTTATTTAATAAAAAATTAAATTCGGACTCCCAGGGCATCTAGGGTTCAAAGCTTGGGGGATTATTTATTTATTTAAAAATTAAACTAGGATTCCCAGGGCATCTAGGACTTAAAGCTTGGAGGATTATTTATTTATTTAAATTATTCAAAAATTAAATTCGGACCTGGGCATCGTGGGTTTAGGGCTCGGGGGGTTATTTATTTATTTAAAAATTAAACTCGGACCTCCAGGTCATCTAGGGTTTGATGCTTGGGGGATTAATTATTCATTTAAAAATTAAACTCGGAGGCCCAGGGCATCTAGGACTTAAAGCTTGGGGGATTATTTATTTATTTAAAAATTAAACTAGGACGCCCAGGGCATCTAGGACTTAAAGCTTGGAGGATTATTTATTTATTTAAATTATTCAAAAATTAAATTCGGACCTGGGCATCGTGGGTTTAGGGCTCGTGGGGTTATTTATTTATTTAAAAATTAAACTCGGACCTCCAGGGCATCTATAGGGTTTGATGCTTGGGGGATTAATTATTCATTTAAAAATTAAACTCGGAGGCCCAGGGCATCTAGGACTTAAAGCTTGGGGGATTATTTATTTATTTAAAAATTAAACTCGGACACCCAGGGCATCTAGGGCTTTAAGCTTGGGGGATTATTTATTTATTTAAAAATTAAACTTGGACGCCCAGGGCATCGTGGGTTTAGGGCTCGGGGGATTATTTCTTTATTTAAAAATTAAACTTGGTTGCCCAGAGCATCTAGGGTTCAAAGCTTGGGGGATTATTTATTTATTTAAAAATTAAACTCGGGTGCCCAGAGCATCTAGGGTTCAAAGCTCGGGGGATTATTTATTTATTTAAAAATTAAACTCGGATGCCCAGGGCATCTTGGGTTCAAAGCTTGGGGGATTATTTATTTATTTAAAAATTAAACTCGGACGCCCAGGGCATCTAGGACTTAAAGCTTAGGGGATTATTTATTTATTTAAAAATTAAACCAGGACGCCCAGGGCATCTAGGACTCAAAGCTTGGGGTATTATTTATTTATTTAAAAATTAAACTCGGACGCCCAGGGCATCTAGGGCTTAAAGCTTGGGGGATTATTTATTTATTTAAAAATTAAACTCGGACGCCCAGGGCATCTAGGGTTCAAAGCTTGGGGGATTATTTATTTATTTAACAATTAAACTCGGACCCCCAGGGCATGTAGAACTTAAAGCTTGAGGGATTATTTATTTATTTAAAAATTAAACTTGGATGCCCAGGGCATCTAGGACTTAAAGCTTGGGGGATTATTTATTTATTTAAAAATTAAACTCGGACGCCCAGCGCATCGTGGGTTTAAAGCTTGGGGGGTTATTTATTTATTTAAAAATTAAACTCGGACGCCCAGGGCATCTAGATTCTAGGGTTTAAAGCTTGGGGGATTATTTGTTTATTTATATATATATTTTTTTCATTAGGTTAACTCGGACGCCCAGGGTTTTGTGGGCTTAGAGCTTGGGGGATAATTTTTTATTCATTCCAAAAGGCTGTTTTGGCACTCCCCGCGCAATATGCATACTGCATAGGCATAGGCCTGAAAATTCTAAGATGGCGAACTGAACGTGTTAATTTCCACTCGAATTATGAATGAGCGGAACGATGCCGAAACCGAACCGAACCGAACCGAACCGAACGGTTCGCTGTATAATAAAACGCGACCTGTTAACAGTAATTACTATGAAATAAAAATTAGAAAGATATTACTTTAGAAGTTCCTTGCTAGTGAGTTAAAAAAATATTTACTGACTTTTTTGAAATAATTATAACAAAATTAGCCTATTTCTGAGCTATTAAAATTAATATAAAATTTTGATATTAAGGATTCTTTTTAAATTTCTAGATGAGGAAGTACTTAATTAAAAGGATACAAACGTTTTTATTACAAGTATAAATCAGCTATACTTATGTTAGCAAAGTAAAATTCTAATTCAGAAATTTTATATTTAAAGAAAAATCACAAAAAATTATTCTACTTAAATACTATGAATTGATAAAAGTATAAAATGAATCATAATGAAAATTTTATGATTTACCTGTTCCCCTTTGCGAATAAATTGTCTCATTACCATAATCAATTTTTGTCCTTCTACAAACATTCTTTCAATACTTGGACAACAACTATGATTGAAACTGATTAGAGCAAAAGCAATACTTTTTGTGTATAAAAAAAGCTCTTACATGTGTAAGTCCTCATGATGTTTTTTTGAGTATAAAGCATTTCCTTCTTTGCAAAATTTTTCTGATAGCTCTGCAGATTTTTTTAGCTTGTTTGTTTCATTGAAGAAACCTTCTAAGTAATTAGCCATTGTGATTTTTTACTGAAATAAAATTTGATAAATAAATATTCACAATTAACATTTATGAGAAGTATTTAATTTCAGATTAATTAATAAATTTTAGATTAAAAAAAAAATAATTGATTTTATTGTTGCATTTGCTGACTTGGAATTTCTCAAGTTTCAAACTTACTTCTTTAAAAGTTATTTTGCAGGTAAAACCTTATTTGATTTTTTACAAGTTGAGGTCCATTAAGATCTGTTCAGAAATTATCACCAAACAAAAAGAAACTAAAACATTAAAATTTTAAAATAAAATCGATATTCACTTTTAATGTATAAGAGATGAAATATAAAATCTACTTGAAATTGAGATTATAATCAAGTAAGTAATTAAAATAGTATTTGCAAAATTTCATACAATTGAAGCAGACAGCAACTTAGCCAGCTGCAAGTGGTTCAGCGAGCTTGCTGCTGGAGTCACGTTGATGACGATGAAAAAGTGCGGGTTTTGCTTTGTGTGCTTTTACCAATGACAGAGAAAGAATGAGTTTTTTCTCTTTGTTTAGTAATCGCACTTCTCCTCCCCGTCAGGTGTCAGTTTCAGGGTTAGCGCAGATTGGTGATATGTTGGTGATAAGTATATGCAGGAATATTTTTTTCATAAGCATAAACGTAGCTTTTAATAAATTTGAAGCTTCGATCAATCTTGAGTCAAGTTAGAATTTAATAAAATATTATTTTCAAATAATGACATCTTTTTATGAATTAGTTTACCGGACTACCTATTTTTAGGTGTATAGAAAATTTTTCGATCCATTTTTTAACAGCTACATATGATCATAAATAGATAAACTAAGAATCGAATTTTTTTTTAAATTGTTTGAAATGCTTTGAGGATTCATCTTGTACAGGGATAGTGAGTTTTTTATAATTTTTAATCAAAATTGGTTTAAAAAATAACTTATTGTCTTGTCCATTGAAATAATTGCATTTTTTATTAATCAATTTACAAATTGAAAGCAAATAAAATGTATGATTGTTAAAAATCAAATTGAATATTGAATTAAAAATTTTATTTAGTACATACTTAACTTTTTAAAAGTATTTTATTATTCTCTTTTTGAACAGTTACTCATTTTATTCCATTTTATACCATAAAGTTCCCATAAAATGTAGTCTATATGTTGTACGTAAGTTTGAGATGTAATATATGCATCGTAATCATTACGATTTTTTGTACAGATCAGTTCGATCAAGTTTATCCTCTGCTTCAAAGCATTTTCGTCGTAATCCCATGTTTCAGGGTCACCAAGCATTTGTCTGATACCATGAATTTTACAAAATTTTGCGTTTTCTGCTAAAATTTTATGAAATACCTTCTTCTTTGGCTGGATTGTAAAAGCAGTATGACGTTTGTTTTAAATTATAACAATTTTAACTTTGACTAAATTTTTATCAAAAACTTAAATTACAAAAAATTTTGTAAAAATCAAATAAATATTAAGGTTGCTGGGTCGGTACTGAAATAAAAAGAACAATTTGCATGAGACTTGGTAAAAATATTTCTAATCATTAGTTATTAACTCAGTTAAATTTATAGAGCATATAGGGACCTTTAGGAAAAAAGATTTAATAAAATTTAGTTTAACGTGTAATTGTATCGATGTTTTTTTATGTTAATTCGGAAATTCATATCGATAAAAAAAGATGATTTTTGTGAAAAAAATCTGAGGGATGGAAAAAATTCTGATGCACGATTTTTAATTTGAATGAACTCTTCAGGGCCTACTTAAGTTAGTTTAAAAAATCATTAAATACTAAAATATACACGGTCGGATTACACACAATTGGGTTTTTACATTAAGGTAGTCCTAGATGCCGTGGGATCAGTTGAGTGCTTAAATTTACGGAATAAAATTTAAAAGAGTACATGGACAATTTAAATGTGATAAGAATTCATTTTATGCTAAAAAAGGATTTATCAAGAATTTTTTAATGTATTTTTGTTAAAGATAAGCAATTTGAGAAAAAAAAATCATGTTTTGACTTGTGCAGTTTGAGGTTATAATGGCATTTTTTCAGTATTTTTCGGTGTTCATCGATTGAATTCTTTTTCAAATGATCGGTGACTCATAGTTTTTATTTCAGGTATTGAAAGTTAAAATTTTAAGGATCATTTTGAACCCTAGTTTGTAAGGGTAGACTTTACGGGAAATAACTGAAATTCTTTGTTAAAGAGCATAAAATTCTTAACCTCCATTATCGACCATGAAAAAATTGAAAAATTTCAAATTGTTTTTCCTCGATGAAATTATCGGTGACCCATATTTTTTATTGCACGAATGTATTTAGGAGAGTTTTATTTACTTAAAAAAACTCATTTGAAGCATCAAACTTCAAATTGAACTTTATCATTTGAGGGTCGAGGACCTCCTTATAATACAGCCCGAAGGCAAATACAGAAGTATAATACATCAAACTTAACCAAGGTAGATTTAAATATATCACAGTTAAATTGAATAAAAATAGTAAAATTTTATATTCAAATTAGCATCTTGAATAAATTTAAATAAAATACTTTTAAGTTTTAACTCAACGAGTGCGAGTGAAAACAAAGAGCTCAGTGACGCACTCTGTCTTACTCGCACTGCGAGACGCGAGTACAGAGTACCGACCCAACGGCCATTGGCCAACAACCTTTCAATTAAATTTTAATAAGTACTGTGACGCGGTAAGAAACTCTGTTTTCGAGAGACACACACGGCTTTTTATTCAATCAATTGATTTACGAATTCAACGGCATTGTTGTAAAAAAAAGTGCGTTATACAGTGAGTGCTTTTTTCGCAAGCTGGCCATCCGCCATATTTTTTTTTTTTTTTTTTTTATAATAATAGCATTTATTAACCTTTATTACAGATTTTTATGCTTAGTAATTACAAAAATTATATTGTACATAAAAAAAATATAATAATAAATAAATAAAAATAAAAATAATTAGTATATATATATTGCTGTTTGTTCGCGCGTGCACCTACGACCACCTACGACTTACAAGTACTGATCGGCTCACGGCTGTCACTGTAGATAAGCACTGAAAAATCGACAGTGTGCTGCAAGATGTGAGTACTTATTATTGTTATCAAAAATTTATGCAACTACCCATACGTCCGTTTCTATTTTTCTCGCAGCCGCACGACTGCAAGTAGGTATAGGGCCGTGTCAGTATCGACGATAGAATAGTCGCGGCGCGCCGTGGACACAGACAATTATTTGCCGTGTTCGCGATATTTTCCCCATTTTTTTCTCTAGGATTTGACTGCCGAGAGCGTATCGAGGTGATTCGCAGGACGAACTCGACTGGGTTCTTGTACTCCGTCGAAGTTGTCCGGAGTATACAATCCTCGTCAGTTGCAGGAGCGGAAATTGCAAGACGAGGCCTCGTACAGTACTCATTAAAAATAATTGAAATTTTTTTTACAAAATTGTAATGAAAGTATATTTACCTCAAGATTCTCAAAAGGATATGATGGAAGTCGCCAGTTTTCTGAACAAGCAAGACAATCGCAAACAAAATTGAATTTTTCTTTTAACAACGACTGGCGTTCGTGTTTCGATTTTTCAAGGGAAATATTACCTTTGTAATAATTAATAAAAATCTAAAAACAAATATACTGATCAAATGATTAAAAACACCAATTGTCGGGCATAATTGAATAGATTTTACCAAAAGCTAATAAGTTTAAGAAAAAAATAATTTTATTCGGGCTTAAAAATTTAGCTATAAACGCTGGTATTTAAAATTTTATTTGTGCTTTCGCGTTGTTATTTATTCGTGTAAAATAAAAAAGAATTCATTTTACCTGTTCACCTTCGCGAATCAGTCTATTAGAAAAAAGAATCATTTTTGATTTTTCTGTATTTACACCAAAAGCATTAGGAATGCAACTGTGATTGAATAAGCTGCAACAAGAAAAAAGGACTGATCCTCTAGCATCACAGTTAATGAAGTTTTCAATGTCATCATGATTAACACAATCAGTGTCTCTGCCCAAAAACTAAAAAAAGAAAAATCTTAATATATTTTATTTAATAGATTTTCATAGTTTCTTATGGTTTATAAATATATTATTAGTGATACATGTTACATTTAAAATAAAATTATTTTATTTTATCAATAATTCATAAAATTTAAAAAAACCTGACAGTAAACTTACGATAAAAGAGTTCATATGAATAATACTAAAAAATTTAAAAAGCAGCTTTTCAGTAAATTCTTTCAATCCAAAGGAGGAGTTTGATTCATCAGGTAAAATACTTCCATATTGAGAGAGTAGTTTTATGCATACTGTAGCAAAATACCTGGTTACAATGTCTTCTTCTATTGGTGCATCACTGGATAAACTATAACAAGATTTAAATTTGTGACAAAAGAAGGTTCCATCAAAAATTTTGTCATCTAAAAAAATAAGATTGATAAATATATGTACTAAATTTAATATTCAAACCCTATCATAAATTTGAGTTTTAATTAATTTAGGTAATTCAGAACCTGTTGTTGTAACTTCTTGCATTACATTTTTTAGCCCATGACTTTTGACAGTCTTTATGAATAATCTTAAACCAATTTTATATACTCGCAGTTGAGATTGATGCAAAGGTTTTTTGGATAGAGAAAGAGAATTATAAATAATAAAACACTCTATGTCATGGTATTCTTTCCAAGCTTTGTTCTTGCAATTCTCAGAGCAATAAACAGTTTCTACACAGGATTCGCATGGAATCCCATTCCAACTTTGACTCAAACAATAAGAACAAACAAGGTATATCTTGTTTGTTAGCGGAAAAGTTACATGTGCTTCTTCTAAAGCAATAACTTCACCTGGCTTGATTTCTCGATTTGCTACCATGTGTTTTCCATACTTTTCATTGTATTGTAGTGATAAACATTCAGCTACGCAAGGGACTTTTTTTGATGGTATCATGTCTAAAAGGCTCAACTTTTTAAATTCAAGTTCAATATTTTTTTTAAATTTTGACTCATCCATCAGTTTCAAACACAAGACTCTACGAGATGAGAGTTTTTCTTTCAATTTATCCGATTTAGAAATGGATAATGCTCTATCAATGTCAATGATGCATTCTTCATATTTCTGAATATGAATCAACAATGCAGATCGATTACCATAAGCTAAAGCTAATTCTTCGGATTCATCTGGAGCAAAGGCGATACTTTTTGTATACAATAAAAGTATTTTTATATGTGAATCATCGTTATGTTTATTTGTGTATATTAAATTTCCTTCTTTGCGAAATTCTATTGACTTATTCGATGATTTCTTAGCAACGCAATTATCTCTACTAAAAAATAAATCTTTCAAGTTCTCGCTCAAGTATTCTCGCAAGTATTCACCCATTGAAAATTTTTCTGAAATACAAAATACATTAACAATTTTTTTAATAGCTTTTAAATAAATGGGACCATTCAAAAGTTACTTCGCGATTTCTTGATTATTTTGACCCTCTTTTTCTTCCCTGTCACGATTTTTAAACGAAATTGTGTTCATACTACAAGAGGTGTGATAAAAATCGAAAAACAACAATAGCATTAAAATTGAGATAAAAATGATATCACCCTCAAGTTAAATAGTATAAAAACATGCAAAAAAAGAAATAAGAAAAATAAAACTACTGATTCCTAATTGTTTAGTTTTTGTTTAGTTTTTATTCTTTTTTTTTAGAAAAGTGAATTTTTTACATAAAACTTTAGTGTATTTTTTTAGAAAGATGCTAAAAATTCAAAATTTGTTATCTCTAGCACTGATTATTCCAATATAATATCCTATTTATTAGATAATGAATAAAAACTTACTTTAAAACTTTATAACTTTAACCTTAATATACTGTTAAGTCCGCTGGTGAGCACTTAGCGCGAGCCGTAACAGTAAACTATCTGCATGTCAGTTGCTGCGTATTGTGCATATTCTTTCTTATTATACATATGGGTACGTGCATGAACACTGAGCACTATACCACACTATACTGTGAGAGTGCATACAATATGCATGAGTCATAAAGAACATTTTTTTTTATCAGTAAACAGCAACTTGACTTGGTAGATATAATATTTAAAACGCATTGAAATTAAAAAAATGTCCAAACTATTGATGACTTAACAATAGTTCAAATCTCGTTATTTCAAGGTTCGGTGTTAAAATATAAAGTTTCGTAGTTGTTTTTTTTTTTTTTTTCATTGTTTAATTTAAAGTTTCATTTTAGCTGAATATCGTGCTTATTTGTGAAAAGTTTCGTAGCATTCGAACGTTAACCGATCTGCTGGCACTTTCTAGAAGAGCTTACTGCCAATGGTTATTCGGAAATAATTGTAATCGGTAGCTTTTGTTTTTATTTTATACAGTGATATACCATGACAATCGGAAACTCCACCTTGACTTAATTTACTCTACTCAGCTATAATCGATGAATAATTATGTCAGAAACAATATTAAATGTGTATTGTATACGGAATTACTAATGTTGCGAAAAGAGTTAAGATTCTTTTAATTAAAACAAGGCCCTTTTAGATATCTTTGAAAAAAAAAAAAACAACAGAA
Source organism: Encarsia formosa (assembly GCA_038277355.1). Classification (NCBI taxonomy): domain Eukaryota; kingdom Metazoa; phylum Arthropoda; class Insecta; order Hymenoptera; family Aphelinidae; genus Encarsia; species Encarsia formosa. Next base: position 6,850,894 of record CM076187.1, read on the forward strand.
CCCCGAAAGACATCATTACACTGTTAAACTCAATGTATCATCCCCACCATTGTGTAATGTAATCAACCTAATCAACCAAAAATATGGTATGATAGAAAAAAAAAATTAAAACTCAACGGTCACAATGTTGCATTTTCGTGAGTCCATCAACTTCCAATACAACAAGCTGATCTCAATAAGTTCGTAAAAAGTCCGTCAATGGAATATGTTTTTTTTTCTCGTTCACGCTCGGCTTGGCTCCCGTGATACACGTGGGGGGGGGGGGGGGGATTTAATTTAAAGCGGCTTTTTAATGCCACGAAGATTTTAGGCAAGCAGCTTTTACTTTCGCGCGATAAAGCGACGACCGAGGGAAAAAAAAAAGAAAGAAAGAAAAAAAAAGAAGCACGAAACGAATTGAGAAACGTGAGCGCCGGTAGGTATCCCCCGCGCGCGGGCCGAGTTTTTACTACTCTTTTTTTATGACGCAATATAAGAAGGCGTATTTCGCGCCTAGTACAACTAAACCTATTACCAACCGCACCCGCAGTAGCTACGAGTGATCAGAGCTCGGGGTCGTAAAATAAACACGAAAAAAAAAACATCCCCGAATACAAAGTTAAATTAGGTGATTATGACGTCCGTTAAACCTGTAATTTCATCAAATTCTCTTCTAATATTTATTGGAATTGTCCAAGGCAGAATCTTGAGGTTGCAAGTTTGAATTTTCACAGATAAGCAATTTTACAAATTTCTTGTTTTTACTCTAAATTTGAATGAAATGCCATTAGGGATAGTGGACAAACATTGTGATTTTGTTGAAAATATATTTATACATAATATTTTTCAAATTCAAATTTCATATGAACTTTTATTTACTCATTAAAGAAAAAAAGAAAATTTTATGTGGGGAATAATTAAGCCGAGCGCAAGCCCGAACTTTTCCAACAATTCAAAATACGTATTCATTAAACTCAACAGCCACCCTGAACAATGAATAAATTGAATGGCTCCCGAGAAACATGCAGCGTGCACAGAATTAAAATTCGCTCAAAAACGATTCATATTAAAATCAAATCGATCGGATTATCCGAGCGGGGGAATGGAACGCGCGGTATTAAGACCGAATTAACAGGCTCAGAGCAAACATATATCCCTCGGACCCTCTCTGTCTTTCTCGATGTCGCGCTCGTATTGCGTGGAAGAAGGGGGGGGGGGGAGGGGGCGCGAAAAATCTTTATGAAAAGCCATAATTCATTTTCCGCAGCTGGCTGTGGAGGAGGCTTTCTCGAATTCTCCTCGAACGAGAAATAGTCCCAACAAGAAGAAGAGAAAAAAAAATTTACGATCGTCCCTTGATGTTATATATGGGCTTGAATACATAAATTTTTAAATTCCATGCACGAACTAATTTTTCTTGTTTTTTGTTTCTTGGAAGTAATTGTTTTGCATTATTAGTTCCTTTTTTTTGGTAGGTGTACTTGGTACGATATGTACGACTGCTTTATTTCTTTTTGATTTACCAATCATCTAATCAAAGTCAATTTTAGTAGGCTAATAAAATCACATGGTCTTTTCAGGCACTCATCAACTAACAGTTTAAAAAAAATTTTAATACCTGTTTTTAAAGTACACAATATTTTTTCTAACTGTTGCTTTTCTTTTTCAACCCCGGAACCTACCAAAAAATGATACAAAACTTGGAGTCAAAGGTGATGAGACGAAACCGTAAAGGGTTGACATGGTATTATATAAAAAAAGGACGAGAGGGATGCAAGTAAATGATAGAGAAAACGCAAGAGAGTAGATTTAGGCTGTTTGCAGCAGACTCTGGCCCAGGCGGGCGGGGAAACGAGCCTCCGGTAATGAAAAGCGCGAGCCGCATACAAAGTAGCCTGCACATCCGAAAAGCCTGATACTCATCTTTCCTACCTATAACGGATAGTACCGTTCGTAAAAGGGTCGAATCAGGCGTTTGTCGTCGTTTTTACGGAATCACGTAGAAAACTATCCCCCACGAGTCTCCTCTTGGTTTCCTTGCTTTTCAAATAGTTTTAATCTTGAACCTTTGGATTTTAGAAAATTTTATAACATCAAAAATTGAATTTTAACGTTTGCAACCCTTTCGGACCAATGGACGAGGGGCAGGGCACTCAAGAGTCAGTAAAAAATTAGTCGAAAAAAAGCTTAGAATCTTTTTTTTTGAAAATCTTTTAGTCTTTTCAAAGTATATTTCCTCCGTAATATTTAATAAAGTAATAAAAAAATTACAAAAAATTACTGATTTTGACTCTGGAGTGCACAGCCCCTCGTCTGAAGCTTTGAAAAATTTTGTGCTGATAATCCAAGATAGTAGGCAGAAAAATCAGATATAAAAAAAATTTTAAACAAATTAAGATAAAAAATGTTTGAAACTCAAATGATGAGAAAAAATTATGTTTTAAAAGATTAGAGTTATGTACAGGAAAATTTTTAACATAAAATTTGAGTAAAAAAAATAGAATATAAATGATCTCCATAAAGATTCTTTTAATGTTCTAAATTGACCTCACTAGTCCAACGACAGAAAAGGTAAAGAATCAATGTGTCTCTCATCCAAGAAGAAAATAATCTTCCAGGATCAGATATAGCTTGCGCAGGCGCATTAAACTGACCCGAGGTCATCCACATTAAATTTGTATTTTTACGCTGATTCCACGCCCGGGTTATCCGGGGTCTACGTGCCGAGAAAGAAAATCGCCTCGGCGATTAACGATCGCCGCTCCCCGGGGACTAAGCGGGTAGCAGCAGCAGGTGATATCCTGAACTTACCTCCCCTTGCCTGCTTTTCGGATATTTTATTTAGTAGCTATCAAAATTTATAGATTCCGATATCAACAATACCGCTCCCGCTGCTGAGAATTTAATCCTGATGAATTCGGAATAAGTGCGGGGATATCGTTTGACCGATGCAAATTTTTCACCCCCCCCGATATGATGCTGCCTCCTTTTCCGGAGTCTTGATGGTCAGAGCCGTCTTGAAAGATGCATGGGATTGCCTACTTGCCTTCGTGGGGGGTATGTTTATTGAGCGACTGGTTTTTTTCTTCCTCTTCTTTTTTTATGTTCTTCGATCTTGGGCTTCGTAGTTGCATTTGAAAAATTCAAAGTAATCAATACACCTTTTTTATCTAAACAGTTATTTTAAAAATGTAAAATTACTTTTTTTTATTTTCTTGTATCAATCCATGTACAAAAATATTATCGTAGAAAATTAAAAAATATATAGTCATAAAATGAATGTTTACTGAATCAATGAGAAATGTAAAAATTATTTTAAAATTTTTTCATTTATCTGCGTAAAATTATTGATAAGTCGATCGGTTCAAAGTACTTGAGAAGAAATTTTGAACTTGAGACAAGCTTAATAAAATTTCAACCCATCATTCAGCGAAAACCGCTCTTAAAAATTAACCAAAAGACACACAAGAAAAATCTCATCGCTAAACATAGAATTCATTAAAAAGCTGGCGGGGCCCCCCTTTGAAAAACGGCTAATTTATTCGTCGCAACTGTACCGATTTGTACGAAAGTCGAATTCACGCGGAAAAAAAGAATAAGTGTCGCGAAATAAGGGAGTGAGTAAAAAACGTCTGGAGGAAGAAGAAGAAGAAGAAATCCTCGCGCAAGAGTGGATAAAATTATCCCCCTGTGTATTGTAAACTTCTCGCGCGCCCACGACACTCGCGCGATTGACGATCGCGTTAAATTGACTGCTCCGAGCGGCTTATTTGGCTTTGTTTCGCGTGGGAAGATTTATTTCCGATCCGAGACAAATAATCAAACCCTTGATTTTATTTAAATCAGGCCTAACGCTCTTTGAGTTTGTAAATAAATAAGGGACGGGGTCATTAGTTCTGCCGGAGTTTTTTCGCAACCCACCCGAGTGAATCGTTTACACCTGCGTGTAGTGGCACCCCTGGGACTCGTCATGCTTCGTCCATCGCCTTTAAATAATTGTCGAGAACTGATATTTTTTTTTTCTTCGAAGATTGAAAGTAAAGTGGTCGAAACAGATTTTTCTTTTACCGTCGAAAATTGGCTATGATCAAAGATTAGAGTGGTTTTTTAGTTTTAGACAGTTGGTACGCTGTACGAAACTTGGGAATTTTCAACATCTCTGGACCTCCAAACTCGAAAAAAAAAGTATCTATCGATCTAGTCGGTAATAAAGTAAGATTCATGACGGAAATTAAGGGTACTCGATCGAGTGTCAATATCCCGAACAAAAACAAACGTCTTTCCCCTTCCCCAAAACATTTTATTTCGAGCTCTAATCGAACTCCCCAGTCGCGCATAACAAAACAAACAAGCTCATCTTGGAATCGAAATTTATCAGTTCTACTCCCCAAAAGAGTCGATATAATTACCTTTTATTTTTCATTTTATCGCGAAATCACATCTTTATCCGCCTTAAGAGAGCCGAAAACAGGGGCTGGGTATGGGTAAGGCTTTTAAATCCCCATTTTAATTTCTGTTAGAGCCGCACTTGATCCCCAACGACGCGTCGGTTTGTAGGGGGAGGATTTGTTCATGCAAAACGAGGCTTGACCGTTGACCCACTTGGGATACCACCGAACGAATTCCGTTCTGTCTCCCCTTTCGCGCTCAGAAGAGCGATTAATATGTCTTTCCCACGGATTTTGACCATTTTACCTACATGGATTGGAAAATTTTAGAGCGAAGAGTTTTTATTGGTAGTTTAAATAGTCATAATAGTGTTTTTAGATTAGTCAATTTGAAAAATGTGTTTTATTTTAATAATTATAAATTTTACTACAAAAAGTATATACTAAAATTTATTGTGGGCTTAAGAGTAAAACTTGATTATAAAATTTTTATGAATATTATATAAACTTTTATAATAATGATTATAATATCCAATGAACAAGTGGTTAGTGGTTATCCTGGTGGAAACGTGTACATTTTCATGGCTTTTAAATCAATTAATGGCCATTTAAAATGAAAATTACGAAAATGGTCATTAAATGGCAATTTCTGGATAAGTATTGTTGTGGAAAAAATAATTATTTATCTGTTATATCAATATATTAGACAATTACTAATTGTAAAAAAACTGAATAGTCTTTGAAAGTAGGATAAATGAACAAATTTAAATATAAAGATTATTATTATTATTGTTGTTATCAGAAAAAAAACTTTCCAACATCTTCCAATATCTTCAAGTTCATTACTTTCTTAATTTCCTCGCAGTCAGTGAAAAAAAATTTCTCCTTCTTTGAGTAAACAATCGTGAAAAAATTCGGGGTATAAGGCCGGACAAAACCGAGGAGAAATTTCGTAGCCCTCAGTCCATCTCCCAAAAAGCCCTTCTGCAAATTCATCGGTCCGATGAGAAAGCCGGACTGTGCAAATATTGTTCGAGGTAATGAAGCCACGAGAGCAAACGAGCTCGCATAAGCCTTCGTCTTGACCCGTGTCACCGGGATTACCGAGCTTACGTACCCCGCCGGTCCGGGATCCGATTGTTCTGATAATCCCGCGTACTTATTTATAAGAAGAAAAAAAAAGAAAACCAGCGCATTAGAAAGAAAGGCTCGTAAAGATGAATAAAATGTCGGTGTCTCGTGCCCCGCAGGATTAACGACGGGGGAGTCGCGGGCGCTGGCATCAAATATACATTTTTACGGTGTCCCTTAACTCAAACGAATTACCCCGATTCAGGCTGCGGTACGCGGCCAAAGTGCTCCGCTCGGTGATGTACTGCACTCGGTTTCTCTTGACTTTAACCAAAAATCCTTGCTTACTCCGTGTAGGTACTCCGCTTGGCTAACATTCCTGACTTTCTCCCCTTCTTTTCTCGCTCGGGCTCCTCAGCTTTTTCGGTCCGAAATGCTTTATTACCGGGAAGCCAGAGATTGAACTCGATTGGATCGAACGTGGTAGCAGATGCTGCTTGTGCTTTTCTTAATTTAATAAAAAATATTGTGGATTTAATTGGTTGAAAAAAAGTAAGTTGCTTTACTGATTAATAATGTTTCATCTGTCGATAAAATGTGCTTTTTTAAGTAAGTTTTCTGTTAGAAGTTTGAAAAAAGAACTTTCAAATAGACAGTCAAAAATGAGTAGCAGGTAAATAATAATATTTGGAGTCTATCTCCTTCTGGTTGTAGAATAGAGCTTGCAATGAACCAAAATATGTGTATTAGTTTAAAAAATGAAATTTTTTTCTTGAAAGCTCATCAGTAGTTTCGAAGTAACCAGAAAAACCAGAACCCTTGATTATAAATTATTTGCATTCGAGAAACGATTTATCTTTTTTAAACTTTTTACCTGAAACACAAAAGCAATTTATCGGTTAAAATCATATTCTTCTTGATTTTCTTAGATAAAAAAAAAGGTCTTCAAAATAAGCACCCGAGGAACAAACTCTGATCCCCGAGTCTCGAAACTCATCATCAAAGACGAGGACACAAAACTAATTTCGACCTCGTCTCCCCATAAATCAAAGATCCCGAGGAGCTTGCGGGTGCGTCGTCCGGTGAGACATGCAACTTTCCTTTCCTCTCTCTCAGCCTTCCTCGGAAGACGTCGAGCTTGCGAAGCTTCGACGGGCACGTGCTTTCGCACGGGAGCAGCATAAATAAACGCGACGAGACCAGCGCGGGCTTTACGAGCGTAGTTCGACTTCGAGCTGGAGAAGGTTATTATACCTGCGTCACGTGATCGGAGCCCCTGCAAGTCGTAAAAGCTCTCTTCTCCAGCGATCGTGTTTGAAAAACCGTGATTTTTCCTTTCCCTCCGTTTCAAATTCGAATTTTCAAAGTTTTAACTTGATCTTGAGAAAACAATTTTTTTGATGTCAAAAAGCTGTATCGGTCGACACTTGTTGAATCGGTTATAGGCCGTAAGGTTGCTTTATAGAGTAGCCGAGTGTTCGATGAAACGAGGTGATTAACTTTTTTTACGCATCGTAACCGAACTGTAAAGACGGGAGATTTGTCATCGTAATTTATTTAACGACTGCTAGGGTCTGCAAAACGTATTTAAAACTAGTTCATTCTATTTTTTTTTTTTTTTTTTTTTTTTTAATTTTAGTATTTTTTTGTATAAAATATTTTTAACATTTCAGGCCAATGAAATTATTCAATTAATTTATCGAATAAGTAAAATAATAAATTAATCGTGGATTTACATACGAAAAATTATTTACTACCATAAAATTTATGCATCGTTACTCTCTTTACAATAAAAATCACATTAAACATACCAAATAAAAAAATGAATTATTATAACCAATTTTTCAACATTCGCATCTCATTGTACGCGAGCTACGATTGTTGTTATGAATGATTTACACAATCGCAACACCCCAAACAATAAAATCCACGCCCACGTCCCGGTGCATCCCCTCGGTCGAAATGACACACCGCACAAGCGGTTCGCAAATTCAACAAGAGACTCCCCAACAACAAGCGCGCGAAATTACGCGTCTGTATCCCGCCGCCTGCGTAATTACCTTGTACGGAAGCTGATTTGTCGGAATAACTAAACATAGCCACGCAGAAAAAAACCGTGCTAATTCGATTAGGAGCGGAGATTGCTAATCGTTTAAACTTGATACCCCGTAAATACGTCCGAAGAGGAGGAAAAAAACTCAGTTGGGTATTCAGGGCGGCTTATTAAGGTTCATTTGCGACACTTAAGGCGGCTGGCCCGCATGAGACGAGATTTTCTCTCTGACCGACTGATTTGACTACGTGAGAATGGAAGTTATTATAAGTGACTCGGTGTCTCACCCTCGGGAAATCATGCGCTCTTGATTAGCTTATACCGCGCCGTCTCGTCTTCAATTTTGATCACGGAACCGCTCTTTTGCGAAATTTTGATGAATTTCGAAGCCGAGAATTCCTCCCTGGAAATTAGATTTTGATGGAAAAACGTGATTTTTTAATGGGGGTATCAGCATCAGCTTTTTTGAGAGATTTTTCGAGTATTTTTCTTCTTATTTCAAATCGGAATATTTGTAAAAACGGGATGCGAAACGAGCTTCGTCTTGTGCATAATGCAACGCGACGGCGAGTTTTCCCAGCCGCTGGACGGAATTTCGTACGCTAATGTGTCTTGGTGACAGATAGCCGGGGTGCTTCTGACCCTAACAATGAGATTTTCCGTTATGACTTTGTGGAAATGTATACACAAAATATTTCATAATGCTTGGGTTTTTAAAGAAAAAGCTCAATAGATAACAAATAAGTTTTTGATGATAAAAACTCAAAATTACGGTTATAAAAAAAAAATACTTTTGGTTTCCTTTTGATCCAAGTTGAATTGTTTCAGTAGAATTTGTTTTCGCTATAAATATTCTAGTCATGCTGTAAATTGTTTATTTAATTGGAATCAGTATACGGCTGTAAGCACTCCTTAGGATCATACGTTTATGCATTTTCCTGCTAGGCTACTCATTACACCTTCAACCCTATTTATCAATCAATTTGATTCAATCTCCCAGATAAAACCCCGTATGCCAAGCCAATCACTTAAAACTCAACAGCACATTTCGACTTCTTTAATCTAATTATCAAGGCATCAAAGTACTAATTTAAGCCCCCCGGCACCGTAAAAAAACCCCCTTAATCCAAATAGAAAAAAAAGGGAAAAACTCATAAAGTTTATAAAGGCAAAAAAAAGGTAGACAGAGCGAAGCCAAAAAAAGAAAAAAAAAAAGAAAAGGGCGAGGGAGGAGTAGGAGGCAGCAGCGGCAGCGAATCGCGAATGCCGGGCACGTCGGCGCGCAGACGGGCGTACGTGCGACACGACTACGCTTTTACCCCCGGGTTCTCCTCTCTCTCTCTCTCTCTCTCTCTCTCTTTTCCGGACCCAAGGAAAAGCCCTCTTATTTTTGCGAACGGAAAATATTTTGCGTTGTTCGGGTTAACCCGGTTTATCTAATTTTTTTCGGCATGTGGTCCGCTACCGGTTTATCTTCTTGAAGGTGAAAATGAATTGATTGGTTGTTCGGGTAAAGTTGCAATAATTATTGCGTTGATTCATTTAATCGATGCTTTATGTAGTAGATGAAAAAAAAAAAAAAAAAATTTTTAGACTGTTGTGTTTGGTTGAGGGGTATGTAGAACTTTAGTTATTACACGGTCTTTTTTACACTTACTTTTTTGTCACCTGTTGATAAATAAAAACTAAAGTACGGGCAATAAAAACAATATTGAGTAGGGCAGATAAGAATCTAACCCAGACGATAAAAAAAAAAGATCGTTTTATGAAAGTCAAGTGTATAAAAAAGATGAGGTAAATTAAACTAATTATTATGGCGAACTATGCTTTCAAAGCTCAAAAGTTTGTTTCGTAAAGCAGGATTTCTTATTTTTCAAGAGTATGTAACGAAAATTGTCTAATATTTAAGTATGCTAATGCAAATTAAGACTTTTTTTCAGAAAAAATAAATATTTGACGTAGTACCCGCGGGTACTCTATTTTTATGAGAAATAAGATGTTAATAATTCTTTTTTACAGTATCTTCAATTAACATTAAACGGCTACTTATAAAATGAAAAATACTTTTTATAATTAAACTTTTTATTGTAACTACTGTTTCAAAAGAAGTTTACAACATCGATAAATCTAAAATTTGTATAAAGTAACTTGAATATTTTCGAAAAATAAATAATTTTTTTCAACTATCGGATAGCATTTGCACTTACGTTGACTAAAAGTAAAAAAAATTTTTAAACCGTCAAATGATTTTTTCTTGAAACTTCAAATAACTTATCTTATAATTTTTTTAAATTATTAACTTCTAAAATGTTGTATTACATTGTCGACTACAAGTAAGATGAATCCTTTTGTAAATCTACTGTCGATAAGTAAAAAGGCGTTGTAGAGCGTAAACGTATCTCCAGTCGAAAGCTTGTATCTCCGGTCGGTAAAAACTTCTACATAGATATTCGCAAAAATACTTAACAACTTTTCTCTCAACCGAGTAGGGTCAGTACTTGAATCATTTACAAAAGAATTATTGTTTCATTTAACAAAAATTGTTTGTAATAATTTTCTTTCATCGCAAAGGGATGCTCTTGTACAAAAACCATGTCAATATGCGCGATGCTAACACAAACTGCTTAGTGCTAGCAGAAAAGAGGAGTTGATATTAAGCTATTATTCGACTGCATTCTCTGAACATTGAGTGAAAAATTGATTAATAGTTTAACAGTAAAAATATTAAATAAGTACAAAATGAAATTATATATTTTCTGCAATACATGACTGCTTATTAGGTTCTTAAGATTGTTCTGCAGTCGAACATTTAAGTATTTTCAAAGAATTTTTTATTTTAGTTGAATTTGTTTGACAAAAAAGTTTAGTACCATGTTTTAAACATGTTTTAAATTGTAAAATATTTATTTTACCCCTGCATGTCTGGACTATGAATTAGGATCGTTCAGTGCAGATTCCCTTCTTTCTTGTTCCTCTCTTTCTCTTTTTTTTCTAGAACCGAAAAAGAAAAGATTTGTAATATATCCGTACAACACATTTGTTATGACTATTTGTAAATTTCGAATTGTAATCGACTAGCTTGTACTTTTAATTTAGGGAAAAAAAAATTATATCAAAACTAAAAGTCATTATTAAAAACGGTAGCAAAAGGTTTAATTTGTTTTTTTGTTTTTATTTATAATCTATCATTCAGAAAGTTTTTTACTGAAAGAATTAGTTTTTAATTTTTTGAAAATAAAAAGTGAAATTGTCGATTTATTGATGATGATTATGTTTACTCTTACTCCATATAATTATCCAGACAGTTAAATGTGTATGTTTGCCCTTCAATAGCAGGACAAAGACACTCTGGATAAATAGTCCATCCGCCTGGAGAACAAGTACAAATCCCTTTTCCCGGACAGTTGCGTAAGTTTTTGACAATAAAATTGACCTGTAAAAATAGATTACTTAAAATTTTAAAAATGTACAGTATATATGGGGAATTCTCAGGAACTTTAAAACTCTGTAATAGTTCGTAAAAATATAGTAAAAATTTGAGCACATTTTTAAAATTTTGACAGCTACATTTTACTGTAATCTTTGACTTAATCTCATGAAAAAAAATTGTTTTTTTTTTTCGCTAACAGAGTTATTGCAAAAGAAAATTATCAATAAACAATTGATGAAAAAATTTTGAAAAAATTAAAAAAATAAATACAGTACAACCGATTTGAGAAAAAAATTAAGATGAAAACATTCTATTCGTTTTTTTTTTTATTAGAAGCTTGAATTGTTTATTAAAAATAAGAGAATTGTTTAGTAAAAATGAGCGGATTCTCACCTCTAACAATTTTAACTGTGGTCAGTAGAAACCAAATTAAAAAATATGCTGGTTTCATTTTTTCTTTAGTTTTCAACAAAGTCAAAGCAGATACTACGCTTGATAAAACATTTTGTGAATTCTTGAACATAAAGTTAACTTTTGCGCACGACTTTTTAATAATCACCACCAAAAAATTATTATTTTTTATAGTTAAAATTTTATTGATGGAGAATTAAAAATTTTTTTATAATCAATATTTATATTTTTTACAATTAGTATTTGAACCAATGATGGTTAAAACGTATGATATGTTAAAGTTATTTTTACATAAAAAAGTATTTTTTTAACCGGAGCTAAAAAATACATAAAACATATTTTTTCTTTTTTAAAATTAATCATTTCATATTTTTCTTCTATTCGACTGTTCAAATAAAAATGCAATTGATGAAAATAGACAAAACCTAAATCAATCCTTTGAACCTTTTTCAGGTATTTAATCTGTGAAATGATTAATTTTAAATTAAACATGTTGGATAGGAAATCATAAATAATCAATAAAAAATTTTTGAAACTTATTTTATTTTATTTTTGAAAATTTGCCAAAAATACATTGCTGTATCTTAAAAGTTGGAAAAAAAGTGATTAAAATTATTTCTTACATTATTAAGGTTAGTAAGAATATAATTATTATGAAAAAAATGGCACGACGTATTTTTAAGAGTTTGAAATTTAATGCATTATTAATGATAAAATTTCGTACTCTAGTGATGCGATAAATCTGTGAATAAACGGTTTATAATATTATTAAAATATATTGTTTGAAACTATTGCATAATGTGAGTGGTCTAAGAAAACTAAAAAATAAGCTGAGGAACAAGTGCATGCATTTACGCTTATTAATGCACAGAGATAATTATTTCGTATGAACCCTTTAATTCATACATCTTACATAAGAACTTACGCAAATTTTATTCATCTACGCTTATTCTTACGTGTATACAGATTTTTTTTTTATATTTTAAAATTTTTCATTTTTTTTGTTTACTTTTTATTTTATATTTTTGATAAATACCTCTTTCCCATAAACCCTTTAAAACGTTTACACGTAAATAAAGGCACATTATGACTACGTCGATATAAGCATCAAAGTTGTATTCGCCGTCTCTTTTTCACTAAGCAGACTTCTGCGGAAAACAAAAGTCTTGCTCGATGTTACAATTATTGTTAGTACAGGACGAGAAAAAAATTCTGATTTCAGAAAATCATGAACTTAAATCTCGTCTAAGGCAGTCTTGGTAGTTCAAGTAACTTTACTGGCAATCGCGATCATATTTTCTTGTTGCAGTCACATTTGAGAGCTGTTCACCCTTACTTTGGATAAGTATACGAGGTGATCATCAGCTTTTATTACTCACTGACTGCAAAATCAAAATAAATTAAACGACGGCGATCATTTTTAACACACGCTATATCGATCGCCGCGAATAAGTGACTTATACAAAAAATAATTCATCGCTACAAATACCAAGCTCCTGCAAGATCTTATCATTTACCCTAATGTCGAATACAAAGTATAGCCTACTCATTTATCTTTCACTATGGTTACAAAGCTCTTACATAAATTTTTCTTTTTTTTTTTGTTTTTTTTTTTTTTAATATTTTTTTCATTTATAACTACGTAATTTAACATAGTTAAAAATAAGGAAGTAAAAAAGTAGTATGAAGAAAAAACATTAAAAGTTAAGCATGAGAATCATGCATAACGACGCAACATCATGGCACACATTAAAAAAAAATGTTGATACGACGATGTTCCGTTCGTTCATTCTTTTTTTCGTTTTCATTTTTCTTTTCAACATTTACGTATGTTCGACTGTATACTCGAAGCAGAGAACAAATTGCCAATGAACAAATGAATTTGACGATCAGTATCCATTACTATGTTCGAAAATTCATTTGCTTACCAACAATTTATTCTTTTAACTTAACTTTTCAACATAAAGTAACTGATAATAATAATAAAATAATAATAATCGTAAATATGATAATAACTTATCGTATAAGTTACGATAGTTATGCTCAGTATAAAGATTGTATAATGTAGTAACTAAATCATAACTTTATATTCTCAGGTACTTTATACACACAATATCGTGATCAATAAATTCTGATATTGCGATTTACATTTTGCAACAACTAAAAATAACTTTTGTCAGTTTTATTAATTTTATTTCATATAAAGTTTTTTTTTTTTAATTTTATAGTGATTTAAAAGTAATTCCACCAAATTTTATTAAAAAATTGTAAAGTTAGTTTCAAAATGGCGTAAGATTTCTTCATTTAATGTACTTCCAATAAATATTCACAAATACAAATAATTTTAAGTTAAATAATTTTAAGCTACCTGATACAAGTACAATATTTTTAATAACTTAATTAATTAATAATATAAAATTATTACATGATTATTTATAATTCTTATAGATAAATAATCATTTAAAATATGAATCTTACGCCTTTTAAAAAATTTTAATTATTCCTTTAGATAAGGTTTTTAATTTCGGTAAACAGAAAATAAAAAAAAAAAAAATTAGTGAAACTGACAATGAAATTTGAATTCAATATAAATCAGAAGTATGAACTTTACGTCGATTTGTTCGACTATTTAAGATTATGCAAGCTCATTTAAAATATAATGACATACAATTATATTGTTATGTAATTTCTTTAAAATATATTTAGAATTCTCAACGCTTTTTTTAAAATATTGCGTGATAATCAAAATGTATACTGTTTACTAACTACATACTCGTAAACTGCATGAAATGCAAATACATAAGTACTCGTTTTTCTCAAAGTTGGATTAACCATCAGCCTGATGGATAATTCACTTATAGTTTGTACACTCGCATCATAAATATTTTTTTTATAAATATTATTTAATGTAAGTTTTTTTATTTTTAAGGCAGCTCCTTAGGAAATGTCAACGTTTCAATCTTTAAATTTAAAGATTATACAAAAAATTTAAAATATATCAATAAAACAAACATAGAATGAGATAAATCATCTCTTCACATGCAATAAAAAATACATTAAAAAAAAAAAAAATTAGATATTCTAATTTCAAATGCTGTTTTTTAAGTAGCAAGTTTCCATAAATTTTACGTAAAATAATGATGATAATTATTGGTATAAAAAATTATATCATCATCAATTAAACGATTTCAAAGCTATATACAGAGCATGTTTACATGGTAAACGTATTTTACAATATTTTTAATATTTAAATAAAAATGTCGCAACGACAGCAAAATCATCGTGTGAGAAAAAATATTTATAAACAACAGGAGCACGAAGGCCTTCTCTTTTTTTTTCGATGACTAGTTGCTAGTTTCTGAACACATTAATCTTACTTTTTTTTTCTCTTTCTATTTTCTCTTTTTGTTTAAATTAAAAAATTTGAAAATTAAAAAATGCTAACTACTTGATTCTCTTTGTATTGGGATTTTCCAGAAAAAAAAACGAACCCCATTTAATATTTTCAATTGGAAGAATCTGTTAAAAAAATACTATTTTTCCAGCCTCGTGCTGCAGCTAATCAATTGAAATCTTTAAAAGAAAAATTTAACTATACTCTAGCATGCAGTTGGCAATTATATTCTTATGATATTTCAAAAATATATGAATATAATAAATTTTGATACACACTACAATCGAGCCTTCTACGAACAACTTTTTCTAATTGGCTCGATTTTTTGATTATCAGGGACAAGAAAATAATCTTGCGATAAATTATTTATTTACAGCGAGAGCAAAAACCTTTTATCGTCAAAGCCTAAGGCAACGTGGATTGAAATATTTGCGATACAAGGCACATTATCATCTCAATAATATAATAAATAAGCCACTTTTTCGTATAAAAAAATTGGCACGGCTCCAAAAATTTCAGTCGTATACAATTCTTAATCATATATGTATGCTTGCTCTACATCATAAAAATGCCCCTGATTTATATATATATTCACCGTTTTAAAAATATTCTCTCTTTTTTTTTTCTCCACTTTTCTTTGTATTGAATGAATAATCAATCGATATTCAACAGTCCTTAAAAAACTTACTGACTCATCGTACCAACCAATTATTTCTCCAGTACAAACTCATAAAAAAAAAAAATCCCTAAAACATTCGCACTTTCAGTCTTGATTAAAAAAAATTTGTACATTTAAATCTTTCGTTTCAGATAATAAGTTGTCCCAAAAACTCATTCCACATGTTGATCAGTCTGAAAATGCGAATACCCGTAACGGCCATAGCTCGTAAAAACCCTGCATTAACTTCTACGCTTATCGATACTTAACGATTCCCAGGGAAATCCCCAAACAACGTAGACATTCCACGGAGCTTAACTTCATTATCTCGGCACGGCGTGATCTACCAATAGACGTTCTCCTCGTCGTGACTCGGATTCCTCGACGACGACGACGAGCACGTGCGCGTACTCACCGATACCTCGGGGCTAGTCCAGCCCAGTCTTCAATGATCCAAAGATACTCTGCTGGCCAAAGAGATTCACACTGGTGGAGGTCCTCGGACGTACCGTAACTGCGGGGTCAGCGACAGGTTCATGCTGTTGCTGACCTCGCAGCAGTGCGGCTCCAGGAGGCATGCTGCGCATAAGAGCATCACCAGGGCCAGTTGGAAGGGCAGGGCCGCCCTTAAGATCCTCCAAACCCAGCTTTTCGAGACTTGCGGCTCTTTGTCCGGGTCGTCTGGCGAAGTCGCTGTTTTGTGGAGTACTCGGGCCTTGGGGTTCGGGGTGTGCTCTGCTGGTACCTTCTTGCGCTTACTAAAATCGAAATTCGAAATAAAACATCGTTCTATTCGTCTCAATTTGTTTAAAATATTTAGCTCGTACGAACCTTGGCACTGGGTAGACCTGGGGCGGGGCGACGCACGGCTTTAGTCTGTTCTCGACGCTGGCGGCGGTGCGAACTATGAGCTCGCGGCACTCGGCCTGGAGCGACCTGAGCTCTGCCTCGGCATCCTCGACGCGTCTCCAGAGCTCGGCGAGAACCTCGTCGCTGGCCCCGGGCACCAGTTGCGACTCCAGGGTTCTGGTCAAGCGGCGCAAGGCTGCCAGACGACGCTCGCGCTCGCTGAGCTCCTGCTCGCTGCCGCTGTCCGAGATTCCACTGTCCGACAGCGAGCCACCCTCGAGGCCGATTAAGCTCGAGGTCAGGGTGTCGCTAAACGAGCTCTGGGTCATGTTGCCGCTGTCGTCGGATGTCATCGTACTGTCCGACATGAGACTTGTGTTTTGCTGCGCAGGTTATTTTGGAGTGTTATTATTTTTATTGAATACGACTTTATAAGTTTGAGAATTTTATTTTACCTGGTTTTTAACCTCGTGCTTTTCTGAAAGCAGTCGCGCCACATCTCTAACCGAGGATGCGACTTCCATGGTAGCTCCAGCTTTCAGGGCCGCGTCCAAAACAGCCAGTGTGTCTTTGTCCCTTCGCAGGGCACACTGAAGTTCTGAAAGCCGCAGCCCGAACTGTTGTACTGCCTGAAGAGCGCACAACTGCTGGTTGCCCCTAAAAAAATAATTTCCAAACATTAGTATCACGTTAATAAAAATTTGCAATCTAGTCAAATCTGTCAATTAATTCGTTGCTTTCAATTGATATCCTCGTTTGTATCTGGTAACTTCCAATTAATCTTTATCACTGCGAGCTTATTTTAAGACGTGACATAATAAATTATAAGCTTGATACTTCATAAACAACGATTTATCCACTGCCTTCTATAAGCAGTTAAACAAAAAAAAATTTCTGCAAGATGTTTGAAAAAATCTACTTAGACTGTTAAAAAGTTGTTTCAAGTTTAAATATTTTGACAGTTAACTTGTTAATTTCAGCATTAGTTTTTACTAAATTTTTGACATTGAATCCAAAGGGTATCTTTTACTTACTTCTGGAAAGCCTCGTCCCAAATTCGATACAAATCAGCAACGCCGTCCTTCAGAGCGGTGCAGGTGGGCGACGAAGTCTTCTGACCGAGATCCGTGATCAGCCGGTGCGTCGAGACGTTCAAAGCCAGCATAGCCGGCTTGCGATCCTTCAGGTTAGCCAGTTCGCTCTGGAATGAATAACAAATCGGTACATGAGAGCCTATCCGGAAAATTGATTTTACGAGTTTAATAACTCGAGACACGCGACAGGAGTATTAATGTCAAGCTACAAGTGCTCGCTCAGCTTTTTTGGCTTATTAAATTAGGCCCCGCGCCACGGATGAAATCTTGTTCCGAGAGTAAAAGCTCTCTGCAAATAACTCTTGTGAAAAGAAAACACGGTTTGTGCAAATTGTCGTACTGAAATAACCGAACTGCAGCGGGTTTATGAAAAATCCGAGGTATTTTTCCGAGCAAAAAGGCGTGACTTTCACTCAGGCACGCAACTCGTCACGCGGGGGAGCAGTGGCTTATCAGGGGGAAGATTGCGGTAAAAAGCTTGGGACCGCGACGAATGGGTTTTTTTACCTTCTTAATGGTGATTAACGAGGCTCATTGCGGAGGCTTGATTTCGACGAGAGGTTATTCGAGTTCGTAATGCGCTTTGTTTTTATTGCGAGAAAGTATTTTTAAGATGTGATTTCATTTGTTTGGAGAATTTTTTCGTAAGATAAGCGCGAATGTTTGATTTTTAGACGTAATTTTTTTAGTCTGGAATGATAATGAGTTAAACGAATTTCAGGATCGACGTTGAAGTAAGTTTTTTTCCTCCTTCTAACCTCAAAATCGGACCTTCACGCCTTGTTTTCGGTATCTCTGGAGGAAAAATATTTTTCAAAACATGGTCGAGAAGGGTTCTTTGGCCACCTCGTTGCACCCCTCGCCTTCGGCTCGGGTCACAAACCTCTCGGAGGCCAAATAAACCCTTCCCCGACCTGTTATGAAAAATACTAATTTATTTTCATGTTAGAGTTTTCGAGTGAAAAAAAAAAATTAATTTTTTTCAATCTTTTGGAACTTAAAAATCCAGTATGAATTTTAAAGATTTGTAAGCTCAGAAACTTTTAGACTCTCCAAAGTTATTACTTCATACCAAAAAAATTTCAATCTTCAAATCAGCAATAAAACTCGTGAGCAAGAGAGCAATAAATTCATCTATAAACTCCAATATCGATCTCAAAATAAACAAATTTTCGAAAGCTCCCCGGCAAACAAAATGTGAAGTTACAAGTGTATTTAGTGTTGCAGGAATCCCCCTTATCTCTCCCGGGACTTTCACCAGGGTCGTCAAACCCATCGTGAAAATCATCCGAAGCTTGGAATCCGGATTTTTCCCGAGAGCCGAAGAAGAAACCCGATACCGAAACCGGTCCGGTCGCTGTCGCCCTTTAATCGCATCTCCTCAACTCTTTTTGGAATGGAAAATCGCACTTGACGGCTCCCCCCGTTGTTTTGTCATTTTTCTGCAGACCGAATCGCGGGAGGAATAGTTCGTATAAAACTCTACGTTGCTTTTTACCTTTTACCGCAACTTCATACCCGCATCGCGTGCAGGCATGGCTGATAATCAAGGGAATTATACGACGCTTGCGACCGTTATTATCATCGTTTGCACGAAGATTATTATTTTATTTACTTTAAATTCCACGAAACAAAGTGGCTAATTGCGGGTTGGATATGATGTCAGAGCGTAATTTAGAATCCGATTTGATTAATGGCGTAGCACGAAAACTTGAAACGAGCCGACGATGGGTAGATAAATATTTTCGAATCGAGTTTTGTAATAATCTTACCGTGATTCTGTTGATGTTGTCCTCGATAACGTGAGGCTCGTCCAAAACGACTCTGTAGGAAGTTAATCTCTCGTGAGCTGCGCAGAACTCGAGCTTCATCGATGCCATTTCGCGATGTATCGCGCTTATCTTTTGTGCCTCTTCTGCCCTAAGCGACAGGGACTCCCATCTCTCCATTAAGCCTGTAAATTAAATTTTTAAATAAATTAAGATTTTTTAATTTTTTATGGTTACGTAAAGTTTTTTTGAAGAAGTTGTGATAGCTACAATTTTTAAGTATAGTGATCAGTTTTAAAAAATTGTTGATTTCATACTTTATTAGAAGACTCGCTATTTATGTAGGTGTCACTCGATACAAAAAATAATTTGATAGGTAATCCTAAGAAATTTCTGGGGAGTGTTTCCATGAAAATGAGAGTCATGAAATAGTTTTTTTTGCTGATAAACATGAGTTAAAAAAAAAAAATTCGATAATTAAAAAAATTTATTTGAAAATTTGGCTGTATTTATGTGACTATTCCCGTAATGACTTAGAATAGCTCAGTCCTTATAGCACTAGACTATTATCTAAAAGGTCTTGGGTTCGATTCCCAGTTTCTTTGACACAATATTATAATACAACCATCGTCCAAGCACTCTATAATAACAGTTGATTAATTTTAAAAAATATTAAAAAATAGGTAGTTACTGATTGTCTTCATTTTTTTCTTTCTTGCTTTTTTTTTCACGCAACTCATTATTTTCTTTAATATTAAATACTTACAAAACTACTATTAAAACTAATTCCTCACGTTTAGAAAGAAAAAAAAAAAGGAATTAAATGTTAATCCACCGTTAAGTGCAACAGCCCCGGGAAACAAGCGCCCCTCATTGTGAAAAAGGCACCCGACCGAGAGATAAATAAGTCGAGATAGGGCAAGCAGGGAAGAAAAAAAAAACCTTTTCCTCATCTTTTTCGCTAAATCGCTTCCTACGCGAGTCAGCAGCCTTGACCGCTCGGGAGTTTTTCACCTGACACCGAATAACTTTTTTGCCACCGGCGCAGCGAATATCAGTCATTGAATAGACTCGCGACGCGACCTGAATAATCGAACCTGACGGTTGATTTCTCCTTGTTAAATACCGTCCGAAGATTTATAATTATGATGTTTCAGTTTTTTTTTTTTTTTTCTCTGGCTCAAGAAACTCTGGCATTATTTGAGAGGATAAAATAATTGATGCCTGGGTCTTGGAGGTATCTTTGGAATTTTTTCTTTTTTCTACGTGCTTAGTCGACTGAAAAATCCAAGCGTGCAATTTGCGAGAAACTTTCTTTGTAATAAAAATCATGAATCTTTTTTTCTTTCAAAGTCGATGATTAAGTAGCTTTCAAAACGAATAAATTTTTTCAAAAAACTTGGGTTCCTTATAATTTATACACACGATTTAAAATTCAGAGAATTCTCAAGTAACAAATTAAAAAAAAAAAGTTAAGAAGTATGAGCTTTGAAAAGTCTTGCTCATCGGTCAAAAATACCTTTACGTAAAAACCGGTCTGCCGGAAATGTAAAGAGAATAAAAAATCATTGTAATAAAACACTCGCGGTTGTAACTTCATACGCAAAATATTTGAGAATCCTTCGACCCGTGACACACAAAACTTAACGGAATTCTCCTGCGCAGACGCGGAAGTAGAAGAAGAAGTAAAAAAAAAGACACCTAGACGTTCCGGGAAGAATAAGTGCATCGGGGACGACGCGAGGACGATTCAAAATAAAGCCGCGGGTGTCATAACTTTTGGCTCGTTTGGCCTTTTATTGGGTGCCGTTACTGTGGGGATAGAGGAGGCATGCCATTATTTACGGATCGTGGATCTCCCCTGGAGTTAATGATCTCCCGAGCCTAATTAGATTGAGGTCGAACTGTATTTTGTTTTGCGAAGAAAAAAAAGAGTTATGGTGCACTCAGCCTGGATACCTTTTAGACGTTGCTTTTTTCTTTTTAGACAAGAGTCGCGGATAAATAAATAAGAATGTTAGAAAGTTTTATTAGAACGAGTAATTGAAAGATTTATTACGATTTATTGGTATGGGAGTTTCATTTCAGTATTATTGAAAAAAATTCAATTAAAAGTGTCCAAGAGATTAAGAAAAGGAGCTTTATTTTTACGTTACCAAAACAAATGTGCAGATTTAGATTTAAAAAAATCTCCAGTCTTTGAACGTTATAAAGTCAAAATCTTAATTCCGGAGCTTTTAATAAATCGCGGCTGTTTATTTTTATATTTCTTCACATCGAGGTGTTAAAAGAAACAAAAAAAAAAAAAATTTTATTCGAGACGTTAATTCACGGATTAAGGGCTAATGAATTTTCGATGTGGCGACTCGAGTTCCGTTCCAAAACCGCAAATAACCTTTAAATCGCTAAAAAAAACCCCGAGCTTTATTTTTCCAAACTGGTTTCGCAATAAAGGATAAACCGAGATATTTACGTGAAAGGCATCGGTAAAACCGTGTTGAGAGATATCGCGAATTTAAAAAAAAAACAACAGCTTTAATCCAGCTTAAAAAATTTAAGTGGATAAAGCAACTCCAACCCGGTCACCTAACGAGATTACACAGTATCAATCGTGTAAATCTATTTCTGCATTCGAGTATCGTAGGTGTTAAAAAACGAACGATCGAGTCACGCTTATGACAGATCTCCGGATTACGCGATAATTATGTAAAACCAAGCGCATGTCAATTGCAACTTGCGCGATTCGCGTTGGCATTATCGGCCGCATTAAACCCGCATAATCGCGAGATTGAGCGTTTAATTAAAATTAGGTTTTTGAGCGCCTTGGAACCAAGCCAGTCGGCGGGATCTTCAAAGATACCCGAGGTTTATTTTAATCATAAATCTCGGTGTACTCTCGTCGTTTTTTAATTTTTTTATCAATCGAAATGAGGTAATCAACGAAAACAGCGTCCACGCTGAAAGACAACAAAGGAGGGACAACTCGGGTGAATCACCTGTTCGCCTCGATAAATAAAGTCGCGGGAATCCGGTTTCAGTCAGCCACTCGGACCGAATTTTATGACGGTCTAGTTCCCGAGATGAGACTACGCTGCATGGATGCGAATCGCTGTGGTCGTTCCGAGAAGAGACCATTTTATTTATAATTGGCCAAAAGGGCATTTTTAATTAAACCACGAGTCGGTGGGATGAATATTTATTCCTGGTGGACCGATTGATGGAAAAAAAATATAATCCAGCAAGATAAAATTAAAGGTAATGCGGCCGGTGATAGGCGAGCGAGTTTAATTAGTTGTTTTCATGCGCGAGTTTGACGTTAATTGCTCTAACTAGTTCTAGGTGTGTTTTATTATAGAGCTAAAGTGGCTCGCGGACTTTTACAAAATGATGATGGGTTTTATGATATCCCGAGGATCTGGAGCCTTTTTTTAGTAATAATGCACCACGCTTGCTTTCTCTTTAATGTATCAAAAATACTGTTATCTTCTTATCTGCACTTTGAGAGTGTTAATTTACAGTGTTATCATAAGGTCCGTGCCAAATCGATTACTCATTATTCAAAGTATTTTGAAAAATTTGTACTCACGACCATCGCCGCTACCAATAAAGTCCGTCTGCACCGACATTTAAGCGCTTCGATAAAACCACACGCGCGAGAACCGTTCGCCAGGGAGACCGCGGCGAGACTGCGGCTTTCGCCCAACCTGCGCTCGAGCTTACTGGTACTTTCGCGATTTCTCCTTCCTATACTACAACAAGTCTCCCGCGCGCGTTTTGATTTTTGGTTTATCGAGATAAGACGGGAGGACGCGCTTAGAGCATTGTGATTGTGGTTTATGGGGTGCGCGTATCCTGGCCTACATCTCGCTCGGTGGGAAGCTTAATTTTTTGAAAACTTGGGTGGCTTGTAAACTAGGGGGATTCGTCTGGTTTCTTGGCTTGGTATTGTTTGGTGGATTGTGAGGGAATTTTTGAGAAATGTTTTGTTTGTTGGTGAGTAAATTTTAAGGAGCTTTTTATTTAGCTGTGGAGCGCAATCATTCATTATCGTACGTTTATTGCCGATTTCTCAAAATATTTTTAAAAAAGCAGTGCCGTGCTACTGATTATAATTCTTCTGCTGAAGCTAGAAACAGGAATTTTCGAAACAAATTTTTTTTACTTTTGTTAAAAGAATATGTAACGAGTATTGTTGTATTTTTTCGCATTGAGTGGATTATTTTTGCTGTGTAAAATAAGTTTTAGTTAAAAAATCTAAAATATTTTACGGCTAGTAAGATTTAAATATATAGTAATAAAAATGAATACTAATTTTCAAGTAGCCAGGATGATTAATTTTCGATGTTTACTTTATAAATTATTTTCAAAGGATTCTTTTAAACTGATAAATTTCAACCCGTATATAGAATAAAAATATTTGATATTTTCTTAAAGTTTTTTCGGTACGCAATTGCAATTCATGAAAATATTGGACATAGCCGATAGCGCAAAAAGATTTACGGTTATGTAAATCAGAGAAGTTTTTTTTAACGAACGAGTTTATCACTTTTGCGACTCACTAGAAAAAACAATAGGTTATTGGTTGTAAGTGAGTGTATAAAAAGATTTACAAGGAGCATACTTATGTAAGTAAAAGTAACGACCGTCGTAACAGTAATGAAAATTTATGAAGCTTTTGCCCACCATTTTACATCCCAAACTTAAAAATATTTTCAACTTTTGCAGTTATTTTAAGCGGAACGATAAAACAAATTCACGAAGCGAATGTTCAAGTTTAACGAGTTTTCTCTCTAATAATATATTTGAGTATGAATAACAATTTTAAAACTGTTGTTTGAATACTTGAACAATGGATAGTTTCATGCAAATAGTTAAGAAGAGAGCATAGGAAAAAATGAGCTGAGTGTGTAATTGTTAGTTAGATGAGAGTTAGTAAAAAACAATTTAATTACTCGATAGGTTTATTATTCAATTAACAAAATTTTTCATTCCTGCAAGCATTGGACTATAGAAAATCCACAATTTAATTAACAAATTAACAGTTCTAGTTTAAAAATAAAAAAAAACAGTTCGATAAAAAAAAAAAAAATAAGTCAAAAGTGAATTACATAATTTGCAGTACGATCATGAAAATTAAACAAGAAACAACAATAACATCCAACAAAGTTAAAAATAGTTGGGAATGAATGACTATAATCAAAGCGTGAATCACGCAAAAAAAACAGCAAATTTAACAACGTAATAATTTTCATTTACTCTTATAAAAATCTTTCGAAAATAAAAGACGGCCGGACATAATTCATTGCAAAAAACAAAGAGACCCGTGCAATAAAAAAGTATTTTCACGAATTTATGGGTTTAACCTTTAAAAGATACTCGTGAAACAAGTTTTACTTTATTTTCACGAACGCAGCATGAATTAAACTCTCCGAGCCGGCGTTTGATTGCGTTATCATCAAAGAAAAAAAATGGCGCAGGGTAGATAGAAAAGCAGGTGTCCTTCAAATTGTAAATAGTGCTAGGAATAGTGTAAGGCTCTTATTGTACTCACCACGTATTTGCTTGGCGTACTTGTCGGTTCGACGACGGGAGACACCGGCCGCATCGGACATGGCACGAAGGCACCGTATGTTCTCGCGGCAGACGCGAGCCAGTTCGCTCTGTAAAATGATCCAGTCGGTTTTTCTTTTAATAAATTAGATTTTGTTTTTGAGTTATACTTTAGGCACGACACACATTAGCAGACAAAAAAAAAGTTAAGCGGTATACTTAGCACACACTGGTAGGTCGGTTAGACGCAGTTTAGCCTCTATAAGTTTAATAAAGCGGGATTAGTATGAGCACACCTTAAGTTATTTTAGAGTTTTATGGTTTATGTATGTGTTTGAGCTGTAAGAAAAAAGTTTTTTTAAAGTTTGGTCGGATATGTGGGTACGACAGTGATGAACAAATTTTCTAATTACCTAAACGTCTTTTTATTTTAGAATTTATAGTTCTGTAGGCAGCATGAATTTTTTGGACTGACTCAGTTTCAAGATTCTTCATAATTTTATACATGTTCTTTAAAAAACTAAAAAAATTTTAAATTTTAAGTAAATCTTGCGACGATGTACATCCAACCAGGATTATGTCTAGTTCATGTTGCCATGATGATTTGATACTTTCAGAATGTTAGATTATTCACATAAATTGATGTAAAAAAAAAAATTTTCAAACAGTTTCTTTATTCATTATTTTTGAGATTAAATTTGAAAAAATATATTTTAAGTATTTCAAAAACGGTATATTTTTATGAAAAGTTGAAAAAAAAAAATTTTATTCATTGTTTTTTCAAGTCAATAGTTTTTAAAAGTTGAGTCAATGGAAGATGAGTACCACCTCTTTAAAAAGTCATGTTGATTGTAGTAAAAAAAAAAAAAAAAAAAAAAAAAAAATTTCTTTAGTTTGTGTGTTTATGTATGGATAAGCAGTAGGTATGTTAGTAAAGCCAGACAAAAAAAAATTGTAATAGAACTCAGTTATTAATAGCAAAAAAGTTGTACAATAGTTAATAAAAAAAAAAATTTCTTAAATCACTCAGTCACACTCGCACATTATTTTCTACAAGTCTGACAAATAAAATAAATTTTTTACAAAAAGTCTTAATCTATCTACAACGATCACAAAATTCAACATTTTTCTAATTATTACATTATTGTAAATCATATAGAAATATTCTGTAAACCATACTTTGTAAAAAAAATAAATATCTACAATCTATACAGCTTAGAATACTCTGCTATCAGGGTATATTATTTTTACAATTAAAAAAAATATCATCTATATAAACAACTTTTTATCATTATGTACAAAAATAAGTCTTTTGTGTCCACCAGAAGCATGAAAGGGAAACTCACACTTGCAGAATCAGTGGTTCAACAAAAATTTCGATTTCAAATAAAATTTTCCCCTCTTTTCAACAGAACAAACCCCCAGAAAAAACGGAATTGGAACTTTATTGTCTAGGACAAGACTTACGACTAACTCAAAACTTAACAAGTATAATAATTTACAAAAAAAAAAAAAAAAAAATCAATAAATCTTTGAAAAAATTCCACGTATTGAACCAGTGACCCTTTCTTTGAAGTTACGGGCCCGGTTGTAACAATCTTTAGCGGTATAGTAAGCTGTCGTGGTTAGAGCCGCTAGTATAGTGCGCAACAGGGTGCGCAGAAATCTCAGTAGGTCTGAGTAGTTTAACAAGGCCATACGTACGAAGCTATGGTCAGCCATGGTCATGTAGCTCGCCTCCGAAAGTACGAGCTGGTTGCGCGACGTCTCCGCTAGACGCTTCAGTTCCGAGTCGCTGTCGCTGTCCTCCGATGTTACGTTGCTCTTCTGCTTGAAAAAAAAATTTTTTCAATTGTTATTCGTCTCAGGGCAAAGCTCAAAGTTTTTATTTTTGTTTTGAACGAGCGATTATGATAAAATGATAATCTCGATGTAGATTACGCTTATCGGGTACTTACGTAATGAACTGCACTCAGACTGGATGCACAATCGGACTGGCTGTCCAAGAAGTTTCGGTAATCGTCGCCAAAGTCAAGTAGGCGCCTGGCCGTCTCGACGTCGGCCGTTTCGCTGTACGGTTCGCTCATGTACTTTTCCTGTATTTAAAAAACAAAAAATCCATTAATTTTTTGTACATCTATTTCTACAAGTACGAATGAGTTTGCCGCTAGCAATATTGAAAAGCACGAGAGGTATTTTAAGATGATTCGCAAGTATGATAAGCTGCATGAGTTGCAAAAAGAATCTTAATCATTTTGACCTGCTGCTGAATCCGTAATATTGGAGGGCACAAAAGAGACAAAAATCAGTTGACGCCTCGATAAAACCTTCCCCTTAAAAGTAGTAAAAACCCAGTATTCACCTGGTAGTTATCCCAAGCCTGCTCGGTGGAAAAGGACGTGTTTCCAAAGCTGTGCTTCTCGATGTCGCTGTCGGCGTTGAACCTCCTGGCCTCGGCGACCGCGTTGACGATGTTCCTCTCGTTCCTCTCCTCCTCGTCGTCCTCGCTCTCGGACGAGGTCTTCTGGTTGATCTTACGGGAGGGCGGGTCGCTGCTGGCGCTGGCGCGCTCCGACTCCTGGCGCGCGCTGTACCCCGAGAACGAGCCCGACTTGACCAGGGCGTTGTTGCCGCGGGACGAACGGGTCTGGCGGCTGGACACGGACTTGCGGGCCGAGTTCCTGACGTTGCAGCTCGAGCTCAGGTCGTCGCTGTTCTCCGACCGGTGGATCGTGGTCTGGAGACCGTCTGAGCTGGACTCGCTTTTACGGCTCTGAGAAAATAAAACAAAGTTAATGAATTGGGCTGTTATGTAGAGCGAATTGTTTCAACTTTGTTTTATCGCGCCAATCTCAATTTTCCAGGAAAGTAAAAGAGTTCCACTTCGGTGGTTGTTTGAACTACTTTTTTATTTTCCAGTTCACAAGTGTTTGAATAAATTTTACAAACGACACGGAATGAAAATACGATTGGTCGATAAATGAAACTAGTAGAAAAAAAAAGAGAGGGATAAACTCATGCAGCAGCTTACCACATTCTTTTTGCGAAGCCTGTTTTTTCTACGTCGAAGCGAGCTGTTTCTCACAACCCGAGCGTCGTGACCGATTGTAGTTTCTTCCAGCAGCGTAGACGTCGAGTTATTGAAGGGAACACGCGATTCTCTGCAAAAAAAAAGAAGGAGCTTAAAAAAAAAAAAGAAAAAATACACAGAGAGTTTTGAGATTCGCGAGGGGGTTATTGATTCGGTTGATGTGTAGGTCGATGCACCGGATAATTCAAATCTCTATCCGCTTGATTGCACGCTTCGTTACAAATTGAAGCCTTTGACTTTTTAATTAACGAACGGCGCTGTACGTATACAGAAGTGGGTATTTTTAGAAAACGATTGAAAAATCATGTTGCGTGCAATTGGATTGGTGATGTTTGAATTAGCTTTGCTCGACGCCGTTTGTTTCCGTTAAGATCAAAACTGTAAATACGATAAATCGTTAAAGACAAAATAAAAAATACTCACGTAGTGGCATCGAAGGACGCGCTCTTGGACGGCATTCCGTTCACCAGGAGTCGGTTGAGGGCCGTCTCGGAGATGGAGAACTGGGCGATGTTCTCCTTCATGACCGCCTCGGCGTCGAAGCTCGCCCTCTTGCGGATCTGCGTAATGCAGGACACGCTCCAGGGTCTAGCACCGGTGGTGGTGCGCTTCGTCCTCATGATGACCTTGGGCGTGCTGGACTCCAGGGGAAGCTGCTGCTCCGGCGACTCCTCGAGGAGCTCCTCCGAGTTAGACTGGGAGAAGTTTAGGCGACGGCAGGTGGCGACGCTGCTGCTCTGGTGATCCTCCTCGGACTCGTCGCAGAGCTTCTCCACGTCGGACTCGCCGGTAGTGTATTCGCCGCTGGCGTCGCAACTGTCCAGACTCTCCGGGGTCAGGTTGTCGCAGCACTGCGAGTTGAAAAATTGTTATTTTTATAAAAATACTTTACTGACCGTTAAATTGCAAAATTATTTGAAACTAATTATGTTGAGTATTTTACGTATCATTCAATTATACGTACTCCCAGATTTATTTAAGATCAGATAACAACTGAATGATAAGCAAGGAAAGTAATTATGGTCTTTTTAGTATGTTGTAGGCAAAGAATTTTCAATGTTAATTTTTTTTACTATCGAAAGAGGACATAAATCTTACGAAGATATACGTTTGCCCGGCGACACGCGAGCATCCGGGTTTGATTTACAGTCAAAACTTGATATCAAATTCAAAGAAAAAGTAAAAAATCACTGTGCCTTTTTACCCCCTCCCCTTAGTTTTTTACCCCTCATTTCGAAGCCATACACCGGGGCGGCCGATCGATTTTGTTTTACAGCTGTGGCCTCACCTGTGTGTTGCACCTGCCGGTGGTAGAGTCGTGGCAGCGGTTGAGGGCCAGCCACTCCTTGATCCGCGCGTACTTGGCCCTGTGGTTCTGGGAGCTCAGGAGGCCCTTCTTGTCGTCGAAGAGGAGCGAGGGCAGCAGATGCCGTTCCCCTTTGGTGCCCTCTTCGCGCACCAGCTTCTCTACCTGCGAAAAATACGATATTTATAAGATAAAATGTTAACAAACAACTCGACAATTTTGAAATGAATAGCAATTGTAAAAAATTATTCTGCTTATGTAAACCCGGGATTGCAAAAATAACTTTGTTCAATCATCCGTGACTCAAACGCACCTCTCTGATGAGCTTGGCGATGCTGTCCTTGGTGCAGCCCTCCTCGTCGTCATCGCTAACGAGGTTGTTGTTCTCGACTTGCTGCTTGTCCTGCTCGGGTGTGCAGCTCTCGTCTTCGTTCTTCATGTCGGTGTCGGAGTCGAAGTTTAGCCTGACCTTGACGCTGTTCTTGGCCTGGAGGTCCGCGGTGGACCTAGCGGACGCGTACGTCCACTCCTCCTCGCTGGACTCGTCGGCCGGCTGCAGTAGGATCTGACGCGCCCCGCTGCTGTCGCTCACCTCGGAGTCCGTGTCCATGTGCTTGAAGTAGAAGGTCGCGCAGTTCTTCGATTTCCTGTTCGATCTGCGAATGGTCGATAAGATAAATAGATCCAATCTCGATTCGATGGTGGTTTGCAGATGTATACTCACGTGTTGAACGCCGCGGACTCCTCGGGCTCGGTCTTCCTTCGTTTCGGGCTGCTGTCTTTAGTGGGCGTGGACTGCGGCTGCACCTCGACTGTCTTGGGACTCGAGTCGATCTCGTCGATCGACATGGCCGGCGTCGGGCTCATGACTTGGTCCTCCTCTTGATCCTCCTCCTCTACGTCCGCCTCGGAGCCCTGGTCCTCGCGTGGACGCCTCCTCGATGTGGATGATTGCGGGTAGTGCTTTGAGTTCTCGGGTGCTTTTACGATCGTGATGCACAGCTCGTCGAGATCGTCCTAATAAAATAGTTTTTTTTTTAGAGAATTTAATGTGTTGAATTTGAAGTTTTAGTTGATAAGATAAGGGATTTAAAAATAGAATTTTTACTGTGAATCAGTGCTTTGATTAAAAAAATTTTTTTTTTTATTCTTTCGTGGATTCGTGTTTACTCTGCAAGACCTGACTAGCTCATTTTTTTCCCCCTTGGCTGTACTTGACGCGCGAGGGCTTTCTTTAAACTCGAAACGAGAACTTTAAAATCAGCACGTTTGCACGTGTAATTCCGGTACACTGAATTTTACGTGTACTTAGTTTTTGGAAGTTTCGACTTTTTCGACGTACCTAATTTTGCACTTCATGCGATCCTTATCAAAATTACTCACTGGAACTTATTTGTTCGAACTTCGAAGAAATTTTTTCCAGTGGGTAGTTTCCTTATCGCCACCGATAAATTCAAAGTATCACTCCCCTGAAAACACGTCCCCGCGATTGCACAAAAAAAAAACACGTTACGTAAAAGTAGGAAAAAATTATTTTTGGAAAATTTCAAAATTAGGCTCACTCTCTTACATTCAACAGCCCGTCAAGTAAACAATACCGCACCGTGGAAGATAAACAATCGTGAATAATAAATAAGCTCAGCAACCCCGCAGGTGCTACCGTAGCTTTAAAAAATCGATAATACCTGCAGGTGAAGAAAGAAAAGAGCCTTTGACCCCAACGAAAAAAGGCAGTGACATCGTGCGCGGGGTGCTTCCAAGAAGCTTTATTACCAGCCCGATGCGTGGCTAAATAATTTTCCCATGCGAGACTCGGAGGTAAATCAACCACCCGCATGCTGATTGAATCGTCGCGTGCGCTTGCCCGCCGGCAATCATTTCGAGACTAATTGACGCGCGCGCTCCACAATTTGACGATCGTCAGGCCGTGATAAGACATATGCGTACAAGCTCACCTCGAAGTAGGATCCATCGTCGGCCGAGCGGTTGGACACGTCGCTGTCGGAGGAGAGGTCGGACCTGGAGCTGGAGTCCTGGATCTGGAGGTCAAAGGTCACTGGCGACTGTCGGCTGCTCGTCCTGAGCTTGCGTCGCGCCTTCCTAACCGAGGACA
Organism: Encarsia formosa; assembly: GCA_038277355.1. Taxonomy (NCBI): domain Eukaryota; kingdom Metazoa; phylum Arthropoda; class Insecta; order Hymenoptera; family Aphelinidae; genus Encarsia; species Encarsia formosa. The sequence goes on from CM076187.1 coordinate 6,882,050, forward strand.
CCCGGCACCTGGACGACGAGCTACCGTTGTTGCTGCTCTCGTCCTGGGACGAGCCCGAAGACGAGGTCGAGGGTGTGGAGGACTTGCTGGTGGAGGCCCGGCGTCGCTTCGTTACCGGCTCCTCGTCGTCGCTGTCGCTGCTGCAGCGGCTCGACGATAACTGCGGGTGGTTAAAGACAAAGCTTAAGAACTGTGTACTATGATGATGATGACGAGGGAGTGATTAAAGCCGTGTATTATAATTGTCCTGCCGTCACTTTGCTTTGCGGTAATTACTTCGTTGTGTTTTTCTCTCTTTTTAATCCTATTGTTTGTTACGAAACGGTGATTATCCGCAAGACGCTACTCGGGTAATTTCAAGGAATAGGTGTTATTTGCATGTAAGTTTAATTAGGGGGAGGGGGTCTAATGAACAGTGGCCTGAGTTATGGCGATGGAATATAAAGCGCTCGATTCGAGGATGCGAACCTGTTTGCGTTCACGGGGGGACGTAATTAAACGGACGCGATTTGAAATCAGCCGGGGCGGTGTACACACTTAGCCACCCTAATTAATACTAACTGGCTTTAGGTTTGAGATTTAATTAAATCGGCGGGGTATGGAAATACGAAGTAAAACTATTAATTCACCTTTGAGCACCGAAGTCACAACACGGAGGAGGAGGAGTAGTTCAGCGCGCACGGGAGTCCGTTCGTGTACTGACCGGCAGGAAAAGAACGCCGCAGGCACGACAACTGTAGCGCGACCACCGCGGCCTAAACGAAGCTTTTCCACAGATCCAGGTATAGAGGGGGGGGGGGGGGCACTTGGGGGGTCGAAATTTACTGTCCAGCTGCGAAGAGCGAGAGACGGTTCGTAAAGAATTTTTTTAGGCGCGATGTTGGGTTCCCGGAGTTAGAGTTTGTATCTGTACCTAACAATAATATCTAGTTTGACACGGTTTGTGACTCTGAAGTCATGCGTTTGTTTTCCGATGAGATTTTTGATGATAACGTGAATTTTTTTTTCTGGACATAATGAAGTATTATAAGTTACTTCCTAGATTTGATTTGAATAATATCAAAAAATGTATACTGTATGAAAAACTAAAATATACAAGGATAAAATTAATTTAAATTTTTTAAATATTTAATTTCACTACTGAGTACTGTTTATTTTATATCATTTTGTAAACAACATTACTACTTAATAAATAATTCTTATTTAATAATTTTTTTAGCGCAGAAAAATAAATTTTATCATAATTTTCAAAACAAAATATACAAAAAAAATTAATAGTAAATATAAAAAACCTTAGCCGAAAATCTACCATTTTAAAATTACCAATCAATAAAGAAACTCGGAAAAAATAAAAAAATCTGATTAATTGTACACTAACTTACTAAGATTCTTAATTTTTCACTCATTTCAGTTTCTTATTGGTAATTTTAAATCGTCCAAGGTTTTTTTTTCGCTGGGACCATAGATCCAGTCCTTACACTAAAATCACGTTGATTCCCTAGTCTCTTTCGGTAACTAATCCTCGTATTTTCACTCGAAAACACTCAAAACAACACAAAAATTTTAAGGTCCCACACCGAACTCGGGCTGGAAGTAGCAAGGTGCAACGATTTGAAAAACAGTGTCGAACCGAAATCACCTGTCGTGGGAGCCTCGAGTCGTATACCTGAGCCGTTTGCGAATAATCCGGCTCGAAGAAACAAAGGGCGGGGGTGCACGTAGATCGGTTAAATTACTATTTGGGTGTCGTTGCGGAGGGAGAAGAGTTCTTCTTCGGAAAAGTAATAGCTCTGCACCTGTATTCTCCCGAGCTGTGCCTCCTCCCCAACCATAAAATCGAGAGAGCTGTGGAACCTTTACGATTTCTACGCCGGTGCAGCAAAAACCCGAGACGAGCGGTTTTCGGAAAAACGTACCCCGACGATGCGATCATGGTAATTGTTTACCCGGAATCCAGTGAAATCGAGCCACGGTGCATTTTTTTTTTTAATTTTTTTTTTTGCCTGGCTGCTTACTTTTTTATGAGCGGGGGCTTGATTAAAGTGAAGGAGTGGATAATTTGAAATATATTTCAAATTTTGGTAAAGTGTAGGGTAAAATATGGTTGAATTAATTACGGTCATTGAATTGAGTAATATACTATTCATTTACAATGAAAAATTGAATAAACTATTATAATCAAAATTTGATCTGATAGAGTGCAATAAAATAAACAATGTTAATTTGACTAAACTGCTAAATATTTGTAAAACTGTACATGTATTTTTTTATACAAGTGCATTTACCATAAATATTTAAAATTTTATTTACAAAATCGGAAAAATAAAATATATTTGGCTGTTAATGATACCAAAAGGTTTTGCAATAATGATAGTGTACTATTAATGAACAATAGGGCGGTCATCTTTTTTTATAAATATTTTTTTTTTTAAGTGCACTTTTATTAGTAATTTTTTTTTTTTAACTACTGGTTATGGGAATTCATCTATACGCATTTCAAAAATAAAATTTTTTTATCCAAACGAAAAAAAAAAAATACGTTTTGATTATCTTCCGATACCCTTACTAAAATTGCAAAAAAGTTATCAAAAATTTTCAAAAGTTTCTAACATTATTCTTCCGTTTGAAAAGTTATTATATCAGTTTAGTTGAATTTTAATGTATTCACATTTTTAAATTCTATTTTTTTTGGTGTATGCATGCAGTTTGATAAATTGCAAGAGTCCGGTACCAAAGTAAACTCGACTCGGGCGAGTTTTTCTCATCCTACATAAATTTCAATCGAAGACCCCTCGAGCCTCAAAATTTATGGCCTCCATCGCGAGCCAGCCCTTCCCGAGGGGCTACGCACTCCAGAATCACAAAAAGAATCAGATATAAAAATCAATATAATCAATAAAATATCGATTTCATTTCAAGTAAAAATTTTCAAAAAATAATATTTTTAACAAAATATTAATTGAAAATGGATCCAAGGCTCTAAACTCTTTAAATTTGCCAAAAGAATCGCGAAAGAATCAAAAAGAATCAAAAAGAATCAAAAGAATCATCAGTGATTCTGGAGTGCGTAGCCCCTCGGCCCTTCCACGGTAAACCGAGAAGGATGTGAACGAGAAAAAAAAAGGGTGCGTGCAAAATCGACGACCTACTTTCGAAACAATGAAGTTCGCAGAAAAAGGGATTAGCCTTAACCCACTTGATGAGCGGTTTTTCACTCACTGATCGATGCAATTATTACGGAAGGCAGCTTCGTTTTTTACACCTCCCGGTTGATGGGAGTAATTTTCAAGCTCGGGGTTAACCGTTCGAGCAGGCCTAGGAGTTATTTATGCATGCGGGTAAAACGCGCGCGAATTTTATAATAAGCGCGACGTGCGCGACACGCTTTTTACCCTGGTCTAGATACGCGCGACTTTATAAAATTTTATTTTAGAGTCTTAAGAGGAGGTTTTCAGACCGTAAAAATTTATGTGATGCCAATTTTAACTACGAAACAGTGAATGAAATAATTTCTTTGGTGTTTAGAGAAAGAAATCTCTATCAAGAGAAAATGAGAAAATTAATTATTTTATAATTGCATCGGACGGTATTAATAAGTTTACAAAGTATAATACATTTTTGGTTTCTACGAGGACGATAAATGTGAAAATGAAAAAAAAATTTTATTACATTGCAACCAAGTCAAAGCTCAGATAATTTGAATTTATTCTCGAATAACACCAATGATTTGTACTTTGCTGAAAAATTCAAAAAATTTAGCATCTTCAAGTCCCCGAGTAAGTAAAAAGATCTACAAGACGTACATCGCGCGTCGTAGTCTCTTCTTAAATCTCTCTCTCTCCATCCTCCGCCCCGCGCTGCGCATTCCCCGAGCTCGCATCCCCGATAAACAACAATTTTTTTTTCTTCTCTTACCTAGCGTAAATTCTCAAACGGAATCCAGGAAAAAATCTCAAATTCGATTTTCTCTCCCGCAAACGAGAGCGAGAGGATGTTTATAGATCTCGATCCAGCCCGCAGGAATTTCTCGCGAGAGGGAAAGGATTTCCGAATCGAGAATCCCTTTTTAATTAAAACCAGGGGGTTATTTGAATTGCTAAAGTTTATCTTAACTGCGCAAGGACTTTATTGTGATACTTTTTTACAGACCGACGATAAGAGTACAAACGAGAGAGAGGATTTTTACTGCGTAAACGCGTTTTATACATTTTTATAAGCGAACTGTGGCAATTAGTTTTTTACATTTCTCAGAGATGGCTTATCTCGAAGAAATAATAAAACATTTAATTATTTGAGTCGCGCCGTAAAATAATAAAAACCGATATCCACGTATGTTTTTTCAAACTGAGAAAAAACCGTTTCAGTTCGAAAGTAATAAATTTTTATCAAGTCACGTTGGCTCTCTCGAAAATTATTTAGCAAGAAACGCTCGATAAACGTCAAATCGAAGACTTTTTGTAGGGCCCCGTAGTAGACGGGCGCGAAATAAACACAATCGGCGTTTTTTTTACGATGAGTATAAAATCATGACTCTTAAATATCGAGGGAGGCTTTCACTCGTTTTCTTCGTAAAAACTCGCGGACTCGACGATATTTATTAGTTACCGCGAACGATGAAAAGTAAAAGCGCAAACAGTCCCGGATTAAAAATTATAGCTCCTCGATAGATCGATCGATGAAATTTATCGTGACGCTTCGTTACTTCCTTCGTGTTCCCACAGCACAAAGAACAGCATATTTTTTTCAATAATAATTTTCCGTTCCGCTAGGAAAAAAGTTAGCTTCGGTTTCGATCTTCCTAACCTTCTGGGAAGGCGACTTAATTGACCTGTTCGAGATTATTCAACGTAATTGCTTTGCAATCGAGTTAGATGATAGGAAGACTTTTGTTATGGCTGCGGGGATTTGGTGACATGACCGGATGTGTGCGAAATGAGATACAGCGGACGAACAAATCATACTGGAAAGTACGGATGACAAATCAGGCCGTGATAAGATCAAAAATATTTAAATTTTTTTGTTTTTGGATTGATGCTTATAGTAGGTGTCTTTATATGAAAAATCATTATTTTTTAAAGATATTTTTGCACTAAAAATTGTCAGAAAACTTATTTACAGACTTTTTAAAATGTTTTTAGCTCTAAAATTGTAAAAATTGAGATGCCTAGTTTACCGTCAGTAAAAAAAAAAAAAAAAAAAAAACTGATAAATATTATCTAAGCTGTACAAGCCGATAATCATCATTTTCCAACATTTCAAACAGAAACTTTTCTAATCTCCTTCGACAGTGTTGCGCCGACTGTCGCGCGTGGCAGACGTGTCTTCTCGGCAGTTTATAGAGGTTAATTTCTCCGCTGCGCGGCGACTGCCGCTGGGTGGCGTCGCTTTGTGCTGAATCTCTTTGTTGAGGTTTTTTCTTTTTTTTTTTTACGCGTAAGATAAAGTGAATAACCCAAATGTCTACTCAAACGAAAACAACTACTACTACTACTATGTCGTACTCGAACGTTACCTCTGTTTCTACGTACCCCAAGAAAGACCAAGCAATTGTCTTTGACACCATTGAAGGAGTAAAAGCGGAAGATTATGTTTATGCTATTGCCTCTATAGTGCCTCCCCAAAACATTGTAGCTGCTTCTAAAATCACGCAGAATCGATTTTGTGTTTTCTTTAATAGTGCCTCCATAGTGGATGAAATTACCAAGGAAGGAAAAAATGTGCTTGTTGTTCAAGGCCGTAAAATTACGATTCGCCCCTACATTGCCAGACTAAAGCGAGTGATTTTCTCAAATGTATTGCCGTGTATTCCGAACCATATCCTGCTTGAAAAATTAGAGGAATTCAACGTTGTACCTAAATCCAGCCTTACTCCAGTGCGCATGAGCCTTGTCCAAGTCGGCTTTTCGCACGTGATGTCCTTCAGGCGTCAGCTGTTTGTGGATCCGGAAGAAATCGATAAAATTCCCTCCGACTTTACCCTAAACTACGATGGCACGGCATATCATGTTTATGCATCTTCCGATAAAATGAAATGCTTTCAATGTTTACAAGAGGGTCATTCCTCGAAGAGTTGCCCGCAAAATAAACAACAACAAAAGCTGAGTCAAGGTCAGCATACACTTCCAGCTCAGCCTTCTCCCGCGGTCGATAAGGTAGGAGCTCCTCAATTCCCGCAGTCTACAACTACTAAACCTACAGTGCACATGGAAACAGCTGATGACAAAAACAAGGAATCGACTTCTAATACGGCTGTTGACGGCGATGTTAATACGCCTCGTTTCAACGGCCAAAATTTATTCGTGAAACCAAGCGGCGATAATTTCAAAAGAACTTTTTCAAAAGCATCTCTGTCTTCCACGGAAAGAAAAGTCACAGATGAAGATGAAAATCAGAGGAGCAAACCCGATGATGAACTTCAAAAGACTCCCGAGATGCCAACGCAAAAAAAAAAGAAGCTAAAAAAATCCAGCACTACTAGCAAAACCACAACGACGGAACTTAAAGAACAAATCGACTTGGCTAGGATCGAAATCCCCAACTATATCGCTGCTACTTTCCCGATTACCTTCGAGGAGCTGACGCTAATGCTAACTGAGACGCTACAGGTTACCTATCAAGAGGTACCTGCGGTAGTTGATAAATTCACATCCAATAGACAAGCAGTGGTAATAATGCTTAATGAGATACATAAATATGTTGACTCACGTGTCATGAAAACAAGGATCACTAAAACGGCTAATGCCATTACGGCCTCTGTTGATGGTGGCGAGTTTCCTCCCTCATCCTCGGCCTCGGAGGTTGAGACTTGCGAGTCTGATCACTCACAGTACTGAATTTTCTTCTCACACTACAACAGACATAGATTGCAACAATATGTGTTGCAATCTCGCAGATGCGAATAATATTCGTATTTTATTTTGGAATCCACGAAGTATAGTCAAGAAAGCTGGAGAGTTGCAAAAGCTGCTGCATGATTACGACGTGATTGTTTTGGCTGAAACATGGCTCAAGCCACACCTGCATTTTAACTTCAGCTCTTTTAATGTATTTAGACAGGATCGTCTACATGCTACTGGCGGCGGTTTAGTTTTTCTTGTACACGTTGCGTTAAATTATGAGTCTGTTAATGATCTTACTAACCTTAATCCTTCAGTTGAAATGTGTGGAATTAAGATACTTAATTTAAGTAAACCTCTGACTATTCTGGCCTGCTACCGTCCTCCGACCCAAGTCAGTTTGACGGATTTGGAATGGGAGGCTCTTATTGGTAACACTGACAGATATGATCAATGCCTGCTGATTGGAGATTTTAATGCACATAACCAGGCTTGGAACTGTATAGACACTGATGTCAACGGACGCAGACTTCAAGAGCATGCTGACAAGTATGGATTGATATTACACAATCATGATAGCATCACTCATCTTGATCCATCTACACTTAAGGAATCCAATATAGATCTTATATTTTCCTCGCCCGACATTGCTTCATTCACACATACCAAAGTCTATAACGATAGTCATGGTTCAGACCATTTCCCCGTCGAAATTATTGTCGACGTCGAGAAGGTGATATACCACCGTAAGTCATTCAAGATTCAATCAACGCGCACAAACTGGCTGTCAGTAAATGAGATTTTGGATGAAAAATACATTAAATTTCTCGATAGCGAGTATGAATTAAAGTCACCTGTGGGTAAATACGAATTTTTTATCGAAACAATAAGTGATGCGGTCGTAAGATGTACTCCAAGAAGGAAAGTTGTCAGCCCCAAACTTCATCGAAACCCTGTTCGCTGGTGGGATGCTGATTGTGATCGAGCCAAGAGACTCCGGCAAGCAGCGTACAAAAGATGGCGCTATACCCGACTTGATAACGACCATGCCCATTATAAGACCGCTAGAACTGCGGCAAGAAAGTTATTCAGGCGAAAGAAAAGAGAATGCTTCAAAAAATTTGCTTCCACTATAGATTTCAAGAACCAAGTCACATATACCTGGAGAATGGCCAAGGTTTTCAAAAACAAATTTACCAAGACTAAAGTTACCTCTCGCTCTGAATATCTCGATAATAAACAAAAAGTGGCTGAGTCTCTCGATAAGATCTGCACTTTTGACACCCCAAATGATCCCGGTTGGCTACCAGAGTCGCAAGATGACCCACTTCTGGATGCACCTTTTACATATACTGAGTTTAACACGGCACTTTTTTCAAGAGGTGACAAATCCTCCCCTGGAGTCGATGGGATTAATTACGAGGTTCTTCGAAAAATTCCAATTAAATATAATCTGTTGCTACTTGATATTTTGAATATGCTGTTTTTAGATAATTCATATCCTGAGAGTTGGCGAGACACCTATCTACATTTTGTGGAAAAACCAAATGGCAATGGACTAAGACCTCTGGCACTCACTTCTTGTATTAGCAAGATATTTGAACTGATGGTTTCAAATAGGCTTCGCTGGTTTGTTGAAACAAATGGTTATCTCCCCCGCAATCAAGGTGGCTTTCGTAAGGGTTATTCTTGTTCTGATAACTTGACAGTCCTAAAGTTTGATGTAGAAGAAGCCCTTAAGAGTCACGAGCACGTTCTTGCGGTATATCTGGATGTAAGCAATGCCTACAATGAAGTACGCAGTGACATCTTATTACATAAATTGGCCGGCTTTGGGTTCTCGACAAAACTACTCAAGTTTATTAAGTTTCTCACTTACCAGAGAAATGTGTACACGGAGATCAACCCTGATAAACCTCGCAGCTGCTATAAGGGACTGCCGCAGGGTGGTGTCCTTAGTCCTCTACTTTATTTACTATACGTCACCAATGCGGTCTATTTTAGTAACAAAGGAAAGAAGAAAAGAAGAAAGAATAAAGGAAACGTGAGAAAAAACAGAGGTGGAAGGCCAAAGGTAAAAAGAAGAAACACCAGGAAAGGGAAAAGAAGCAACTGCAAAGTTAATGTTCCTCGAATCAAAATTTTACAGTACGCTGATGATATTGTGCTGTACATCAGGACCTCTTGTATTGAATGGGCCAAGATTATACTCCAGAAAGCTGTAGCTCGGATTACTAAAAACCTTGGAATTATTGGGCTAGATGTCTCCCCTCAGAAGACAGAATTTGTCCACTTCAACCGGGAAGGTATTGACCCTGGTCAGACTGAGCTCAATTTGGGCAGCTCCACTTTAGTTTCTACAGATGCAGTAAAATTTTTAGGCGTTTACTTTGATCACCAGATGACTTTTGACAAACATCAGAGATTGGTACTACAGAAGGGCCACAAAGCCTTAAACATAGTCAAGTTCCTTAGAGGAACATACTGGGGTGCAGACCCAGCTACCCTTATATGTCTATACAAAAGCTTTGTCAGATCTATAGTCGACTACGCTAGTTACATTTACTTCCCTACCCATAAAGAAAGAATACTTAAGCTTGAACGAGTTCAATTTGCTGCTGCAAGATTGGCCTTGGGACTGAGAATTAGCACACCTACAAATATTCTACTTGCGGAGTCTGGATTAATCTCGATACAACTCAGGTCAAAGTTGCTGTGTACTAACTACTTACTGAAACTATTTGGTAGAACTGACTCACTGGCCTATGATATCATCCAACGACAGATCATGAAAATCATCTCTATACGAGGTAAGAAACTAAATCTTTTTCAAGAGTCCATCAAGAGCGTTATTGGGGTCATGCACGAAATCCATGCTGACCGGCTGACCAGTATTTATAACTACCCATTTGACTGCTACAGAAACACCGTGAATGTCGACTTTACTATCGGACAATTTTTAAAAACCTGTGAGTATCCAAGCCTCCAATTCTACTCTTGCCTTGAAGATAGTGATTCCATCAGAATTTTTACTGATGGCAGCAAGACAGAAAATGGTTCCTCGGTTGGAACTGCATGTGTCGTACCCGAATTAAACATTGTCCGTACAAATAGCATCAACACAAAAGCCTCCGTTTATACGGCTGAGTGCATGGCACTTTCAGACGCTATGGACATTGCGTTGCAACATTCTCACCGTAACGTGGACATCTTTACTGACTCACTCAGTGCAGCAACAGCTCTGGCTTCTTATACAATTGATATCAGTGAAAACTACCATTTACTACAGGTTCGTCAAAAAAATTTGAAGTTTACCCACAGCAATAATGGTACATGCAAACTCACTGTACACTGGATACCGGCTCATGTTGGCATCACTGGCAATGAGTTTGCAGACTCTGAGGCAAAAAGGGCAACGCTTTCCTCACCAACGGTCTCTGTTATTCCATATACAGACCTAAGATCCTTTTTCAAAAGATTGATACACTCAGAGAATATTGAGCAGCTGAAACAACAGAGTGCTTACAAGGGAACAAGTTACTTTCAACGGCTGTTCTCCAATAAAACGATCCCCTGGTACAAAGGCCTCAATCTTAGCAGAGAACTAATTGTTTTTATCTGCCGCAGTCGTAGTAATCATATAGCCCTCAATGAATCTCTACACAAAATCAATCTGGCTGAAACATCCAGCTGTATGTGTGGACAGGATCCTCAAGACCTCAATCACGTTCTTTGGCAGTGCTCTCTATATGAAGAATTACGCCAAGCCATGGTTGACCGGCTTATAAAACTCAAGAAATATCCACCGTACGATGTCATCTCTTTTCTACAGGCTCCTGATCTTAGTGTCGTTCGAATTATTGTTGACTTTTTAAAAAAATGTGAAATTAAGATTTGAACTTAAAGTGACTGTGGCTTTCAAGTGAAGGCCGAAAACTTAGTATTATTATTTTTTTTTTTACTTTATATTTAAGTATTTAATTTATTTATAAATCCTGTATAATCATAATTGGTTAAATAAAGGTTACATAAAAAAAAAAAAAAAAAATAATCTCCTTCGAAATTTTAGCTGGATTAGAGCGTTTAGAGAAGCTTTTAAAAACTAATCCTGACCTTGACAATATTCAAATTTTATTTTCACGGTCAATTAGTAACTCTCCGGTTGCGAGGGGAAGACTTAAGTATGCCAGCGGCTTTTTGTACCTGAAGGGCGCATCCTCGAAATTCAGGTTCATCAGCCAAGTGTTGAATAGAAAAATAATGGCACCGAAATTTACACTGCGAGCTCAAAGAAAAAGGTGGTCAAACAAAGGTTGGAGAAGGGGAGTATTTTACGAAGAATATTTATGATTTTTTTACGAGTCTTTTCCTGAATTGTGTGAAAAAACGTCTTTTATACACAGAATGTGATAAAAATTATTTTGATAAAAAAAGTAACCGTACATAAAAATATACAATAATGAAAGAACAACAATGTTTACTCTGCGGTATACACAAGATTACATCAAAATTTCGATTTTCGGTAAAAATAAAAAATACACGTACTTAACCGTAAAGAATCGTAATCTCCCCACGAAAGCCATAAAAAACAGGAAAACCCAGCCATAAATATTCAAAAACAAAAATTCAAATAAAAATGCGCACCCCAGACGAATGCAAGTCATTAACTCGGGGGGTCGCCGCTGCCTACGAGTAACTTCTGCAGCAGCGACACCCGGAGTAAATATATTCAAGGTAGCAATTATCGGAGGACAGCTGTCAGGGTGCCCAGGCTCTGACACCATGCACTACGAGGGCGGTCCGAGAGACGTATACGTGCCTGCCTACCGCTAGCGTCCTGCTTTTTCATAAATCATTTCTAGGAAAAATTCGAGGATTTCAAAGTTCGTCCTACAGCGTTGAAATGCGCGAAAAATGGTTTTGTGGAGAACGAGGCGGCTTGAGGAAACATAAAATTCAGTATTTTTCGAAAATACGTTTTTCTGAAACTAGTCTGTTCTGAAATTGAATTACAGACTGGAAAAAACCGAATCCAAGTCTGTATAAAACACATTTAATTTGAAGACTGCCGTTATTGAAAAATTTGCAAGTTTTTAGAGATTTTTAGATAACATTGTGCAAGTGCATGTTTCACATCAAACTGCGGAATAAATTAAAGAACAATAGCGCTTAATTTATTAACAATCACTAGCAAGTGCAAGATCACAAAAACTTAATAATGTTGGGAGAAGAATTTTTACACTTTGAAAAATTCCGTACGCACTCTAACAATATTCAAATCATTTTTCCCCGAACTAATATGAATTTTAAACACCTCTTAACTGCATCAACCAATCACGCTAATTTATTTTTACAATTTTTCCCCGAAAAGTCGGATCAGTCCCCGTTAATTAACTCGCGCGACAGGTGTCCGGCAGTAGAAAATTCAGCGGGATGAAATTATCCAAAAAATGTTCATTTACCGGTGTGCGCATGTATTTGGAAAGGCCTCAATCAAGCTGTCTTCTCCCCTGAACTTTCCACGCGTATTTTAGTATTCGTTTGGCAAAACCGATATATCGCGCGGGGTGTATAATTTAAAGTCCTTATTTGATCTAACGTTCTTCTCCATCAGCGAAGCATTAGAAAGACGCTGATTATACCCTTCGCCCGAACATTTTTCACTAATCTTGCGTACAATTTCTCAAAGTTCCGTTACTTATGGACTCGTTTATTTTTATCTACTTGTTATTTTCGAAAATATAAACTTTCGTTCTGCGGGGCAACAAAAAACCGGAAGAACTAGAATCGGCGCGCGCGTTCGTGTCTGGCGCCAATCAAACCGGCAACCCCGAAATCGCGCCGTTATCTCTCGGGATGCACGTGCGTACGAGGTTTTTACGACGCTGCATCGCGATCATCGATTAAACCTCCCCGTGCTAAATTGGTGTACTTTGGTGTACAAAGTTTTTTTTTTTACGTGGCTGGAGCCTGTTTAGTAATTTAGGCTGCGCGGGGAGTAATGACTGCTTCTGGAAATTGCCCCCCGAATGAATCGCGATACGCATCAAAAAAACGAATTTTGGTTTACGAAATGAATAAGCTAGCTTCAAGAAAAAATTAATTTTGATGAAAGAAAAAACATAGGAAACGCAGATGCGATTGAAGATTGCGATAAAACGACTCATTACCATCCACAACTCAATTAACTCTCCAATTTGAGTTATGGTTGATATTTTTACACACGATCGAAGCGCAGTCCCAACACTTTTTCATACCCCGGAAGAAAAAATTAAAATCCCCTCGATAAACGATCAACTCGCTGCGGCTTAATTAATCCTCGCGGGTCATTAATTTGAAGGCACGCGTTCGAAGGAATCCTCGGTATGTACGTAAAGCAGAAGGGGAGGGGAATAGGTTAAGTTGAATTTAATATAAGCCTTGGGCGGTACGTACAAGGCGAGATGACTGTTTAGTGTTTACACGTTGCATTCCTGCAGGTGGCTACGGAACCCAGCCGTAAATAATCCGAGGATGCTGCTAATTGTTTTACGCGAATCATTGACTGCGGTTAGCGAGCTAAGGTCGTTTGCTAGGAATTTTATACAGTGGTGCGGGAAGTTTTTTGCTGAGTAGTTTACGATACGTGTAAAAATATATGTTTTGATTTTATGTATGCGATGGATATATTACTAGAAAAAAAGTGGTACTTAAAACTGTAAAATATTGCTTGACATTAAGCATCAACAGTGATTATTTTCTAATTTCATTGAAAACTACTTCTCAATAAATTATCTGTTTTGTTACAAAATCAACTACACAGTTTCCAAAATTTTACTGCTTTTTCATGAACCCTCCTCGTTTATTTAAATTCACCGCATTAACTTGATACACACGCGTCTTTCTTTGATACATGACTTTTTTCGAAACTTTCCAGTGTGGACACTCCCTGAAAAAATCTTCACCTCCCACGAAATAAAATAGAAAAGGAGCGGTGCACCGCCGCGCCAGGAAATATACTTACGACGCAACCGAAGGACAGCCGGGGAGATAAGAAGAAGAAGAGGAGGAGGAAAAGAAGGAGTAGAGATTCGTTCCCTCGTCGTCGTGTTTTCCCTCGCGCTCGTCCACGTCCCTCCGTACGAAAGGGGGGGGGGGGTTAAGAAAAAAAAATAATCCCCGCTGCACCGCGAGGTCAGTACTACCGATCCGATGGTACTTTGTGCGATGCGCCGACTGCGGGAATTCGAATCGTGCCGGAGCTGTTTGTTCCGGTGGGGCCTGCTAAGGGCTTTCTTAATCGTGCTTATATATGTGTGTTCTTTGAATCAAAGGTGCGAACTGTTTTACCAGTTTTTAATTTTTTGGTAGGGAGGTTTGAAAATTAAATGGATTCACTGTGCTGTATACGTAAGCGTGGATCTCTTTATTGAGCTGCTGCAGATGCCTTTTGAGAAGTAGAATTAATTTTTTGGGTCTCTGACTTATTGGCTGCATACTTAAATCTTTCGATGATGTGGACAGTTTCCCATTAGTTACAATCATTTGCACAATAACTAACCATTTCTTGTATAAAAATCTCCATTATCTAGTTTTATTGATACTACTCAGTGTAGGATTAGACTAAAGATCATCACCTTGATTAAGATTGATAACATTGGTCATCCAATAAAAGTATCATAACTGAATTATAATGTGAAATGAATAATTGGATAATGAGTTAGAACATTTCCCAATAAACGAATCTCGAGACAAAATATTTCTGAATTAGACTTTTGTAATGTTTATAAATCAATGATCAATCACAAAGAACGCGTCTCAAATATTCCGTCTGTTTACAAAATCAACAACAGTACATCAATACCGATGATAGCTCAGCTTCCTAAATCCAAATCAAAAACAAGCAAAACAACAATCCTCGAGTCGACTAATAGACCCTCGAAGAAGTCTGACGTCAGGAAGCTCAGCAGCACCAGCAGCATTAAATCTCGTTGCGGAGAAAGATCGAGTTTTCACTTTAATTAACGTTCTGCGCACACGTAAGAGACACCCGAGGAGGATCGAGCATACCAACGAAAGCAAGCGCAATTAACAGCGTCAAATGTCCGATGTGCTATAAAAATTGAGAGTAGAGGTGAAACCCCCAATAATACCCGAGGGAGCGTGAAAGTTTTAGCCGGCAGCTTTTGTTAGGTGATTAACGAGGTGATGGACCCGCGAGCTTTTTTACACCCATTGTTGTTGCGTCCTGGGCGTGGATGTGGAAAGTTCATCGAATCCGCGGTTTATTATTTTCACGTAAGTGCGTACTTGTGTCTCTAAGCACCGAAGAAAAAGACCTTTAGCAGGTAGATAATCACACCTTGGCTTAAAAGCATTTCGATGTTTGCGTTACGCGCCCGAAACTTTCAACAATAATTACGACCAGCCCTAAAATTAAAAAAAAAGTGGAGCCTGTTTTTGTACCCGGCAAAAGTAAATAATTACCGCGCGAGCAAAAAAAAAAAAAAAAGAGCGGGAATCTCTAATTGGCCCAGATGGTAATCGATTGGCTAAAGCAATGTGGGTCGTCGAAAAATCCTTCCCGAAATGGAAAGTGCGAGCGGCAAGAAGATAAGAGCCCCGGGAAAGCCGTCTAGGCCTCCTTTAATTGCCGGCCTTTCTTCCGACGCCGCGATTTTTGGCGCTAACAGGTGCGATTTTAATTAACTTTCGATTCGGTGATTGATTCCCTGGGTCGAACAATATTCACGCAACTTGAAAAATCGAATTTTAATGCGGCTCGCTTTCACCGCGGCTATCACAATTCAATTAATCCTCCTTCTCGCGGTAAAAATTGTTGGCATCCGACGTGAGTGATTTTTTTTCGAATTACAGCGGTAATGACTGTAAATCAAATCGAGGGCCGAAAAGTTACTCGCCTGGGGGTGCAGCTCGTTAGAGATCAAAGTAACTTCCGGTACAGGAAGAGCGAAAAATCTGCGGACGAACAATCGACGCTGTGGAGAAGCTTTTACCCCCCGCTGGGAACGAGATTTTAATCACGGCAAAGTTACTTTTTTTTTTTTTGCTGGTGCCCGATTAATTGCTTTGGAATACACGAGGCCAATCGATTTTCCGGCTGCTAATTGCGTTTTAAATTTGTTTTTACTTTTATTTTCTCGTGCGGCGAATGGGTTTTTCTCTCTCTCTCTCTTGGTTCGTCTCGGAAAACTTAATCGTTTTTCTAATTAACCGTTTTAATTTACGAGAAAATTTCGAAAATGAGTGGAAGAAAGTGTTTTTGCCATTTTTGGGGTGTAACTTGTAGATTTTTTCACCTTATAAAAGGTTAAAAATTAAATTTTAAATAAAATATTCAATGATTCGTAAATTATTGTACTGTGTAGTATATACACATACAAAAGTATTTTATATCTTCTTTTTTGGGGACATCTCAATTGAACTAGAATTTTCATAAAAGAGGTCCTTTATACTGGGAACAAACAGCATTCAAAACCTTTATTTTTTACTCATCCAAAAAATATATTTATTTTTTGATACCACATAAACCTCAGCACCATGAATCATAAATAACAAAAAAAAACTATTAGTTTAGAAAACCAATAAACTAATCGCGTGAAAAAGAGCTTTTCAGGTATAGCTCTTAATACAGCCATAAGCTCCGACGTTTATATCTTACGGACGCGCGTGGATCGCGATAAGCCAGGTGTGTGCGATCGGCTCTTCTTCCCTTATAATAATTTACCTTCGCAGGGCTCTTTGTTACGGATAGCCGGGCGGTAGCTCATTGTGCCGCGCGGCGTGTATGATTTGAACAATGAGTCGCGGAATTCAGCTGCGGGCTTACGTCAGCCATCGCCGCGAGCATCGGAGCGTAGGATTTTGACTTTCTCTCCGGATGCTGCCCTTAACGTTTAGGCGAGTCTTTTGTGAAAAACGCTATCCTATTTTTTTTTCTTTACTGGAGTGTGAAAAAATTGGGGAGGTCTTGCTTTTAAGGGATACTCGAGTCAAAACAGAATACAATGATTGGATATTGGAATAGAATGTTTGAAATTATTTTAATATTCTTAAAAATATATTTTAAAGTTTTTTCGTTGATTTCAATGGCAACGTACTACTTCAATAGAGCTTTTTTACAATACATATCGCAGTGTATTTATAATACATTCTGTATCTTTAAATAATTTATAGTTTTCTATGAACGGGTAATTAATAATAATGTCTGCGTAGAGACCAGCTGAATCACTTCCCGTATCGCGGCACGCGACTTTTTTTCCTCGAATATGGAAAGGAAGTCGGCTTAAATATATGTAAAGTAACAATGCGCGAATGCTTAGAAAGCTATCTGCATCGGCAGGCGAAAGGACACACGTATGGCAGGGAGAGAGAAAACAGGCAGCCAACACCGTAAATACTCATTATACAAATAGACAAAACGACCCCGCTCCCGGGGGGAGAGAAAACAATCGTGGCTTTATGGCTCTTTGTTGGAAAATTTTGTACGGTTTCGGGGGAGAGAATCTAACGTTTTTAACTAAAAAAGGTAGACAATGGGGGGTTAATAAATTTTCGATTAATTGAATCAATGGGATACTTCGGATTCTGGAGAATTCGAAACTGCTGGGATTAGAAATGACGCGGTGGTTTTTTAATTGATTCTTGGTAGGTCATTTTATATAATAAGTTTGTGTAGCTTTTTCAACTTCGCGAAGTAAGAGCAGAATAATGAGAGGAAATGAGGTTGAATAAAACTGTATTTTGCGACTAAACTAAAAAAAAAGAGCGAAAATTTCAAGGTTTTGGCTTAATTTTCTTGGAAAGATTAATCACGATTTCCGTCGCTTATCTCTTTGCAATTACACAACTTGACATTTTCTGAAAAAAAAATTGTCACGAAGTTTAAAATGTACGATAAGACTTCACACGGTAATTTACAATTGACAGAGGACATTATAACACACTTTTTTTAAACAATTGCAGGTTTTTTCTGATTAAAATTCACCGCATCTATACTAACTACAGAGTTTTAGTTTATCGCAATATGCAAAAACTTTTGACAAGTGATAATACATTTAAACCTTTAAAAATCTCAAGTATTTTTTTTTATCTGAAAAAAACTGTGATTATTTTATCAATGCTTCATAAATTTAAAGATAGTATTTGAACTTTTGAAAAAGTTCAAAAAACTATATTTTACATTACATTTTTTTTCGTATAAGTAAGTTATAATTTTTCTGTGTACGATTTTTTACGTAGTACGACCAATTGAAAGATATTAAATAAGTGTCCTTTTCTATGTATCAATACTCGAACTTTTCTTAAAACTATTTTTTGAATAATTTTTAAAATTATGGTTCAAGACCACTATTCAGTAGAACTTTTTTTTATAAATCATTTGGAAGATTCGGTGAATTTTAGTCGGAATAAAAAAAAAAACTGAATCTTACCTTGGTGCTATAGCGCGCAGCGAGGGCCTCGATGTGGCACTGCCACTCGAGAGCCCTGAGGAAGAGCAGATGCCAGCGTCTCTCGAGCGAGCTCGCGACTCGCCCGGCCTGCGGCTCCTTCACTCGCTCCCCGAGCTTGACCACCGAGCTCACAATCCTCCCGTGCGACTCAATGTCCTTCTGCAAAACCTGTAAACAAATTTAAAAAACATTCTTATCAAACTCATTTTCAAACACGTGTTCCGAACCATATCCGCGCAATCTACCCCCTCGCGAAAATCCGGAATTAATTTATCAGCAACGATGGCTATCCGGGTGATGGATTAGCGTTGGTTTCCGGGAGTTCCAGCTTCCGCTAACGAGGTAGCGGTCACGCTGGATTTTTAGCCGCTCAAGGGTCATCGCCGCTAATCGATCAATTAAACTCGTGACGAGAGGTCGGTTGTTATCTGCGTCTTGAGAGGTAAACCCAATTAGGAGTGTCGATGAATCGAGCCTTTGTCGAGGTGAAAGGAGCCTGTGGAGCTACCGAGATAGCTTTTGATGGATGTCGCTAATTGTACGCTTCGTGGGCGGTGATTTACTATCGATACTATTAATTTTGCGGTTTTTATTTTATTAACGGATATTGATTGATGTTTTATTAAGCCTTTGGCGGTGGAATGAGGTAGCTTTCAAAGTTTATGCATCAAAAAATTGAGGTTGTACAATTTTCGGAAATTTCTCTTGCGGTCTTAATCCCTGATTGAAAAAAAAAATTCGCGATAACGCTCGAAACAGCGTACACTTTTAATAAACAGCACCTTCGAAACGAGCGTACCCCGACCTAAAAGTGAGTAATTTTTCATTTTTTACGAATAATTGATAGTTTTAAGTCCACCAGGGTGAATATCATTGTTTTTTTATTCACCCCGCATAAGCATAAAACAGTAATTTTTAAAAAACAGTCATGAATACATTCATACCCGTGATTCACAAAATTTTACCAGCACCTATAATGACAGAACCCCGCGCTAATGACAGCTCTCAAAAGCAACTAGTTTTTACGACTTTCCAGGGTAAAATGCAAATTCGAAAATTTCCTCGTTGTCCTACGCCAATTAGGGAATTTCCAAAGGACAGTGCCCGAGCTTTCATGCTTTCGCGCCATTTCCACCCCCCCCCCCCCGCAGATGGAGATAAAAAAAGCCTCGCGCGCTCGAGTTTCCGTTCCGCGAATGCGAGTTGGCGGAACGAGGGGGGGACGACTTTTTTTTTCTCTCTCTCTTTTTTCTTCCTTCCTCCTCCTCTCTTCTTTCCAGCGTGAATTTTTTATGCGCGGGATGATGAATTATTGAGAAAGATGTGTTATTTGCGGGGGAAATCTATTATGCCGATCGTGTGTTCCTAGACAATGAGAGGCGTGATAAATAATCATCGAGTGGGGCAGATCCAGGTAATCACATACTGCCGCGACGTAGTTTACATTGTGTACATTCGTTGCCTTAGTTTTACTCAACACTCGCAATTAGTCCGGCTGAAATCGCGAGTAAGGCGATACGAAAATGTCTTGCTTTTCGGGGTTGCGTAAATTACAAGTTCATACGAAATAATTGCGTACGAGACCGTATTATTAGCACGTAAGGTCGATCAAAACTTTCAGATCGAACAGCGGTGAGAACAGTATTTCATTAAACAAAAAAAAAAAAAAAATCCAAATCAACGCGGCTGTAGGAAATTAATTAGACAACAAAAGGGTGCCAACCGAGCTTGAAATAAAAAAGATCCCCGCGCTCGATTAGCGAAAGCCAGCGAGGCGTGCGTTTTCAATGCATACAAATGGCTCCCCGCACCCCATCAACATTTCAAATGAGCTGACCTGCGCGTGGCTAGGTAGAACGTTTGAAAAATCGTAGACCTTTTTTTTGCCAGTCAAGTCGGGGAGTATCCGAGCTTTGTTTATTGCTAGAGATCAAGGATAAAATGCCTTCTTCTGGGTTTATTGTCATTCCCAGTGCCCGGAAAAATCGCACGAGGTAGGAATAGCTTGGCTAAATTATCGTTTAAAACAAACGCTCGAAGATTCTCAAGCCAAGATAGAGAATTTTTTCTTCAATTAGCTTAGACGATAACTCGAAAAAATCTAAATTTTTCAAATGCACACACAATGAGCGGCATTGTCGATCGCTTAATTAAGAGTCCCGTGGGCGCTGCAGGTGCGTTTAATTGAGATTTGTACCTATAAGTCCTCCTCCTCGTCAACGCAGCGATACACGTGTACGCGATGGCCTTTAATTAAACTGTTTATCGCCCCCCAGCCATCTAATCTCGGAAAACCCATCGAGAAAAAAAAAGCTAATCAAGGGGCCACGATTTTCCCGGCTCCGGATTCCCGGGTAACGTCGCTTGTGCGAGCGTTCGAATCACCGGGAATTTTCGTGGGGGCGCATAAAATTGAGCGATCACAGGAGAAGGAGGAGGAGGAGGAGGAGGAGTTTTATTGATTCCCGCGCACGTTTTCGAAAGCGCTAATCTTCGGAGGATCTAGGAGGATGTCCGACTACTAGGTAATGACGAGTCCCGTCGCGTACAGGATGCCAGCACCGCGTCGTATATGCTAATGCATGACCACCGCGAAGGGTCAAGCACCCCGTGGAGCTTTTTTTTTCTATTGTGCATCTTTGCTTGGGTGAAAGTACGGCGGATTACGGGTGCGAATTTGATACCGAACAATGACTGCTACCCGGCTGATGAATGGGAGACGAGGTGATTAGTCTTGCAGCTCCTAGATTAATGAGAATTCGGGAGGGAAGAAGTGATAAGTTGGTTTACACCAGTCACTGTAACCGAGAATACAAATGGTGAATATTTTTTTTCTCACGATGAAAAATTGAGAGTTCGTAGACCGGAGAACAATGATTTCGGGCTCTTATATTTCTAATGTATGCGCATTGTTTTCGTACTTTTGAAAGGAACCAATCTTGGTTGTGTGTACAAACAAAGTTTTTGTGTGATTTATTCGGTTTTATAACAAACGGTAAAATAACTCTTCGACTTTGCATGAATAATTCAAATGCAGGTATTTTCTCGAAACACTGTAAATACTCCTTAGCAATATTATTAAACGGTCGTCCGCAAGCTTTTTTGACCTTTTACGAACAATTAAATTTCTCCAGATGGCATTCGTTCCAATGGCCCATAACGCACGTCACGATCAAATCCGGCTGCATAAATACAGTCATAAACAGCAAGCCGAAAGAGAAAAAAAAAAATTGCCTCCGATGCCATTATTAAGCTCGGCGCGCATCTCATTGTTCGTCCCGGGAGTGAAAGTCGGCATTACTTTTCAATTTGAACCCTGGGCTCCCTCCCCCGGGTATCGAGACCCGTAATCGACCGTAAACGGCCTGCACTTATAGACTCATTGTAAAAACGGTGTGTTTACTCAAGCCTCCCCGTGTCACTCGAACAGGATAATCATCTGGCTCGGCCGTCCGCTAAACTGATTAGAAAGCACCGCTAAGCAAGCCCAACTTCGAGCCTCTGGCTTTGAAGTCTTTAGAGACGATTATACTGTAACTTGACTTTGAAATTTTCGTGTCTCAAAGATTTTGGTCTTGCTGGCAGTCGAGACTGACTTTGAAGACTCTGAGAGACGATTTTAGATTTGAAATACACTTGTGTTGCAGACTAAATTGGAACGAAAATTTATGACTTCTGTCTTGTGCATTTCGCGTATCTTACGAATTTATTCCTTTCATCAATCAAAAATAATTTCAAACAGATCATAGGTAATGCTGGGCTGCCAATATTGATAAAATTTTAAACTTCACAAGATTTATTAAAATCTCGTCCGTCATATTACGTATGTCAGAACTGTAAATCCAACCCTTGGAGTCACATGCCCTCGTAAAAAGTCTCAGGATGAATCTTTCGTCTCGTAAGTAGTCTATCGACTGACGAAACAAATCTTGAATTAATTTTTTTTCGAACTATTGCCTACAGAAGTTTTTACGCTCTGATAAACGTAAAATATCCGTGTATCCAGTCGTACCGTTGGATTCCACGCTTCTCCAGTGATGTCTATCCTCGGTACGACGACGTCCCATCTCGCACGAGAATGATGAAAGAGATCTTCTAACCGTGCTCGGCCGCTGTATCGAGTATCTTGAGCGCGGTAAGAAACTCATTAGGACCGTAATACGCAATATAAAACTCTGTGCAATCTTCCTTCTCCTCCTCTTCTTGTTTTAAAATACCGCAGAGAAGCCAACGACCGATCTCGGCTATAATTCGAACTGTTAAATCGACCGAGGGCTCTCGACTTACTCGCGACATGCAGATCGTCGAAATCATAACGACCGGACGTCTCTTCTTCCGACTCACAATGAGGTAAATAAACTTACTAGACTGAGTAATCAAATATCTATTTGACTTTTTTTTTTTCCTAGTCGAGGATCTTTGTATTTCGACGCAAAGTCAATGCATCGGTAATAATTAGTGGTAAATGAGATATTTTTTTTTCATTCGAATCTCACATCATAATTAGAGCTTGCAGCCAAAGCTAATGAACGTTCAATTGAAGCGACCTTTTCTTCTCGATCTCCTGAATGAGTAGCCTGGATTTTTTATATCGATTATCGGGAAGAATTTTATCGGTTTTCGAGCGATCGTGGGAAGCTCCCTGAGCTGGAACGAGGGGGTGTGACTCGCTCGATTGTGCGTCGTCGTCGTTGAGTTTCACCGGGCGAGTTTTGCGAATTAGAAATCGTCGGGTCCGGCAGCAACACACATCCGAGTGTCGTTAGGCTCGGCTTATTAGCCTGTAATTGCGGCGTATTTGTCGAGCGAGGATAGTTATTGAAATCAAATTACCCCGGGATTTCCATTGGGTAATAGCCGAAGGTTTTTTTTTGTTCCAGCATAAACGAGAAAAAAGAAAAAAAAAAATTGCCTTGGACTGAAACACTTGCAAGTGGGTTAACGCCTTTGATGTTTTCGATCCACTATAGGTTGATTGCTTCTGGACATCGAGCTTTGTTACACTAAATCAGGAGAAAGCTCCGTACGCAGTCGTTTGTTTTTTTTTCAAGCAGGGGCGATTATTTATCGGACCCAAAGCTCGTGTACTCGATCGATGGGAGAGATAAGAAGGTATGTAGCCAATAAATACCCGCGCGAGGGGTCAAAGGTACGCCGGGGTTTGGTCTATTGCATCGTAGCTTGGCTATCTTAATCATCTCGACGCGCGAGGTTTTGCCCGAGCCCTTTTACCAATTTCGCGACAGCTATCGCCATCGACGTTCGTATGCTTCGCAGCTTGTTTTTACCAGATTTATGAATTTTGATAACGGCCGAATGGGCTTGATGAGCTTTTTTATTGCGGGTGCGTAGAATTTATTCACTACGGAGCGTTGACCCTTTAGAACCCAATGTCCATTAACTACCATTGAAGGGTAAATAATACTCGTGTATTAATGTTCTTTGAATTCACTATTTAATGATTTTTCCATCGTCAATACTAAATTCATAAATTGCTTGGAAAATGAGCTTTGCTGAATTATTTGTACAACGCGGAAATAAATATTTAATCTGGAGACATCCCAAATTACTGTTTCAGATCCAAAAGATTTTCTGAACATTGTTCAACAAAGTTGAAATAACTTTGGTTACAATATGCGAACCTTATCAAGGTTGCGTAAGGTTCTTTAAGGATTTCGTCCAAATTTCGCAACGCTCGCGAAGCAAGATAAAACTCATCGACGTAAGTTTTTTTTACAACCCAACTTTGCACTATCGATTTGATTCATTTTCTTACACGGTGCAATTGTGAATTCGTGCCTCTTTCTCAACCAATAGGGGTGTCGAGCCGTAAATAAAAGGTTCCCGCAGCTCCGAACTTATCTCTTACAAGCCTTCTTCCTCCTCCTCCCCTCGGATCTGACAAACGGAGGAGTACCGTCATAAAACTCTCTCGGTCGGGTGCACAATAGGCTCGTTAAATATTTCCTCTCTGTCTCTGCGGCACACATACTCAATTTGAAAAAGGAAAAAAAAAAACTGCCGGTGATAATACTTAGCTTCCTCGAAGCAATTTTTTAACTTCCCTCGCGCGCGCGCTCAGGTAATTCGAGCGGGCTCGTAACCCTTCCTTACCT
The DNA here is from genome assembly GCA_038277355.1 of Encarsia formosa. Taxonomy (NCBI): domain Eukaryota; kingdom Metazoa; phylum Arthropoda; class Insecta; order Hymenoptera; family Aphelinidae; genus Encarsia; species Encarsia formosa. Next base: position 6,906,455 of record CM076187.1, read on the forward strand.
ACGAAGAAAATGACCAGCGGTAGGTCGTAGTTAAAAATGTTTATTATTTATCCTGGCACTCGCAATTAGCGAGTATGCAAAAGTTCTTAACGAGCGCATTGTTCTTAGCAGAATCGGTCGGTTGTTATTATCGAGCTTGCGGTTGGTTAAATGACACACCAGCTGTCCCTTTTATTATTTTCCCGACGTCTTGCAGCGACGGATGTAAAATTCAGTATTTTCCCTACGCACTTATACCCCTCCGACCAGCTGCTTTAATATTCACGCTGCGTGGGAGGGGACCGATCGCGTACGGCGTGTTATTGATTTTTTATTCGTACTGTCACAATAAATGTCAGGGAGCATGTGTTTTTGATCGAGCCGGTGACCATAAGGCTCGGGCTTTGAAAGAGAACGCGACGCGACTGCGGCGAGAAGTTTATGTTTTGAACTTGAGACTGGTAAAATGATTAATTTTTCTGGAGAAAATGAAATTTGGCAATGTAAAAATTAATTTTTATAAATCTTTGCACTTCGAAAAAAAAAAAAACAGATTTGAAAGAAATTTTAATAACTGAAGGTGAAAAATTTATTATTTTGATTTAAATTTTTAATTTTTGAAGAATTCTTGCAATTAAAGTAGACTTGGACCAAGAAAAATCTGAAATACTTTTTACTGCAATAGCAATAAATATTTTGAATGATTTTAGGAAACGATTTGAATTACAAAGAAGCAAACGGTAAGAAATATTTTAAAAAACGAGGGAACCACAGGAAGTGTACCTACTAGGTTAATGTGTGCAAAGCTGACAAAAAAGATTTTTTAACAGAAAAAACAAAGCTCTCTGGTATAAATTTTCAATTAAAAGTTCAAAGTTAAAATTTTTGAAATTCTGTAGTGAAGTCATCAATGTATAAACGCTAGAATATAATGAAACCAAATTTTCAAGCCCATGATAAATTCATCTCTGGCTGCTGCAAGCGAAATCAAGCGTTCACTGTCTTAAAATTCCAGGCGGTCACGACCAGGGTTGCAAAACCCTCCGCGAAATTATCCCATTAAAAAGGCCACGAAATAACGTTTTATTTCTCATGAAAAGCCGGCTGCCAGAGATGCTGATAAATCTCATCAGACAAATAATTCTCCGCGGGTGGATTTGCATTTATCCATTGTTCCCCCCGCGCCCCGAGTTTCTCGCAAAAAGCAGCAGCGAGGTTTTTTCCCGCAAAAACACTCGCCGCCTTTAGTGTTGAAATTCGCCACGGATGAGAAGAGAGCAGCTGTTTTATTGGCCATCGATGCTCAATCCTTTTTTGCCTCGTCCTATTCAGCGAGGAAACAACCGTCGATAATAAAACTGGGACTGGGATAAATTTATTTAAACCGCGGACTGATTTTGTGAGAAAATTTCCACGAGAGCCCGTCCGGAGTCGTTACTTAAAGGGGTACAACTGATTGATTACCAACTTCGTAAAAAATGAGCTCGCTTCATCATGCCCCCCAGCTGTAACGAGATAAGTAATTAGCCGGTGCATTAAAATAATTCAAACGGCGGTGAATAGATATTTCGAAGGCAGCTCTTTGTGCCTGATAATGATGAATTTTTCATGAGAGTGCAGGTGTGCATACACACATGAAAAAAAAAGCTTAGTTCGGGAGAATGTGTTGTAACTCACGCAAATCGATAAACCGACTTATCGGCTCGCTCGATCACTTTTGCCGGTCGCGCGATGATTCGAGTTACGAAGGAAAAAAAAAAAAGGTATGAAAGGCGCGCATTAGCAGATAACGACTCGCGGGTGACGCAGCGCAAAGCAACGTGTGTTTACTACCGCCCTGGGGAAACATAAAGACGGAGGGGTGGGGGGTTCACTTGGGTAATCGCGAATTTTCAATTCACAAAAGAAGAGAAAAAAAAATGTAATTTTCGAATGTAATTGGGATGATAAAGTGCAAACCACTAAAAGCACTGGAAGATTGGCCGCCGCTTTGAAAGGGTTGAATGTAAAAACATGATTAACATGTCCGTCAGTATTCAAAAGTTACCATGCGTGACCGTCAGCAACAACTTTACCGAATCACTGGTAAGAATGACGTCAAAAAAGCTTCAGATTCTTACTAATTTTTTAGAAACTTAGTTTTCTTGATCTTTACTAATGAATCGTATAAAGAGTATTAAAACAAGACATCATAAATTAGCGTAAAAAAATCTCTCGAAAATAAGCATCTCCAGAAGTAAACCTTCCACCCACATCCACGTCCTCGATTTAATTGTACCGTATTATCGGCTAAAAATCCCCCCACGAGAGAACCGTTAAGACGCGTACCAACGCCCGGAAAAATCTCCCGCGACAGGGCTATATAACAGTAAACACCTGTGCGTCGAAAAAACCACCTTGACCCCAAAATTCGCTTCTTCTTCTCCTCCTTCCGCAAATGATTTAGCTTTTTCTCATCCAGATCGTATCGCGTGAATTTTTACAAGTCGGCGACCTTGACCGTGGACCCTCCTCGAATTATCGCCAAGCCGATAAGTGTGATTCATCGATGCCCCGGCCGTAAATTCAATTCGCCTCTACGCGCTAATGCGAGCTGACGGCAGGCTTGCCACCTGTTTGCTTTACTTTCTCGGGCCCCGAGCGCCTCGAAAGTAATGCGATTTTGCGGGCATTTGGGTGTGATTAATGCACGGAACGGAAGCCTCCGACAAGCCTTGTGATTCTAATGGACTGGAAGTTATAAACTTCCGGTATAGCCAAGTGAAACTTTACCCTTATTTTTACCCTTGACTTTGGAGGTTAGAAAGTAACTCTTTACCGCAGGTTCTAGGAAAATAAAAAAATAAAATAACTCATCTGCTGAGCACGCGTGTGAGCAACTGGCACAGCGCCAGTCTTTATTCTCGTTCTCGTAACGCGCGAAATTCCATACATAAAGTCGTGATTGATTGTGCGCGTGCGCGAAGTCCTTTCTCCCCCGGCAGCGATAAACTCATTTTTCGGCTAACCGTTGAATTAATACCACACCCGGGAGAAAAAAAAAGAGCAAGCTTCTAACAAGACTTTTATTGTCTTCGAATTAACTTTAATTAACGGACTTTCACCTGGCGCGCGCGCGTGTTTTATTTTTGATCATTTCTTTACTTTTTTTTTTTCACTGGAATAACTACACACACACACACACCTCCGATAAGAATCAGAAGGAAAATCTCGCTGCTGGAAACAGTATATCTCGGGCTTTCTCCCCTGCGCGAATAATTGCGGGTAAAAAGAGAGATAAAAAAAGAGGGCATAAATCCCTTGGCTACCCCGCATCCTCGGATGACCGGTAACATAATCGGCTCGTGCTCGCTCATTAATTAGACCTGCACCTTTCTTCCCGGGAAGAGATAAGGCTTCCTTATTTACATGCACGCATCAAACCACCCCGACCACTCGAATTAGCCTCGCGATGATGTTTATGCACGGAGATAAGTAAATCGTAGGATTTTTAGATTTGCTGTTTCGAATCGAAAGTTTAGTTTGGATTTCGAGGTTAGGTTCTTCAATTCTAATCATACACAATAAAGTAAATTATTTCTGAAATTTTGTTGAGATTTTTAATGATTGTCTAGGTATTTCTTTCAGTTCCCACCCATCGTAAATATTCATAAATTAAACATATAGAAAGTCCCGAAAAGTATGTAGGATCATCAATCTTTCAGTCTTTTTACGATTTTGTTTCCTCAGTTCGGACTTTTTATTACGATTGAGCGAGTTTTGCAATCCAGTGGTTCACAATGGGAATTTCACTATTGAAATTGTAACACTTTTTTTGAGAAGCCCGCAAATTGGACTCGTGACTCGGCGAAGTGTGTTTCCCAACACCGAAACTCAATTATTTCGAGTCGGGTCATTATGAATATTCGAATGGAGTTAAGAAATATTTAAATTTTCGCGCGCACCTGACGTTTCATGATTGATAATTTTCGTGAAAATATGCTCTAGGCCTTAATTAGACGTCAACCGGCTGTAAAAAGGGCAGCGTCATCGAAGTACCGTTGCAGCGAAAGATCGGGAGGATTTTTTTTGTTTTTTACAGAGACACGCGACTCGTAATATTAATTCACCAAGGAACATGAACTCCCGTGCGATAAATCTGAAACGAGGAGGACGAGGGACAAAGCCAACATTAATTTGGCGAGCAAAGCATCAGATAAAGCGGCTCACGTGCGCCGCTCAACCGCCACCTGCGGGCGATCCGAATCGGGTGCTAAAAAATAAACGTGCATCAAGCCGCGAGAATCCACGTTCGCGAAAACTTCTCCTGCATGGCTGCACTTTCACCTCGATCCCTCGAGACGATTATTATACCACGGTGGGAAAATGAGCTGAACTACCGGAATGATTTCCTACTGGGATTATACTCTAAACTTTTTTTTTTGTTTTTTTTGGAAAATTTGGTTGTGTCAGAAAGATGTTATTTTTTAGTAAAAAATTTCGAAGAAAGTTAAAATTTGTGAAGAAGAAAGAGTATTCTTGTTTATATAATTTTAATGTAAGAAAAAAATTCCCACTATAGAGTATAACATCTGGTAAAAAATAGTAACAAAAGTCGTGTATTTGTCATTTCGGTAGTTACAATGATTGTCACAAAGCATGTAAGAATAAAAATGACTTCTTAAACAGGGGTTTGTGACCGGTAATTTCTCGGCAAATTTACAAACAACCGTTCCGTGAAAGAGCAGCTGTTTCAAACTTATTTTTTTAAGTAATTACACCGTTTCTCTCGAAACTTAGCGCTGTATTTGCACGTCAATTTATCAAAAATTAAGCCTGCTTTTCCCGCTCGTATTTTAAAAAACCCGATCTTAGATTATTCAGGACAATGGTTTACCGATAAATCATAATGCGAAAACCATGTAAAAATCCAATAGCAGATATTAATTAACAGGAATGTCCGGGTTAACAGATTAATATCAATTTGAAATTTAACTTTCCTTTCCACGCTCGAGTTATTCTATATAGTTTACAGGGTGACACTTAGAAATCCAGCGTCGGGTAACGATACCTCTCGCTTTTCTCTCCTCGAACCAATACCCGACCCTGACGACTCTCGGTTCGTTATTATTATATAGATGTCACAGGATCCCGGGGAAAAATATCAGTCAGCCATTAGCGCTCTGCAACAAGTTGATTGGTCGTACTCTATCCAATTATAATACTGGTGGACTTTATAACGCGTCGATCTTAATAAACATCGCGAAGAAATCTTCCTTTGGAAAAAATTTCAAGCTTCAATGCCTCGTTCAGATTCGAGTAAAAAGTAGAGTAAAATCGTTGGTAATAAAACTCACCCGAATCGGCCAATAAATATCGCCTTTTTTTATTTAAAAAAAGTTGCGAAATAATAGCTCGTTACAGCGCGGCTCACGACTCAGCTGAAGCCAGAAATCTTGGGAATCTCAACGTTTTCGAACCGGGAGTAAAAGCTCGAGCGCAGGCGCGGCTCGCGTGTGTTTATATGGGCCGCGGCCTTCTTTTTTCCCGCCGCGATTATTTTTTCAGCGCGGATGTTTAGTGAAAGGAAAAACAAAGGCGTAGGTAATGAGGGTTATGAGACATTGTGATATGCGGGTTTCGCAACGCGCAACCTTTGTCTGCCGACGAATTTAGGATCGGTGCACAAAACAAAAAAATGCTGTGTAAATCAAAATATTTTCTTTTTTTTTTTTTTGGTAGACAAAGGTTTGAGTTATACAGCCCGTTATCTTTGGATTCGAGTCTAGCGTGCGTGCGAGATTTCTCGCAACAATAAAGTTAAACCGAGAATTTAACTTTATGCAAAGTGAAAGGGCAGTTTACGATACGTGGCCGGGCTACCGATAAACGCAGCTCCTTTATTAAAATACCCGAGCTTCTTCGACAAAAGCGTGTATCTAATCGGGGAGAGAAAACGCGTAAAAACACCATAAATAATCTACCCGTAACTTTCGAATCTCGTATCGAAGACAATAAAGAAGCGTGATAAGGGCCGACGCGTCAATTAAATCTGCGATTACGTCAATTACTTAATCGAAACGGCTGTCGAAGGTGTTTAAACCGAGACGTGAAACCTCCGGAAAGGGTTTGGTGCCGTGTGGTGCTATGAGAATAAAGGATTTACAGCGGATTACGTATAATAGGGTTGGCAACCAGTAATATAAAAATATATTTTTTTAAAAGTACTTGATTTTTAATGAATTTTATCATTTATTTTTAGAATTTTTAAATCAAAATTGAGCTAGAAAAAAATTAAGAAAAATTTTTGAAACTACGGGTTAATGACGTCATTGATCCGAAATCCCATTAGAAGTATATCTATATATATATATATTGAAATTAAAAAAAATTTAAACACTTATAGTTCCTTTATTTTTAGTTTTTTTTTTAAAAGAAAAAATACGTGTCGATTATTTTTCGATATTTTAACTAAACAAGCGCACATAGGAAAAAAAACAATGATTGTAACCTCAAAAGGCACTTTTCGAATATTTTAAAAACTGCTCCACCAATCAGCTCACGAATAAAATCTTACATTGAAAATCTCACCAAAATGGCGATAGCTCTCTTTTATAAAGGGATAAGCGAAAAAATATTATAAATTTTTAAAAGTTGCCAACCCTATTGAAAAACTTAATTTTCTGGATTATCAAGTTATTTTCCTCATAAATTACCCAAGCTTAAGTACTGTCAAACAAAGACTTTTATACACTAGCTTACAGATAAATTTATTGAAAAGTTCCAAGATAATAAAAAGTTTAATCCAATTTTTACAAATTAGTTTAACCTATATGATTTATCGACATAATCGCAGCTGTAATCTTTATTTATTCGCGTAAAGATAAATCAACAAGCCCCGGCTAGCCGCTTATTATCACCGGTTCGAAGTGTTATAGAAATCAATAAATATGTAAATAACAAGCATACATAAATCCTGTAGATTAATCAATCGGTTAAATGAATAATCCCTCCTTAACACGTTTAAAGCGTACCTTAATTTGGGATTAGTTACCCGGTCGGTGAAGCTTTAATACCCGTAAGTCTGTACTCACCTGAAACAAATAAAAAGAGCAGACCCATAAATATTGGAAACATCTAAAATTGAGATCGAATTGAGAATAAAACTACCAGTCCAACAGGTTTAAACTTATACACCAAAGTAAATATGACGCACGCCCGTTTTATTTTTATGCAAAACAGCTGTAATATCGAGCTTCCCAGAAAATAATAAAAAAAATAAAAGGAAGCCAAGGGCGCGCGGGAGTCCTGGCGTAGTTCCTGCTGATCGCCCGAGCGTGGCTGAACACAGCAAAACAAAAAAAAAAAATTCTCGCGTATCGAAATTAGATTTCGCCTACGCCGGGATGCCGGAATCTCGTAAATCTACTTCTCGCTGGAAAATTAGTTAAGCGATGCGCGCGCGCGTATATTCATCACGGGGCGAGTGGCTTATCGTCTGCGTAGCAGTCTAGGAGGAAGAGGTGTTGTGTGTGGGATTGTTATCGCGCGGGTAACCTGTTTTAAAGTAATTGAACTTGGCGAGCTTTTGCAGAAATTTTAATTACTCGCGGGGAGCCAGTTAGTTGCTTGTTTTCACAGAGGTTTTTTTTTTATGTTAGCGAAGAGAAAAAAGTTTTTTTATCAGATTGATTTTTGGATTGGATAAAGAAAATGAAATTTTTTTTTTTTACATTACTAAAAAACTGGTAAAAAATGTGTCGTTAGAGTATTTTTGAATCTAGATTCTTGTGTTTTATTAATTTGCTTATCTTGTGTATCTACAGTATAATATAAACAAAAAAATAAAGCATACATGTTTGAGTTATTTTTGTTTTAATGAATAATTTTTTTCTGAAACTTATATTCAAAGTTTAAAATAATTTTAAAATACCAAATTCTTTGGGATCCAATCGTAATACAGAATAAAAAATATTGCATCAAAAATAGAAATAAATAAAAATTTAATTAACAAGTATTTACATTTTCACAAAAATTATTTAGAAAACCATGATTTGTTACGTTAAATTTAATTAATTATTTAATTTAAGTAATAATTAAATTTTTACGTAACTTCACGAAAATAACGGAACGTTTACTACTAAATTACTTGAATTATTTACAAATAAAATCATAGAAAATACGCTTTTTTACATATTAATTTAAATAAATAATTTAACCGTTACCCACTACTATTTTATTTATTAATTTAAATTTGTAATTTATCAATTTGATAACAGCCCGGAAATTTTCGAAAAAAGCCTCAAGAGACAGCGTTTATAAAATTAAACGCTTTACGCAACGCCAATTGCCGGCGACGCGTTTTTAATTAAACAAATATTCACTTTGAGTACCGCACCGCTGAATGTTAATTAAACCGCTTCGTTATACACGCACACTCTTCCGATATCTCTGAATTTTTTGGTATGTAAATACATCCCGCTCTTTATTAGCCGATAAACAAATTCAATTAAAAATACCTCGATCGCACTTTTTAAACTTCGCAATCGACGAGTCAATCAACAGCCGATTGTAAAAAGAAAGAAAGAAGGTTCGATTTATCATCGTTAGAGCCCTTTTCGCTGGTCAATGATTGCCCTAACGAGGGCCATTTTATTCCCGTAAGTATAAACAAGGATGACGAGTCTTGTTGCTGAAGGCAGCCGGGCAGTAAACGAAGTACAATTGGCTCGAGGAAGGGAGGGCGTTATAAATAACCACGACGCTAGTAGCTTGTGACGAGTCGGCTTCCTGTCGCGCTAACTCGCCCTTTTTGATGCCCGCGATTTTACGTCTCTTCATCGCGCCTCGGTCTCTGTTGAGATGTTTCTGCTAGCTGGTTCCCCCGTTGACGAGATTTTTTTTTTTTTTTTTTTTTATGGTTTCAGACTGGTGTGAAATATATTGTTGGAGGTTGGTTTTTTCTAAAGTCAGGGGTCGTGCGAGACTTAGTTACTAATTCAGATAAGATTTTTCCCACAAGCTTATTTTTTATTTTTTATTTATTTACGCAATCCTTTTACAGAATATTAACTCTGTTCATTACGTATTGCATTAAATGTTTATCTATTAAATTTTATGACAACTTTACTCTTAGATTCGATAATGATTTCTGGTGAATTTTAGTGTAAAAGGTATACTAATGATGCATGCTTGTGTTGGTACAAAAGTTCGTGCTGTCGAGAAAACTTTTCTGAAAAGAATTTTTTAGTCCTGACTATCCTTTCCACTTGGAATTCACGTAAACTTTATCTAGTATCAAGAAATTTCTCTCGTGAAATTTACACAGATTTAAGATACCAAAAACGGAAAATAAATATAAAAAAATAGCAAATTTTACTTTCTAAAAATCGATTTAAATCTTGAAAACCGTCGACGTCTACAAAAAGAATAATCCTATGAAAACCATTGTTACGATTCTGCGGTTTCGCGATAGATATGAAATGAGAGAGAAAAATAACATTCGAAAAAGAACAATGAGCATTGAAAGTGAATGCCCAAGGATGAACTTTCAAAGAAGAACCACAAGTGCTGGAGCACCGGCAATTGGCATTTAAATCTAATCCCGCAAAGCCCGTCATTACATTCTAAACTACTTACAATTATCGAGGGTACCGTACATTATGCATGATGTATGACATTTGAGAGAGAAAAAAAATCTAAATGACAAGCGAGTAAAAAGAAGAAGGAGAAGAAGGAGGAGGGGAAAGAAATAAAAGTCGTCTCGCGTGCTGAGCCCTGGCGTGCATGCGTCGGTTATTTTACAACTTTCTTTTAGGAATATGTTTTAAAATAGATTTCTCGTTGAAAAAGGTACTATTTAAATTTTTTTTAAATAATAATGAAAATATCTAGGTTCTAATGGGAACGAAAATAAGTGCAATTCTACCTTTTACTATTTTATACTTGTAAGAAATTCTCATTTTTTTTGCCTAGGCTGAGACTAATTATTTAATAACTCCAATTACGTTTTTTTCAAAAATAAAAAAAAAAACTTAGTTTTTCAGCTTAATTTTGTCTTAAAAAATCAGCGCAACAAGATTTTAAATTACAGTATTGTCAACATTTCCTCATTAATAATTCATTCCTCTCGAGAAAACTCCGCTGCAAAAGAAGAAAAAAAATCCGGCTTAAATTCACGTCGTCGTCGGTATAGAGGCGACAAAACGATACATTAACGCAGCGCGAGCCGGCAGCTACTTGGCTGCTCGTCTCCCTACCCTCGCTCGCACGCGAATATGCACAAAGGGCAACACACTCCCGGTTCCCGCCGGTCACGGATGATGCCTGCTTGCGTGCTAGCTTGCCAACGTAAGTTTTCAATGCGGGGCCGATATTACATACCCGCGGGTCTTCTCTTTCATACCGACTTTTTGCCCGAATTTAATGACCGGCTGTTATGGTTTTAACGCCGGGACGACCGACTAATGAAAAGCCGTTTAAAAGCCTTTTGTTCAACCGGAGTTTTACTTCTTGGAATTTTTCAAAAGTCAAGCTGACCGAGACAGATCGATTTTTTTTTTTTCAAATTCATTACTTTTCGCGGTTGTTTGAGTGTTGAGGATTTACTTTTAGTACCATAACGCGGGAAATGGAAGTTTTTAATGTGTGTGTCGCAGTAAAACACTGGGGTGGTCCACGTTTCTTCGCGACATTTATAAGCTCACGCTAATTGTAACTAAATACTGTAACTTTTAATGGTCAACGTGGTATATCTGTCAAAATAATATAGTGGAACACTTTGGAACGGTTCACTTTTCTTCACAAGATGTGTAAATTGTAGTGCATTAATCTGGTCCTCATTTATTCACAAATGTTTACAAATTTTTATCCAGAAAAAACACTACCTTTTTGCAAATCTTTCGCATAGACAAAAAACCAAAAGCCTCATAATCCATCGAACATTCCTCTCTCGTACACGTCTACCAACGCAGGGAGATAAACCACATCCCCATTTAGAATATCTATTCTCGTCGGGAGTAAAATCGCACGTGATAAATCAGCCTTTCCTAATCACTCTCAAAAAAACCAGCTTCCAGCAGTCTCGCGTTATATCTAATCTTTTAGCGTAGGTCGCTCAGGGTCAGGGTGGTCTTATTTTCAAGAGCGAGCGTAACGTCTTCTTCTTCTGCGACGTGTTTGGGTGCACCGCACTTTTTTTTCGCTCGTCCGTCTCGCCTTGAACTTTCGAGGTTAATGGACTCCCCAGCGCCTGAATTTATTTGACTAAGTACTCCAACGGTGGGATGTACCGTTCAAGTACCGAGCGTTTAATTTTAATCACCGGTTTTGCTAAACAAAGCCGCGATAACTCGTTTTGGGAATTATCGATGGTCTTCAAGCAAAAAATCCAGCATACCAGGCTGCGCGCATTGTTATCTGGCTCGGCATTCCTAATCCCAATGGGTATGGAATTACAACTCTTTGTGTACCGGAACATTTTTTTTCGCGGGGGGATATCTAATTTCCGAAAGGTATACAATTAAAACAAGGTTGTACCTTCGAAAAAACAAATTGGAAAAACTGGCTGGTAACTCGACCCAGTCGAACTAGACCAGGAACCTCGGATCCATCATAAGAATGGCGCAAGTTCATCGATAAATCGCGAAATGACGAAAGCGCGAGCATAAATCTTCGCGGGGTGATTGTGCCCCAAGTACCTCGAGATTAACGACCGCTGCAGGTATCCTTGAGCCGGTGCGGTGCATTGTTTAACTGTTTTTCGTCACGAGACGCTTTTTCATCGATATACCTGTGGTTTTTGTACGCCGGGCGGGGTTCAATTAAATTCGAACGCTTGCGCAACTTCCGACATCCGGATAAATATTTATAAACGGGGAATTTTACATAACGCAGAAGGATATGGTTTTCCTAGTCGGGGTATCATAATCTGGTAGATCGAGGTGTTCGAACCGTTACGATGAAAGAGTTTGCGTCTCGAAACAATGAGATTGAATACGTACCGGGGGAGGAGGGAGATAGAGGTGGAAAAGGGATATAAAAAAAAAGAAGGCGCTATTTTGCACAATACATCAGATAAGAGTTGCCAGGCTAATACCATTGAAATTCTTTCGATATATAGTTTATAGGCAGAGCATTTAACACACACGTATACCGTTCGATCTCAATAGGGCCTATGGTCAGAAGGGGCCTGTATCTGCGCCGGATCTGCGCCCGTGGAGAAATGGATCACTCGACCTCGAACCGAGTTTTATCCTGGAGGATAATTTAACTGTTCGATTTGTACTATTCATGGAGAGAGCTTTTTAATGGATTATTTTCTATGAACTTTACGGAAAGTGCAGTACACTTGAAAATAAAGTATTGGAAAACGCGTATATAAGTGTATCTTGTGCTATATAGCATATTCGTCTTTCGAAAAAAGTGTCTGAAGGTTTCTTTTGACAGACCGAAAAACGAGCTCATTTTTTCCTGGTACGGTTAGAGTCCGGTGAATACAAAGTTTAAAAATCTGTCTTTCCTCATATTTGCTTGAAGAACAGGTCGGAGGTTTTTATTTAAAAAAATATTCTCTTTGTCTAAGGAAGAAATTTTAAATTTAAATTTCAGTCGCAGAACGTGACATGCTCGGAGGTCATCCTTATAGTACTAGCAAAAAATAATTTTTAGCGTAACCTAAGGTTCAAAATTTTTGAAAATTTCAAGAAAGATAACCCAAAGCTCAACCAGAATCGTAGACCCAGTCGGCGATTCTTCCAACCGGGAATGAAAAATCAATCCATCGATTGTAATTTAGTAGCCCATTGAAATCGGCATTTTCTCCGGCTCATCGACGGTAGCCGATTGGAAACTGCTGCTTCGGTGGTAGCACTGCAGCGGAGCCGTCATCGATTCGTCTACCCGCACACTTTCACTCCGAATCGGTCGTTTTTCAACATCCATCTTTTTGTTTACGGCAAGTAGGTGAGCCGGGTCTCATCATCCCGCGTCAACCGGCTTTGAATATTACCTCCTGCACTTTCCCTCCTGTGGGATTGCGGGAGAGGAAGAAAGTTTTATCGATTTTTTTCTGGCGCGGTTGCGGGTATAACTAAAAAAAAAAAAATGGCCAACCTAAGACGCCTACTTTAGCAAGGACGACTTTTGAAAGTTCAAACCGAGGGCTGGCATTATTCTAATCGTCGAGCGATTATCGAGAAAAAAGAAGTGGCATGAGTTATGACGAAAAATTTCTCCGATACGGAGATACGCGATATTTTTTTTTTAGCCGAAATCGAGGCCGCGCAATAAAATCCGCGTGGGTTAGTATCTTTTGTTGCAGCGCGGAGATTAACGATTTCGCGGCTAACGGTTTAGCAGCGCCCCCCTGATTTATTAGCCCGATTTGAAGATCACGCGTTTAAGAAACGAAGAAGAAGACAATAATAATTTTCGCGAGATCTCTATCGATGCGTGGAACAGTCGAGATTATTAAAATTTTATTGTGCGCCATCAATCCGACCTTCGGAATTCTTCTCGGGCTATTCTATTTTCTAAGGCTATGAAAGTTAATGGCCCGATATAATCTACCGCAATATCTTTCGCGCGCAAGCTAAAACAGCAAGTGTGCTTGTAATCACGATTTATCGTGCCCGTTAACCCGAGCTCGCGGTATTAATTATGGTTTTTGCGGGTACCAGAAGCAGCAACAGCGTGTTTCAAAATTATCTTATTCACGACTTACCCACCCCCTGGTGCGGTGTTAAAGGTACTCACCTGAAACAGAAAAACAAAAGGTTCATGAGTATCATTTGTATCTTGAGCATGTGGTGCTTATTATTCTCAGTTCATGCATGCTTTTCAATTGGCGATTGTTCTGTGGGAGAATCTTAATCAATTTGCTGAGGACTTATTTATGCAACCGTGGGTTTTGTTCCTAGTGCAGATGCATGCTTCGATAGAGGTTTTAGATAACTGAAGTGGTGTATTAATGAAATATTGTTTATCACTCGAAAGAAACAAGTCGATCTATCAATTCTCCAATGTATAATGAAGACTGAATTTGAACATTAATTTGAAGTTCTTTTAGCAGACAAAGGGAATATTTTTACAAATTCTTCTGCGGTTATTCGATCGGAACAGAATAAAAACTAGCTAAGAACAAAACAAAAAGCTCCGTAACTTTAATAATTTTCTTAAAATCTGATACAGATCACAAATCATATTTATATCTCGGACTTAGTATTCTTTTCAAAGTATAATTATACTTACAATACAACCTGTAAACTCACCTTAATACAAAGTAAATTTAAATAAAACTATTTTTTTTTTTTTAACAGACCTAGCTGGTTTTCGACTGTCTACGGTGTAATTCGATTTACAAGGTCTTATAATATCGTACAACCGTTTTTTTTTTAAATTCTCAGATCCATTAATCAAAACAATGTCCAGGGGGACTATTAATAACTCCAAATCCGAGTATCAATCACCACGGCCAATGTAAACCGTGTCAGGCAAGAGTGAAATCTATTGTCGCTGTAAATCAAACAAAATAACTCGCGCGCCGGTATCGGTTACTTATTCCCTGCAGAGACAAATCGCAGAAAAAACTTTTCTCTCTCTCTCGTTCTAGCGGATCGACGACTGACCGCATCGAGGACACCCGGCGGTCGATCTAGAAAGATGAGTTTCGACGAAAAATGCTACGAGATGGGTTGGGCACCGAGCATTTTTCCGATAAAACCGTGTCGCGATGAATAATTTAACGATCTCGAAAGGAGGATACAATGAGATAAAATTAGTATACCTCGTTGAAGATTCTTATTTTATTTTACATTTTTTTGCGGCTAGGCACGAAAGTAGGCTGGTACGTGGGTGCATCTGGTTCATCGATTCAAACTCGATGATGTTTGCTGAAAATGGCGGTTTGTTTCTTGGTAGTATATTTTTTGTTTTTACATGCTGGATTGAAAAGTAGGCTATTCGTTTCGAGCGTGGGCGCGTCTGAGTGGACTGAGAATGAAATTAGAAATTAATTTCTAAATTGTTTAGAAAATTTTTTGATTTTTAGTATCTTAGGACTCACATGGACAAGATTTTATATTCATAATATTCTTTGAATAAAACTTTAAAATATTCATCTATTCTAAGTAAAAAAATCTTTCAACAAAAAAGTGAAGAAAAAATATCAATTTTCAACCAGTACCCAATCAACTGTAATTTTCCACAAAAACAATTTTTTTCGTGCATAAAAACTACAAAAACCATAATTTTTCCCGCAAATCCGATGGAATTTTGAAAAGTGACAGGCATGCCAATCCAGGAAAGACAAACGGCTCATTCAATGCTTATTTCGCAGATTCATCCTTCGCGATTCGCACTTTCCCGTCTGAGCATTAACCTGTCCTCGTCTCTCCCCCTTCCACCGCCGTCAATCAATACGCGTCGGGTTTCGTAATAAACCCCCGAACGAGAAATATTAAAACCCGCTAGCTAAATAACCCCCGCGGATGATTTATTAAACGGTAGCACGGCCCGCTAAATTGATCGGCCGCGATTGAAATCCGAGCGTTATTATAACTGTGCGTGCAGCCTCAAACCTTCCTTCCTTTTTTTTTAAAACTTCTTACGTAAAAGTTTTTCAAATCGCGGGTCACGCAACCTTTGTCGCGGCTAGACAAAAAACTCGATGGCTTTCCGAATCCAGATGATGAATTTGAAGTGTTGCGTAAGCGCATGCACCGCCCGAAGAATGCGCTGCGCGGGTTATTAGAGTAGGCTGTTGTAAAACGTGAGTCATAAACTCGGGGTCTAAACAATGAAAGTGCGAAATGGACACACGATAATGCCTCCCCCCTCCCCTCCTCACTATTTACGTCCGAGCTATCAAAAATAATGGCCCGGGGGCGTTAAAAATACCTCGGGAATTCAATATTGCACTGTTGTTTGCGGTACTCCTACGGGATGAGATGAGCCCACAAACGAGTTAGGCCTATTGTTATTTTCAAAAATATTACAAATTAATAATTTTATGTCTTGTAAAAAAAGAATTTCGGTAAATTTTACTCACAAAAATATTTTATTTTCTAAGCATTTTTTGCGACGTAAAACGTTAGTCAACTCTGCTATTCATGTGTTCTGGACTTAGTTTTTCTAAACGGCCAATTTGAAATGTATTTCAAATTTGATTGATCTGTATGTTAATTTTAAAGGAGTACCAACGGATTAAAGAAAGTTTTTTTCTTGCCTTGGGGCGATCCTATAATATTAAACCATTTTTTAAAATCAATTTATTAACGTCTATGGAACTTTTTATATCCGGTAAGCTTTTAGTACCATAAGTTACTAACAACCGAGGTTCTACTGTAAGTACATTAGGGTAGTGCAAGAAACTCAAAATAAATTGAAGTAAACGCGTTACGCGGAAATAAAATATTGATCCGGTAATTGCACGATGAAAATAAAAATAAAAACTTACACGCGGAAAACATTAGATTCCCTGAAACATATTTCATAATATTCCTCGCCAATTTTCTCTCTATTTCCGGTATAGCGAGTAGTTTTTCAACTTTGGCATTAAAATCTAATGGCACAGCGTTCGGGGTCGTTAATTTTTTCAAAACCGCCGCGCCATAACCGACACTCGGGGAGAAGAAGACAAAGCCTCCGCATTAATTTTCACCGGCACTGATTAAATTTATTTATTTTTTTCCTCTTCTAGTAAAGTACAGCGCCGGGGATGGAAACAGGAAGCGGCTACCGGGGTAATATGCTCGCTCGTTAATACCATTAGGCCGCGGCGATTATCTGGCCGGGTGAATCTCGCTTGCGGTCGGTCTCCTCTGAAGCTTCTTCCCCGGTGCGGAGATGCTACCCGGATAGCGTCTTCGTCCACCTGGAGATTGATTTACGTACCCGCGGATAAATTTTCATTCCTGATGGAGGAGTTACACAACGCGCGACTTGCGTAAATGTTCCGAGGGTGGCTTAGCTTTTGTCGCTTTGTGGAGTTGTTCTTTTTAACCGACTTTCAAAGAGTCTTTGATTTATTTAGAGTTCAAAGACTGGCGAGTCTGAAAATTCAAGACTCAAGTCTCAAATAATATTAAGAAAACCGGATTGATGAAATTATAAACAATTTATAAATTATGAAAATAAAGTGTTTTTGATTTTTATAATGAATTCTGGTCCAGACTAGACACAATTTAGTTTTTTTTTTATCTCCGATACAAATAATTCAAGAAAAACTTAACAGATGCGTTTCATTCAACGATGGTTTAAAAATACTCAAAGTTAAAACTAATAAATAAAATAATTATTTTTTCAGACTAAATAAGATATACTTTTTCCACTGATCAGAAAATAAAAATTTCAAATTAAGTGAATCCAAAAGTTTTTTGGAAAACTTTTCCTGTACATGATCTAAATAAAACGGTAAAAATTACGAGAAAAATTAAATGAATTTAAATAAGGCTAATTGACTCTAAAGTATAGTAATCAACCACCGATTGGAAAAAAATCGTTTAATTAATCGATCAATTAATCTTCTCCCTCGTAATGAGCCCAAGAACCGAGCCAAGAACTTTTCAACCCACGACTTTACACGTGTTTACAATTTCCTAAATAATAAAAAAGACAAACTTGTTCGACAGCGAGTAAAAATTTTCCCCTCGCTCGGAAAGAAAGGAGGCGAGCGAAGCATCTTGGAGGAATAAATCAAACAATCGTACCGTAAAAATCCTCCTCGTCGATCCATCCATCCCACTTCTGCGGACGAACCCGTTAGACATCCTCGAGACGAGCGTAATTGCAATCGGCGCGGGAGCATTTTTATTCGCGAGGTGACCCTATTTTTGGGCCGGCGCGTGCGGGAACGAACAACAGTGGAGCGGGAGGAATTCGGGTTTATTTATAGACCCCCAGTCGAGTGCTAATTGCCGGGGGGTTTGGGCGATTGAATTGTTCTGCCGGCCGGACGGAAGTGCGGTAGTTCCGGAAGTGCCTTTTTTGATACTCTACACAATGCTTTGGAAATTTGATGGTTCTGGATTGTTTGAGCAAGAGTGTTCGTTTGAATTTTGACGCGAAGTTTTTGAGTTTTGACATGTGTTTAGATGAAGAGTTGAGATTACGATAAATGTAGAGTGGAGATTAACCGGACTGAAGTGTACCAAAAAAACGAATACATGAAGCTTCGTTTTGAAGTCACCGGATCTTTAAAAAAAAGGCTTGAATTTGTGACAGACCGATTTTGATTGACAGTGTTTAAAACTCCCAGTCACTCTTCAAAATAATTAATCTTCATGAGAAACTGATAATCAATAAACATGATTTTCTCCTACTAACCCAATCCCTCTCAATAAACATATAAATAAAAACAATTTAAGCGCTCGGGGGAACAATTAAAGAAATTGTCCGAAGCGATTATGTAAGCCGAAGGAACATTGTCGCCCTGAATTACTGGGAATGAATGTAGGCCACATCTGTCCCCCTCCTCCGAAATTACCGTTGAACTCTTCTTCTTCTGCTTCTTCAGCTTCAGTGTTGCTGCTGCAGTTTGAGCGTTTAAAATAAAATGCGACGGAAATAATTCCTATGAAAACATTTTGCAACGAATTCATCTCTCTCCCGCTTGTTTGTACGAAAACACCCTAGTGACGAAGCATCGAGATTAACGAACCACTTGAATTTGAATATGAGAATCGAAAAATCTCTCGAGACGACCCAAATGTTGAGCGCCGTTGTAAACTAATACCTCACGAACCGTAGGGTATTTTTGTGCACCTACGAAGGTTGCCAAAGAGAAAGGACCCTTTTAGAAGACGCATGACAACCAAGGTCAGCTTCCAAATGGTCAGTGAACAGTTTTGGTAATTTAACAATAAAAACACCATGATGTACAGGTGTTGCTTTACAGTACATCAACCAGAAGTAAATAGTAAATCATAATGAAAATATAAACCTTGAAAGTAAAAAAAGAATTTAATTAGAATTTAATTAGACACTTCTACACTATGTCCTTTGCTGCATAATTTATTGAATATTTTAACTATTCAGTTCATAATCATTTTTTTCCAAGTGTTTTGATCCGTTTCGAATAAATTAAAAAAAACTATAAGTATGGACTTGAACGAAAATAAACTATTTTCACTAAAAATTTAATTCAAACAATCACGTGGATTTTCTTCCAAGCGAAGACGCGCATAGATTTCTACAAACGAAAGCCGATAAATGGTCATTTTCACCGCGGCCGCACTTTCTTGAATTTTACCACCGTCGCCCCGCTTATGGCTCGAAATGGTCAGGCACGCGACCGATTAGTTTCCAATCTACAAGTAGGAAGAAGAAGAAGAAGAAGAAAAGTTGTATCATTTTTGCACGCTTACCCCCCGTCGCCCGGTTACACGCGATTTATGGGTGGGCTTTTCTAATCCCCGCGAATAAAAAAAAAGCCGGATATGCAACCCGCTCGCGATATCTGGTTACCAGACGCTACCGTCATTATTAATCCAAGCAAAGGTCATCGTAAAAATCAAGGGCGAGCGGCCACTAGCGTGCGTCTGCCCCGGTTCCCGCAAATGGAGAACGCAGCCGATAAAAAGCAGCGCCGGGCACGCGACCATCTGCAGTGGGAGTTTTCTTACGAGCCAGCGTCAGCGGCCCGATTTCACTGGGTTGAACTTGTCTGACCTCGGCTTCCGGAGTTATTGTGCGTGCGACCAGCTGTCGCTTGGTTCTTAGAAAAAAAATCTTCAATAAAAGAGTTCGCCGCAGCTGTCCCGGAAGAGCCCCGATAGGCAAATTTACGACGATAGAGGTGACTCCGCGGTACAGTTAACACAATTAAGAGCTCGTAATGAGCCGGCAGGGTACCGTAATACTTCTGGACCAGTGTCAGGCTTATCATATTTCCGGTGCCCGATAGATAGATAGATGGGTATAAAAAAAAGCACACACGGGGGGTTTAATACAAAGGTGAGGTCCATTGTCTGGCGTCATTGTTCTAACGGAGATTGAACCCGATTTTTAGCGCGCCACCCTCACTCGTAGGAAGGAAGAAGAAGAAGAAGAAGAAGTGGAAAATGGTAGGTATATTCGGTGAATCAGCGGCCTCCTTATGGACTCTATGCGCGAGATTATGATTCGAGACGCCCACGCGGGGAAGTGCATTGTAAGGGGACACCGCCATGGGTACAGCGCTGGGTGATGAAAAGATTGATGCTGCGGCAGCGTGAGTTTCGTTGTCTGTGGTTATGGAGTTCGGAGTTGTTCGGGTGTCGGAGTCTAATGGTCTTAGGTCTATTCTAAGGAGATGTTGATAGCTATACTGCGTTTATGAATTTATAGGGAGTTGCATATTTGACCATTAATTAAAAAATATTTAGTATAAACTGCCGAAATTTTAGCTATGAAAAGAGAAGCCGATAAAAGTTTTAATAAAATATCTCAAAATTATAAAAGTTAATTCTGGAATTTTACGAGATAATTTCGTTTTGTTTACACCAATCCAAGCTCATTGTTTTGTTTACAACGATACTGTGGTGTTTGATTTGAACGCTTTGAACATCAACTTATGCTTCTATATAATGTTGCAATGGTTTTTTTTCCTCATATATTTGAAAAATAAAAGAAATAATTGCTACCTGCAGTTTCCTGAAAAAGGTGCCCATCAAAATATAAATTACTCAAGTAAAAAAAAAAAAAGAAGAATTTATCCAGACTAGTTTCGTAATTCTTATTAAATTTTCCTGATCCAAGCACTACTTTGCTCTGGTAAAAGCTTCGCACCAATTTCTAATTTCTAATGGTTACGCGTCACTGAATAACATTAACTCAACCACTGTTCCAACCTCTGCAGTGAATTTCTAAACATCCGAATAAACTCAAGCATCGCTATTTACGCACCATCGAACAACATTGTTGTAAAATTTTAAATTTCAAAATCCCAATGCATTGTGATCGTTCACTCCTCCATTCATTCATATGTAAAATTACAGATCCATCCCATCGACTTTTGTTCTTCCGGACTCAAGAATCCCGCACCCACGCCTAGATCTTGTAAAAAATCCAGATAAGATCGGTAGGACTCTCATTACGACGCGTTTTTTCATCCAGATCCGCAGACCTGTTAGCCGCTGGATCTCGTCCATGCATATTGGATCGATGCGGTTTTAGAATCGAGTCTGCGACGCTCGCTTTATATGGATGCGAGCTTTTGTCCGTTTTTTTTTCGGGTAACGAAGCCGACGCGCCTTTTGTGGACAGATTTTTCAATTTTTAACGAACGAAGAATGGAAATCTCGAGTCTTGTATTCATACAAGGATTAGACGATTGTGGGAGGATGGTAATCCGGGGGTCGTAAACTCGAGGGATGTCTTCCTTTTCCAGATGTGTTAATTGGGTGGGATACCATTCCCAATTTAAATTGATGCCACGAGACTCCGTAAAACCGGGTGGTAAAATTTTTACAAGTTAATTTTCCTTTTGAACGGTACTTTTTTGAACCCATTTTTTATAGGCTCGCTCCATCATCGTCAAATCACTTTAAAAAAAGTGTGACGCGAAGCCCATCAAAAAACCTTTTAACGCTGCGGATCGTTCGATCCAGGTCGTAAAAGTTGATCGTCGCTTTACGGAGTAAGAAAAAATTTCGCCCGCTGAATTATGCAAAGTCAATTATACTCTCATTACCTACCCGCTCATTGCGTCACGTACGAACTCTCCTCCGTGTAAAAAGCGCTCTCGTGATTAACGAGCGGGCGTCGATAAACGTAAAGTAAATTCGTCAGCCACTTGATACATATTTCAAAAGCCAGCTAGCCAGTAGAATTCACGTGCTGCGGTGGGTTACGTCAGCCCGTATGTGTGCGTACTATACAACCCGGCCGGCGATTCTCCGCTCCAATTATACCAGCTTCGGTCCCGGCGTTTATTCGTTTCTTTTTGTATCGTCTTTGTGGGGGCCCTGCAGGCTCGTCTAAAATTCTATTTGGAGTCGGCGCGCCGCCCGGATGCGTGTGCGTGTATCGTCATGCCCGAGCATAATCGCGAAAACAACAACGCCTGCTCCGTAATCACCCGGGTGGTACACGTGCACATGGATAAACTTTAGCTAGAAAGCTCTGGTTCTGGCTTGAACATGTGTTCTTTCGACAGTCTCCGAATTTCATGAAATTAATTTCCCGAATAAGTCTGCGTGCACGTACAGCTCAATTGAAATTTTTCAACGGAGCTCTGTCGTAACACAGTTCGACGCTCGGGATTTTCGCAACCTCGCTAAAATAAAGCTTCCGCCCTCGCGATTACGAATCCAAAAGACTCACCAGATCAAAAGCGAAGCGATGCGGGACGAAGCCGCGGTAGGATTAGTCGAACACACACCTCACAATCACTGCATCACTGTCACTTTGATATCAGGACTCGTGCGTTCGCGATGACAATGTTTAGCATTGATGTTGGTTGCGAGGGGGTGGGGGGAGAGGAATGCACGCGCGGACGAGGGGGAGAAACAGACGCGAGCACACGGACTCGACGGAGCACTGCGGACTTCTGAAGCCAGCCTGCCAGCGGAGCACCCGGTCGCGCCGGTATCCCCACCATTGCCGGCTGGAGAGTGGAGGGGGCAGGGGAGGGGAACGACTCCGTCCGATGATTTTGGATTCGCGAGAACGAAGAAGAGGGCTTTGATCGCGACGACTAGGAGTTATGGGATACAAGAGTTGTTTGTTTTTGACGGTGGGTTTGAAATTTTGGGTTTTTAATTTTCATTGTGAATGAATGGTGAAAATTAGTTTTGTGGATAGTAGTATTAGACGTTTGTGCAAACTTTTGGAAATTAAATTATGTTTTTATTCTACTTGTACATATCACTTTTCGTTTCGAATTCGAAATTTAAATCTGTTGAAAATGGATAAAAACGCCGTTTGAGTCGAGTAAAAGTTCAAACTTTCAGTGAGAGATTGATTGAAAACTCAATTTGTAATTTGTTATACACGATTACCGAAATTCCGGTACCAGAGACACCGCAGCCTCTTAATTCGACCACGATCCCTCATTTTGTAACTCACCATGACAATAGCCACTGTTAATTTGGATGATCAGTCTGAAGGACTTTTTTTTTCGTCTAAATCCCACAAGTGGTCAGTTGAGCGAAATCTTCGCACAAAGAGCCCCACACTTTGTTAAGGTCTCTTTTCTCCGCTCCTTAAAAACTTCTTACTTTTTTTTTTTCGTTCCTCCTCTTCTCCTCTCCCTTTCACTCCCTCGTCCTCCCTTTTGGCTCCTCTTCCTTTCTCCCTAGGCCCACACGGGATCCTCGAAGGACGATCGTTTCGAGATTGGCGAATCCGTGTGTGTGTGTGTGTGTGCTTGCGAACGAACGAAGAAGAAGAAGCCCAACTTCTTTCTATTCTAAAACTCGTTTCTGACGATCGTCGTAGGGTTAGACTCCCGTGAAGTACGAAAAAAGCCAGAGTGGTAGCTATTTACTCAACGATTAATTTTTCAAAAAAAAAGGGATTAAGTATCCAATATTGAATTTTTTGAAAAAGCCTATTTATATCGGTAGTTTATTGATCTTCCGGTTAGACAGTAAACACAAAAGCAACTCTCGAGTGCCTCTTCGAAAACAGCGTTTCGAAGGCGCGGGATTCAACCTAAACAAGTTTAGATTTATAAGCGTATCCATTCTTTCATCTCGGAACCACCATAAAAATGTCCGACCGAACAAAAAGCCCGAGCGAAAGGAGAGAAAAAAGGGCCCGAATGCCACGCGTTCACGGGTTTTAAAAGGCGCACGCGACCGAAACTATACAAGAGATAATCCCGACCTCGAGTGCACCGGCACGATCAATTTTTAACTTCCTAGTAGATTTTTCCCCAATAAAATTATCGATTTGTGTATCGAACGATACCAATAAACGTTTGCGTAATGCTCATTATGGAGAATAAAAAGAAACAATCGGGCGCTTTTACTTAGCATAAAGTCAATGATACGTACATGAAAGCTCGCTTACACAAGCAAGAAAAATCAGCATAAAGACACAGTGTACCGCACAATGTACGTAGATATACACTAAACCGACTTCTTAATTACGCTCGATCGAGTTTAATTAGATTATAAATAATGCTCGGCGTATCAGATCTAAACCCTAAAATTTCCCAATCGACTGGCTGCAGTGTCGAAACGGTGTACACAAGCGAATCAATCGGTGATTTTTCTTCATACGCGGCATGTAAAACCGAGGCCGGTTGCGCAATCCGCACTGTACTGCACCTGCAGAAAACCACAGTTGTTTTTTTATCAAACTGGCATTACCAGGGATTCCGGTTTTCTCATCTCGGAACGTGTAAAAATGCGGGCCGCAATTAACGTTAATGAAAATTTTCTCTGATCGATCGCGCCCGCCTTTCTCATCTTACCCTTGATTACGATTATCCGGAGGAGGAAGCTGGACGATATTAAATCTAATAATAGCCGCGTGGACGTATTACGGTGTTTCCAATGGATTAAGTAACTCAATTTGTAACCCGCGACTGCACACAATACGAAGCCCGACTTTTTTTTATCCGAGTTACGTGGGGAGTGGGAAAATTGAAAGAAAACCTGCGGCTTGTAGAATCAGTCATTGTGAATTGACACGACTAAGTTATTCCCGTTGGGATTTATTACGTGTTTATTAAACACAATGGGTTTTTATTGTAACACGGGGGAATATTATAATGTTATTCGTGGGACTAATTAATTAGAGAATTTTCTGACCGGCAACGATGACTAAATTACCCCATGAATCATGGCCTTCGTGAAGCGATTTATCAACCGAGGCTGCTGGATGAAAAATTTCATTTAAATTTTGCAAAAATATGGGTGTAATTGATATGCTGAGATTAAATAATCTTGCGGGGATTGAAAATTTAGGTATACATTTATAAAATTATAGTAGTTTATAAATTATGGTAGAAAAAAAGATATAAATTATCGTAATGTTTTATTCCTTGTACAGTAGGTATCTAAACGACATTTTGACTTCTAAAAGTTAAGCAGATTCTGAAGTTCAAGTCCTGATTCATATTTTCAAAGTTAATTTTCTAAAATTATAGTGTTTTATAAATTGTTGTAGCAAAAAAGATATAAATTATCGTAATGTTTGATTCCTTGTACAGTATTTAGACGCATTTTGACTTACTATTTTGTTAAAAACCTTTAAAACTTCAAGACTTGATTCATATTTTCAAAGTTTTAGTATTTTCAAAAGCGTAGAGTAAGACTTCATTTTTTGAAATAATTCGCGTCTGCGCATAATGCAACCAACCCATTTTCCGTCATTACCACCGCAAAAACTTTCGTAATTATCCGTAATGAAAATTTTTCAATCCAACACCATAAAATCGCTCTTCCCCCCCGTAGCAAAAAGCTCTTCAGCCTGGCTCAAGATAAATAAGCGAAGAAACGACGCCTTTTTCATTGATATTGAAGCGCTGGGCTGCCGAGATGATTATGATGAGACTCTCGACGCCCGGTGATTTTCACTTTTTCCTTCAGTCCGAGGTCGTTCCTCCTGCAGGAAACTGGTTTACAAGCGCAACAATAAATAAAATATCGATCGAAAAATTAATTTTCTCCAAACGTGCGGGTATTCAGAGCCGTAATTGAACGTAATTTATAAATCACGAACCCTGTGTTGTTGTACGCGGGACTTTGTAATTTCGTCGATTACGGGTACACGTGAAAGGTTATACACCGAGATAAAAATCTTCCGACTTTTCTCTCTCTCTCTCTCTCGACGTAATGTTTCAATCAAGCCTATCCGAAAGGGAATCGCCAGAACCGTAATTAACTTCGATTAAACAAACACGACAATCATTTTTTTTCGCAAATCACTTTTGGTTTCGTCTAGGGAAAGACATCAAGTGTCACAATTATGAGGATCCGGAGGACTTACATGTCTAGCTTCCCATTACGACAGCCTGGTCCAAAAAAACAAAAAAAGCTTACGTAAAGCGTTGCGATTGTTCGGGAAAAAAAGGGTCCTTGGGATCTCATAAATCAGAGGCTCGTTAACCTCTTCCCGAAAAACAATGGCCCAGGGGTTATTACTTTCACCAAGAGTACAAAAATCTCGATTAATTTGGGGAATTTAGTGCGGATGCGCAAGCTTTCTCTCTGGAAGGGTGATCGATCGATCTCGTTTTGTTCAAAATCTCGCGCCCTTTTTTTTCGCGGACAAAGGAGGATTTTCACCCCGCGACAAAGGAGAGGGGAGATCGATCTTATCGGGCTTTGTGAGACTGGTATCTTTGTGTGGCTTTTAGAGGGGCTAATCGTAAATCATATTTTTGGGACCCGACTTTCTTCGACGCAGATGTTTACGATTGTGTTTGGGTACGAAGAAAACAATACTTTTGTGCCGGAAGTGGGAGTTTTATTTTGGGGGTAAATGGTCTAGTTTTGTAGTGATTGTTTGTAAATACTCGAAAAAAAAGGATTTCAATGAAAGATTAAAAAATATTTTGATTTATTTTCTTTAAATTGTTACTTTGTAGATTAAAAATATTTTTGATTTATCGTTTCTTATTGTTACACTTTTAAATAATTATTAATTATTGATCAGGGTCGTAAAAAATTATATATTGTTCTGTAATTAACAAAGTAGACGAATCAATAATGAATTTTAATAGTAAAAAAAATACAAAAAATCAACTTATGTAACTAAAATTCATGAATTTCATGAAAAAAAGCAAATAATGCACATTTTGTTGCTTCCTTCCGTTAAACCTATGAGTAATTGTTTATTCAGCAGAGTCAACAAAGATCATCGATCGTTGAGTCATTTACCCAAGTAGACATATCAATTACAATCCAATCATTTTCGAACAATAAACGAAAAATCAAATCTCGTAATAAAAAACTCGGTGTAACGCAAGCGCTGCCGTGTGTGCTTTGAACAACATTTCTTTGTTCGTTGAGGCTAGGTGCACCAATACACACACACACACATCGAGCCATTAATATTCAAGCAGATGTTCTTCATCCTGCCTACTCCAGGTCGTCTTTTTACCTTACATGTTTACATCATCGAACCCTCTAATAGTTTTTTCCCTTCATTCTCTTCTATTTATTTTCCCTGAGTCACGTGTACAAAGACATCGAGAAAAAAAAAATTGTTTTATTACGGCTTACGGTTCGCTCGACTGTAAAATTCGGTGAAAGTCAAAACTACCGTAATCTCTGACCGAAGTTTAAAAAAGTCCGCCTAATCAAGCCCTATGCACAATAAACCTTATTCGGTATCGCGAATGATTTCTTTACGACTCGGCCGGGGCCCCGTTATAGACGATAGCTGCAAAAACTATCCTTGCAGAGAGTTGTATATATAAAACTTCATGAGTATTTCGTACCGCGGGAGTGCTGACTACTCTAATTGGACATCCGGAACTGACCATTAACTTCCTTTCAAATTCTAATTGCGCACAAAGAGAAATTGTTTGCTCCGGTAATAAGGGGGGAGGGGACCCGAAAGTGTACCGTAACTGGTGTAAGTGTAAAAAATCTTCATCCCCCCTCCCCCTTCCTTGCTTATCGCGATTTGGTTGATTTCTATAAGAACTTTTCCAGATGCTGCGTTCAATTAAACCCGAGTTTTTGCTCCAAGTTCATTGCCATTAGTTCACGTTTTTGTGGTTTGTATCTGCTGGGATCTTCTGATTTTGTATCGCAGTTGGTTTGGTCATAAATTTTATTCGATACTACATTGCGACACTAAGATTAGTTTTACCAAGTAAATCGTAATGTAAAGTACTAAAGCAATACATTTATCAAGTACGACCATATTCATAAATCTGTAGCATTGTGTCAATAGTTACGAGAAAAATCGGTATTCTCGTACATTTCTTCAAACGAGATTTCTGGTGCTTTCGATCATTTCCCAACTTCAACCCAAATTCTTTTTCAAAAACCAAACATTGTCTCATGCGGAAAATCCAAAGGAAACCGAAAGCCACACAGATCGCAGTGGTACAACAGCTCTCAAATCCATCTCTGCGGCGAAAGGTCTCACAAGCCGCGTCAGTAAATCTCCCTCTGGCATTACCAAAATCGACTTCTTATTTTTCACCTCGAGGATGGCCCGCTGATAATTATGACTTTGCGTGCGGCTTAATAACCCACCGCCGGTCCTTAAAATTGAGTCCTCAGCATTGTCAATCCTTTGAAAGGCGGCGTCCGTTCGGGAGCTTTCGCTTTTTTAATGCCTTGTTATTTTCGGCATTTCTGCATGTTAATGACCGTGCACATACACTCGGAGTTATAAATAATAAAAAAATGTATTTCTTTTTCTAATTACCACGCCGTGAGAGATTAAACGGGGGGGGGGGGATTCCGGGAAGCGGTAAACCCAGATCGATGCTGGTCTCCGTCCGATGGTAATTGCGGGTTCCGCGCATTGTGTTGAGCCGTCTTGGTTTTTACACTTTCGACACCGTGCCCATTGTTTTTTCTTTCTCTCTCGTGGTTTTATGACGAACGCACATACTCTCGAAAAGATAAAATTCCCGGAGAGAGTTTGGAGATCCCGCGTGTTGATTGTTTTAATTAGAAGCGTTTATGGGTGGTCACGTAACCCCCAAAATCATATTGTATAACAATAATCAACAACAAGAAGGATAAAACTAGGTACCTTTTTTTTTTAAACGGGTTATTAATAAGAGAGCGTCAGATTGTTTTTCCTCTGATTGATCGGTCCAGTGAAAGTTCGAAAATCAATTCCTATGCCAATTAGGTGCCAATAATAAAATAAGGCGAGGGTTTACGTAAAAAAAGAGCGTTGTTCTTAATCATCGTGACTGGGGCGATCGTCGCGAAAAAGCAAGCGAATTCAGCGCTTACGTAAGCTTTTCATCACCTGGAATAGGGAAACAAAGAAAAAATGTCTAGCTGGTAAGGAAGGGTACCAACTGCGCAGATCGCTTTCTAAAATACCTGCATTGCGCAAGTAGAGTTGCAGGCTGCCGAATCTATCTTCGGACTTTCATCTTTCGCGCGTTTTTCCTACCAATGTCCGGCGCGCGAAAGTTGTCCAATATGGGTACGAGTGGGAAAATAAAAATTCGACTCTTTTCCGCGGTGGTTGATTTGAGCAGGAATTCACGCGCAGGTGGTGGTTTGCGCGATTTTGCAATTGAGTGTAGGGTTACTCGGGTATTGTTGAGGTTAGGGGGGGGGGGGGAATTAGAAGTTCTCAGATACACTCGATACCCCCCGTGGATTATTTGTTTATCTGAGTTGAAATTTTATTGCGGCGATATTAATTATGGCCAAGTGTGGTGTAAGAGTTTGGCCTGGACTCGGGTGCTGTGGAGTTTGAAAAAATTCAACAACAATTTTTAGACATTCTTTTGAGGCACGACAAAAAACTCAGAGATTATTTTCGAACAGAGAAAACTTAATTTTGACAAGTTATGACAGTTTTACCATAAAAGATGTTGAAACAATAGCTTAAATATTATTGTATAATGTTCGTTTTACAACAAAAAATATTTAGACATCTTAATTTTGATTAATTACGCTGATTTTAATATGATAATAAATTTTACCGTACTTAAGGTTAAACCGTACCAACTCGTTTTCTCTTTGTTACAGTGTATTAACACTTTGAAAAAACTCATAGCTGATTCCAGCACTTTTTTTTTCAAACCCGCAAGCTACATTTCTTTCCCGAGTAATTTGAAAATTGGCAGCTTCGAGGATCATTATGTAAAACAAAACTACCCCGCGCGCACGTTATTTACAAGTAATTTCGAGCTCGGGGCGGTAGTGGCTAGGATATCCCAATTAGGGCCCGATTTTCCCCGAGTGCCGCATAGACGAGCCGAACCAGTCTAATCATTTTCCAGACGCTTTTTCACTGTAATAATAATCGGGCGCGTCTGCCTCGAACCAAATCGTTTCGACGAATCCTCTTCCTTTATAATAACACCCAGCCGGAGGATAAAATGATTGCAGAGCCTCCAGGACCGAGATCCTCTGGCGCTGACGTAACCACGAAGATCGCGACCTTGAAATAATGTCGGGCAATTTTAAGGAAATATTGGTGCTGGTCTTCCCGGATTTTATTGTTTTGATGGGTGCGAGATGATTATTTTTAATTTGAGAGCAGCTGAAAACTACGGTACTTTTTTTAGCATAATATTCTGAAAGGATAAATAAATGCTTTATATAAAAAAAAAAAAAAAAACTACGGTACTTTACAGTAGAATGATGGCAATTTAAAAGAATTTTGGTTGATTGAACAGCCAAATAAAAAATAAATGCTTGAATTTTCAATACTTTTTTGAATCATACATAAAAAAAGTAGAAAAACAAAAATTACAGTAAATACTATTTTTAAGATCCAAACTTTTGCACGCCTTCCATAATTTTATTATTTTTTAAAATGTTTTATAAAAATATTTTATAAAGTCGCGGTGGAAGATAAATCATTTAAATTATTTGGGACGCGACCTCTGATAATAATTTCAATCGACAAAAACAAAGATTTTTCTCAAGGGTAGCATTAAATTTTAAATTCACCCTATTATTAGACCCTCGGTTTCGCAAATCCCAGATGAAAATATTATAATTTCAAAACAAACTCTGCAGAAATTTTTCAAGTTTATCATTTTTCAAAGACTCGGAGTGTATAATTTAGAAGGAAAAGAAATTGCGTAAGCGAATACAAGTAAAGTGTTCGGAGTAATAACCACACAGCCGGTAAATAAACGGCCAATAATTCTCGTCTTGTTTTCCCACCCGGTCTATCATACATACATACATAGAAAGCGGACGATAAACAAACTGAAGAAAATCCTTACGCAATTATCATAGAAAATTGATCGTCCTCCTCGCGTGCGCGGATACCGTCGTAAATTCGGAAAAACTAAACTTTCACCCGGGACTCCCGAGTTATGACACACACGTGTACTGTCGTGCATCCCGGGGATGATCACGCTTTTTGCGAGAAAATTTAATATCTCAATGTGCATCGCGCGCGCTTTATTGGTAGCTCGTTTTCACCTTATTTACGGGACGTTTCACTGTGTCTTTTATGCAGCTACTCGCGGATATTCTACTCGGGTTTGGGTACACTGTTTGGATTTTTTTTGTGATTAAATGTGCTTGGAAAAGTGGGTGATTTATTAGCGCAGATACGAGTAATTATTGCCTGGATCAAGGTTGACTTTGTAAGCCGTTCGATTGAGAATTTTTATCGCGGTAACTATTAATTTTGTGACGGATTTATGATTTTATTGAATTGTTTTTTTAATTATTACTTAATGAGAAACCAGATCTAAAATTTAAAAAATTAAAAAAAAAGTTTTTTGAAATTCAGGACAAGAATTCGATTTACCATTTTTTTTTTTTTTTCTTAAGTATAAATTTTGCTCGATATTTTCGAGAGTTTTTTTAATTCTATAGACTGAGCGAGCGGGAATCAAACCCGGAACCTTTCAATCAACAGTAACTTTCTCAACCGATCGAGCCGTATTCTGCAGCGTCTAGTTTAAACAAGAAACAATAAAAAATTTCACATCAACAAACAAAATATTTTTTTTCTTTTAAAAAAAACCTCGGTCGCACGTACTCCTTTGATTAATTTCCCGTTCATTATTTAAAAGATCATCGCCACCCAGGAGCCCGAAACCGTCGTAAATAGGTCAGAAACAACAAACAGAGACCCGAATCATCGTAAACACAAAGAGTCTCTCTTTCCCTTCCTAAAAAAGCAAAAAACAAGTACGTATCCGCAGCCCAAAACCTCCGTTATAAATCCTGATAAAAGTAGTCTGCCGCGCTTTGGTATAAAAAAAGAAGCGAGGATCGATCCTCTCTGAGCTCGGGCTACTCTCGTTACTCGCGCCGTCCCGTTATAATTACGCCGGCAGCCGTATACGCGAGGATGAAAAATTAACGCCGAAAACGGCCGTAACAATGACCATCGTACCTTCTTTTTTTTTTCGCGCTTTCACGGCGCTTTCGAAAATGAAGCGAACTGGAGGATTAGAACCAGCTGAGTTGGTTAGAGGACATAATTCCAGGTATCCCTTTCCCTAAAAGGGGCTTTTGGTTGAGTTCAAAACTTATCTAATAGTGTTATTCATGGACTGTACAGTTAGTTTCTCATTTCGAAATGACTTGCTGTATTTGTGTAGGGTTACACAAAAACACACACGTAATCTCGGAGCCCGCCTACATCAGCCTAATTTTCAATCCCCGCGTGGAACGATTAATCAAACCAAAGCTGGCTGTTTAAGAGATAACCTTGAATGATAAATGTCACTAAAAGAGGGGGGGGGGGGTAATTATCGAACGAAGGACGAAGAAAATTAAACCCAGCCGGGGGAGAAAATCGCTCTCGGCCTACTTAGCAAGTGGAATTTCGAGCGACCCGCGGGCCTTTTAATTTTTCAACCTGATTGTTTTCTTTTTTTTTGAGGACGGTTTTGCGAGCTGCTAAAAATTCGAGATTGGATTCAATGATGAGACGAATTTAGCTAGTAATTAGTTTAATTGAGTGCCAGCTAACGACGAAGAATAACTGAAATTAATGTTGAGAAATGTTTACGAAGTCTTGTGCGAAGAATAATCCCCGGATATTTTTGTTATACCGAAGCAGGATCGCAAAGTCAAGTTTTCCAAAAAGATTTTTGACAACTCACTTACATTTAATAAACAATAAACAAGTTAGAAAATTAATGATATCCTAATGTAAATAATCTAAAAACGAAAAAAAATTAGCATGAAATTAGAAAATATGATTAATGATCAACATGGCTTTAGGTAAATTTAGTGATTGATGTTTTATTATTGAAATACATTACGGACAAAATAATATATTGAGACTCATTAAAATTAAATTCTCTTTTTAAATAAATAAACAGTTCATTATGACTGCATGATGATGACATAAATATACTAAAATCGCTGTCAGAAATAAACAAAGTAAACTAATCAAGTAGAACGAGACAAACTTTATTTATTCTATCTGATTTTATTTTAGTAAACAAACAAACGAATACAATAAGATTTATTAACCAAGCATCTTCACCTTTCCTTCAGCAAAGAAAAAAAAGTCATTATCAGCGATCATCAGACGGGCTAGCTCGTCCCCAAGAATAAAAATAAAATTGATTACTCAAACACATCTCATCGCGTACCTGAGATTCTCCAGTTCTTACACGTCGAGTGTTCGGGAAAATTGCGCGATCATTCAAGTACCTTTGTGTTTGACGATTGAGTAACCCAACTCTGACGTGATTTAGTGCTCAAACTCGAGGAGTGAAAATGTCAAAATTAAAAAATATCCTCTTCTGCATCCATCCCCTCGAAATGAAATTCCCACAGGTGTATACAGCTCGGGAACGTGACTACTCCAAAGCTGACCTCCAATTTTAATTGCGGCTTATAATTTCCTCCGCACGATTTCCTCGCTGCAACATCACTTACAGCTGAATCAGCCGCTGTGTGTGCATAATTTAACGAACACGGGTAGCGACCTAATCAGATCCCACGCGAAAGCTCGTTAATGCGCCCTTCTCTCGGAAAAACAGAGAAAGTTTAGGAGAAAAACACACCGCGTTCATCTTTTTTTTTTTTTTACGGGTGAATTGGAAAATCGCCGGCTGGTGTCGATGAAAATAAGCTTTATTTGGGGAAAAAAGAAAGTCGACAGATGCGACCGAGGAATAACGATTCGCGGTAGGTAGGGAGAACAGGAGCGAAGAAATTTTGTGAAAGCCTTTTTTTTAGGCTTCTTATCGACGCCCGAAATTGATTCGACGAGGTGCGAGGATTGAGATATCTGGGTTATTGGGTTTTTTGCGCACGAGTTATCGGTACGATCGAGCCAAATTTTTCGCCTTTTTTGGGTACGAGCGATGAATTTTATGTTTACTTTGGAAAAAGTGAGAGAAAATAAATATTGTTCGAGATTAGAGTTTTTAAAGTTTCGCTTTTAGGCTGGAGAAAAGTTAAGATACACTGTTATAAATATTCAAGACCGCACGATAAAAGTCGGTATGGTCCTAGAAATCGTTTTCAGAAAATTTATTTTCTTTTTAGCTTTTAAATAAATGGTTATAACAGTAAAATGATTGGAGAAAAAAAATTCTAGGATCAAGTACTAATTAAAAATTTTTATCTAGTTTTGATGAGCCAGTCATCAAGGGAATTAAATTTCGTTGGCAAATTAACTGTTGAAAAGTGAAAATCTCAATTCTTGTTTCCGAGTGAAATACTTAGTTATAAAGTAAGATTAATTAATTTTTTACGACGGTGCGGGAACTTTTTTACGGCTGACACTTGATTACAAGTATTTAATACGAATCAAAGATATGATTGCTAACTTTTACTTTATTCGGTTGATGAGAGATTCTCCAAAACATGTTATCAGAATATAATGTCTTCCCAGTTATGAGTAGAAAATTTATTCGGAAAATCATAATACTTCAATACAGAAAAGAAATAAAAAATAATTCGATTTAACATAAAATAAATATTTTTAATAATATGAATAACAATAAATAGTTAACTATGATTGACGTAGTAAAATAAAGAAATCAAAACATAGAAATGAAGGTTAACTGGTTATGTTTGTAAGAAGCATGATTAGAAATTCAAGCTCCATTTTTAATTATTATATACACTATACTTTTATCTGAGGTTTAAAGAGATTTTTTTTAAATTACATCATACGATTCTTTAAAAATGTAGTCTTTAAAGTTGGCAAGCTTCAGAGTAAATTTTAGCAATAATTTATTATTTTCTTTTTGATCAAACTGTCTTGAAGTAGTGTTACTGATATTTTATTTCTTCTTCATAAAAAGTGATTTGAACGCATGGATAATACAATCTTATTAAAAAAGAACGGCAAGTAAAATTTTAAAGAAACAACAAAAAAATAATACGTTCTGCTTGATGAATATTTTTGTTAAAAATTTTTTTTGCAATATAATTTTCGTAAATAGGTACAAACAGCAGCTTTTAAATTTCTACATCAAAAATTTTTACAGTACATCTTTTGGAATACACTCGATACCATATTTTGCAGAAAATGGTTGAGTATAAGAATTAAAAAACTTGAAACTAATTCGGAAACAAAACATTGTAGAATCTTCAAAAAATTTGAGCTGCTTCAGTAGGCCAATAAATTTTTTTTTTTTTCATAAGGAATTACAAAAGGGGATGAAAGTTTATTGTTCTTACTAACGCGTATGATTTTAAGATTATCAATCTTGCTGTAGACATCTTTGCCCTTAAATTCAATAATGACTATGATCATTCCATCGTCTAGCAGATTGTATGCTTGAAATCTAACTTTATTTGAAGCATAGTCTGAATAATGGGAAAATTTTAGTCTGAACCTTAGCAGTAATTTATTATTGTCTTTTGCATCATATTGCTTACATTTACAAACACTACTCTTATAACTTCTCAAGCAGTAACCAACTTTCAAATTTGAAGTGGACAAGAGTGTCCAGCCATTCGAATGTTTAGAGAACAATTTAGTCGTTGTTCCATTTTTAAAAACTTGAATAAATTTTTCGCTAGGACTAACTCTATCATAGTACATTGATTTAAAGGTTATCAAGTTTGACACAAATAAAGGTTTCCATATCTCGTCTGATTTAAAATTAGGTACTTTCAAGTAATGCGTAGAGCTGTTAATTACTTCACCATCCAAGCCATACGTTATTGTACAGTAAAAATTTGTGCACTCAGAATCGAATGACAAAGTGTTGTTTTTGTTGGCCGTGTAAAAAACTTTGAAACTGTTTTGATTCACTTTTAGTACTCCATAACTCTTGACTACATCAATATTTGGTAATGGTATTTCAATTATGTGGCAATCAGTCATTCTCACAATGTAAATTGTTGATCCTGATACTCCATAGTAATCTTTTGAACGATATCTCGTTAATAAAACATGTTCCTGGTCAAAAATTTGCCAATCTTGAATTATATCGATGTCAGTGTTGTGCCAGTTTGGGTCCCACAAGTTGCATGTTTTAGTAAAAAATGCTCCGTATTTTGTGACAAAAATTTCTAAACTCACATTGCACGCGTAACCAGTTTTATTGTTACTGTTTTCACATGATAAATAAGAAGAATCATTGGTTTCATCTGCCAAACGAGCATTAAAGGACTTAACAGATTCCACCTGCTTTTCAAAACTCATGATAAATGGTGGTAAATTAGATTTCACCGTGGATGCAACAGCAAAAATTATTGTTACAATGAATCTGATTTTAGCACTACCACACATTTTTTATTCCAAGGCTAGAATAATATTGAAAACTAATATAAGTTTTTACAGATAATTTACTTATTTTTGCAGTTAATATTATCGCATACCTTTGCCGCAAACAATAGTTCACCAGATAATATTAATATACTATCTATTAAACTTAATTAATTTTTTTTATGATACTTATAATCTCAATGATGATTGACAATACAAGTTTCTAAAATCGAAATCGACTTTCGATTCAAACTAGCAGCAAACGATTAAGCTAAAAGACTCCTAAACTAAAATATATATGAGGCAGTCATTCAAAATGATCTCCCCTTTGACAAGATTAATTTTTTATATTTCTCCAAAATTCAATTTTTTCTCGTTAGCAAAAAAAAAAAAAAAAAAAAAAAAAAAAAAAAAAAAAATTAAACCACAAGTGATAAAAAGCCGCATTTATTAAAACTTTTGGTAGAAATTAACAAAAAATTACAACATTCACTGTAAGATAACAAGTGAGAAAGATAATCATTATAAAAAATGCTGAGAAAATAGTTCTCTACAGTAAATCAATCTAATTTTTAGCTAATAAAATAACCAGACAAGTTTTTTTTAACATAATTGATATATTTAGTGTACTTCTAACAAAATTATTACTCAAATAGTATAGAGTAAACAACAATAATCTTACAACTTTTTTTTTGGAATACACTCAATTCTATACATTGCGACAGCTGGATAAATAGTAGAGGTAATGAAATTTAAACAAAATTGAAAAGTGTCCTCTAGGAATTCGAATTGCTTAGGTACGCCAGGATAATTTTTTTTTCGTAAGGGATCACAAGTGGGAGTGAAAGTTCATTGTTGTTACCAACACGGATAATTCTAAAATTATCAATCTTGCTGTATAGATCTTTACTCTCGAACTCAATTATGACTATGATCATTCCACCATCTTTTAGATTGTGGACCTCCAAACTAACTTTATTTGAAATGTAGTCCGAATAATCGGAAAGATCCAGTCTGAAGTTTAGCAGTAATTTATTATTGTCTTTTGTATCATGTTGCTTACACATAACAACGCTACTGTAATTTTGGTGTAAGCAGTAACCAACTTTCAAATTGGAAGTGGACAGGAATGTCCCGCCCGAATACGATTTAAAAAGTTCTGTTGTAGTGCCGTTTCCATAAACTACGCTGAGTCCACCGTCAGGAAAAATTCTAGTATAGTACATTGATTTGAAGTTTATCAATTCCGAAACAAACAAAGGTCTCCATACCTCATTTGATTTAAACACTGGTATTTTCCAGTATTGCGAAGGACCTCTTCTTACTCTACCATTCAAGCCGTACGTTATCATACAGCAATAATATTTGCAATCAATGTTGGATGACAATGTATTGTTACCAAGTGTTGTGTAGAATACATTGAAACTGTCGTCACTAGCTTGTAATATTTCATAACTTAAGACAACATTAATATTTGGTAATGATATTTCAATGACGCTGCAATTGGTC
Organism: Encarsia formosa; assembly: GCA_038277355.1. Lineage (NCBI taxonomy): Eukaryota > Metazoa > Arthropoda > Insecta > Hymenoptera > Aphelinidae > Encarsia > Encarsia formosa. The sequence goes on from CM076187.1 coordinate 6,944,174, forward strand.
ATTTGTATGATGTAAATTGTTGATCCTACTAGGTGATTATTATTTTTGGAATGGTATCTCGTCAATAAAACATGTTTCTGGTCAAAATATTGCCAATCTTTTTCATGAATTTCTCTATCATCTTTGTGCCAGTTGGGGTCCCGTAAGTTGTATGTTTTACTGAAAAAGGCACTATAATCTGGCCACAATATTTCTGTAGTCAGATTGCATGCGTAACCAGCTTCGCGGTCTTTTTCGCATGAAAAGTGCAAAAAGTCATTGGTTTTATCTGCCAAACGTACTCCGAACAGTCTGGGTTCTTGTATGTGCTTTTCGAAACTTATGATACACGGAGATGAATCAGATTTCGCCATGAATACAGTAGCAGGAAGTATAATTGCAATCAACGAGAATTCTTTACCACACATTTTTAATTCCAAAACTAGAATAATATCGATGTTGAACATAAATTAAAAAAATAATTTTTATTTATTTTAATAGACTTTTGTACCTTTGAAGTAAACTAGATGATGATCGGTTACTTTTATTTTTAACTCACTAATTATTTTTTAATAATTTTAGTCAGAATTTTAAACATTTAGATGGCTGTAATTTTATCGTTCTAAGAATCATTTTTTGCAAGTAGTAATCAACTTTCGACTTAAATGTGCACTCGATGACTGAGTGTGAAAAAGATTCGTTTATTCAATTACTCAATTCACAGATTTATAGAAAGTGACGTCCCTCTGAGATAAGATAAGTCGGTTTATAGCAAACGGTTTTTCCAAAATTTATTTTTCTTGTTTTTCAGAAATATAGAAAAAAAACGATGAAAACTTTATATTAAATATTGTAAATTTATCGTTAAAAATTCTATCTCGACTAAATGAAAATATTTTTTTTCTACAAAAATGTACCGTATAAATCGGTGAATTCACCCTTGACACAGCTCGAAGAGAATAAATTTTTCGCGTTCCAGAAAATTATAAATAACTATCTCTACAATACATTACTGTAAAAAGAAATAATAAAACTTCTGTCGTAATTAAAAAAGATGAAGGAGAAACAATTAATAAAGTTGCTCATCGTTCCAACATGTTAATTACACTTTTCAGACTACTCCAACCGTAACTTTTCCGAATCAAGATAAACCCATTAAATGAATATTACGTTTCAACCGCGGACAAAAAAAAAACTTTCGGAAAAGTTACACCCAGCAGAGACAAAAAAAAAAGAGAACTCCCGATTACAATCAAACTTGTAACTTGATAATTCTTCCCCGCTTCCCCGCTTGTCTCGCCAATAAACTAATTGCGCTTGAAAATAAAACCAGCCCACGCTGCATATGAACTTTAACAACCCAGCAACAATAAAAAAAAATTTTCCACTTTTTAAAATAGCAGCTCCCCCCTGGAACAATAATACGCGTGCGTCGAGCTCGTAAAACTTATTTCTCCGATTCAAACTCTCCTTTGTACAACTCCTTTAACGACTCCTTTCCCCCCTCGCCGCGCATTTAAAATTCTAAAGTGAATCTCCCTGGCAAAAAAAGAAACCGCGAGCGTGTGTATAAACTGCCTTGGGTGCATTATTGTTAATCCTCGATTTTCATCCGAGATAAGAACTCCTGCGACTGTGGTGTAATCGTCCCTTCGCTGATTCTATTGCCGCTGATACAAACGCTTGACGCAAGTTCTAATACGAAAAACTCTACGACTCCCGTTGTGTAGAAAACCTTTTTTTCATCTCGGAAGATTGAGCGGGTAATTAACGGTAATAAAGCTGCTGCATCTGGAGAATTAATAGGTAGAGGCTCGATTAAAATCGATTTCGCAACTTACGAAGGGAAATTAATTTATGACCCCCGAGATGACGGTAATTGTTGTACGTACACCGGATTTTATTTTATTCGGGTTTATTACCCCCCGCCGGCGCGGTGCGTGCTGCACCTGTACACCGAAAATTGCGAATAAATCAGCGGTTTACGGTTCTTTCAAAACAACGCTTTTACGGGATCACCGTGCAGGGTCGTAGAAAAATTATTAAAAATAGTAATTTCACGGTGCACGCTGTTTAGGAACAAAAAAGATATATATTCATTGTGTTTTGTAATCCCCTCTTAAAGACCGGGTACCAGGAGCGTTTAAAAAAATTACGATTTTAGAGCAGAGTTACATCACTTGACCAAAAAAAAAGTAGCTTTCCACTTTTTTTTTTTCGAGAACTACGTAATGAAAAAAGAAAAATCCGAAAGTCATCTAGAGTTGCGCAATGAAAAATGAGCCCGAAAACGTAGGAGGATAACCGTTAAAAGGATCCTCGCTCGGGTTGTTCCTTGCTTTTTTTTCGCACGGCCATTAGTAGGTGACCCGGTATTGACGGTAGCGGTACCCGCACGTGCACCGGTGTCATGACGAGAGACATCTCGGAAGACGTTACGAATGGGGCCGCTAAGGTTCGCCTTATGATTCTGGTTCTCCTCGACGAACTGGGTTTGTAGTTTTCTTAGAAAATTAAAAAGGTCTTGCGTCAATGTTTTAATTGGTCTGTAAAAAGCAGAATTGCTTTATGCGAGGATGGATTTGCTTGGATTTTTAATTCGGGCATTTCTTCATACGTTATGAGATCGTTTAATGGCTTTTAATCAATTTTTTTTAGGTTGAAAGTTAAATAATCTCTTTGGTTTTATTAATTGCTATCTATGCTTTACAAGATGCTTTCGTGTTGTAAGATAGAAATTTTCTTAGTACTTAAATGTAAGTGTGTAATTTTATATTTTATAATTAAACGGATTTAACTTTTGTGGTGCGAAGTTAAATAATCTATTTGGTTATCGAATGTTTGATCGAACTTTCGTTTGTTACCATTACATTCTTTTTGAAATAGAAAATTTTACTAAGTATTTCTACACATTCAGCGATAATAATTCTAAATTTATTTTCGTCTAAACGTCTAAACAATTTTTATAAATAACATCATCCATAAGTTACAATGATATTAAAACATTGATATAGATGCGTTTTTTTACATAACATGAAAAAAATTATACAAAAAGTTATTCGATTAAGTTTAATGGTCAATTGAAAATAAATGAGATATGCAATTAGAAGATTTAATATTTTTTTCATTATACAGGATAAGAAAATTTCACAATAAACAATATAATGGATGCATCGCTTAATGATTTGTAATTAAGTGGCTTTTTGAAAAATCTTCGTTTAACGAGCACTCCAAGTATCTCGAAAAGCCGTTAATTTTTTATTGTACTTTATTACAACTTATCTAGTTTTAAATCTCGGAACATTAAACTTTTTTTTACATTAAACAGGCTAGAATTATCGCGCAATAACTTGTTTTCACAGTTGTTTGTAAGCTATAATCATCACAAATTGATTGAAAAACTAATCGAAACTTTCAAAATAGTTACCACAAGATTTATACTTTACTGCAAAGTGAACGGTCAATCATTAGAGATCGAACCTTGCAATCATTTTAAAAGTTTTCATTCCCTTTTGATACGACGCTCCAGGATAAAATTATAATTTTAATGGGAGAACAACGCCGGGATGAGAAAAAAAAAAAGATTTCAATTTTAACGAACCCCGCGTGGCGTGAAATTAAAATTGACCACCAAAGAAACCGCAAAAATATGATTTATCATCCCACAATTTAACAGACCGTAAAAGCGAGTGATTTACAGCCTCCGAGGTAATTAGACTCCTCGCGGTAAATAAGGTACAATGCTAAAAATTGCACGTAACAAACGTACCAGAGTTCACTAACTTGCGTATTTGAAGTACATAAAGCATCGTCTTCCGATGACGGCTTAATCGGGGGGATGACGAAGGAGGAGCAGGCAAACTGGTTTGAGAGTCGCGTGGCCAAATCAAGATCCGAGCTGCTGCCTACGCCTTCTTTAATCACGATTTACACGGAAAAACTCAGCGAGGGAGTAGGACGAGGAAGTTTTTCGCGCTAAGAGATATACGCACTGCCTGGCTACCGGTTTAAAGGCTCTATGGGTCAATTAAACACCGCGACACGACGGGGATTACGCGTGTAGTTTGTCACGAGTGCGGCTCTGATCCGGTTTTCCCGCTCTTCTCTTTTGATAAGCGCAGTAGCCGAGAGAGAGAGAGGAATATAATAAATAGTCCCGAGGTGATTTACAGGTGCGGAGGTGTTGAACAACGATTTATTTCTGGGGTGATGATTTCTGCATTAATATTTTCGAGCATTTTACAAATACGTTAGCCCCATTTTTGCATTTAAATAAACATAAAGGAAATCCGAGCGGACTCTCTCTCACCGCGGTAAAAATAAGAGCGAGGCGTCAATTAAAATGAAATTTTGCGAAATAAATCACGCTTGGATGACACATTGCTCAACCCGAATTGAAATTTTATATCGACGGAAGGGCCCTACGAGGCGTTAATTAGGCCGAATATAAAAAGCCCCGGATGTGCATATATATTTTTCGGGGACCACACAAACGAACTCGTCGCTTTGTCGAGAAATTGATGAATCGTCTTCGTGCACCGGTGAAAGTTTGGGCAAGCCGCCGCCCGGTGCGGTTTTTATTTTAATCGTAATATTGAATATGCACTCGTTCTGAATTTATGATATATTCTTGCTTTCGTTTTCACTAGGCAGTCTGCTTTTGTTATGTTAAGGAAGTACCAGTCGAGAGGATATTTCGAATTATTATTATCGTGCGCTGTGGCTGTACCATTTGTATTTATGACCGACACGAGCCGCGATGCAACGCGTATAAATCGTCTCGCACGCCTACAACAAATCCAATTCGAATTCTAAAGTGTATTGTTGAATCCACACCTTACTTTTGACTGGATAAAAAAATAATTTTCTTCCGGTATGTATACCTAACATTTTTAATTTTATAAGCCGTTAATATTGGTTTGAAAAAGTAGGCTGAAAAAGTATTTGCCTGATCTAAGAAAATGTTTGTTTAAAAATTAAAATAAAATTAAAAATTAAAGACAACAAAATTGAACAATTGGTCACATAGAATGCTAAAGTTAAGAAAAATCAAAAGTTTTTTGTTTTAAAACAAATTCATTTTTTAAATCATCAACCAAGTTTTACCAACAATCGTTGTAAAACTAATTCATTCATCGCCAAAAATTTCTTAAAAAACATAAAATCCCACAAAACGGACGACAGTAGGGACACCTATGGTCTAGACCTAAATCGGCTAATACGTAACCTACTTGAACCACGATCGGTATTGCAGAAACCCAACTTACCTGCAGAAGTTGATAATTTTACCGGTAAGGTAGAACACCGTATGTATCGTGTACAGGTGACAGATTTCAAATTTGATGAAATTTAAAGATCAAATGAAAAAAAGGATAAAAAGTACAAATTCTTACCATGTGTTCCATTGCTTTTTCTTCGATCTCCGTTCTGGTCCAGTCAACGCGGAAGTTGAGCGGCTGAAGACGATCTTCCATCTCCCGCAACCATTTTCTGAGACACTTTACCTCATGTTCAAAATCTGTGGGGTCAAAGATATAAATATTTTAGTACAGAAATAAGCTTCCCATAAAACCGAATGCAATTCACGGAATGCAGACGCGCAGGAATTTGAACAACAGTTCAAATGCCAAGTTTCGGATTCGATTCTCTTCAAATAATTATAGGAAGGAATTTGTCGTTACATTGGATCGACCAGGAAAACTTATACAATACTAGAGTCATTATAGAAATATTGTAAAAATTTATTGATAAATGTTGTGTTTTGAAACAAACAAGGTTGTTTTTGTCAAATGAATGATGCTACGTTAAAATAAATTCTTTAATCGATGATTTCATTTCTCTCTAAAACTTATACTAATCAGCCTGATTAAAATTTTTGACGCATATTTTAGTTCAAATGAAAATAATACCAGTTTTTGAAGAAAATATTTTTACCTTCTACATAAAAATTTAGTTCATTTTTTGCAATAAAACCAAATTGCAATTACTTCATTAATGTGTTGTTAAGATATCAAAGCTCAAGGAAAAAATCATAATTTAATAACTCGCGACCAATTTTGTAGTTTGCAAATAATAATGATTTCCATTTCCCCGTAGTTCTTATGATTTTGAAACTACATGTTTTAAAAATATACATTTTTTTAGACTTTACAAATGTAACAATCGTGAATTTTATTGAATAATCAAATCCACCCGAAAGATTTTTGTAAGAATAATATTTAACTGTTGATAGCCTACAAAGGAACAACCTTAATATATTTTTATTAAAATTAAATAAAGGTTAATAATTTTTTTTATTCGAGTGCACCTGATTCACACCGACTAACTCATTTATTGCTTCTCATAGAATATCAATGTCTTTCCAATCAAAACTATGACTGTATTATTCCATACGCCCATCGAATTGATAAGTTAATTTTGATGACGTTATAATACTTTGAATTTATATTACTTATAAGTTATTTCCGTTTGAATAATTTGCCATTGCATAATTTCAATTTTAAACGCTCATAAAAATACGCTTTTTGTCCATTTAGTTATACTTCTTTCGGTTAAAATTCAAGTAGAACTGTGATAATTTTTTAATTTTTTTTTTTTTAACAAGAAGTGAAGACTTATTAACGTTTCAATAGTAAATTTTTAAAGCAATTGTTATTAAACGTATCTAAATGCATAAATTGATGCGTAACGAAACTTTAGACTCACAAGTTTTCAGTCGCTTTAGATATTAACTTAAATATAATTTCATACACGTCTGATCAACTCGCACAATTCGTCATGTTTAATATTTAATAAAAAAAATTAAAAGAACAATAAATGAGATTCGAAACGGATAACTTCGAGAAAAACGACGATAAAATATGATTTTTGAGCGATACATTCATTACATAAACTATAAAATAATTGTTGACTAATTCTACTAGGACTCTACATTGTTCAATGCTACTCTACTAAAATAGATTTATTCAATTGTTATCTGTTACACACACAAGTTCATTATATACTTTAAGTATTTTTGAAAGGGAAACCCTCACTTGTAATACAAGATAGAATGGAAATAAAAAACAAAATCAACTGAAACTTGTGCATTTGTTCAGAAAAAACTGTCTCTAAACCGAATTATTGTAATTTTTTTCTTTCTTAGTTGCAAAGTTAAATAAATTATGGAATTTAAAAATTAAGTAATTTCTGAGTGAAATTTTTTTTTTTTTTAAATGTATACCAATAAAATTTTTCAAGTTCACATCTAAAATATTGTTACCGTCAAATTTTTTTAATTTTAACAACTTGTGTTAACAATTTTCCTTTAGAAAAACATTGTATATAAAAATTTATACATGCATTTTTTCGAATCCATAAAAATATTTCTACTTTTACGTTGATTTTATTGAATTTTGCCACAAAAAATTTTAATTGGGCAATATTTACTTATTACTAATTGTGTTGTCAATATTATTATCAAATTTATCAATAACGAACCGTTTGTCGGTTAAAATTAATACGAATTACTTAATTATTATTATATTGCACGATGAATTAAAAAAACAGTCATGTTTAATTTCAAAAAATATTAAATTTTATGCATCTAATAATACTTATTAATAAGTATGTCACTTGAAAAAAAAAAATAAAAAAAAAAAATAAAAAAATAATAATAATAATAAAAATTATTTAAATTTCATTTCTAATTTAAAAGTTTAATGAGTTAAATAAACAGTACGTACACTATTAATCAACTACAAGAAATCATCGTTTCAAGTGCTCTGATTTATCAATCAATTTTATTCACCAGTTCACAATTACACTTGCTGTTTTTTTTTTGTTTTTTTTTTTTTAATTTTTTTATTGACACAGATGGAAATTCGAATTAACGTTTTATGAATGATTAAAAAAAAAAAAAAATATATTTGTCCTCCACAAACATTTTTAACTACCTAATCTAATCTCAGGTTTTAATTGAGTTTGATTAGAGATTAAATTCCGGTGACTATACAGCGAAACCAATTATTCTAAATTTCGCAGCGTAAAACTTTTTATCTACTACTAATCAAACTGAAAAAAGGTTTAAAACAGGTCGATCCAATGTTTTTTTTTTCTTTTTTTATCGGAGCAACGATTCTTACACCATCGGTACAAAATGTTCTCATCCGGTGCAAGTGATAATTACCTGCGGAAACATCTTGATTGTCGAGTTCATCGGGTCTTTGGACCGGAGCCATTATCTGTTCAACGAGATCCCATTTGGCGTTAAGATGATCGACTCGCCAAGAAACTTCTTCTTTTAAAGAAGGAGCCCGAGCAATTAACTTCTCCGCTTGCTCGTTGAACAATCGCCTCCGATAAGCCTTCCGACGCAGCTCCTCCGTGTGAGCCTGTGCAAAAATTAAAAATATTTTTATTTATTTGATTATTGTGCGCTAACAATCGTGCTTATTCTAATGAATTTATCGAAACGAGCCTGCTATTTCCCAAATAAATCTACTTGACTTTTTTTTATTTGTACTCGCGTGCTTAAGTTTTATGATACCAGTTTCGTGTTGTTTTATCATTTTCACCCGAAACAATGGTCTTGTAAATCAACGCAACCCTTTGAAATTTGACAGGTAATAAAACGGTTTATCATCCATTCAAATATATTTATTTATTTAATCTTAAACAAAAATACCATAAAATTAAATACGTTTATGAAGCCATTAGTCACAAGTTAAACAAGATCGGCTTAGGGGGGCTCGCGGTCCGCAAGTATTTCATAGATTAGCATGCCTCCCTTTAATTGCACAGCCAGACCGTAAATAAAGGTTAGGCCGGGGTCCGTGTTTCCGCTTAATCATCAATTAGAAACGTAACACCGGCCTCATATACCCTGCACCTACTTGACGGTCCGCGGTGCTGCGGAGCGAGCAGAAAATATTCACAACGCTGCACACTTATTATACCCTCGCGCGCGCGCGTGTGTGTGTGTGTGTGTGTGTGTGTGTGTGTGTGTGTGTGTGAAAGATTCGTGTCGCAAGAGCTTAAATCTTGAATTGGCCTTTGTGTCGGTACGCGTTACGTTTCTAATCAGCATTTAGCTAAACAATTTTATTTAATCACGGCTCTCTGTGACAAATGCTGTTACGGTCGAAATTAAAGTTCAAAAAACCCCGTGGATAATGAAGAAGTTGGTTTTTTTCTTTCTAGCTCAAGTATACCCTTTTTTTTTTAATTGCGCAGCATTAATAAAGATGAATTTTTTCAATCTTCGATAACGAGGGACTATTTTTTTTTCATGTTATGGCAACGTGATGTTTTGTTTGCAATTGAGAGAGTTAAAAAACGAGTTTTGCATTCGCAAGCTAGCGTTTCCTTAGTAAGAGTATTTTATTTTAATAAATTATTATAACTGCCATATTAAAAATATTTATATCGAAAATTACTTGAATCTTGGCTTTGATTATCGAGAAAAGTAAAAACTCTTTAAACTTTCAAGTCATTAAATTGAAAAAGATTCTCAGAAAAATTTAATATTATGGACCATTGTGTTACAAAAAAGTGCGGTAGCTTTCATTTTTAAATTTTGGTAATATTTTATCGTACCGCGCGAAGATTTTTGTCCAGGAGATTTTCTTCCTTCGAATAGACCAACTCTTGGAGAACTCGCAACCACGAGTAAAGCTCCGAGAACTGACAGCTGACTTCCTTGAGACCCCAGGAAACCGTTGACACGTCCCCCTCATCCCAGGCCAGCTCGCCATTGGCTTCCTGTAAATTCATAAAACGTAAATAAATCATCACTGTGTAAACATAATATTCTTCGCACTCGCGGGCTAATATGAAAATATTATCTCAACTCGGGCGCTAAAATTGTGGTTTGCTAGTCTAACGACTGTGTTTACTTTGCAATTTTTTAAATTTCTCTTTTTTACCTTTCACACGAGCCAGGTTTGCTTGAGTGAGTTAGTGGTAGAAGTACTAGTAAAAATTCAAAAATCTATTGTATTTTATGTAATTTTCATTGACTAATTAAATTTGTCTACAATATCAATAATCATATGATTACACCATAAGTTTAAAATTCATTATGTTATTAATTTGTTAATGTTATTAACTTATAAAATGCTTTCATTCAGCGTTACCATAATATTGTAACTGCTACAATATGCCTCATTGTCTGTCTATCAACAATGGCATCTTAGATGTTATAATATATAGTTGACCCAATCAAATCTTTCTCTGAGTGTATCAAGGCTATAAAATTATTTTTTAAACAAATAAATAAAACTTCCAAATATTTTGAGCACTCGAAAACAACTCAATAATCTTTTTGTTGCATTAAAATAAAAACATCTTACTTTTCAATAAAGCGTTTTACATAAAAATAAGAATGAAAATACCTTCTTAAAATGTTACGTAAGTTTTCGTACGCTAATGCTCTCATTAAAAATAATTTATAACGTCACGAGTCGAGATTTAATTATAATATATTAAACTTTCTTTAAAAGAGTCGGAGAAAGAAAAAAAGTTACTCTGACAACAACGAACAAGCCTTTTTCTCTTACCTTGCATGTGTCGATGAGATTTGTGTCCATGATGTAATCGTAATTTGTTCGAATTGCTGCCCAAAAGTCATCTTTGTTGTCTTCCGGGCCGGACCAGTTCTTAGTACATTGTTCTTGCATTGGTTCTTTTCTGTAACCGGAAGTTCCAATTAGTAAAAATTTCAATTGTATATTTAAATGATGCAGCATAATTTTTAAACGATTTATTATTTTTAGAAAGCAATAAAAAGAAATTTAATAAATTGTGTAACATTGAATTTTTTAAATTTTTTCAATTAAAGAAAGGTTTGAAAATTTCTTCAATTAATGAAAATTCGGATTTTCTTATCTAAAAAAATTAACATACTTTTTTCTTCACTTTTTTCTCCAAGCTACTTGAATGCTTTTACTTTTTAGATAAGGAAAACGGTAAAATGTGCTTTCAAAGGTTTCCCGTAATCTTTAAAAAAAAATAATAATAAAGGGAACTTATCGACTGAAACTCAAAAAATATGTGACAGTTTATTTCTTACACAATGCATGCTGGCTTTTGGAGAAAGGAAATTCCTTAACTTTAAGTTTTTTTTTTTAACAATAAATATTATCAAAAGATCTGCAAAATACGCTACAAGTTTGTTAAGTATTTCGACACGTACGCATTTTTCAAATTTCGACCGTGAATGAAGTTTGTATCTCAAACACGTTTTGCTGCCCAATTTTAGAGTTCGGTGACCGCAAGAATGACTAAGTTCGACTTGAAATTTCGGTCATTACAAAACTATTACTACCTAGAAATTATACCTTTTGTGAATAAAACTTAAATATGCTTTTTTATAAAACTTTTTTATTCAAATAATCAAGGCTATTAAAAATAAAATTGTGGTATAATTTCTCTTGCTTTCATCATGAAATTGTATATATAATTGAGGGCCGTTAAAGTTTTTAATTTACTTTGTACTGGAATGAATATTGGAAACTACAAAACTTATTTTGACTTTAAAAATGAGAAAACAGAGATCATGTTTACAATTATTTATTATTGAATTCACTAAAGATTTATTTATACAGCAACATGGTAGAAAAAATAACCTTCAAAAATAAAAATAACTTTTAAAACTGTATAACACATAAAATTTAATGTAATTATCAGTAAAAGATAAATTTAAAATTCTTTTGATAAATAGATTTAGCTTCATTATACTATACGCCTCTTCTACACTAACGGATCATCCGAGGATCGGCTTAACTTTTAAATTGTTATAATTCTATTTCTATCCTGTAAGTCATAATTTTGTCATATGTGTTAAAAAAAAGAGGACAATAAAGAATGAAGCAAGATGATACAACCCTAGATTTTTAAATTATTTTAATTCTTATTCTAAAAGCTAAGTATTTAGAAATTATAGGTATTATTACTCAGGAATAATATTTGTAATTAAAAAATTTAAATAAAACATTGAATTTTAAATTGATTGCACAATGTTTTGTAATTTTATAAATATTTTGATACGGCTATAAAAAGCGAGATAAAAAGTAGAGTGTCATATAAATGAAAGATTTGAATAGATATATCACCTCAGTTGTGTAATTTTCTCTTGGTGAGGCTTCTTCAAATAAAATTGTAGTAAATAATTCAATTTTTCAAAGTGTAGGTACTTTTATAAATTTTTAGCTTTTTTTTATTTTAATTTAACATATATGATGTTTAATTCTTTTTTAAAACAAAAATAAAGGTTTGCATAAGTCTAAAATATAAAGATAACGCGTATTCGTAGGTGAGGACAGCAGTAAAAGTAGCAGTAAAAATTAATTTTCTACATCCGTGATTAAAAAAAAAAGTGCTCGAAAAGATGTGAAAAAATTTCGAATTTGAAGATTTTTTGGTGACACTTCGAAAAAGAAAGCTCCCCTTAAATGTATAAATTTATGAATTGGTTAATCAAAGTTGTGTAACTTTATTTTACAAAAAATTGAAAGTTCGTATAAAAGATTTTTTCACTCATTAGACCTGAAAAATACCTTTTTGGAAGGTCAATTCTAAAATATACAAGTTTTATCCATTCCCGATTTCAAAGATTAATCCTAAAAATTATGAAATCAGATTTTACCGTTACAGTTTTATTAGTACAAATTTCGTTAAACTAGCCTCCTAAAACTCCAGTGATAGGTATATTCAAAAACACGTAAAATTATTCAGGAAATCTCAGAAAAACGAGTTTCCATGAAAATGTGACAACATATAAAGAATATAAAGCTGCACAGATTAGGCTTTATTTTTAAAAATTTGACCTACTTCAAGACCTTACCCAAAGTTAGGAGCGATGGATATTTTTAATTTGCTTAGTTTTATTTTATTTTATTTATCTGTTTGCGAAGCTGCAGAAGGCATGCTAGTGATATGACATACTGACTTAGACTATTCAAAAGTATCTTATTAGTGCATTCAACCTCCAAATATTTATCCAAAAGTCTAAGTAAATATTATTAATTTTGTTAGCGTACGCAAATATTTCGAACATTAACCAAAACGTGTAAAATGACATTAAAAAAGTCTTTATCTGTATATACCACACGAATCTGGTCCGAGGTCCCACCTTAATTTATGACAAAACCAAACAAAAAAACAAAAAAAAGCAAAAAAAGAAAACAAACAAACCTTTTTTTGGTGAGACTGTTGTACGGTCTGTCCGCAGGCCTGATCCTCGCGTGCTCGGCTCTCTCTAGGCCACCGCCAGAGGGCTGCAGCGAGGACAGCGAGAAGCTCATCTTCATCTTGGCTCCTACCTGCAATCATAAAACGCAAAATTTCCCAGTTATTACCCGCCTGATATTCTCCAACTCCAGCTTACCGCTAGATCCATCATCTTTCCGCTACTGCATCATCCGCAACCGCGTCGGCTGTATCGAGATCCAACGACCCTTCTCACGATTATTACCAACCTACCAAACGCAAACGTAAACGCGACCAATTACGCGACCGATAGAAAGTCGGGCGCGTCTGCTTGATAAAACACGCGCGTGTTATTCAATTAGAGCCGCAGCTTAATGAGTAACCGATCCCCGACACAGGAGCAGCTGTGTGCTCCCCCTTTTTTTTAGGGAAAAAAATACACACGCACACGCGTGGTTTTTCATTGATCTATATTTACCCCGGTTTTTGAAAGTCGGAAACGCGGAGCTGAAAATGACGGCCTTGGGTCCACAGCTGATTTTTATTCGCACCTCTTTTTTATTTTTCTTCAAATTACGTGGTTGCGCAACGAGGATGAAGCGCTCAAAGCTCGTTATTATTTAGACAATAAAATTTCTAAAAATAGCGCTCGTTGTAAGTGAAAAATCATCGTCTCGGCGCGGAGAAACTAGCAATATTTCGGTGAAACTTACGACCCCCCTGGAGTCCCCCCCAGTGACTAATGGGTGTCGTTTATCATCGATCCGCAAATTGATTTCGCGCTAACTAGGGGGCCCCGCGGTAAATTTATCGAAATTATTAGAAGGAACTTTTTAGACTTCGAACACAATCGCGGGACTCGATTATTTACAACTGTACTGCGGGGCGGTCCGGTTATAAAAAAAAATCGGCAAAAGTCTGCGGTTTCTCATGGATATCGCGTGTCCCCTTCTCTCGAAAGTATTACCCGTCGAGACTGCAATCGCTCCTTCGAAGGTACACACACACATACACCCAAACTCTAGTTTATATTATGCATTTAAACTAATTGACCTCTCTCCCTCGATCGCGATGTACGAAAATATCGAGTGTGAGGTGAGAGGAGTATCGACGTCGGTTACCGAGCTTTTTGGATGAGTCTCGTTTTTCGATTGGAATTTTGAATGTTACGTACCTGCAATAGGGGCGAACAAAAACTCATAGATTACTTTCTGTGATCAATCTTGGTCTTAGTTATCTTTCGAATTGACAGATTAATTTTCTAAATGCAATAATCTTAATTTCAATTAAATCGGAAAATTTATTTATTAATTTTTTTCTGAAAGTATTCTCTGGTGAGAAATTAAAATTAATTGAGAGATAACATAGTTTTTAATGATATAGGTCGATATAGATCATTCATGACAAATTTGTTCGATTTGTTTCGTAGCTCAATATTATACCTCTACAAATTCCAGGACTTGCTATAAAATATCAAATTCTAAAATATTTGATCTTCTTAGCTAAGTTGGATTTTGAAAAACTTTTTTTTTAATCAATACGTTTAGTACAAACAAAAATAATTCAACTGTCTGAATTTTTGTTATAATCAGAGTTGAATGCACCAAAAGTCTCTAACAAAAGAAAAACCAAGAATATTTTTGCTCGTGCGGAAACCAAGAAAATCAACTACAAAGCTCTTCCGCTGTCAGCTTTCTTTGCTTGGATTTTTAAAAAAGTCTTATTTATAGCTACCATCTTGGAAGTCATACGTTCCAGTGCACTTAAAATAACGTTTACTCAGTTGCGACGCGAGCGTACTCGATAATCGGAAAAAAAGCACACTATCCTCAGCCACAACTCCCCGATATACTTCAACCAACAACAAGCTCGTTTCGGTGCCCTAAGTCCCTCGTAAAACTCTAAGAAAAAAGGAAGAGGATATTCGTGAGTCACGGTGCGTCTAATTGCTTGTGTACAATGGGCTTCAGGAAAAAAGTCAGCCTTATCAACGGGAATAAAAGCTCGCAGGTGCGTAGGTGGAATTCCAGGTATTAGGTTTTTTTCCTTCTTCTTCTCTCTGTTTTCTCCCGGTTCGTAGATAAGCTGGAACAAAATGTTTGAGTCTACGGTGCGTTGCACCCGACGGGTGTATTATACAACGCGCGCCGACAAGACCGGAATTTTCGTGGGTTATTAATCACACCTGCGCGCGTGTGCTTCGATGAATGAAAATAGCTTCGTGGATGTCGATTTTCACTTCTGTAACGGTGACCAAAGGACGCGAGTGCATCGAAAAAAAAAAAATTCTGCAGGAGTAGGATTGAGAATACGACTGATTGAGGTTCATGAGTATGATTTTAAAGAATTAAGGTTCATTGTCAATCAATTTAAAAATAAGTTAGGGATCGAAAAGGTGCTTAAGTTCGAACTTTTTTTTAAAGACTGTGAGATTATATTCATGAAGTACTGAAAAAACTTCATATTTATGAGGGTCTAAAAAAACACTCTAAAGTACCAGAAATATGTGCAACCTTGGTAAATGAAGTAAAAGCCTCTTTATTTTGAGGAAAGCAGCAATTACTTTCGAAAAATCAGTCCAAACTGATAATGGCTCGATATTGTTTTTTTAGCCTCAAAATTTTCGAAACTTTTACAGTAATGATGGTTTCATTAAATTTATGTAATGATGCATAAATTTAAATACTGATATCACTTAAAAGTAAATATCTTAATACATAAACAACTCTGAAATCATTGAACACTCAGAGGTCAAGTTGAAAACCGCTAATACGATGCAATATTCCGTCTAAATTAAAATTAGAATTAAAACTAGAATCCTGAACTAAAATAATTTTTTATTCATTTCGACAATGACTTTTTCGTAAAATTTTCCGCTCAATCGAGTTGCGCTTGATACCGCAAACTTCAAAGGAAGAGGTTTTTTTGGGCGATAAAAATTGATGCGCCGCTCGTGAGATATACGACTTTCGATTTATCCGTGTAAAATTTACATTTGGGGTCCGAATTGAATCATGTTTAAGGAGAACGACTTGCGGGGGCTACTTTTTTTCTTTTTCGTCTCGAATTCTTGAAGAAAGTTGCCCTTGGACCAGTAAATCCTTCCGCCCTAAGGAGGTAAAAAACTACGTAATGTGGCGGTGTACCGTTAATGAGAAAAAAGAAGTGTATTTGGGTTCCCCCCCTCCCCTCCCCCCCTCTTGTTCGTATGCAACGTGAAAGTTTTTGAAAAAAACATCTCTGGGTGTCCTGACCGCTCAATAAGATTAGATCTTCGGTGTCAATGTAGAAAAAAATGAATTACACACTACTTTTTAATCGTACTATAGAGTCGAGGGTAATCAATCTTAATGTGATTGAAATTCCTCGGTGCAGGTGTTGAAAAAAATGTTATTCAAGCTCATTCATGAACAAGATTGTTTATAAAAAGCTACTCGCGCTGTGATTGATAACTTTTCGTTCCTTAGAGAGACTCGAGCAACTCTATATTTATTATTATTATTTATTCGTCATTGTTTTTCACACAATGTTGGAATTTTTTAAAAGATCCAATCGAGTACGCAATGCGGCATGACTAAATAAATCTAAATAGAAAACCATAAAATCGGTCTTGGAAAAATATTCACACCAATTAATGTTACCGACTACACCGGGTCACTGTGTCGCGATAGTGTTTTCAAATCGAATCCCATTCATAAATGCCTTTTTTTACTAGCGTGCTAAAAATTCTTATTAAAACCGATTACCTACATAGAAAGCAACTTAATGAAAAGTCAAAAAAAAAAAACAACATACACGGGTCAATTGAAGCTTATTTAATGAAAATTGAGTACAGTCTTAGTGTAAACTGAAGTTTATTTATTTATTTCATAGTTGACCTTAATTAATAGCATGTTAAAATTAAATTTTATCGCTTAACATTATCAGAAACGCTTGCTTGCAAACAAAAAATAGTTATGTACATTTTTCAGAAGAATTATTTGCATTCTTATAAAAGTTATGAATTGATGAACAGTAATAGAATCATGAATAAATTACAATAGTATGAATTAATGAGAGTATGACAAGTTCAAGTCATTGAAGAATATTATTAAACTGCAGACTTTGATCTTAAAAAATTCCAATCAAGTAATTTTTTTTTACTTTTTGAAATAAAAACAACACTTATGATTGCTGAAACAGTCAAAGCTACTAGTAGCTACTGATAAAAAACAAAGTCAGAGTCTGTCTAAACTTTGCGAAAGCAGTCAAATCTAGTATTTTTTTTACCATGATTTGACCGAAACCACTTTGAAGGATGCAGGGGACCAAAATGATTTGAAAGCCATTAGTCCAGAGTGCATGTAGCCTATCTCATTCATTGATTTTATGAGTAATTATAAAATATTATTTTTTACATCATACTCGATAAAGTTACTCGACAAAACTTTTTCACCAAAGAGTTTTTGTTAAATTTAGCTAAATGAAAAACTGTACACAAGACTATTCTAACGTTTCCCCAAAGTCCAATGCCAAGAACATACTTAAGTACATGTACTTTTTCACGAAACCGTACCTTTTCACACTCTAATTAACGAAAATCCTCCTCTCGTATTCGGGATTGAGTAATCATAACAGCACTCCTCGTCTGTTACACAAACTCCCTCGGTACAGTTCCCGCATTGTCCACCTGACACCCGATCCGGAAAACCGAGCCAGGAAAACCCCAGCACGCGAGCTCATCCTCGTAAAAAAAAAAGGTCCGTCAGCTGCGCTACGTATCGAATTATTCCAGGGTGGGTAATTGCAGCGAAGTAAGTTTTCGTCCGTCTCCATAACTACCGAGCACACACTCGGTTGCGCAATGCCGCATTATTCGGTTGGTCAACCGGAGGAGGAGCAGCACCGCCTGTAAATCACGCTCTGATTTTATGTGTTTATGCTAATAATTTACAAAGCGGGCGCGCGAGGGGACAGCTGAATTAGCGGCCTAGTTTTTCGAACGTTATTTATTATCTTATCGCGGGCAACGTAACAATGACACCTTTGCAGCCATGCCCGTTGGTAAGAAAAAAGGTATATATTTTTAATTCCGGCGCGCCTGGGGTTTTGTTTAGTCTGGTACGCCCCCGTGCTCTTAGAGAATATTGCGAAAGTGCCAGGTACGTACCGTGGATTAACATATAATCTTGTTTTCGAATAAACAACGCGACTTGGAATTGACAGAAAAACAAAAAAAAACTTAATGGTTTTGCAGTAACCTCGCGGTATTGTCAATGTCGAAGGTATAGCGATTTCTTCGATCCGGCGTTAATCGATCAATGATTGTGCAGAGCGACCGAATCGAATGTCAACGGCAGCATTGGATCGAGAAACGAAGCTATTAGCTTCGAGGAAATCGAAAAACCGCGTTTCGAGGCAGAAACGACGCTGTATTGGTTTTCAAAAACCGCAGGGTTTTTTCAAAAATTTTGTTTTATAATGCGTTGGGCTGATATTATGTAAAACAATACACTGTTGTCGATCGAAGTATGGATACAAAATGGAATTTGAACGCGTTTTATTGGAAGATGTAACGTCGTTGGGTAATATATTTTCAACACGTCCTGAAAGTCATTTAGACGAATGTGATAAATTACAGTTTATGTTCTTTATTACGTTTTGAAATCAAAGTGTTATTCGCAAAACTTTGTAACTCAATCCAACAGATATCCTGTTCGATAAAATGTAACACTTTATTAAAAGACATCGTTTATTGATTTCATACTCTCATTAAAGTACGTAGCAGAAAAATCAAAAAAATTAAGCGAAACATTAGTTGACAAAAATTGTTGGGTAAAAGTTATTTGTTAAAATTTTTTGATAAATAAGTGCAAGGAATGTTTTGATTTGTTAACAAAAGGAGAAAAATTCTTATTGGATAATGAGATTGTTTTGTTGATTGATTGGGATGTTTTCTAACTAATCTTTCACTGTCGGAAAGACCATTCTACCAATGGCAAAAGGAAATTTTTGAGAAATCGACTCTTTCGAAAAGCAGTCGTGCCAACTACAATTTATAAGACCAAATGAACTTTTTACTTTTACATTTATTACAACAAAATATGAATTATAGAGTTGCGGTAGATTATAGATTTAGAATAATCACTGTATATTTAGTGAGATAGAAATTTTTGAGAAATTCTGTCATGGCATCAGCGAATTTTTTTAATTAAAAATAATTTTCTTACGCAAATTGACTCAACGAAACATTAATTTACGGAATTATAATTTAAGCTGTGATTCGAAATATTTTTTTGCTGTCTACGATATTTATAACTTGTGATAATTTTTTTATTCGAGAAAAATTTTAAAAATACATGAAATTATAGAACCACAGAATTTTTTTTAGAATTTTTAGATGGCACCGTATTACTTTGACGTATATAGTTCGTCAAGAACTAAAGATCCTAGATTCCCAGATCGCCTCAATTCCAACAAACAATTCCCACCGATTTCCAAATTTCTCCACACACTTAATCCTAAAAATTCAAAGCCGCTCTTGCTCGATCGAGTGCTAATCGGGTAATCAGTCCACGTCTGGTCCCAACCTTGAGCCCCACCTGCCGCACTGCTCTCACTACAAACTTTTTTGCCCATCTTCGCTCACTCCGCCCTCGCCCGGCCGGCTCGGTTTCCTTTTCCTCGAAACCTTTCTTTCTCGCGCGTCTGTTTTTTTTGTCGTCATCCACAGTGAAAGAGAGAAGCGTCTTTTCACCGTTACGCAGGGGAAAAGTGCATCGCGGAGTACCAAGGCGGAGAGATGTGTCGCGAGCTAGCGCCGGAGTTGTACAGCTTCCGGATTATCCTCAATTTTTCGGGACGCAGGATTAGAGACGATGACCAAGCGTAATTGACGCTACGAGAAAATAAATAAGTAATGCGCTGGTTTTTTTTTTTTTTTTTTTTTTCTTTTACTGTGCTAATTGGGGGTTAAGTGAATATTAACTCGCGGGGCTTCCGCGGGTGTTTTCTTCAAATGTTCTCCTGAACTCATTGGAAGTTATTAAAACCTGTTGCGAGATTAAGTTATTTGTGGGGATTTGTAAATTTAGTGCAGATAGTCTACAGCCGAGTGTCACAAATTACATTTTTGGACTACGTCGTACTTTGAGATTTTTAATAATTTAATCAAGAATTATTATAAATTAATATATTTTCATTAATTCATTATAGTCAATCAAAAATCAATCCAGCATCTTTTGGACATGGGCTTGCACAATTTGACTGGCAAAATAAAAAATCTTTATTGGTCTGCAGCTTTTAAAATTTCTGAAAATTTACATATTTTGAATTATAAGTGAAAAATAATTACCAAAATAAAAGAGTTCAATTTTTTATCAAATCCTGAAAAGTTTCAAACAAGTTTTTTTCTTTATTTTGAATTTTATTTTATATTTCTTTAATAAGTTGCCGTATCTGTTTTTTATGCTTTTATTGTACTCTTCAAAAGAAGGCTTTCTTTTATTTATTCTGCAGACCCATTATACCTTCACAAAAAAATATCAGTCGGGCAAATATAGCGTGAGCGTTATTAAATGCATTCACGATCATGAGAAGTTGCCGTGCTATTGTTGTAATTAAATAGAATTAGCATTGAATTTGGTACTGTACATACGTTTACATTTTACATTGTTTCAATAAATAATTATAATTTAAATTATAAATTTTTGAAAATCTGAAATCTTAAAGTGATTACTTATCATCATTACAACATACGAAACGTTTCAATACGTGTACTACAAAGATAAATGTACGTTCGTAAAAAAAATTATTAAATGGAGTGATTAGGTCCACGTGCGTGGGGGGACGACTTTCGTTTAGATATCAATGTTTCTCGCGGGTACATCGATTTATGTAATTATTTTGGAGAAACTACAGACTTCCCGCCGTGTCATCCTCGGGTGCAGGTCATTAGAAAAACCCGATGATTCCACCTTTCCATTTCGTTTTACCCGACGAATTATTACTTCTTCCTTTTTTTTTTTTTTTTTGATCGTCAAAAAGCCGTGATGAGTGTACGAGTTTTACGGCGCGGAGCATCTCAAAAGTTCGTGATTGCTCTATTCGAGGCGCAGTAGAGTAAGATGCCCCGGCATTAAGCTGTAAACTCTTACTTTGATCTCGAGGACCCGACTGTCCATAAAAACATTTTTTCTTTTTTTTTCCAAAAAAAAAAAGAAAAAAAAAGGTTCGAAAACTTTCTACCCCGCTGCTCGCTCGGGCGCATCAAATCCGAATGACACACTCGAATTTACCCGTTCGTTCGAACTTTCATCCCGCCGTGTGCCTAATTACGAGACCGCGTTACGACAAATTCACTCCCGAGCGGCGGCAGGAGCCAAAGAGCCGAAAAAATTAATTGAGATCTATTGCCCAAATGGAGTCATTAACACGTCCGCGGTGTGCCATAAATATTTTGTCATTACGCACCGTGGGACACTTTTCTCGCTTAGAGAAAGCTAAGCCCGGTTGCGTGCGCACATACAAATGATAAGGATCGGCTTCTTAGTGTCACCAACACCACCCAAACTGCATAATTTCGTACATAATTAGCATCACTCTCCAAAACCGCGATTTTTCATCAAAATTTCGATTGCGAAAAAAAAAAGGAGCTAATATTAATTCAAACGACTTTTATATTCCCCCACCCGATGGAGGGAGAAAATTGTCGGGCTGGTAATTTACCTAAATTGCTCCAAGCCCTCCCACTCGCACAATTACATTCGCAGCGGGGCTTTCTACGATGGAAGTTACCTCGAGCCTCCAGGATCGTGGCATAAACTTGCGTTTGACACTGATATTTGCCCGAAAACAGGGGAGAAAGCATACCCCGATTCACCTAGTTTTAGTAAAAAAATGTTAAATTAATTGATTAATCGGGGAGCCCGGGGGAGGATGCATAAACCCCGGCTGTCGCTCGTGATTGGCCGTGGGGCGAAAAATCTCATCGCTCGACGCTGCGGGGATTATTTACGAATCGATGTATGAAGAAAATGACTTTCTTACCCGGGGTGATGAAGTGTTACTATAAATATTAAGCGACGCACCTGCGTACGAGAATATAAATTATGTCTTGATTTTTTTCCTTTTTTTTTTCTGTCTGTTTGTTCGAATGTAATGGTGCAATAAAAATGAACCGGCTGTGGAGGAATCAAAAATTTATGAAATGCAATTGTAGCTTTGAGTGATTTGAATTATTAATTCAGTGTGTACGTACACTGTCGGTTTATCGGATAAACGACGTATCTGGGTGAAAAAAATTTTGCATGATGACAAAAGTACCGTCGATTATACTCGAAAAGCATTGCCATATATTGTGGTTATCGTATTGGGTAGTAAGATGTCAAAACGATAATTACGAAAAAATATCCTTTTCAGAAGTGAAAATAGGTTGAAGCAGTTACTACTTTGTTTTCGAAGTAGCCATAAACAAGGCTCCTTAAAGAACTTTCAATTAAAAAAAATTATTAAAATTTGAAAATATGTATTTCGATTAAAACACAATTAAATTACTCCGTTACAATACTGAAGAACTAAATACTAAAGAACTTCTTCACGTTTCTTCTCAAAAATTCTCAGCATCAGAAATTTTCAAAAAACACAATTTTTGTGAAGATTAAAATAATATCCTCGATAATATCTTAGGATTGTTATACTATTGACTTTGTTTATTTAGTCAAATTCAAACTTTTTAGTAAAGAGAATTTTTTTTTTTTTTTCAATAAAATTTTCTTCTTATTGTATTGATCACTCGGTATCATTTGTACAGTAGAATAAATCGGAGAGGTTTCGATTTCAATAACCACAATTCATTCACCAGCCAATTCTCAAACTTTCCAGAGTCGATTTTTTCAGTGAATGTCAGGGTAGAAAGAGAAAACTTTTATTAACTTTTCAAAAAATATGTATGTATATCTTATGATTGTTGTAATCAAAATTATAAATGCTGGAAATGCACACTTTACATCAACGCGAAGAAAAATTTTCCCGCCGAGACTCGATGCTTTGCACAAGACACATTCCATGAAAGCATTAAATTCAGCGTCACTACATTTTTTTCTCTCTTTTCGACTAAAATTTTTTTCAGACTCCGGTTAAAAATTACGGTAACGGTCGCGAATCTTAAATTAAAAACCAAAATTTCAATCCTCCAGCGAACCGGTCTTTCAGATTGGAATGTGTCATCTAGGCAAGGTCGGTACCCGCTCGGCGGCGTAAATCGGAAGTTAATGTTGCCTGAGCAGCGATGAGTAGGCCGTTGAAAAATTCAACGTATTCACATAATCGCCGGAATATCTCGTGATTAGTCCGCTCCTCGTAGGAAGAAAGTTTCGTGCATTAGCTCCTCAATAAAAAAAAAAAAAAAAAAAAAAAAAAAATCCCCCTTGCAAGAAAAGTATTCTTTTCTTTTCGTGTGTGCACACTCTGGGAAAACGATGATTGAGTGACGCTTACGTGGGCTCTTATTATGGAGGGCCCAGCGAATTCATAATTTTTTCCGATGTACACTTCCGAACGCCAGTTGCGTAACTCTTATCCTCGCGAGTAATTCAATCGGAAAGTCCGGCTACAAACGTACTAATTAATCCCGGGGCAACTGTGAAAAAAAATCTTCTTTTCACGCCGGCTGGCTCTCGCCATACAAATTTTTTGTCGCCCGAGTATACACAAACAGCCCACGCTTTTCACTTTCCTCCCGGCAGACAATTAGACCAAATAAAAAGCCGGTGTCCCACGAGACGAATGAATGGGGATCCAATAATAATCAATGAATATTAATACACCGCCGGGGAAAAAGTCGAAGGAAGGAGATAAAAAAATTGAAGCGAATTTCCCTTGGCGTCCGTCGAGTCGGTCGACCGCAAAAGTCATATGCGGCGGCGGCGGCTTTGCGAGAGAGTAGAGGCTGCTGCAAATTTAGCCCCAAAATTTTTATGCAGCCGCTCGAAAGTGCCCCGCTAAATATAACGATACGACGACCCGAGACGAGGGCCGCCGCGACGGAAGTCTCGAGGAGGTAGGATATAGCGTGCCATGCGTGCGTGCGTGCGTGCGTCCGTATTTATCTTGGACGAGACTGTTTTTGTTTGTTTGGGGTGGAGGAGGCATTATGATAAGAGATTTATAAAGGAAACTCGGCTGTACTTGCTCGTAAATAATAACGCTTTGATTCATTAAGGACTAGTTGCTTATGAGATACTATAGTGAATGAGTTTGGCCGCTTCGGTTGTCTTAGAATGATGTTACGTACACAAAGAGACTTGGTTTTTTTATTTAGTTAACGATAAGTTTAGTTTTAATAGTTTCTATACGTATAATAAAACATTTTAGTAAATTTCATAGCTGGTTTGAGTAAAAAATTTATCTGTAAAAGTCATTTAGACAATGTTGTTTTCATTATTATAAAATATTTTTTCAAGATATGATTAAATTTTCAACGTTTCATCAACTTCAATAGGACTTAATTTTTTAATTCAATGAAAAAACATTTTAAATCAAAGTATTGACTTACTATAACAACTAGCACCTTGACATAAAATGTGGATTTATAACATTTCACAACTGAGCAGTTTTGATTAACCAGGTTGCTCAAAATAAATTTTAATTAAGATAAACGAAAAAATGAACGAATATGTAAAAATAAAATTATTTGTTTACATACCAAAGCCATGAGAAAATTAAAAATTTAATAAATTCTATTTAAATATCAGGACTTCATCTAAGAAGTTTTCTCTAGAATATAAATTATAACAATTTATTGCAGATATTTTAATTAAGTTAAAAATAAAAATATTTTCTTCTGTGTTAAATATTTCAAAATGATAATAAAATGCAATAAAATTTTTTTAATTCCAACTTTTTCATCTCTTTCAAAAGGTTGCCAGAATAAAATTCCCTGCAAAAGATACCAATCCAATTCTTAGCTACTACAAATTTAAAAAATCACCTTAACAAAAGCTCATAAAAAAAATTTCTTTAATTTTAGATAAGTATAAACTTAGATAAATTTATATAAATTTAGATAAATATAAATATTTTGTTATTCTAATAAGGTTCTCTAAAAATCTCGAGTGGGATGACTTTTATCTTCTAACAAGCTCAAATTAGTGTATTTTATCGCGAGGTTGCAAAATTTATTCTCTAATTCAAAGTTTATTCACGCTAACTAATTCGGTCTCAACTTACACGATTAAAAAAATTTGAATTTTTAAAATTTAAACGTTCGTGACTGTGATTTGAAATTGAAATTCAAATAATCCTGCGCGCTCGTAATTCAAGGATTTTTAAATCCGTCAGAACAAATTAGTTCAACAGTTGTGCAAAATCGTGCGTTTGATAGATAAGCCACGGGTAGTTGGCAGCTGTGAAAATTTTTATATTATTAATCACGATACCCAACGATTAATATTTTTTCCAAATACCCACCTTTCTAACCTAATTAGCAACGTCGCATGCTCATATTTTATTATTACATTTAAACGTGAACTTAATTTATTATTCACTCCAGGGAGCCGGTCCATGACCAAAATAACAGTAATGCGGTCCGAATATCACATTTATTTTCCCAAAGCAACATTTGAAATTGTAAAGTGACGAAACTTGGGAATTACGAGCCCTATTAATAAACCATTTTATCTTGGTCAAACAGACGGTTTTCCGATAGGAAAGTAAAATTTCTCGGGATGCAGCGGCCGCACAATAATGGAAGATTCTACTCTTTCGTAAAAGAGAAAAAACCAACACACAAACGCACACCGGGAGAAATCCCCTCCCCCCAGAAGGAACATAAAAAGTAAATTATCGCTTTTCCATTAGCGCACCGTTGGTATCAATGACTACCGAGATTTTACAAATATGTGCATACACACACGAGAGTGTTAGATCTTTTGAGTTAATAATGCGTGCATTCCGGCGTGAAAAAAAAAACTTATGAATAAACCGTAAGTTCAAAACTCATCCGCACGGTAATGGACCGATCTGACCGTGTCCAATTATACATTAGCATGCGCAAGATTTTTTTTTTCCAAGAAGTGCGCGGATTCATTTGCAACAGGTCGCAAAAAAGAGCAAGACGAAGGATAAACAGTTACTCGGGGAGTTGACAAAACCCGGAACCGGGGAAATATTAGCCCGACGCGACGTGTGTGCGGTGTGTTTTTCTCTCAGTTCCGTATTTGCACTCTTGAAAAAAAGTGTGTTGCGTAAAAAAAAAGCGAGAGACTCTCTTTTTTAATCAATTTATCCGGCTTCGTCGGGGTTTTTAAAATTACAAGGTACCTCGTTAGATCCGAAAATTAAAAAAAAAACTTCACCCTCGCTGGTTTGATAGCCCGTGAATAATTGATTGAGGGGAGGATAAACGGAGATGACGGATAGGAAACATGCAAGCCGAGTTTTTTCAGCAACACACGTGAATCACACGAGTATTTACTTAAGTTCTAGGTTTACGAAAAACCAACCGAATGGAATCCCCGCAGAGGCGGGAGATAGTCCGAGAAAAGAGAGAGAATGAAAAAAACCGCAAATAAGTGTGTTTTCGAGGTGCCCCCTGCAATACCCCGCGAAGACGACGTCATGGCGCCCGATCGCCGCAGCAGCAGCATAGTAGTGCAACCGCTCCCCCTCCTGTCTTCTTCTTCACCCGTGCATTACTCACTTCGAGCAGCACACCCCCGAAAAGAGCCCACCCGATCATTACCAGGGTGGGGCCTTCGCCCTTACCAAGGAGCCATTTCGTACCGCGAAGACTAGTACGACAACCAAACTCACCGTCTATCTGCGTCTGGTCTCCTCACTCCTCCTCCTCCTCCTCTTCCTCCTCAGCAGCAGGCTGGTGCATCACCTCCTGGTGTGCGGCGGCGGAGTCCCCGGAGTACATGCATGGCACCGGGCACACCTGCACTGCACGCGCGCACTGTTTATTTTTTATAAATACTTCAATCGCGGTTCCCTCGCTCGCACTTCACCAGGGTATCGACACTGCAGCTCCTACGCGGTGCGTATGTTTTTTACGTCCGTGTGACTTTGCTGGACTGACTGGCTGCGAGCTAAGCTGCCTGGCACTCCTGGCAGCCTGCATTCGAACGGCGCTGCTCGGCGGTGCCGCCAGAGGGAAGGAGGGACCAGCACCGCGCGTTCCCACGACTTACCTGGGCGCATGCGCGGTGTGATTCTCAGGTGCTGTGCCGACCGGGGATTTGAATGCGGGTGCACATATTTCGCGGGGGGCTATGCTTGTGGAGAAGGTGCAGGTGACTTTTGGCTTTTCTTGTTCTTCTTTTTTTCGGTGGTGCGCAGGAGGATTAAGACGCTTCTTTGTGTGTTGGGGGGGAAGTTATGCGGTCTCAGGCGTGGCTGCGGGATTTGGATTGGATGTTTTTTTTTGAAAAGTCAGCACTTGGAATTTCAAGTTGTAGATCTACCGATTTTTGGAGCTGTGATATGATTTAAGAGATTTATTTACTGAAAAAAGTTTTTTTTTTGAAATTGACAAGAATACTGATGTTTATTTGATTATTTATAAAACACATGTAAATAATTCTGATTAGAAGTTTTTTTAAAAAAGAAGTTCTTTTTTTCATGATTTATACTGAACTTTTAATAATCTATTGTTTATATGCTTAATTATTTAAAAATTATGTAATTATTATTTATTTAATTATTTTTATTTCAATTTTTTTTTTTTCAACAGTCGTTTCGTAAAACCACAAATTCAGTCTTCAGTTTAAAAAAAAAAAAATTAAGCTCTAAAAATTACGAAATTTTATGATGGTTTTCATGTCTCGTGCGGTGACCAGGTAAACCGCGCGCAATACCTGCGCTTACGTTGGCTAACATTGAAAGCAGGTGAAGGCGGCAATATTTAAACTTACCGTTCGTCGCTTCCACATTGTCTGACAAGAAAAGTTAAAAATGAAATGAATCAACATTGATGTTATTCGAGTCGTGGATTTCAATTGTTTAGATCTATAAACTAAAGTGGTTCCATGTGACTCATAGTGCACTTCTTGACAATGGAAATAGTTTATTAAAACAGCAGGGGAATCTATTGTGTACTAGTGGCTTAGTTTATTTATTTACTTATTTTTGAGTAATGAGTAAAAATTGTACTGTTTTACTGAAAAATTATAAATAAATTTATGTTATAAAATTTAAGTCAACTTATGGGAAAAAACTGTGAGGAAAAGCTCGAGGAAAACATTAAACAAACAATTGATTTAATTTGCTGACTTACTTTTTTATTCAATTTTGTATAAAATAGCATTCATTATCAATCCTTAGTGATGCTTTTCGATCTACAATTTTGACATTGGATTATTGATTAAATTTAAAAATTAATTATTATCGTTTTTGTTTTAAAATAAATTCACAGTTGTTTTTACATCACAGCGTTTATGAACATTACTATTTTTTTTTTTTTTTTATTGTGCTACTAACACATCCAAAATTCACAATTAACAAATGTGTATTGCTTAGTATCGTTAAAACAAATACATATAATACTATTATTGTAACTTTTTGCTTAGTCATACTTTTCTTTAAATTACGAGCACTATTTTTTTGTAAAAATAAAATTTTTTTTTGTTTTTTGTTGGTTTCTATTTTTTTTTTTTTTTTTACTTGTTAGATAAAATTGAACAAATTAAAATTAAACACATAACTGTATACTAAAACTTAAACTTAAAACTTGAAAACATATAAGGAAGCATTACTCAAGCATTTATCCGTAAAATCAGTGGCGATTTATTATCACAAAATCAGTCGACCATAAATTTAAAATAACTCCAAAACTACTCTATCCCAAAGCTCGAAACACCCTAGAACCCTCCTTTGTCTTGGATGCGCTTGGCATGCAGCTTGATCTGCTCGTAGGTGACCCAGAGGACGATGTTCCAGGACACGAGTCTGGCGAAACTGGGCACGAAGCCCTTGTAGAAGGCCATGGGACCCTCGTTGACGAACATCCTCACGGCTACGTCCACGGCGCCCTTGTACTCCCCGGGTGCGCTGTTCATGAAGCGGGTCTTGACCACGTCGACCGGACTCGCGGCCAGGGTGGCGCAAAGCCCGGCAGCCACGGCTGCGCTCAGGTGGCACGGGATGCCGTCCGCCAGGAGCCCGGAGCTAAGTATATTGTCCTTGATAACGTCGTAGCAGACTATCTCGGCCACGTTGACTATGGCGTTACGGGAGACGTTCGGGAAGGTACCTGGAAATTTGAATAAAGATTCGGTTAGTCCTGTAGTTTTTGGTGCTGAGTAATGGCTTAAGTCGGCTACTAGGTCGATCTCATCGAAAGGAACAAGATAGTTTTTTGAGAGCACAATGATGTACAGTAAATAGTCTGATCGGCAATTCATTGTTCTTATTGTTACGATTGTTGCATTTGAATTTGTGTATTCAGCTTGTGAATTTATGATTGATTGTTTAATCGAAGCGACTTGTATACACTGTTTATATGAATACTAAATAGTTATTATCATAATTTTGTCCCGTGTGAAGAAGCAAAATTGATTGAGTCAAAAAAATTTTGTCACTTTGATTTTTAAAAATTTGTATTGTAAATTTTGAAATTTTTAAAATACTTTTACTTAGATTTTTTTTTTAATTACTGCTTGAATTGTCAAAATAAAAAAATTAACTTCAGTTTTCCAAAGTCAAAAACTAGAAAAATTCTTTAAATATTATAAATGTTTTAAAAAACTTTTCACTTTCGAACTAATCAAAAATAAAATTATTTGATATTATACAAAAGAAAATTTTTTCAGTAACAGTTAAGTAAATATTAAAAATTAAATGAATCATAAATATTAACATAAATTCGAAAACTCGATTCAGCTAGCTTTCTCACATCATAATAAGCAGAGTACCGGCTATTCAAATCCAATGTTTACATTGATTACTAATCGATTGACGAGCGATAAGTAGCCTTATAATCGGAATCGAATACTCCATTATTATTATTATTATTATTCTTCACCCCCTCGCATGTCAGTCGAAGTTTCTTTGTTGGATTAGACCGGAACCCAGGGGTGAATATTACCTTCCCCCGGTCTATCGTTCCTTCCCCGAATTCGGTAATTCAAGCGCGAGTCATCGATTTGGTCTTACCGCACTTCGCCGTAACCCGATAACTTTCGGCCGCCCCCGCAAATGTTTATTTTTTTGAGGAAGCCAGTCGAAAATTTCGAACTCCTTGGTAAAACAACCGCTCGTCATTTATGAAAGTCATGCGCTATTGATATCCAGTTAGTACCAGACGTACCCCCGATAAGAGTTGATTGACAAGCTCTCGTAACGTCATTAGCGATCTTGCGCGGAAATAAAGAATAGTAAATCTAATCGGTAAATAGAGCCATGAAACTGCGCCTCGAACTTCAATCACGTGATTTACCACTTCAACCTACATGATAATCTCGAGAGAAAAAGAAAATCGTGTGCACTCGTTGCGTCTCGGGTGATGGCTCAATGCCCCGGTATAAATAAAGTCGTCCTGGAAAGAGATCCTTAACGGTAACGCCCGTGACTTTTGATTTTGACTAAGAAAGTGCCTCGAAGCACCGTAGTTTTTCGACGAAGTCATCGTGACAACTTCATCCGACCCGGTTACAAGTATTCTCAAAAAAAAAGCTACCAACCTTTCCAGAGTCCGCTGGTGCCCTCCTTGAGGGCGATGCTCTTGTAGGCCTGGAAGGTCGAGGCGTACCTCTGGCCGTTATTGGCCTGGAGTCTGACCTTGACGACGTCGGTAGGCTGGGCGAAGAGGACCGCCAGGGCCCCGGTGGTTATGCCTGCAGCTACCCTTACCCCGATATCCATAGATACGGACAATCTGCCGTTCTTCTTACCTAAAAAATAAAGATTTTTATTTAGAGGATCAGCTGATTCGGGGAGTGCACTTTTGCTGGGTTCAATCCTGGATCCCAGAATTCGATCCAGAGCAGGTTTTATGCTTACCATTTATCGTGTCTGCGTAGAGGGCCTTGACGCTGTCGTAGAGTCCCAGTCGGACGCTGGCGAAGCACATCTGTCTCTGGAGTCCCGCTGACAGACCACCGTAGAGGCTCCTGAAATAGAAAAATTTTCAAAAATCCATTCTCTGTTTCTTATGTGCTTGATCTAATTTTTATGGAAAAATTATTTGGAAAGGGGCAAGAATTTTGATCAACCTTATAACGATTTCATTGTACTTTATTTTACGATAATATCTGATTTTATGAATTTTGAATCACAGATAAAGTTCCAGGTATCAAAAGGTGATAAACCAAATTTAGATCATGACGGAAGAGTACGATACGTAACGAAAATTTCGACGAGACGATTAAAAAGAGGCGTAAAATTATTAATCAGATATATTTCTTTAAATAATTAGCTATGTCGCACGCCCTTATCCTACTTATAAAAGATAATCGAATTTAAACAGTCATCGATGGCGATAACTCGAGTATGTATCACTAGGAAGCTTTTTTTTCAAGTAGATAAAAATCGAAAGATACGGTGTGAACTAGAGCTCAAATAATTATTAGAAGGTTCATTAAAAGATCAATTCTTTTTGATCAAGATAAAAATGAAAGACTCGTCAATCAAAAAATATTTAATTAACTAAAATTTAAAAAATCGTCCTATTAAAAATTCATGAAAAAAAACAACTCACCTCATTCCCTCGGTCCGGATGATGTTACCCATGGTCTGCAGCAGTCCAGGCTGTCCGGTCCTCACGGCGATGACCGAGCCCTCGGCCGAGGCCAGGAGCATGTGTCCTTCGCCAGCGATCTGTTAAAAATTTTGCAAAAATTATTTAAATGGAATTTTGTAATAGAGTCGTCGCCTTATCGAGCGTCGGAGTGTTTGTAAACACTGCGATCGATCGAGACTTGAAGTTTTCTCAAAAAAAATTGTAAACAAACTGTCATGAAGTTTGAAAATATTTACTTTGAATAAATTTGATTAAATAAGTAAATTATTGTCTTAAAATGAATTTACCGGAATATTTTGATAATAAATTTAAAAGTTCAAATCTAATAAACTGAATAAATTGTGTTGGTTTGTCGAACAAAATTAATTGCTAAAAACTATTTCTAATTGATTTATTTGAAAAATTAGGCTTACCTGCATCCGGACTTTGGCAGTGTCGAGGGGGAAGGTGGCCAGGTCGGCGATGCAAGCCGCGGTTCCAGCGGTCAGGAGCTTGGATCCAAGTGAAAGATCGTTTTGGGCCATCTTTCTTTTTGTTTTTTTTGTTTTTTTTTTTTTTTTTATTCAAAATTGAATCTCCACAAACAAAAGGCTCGTAATTCGAAGATTAGAGGTAAAAAAATACTACTTTGTTCGCACTCTTTAAGAGTTTGAGATTATTTACAATATTTACAGGTTTTCCCGCCTCGAGGCAGAGAATGATTTTCAAAAATTAGACTCGGGTTCTCTAAAATGGTCGGGAAATGAGTGCAGTCCACGCGACCGCGGCTCGTGTTTTATTTCTTTACCACAAAATTCTTTATACATACTATTTTGCTGTAACAGAAAAAATAAAAATAGTTTTATTAATAATCACTGTTCGAATTATGAGTCAAAAAATCAAATTTTAAAAAAATTTAAAATCACAGTTTAAAGTAAAAATAACAAAAACCCTACCCTTAGTAATGGATTAATCTTTGCTGGTTTTGTGAACGGTTAAAAAATGAAAAAACCTCCTACACAATACAACGAAGTTGAATATTAAATAAACTCAAGACATCAGACTTGAACGTCAATCTACCAATAAGACAATGACCGGAGAGATGTCAGAGCGCTGTGGTTGTTGTCACTTCAAATGTCAAACTAATACTGAGATAAACTTTCCCTTCGTTCTCAGGCCCAAGCTAAGGTCGTGGGCGGAGACTGTTGCTTGAAGCTAATGCGGGACCTTTGAGTTTCCAGAAAATTCGCCCTGTGGCCTGTGGGAGTCTCCAGCAGAGGGAAGAACAGCTTACGGAAACTTTAAAGCCACATAAATTTTCTGGGCTATGGGGAGTATTGCTATGGGCGCGACTGCAGCGCTCGGCAAGAAACGGCCGATTTTGTAAAACCGAGAATTTTCTCGAACAATGGGCAGCCAAAAAATTATTGCTTGGGTTGGTTGTAAAATTCCATTATATATTGATGAGATGTTATCGAGTTTATTTAGATTTTGAAGGTTTTTCACGCAAAAATACACTTTAGTTCTAGAAAACGCCAGAAAAAGTTCATGGAACTTCCAGAGGAAAATCATGAAGTATTAGGCTAACTTTCTTTCTAACATGATTTTAGACATTGAATGTTAAAATTGAAAGGGTCTAATGCGTGTCAGTTCTAATAGCCGAATAAAAGAGATGAAAGTTGAGTTTAGTATTCGGGAATCTGGAGGAAAATTTTTTTAACGAAGTGCAAAATGTAATAAAAATTTTTGTTCATATTCTTTACTATGTTTTGAAAAATGAGAGAACATTTTCGCCTTGAAATTTTCAATAACCGATTAAGAAATCTTGCCTGATAAGCCATAGACTCGCATAGACTTGTCTACATCATTCTTATGTAAATTAAAAACTCATTAAAATTTATCAAGAACAATGAACTCTAAAATCGTTTAAAATTTCTATACATTATTTGAATATTGAAAGCAGTCAAATATTAGAGTAAAATTATTTAAAAACTACGGTTTTTGTAACAAAAGTCACATGGTAAAATTTAAACCTTCAATTATGAATTTTCAAAGCATTGAGAATTTGCTCTTTTCGAAAACACAATGTTGAATAATATTTGCAAGAAGTAGTGACGAGCAACATGATAACTCATAAAATGTAAACCATTATGATAGCAAAAAGTAATTTTTAAATAATTATTTGACCTTTTCATCTCTAATAATTTATTTTATTTTAAACTTCTAAACTGTTTTATTCATTTTAACTCAACAATAAGTACAAAATAATACCTAGATCTACTAAAGTGAAAAGAAACCATTTTTAATTTTAAATCGATAACTAATTGTGATAACATAAATAAATTGTCAAAAAATTGTATGAAACGTGAAAAATGTTTTTGATAGACGACTTTGCAATTTTGAAGTGCTGCATTTTGCGGAAGAGTCATCTCTTAGGAATATTCCACAGTCCCAAACCACGTGATCGAATTAAAATCTAACTCGTCTGCTACCTGAGTATTTAACAAAACTCATATTTCTAGCGACGTGTCGCCCTAGCATTCCACACAAAGTTCTCTTCTCATTCCTCGCCACGTGTATTTCAACAAATCAGTCATTTCGAAAGAATTGTCGCTAACAATTAAAACTCCGGCCGCGCTAGTCATCGAACCTTACTCTGAAAAATCCAGTCGATAAAAAAAAACCGTCAGCGATGTATCCATATACATAAACAAAAAAACATTGCACTTCCTCCCGGCGTGTCAACTCAACCGCACGTAAGAAGAAAAAAGGCACGTAACGGGTGCGATAAAAATAGCAAACGCATGACAATTGGACACCCGCCAGGGTAAGAAGAAAAAAAGAAAGAAAAGAGAGAGAGAGATGCAGTCGGAGTTCTTTGTGAATAAAATGCGTTTGTCGAGAATGCAAATACTCGCGCGGGTGTTCCGTAATAAGCGCCGGGGAGAAAGTGTGATGGCCCTCGAGAGACCTTCGGGAGAGGAGAAAACCGAGTCACCTTTGACTT
Organism: Encarsia formosa; assembly: GCA_038277355.1. NCBI lineage: Eukaryota > Metazoa > Arthropoda > Insecta > Hymenoptera > Aphelinidae > Encarsia > Encarsia formosa. The sequence continues at coordinate 6,979,045 of CM076187.1, forward strand.
CAAACACCGGAGAAATCTCTTTTTTTTCTGGATGCGGCGGTATCCTACATTACCAGATAATGGGTTTTTTACAGTCTAATAATTGGATTCGGGTGATGGAAAATTAAAAATTAATAGAGTCTACAAAATACCGTAGGCGTTGCTCTAAGACTTTGTGCGAAGTAGTCTGTTTATTTTCTAAAATAATTTAATTTTTTTTAATAATTACTAAGTATTTCTATGGTAAATAAAATATGTGTATTGGAAATAGTGTTTTATATGTATGCATAGAATTGTTATATTGAACTAGATAGGTTTCAATGTTACTAAACATTAATACGTAATAAAATTTACACCGGTAGTCATAATAAAATTTAATAAGTGTTGGAAAATTTATAGTCTACACTTTTAAATTGATAAATGTTCATCAAAAATTGAATTATAGATGACTACTAATATTTTTTCTTAATCTAAAAATTTTAAATTTGTAAAATCAGCGAATTATTTTATTTTATTTTTCTTAAATTATTTTATTACTTAATGTAGAATTAAAATATTATAATTGCATATATATTTTCTTGATGCAACTAATTAGTGTAGGCCTGCTTATATTATGCCATCAAGATATTAAATTTATTATACTCAATAATGTAACATTATCTACTTTTATAAATAAATAATTTAAATATCATAAAATATAAGTATATATTATTCGTATCAAAATTTAAATTATTTCAAAAGTAAAAATTCTACTGTACAACTTGATTACTCAAAAGCCTTACAGTGGACAAATACTGTTTTCAAATACAGACATTCATGACGTCCCCCCCCCCCCCCCCCCCCCGATTTTTAAAAAGTCTATTCACTGAATTCGAATGACATGGAAGTTGAAAAATATTACTCGATCTAACTGGTTTCGTATATTCAAAAATAGTGGAGGAAGTAGCTTGCGCATGCGGCGTGGGCCGGTAGCACTTTCGAAACGCCAAGTATTATCGAACCCACCACGTGTTTTTTGTACGCGCCTGTCAGAAAAAAAAAACTGGAAATCGAGTGATAAGAAACTATCGTAGGTAAATACTCGACGTTACTTAACAAGAATCTTAAGCTTTTCACGAGAAATATAAATCTACATTTAATGCAGCTATTACACGATATCATTTGGAGTGTCGTATGAGTAATAATGTGACTTAATAATGACTTGCGAGAGTAGTTTTGAAAAAACCCAGTAATGTACAATATTTGTAAAAAAAAATATTTTCAATGTCAGGAAAAAAAAAAAAAAAAAAGAGATGGGTCAGCCGATAAGCGCGGTCGTCGACCAAGCGTCGTATTAGCACTGCGCAGACGATCAAAGTCCAATTCTATCATGGCTCGAAAGTTACCAGCGCACTGCGCTTTCACGTTTTATGATTATTTATCGCTTATGACTCGGTTTGTTGACGCGCCCGGCTGTCTGAGAACCTTTGAATTTTCGTTTTTTTTTTTTTTTTTTTTTTTTTTAATAATCTTTGTTGATAAAAGCTCGTCATGTTTATTTACTCGTGCGACGATTTATTATGATTTACTTACGAGTTACGAGCTTGTAGCCTGCATGGAAATTGTTTAATTGACTTGGTAATTTTTATCATGGAAAATTGGCTCTTTAGATCGATTTGTATGGTAATTTTTTCTCTGAGATAATTCAATTGGATTACTCTGGTTTTATCTACAAAAAAAGATAGTTTTTTTGAAAAAGAAACCTTTTAAGAATATACCGGTTGAGTTCCGGAAAAGTAGCCTTCGATTTGCAAGTACGCATTTTTCGACCTCACTTGCGTCTGCAAAAATCGTCGCAAAAACAAAAAAAACAACGCTTCCTGCCTGGAGGGTCAAAACCAGTTTCACCGTAATTTTTTTTTCGATTTTTTCCTGATTTTTGAAACAAGCAACCTTCGTGAGCTGCCAAAGAAACTCAAAAAAATTAGATTCTTTTAGTTTAATATGATTCACAACACAGTTATAATACATACTTTGCGGACTAACACTTAAAAATAGAAATGAAAATAGTAATTAAAAAAACAGTATGATTAAAATCGTTATTTTGACTAGAAGTGATGATTCTAATTATTAGAATTCTTTGAAGAGCAAACATTATAGCTGTTAATAATGAGGTAAGAATTTTTTTTTATTGTCACGGTATTTATGCAAGCTTCTTTATGGGACACACATAAAAAAAATGCAGCGATTGGAATAATTTATAAAAAAAAATGCACTCGGTTGTGAAAGCTATTAGAATTACAAATCATCACCATGAATAACGAGAAAAAAAGCACTTCGATGAAACTACAATTGTTACTGGTAATTTTCAAAATAATGTTCACACTTAGCAAGTAATACTTATTTTGAATTTTGTTATAAATCAAAAACTACAATTGACGTATCAAACAGCTTGTAACAAAGGAGCTATTGCCAACTACCAAGATTTATTGAAAACAAGAGAGACAATCGTTCGGAAGGAAAGAAAAAAAAAATTCGAAATGATTTCAGTCTGAATAATGGATTAGTTTAAGCGGGACAAAGTTCAATTTCCCCGTTGCGCAGAAGTAAAGCCTGCAGACTCAGCACAAAGCTATCGATCACGCACTCATTTTTGCTGGTGAAACAAAAAACCTCCTCGAACTCGATACCCACACACCCAAACTTTCACGCATTTGGCAGCAAACAAACCAGAAATGCAGTTTCTTCATACGCACAAACTTCAAAAATTTCCGCACCCGAGAACCGGAATCGATGATTTTTTCCACCTAAAATCAAGAAAAAACCAAACTCGTTCATCCAAGCAGAAAACTTTCCCAAAAGCACCGAAAACAACGACTGTCACATCCAAAAATCTCAGTCTCGAAAAGCAAAACAAAGCTGGGCATCGACCGCCCCCCGAATCAGCTGTTCGCGCACAACTCTTTTTGTTCCCACCGGAGTCGACGACAACAACAAACCCGAGGCTCGACTCGCCCAAAAACCCAAACAAAAAAAAGCAAAGACACAAACATGCAGGGGTAATTGAGGTTTAAACTTACCAAGTGTTCGATGGGTGAGTAAGAAGAGAACTGAAATCCGTGGCAGGACCATGCCAAAGCTTATAAACGTCGGTGGGTCGCGACCAATGAGAGGGGGCCGCAGCAGCGCGCGCGCACCTCCTTGCGTCACGAAGATACTGGCTGCCGCCACCGCGTGCACGAGACATGTCCCACAAGCTTGCGATCGATAAGCTTCCGAGGAGCGGGAGCTTTTCGAACACGAGGAGGAGGAGGAATTCGAAAGGCGAGACTGGGATTAATAAGGCCAAGGTGGCCTACCGCTTGATCAACCATTAGAGGATGAGTGCAAACATATACTGCATTTGTTTATTTATTTATTTATTTTTTGAGAATTTTTATCGCCAGGGAGATGACAGCCATCGAGGCGGAAATAAAAAAATGTCTGATGTGGGTGGTTGATCAGATTTTTTTCTTCTTTTTTTTGAACAAGACACATTAGTGTTGATCAAAGACAAAATCTCGGAACAATCGGCCTTCCTTCAATGCGGACGAATAAAATATTAATTTCAATCTTAAATTTATTTGAGAAAATGATCAACATTTTAGTCTAATCTTTGGTCCAAAAAGGATGTTTGGACGTTAAAAAAAATGGAAAAATATAATAGACATCATATGAATTGTGGATGTGTAAAACATGATTGAATAAAATTGAGGATAAAGAGTCGAAAGTGCACAATAGAAAAACTACGGATAAACGACCTTCCATGATGGAATTAGATAAAAAATTTAAATTGGTTATTGAAAATAAAATAATTGTTAATTTGTCAAATAATTCATTTTCAATGACTTATGAATGGTTCATTTTTATAAAGACGAGACAGGCATGACGAGGAAATTGAAAAAAAATTTAAACATAAGAGTAAGTAAATAAAAATTGAGACCTCACAAACGACGTTCAATCTCAATTTATCGTGAAAAACTATCGAATAATCTTTAATAGAAATCTCAATTGTGGAATTAAGGTCGATACGTTCGAAAGTCCAAAGTTCATTCTCGAGTATACGCAGCGTATAAGGAAGTCAGTGCTTTCAACGTCTCCTTTATGTTTTCTTATAATCAAATTTTTTTTTTTTTTTCAATTTGTTTTTTGAATGGAAATTTTTTTTATTTATAAAATGGTTTTTTTTTTAATTTTTGATTATAATTTCAAATTTTTAGGAATAAAAAAGTACGTTCAACAGCCGGTCATTTATGACATTATTAAAATTTAACGTATACAAAATTTTATTTTTTTGGACATTTTTTTGATATTTAAAACTATTTTGAAATTTTATATATTTGTATCGTACTGTTTTCAAAAAAAATTTTGAAATTTTTGAATAATTTTTTCGGGTAGACTGTGTCTAACTTATTTATAGGTGCTGTAAAAATAAAAGATATTTATTTATATTTATAAGAATTTATTTTCAAGAAGCCTTGACTAAAAATAACCGCTTTATTTATTTTAAAATCATAATTGATAAACTTTTCTGTTGACATGATCATATTTCTGATAAACTAAAATTTAACTAACAGCTGGTACGATTCTTTCAACGGAAGGTTACTTTCCATTTGAGGGAATCGAGGACGCACCGCAGATGGTAAAGTAGTTTCCTGTCATTTTGGAAATTTTAAATATTTATTTTTCGGTTTTTTATTTATTTTTTGTCTGCAAATTATTAATTATTGAAATTTATATTTTTGAAAGAAACAAACTTTTATAGATAAAAATTGATTCAGTTACTGAAAACTTCGTACTTTTTAAATAAAAATTTTCCAGTTGAATCTAAGATATAGTGTAGTTTATCGTATTCTATTATTTACTAAAAATTTCAAAATGTTGGTCTATTGAAGTTTAAAATAAACTTTTTAAAATAACATTTTTAATGCGTTAAAAACTATTTTATCTCTTAAATACTGTGTAAAATTGCATAAGCCATTTTTTCGAAAAAATAAGTGAAATAATGAAAGTATGTTTGAAGTAAAGTATTTTTTTCTCTAGAGAAAAAGTATTTTATTTATTCTTCAACGATGGACAAAAAAAATCTAAAAATATTTTTATATTAAGTATAGCCTTATAATTATTTGTTGGAATGGTAAATAAAATTCAAACTCGTATATATAGAGTTGAGGAATCTTCACTTTATTAGATAAATTAAATTAAGTTTTTAATTTTGTTACGGCCGTTTCGACACATTGTGTCATCATCAGACGGCGGTGAGTTTCAAACTGTGTAAATTTTATTTACCATTCCAACATGTTTATTAATCTTCATCAAGTGAATGCCACCACAATTGAAAATTATTAATTATTTAAATTTTTAAACTGTTTCAACAGTTTTATGTTTAAAATAAAAGCAAAGGATTTTATTCATATGGAACCATTGTATTTACAACTTTTGAATGTAAATGCATTTGTACATTTGTTGTTATGTTACAGATTTGAAAAAACTTCCCAAGTTTGCTTTTTAAATTTTTCTGACAATGAATGTAAAGTAGAACACATGTTACATCCAGACAGGCTCTAACAATTTTATCATTTCTTTTTAGGGCTGTTCGAGACGAGACGATACGAGACTTTTATCCGGTCTCGGTCTCGGTCTCGAAAAATTTTACCGGTCTCGTTCTCGGTCTCGGTCTCGGTATAGTCTCGGTATCGGTTTCAAAGTCTCGGTATCGGTCGTGATAATTTTATTAATCTGAAAGCTAAATTAAAAAATTGTTTAAATAAATAAATAAATAAATAACTGTTTTTATCAAACTAGTCTCAAGTGGCATGCAAGTGCTGAATTTTTAATAAGAGCCATCAAATTTTTAATCCTGAAAATAAATGAACAATAATTTTTATTTTTAGTTTCAAAAAAAAGGAAGGTAAATGAGAAAATGCTCTGAAAATTTTAATTGCAATTAACCTGTACATAAATAATAACAACGCTTAATTCATCACATATTTTTTGCAACCTGGAACTAAGTTCTGTTCGATATTTTTTTTTGTTAGAACTCTCATTTTATTTTATAGAATTCTACAAAGAAATTTTATCTATTTATTAAAACAAAGTATTCAATTATCCAAAAAACGATGGCAAAAAAATTCTTAATAACAAAGTATTCAACATTTCAATTTTAACAGTTTTTCAAATTTTGAACATTTACGACCATTCACATCGATCATAAATCGAGGACATTCGACCGAAAGTGATATTGTTTCTGATAATATTTCTAAGAACGAATGTTGCTGTGTTGAAAAAGGTTCTTATTAAAACCGATATTACTAACCGAGACCGAGACTCTCGGCTGCTCAGTCTCGTCTCGGTATCGGTCTCGGTCTCGGACCGATACCGAGACCGAGACCGAGAAAAGTCTCGAGTCTCGAACAGCCCTATTTCTTTTCGCATTGAGTTTGTTACTCATACATCATTTTTATTTTTTCCAAATCTTTGTCCAAAATCATTACTCATTTTTATATTACCAAAAGACTCTCTTTTTGAAAAAAAGTAAAGCAGCTTTATTTATGTTTATCATTCTTCCTTGAAACCGTTTTTAAAAAATTTATCGTGAACTTTCGCATTTCCAAATTTTTGAAGATTATCCATGAGATTTGAAAGATTTATCTTCCGAATTTTATAAACCATTACAATGGTTACCCAACAAGCCAGGGCTAAACTCGCGACGCACAACAAAAGTACGAAAAAAATCGTCCCGTAATACTCGAAAAACGTGATATCCTTCCCGTGATACCGCAAATGTTGAGCTTCGGGAAACTTCAAAACGTGCTCTATGTGCCACACCGCTCTGCTCAAAGGCTTGATCGGCTCATCCTTCATAATTTCCGCCATTCGTTTGATGTTTCGGGAGTACCTGCAACATGATACGGTAAAAATACTCAATGTTCAAATCCTAAAAGAACCATTCAAAAGAATTGAGCTTACACCGGGTTGTGCAGAAGCTCGTTGACAGCGTCCACGAGTGACTCGTTGGTCATCGTGTCCACGTGCTGGACGATGCCGATCTTCGCCTCGACCATTTTACGACCGTTGAAGTGTTGATCCCCGAAAAACGGCAGGGCCAGTAGCGGCACACCGTAGTGCACCGCCTCCTGCATCGACTGTAGTCCACCCTGCATTATGTACACCCTCACGTTGGGATGAGCTGAAAACAATCGATAAATCAAAAAATTTTTCTTTCAATCGAAAAAGGTTAATTTTGTTTTACCCAAAACAGCCTGTTGTGGTGTCCAGTTAACGAACTTGACGTTGTCGGCGCGAATGGGATCGGGTCCGGCGTGCTTCCACAGCACCCTTTGACCTGCCAGCGAGCCGAAAGCGTCGGACAGAGCTTTTAGGGCTCTCGTGGGCAGCTGGTGGCTCTGCAAGTTCGAGCCCAGAGAAAAATAAACCGCGCCCTCGGTTGCCTCGTCCAAAAATTCCTTGATGTCCTGCGGGAGAATCATACTTTTTTTTAGGAATATTAACTCAGGGATTTTTAGTTAGGAAAGAAGGGCTTGCATTTTGGCCAAATGATCCATGCCATGCTTGCTAGAGATTTTTAATTTCATACACTTTTCATTCTCTGTACTCAGAGTACAAAATTTTGAAATTTTATGTGGTACGTCTAAATCATCCATCCATTAAAAATAAAGTAGACTCGATCAAAATAAAATTAAAAAAAAAGTGTTTTATAAAGCATGAGTATATTATTTTTGAGAAATATAGAGAAAATTAATTAATTATCAGATAGAGTGCATCAAAATAATGAATGGAGCTGCAGGTTTATAGATATTGAAGTTTCCGTCGGTACCAATAAAAAAAAAATTAACAAGCTCAAAATAATTAGCAAGTCAAACAAGACACTTGATTACCGAGAAGGCAGGAAGGAAGGATGGATCGATTACCTGGGTAAGTGTACCGGGATCACCGGTAATTTGCAGACTGTGAACCTCGATTACGTTTGGCAGGAGGGGTTTCGGGTATCCAAACACGTGGTTGTTGCCGAGTATGACGAGGCTGAAGTTCCGATCGATCGTCGGTACCGAGACTCCAGGACTAAATCTCTCGGCAATCCTCTGGGCCTCCTCGAGATGATAATAATTGTAGTAGAGTCTCGTGAAACCGGCGTACAGGTAGTTCCAAACTCTTTCCTCGAAATTCATTCTCCCGGCGAAAGCATAAGCCATATCCGGATTAAGTAAAGGATCATCCGGATTTCCTAAAGTTGGGATGGGGCGGGGTAGCACAAAAATTTACTGATACTTTTTTTAACCCTGCTTATTTTTACCCCCACCCACCCAGTGTATCGTAACTTGGTACGGGGGTCTTTGAAAGAAGCTTTTTATCTGTACAGAGTACGTCTTCTCGTAAGCCCATTGAGTCTTAATAACAATTTATTCTGTCTACTTTTTATTCGAGCATTGGAGTAAGAAAAACGTGGGGCTTATTTGTGTACTTTACAAAATGTTATAGTACTTGAAACTAGTTTTTCAACCTACACTTTTCGTACAAAATAAGTATTGTTACTGGGAAATCGGTATCTTAAAATTTCTGACTAAAATTACAGTACCTAGCAGTAAAATTAAAATCATATTGTAGAAATTTTTTACAATCTTGTTTAAGCAAGACAGCTTTGTTAAAAAATTTACATCATACAGAAACTTTCTGACTGAAATTTTTTTTTTTTTAATAGTTGATACTTTAAGGAGTGGTCACTGGGAAACTCAAAATTTTTATAAAAATTTCATTGTATTTACGATGAGTCATTCTCGATGCGGGGGTTTATTGAAGTTCAATTTTTTTTTTTAGAGAAAGTTAAACAAAAATATGATTTTATAACAAGTTTTAAAAAAGAGTTATTAAAGTTACTTAACTCTATTTGAACTAGTAAAGTAATAATAACAATTTTAATGGTTTCGCTTACCAACAGAATCCATTGCATACGGTAGATTACCGACGCTCAAAAATCCAATCAATATCGGATAATTGTAAAACTTTACTAAGCCGTAAAAGCACTGGAACCACAATTGCTCGATGACAATCGCGTCGAATTTGTCCTTTTTCTTTCTATAACAACAGCATTTGTTCAAAGTTTACCATTAAATAATTTCGATCCTTTTTCGGTAAATTGAAATTGATACTTTTATGTACTGGGTATATATAATTACGTGAGTTTTTCAATCGCCGGACTGAAGAGCTGTTTTTCACACAAAACGTTTGCGCCGTCCATGTTTTTGCGTAGCAATGTAAACGCGCTCATGTGTCTGAAAATCCAATTACATTAACTCTTTCGTTTCCAATAAAACTTCATTCACTAAAAAATCTCATTATAAACAAAAGTTCGATTAAATATTGAAATGGGAAACACATGAAAAATTTCATGATTTTAAAAAATTCGTTGTAGTTAATTTCACTGCGAAATTTTTAAATTGTTGATTTTGAAATATTTATAAAATCTTCTGGTATTGTTAAATTTGAGTTGAAAGTTGTATATTGTAAATGAACTTGATTTTGATAATTTTAAATTGCATTCTGTTTTGTAAACATTATGACATGTAACGCCAAAAAATCAAAAAAAATTTTACAGTCACAGCTTGATACATATTCTTTCCGATGAATTTTATGTGAATAAAAAGGAACTCGCAAAAAAAATTTTTAGTTTAATCTCCAAGAATCCAAAATGCGTTTATTTTGATTTATTTCGATTTTATGAAGTTTTAAGATACCTAAAAAAAAAAGACTAAGCGCTTCATGATTGTTGGTTGATCCCGAAAATATGGTAAAAGATCATTTAATTAAAAAAAATGAATCCTAGTATTGCTAAGTACATTGATTTATTTATTGATTTATTTATTTATGGATCAAATAAATTTTTTTTTCTTTTTTACTTTTGTTTTAATTAAATGAATGATGAGTGACTTTCATTTAAGCAGTACAAAGGCTGGAAGTCAGTAAGCGAGATTCGAACCGAAACCCATCAGGTTCCAAACTCAGCGCTTAGAGCTATACTGGTTAACACCATGAGTATGAATAAATCTATTTTATGAATGTATTAAGTTTATAAATTTTTAATATTATTAAAAAATTAATGTTCATTGCGTACTTCTTTTTTTGAGGATAAAGTTTTCATTATATTTCTCATAATATTGAACCTTTAAGAATTATTAATAACGCGCATCATTTCATTCTTTTTGATAAAACGGACAGTAATCTTTGCAAATGTCAGTTAAAAAAAAAAAAAAAAATGAGTAGGAAAAATCAGAACAACCGTATTTTTTTTTTTTTTTCAAGGTAATTTATGTTTTTATTCGGATAATCAACAACCAAGGGCCATTTAGTAATCTAATGCTGTCAGTGAGCGAGAGCGATTCGAACTCGTGAATTTCGACTCGCAAGCTAAATGTTCTGTCACAAAGCCACGTCCAGACGCGAGAGCTCTCTATTACCATCTTAATAAACTAATATTTTCTTATGAAATATTTTTGAAATCAAGTATTTATCCAATCTAACTTGATTCACAAACCAATTCGATTACTTTTATTTTGAAATTAAAATTTTTGGCTAGATGAATTAAAAATACCTGTTTTTTAAAGCACTCATCTCAACCCTGTTTCACCCCAGAAATATCTGGAACTGTTGAATTTTTCATTTTTTAAGGTTTGAAAAAAAGAGTTGCTGAGAACCAGTTTTTGAAAAAAATCAAAGAATACGAATTTTGAATCCCCCGAGGATCAAATTTTGTCGAATTTGCAAAAGGGTTTCCTATTCGTACACTAAATATTTATACCTCAGCTTGGTGCAGTCCTCCTTCTTGTAAGTGAACGACAGATCGACGTCGGTGTAGTTCTGCAAGGGTCTCTGCAAAAAAAAGTCCGAGTCTAAGCGTTACAAATCTTATTGGAAATTTATAACAAGTGCGCCATCCGATGTAAGCCGTCAACGGAGTTTAAACGAGAAGCATCTGTCGGGGCAGGGTACACACATATATACATACAGCAGGAAAAGAGAGAAACGTCAGTGTGTATACGAGTAAATTGAAGCCGAACTAAGTTTGCGTAACTCTTTGCTGAAGTTTAACGAGGGGTAGCGCGGGGAGAAAGGAAGGAAGGAAGGAAGGAAGGAAGAACCGACGACGGAAAAAGGTGGGAGGGAGGAGCAGGTTCCCCCGAAACTTTCTTTTTCGGCATCCGAAAATATCGTTAAATTATGAAATCTCGAACTTCTTCTTACTCCTCGTCTCCTACCCCCCCCCTTTTTTTTTTTTTTTTTTTTTTTTTTTTTTTTTTTTTCGTGTAAACACAAACAGAGGTGTGGGGCGTGAATTTAGTTCGAGTAGGAGGAGTGTCTTTTCTTCGGGAAAAGTTTGAAGCAATTATATCCGGGGAGGTATAGAATCCCTGATACGGCGCGCGGCTTTTTTGCGCGCGATCCGAATCCACAATGGCCGCGTTCAATCTTGAGATAAAGTTGTATTTCATCGGGGAAATAAGAAGGATTTTCTTAATTGGTTCGGGATGGGAGGGGAAAAAAAAGTTCACCGGGGAATGATTGGTTATGGCTAATCACTGGTGCGTTTCGCCCCAACCGCAAGTTACCACTCGAGAGATATTATATTGATAAGTCGATCGCTATCCTTGCTTGATTTTGTAGCAGGTTAGAGACTTACTATTGTAAATACGTCTGCTAGATCGTATTTTTAAAATTTTCAAATAAAATATGTTTGATGGATAAATTATTTAAATAAATTATATGTTAGCGTTTTACATATTATACATAAATAATTTGAGTATTTTTAACTCGAATAAAAGTTTTTAGATGAATAATCTGTAAACAGTTTCACTTTTTTTATAATGATGAAAGGATTTATTTATTTACTTATTTATTTATTTATGTGTCAAAAACAATAAATCATAAACAAATTAAATACTATCATATCACTTCATTTAAAAATTATAAAATGGGCTATTAATTAAACCACTAACACATGTCTAGTTTATTTTCTTAAAGATATAACTAGATTAAATATTTGAATTCTCTATAAAATAAACTTGTTAAATCAATAAATAAATTAAATCCGTATAAATAATTTTTTTAAGTTTTTTAGTTTATTTGAGCTACCAATAATTGCTAAAATTAATTTTAATTTGAAAAAAAATTTACTGAATCTTACAAGAAATTTACTAATCAGACACTGTACTGAATTAACTCTATCAAGCCTGTAAAAATCAATCAAACCGCGCACTCACGACCTCATCAGGTGTTGACTAACCTTGAGTGGAATGGGCGAAACAACAGTGATTTTGTGTCCTCTTCTGGCAAGGGCCTTCATGAGTGCCTGGAAGGGCTGCTGGTGGCTGTAGCTCGTGCTCGGACATATTCCCAGGATGTTGAACGCCAGACCGGCCCTGACCAGCAGCAACAAAACAAACTTGACCAGCATCGCGATTTTTTCAGTCCCGGGTATCCTAAGACACTGACGAGTCGAAGATCGCGGGAACGCTATCGGGCGCCAATAAATAGATCCGCGAGTCATGTTGGGATCAAGCTGGCCACTGTATTCTATCAAAAATGGGGAATTTACGGCTGATTGGTTACTCGGTGAATGGTGATCTTTCAGTCTGGGTGTGACCTTGCATTATGTAAGAACATTTTTACTGATTAAATATTAATTTGAACAAAGTACTATCGAGCGTGTATAGTTGATCAACAGACTAATTTTTTTAAATTATTCTTATTGTGAAAAAAAAAATTTTCTGAATTTCCAATAGCTGTATTGTTTGAAAAAAATTTAGTATGGATAATTTATTATTAATGTTATATTGACAAAATTTTTAAATATCACCCGAGTTTCTATTTAATTAATTTATATAGAAATATTTTTATTCAAGATTTTAAGGCTAGGGAATAAAAAAAAACATCTTCGAAACTGAATACAAAGTTTAAAAACTCAAACGTAATCGTAAAAAGCTTTCGATAGAATGAGCAAAGGGAGCAATCAATGTTCTCATTAGATTTTGATGACACTTTTTAACCTAGAAAACTCAAGTCACTCGTTAAAAATCAATCTAGTGTGTAATATTATTTTTTTTCTCTGTTGAGCAGGATTTTTTCTCACGCTTAAAAAAAAAAAAAAACAAAAAAAAAAAAAAAACAATAAATTTATCATGTGATTTTTCTTTAATGATTACAAAGCGGAATATGGAAAGCTTTTAGACTTGCTCATCAAATAAAAACGTCTAGGGAATAGTGTAAAGAGTTCGCGCCTGTGCTTTCTTTTTTACCACGTTCCGGCTTACAGTTTTTAAATCTTTAAACCCCTGAAAAAGTTCACTTTTTATCACATGAATTTTGAGAGATGCTTTTAAAAATCATGTTAAACTTTTATTATGTTTTATTAAATTTTTTTAAAACACTTTTAAACTGTAGTAAGAGAATATTTGTTTATTTTTTAAGTGTCAGAAAATCTGAAGTTGAATTTTGTTTTTAGTTGTGCTCAATTTTTATCGAGCTCTTGTTTGAATTTTAAAATTTAAAAAAAGCGGGGTTAATGCATTAGTTATTGTATATATGCTCGTGCTCGGCCCTTCCAGTAGGCCGAAGGGCGTATATTGTATATACGCCCTTCCAGGCCCTCATGAACAGCATATATGCTCTTCATGCAAAGTTGTCAACTTCAAGTTTCAATTTTTTAAAATTTTTTGTAATTTAGAAACAAGTAGTCTCAAAAATTACACTAAACTATAAATATTCATGAAAACTCGGCTTTTCCATCACACAGACACGAAAATTCTACCTCGTTGTATGGTGTAGTAATACTAATATTGTGATTATATTCTTGAAAATTCACGATTTGACTCTAATACCTCTGCATAGAGAAGAATTTACAAACTAACAATAGAATTTCTTAATTGTGATGCCAGAAATCTGAAGCCCCATCTTTTTTCAACCACTTTTCTCAGTGTTTGTTTGTTCTTAAAAATTTACAATTTACCAATAGGTATACTTTTAGTTTTATTTATTTAGATGTAAGTAGCTAAAGCATGTTTATAAAGCAGGCTGTGCAGTGTGCATCGATTAAGTTTAAAGAACATAAAATTTGACACAGCTTCCTCTTTTCTCTTTCGATCCATGGAGGCTTACTTTTTCAGCCCTCTGGGCTTACGTTTTTTACCTGGTGGGACGTTTTTTCCCTCGCCAGGAGGGCTTTCGCCGCGATCGTGACAAGGATAAACGGATCGGATTAACGTCCACGAAGCTTTAAACGGAGGCATTGGATCATTTGAGGTTCGACGCTTTAAACGGTACGTCGAGTGAAAAATTGGGTTGGATTTCGTTTGTTTTAGTGCATTTCAAAGTTCATGATACCTACAGAGTTGTTGCTTAATTAGAATTTAATTTTTTTTTGGATGTGTATCGCGTACGATGATGTTACGTAGTTTGAATTCACTTTTTTGAGACAAGTTTCTTTTTTATGATTAGAAGATATAGCTAATTGTAAAAATGAAGAATTTTAAGGGAACATCTCAGTGAAATTCTATTATTTAAATAAAATAATTGTACAGAGTTGAACATTTGGAAATTTTAGCTCCAACGGTTCAAAAAAAATTTTTCATTATTTTGATGAATTTCAATAATTGTGTACATAAAGAAAATTTTTTAGTTATGTATAGAGATTGACTCGATCGGTAAAGTGTTGTGAACCAATGATACAAAGTTCGACGATTCAAATCTCACTTGCTGTCATCTCTGATAAAACTGGGAACTTATAGACATGAAAAAATATATATATATATATATATATATATATTAATTGGACATGAAAAAAAAAAATTTATGACACCGCATTGAATATTTTTTTGCTCAAAGAATTTTTAGAAAGCAAAAAGTACTATTGTATTTTTGCGGTCACTCTTTGGACTCTCGTTTTCCATGCTCAGGATCGAAAATTACCAGCCGAGCTTTTACTGCGCTCATGAATACATCCAAGCATTCAAAAAACATAACGCAAACGTAATTACATTTTTTTTTTCATCTCAACTACAATAGCAAAACTTTACACGCGCTTAAAACAATGTGCGAACTGCAGTGACACATTGCGCCGAGCTTAATTTAGAAGCTCGCGCGGGAAGACCAGCGGAGTTAATGCAATACGGGTAAAAAGCTTAAAGCTTACGCAGGCCGTCGCTCTGGTCCCTGAAACTTCGACGCCCGAAAGTCCCAAGCTGGCTTAAAGCTCGAGTCCCCTAGTTTGCATACCACGACCAACTCCCAATCTCTTTTCTCGGTTCCCAGTAAGAAAAATGATTAGCACTCGATCTAATTAAGCCCTCTTTTTACAAGCCATCCAAGACAGGATTTTCTTGACGCGAGCATCACTCATTTAAATCCCAGGACTCAAAAAGCAGCACAAACATCCCGGAGTAGTTTCTCTCGCTCCGGGATGCAAACAAGCTGCTACCGGCGGAGCTTGCAGGCAGACGACACGGTGCAAAAGCTCCTCCTCCTCCCAGCTTGTAATGCCGGTAAGTAAGTAAGCGAGCGACTGACTGCCAGAGGATTCGGCTTCTCCTGCATGTGTCAGATCCAGCCGTGTTTTGCGACTACCCGCTGCGGAGCTTTTTGTCGGAGAGCTGCGGTGTCGGGATTTTTTTTATTACTTCGCGCCCGGGATAGTTTTTTCTTCGATTTTTTGAAAAATTATTTTTATCGGTCTGAATCCAGCTAGAAATTTTTTTTTTTTTTTTCATCAAGTTCCAAGTCCAATTAGATGTAAAAGTTAAATTTATAAGTCTTCAAATTTTTGTTTTAAAAACTTTTTTAGCTACCCAGGTAAATTGATAAATTTGATAAATTTAAATTTGAGTTAAAAAATTCTCTTGAAAAATATTTTTGTAGTCGAGCAGCCGATATGTTTTCCAGATGGCGAGTTCTGTGATCTGAACTTAGCAAACCGTTTCAAATAAAACTTTTCCGAAAAAAAAAAAAAAAAATTTCTGTTATTACTTGTTTTTGATAAAACGAAAGCTTCATGGAACTTTGTAGAAGTTGAGTTCGATAAAACCCTAACTTTTAATGGTATTATAAATCTAATTTGCATCAAACGGTTCGTTTTCAAAAGCATCATCTAACCCCCAGAGTAATGAAACTCTACAATCAAAGTCCATAAACAAACTATTAGCATCTCAAAACCTTTCCAACACTATTTCTGCACCTCAATTTGATACTGCAATAATTGCTTTATAACTTTCACCATAAATAACACAGACAACTTTTTGACACAGTTTTTATACCCAAATGAATTAAAAGTCAATTTCTGAATAAGTAATGATATAAAAGTTATGGTTAAAATTTTTAGTTTTGTCTGATGCTTCAATTTCTTTTTGAACTGCGATGGCTCAGTGAGTAAATCGCGATATTCTGCCCGGGTTGGACTTCAAGCATCATTTAAAAATCTCAAGGATTTCAATATAGTGGTTGGCAACTCTACCTCGCAAAGCCAGATTCGTAATATCTAAAGAACACGTCCGTGCTATCGGGTAACAAGGAAACTCGGAGGGACCGACGGATTCATTGAATCCCAATCACGAGGTACACGCACGCGGGATCTTCGGAGGATTCACTCGTATACACTTAGCTTATTACGGGGCGGTACACGCACCTTCGCAATCCGATTTCCGGGCTTGGTTACGCGTCTGCATTGTTATTCACAACACCGTGGCTCCCTGTTAACGCCGCACCCTGGATTCCATAAATTCAACACCAGACTCTCAAGGTCTTGTAATTTACCTCCCTTTTTTTTGGTTTTTACTACGCGTAACTTTCATTGCGAGAGAGGTTTTTTTTTTTTTTGTTTATACCGGCGGATCATTTTCTCATAAAATCTACCCGTTTAAGCTTCGAGATGAGAGTAAATACGACTCGAAAATCAGAGGGAAAATACGTTTTTCTTGAAAATGGCCCAAGTTTCCTTTGCGAACGCATGGGGGTGGGTTTATGATGGTTGCGATTACGTGTTTTTCGGACCTCTGCTTTAATTATGTTTGTCTGGCTGCTAAGTTAAATGCGAGGACCAATTTATTTGGATACTAAAACAGCTGATGAAACATTGGGCGAGAGTTTGATGTTTCGACTTGAATTAAGAAAATCTTAATTTCTGAAAATCGTTTCTTGAGAATATTAAGTAAATCTATGGTGTTAACTTTCAGCTTTTACAAAAATAAATTCTATTTATGTTGTGGAAAAAAATACTAAAAAAAAATGTGGCCGAGAATGATGTATATACATTTTATCTCAAAGAATAATGAAAAAATTGTTATTCTTAATAATATGTGTTGTTTGAAATTAGAATTTATTGTTATAAAACCCACTGTAAGAATCAGACGTTAGTATTACGTTTTTTTTTTTTTTTTTTTTTTTTCTTTTTTTTGTGGTGTTTTTATTACAAAATTTATTAAAGGTGAAGGTGCTAAGATTTCAAGTTTATGCAGGAACTCTTCACAGTAGTTCAAATTAACTTCAAAGTAAAATTGAAAAACTCAATAATATTAAAAAACTAACAAGGAGAGGTAACACCCTCCGGGTCACCGATCTTGACGAAACTTTGGGGATCGTTTTCTTATACCAAAAGATGAAGAAATCTACCAATCATCCCGTCTAATGGGCCTTTTATACCTAGTTCCTACATAGCTTATATCGTATTTTTAGCTCTTTTTGGGTTTTTTTGCGAATTTTCAAAAAATTCCTGTTCGAAGCCTATTACACTTACAAAATTCTGCAACCCCGCATTCTCTTTATTTTTTCATCTTCTTTTGAGAAAAAATATTTTTAAATCTAATTTTGAAGAAATAGTCCATGTAAAATTAAGGTAATCAAAAGCATTTTTTTACTGTTTTTTTGGTTTTATGAATTTAAACTGTACGTCATCAGCCTTATCAAAATTATGTCTAAAAATATTTTTTCTAAAAAAATCATAAAAAAACAAAGAAAATGCGGGGTTGCAGAATTCTGTCAGTGCAATAGGCTTTGAGCAGGAATTTTTTGAAAATCAGCTTGTTTTGACACTTTCAACACTTTTGTGCGACTTTTGTGGTTATTTATGCTAATTTTCAAAAAATTCCTGCTCAAAGCCTATTGCACTTACAGAATTCTGCAACCCTGCATTTTCTTTGTTTTTTTATGAATTTTTTAGAAAAAATATTTTTAGACATAATTTTGATAAGGCTGACGACGTACAGTTTAAATTCATAAAACCAAAAAAACAGTAAAAAAATGCTTTTGATTACCTTAATTTTACATGGACTATTTCTTCAAAATTAGATTTAAAAATATTTTTTCTCAAAAGAAGATGAAAAAATAAAGAGAATGCGGGGTTGCAGAATTTTGTAAGTGTAATAGGCTTCGAACAGGAATTTTTTGAAAATTCGCAAAAAAACCCAAAAAGAGCTAAAAATACGATATAAGCTATGTAGGAACTAGGTATAAAAGGCCCATTAGACGGGATGATTGGTAGATTTCTTCATCTTTTGGTATAAGAAAACGATCCCCAAAGTTTCGTCACGAACGGTGACCCGGAGGGTGTGACCTCTCCTTGTAAGTATCAAAAAATTTAGTCTTAAACCAATAAGCAAACAAATCTCACAGTTTACATGTCGCTTTAGAAAAGAAGCGAAAACATATCACGCAAATAATAACCTGTTTTTTCAAATCATCGAATTTTCCCGTAAACTCTCGAAAAAAACATGTACGAAAACATTCATTCCAGCGCCCACGTACGAGCGACAGGGGTGTTTATCCCGATTAGAGCGACTCTCTCGAATAAACAGCCAGACGAGTGCGCGGGGGAGTGAGGGAGGCGATGTAATATAACACTAACCCCCAGCCCGCACCCTGGTGCCGGTACTCAAAATGATCCCAGCGCTATCTTTTCTCTGCTCGAGATTTTCTTTATTCTCTCGTTTATTTAGCCTCCTTTTTTACACTTACCTCATTGAGCCGAAATAACAAATTATCGGTCGTCCTCGCAAGTATTAGAAAATGTTTTTGTCTGAGGCTTATATTTTTGGGAAAATAAAGTCTGTTCTGAATGAAGGTTAAAAAAAAATTGCGGGAAGTTCTTTAGTAATTGTTGAATAATAGTTTTTGACATCGTAAATACTTTTTTAAACGAAAAAAAAAAACATTTTATGTAAATCTCTTTGAGAAGGCATATTCTGAGGTGAAAATTGGCAGCCATCATAAATAAATTACATAAAATTACGTGGGATTTTAATAGTAATTTAAAAATACCGATTATATAGAAATACATAACAAAAAATCGTTTACACAGCAACAGTTTTCCATATAGATTACAAATCATATCCAGTAGATTTTTTAAACATCAAAAATTTATACATTTTTTGTATACCTTTTAAGACTGCATTTTTAGAAGGCTCTAAGACGATAAGCGTCGACAAATTGAAATATTTTCTCCCACAACATCGCTCACCCTCTAATCTCACAAACGATAAAGCCCCTCAAGCACCAAGGTCGAAAATCGAGGGTTTTTAAATCCAGCTTGAAAAATTTGTCGTTTTTATATTTTATTTTATTTTTTTCTATTTTGAACCCTCCTTGGCAATATCTCAGAGGTACCTTTTCGTCGATTTAGCGCGTATAAGAACGTGCGGGCGGCCGGTTGGTCGTCGCTCTGTCAGTTTTTAGCGCCCGGTCGGGCGACACCGTACATCATAAGACCCGCCACCTCGGCCATCCATCTTGACTGGAGGGGGTTAAGCCTTGGGATGTGTGATGTATGTTTTGTGTGGATATTCCCTCTTGTCTCGAGGAGTTTTTTTTTTTTACCTTACCGTACTTTTCTTTCTTTCTTCGTTTCCAACAATCGACGGGGGGATTTTGGAGGAACGATTGCTCGCGCGCTTTACAACGAGGTTCGATTTAAAGAACAAAAAGTGTGGCCTTTTTTTATGCCCGGATTTTTTTTTGTGACGCTATATCTGCAGAGATATGTTGTATTTCTCTCTTGAGCTAATCGAGGCTAAGATTTTATATCACTCGTTGCTTGAAGATGATGACTGCCAATCTCTATTTAATGTAGATTTCATTCAGTATCGATAAATATAGAATAAATTGATTGAATGATTCGATAATATAAACAGATTTTTAATGATAAATTAATAGAAAGATTTCAAATTTACAATAATCTCAAAAAAAAATTTTATTTAAATACCTTTAATATTAGTTTGCTAATTTTTTCACACGAACCTGTAGTTGAAAAAAAGGTTGGTATTATTTGTACAGTTGGAATAGTGAATTTTTTATTTAAATTTATAAACTACAAAGACAAACGGAAAATTTTGAATTTTTATTTTAAAAAATATTCCAAAACTAACACTTAAATATTTTTGAAACTAAAAGCGAATTACACATATGATGAACTTAGCTTACCTAAATTTTTTAAATAAAAAGTGAAGGTTATCAATAAAGGGACGCCTGACCAAGCTCGATCTTTATCTACTTGAATTTCACCTCTGATCTTCTCCAGATACCGCGCTTTATCCCTGTAAAATAATAATCAAAATGGGTTTACCTCGTCGTTTCGAAGGGACCACAAAAGCTTTTGGTAAAAAAAAAAAAAAAATTTCGGGTAATACTAGATTTTACACCGGAAACAACGCTGATAATAATTACGGTCCGAAAATTTTGGCCCACTGCTAAACTATTTTTTTTTTTTTCTTGTTACACTCGGATAAAAATTCCGGGGAAGTGGGAACGAGTGCGCTTGTGCATTACCGCACGCGGGGAAATACACGTTTGCGTATAATCTCGTCTCCTCCGGGTCTCTTTGACGCTGGCAGCCATGTGCCGAGCGACGTCAAAGAACCGAAACAAGACGACTCTCTGTGTGTTATTATACGCTACGGGGCGGACAAATTTAATGTTATGGGTCCTCCTCTCTTAGCGTCACGATGCTGCTGATGCTTTATCACGAGAGCGAGGATAATTATTTCACGGTTTCGAGACCTTTTGATCATTATTTATTCACTTGCGTCACTATGTCATACAAGGGTAACCCGGTTTCTCTTTATTATTTCTGTTTTTTTAATTCTTCGGGTTTTCCGTATATTTTACTGACATAAAAACTATTACAAAAATAACAGAATTATAATTGTTTTTAATTCGACGGTTGACTAAATTTGAGAAAACGTCTCATCAACCGTAAAAATTACATTTTTTCATTGATCTCAAATTAAATTTTAATTTTTTTTTTCCGTATTTGGTATCATAGAGAATATTTTTAAAACAATTTTAAGAATTTTACATTGTTTGGCTTAGCCAAAAATGTAAATTTTACATCAAATCATTATAGATTGACATAAGAAAACGAATCAACGATCTACTTCAATTCTATCAATTAAAATTTTAAATACCAGTAAAGTATTGATTTAGGTAACAATCAAGGTTTTACTATTGCTATTGCTCGAAACTCATACATACAGTTACAAATTTTCGAATCATTGCAGCTAATTTTAAGAAAAAAATTTGTTTTTTATAGGTTACAGATAGTATATTTTTTTTAAGTATTTTGGATATATACATTGTCAAATCAATGAGGACGATGGTAGGAAATGTATCTACGTGTTAATTCAACAGCTAACCGCAAAGTGCATCATCCACTTTGATATGATTGCCAGTGATCGCGTTGGTTCGGTGAAACTCCAAAGCCACCTATGTTCCTCAAGGGGGAACTTCGTTTACATAATATTTAATGAGTGATTCGGCGACGTAATTAATTAACCACAGCACACCTTGAGTAATTTTGAACGTGGTGGTAAATTATCGACCTCAAACTAAAATATCTTCATTACAGTGGTAAAAAAAAAAAATTTAATTAAATTCAGAGGTAATTTCTAAAATTTTCATCACTGGGGAAATTCTAACTTTTCCTGATTTCCATCAGCCCTCCGATCTTTTTTTAGATTATTCTCACGCTTATCATCACCCCGGACGAAAGCAAACTCGAATTTTCACACTCGCCGATCGGGAACTCTTTTTAGCCGTCCGGCCTTTTATTTACACAGGGCGAGCGGGGTAACGAACAAAAGCTTTCTGACCCTCGAAAATTAAAGCTTTTCCCTCTTCATATAATCGAGAGAGAGAGAGAGATAGAGAGAGAGGGAAGATCCAATCCCTTCTCGGGATTAAGCCGGGGCTAGTTCTCGATACTCCCGCGCGAGCACAGCTCGTTTGCCGGCATGTTTGCTTCAATTTAATCGACGTTATTTGAATAACTGTCCCTCTTCTCGTCTGTTGACCTATCTTTAATCCTGCACTGTCTGCTGCGGCGTGTACTCTTTCCATCTATCCATCTATATTTTTGACAATCTGACGATTACAAACTTTCGTTAAAATAGCAATCCCTCTCTGTATATGTGCTTCATAAGAGTTTTGTTTTTCCTATTGTAATTATCTAGCGATGACAGACTTAACTTTATGAATAATATAAGTACAAGGTCAATTGATAATCAAAATCTTTCAACAAAACCAAAATCCTGGGAGATAAGATTTTTCAAGACTTACTATTCAAGAATTTATTTTGTTAAACTGAGAATTGTAATTTTTAATATTTATGGCCAGACAATCCTAATTATGCTACCTTGATAATAGAATAGAGCTGAGAAAATGATCAGAATCATTGGATGGTTAGAAATGGCTAGGGCCAGAGCTAGACTGACAATGTATACATAAAAACTGCTTTAAAATTTGACAAATGTCAACCTTTCGGCTACTTAGTGGTTTAAACTCTTAAAAGAAACCTCATAATTCTGTTTTGTTTATTATAATCATTTTAAAAATTTAAATCAATATCCGCAGAGTAACAATTAAAAGGCATTATACTTTGAATTGTTTGCTAAAAGCAAAACGAAACATCATTCCATTAATTTACCCCATTATACAATATAAATACCAACTCGATCTACGGAAGCACTTTCGAAAAACCAATCACTGTTTTTCGATCTCCCCGCGCGGTTGATGGTGGTGATAAAATTATATTTCAGATTGAATACCAAAGTAAACATCATTTTGACCGGGCACTTCATTTCCACATTCGGACTCGCAGCTGGGTTCAATACAAACACAGATTTCCGATCCTTATTGGAACGCTGCACTGTCCGAGCACGTAGATCTTGTTTGCCGAGGCAAGAAAATTACTTCTTCGAGAGGATTGATTAACCGGCTCGCGATTTCGGCTAATTTGTCAATCCGGCAAGATTCTCGATTACGCGGTTGGTGATTGCATCCGGGTGGAAAACGAGATTTTTCCGCGTTCGTCAGTCCACACATGTACGCTTGATCTCGAATGAAATTACAATGAGCTCGGGCGCGCGACACCGAAAATTCAATTGGGGTCAGTTTTGATCGAAAACTCATTCGTTTTGTTTGGACGGAAATTGTTTACTCGTACCCGCCGGAATTATACCCACTTTATTTCGGACCGAAAAATTTTGTTTATTTTATCTGCTGATACACCGGACCCCCCCAACAAGCGAAAAACTTATTGTTACCCTTTATAAATGATTCAATTATATTTGTTTTTCAAATAAACATCATTTTGCGTTGTTTTCATGTATGTACATTCTTTTTTTTAATTTTAACCTAAATGGATTGTGAAATTTTTATGGTGAATAAATAAGACAAAACAAAATATTGAATAATTGTTGGCAGCAGATTTTTTTTTTTATTCTATTAATAGTATATTATAGTACGGGTGACAGATAACACGTATCGAAGATTTGATTTTGAGGTTAGAGTGACCGGGAGTACCTGCTATAAATATATATATACTAAATTTGATATAAGAAATAAATTAAGATCGTCATAGCTGAACTCGTACTAATGTCATTCAAAACAAAAAAAAATTACTCAAAGAATTCATTGATTTGAACACGTATGTCATTTATAACGAAAAATTGACATTTTTATACAACAATTAATACCAATGCGCAACACGATCTTGGGTCAGGGAGGAGAGAGAGAGAGGGGAAGCTCGCAAGCCCGCGTTTTACGATCGCGACTGGCGGTGCACACCATGCATGCATAACGTACGTGGGCGGTTGCAAGCGCAGACATAAACTATGAGCATATTTCAAGTTATCAAATAGGATACGCTTGAGCTCTAGGATTACCATCGGCCGCACTCGGACCCGTGACGAGCGAGAAAAAATAGCTAAACCGCGGGGCGAGGGGGGGGATTACGGATTTTATGAGCGTTCTTATATTTCGGATGAAAGAAAAAAAAAAAAAGCCCACCAACGCTGTTTTTTTTTTTTGCATCCGAACGTTTTTTATATATAAAACACACGCGAGTGTCGGGATACTTTTTATCCTTGAATACCTAATGCCCCGTGGTTTATCCTGTCGCTGTTTTACATTTTTCTCTGGATCTCCTTTTTTTTTTATCGTTTTTCTTTTTTTTCCTTACAGAATGTAAACCAAAAATGAAGCTGAACGTTTGTCATTCTAAATATTACTTTATTTTGTACGTCTGATTTTCCAATTCGTAAAAACGAAATTACCACAATCGAGGGGGTTAATGCGGTGTTGGGTACAGTTGAAACCCACACTTCAGGAGCACGCGCGGGATCCTTGACGGCGGTGTCTTAACTCCGAACAAGCCCAGACGTTTTACCCCCTCCCAGCCAAGATCGAAAGCTCAAAGCTCGTAATACACACACGCACACACGATGGCGCATCCTCGACACCGCACCGCTGCTTCTACTTAATATTGCAGGGTATCTGTTTGACGCCCTAAGTACGAATCCTGCTTTGGCTGCGGCTTGTTTTAATTTTTATTGCATGCGTTTTAGGGAATAGATTCATTTCTTGAGACACAATCGCCCACAACGGTAGCCGATTCATTTCTGATAGTATAAAATCGTGAAATTCTGTTCCATATCAAAAATTAAAAAACACGTATTTTTTGTTGAAATTTCAATGTTACAGTGGAGTTGATAAAGATACTCCCAATTAGTCGCTTATAGTTTTGGACCAAGGTCACATCTTGTGAAATGCCGATTTTGACGAAACTTTGGATATAATTTTTTTAATAAACTCTCTTACCATTGGGCTTTATACAACGGTTTGTTTTATAGACAAAAGGGCAGTTATATAAGGCCATTTTTCGTAAAAAACGATTTTTAGCCTATTTTTAGAAAATTCTTGTTCGAAGCCTATTGCACTTGGACAGTTCTGCAACCTCCATTTATTTTGATTTTTCATGAATTTTCAAAGTTAAATATTTATAGGCCTTACTTTGAATAACAGACCATGATTAATATAGATTTTTAAAACCCATAGAACCTTTAAAAGTGCTATTAAAAATCTCAAATTTTCATGGTCAATTTTTTCCCATTAATATATAGTGATAGAGATACCTTTATTAATATCTTAAAGATCATCTACGTATATAAAAATTTTATACCAAATAGTTTCAGAGACTTTACTATACTTTGGCCAGAAAAAACTCCCATCATGGAATTTTTAGAAATTTTTAAACTCTTTGATGTTTTTAAGAACAAAGTTGAAGCACGCGATTTCGAAAGCTACATCCGAGACGCAAAATCGCATTTAAACCAAAGAAAGTTCAGTTTCCAATCCACTTAACAATATGATCACGCTCGGTTCGTTATGCCGGTGCAGCCCTGTTTATACGCAGCGGCGCGTCTGGCCTATCTCGAGTGACGCGACCATAAAAGCAACGGGTTATGGAGTAATAACACACCTAACCCGCCCGGTACGTAAAAGCTCCGCAATTCTCTCTTCTTCAATCTCTCACGGTACTCGCCGGGAGGATGTATTTTTTTCACACTTTTCTCCATGTTCCGTTTTATCATATGGTTATTTCGAAACATTTTGATATGCTTTCAGAATGGAATTTTCACTTGGATAAAACATGTTTTTTAGTGGGGTAAGACGATGAGTGAAGTTATGGTTCGATTTGTTGTATTTAAGTGCTTTTCAGACCCTTTTTTTCGAACGAAAAACAATAAAGTCGTAAATTTGTTAACTAGTCTAAGTATTATAAGGTACTGTTTATAAGTACTCATATTTTTTAAAATTAAAATTAAATTTTTAAATATTTAAACTCGAAATTTACATACTGTTTTGAAAAAAGGCAACTTTACTGAATCAATAATTTTACGAATCTTTGGCTATTTTGAGCCTTCAAAACAATTTATTGTAAAAAAAAATAAATAAATAATCAGATACTTGTTTCTGCATTCTGTTGAATTTTCAAGTTTTTTGATCTCAGTTTTGCTAAGATCAAAATTTGATATCAACCCTCGTAAATCATCAACTTCAGGTAAATCAGTACAAAACGATATGATTCTTCTACCCTCACCCTTAATTCTTTCATCTCTCTGGGTTGCAAGCAGCCGGCGTAGCTCGTCGACCCTCTCCTTTACTTTCTTGAATCCTTCCTCCTTCCTTTTTTTTCTCCGGAGCACCCTCATTAAGCACTTACGTGTCCGCGTTCCGAATCATCCCAGGATTTCTCGGCGAACATTATTTTCGGGCAGCAGCGATGGCGCATCGCCCTGTACCCTGCCCTCCGACCAATCAGCGGATCGGAAATCATCCGTTTTTCTTCTTCCCTCTCTCTCTCTCTTTCTTTTTTCCCGTTGTTTAATGAGATTAAGCCCGGAACGTCTTTCTTACTCGGTACGATCGTTTTTCTTTTGGTTGCTATATACGTGCGCGGTGGCTCGTGCTTTATTAGTATTTTTGCCGGCTACGATCCTCCACTGACGTATTGATATCCATTGCTTTATTTATGAAATACTTATTTTTATTCCCTGATAAATCTTTTCTTTGATTTTTGAGTCCACGGGTCTGATTATAGATCCAAATTAGATCTAAGGGGCTTTAAACTAGGAGTGATAAAAAAAAATTTTTTTTTTAATCTGTAAAAACAAAGTTTTTTTTTGAAAACATTGAAACAGCTGATCAAAGAAAAAATATGACTGTGAAACAATGTTTTTGGCAAGAAGTGATTCAGCTGGTAGACGAACAATCTAAAATTTGTTGGTTCGAACCTCGGTTACTTCTGTTTTAACCGTTTATCTTCGACAGTGATTTGTAAACTAGACAAAATCACACATATTTGTTAGAAAAAAAAAAAAAATTCTCTTTCATATCTCATAGGACGATTTTGACGAAATTAACCAACAATTTTTTTGTTCAGATCAAGTTTATACTATTTTTATTTTTAATAAATTTTTAATTCTGTTAGTCAAAGCTGTTTAATCGTCAATTCTTACACTGCCTAATGAAAAATAAAATTTCTACAATGTAAAAAAAAGGTAACAGTTGAAACGTTCAACAATGCAACAACCACGAAAATAAAAATGCACGTACTCTCGCATCGATCATATCGGCTCATTTGAATGAAGCATTCCAGATGCAGGTCGGGGGTTGAAGAAGCAAGGCTGGGAAAACACACACGCGAGATCATGCTATATTTTCTCATTGCGTTTTGGCAAAGGAAGAGTACGTGAGGGAGGAGCTGGTTCGAGAAGGGTAAAAAAAAAAAAAAAAAATAAGCAAAGAAAGGAAGGGAAAAAGGCCTAGGTAACTATGTATGTCACGTTCGGGTTCTGGATTACATTTATATACCCCCCTCCCACACCCCCTTTTTTGATGCCGTGAGCGCGTAGCTCGCGCATCTCTGGGGGGCGATGCGCCAATACGTGCCTATAATCTTCTTACTTTTATTTTTCTCGCCCTTCTTACTCCTCCGCCAGTGTTCGATTCGGCTGCAGCTACTTTTTTCTCTTCTCTTCGCTCTTTCCCCCTCGCTACGAACGTTCTCTATCCGGTGTTACTTTTTTATTTTAATTTATCTTTTATTTATGGAATTGATTCTATTGATCGGCTAACTGAAACGTATTGAAAAGGTGTGGGTTTGCAGCTGAATTGAATGAAAATTTTTAATTTTTGAGTAATTTTTTAGGTTAGGGGTTCTATTTTCGCGGTGACCAGACATAGAACAGACAGCCTACCGATTGATAAGTAGCTTCCATCTTTTTCGTCATGAATAATGAATGATTCTTGAAATAATTAGGTGCCTAAGAATAACTTAATGAATTTTTTCTTTTAAAACTTCAAACCTTAACTTTTTTGATGTCATGCATTTTACTATAAAGTCCATGTTCAAAATATTATACTTGTACTCTCATATCCTACCACATGTACTCCTTTAATAAATAAATACAGTAAAAATAATTTTTGAATATATACTTCAAAGTATCTACGTAAATCTAGATACAATGATTATATTCAAAGATTTTTTATTTTAAAATAAGAGTCAATGCCTACAAATAAAAGAGGTATTAGAGCCTTGAAAAATTGTTAAAATTATAAATACTTAAAAGATTATAGTTGTTTTTTCTGGATACAAAGTCATCAGATTATGTTTCTTCTGTTCTGTTTTTTTCAAGCCTACCATTACTGCCAAATTTTCAAAAATTCAAGAAACTTTACCGGATGAATTTATCAACGAAACGATCAACATAAATTATTCGCCCAAGTCACTGTAAACTTAATAAAAAGAATATAAAAAAAAAAAACGATTACTTTATCCAGGAGCCTCATAAAACTGATGAGATCGAGCCCGGTGCGTTAGTAATTCAATCGCTCCCGGGTATATTCGACGCACGATCGAAATAAGTTTTAAAAAGTCACGCTCGCGTGCTACGGACGCATCCTCCTAATTTTCTTTCCGTCCCGGAGTCGCGTGCCGCTGGACCCTCGGTCGTGCTTTTCCCGAACGAGGCTGATTCCGGAACGCTCGTTCATGCGAATTGTGAATTCACGCGGGTCTGAAAAATGCATGGAGAATCGACGTGAGCGCGGGCAAGATCCATTATTTCTCGGCTCGCTCATTTATTTAGCTTTGTTTTACTCTTTCACGAGCTTAATCGATCGATCGGTCCTGACCAACCCGACCGAGATGCTTCCCGAACTTTGACGCCGCGGGACTGGGACAAACCCTCCTGGTTTTTTTTATTCATTGAATGAGTTAAGGTTTGATGGATTTTTGATAGATGTTTTCAAAATAGATTATCGGAGGGTGAATTTTTCAGGAAGGTTTTTTGGGAGTATCCTGCATTTTTTAGGGTCGAAAATGCCGTAGTTTTTTAACTTCCCGACTGACAGCTGAAGATAATTTTCGGGATGAAAAGTCGAATTTGGGGCATGGAATGTTTATACGAGGAGTCGTTCGAGTCGAAGATGTTGAAACAAAAAATTAGAGTTCTTTAAAATTCACCCGGGGTCATGGGGTTCCCCAGAGCTGGTGTCCGAAGAGCAGGCGTCAGAAGTTTCATTAATCAAAGATACGAGACATAAATCTTATTTTATCTTTACGACAGCGTACTTGTATCATTAATTACTGTTGAATCATAAATTTTCAGCTCGCATTGTTTTAAAAAATTACATGTTCAAACAAAATTTCTTGTAGTCAATGTTTCGAGTCGTAAAAATGACTCTGCCATTCATACAACGCTTTGTTCTTCTGCATTAAGTAGCTTCAGATTTTTGTTTTTACTAAATTATCCAGCATATTTTTATAAAATTTAAATAAAAACCTTAAGCAACAATAAACTAAAATAATATACTTACTTCTCGGTTTAGTTTCAAAAATATTGTCCGAAAAAAAGGGTATGAAACAAAAAATTAGGAAAGAGAAACCCAAGAGCGGAAAGCAGTTTTTGGCTGACAATGTAGCATTCCACGCAGGGTCAAATCCAAAAAGCTGGCGGAAGGTCGGGACTTATCTCGAAAAGTCTCGCTCGCAATTCCAAAACTTGTTCGTGCCGCGAGGACCAAAACTTTCCGCGGAGGCCGAATCATCGCCAAAGCCCCCAAAGTATAGAAAGCGGCTTTGGAAATTTAATGTGCGAGCTCTTCCTCCTCGGACGGCCCGGGCGTAAGTGGCGTCGGCTTTTTGGGGCTAAAACTCTCGATATATAAGCTCTGAATATTTAACCGGATGTAAATTGGGCATTAAGTATTGATAGTAAAAACAAAAGTCGGGAAGCTCTGTTTTTGCAGTAGCAGCCAGCCGGAAGATTGTATCCGTAAATCAGGCTCGTTTCGCCCGGCACAAATTTTCGGGAAAACTTTGCGCCCTGTTTATATGCACACCTGGAGGAAGCGCGGAATGAGGATTTAGTGGGGAAAAGCTTCGTGTCATCACCGTTTACTTTAATAATCTTGTTTATGGCGTGTGGTTCAAACTTGTTTCTGGGTGGAGGACCAAACGCAATATTTTTTGAATGTTAAAACAGGGCTTAAAGTTTGATTTAGAAAAATTTATGCTCTATGAATTTTTAAGCTGGGCTAAAAAGATTTCTGTTTTGTAAATTTTCTAAAATTTTGTGATGATGTTATACATGTAAAAATTTTATGAACAAAATCAAGTGCAGAACAAAATTAGGTGCAGCGACCTTATTCAGGAAATTAACATAAATATTTTAAAGATGGGTCAAAAATTTCATCTTATTCTAGCAAAATTGAAAATTAAATATGCAGAAAAAAAATTAAAATAATATTTTGTGCAAACATAATGAGAAAAAAACGGGTACGTTATTAATGTGACTAACGCTTGCAAGGCTCAAATAATTTTTGATTGCTGTAATTACGCATACTATAAATTCTGATGAGGATCTGAAATTTCTTAACAGTTGATCGAAAACTTTAGAATCAAAATGGTTCAAGCTTTGACTTTTTGTTTTATAATTCTTGTAGCTTCTAGTTTCTTTGAAATGAGTAAGTAATTTTATTTTTTTGCCTAGTTAATTTTTTTTTGGTGAAAAAACTTTGATTCTATTCAAATTTTCCTGTAGACTAATTACTTGCAAGATCTTTTTATAGAATAGTTACTTAGAATGATTTTCAATTACAACATGAAAAAAAATCTTTTTTTTTTACTATTAAAAATATTGTAAAAAAATAGATGAAGCGGCTGGAGGTTGCGGTCCTCACTCAAAATTACAATCAAATGTCAAAAAAGTTGTCCAGGTGTTAGTGTTCCTGGAGGAGGAGGATCGTGTTCTGGAACCTTAAGTTAAAAAAATTCAAATCATTTCTTCACATATCCTTTTAGTGAATTAAAATTTTTTTTCTATTCTGTAGCTTAATCAACCTGGCTGTGTCTGCGATCAAGGTTACGTCAAGCAAAATGATGTGATTTGCGTTCGTCCACAAGAATGCAGAAAATGATGAATATTTTATGAAACAACATTAAAAAAAAAAAAAATGTTTGATTGTATTAATAAAAATTTAAAAATTTAAACACAGTGCTTACATAAATTAATTAAAACCTATCAATCAAGGTCCAGTGCAGTTTGTGAACTAATTTTTCAAAAGAATTTCAAAACTATTCATTTGTTTAATACAGAGTTGAAAATTCTAGTTTTATAGTATCTTGACTCGAATGACTGATTCTAACGAGTCCCAGATGTTGGAAGGATCAATTCGTAAAGTTTAAAAATAGTCTTGTTTTCGATTATCAAAAGCCTGTACCAATAGGGTTGGCAAACAGTACATTAAAAATATATTTTTTAAAAAGTACTTGATTTTTCATGAATTTTAACATTTTTTTTAGAATTTTTAAATCAAAATTGAGCTAGAAAAAAATTAAGAAAAGTTTTTGAAACTACGGGTTAATGACGTCATTGACCCGAAATCCCATTAGAAGTATATCTATATATATTGAAATTTTAAAAAATTTAAACACTTGTAGTTCCTTTAATTTTAGTTTTTTTAAAAAAAGAAAAAATATTATTTTTCGATATTTTAACTAAATAAGCAAAAAAATATTATAAATTTCAAAAAGTTGC
The DNA here is from genome assembly GCA_038277355.1 of Encarsia formosa. NCBI lineage: Eukaryota > Metazoa > Arthropoda > Insecta > Hymenoptera > Aphelinidae > Encarsia > Encarsia formosa. Next base: position 7,010,970 of record CM076187.1, read on the forward strand.
CAACCCTATTCCATCTTTAAAAAATCCCAAAAAAACACTAAAATTAAAAAAGGAGTACACGATTTACCCTAGGCGACTGTTTTTCTTCTCACTATTTCGGAACTACACCAACTGGAGCGGCAGTAAGCTGATAATTGAGCTTTTGAATAACTCTCCTTCTATTAAATCCAGACTAAACCCTTTTTTTTTCCTTTACTTTTTCAGTCTTCCGTAATCCTACCTTATTTTCAAACCACTGGGCTAATCTCCTCAAATCCCTTAAGGGGCAGTGAAAGTAGATAATTATTTATTCTTTGTTTATTAATTTTTTCCATAACTTATTTATCAATACAAAAAAAATGAAAAAAAAATTCGGTTCTAGCAAAGTTTCTTGCGCTTGATCAACATAAAATGAATCGTTCTGCAAACTTTTGAAATCGAAGTTTAATTATTTTCGGTTTACCATTGTCAGTCATTTTTACAAAACACTGTTTTTCAAGCAAAATTTCGATAAAATACGGCTGACAAGGTTTTTCCAAATGTAATCAAAATTTTGATTTGAAATATGGCAGACAGTTCCATTGCTTGTATATCTAGTGCAAGTATCTCTTCATTTTCAATAATATTGTTTGGTTTAAAAAAAAAATAAAAATATAAGAACTATCAAAATCAGATCAAAGATATTGTGTTAAAGAAGAACTAAAATAACTTAAATATTGGTCTCAAACTTAAACAGTAAACAATATTATTGAAAATGAAGAGATACTTGCGCTAGATATACAAGTAATGGAACTTTCTGCCATATTTCAAATCAAAATTTTGATTACATTTGGAAAAACCTTGTCAGCCGTATTTTATCGAAATTTTGTTTGAAAAACAGTGTTTTGTAAAAATGACTGACAATGGTAAATCGAAAATAATTAAAACTTTGATTTCTAAATTTTGTAGAATGATTCATTATGTTGACCAAGCGCAAGAAACTTTGTGGAACCGAATTTTTTTTTCATTTTTTTTGTATTAATAAATAAGTTATGAAAAAAATTAATAAAGAAAGAATAAAAAATTATCGACTTTCACTGCCCCTTAAAGCACATCGCCAAATATTCAAAATTCACAAGCTCCCTAAAAAATTTACAAAAAAAAAAGATACAACTGCATCCAGGCTGATGAATTTCCATCAAGTTTCTGACACAATGGCAGCTCTCTGGGGCTGGGTGGTTCTTTCATCTCCAGATTAGTTAATTTTGGGAGGAGGCTCGCAGCCATGCAACTGCTGCGAGCCTCCGACGTAATTAGTCAGACAATAGACCTCGCACGAGCTATCGTCGTCGTTGTGTGCCAACGGTCAATCTTCGCGGGACCATAATTATTGCACTTCTCTCGGACTCAACTGCCCGGTGTGAGATAGTGCACTGATACAAACGTGAATTAAAAATAATAAATTCGGAGGGTAGCAAATATGTTGATGAGGTAATTTATCGATGAAAATTCATTAGCCCTGGGTAACGCGTCCGGTTGGGTTAGCTGTTTATACAGCCTTGGACTGTGATCGTTGTTAAATTGATTCGATCGCCACTGCTGCGTTTGTTCCGCGGTTTAATCATCATTTTGTTTAATTCATTAAAACCCCGCGCAACTTTTTCTTTTTTCTTCGTAATCGTGACAGTCTATTGAGGGCTGGAGATTATTATAAAAGTGATCTCAATAATCGCACTTGACTCGATTAAATTTGACGATAGCACGCAAGTACGACGGTGCAACCGATCGATGACCCACTTTCCAAAACCACACCGGAAGTCTCCGAGAAGAAGAAGAAGGCCACGGTGGAAGATCAAAAGGGCCTTGATGTTTTAAAGCACTTGGCGTCGCACAGGTGTACAGTATCATAGCACGCAGGAGAGAAGACGACGAAATTCCCTTTGATGCTGGCCGCGCTTGGTACACAAACAAGGGCGGGGACAGGCTTAAATTATAGTTTGGCAAAGGTCGTTGCCGGAACAATCTCATGATCTCCTACCTAACCCCTCCCCGCCGAATCCTATCCATCCCGTTTACGTGATTGATTGTGTCTCTATGAGGCCTATCTGCTGCTGTATCGCTCCCCAGAATTTACCTTTGGTCAAACTTGGCTTGATTAAACTTGATTAAACCATTTTTTAGAAATTTTTTTTTATTCCTTGTATGAAAGAATTGATTTTCTCGTAAATATGATAGTTATAAAGCGATGTACAGTTACAGAATAAGTACCTTGGTTTGAGGCCCAACCCAGGTCTACAACTATATTAAAAAATAAGTTATGGTCTAAAAACGCAAGACTTGATTTTTTCGTAAAGATGATTTTTCTACCGTAGACTCAAAACTTCAAAAGACTGATTTTGATAATACGAAACAGGGTCTGAATATAGGTCTATTACTTAATTCAAATGAAAGTTATGACAAATTATGTAATTAATTGAAGGTTCAGAGACACTACATGAAATTATAACAAATAATCGAGCAAATAATTTACAGATAGACCAAAATACTTTATCTTCTTTTGCCAAAATTAAAAATGAAACAGGTGGAAAAAAATTAAAATAATGTTATTTGCAAAGATAATAAATAAAAAACGAGTACGTTATCAAAATAACGAGCACTCATAAAACTAAAATAATTTTTTTTTCATATATTTGCGCAATTACGCAGAGTATAAATTCTGTTAGGAATCTGAAATTTCTGTTGATCAAAACTTTAGAATCAAAATGGTTCAAGCTTTTACTTTTTTTTTGTTATACTAGTAGCATCTAGCTTCTATGAAATGAGTAAGTACATACATTTATTTTTTGATCATTAATTTTTTTTGTGGAAAAACTTGAATTTTATTCGTTACAGAAAATTTAATTTAATGAAAGTTTGTCTATACACTCATTTTTTACAAAGAATTAATAGATTTTTCAATGGTAGTACTAGATGATTAATTACAACATGACAAATCTTTTTTTTACTAACGAAATCATTGTAAAAAATAGACGAAGCAGCTGGTGGTTGCGCTGGTCCAGCACAGTTAAAAAGGAAGAAGCCCAAATGCCAAATGAATTGTCCAGGAGTTGAACGTCCTGGAGTTACAAGAGAAAAATGCTCCGGAACCGTAAGTTCAAAAAATTCAAATTTTTCTTTACAAATTTGTAAAAAAAAAAAAAAACAAAAAAAAAACTTTTTTTTTACTCTTTTGCAGATTGATCAACCTGGATGTGTCTGTAATAGAGGTTACATCATGCATAAAGACTGGGTTTGCGTTCGTCCAAATGAATGTAATAAGGTTTTCCTAAGCCCCAGCCGCTAACAGGGGCTCGATAAACGAAAGCACCCGAAAAAGCCTGAATAATAAATCATTTTGTTTGACTTTATTTTATCATGATTCTTATCAATTTTATTTGTTATTAATTATTATGAGATAAGTAACAAAAAGTATGAGTTTGTGATGAGAATTCATTCACCTGTATGAGGAGAAATCAGTCTTCTTCATCCTTTATTAATCGCTTCTTTTTACAATCAAATTTTTTAGCTTGGAATATGATTAATAACTAACAAAAAAAGAATTATATAGGTATGTATATTTTTAATTATAAAAATGGTTTTTCCTCTAAAAATTAACCGTAGAATGGACAGTTTGAAACAGTTTGAAAATTTGAACATATAATTTAAATAATTTAAATATAACCAATGAATTACGCCACTTTATGATCTAAATTTTCAACTGAATTTCAAAACTATTCAGCAGTTTTACAAATAGTAAAGATTCGCGATTCTCGTTTACTCTCGTATATAAATTGTTCTCGATCACGTTCGATACACACAGGGCAAATTGTTATTGAACAAGTGAATGTCAATAAAAAGACTGCTCTCCACCGGTCTCTCTTCTATGCATCAATAACAAAAAATCTGAATTTTAAGAATGCGATATCAATTAATCAAAGAAAGTAATCAAACTTGCGGGAAAGCATCCTGCGAATTTTCATCAAGTACAGCTCGATCGAAAAAAGCTAGCACGTTTCCAAAAAATGCAAAAGAGTCAGCTGGGCAAACAAACAGGGCTTGATAAACCGGTCAAAAAAATCTCCCTCCCGATTAAAATTCAGCGAAGCTTTCGAAAATTTTATCCGGGCATCGAAAACAATCGATCCTCCCTTCTCGGCTCGAAAGCCCTCATCTCTTCTTTAGACTTGCTGATCCGTTGATATAGTCAATTTCGTAGCGTGGGAAAATTTGTAATTCCTTTGAGGTATTCCCTTAAAAGCGGGGGGAGGGGGAAAAACGAGGACTGTATGAGAGTATAAAAGGAACGGCCCAGGCACATAATGTCGGCATTATCATTTATATGAAATCCTTTGCTCTTGCAAAGCTACCCCGCAGCCTTATGCATAGTCATTATCATTGCACTTTCTTCTCTCAATCGCGTGCCATGCGATCATTCGATACCTGCACACGCGGAACTATTTTAATTAAAACGTTTCACATTGTCGAGAGTCTTTGACGACGGGACGGGTCTTCCTTTTTACGTATTCCGGCGTCTTTGATTGACGGCTGATGGTTTATTCCTAACGTTGAGGATCGTACTGGCGATTTTATCATGTTATGAGCTTAATTTGATTTACTCCAAGAGTGACGATATCGATTTCGTAATAATCTGAATTGGAACATTAAATTAGCCACGGAAACATAAAAAATTTATAGTTTTTATAATATTAATTGATTTTAACTTGGTTTAAAGAATTATTTATGTACGAGTAGGACTACTTGAATAAAATAAAATTTTTGATGAACCGTTCTCAAGATTGAATTAATTGAGTGTATCTTTTCTTAATTTTCAAGAGTAATTATTATTAATGGTTTTCAGACCGCATACATTATTTGATTTTAGTTGATTAATATAAAATGTTGAGTATCTTTTGATCACTACAATGCTGTACTAAAAATACGACGTGAATTTATTATTTATATATATATTAGTTACTTGTAAAATAAATTTCTAAAAAAAATTCAGTATGAACTACAATATTTCAAACGTATTACTATTATCATTTATTTATACGACTGTTCTATTTTACAATATCTGCATAGTCTAGTAGCTAGTCAGTATATACTTGAATATCAAAAGAATGGAGGAAATGAATAAATTTAATATATCTATAACTTTTTTTCAAGGAATAGAATTTAGGATAGGATGTGCATAGTTCAGATTAGTAAATCAAAATACAATTAAGATTTTTTAATCATTTTTTTTTTATTTCATCAATTAATTGCTTTATAAGGTAATAATTTATCATAAAAACAAATGTCTAGATTTCATTCGTGAAACATACAAAATTTTACCTTTCACTATCGAAAGTTCATCATAACAAATATATTGAGACACAATTTTGCATCCATTTGCTTTATGAGACAAGCTAAAATCGAATTTACCGATGTTTGATACAATTATCACAAAAATGATACTTTCACAGTGTTATACATTCATTATAAATTTAGAAATTCATTAATTTGTCAGCCTGGCTGTACAAATGATATTGGACAGACAAAAGTGGAAGCGATTTATCATTTTGAATTGGCTATTCTTTTTTATTAAAATAAAAAGATCATACCAATTTGGAAGTATTAAAAATAATTAACTAACTCAAATAATAATAATTTTTAGAATAAAATATGTATTTTACAAACAAAATCGAGTTTAAAAATAATCGTAACATCGTATTATTATTTAAAGGTAAGGTTTCAATGTAGTGACACTGATCCACGCATTCACCATAATACCTAGCGAACCATTGGGTACACATTAAAAGCACGAGGTAATATCGTTATAATATTTCATTTACCGTTCGTTTCTGTTTCTAAAATTTTTTTTAAGCGTAGCAGATGATTCCCATATAAATATATTCACACAATTCTCTATTTACACTGTAAATGCATGCGCCTTCGAAATGTTGTTTTTTTTTTTTTTTTAATTTTGCTCGCTATGTGACAAATAAAAAATATAAAACAAATCTTACGTACGCCTTTGATTAGATTTGACTAATGAACTACAAGATTTTCACTTTGAAATGATTAAGTATACGAAGCAGTAAAGTTTACGCGTCCACCGCAATTTCCAAGGACTGCTCGTCAAAAGTAACCCTAAATTAAATATTCCATGTTTAAACTTTACCACTCCGTGGCTATATTTACATCGTTGAGATCATTCGAAAGTGAAGTTTTACATTTTTCGTATCTTAGCTCCCGGAATCGTTATACTTATATTCGTAACAAGGAGTTTAATAATATGTTTTGGCACTTTTTACTATTTAAATTTATTTACACGGTACACTCACTTCGATTAAAATCAATCAACGCTAAAACAAATTTATTTCAACATGGTAGAGTCAAAATATTTAACTTTGTCGGAGAGTCGGATCATTCACGACTTCGAACGACAAATCAATTTTACGGTTTTTTTTTTATTTTTATACATCTTGTAACTGAAAAAATTTTATACAGAAAAATATATACAACTTTTTTTTTTTTCATAAATCTTATCGGCTAAAATCGCACAAACTTGATTCCGTACGTCATCAGAATGCATCGTAAGTTTAAACACTCGAACTTTGAGCACCAAAAAAAGTTTTTTCATCATTCAAATTCCGTAAACATATGTTAGACACTTTACCATAATTACTCTAGTCATTGCGATTAATCTTTCGTTTATTACACTACCTTGGAATGAGTAGTTATACTTTCAACTTGTTTTATGTTCGTGACAGAGCTATTTAGCGTAAGCCTCTGTAGCTAAATTTTATTTTAATTCGTTTGTCATTTGACTTCGAGAACCACTGCAGTTGCGTGTGTGTCAATTACTAGTAAAAATTATTAAACTTTTTTGGAAAAAGTCGAGAGTATTACAAGTTTTTTGAAAATATGTTAGTGATACGAGCAGCTTTTACGTTGGCAGTTTTTTTTAGTAGGGTTTATAATTAATTTTGATCTTTGACAATTAAAAAATCTCCACTCTCCATAAAAAAACACCAAAAATTTTCAAAATTTTTTTTATATTTTGATAGTTGAAGAGTTGAAAATACTTGAAAAATATTTGTTAAATTGTTAATTTAAAATAACAGCCAAACGCGATAAACCTCACGCTTTTGATGAAACAAAGTTTTGAAAATTCTCCATTGAGTTTAATGAAACCAACTTATTAGTTTGTAGAAAAAAAAATATCTCATCGTAGCCAGAACGAAAGCCAAGTCGTCGTCACATCTGCCAGGTCGAATTAACGGAGTTAGGCCTCGAAAAAGGCTGCCGAACAGAATCCTCCCAACTCTAATGGCTCCCTGGGTCTCATTTAGAGAGCCGACTAAACTTTTTAACGAAATAACGTCCGAAACTTCCTAATAGCCGAGCGTGTCCGTCTGCCCTGCTTATTTCGCACTTTGGTGTCGTACGTACGCACAAGCTCTAATTCTCTCTCCCCTTCGAACTCGCTTCTCTCGAGAGCAGCAGTCCGAACCGGACAAAATCCATTAATGAGTGGAAAGGGTTGATTTTATCTGTTTAGAGATATATTCTTTTAAGATTGGGATTGTTATTTTAAAATAACATAAAATTGAGAAGTTGGTATTTAAAACAGGAAAAAAATCTTTTTAATTTTTTACAAATGTAATGGAACAAAACTTTTGTTGAAAGCTTATGATTGTTACATAAATTAATTTTTTGAAATAAATTGAAACATGTCTAAAAAAGGTTTTTCGCTTATTCAATAAATTACTCTTTTCAAATTACATTTCTCAAAGAAATAAAAAGTAAAAGAGTATAAATTAGATAAAACGTCTACATAGTTATCAAAGAAAATTATAAACGGTTTTTTGATAAAAATATAAAAATCAATTATAATTAGGCACGCCAAAGTATCATAAAGCGCGTTCCATAAATCAGATTTAAAATTCAATCCTCCCGAAAAGCCTTTATTAGGCCTTTTTTTTTCGCCATTACTTGACTTACAGAAGCCCCTCGTATTTCATTTAAAACGACCGCCGTCCACTCCCAAAGCGTCTGCGACGTAAGCGTTTTTACTCCCCCCCAAACCAGTTAATCAGCTCCCGTTTTAACGACGCTCAAAAAAATAATTTCAACGCTACACGGGTAAACACACGTACGTCGAAAAAAAAAAAGACCACCTTTTTTTATCTCGTCCCACCGCGGTCTTTTGAATATTCCTTTTTTTTCGCGCTCGATTCATCGCATTGTCCACGCCTTTCATTATCATATAGGGGGGTTATCGCTGTGTACCCGCCTTTTTTTTTCATTCCACCCGCGCGCGTGAAATTGTGAATGAGGGGACTGACGCTCGAAAATCCGCGTGTCTTGTTGCCCGAATAAAAAAAAAGCGGTCGGAGAATGGTAGGAAATGAAAAAAAAAAAAAAAGAATGGTCGAGGTAAATTTTTTAGCGGTTGTTCGAATGGCTTGTTATTGCCTTCGAGATATTATTTTTACGGTTTTTAAAATGAATTTTCATACGGTTTTTTTACGGGCGGGTGTGTTTAACGAATTTAAATTCATGAAACGCGATGTATACGCGCATTAAAAAAATTATTTCATATTATTTTAAAATACAACTGTGAAGGGAGATTATTAACAAATTTTTTGTTGACTGCATAAAAAATAAATTTGAATCGTTTACAAAATGTAAGAATTTTTTCTGTGCTGTCCTAAAACTGTAAAATTTTAAGTTTAAAAGCAATAGTATTTTCCTCCTTCTAACCTCAAAATCGGACCTTGAAATAGTATTATGTTTCCTTGAAATAGTTTTGAAATAGTCTTGTTACCTTGAAATAGTATTGAAATAGTATGATGAAAATAGTATTTTTCATAACAGGTCGCAGAAGGGTTTATTTGGCCTCCGAGAGGTTTGTGACCCGAGCCGAAGGCGAGGGGTGCAACGAGGTGGCCAAAGAACCCTTCTCGACCATGTTTTGAAAAATATTTTTCCTCCAGAGATACCGAAAACAAGGGGTGAAGGTCCGATTTTGAGGTTAGAAAGAGGAAATTTTTTTTTATTATTTATTGTTTATTCGTTGAATATTTTGTAAAAATAGTCGAAATAATAGATCCCCCCCCCCCCAGCGATCAACTTTAACCGTAGTTCTTTATCATTTCATTCAGATCATACAAATGTTTTAAAACAATTAATCGGAATTTGTGTAAAACAATTCAAAACTAATTACTCAAAGTTTTTTTCTGATCAGCTTGTGTGTTTCAAACATCCCAGCTAAACTTTCAGGATTTTATTAAAATCCCCTCGTTCTCGGATATTTTTTCCCGCGTGACCGTTTTTTTTTTTTTTTTTTACCTTTTGTTTACCGATACACGCGGTTTTTAAAGCGCGCCGGGGTTTATTACTCGAGGTGGGGTGGTGGGTTGCGACCGTAAAACGTCGAAACGGCTCTCGGCGGTCGATTCGCGCGGGGGACCAGTAATAGCTCGTAAATAGTTGAACGAAAGGTGAACTCTCGACGACTTACTCCTGCTTTTCTTACTTAGCTCAAGCGACCCGCCACCTTCTGCTTAGGATTCACGGATTTGCTGGTTTGGTTTTTGTATTTGGGTTTATCGATATTATATTATTATACTTTCGATGTATTGTTTGTATCTATCCTTCAAGAATAAATTTGGGTATATTAAAATCTTAAATTTTTACATAATTTCATGTTTATAAAATTTCAAAATCCGAAAAAATACTGATATTTTATATCTGTATAATTGATAGTATGCTCTACATTTTTTTTAGTTAGACTATTCACTAACTAAGGATTTATAGTCATGATTAAAAAGTTGTCAGAATTTCTTACTCATTAAAAGATCTAAAATTCAGAGTTTTTTTCGGAAATTTAAGATAAAAATTTATTTCAAACCTTTTTCTAAGTGAGGTTTTTTTGAAAAAACTTTTTATTTCATCCAATTTTATTGTGGTATTTGTTTACAAATGCGTTAAAAAATATTGTGTATAATATTGTACAGGCCGAGTTGGAAGCACTCTTATTATTTGGGTGCTTTCAAGTTATTTACGAAATTAAATGCCATTTGTAATCAAAATTTTCCTGCGTGCATAATGAAGGGAAAGAGAGTGGAACAATAAAAGTTTGTTGGAAACATTACAATCAATTATGCAAATCATTTCACGAGATCAAGTTTCACAAATGCATTTTTGAATTATTTTTCCAAATTTGTGATGATTTCAAATTTTTCCAGCATATGAAATATTCAATCGGTTAATTTTAAACCTTCAAATCTCAGTTTTACCCTTCTTAATGCAAATTTTATAAAATGTCATGCCAAATTTTTTTTTAGTTATTCTGAAAAGACTGATTTTTACGGTTTACGATTGTAAGCATAAAAAAGGTATTCAGTGTAATCACGTATCACTTTCGCATCGATTATGCAAATCTGGCATTCGAATTGCGCAATCGTATAAAAAAAAATCAAACCCAGAAAAAAAAAACCATACAAGCTAAAGCCATTCGCGGTGGGTCGGATCGGTCATCCAAATTTAAAAAATCAAAAACCGAACCCGGAAGTAAAAAAAAAAGTGGGTCATAACGTCCAGTTTAATCAACGCTGCCAGAGAGGATTTTCGCGCTCGAGCGACTCGCGTCGGTTTGCACTTTTGCGTGACAAATTTATTAACATCGACGCCCAAAGTTTACAGTCCGGTTATTAATTCGCGTATCTACCGCGTCACGCGCGTCCCCGGTAGATTACCAACTTCCGGCGCTTCTTATCAGGACAGTAAACCCCTGGTTTACCCGTTGAAAATAACCGGTATTAATTTTTAATGAGAAAGTGCATTCGCACTGTACACACGAGGAGTAGAAGAGAGCGAAGAAAAAAAAAATACTTTTTCCGCAGCCCGGCCTCGCCTCCTTATTAAAAGAAAAGTGGTTAAAGTTTGCCGCGCTCAGATAACGCCGGATATTATATCCTGTGTGTACACTTTGCCGCCGATGTTTACCGGAAGTGCGCCCAACGCGCCGCGGTTCGGCACGCATTGGCCTACCCAAGCCCATGTTATCTCGTAAAGTTTGATCGCATTTTTCTCTACTTCCAACCCTCCTGGACTCGGCCCCCCCAAGGGTGGAAACTTTTTTTTCTCAAATTTATACGCATGAATATTTTTATCGTGCGGGGGCGTGGTTTTTTTCTTTTTTTTTTTTTTAAAGAAAATTTTTTAATCTAAACTGTTTGAACGATAAAAGAAGGCGGTACGGTATCTATGTAGCTCTTTCAAAGTACGTTTATCATCATTTTTCTTAAAGTTAAACAAAAGCTAAGCGGCAGTATTTAATGGTTTATACAGTTAAGTAATTAAGTTATAATTATTGTTCAATGTATGAGAAAATTTTTTCTAATTCTATTCGCAACAAAATTATCGTAAAACTGTATTATTATAACTTTTACAAAAATTATAATTTTTTTAAATGTACACGGAGAGAAAAAAAACAGAAATTTACTGTGGTAAGCTAACACGAAAAAATCGTGTGTTAACCTTACGCAGAAAAAATCCTAAGCGCTACTGTAGCCGAACCAATCAGGCAATCAGGTGTGACCAGAGTGATTTTGATTGGCTCTCTTACAGTAGCGCTTAGGATTTTTTCTGCGTAAGGTTAACACACGATTTTTTCGTGTTAGCTTACACAGTAAATTTCTGTTTTTTTTTCTCTCCGTGTAGGTCTTAAAAACTTTCAAAAATATACTTAAAAAACTGATTTCTCGGACGGTAAAATCGATTGAAAAATTTAAATTTAATATACAACAGTGAAATCTTTATTATCTATTATGTCAAAGTCACGATAAAAAAAAAAGAAAAAAAATTGAAATTAAATCGTTGATGCCCACTTGGCAGAATTAAAAAGAAAGAAGCTCGGGAGATAAGGTATAAGAGGCTGAGTATAATTGTATATTTCTCTCCGGTGTAAACCACGCTCATTCTTTACGAGCGCCACAGACTTCAGAAAATTTGGTGTCGGTTACGAGCGAACCGCGAATAACCTGCCATTTTTCACGGCATCTCTCACTTCCTTCCCGCGGCATTAATCAAACCCGAGCATTTTTCCTCCCCCGAGACCGAGACCAGATATAACTTCTTCTTCTTTCTCGTTCCCCGAGCTTTTTGTTTCGAGCTTTTCTTTTTATTTAGCGATGCTTCTTATTCTTTCGTCTGTTTTTAGCTGACGCTCCGTGCTGTTTTAAGCTGGTTTCGAGATTGCCCCAGTTCTCTTTTTTTTTTTTATTATTCGGATAAATTGATCTGGATTTCCGAAATGATTGATATTCATTGCTTCGTTATCGGGGATTTTTCATCTCGCAGGCTTGTTTCGTTTTGAATAAGCTTTCGTTTTTTTTCGGACTGGCAGGTGGTGTACGTGTGACTTTTAAATGTAAAAATTTTGCTTTTGAAATTTCTTTGCCTCGCGAGTAATTACGCCAATCAAACTAATTAGCATAGTATTGTATCGCACTTTTAGACTTGTATTTTATAATTGATACAACACTGCAACCTTCGGATTGGAGAGTGGTGATTAATTAATCAATCAAAGTTGGTTCGTATGAACGCGGAACACAATTATATTACACCATAATACGCATGAGTGGGTCAATTATTAAAATACGAAATGTTTTGTTCATTATTCTGCTCTAATTACTGCAAAGCTCCTCATAAATTCTTCAAATCATTTGCAGACTTAATTTGTTGGTTGAGACCCTATTATAGTTGCGTTTTGGTCAATAATAGTTGTATATTAGTCTTTTTTTGTTTTTATAAATAGTCTCTTATGCATTTAATAACTAGTAACTAAATTTTTAAAAATGAAACATACTATTTGATAATAAAATAAAACTTGGCTCTCTCACTTTGAACACAAATTGTACGTAAAATTAATTCAAAATTTATAGATTTTAAAAAGTTGAAATTTTTTTTTTCAAAGACCACGAAGATTAGAAAAAATTCAGTCGAGTAATTAATTATAGTAATTGACCATTTTTCCTACTTAAATTAAGTCTATTTTTTGCTCCGGCTTGTTAGAGATATTCACGTCAAACTATTTTTAGTTTTACTTAGAAAGACCAAACTCAAAGACCAATAAAATTGTGGACTTCATCGTTATTTAAAAAAAACTAAAACATTGCACACATACGCAACTCTAAATTGTTCAAAAAAATTGTTTAGTCGAAATTCATCTTAACTTTGATCTCTCATCAGAGATAAAGTCTAAGTTAGTAAGTAGAGTGGCTCGAGGTATGGTCAGGCATCTTTTCCATTGACTTTGGTGAGAGATTAACAGATGCGCTATAATCAATAAATTTTTAATTCATTAATAAAATGCATTATTATAAATTAAAAAATTATATGAAAAATCGCTTTAATAAAAAATTGTATTTTAATTTAAATCATACATACAAAAATGATTGTAAAAAATAAAATACTATTGGAAGAAATTTTCAGATGATAAATTTAAGAAAGCTATAAAAAATAAATTGTTTACGAAAAAGATTAAATTTTTCACAGTGTTAACTTACGCGTATTCAATTCGCAGGATGGGGTAAGTAGGGCGGCACGTAAGGCCCGGTCAGGATGTACTGCATGGCGACGATCATCAGCTGGGGCGCGCTCCACCTGATGATGTATGAGTTACCTGAAACAGAAAATGCATTTTGCGTGTTTACCATCACGTTTTACGCAATGCCTACTTATACACACACATACACACAGACATATTTTATTATACGCCGACTGCAGGGGTAAAGCGAGGGAGAATCCATGTCGGCGTCAGCGAAAAGGAAGACAGCAATGGCAATTGGATTTGGAAAGTGACGTTAAGAAGAGAAAATTCGGAGACGAGCGAGGGGCAGGCGTTAGAAGGATGCTGCTGCTACTACTGAAACAATTTCACTGAAAAGTTTTTCTTACCCCCTTTAAGAGGTACTACTACTTGCGTGTTGTATTCTCAACGAGATTTTCTTTCAGCTGATTCTTTCTCTACCTTTTTTTTCGGTGCAACTTTGGATGTAATTTCGTGATGTATTGTTTTCTTTTTTTTTTTTCATCTCTTTTTCAAGTTTTACATTACAATATGTCCTCGAGAATATTAGAAAAAATTCAAAACCAACTAAAAAGATCATTTTGCCTGTTTCGCAAAATTATTGCAAAAATGAAAAAAAAAATTTTTGTTCTATACGTATATACTATCTACAGTTTGACTAAATTGAATGTTTTTTTTCAAGACATTATTTGATTTTATTCTTAAATATAACAAAAAAAAAATTAGTGCTCGATTAAAAATTAAAAAATTAAAATCTTCTTGAAAATCATTTTTCATGACCCTAAAGCTTCTCAGCACCTTATGCACAAGAAAATCGAATAATAATAGTAATTTTCAGATAAAAAGGAGTCCTTTGAGTACAACGCACACGTCACTGGGGAGAAAGAAACCCTCCATAAAATAAAATCCGTCCGTGCAAGGTAAAAGACAAGGTAGCCAAAGAATAAATACGAGAGAAGACATGTAAACGATGAAGCTGCAGCTTTTCGGACGTAAGAGAAAGCTTTCGTCCAGGATTTACCCGAGGTAACTTTCAGTGAAATCCCAGGGGTGGGTGTAGTGTGTGTGTGTGTGGAGACCTTCTTTTCGAAGCTTTCGGTCCGCTGTCGCCAAACGAAATCACTGAGGCACGAGAGAGAACAGCTGGTGGCCATCGAAGAAAACCGAAAATTTACGAGACAAAGGGTAAAAGCTCACCCAGAGAAGATTTTTCCCATCGGATATTACCCGACGTCATTGAAACTCAAAAGCCTGCAAGCTCCACCGATATATTCTTGAGAGCTTATTTATTAAATATTAAGTTGAGGTGGTTGGGCCACTCATACTCGTAATAATTTAATTTTAAAGGAATAAAACTGCAATTATTTTTTCATCATCCTCGGTGGTATGAAATGTTTACCCGCAGTGACATAATTTCATTTTTGACTGAGCGCGGGGACGAAAAAAAAGCGGGGTCTGTCGGAGAGCCACAAACGAAAAATCCTTTTTTCAAGAAGTGGTGCTTCATCGAGGAAAAGGTAAAAGAGAAGGAGGAAGAGAAAAAAAAAGATTTATCAAAAGTGCATAATTACTTTAAAAAAAAGGAAACAGTTTCTGGCTCTTTTCGCTTTAGCCTCATCCCCGTCAAATGTATTTACGGGTGAGCTGCGACGGTGGTGGACTCTTGAGGACCAACGGGTGCATAATTAATTAAATTATTTATGAAAGTCAAACATCAAAAAGCCGGGAGGAGGCTAATTTCGCGAGATTATTCTACGAGTTAATTTACTTTGCCCGTGTGTGTGTGTGTATACTAAAAAAGAAGCCCACTTTTATTACATTTGGTGCATAGATTTTTGTTTTTAATTAAAATTCAGCTGCGTACGCGGGAATAATCAATTTTTTTAATTATGAATTTTAAATTATACAGAATCCATACATCTGTTTTTAGTCTCCAAAATTTTTTTTTACTCAACTACTCAGTCGTATACATGTATGTACATAAATTAATTTGATGGATAAACTGTATATTTCTTACATTAAATAATTGTTCAAAAACTTGTTTTTTTTTTCAATACATTACTAAGAGACATTATCTTGATAAAAATCTTCTAACTCTTTCAAAATTTTTATAATAATTTAGAAAAATGCTAAAGCCAATATTGATGTAACAAGAAAAATTTCTTCAGGTCTCATAAAAAAACTACCAATCTCTATGTAATAAACTTAACAATTATTTATATTTATTTGCAGTATGACTCTAGGTTCGAATTAAAAAAAAAAATAGATTTTTTCGTCTAATAAATTGTAAATAATTCACAAAATTTAAGTCCCTAAAAAGCATTGAAAATCTCTTGAAAAAAAAAAAGATTTTTTAAGAGGCTTAATCGTAGAACTCTGGATGATGCACTTGTCGCGTCATGCAAGATTCGCAAGCGAAAGAAAAATCTCTCTCTCTCTCTTGCAGTCTGGCACTCGATGCACGCATCAGTGACAGTTAAATCAGCCTGAATTTAGCGCCTGGGATGCTGCAAATGGAAATTCGATGTGCATCCGCGCCCACTTTGTACGAGTGCAGGGGAAGAGCTTACGTCTCGAAATATTTAATTGCTTTTGCTTACCGCGCGCGAGTTTGCTCAACAAACCGGGCAAATGGAGAGGATAAATAATAAGATTGCGGAAAAACACTTTGAGAGGGGAACCCGAGAGCCGGCAATTTTTCTTTTTCATATCCACAGAACCGAGCACTTTAAACCGAGGAGGAGATTAATTTAATGCTCATCGCGTGTATTTATCAACTTGACTTTATGCTACGTTTTTTTTTTTTTTTTTGAATGCAAATTAATTTGATCGCTAAACAATTTTTTTGTATTTTAATGACTTTTTTTTTTGTCGTGGAAATAGTGATTTTAAAATTTTCTGTAGGTCACGCGCTTGTTAAAAGTTCGACGGAGGAAAAAAAACTTTGATTCGATATTGATTTTTGTAAGGTTTAAAAGATTTCTTTTTTAACGGGTCAAACAATCATTTACAAGTGGTCTCAAAAGCCTTACCTGCAACGACTATCGATAAACTTTATGAATTTAATGACTCTTTTTCACTTCGATGCCCTAATTATTTAAGTACGTGAGAACTGGGGTGAGTTTTAAGCATTTAAGCGTGCTGCTGCAAAATGTATTAAAATAACTTTTACCTTTTTTTATTTATTAAAAATTTTTTATTACAAAAATTTTTAAAAATTACTAAGATTGCAAATACAATGATAAGAAACACTAAAAGTATTATTTTACTTTTTGATTTATAAAACATTGTTTTCTATACATTAAAAATGTTACAAATTATGAATACAGTTTTTACAATATTTAAAAAATTGCTGACCTATAAAAAATATGTAAAATAACTCGACATTAATTATACATCTTCGTTGAGCATCTTTGACTTCGAATTATCGGAGCTTAACTAATAAAAAATTTACCTTGAGTATTGACAAAAAATGTTTGTACCGTCTTTTATAAAATACATCTAACAACTTATTTGAAGTAATCGCTTAATTCAATCTAATACCATAAATAATTTTTCGAAAGTTTAAACACAATTATAAAAAAAAGAAGGTTTTTATAAAAAGATATTTCGAATTAAATAATTAATGACAGAAATCTATTACGTGGTGCGTGAGCGGCGATAGAGCAACAAATTAAGCCTCGCGCGAATTATGATTATGAGGCTGCAGGGGGTAGCTCATCCAGAGCCGGCGCGTGCATCGGATGCTTTTCTAATTAATTACGAGATTCCGCGTTGGACCGGCAAGTGCGTGCGTAGGCACAATCGCAATTTTCCGATGCGGCTAATATGTGCCGGCAGCTAACTCTTACCAGCGGCGAGCTCATCGATAAAAGCTCGTTATGGAAATTGACTGGATAATTGACATTTTTTCGGTGGCTCGATGCCATTTGAATCGATTTTTTTGTTCAAGAATTCATACTGTAAGGGCTAAAGATTATTTTAAAAAACCACATAAATAAAAATATTATTAACTGGGTTTTTAAATATTTGATGTTTTCTCTACAGAATAAAAATTTTTAGTTTCATTTTATTTGAATATACATCTAAAACCGCTTAAAATCACAGCAAAATACATTACTATGAATCTCTACTATAAGGATTATCAAAGATTGAAAATTATAACAATTCTTGGATACACTTTGTTCAAAATCAGTTTAAAAAAAAAAAAAAAAAAAAAATTAAAACTTAAAATTTTTTTTAAGTTACTTAAGAGATTAATTAATATGTGTAAGAAGCACGCTAGTCTGATGAGCGAGGTGCAACAAACTCAACAATGTGGATTTAAGTTCGATCCCCGTCGATACAGTTTGAAATAATTTTTCGAAGAACTAGCTTATATCCAACTGTCAAAAAAAAAGAAAAAAAATTAATTGCTGGCACAAAATGCATACATATGTATTTTTTTTACTTTACATTACTTGATCATTATTTTAATTGCACAAATACAATAATTTTTCAAATATTTTTTCGAAAAGTTTTTGAAGGCACAAAATAACCCAACTAATTAAATTCCATACTCAAAAATTATTTTATTCCCGATCAATTCATTTAGAAAAACCCGTACATGACTCGATCCTCTCAAAGCCTCGTCAAATTGAATTTTCCCTCCAAAAAATCTCAGCCTTCGCAGTTAAAAAAAAAAAAAAAAAGGCACGGTGGTGAAAAATGGTCGAGCCGGTGTTTTACGCCCGAGTGAAAGTGATCCGTCACTCGGGTTGGCTCCCCTTCCAAAATCTAATCGTCCGTCGCGTCGCGAGGAGTCAACGCTAAACAGGCGTTGTACGAGGCCATTAATTAAACCACTCGCGCGAGATTAGGTTATCCCGGAGCATATAAAGCAGTGTCTTATAAGCGAGCCTGCACCGACATTTATCTTTTGTACACATTCATGCATGCTGTTGTTGTTGTTGTCGCGAAAGTTTCGGCGCTTGCTTTTACGGGGATTTTATAAGCTAGCTAAAACCCCGAGACTTTTAGTTAGTTTGCTTACGAGCTGTTTAGTTATATATTTATGCGAGACCTTTTTGGGAGAGTCTCGAATCTTTGATTTGCAGTAATTATTCTTTTTAAATGAAATGCTTGAATAAATATGTTTTAATTTATTTTTTTTTATAAATAAATATTTTTTAATTCTTCACCATCGTTCAACTTGTTTTGATATTGTCTATATATTCTGTTCATGCACCTTAACGAGTCTTACTCACACCCACAAACTCATACAATAAATACTTTGTAAAGTAAATTTGAGTTACAGTTTGTAAATTTAGTCTGATGAAAATTAAATTAAATAATTACATTTCTTCATGTGTTAGATAAATAAAATTATTTGACTTTCAAGGTTTTTTCAACTAAAATTTAAAAATAGAAAAAAGTAAAAAAAATCAAGTATTAATATACTCTTTTCTTTCTCATCTACTCGGTCGATTGTAAATAATTTAGCTTGAACGATCTAATTTGGCTCATGAAAGTTTTTTCGTCTTGCATTTAAAAATACAGAGGAAAGTTTGAAATTATTGACAAAGTTTACTCTGATCAAAAGAGCCAGCGAGCTTTTCTCATGTTAGCCGTGTACGTCTGAGCTTGCAGGCGCGATATTACTCTTTGGAAAATACTTTCAGATTGAAGCCCAAGCTTCGAGCAAAACGTTCGAGTAATGCTTCCCCCCTCAGCTTGCTTTTTTTTTCGTGAAAACTTTTGAAACTTGTTTTTCACGCATTTTTATTCGTAAATTTTTCCTTAAAATTTTTTTACTCCTTTTTCTACTCCATCGATCGTTTAAAGTTGGTGCATTTTTTCTGCATCGACGAGTACATGCATCAAACATCGAGAGACCTTTGAATGAAAATTTATCGATGCCTCTTTTGTTTTTATCGAGTTCATAATCAACCAAATTTTTCTACATAATTAAAATTTTTAACTATTTCATAAATATTAATGAAAACTAGATATTTTATAGTTTGAAATTCTAAAATTTAAGTTATGAAAAATAAGAGAATAGTTTTTATTAACTTCTTGATGATGACATAACTACGAAATCAGTTGAAGAGCTTACCAAAACCAAAATTAATAAATACATGGTCCTACTCATGTATTTTACAACTCATTATATATTTATAAAAATTAATTTTCAACGTAAAAAAACATTAATTGTATTTAAGTTAAAATCAAAGTCTAGAAAAGTAGAGACTGAAACACTCGAAGTTTAAGACTTTTGAGTCTGCGAACCTGGACCAGTAGACTTGTAAGTTATAAATATAAAAACAATTAAAAACTTGAGTAGTTGTAGAAAAAAAGTCAGTGAAAGAAAATTTTCTACTTTCCAATTACTACACTTTAAAGATATCTGAACTCGATCGTTTCAATCAACATTCGATATTTTAAATTAAGTCTAGTTTTTATCACAAATGTTTTTTCAGACAGTTTTTACACAATAATTAGTTTTGCAGTTGCATAATCGATTCATATACTGTGTATTCACAGATCCCTTTCCGACCCACAAAAAACACCAAAAAAGCCCAATTAAAAATATTTGAAATTTGAATAAACTCCTTTTACATCCCAAAAAAGCGCTCGATCCCAGACCCCGCGGTCGGGGGGGATGAAAAAGTCTAGAAAAATGAAATTGCAGTCGTATGAGAAAGCGTCAACGTTTCATTGGCAAAGTGCACCGTAACGGGCGCGGGTGCGTACCGGTTCCTAATCGTAAGTAGATATTCAGACGTCGCGCACCGGCACTCAGGGGAAATTTGGCCCTCCGCGAAATAAATTTGATATCCTGAGAGTGGTGGTACAGCCATTTTGAGGTTTTACTTTTCTCTCTCTCCCTCCCGCTTGCGTTGTGTTTGCACGCGAGACGTCGTAACTTCGAGGAAGAAGAAAAAGTAAGACGCCAGGCATTTTTTTACGATACGCAATAAAGCCATCCCCGAGTATGAATTTCCGAGGGACTCTCAAGTTTGATATTCAAAGCCTTCTTCTTTTTTTTTACCAAACTTGATTTTTCTATTGTAAATGTTTGGAGTGGGGATCACTCGGGGGGCAAGAAAAACACGAGCCATCGGAAAATTTTACCCGTGGTTTACTAATAACGATAATATTGATATTCGTACAGTGTGTGTGTGTATGTGGGGTACAGCTTGCGTTAATTTTCAAAGTTTAGCGTTTAGTTACCGCGGCTTACGAAAATTCCCAGCCACACGTCAAACACAAAGCAGACCCACAAACTCCAACGCTGGAGAGTTGGATTTCCTGCATGAGAAATAACCCAGCCCCGCGATCATGCCTAGTTTCACCTTCGAAGATGATGCACATGGCAAACGTATGTATTATACACAGGGAAAGACGCGTTTACTTTGTGTACGGAAATATATCCAAGCTTGTGTGCTTGCTTTTAATTTATAATTGTTTATGTTTTGATATGAATATTCGATACATGGGTGGGTGTATTTAATAAATAGTATTGCATATTTGTTGATAATCATAGTGTGCAGTCGAGCTTTGATGATTAAAGTTAAAGCCTCTTGGAATTTAGTTGTTCTGATTAAAAGGCCAAATTAAAAAAAAAATCATTATATTTGGGTCATTGAAATATTAAAAGTCTCATTTGTAATTTCAACTATGAAAATTTGGAAATCAAAATAAAATTTTGCATTACTTGATATTGGAATTGAAAAATGTATATCGTTGATTTCGAATAATTAAAATTTGTACAAGACATATAAATTATATAATGATGTATGCAATGTTTACCTTTTCGAAAAATTTTAAATTTTTTGTTTGTGAACAAAAGTAAAAATCTACCTTTTGACTTCAACTTTATTGTCCAGATGAAAGTTTTCGTTTTACACCCAACCTTTTTTTCATTTATTTATTTATTTCAAATTTAAATACAGAGCGAAAAAAGGGTTTATCCACCTTGATTGGCGGATACAGAATTGCCATGTATATTGACCGTAAAGTTATCTAGCCCCGCAGACTTTTGTGCCAGTTTTTTTTTCGCAAGCTCGAACGTTTTGCTTTTGAATTCGATCCTGCAGCTCTATTTTTTTTCCTGTCTCGGTAAAAGTAACGTCAGTCTTTTTTTTCAGCCGTTGGTTATTGAATTCAGAAAATACGATGATGGGAAGTTTACGTCAACAACCGTGTGGTTCCGACACACTACACCGAGTCTAGAGCTACACAAAAAAAAAAGTTCGTTCCAATAAACATTAATCGTGAAATTTTTGTTTCCAGAGTTGTTAAAAATGAGAGATAAACTAAAAAAAATTCAGTATTTCATACTTTATTTATTTTTCGCTCCAAAAAAATACCGTTGTCCGTAGTTGACAATAACAATAAATAAATTTCGGCAGTGCTTCAGATATATGTAAATTTTTTTTTTTTTTTTTTTTTTACAAGAATTAGTAATCATTTTTAAACACAGTAGAACAATACTTAAGATAAAAAATATAAAAAACGTTGAGGTTATGTAACGAAATTTTTAATTTTTCTTGAAAATTAGTCCGATAATCTCATAATTTTATAATTTTGAATTAACCTTCAAATTTTTACTTTTACAATGACACCTGACTCGTAGTTAACTTATGGATTTTGATAACATGTGAAAAAAATTATAAACTGATTTTTTTCTCGAAAACTAGTTTGACAATCATTGTTGTGTCAAATAGGAAACTTAAAGAAATTTGTTGGGATTTTTACTTTTGGATTTTGAAAAAAGCCTCCTGAAACATTCATCAAATAAGAGAGTAGACTTAATTACAGTTAATAAAAAAATGAAAATAAAAGAGTAGTAGGAAGTAAAACAATCAATTACAAAATAATACGGGGTGGCCGTAGCAGAAATTAATAGTTATGATCGATCACGAGCGCGGCAGGCAGCGCAGCTCAGTCAGCGGAATAACTTTAGCTGCGGCTTATTCTCTCGTTCGTCCTGGAAGGGGGGGACTGGGATAGTTCAGACAGTTTGCGTGACGCGCTTTTGAATGGCGTTGACGCGGAGATGCTCCCGTACCTTATACCCCGAGCTGTGTGCATATTTTCCGCCCAAAGTTTGACGCTTGGGCTATCACGCTCCCAGTTTAATCGATTCGTGGATACACAATAATTAACGCGGTGTCACTTACTCCTTCGCGCCCCGTGCTAATCCTCATTTCAGCGAGCATTTTAAAATTTCAATTCCAAAGTTGAATTTAACTTTCGTAATTTCAAACAAGTAAGAGAAGAAGTTCGATAAATGCAATTTTTAGATTTACTAGAACTAAATATTTTTTTGTAGGTCAAAATTAATTTTTATTTGTTCAGACAATTAAAAAAAAAATTAAGTCCGATACTGGTACATCGAATTTATTTTTTAATATTTTTTCAATCAGTGGCCAGTGCCTTTTCTTACTCTATCAGAAATTTAATCCAGCAGGACTCGAACCGACAACTCTAGTATGGTCACCAGTTCACTATTGTGACGACCAAGGCACTGACTACACTACACTTGACAATTACACTTTCGCAAACTATCGTTTTTGCAATTATTCATCAAAAATAATCTTTTGAAAATTCTTAAGTATTGTCTTGACTTTGAAAATATCAACTATTAGATCAAAATTTGATAATTTAGATTTGATTTGGATCTCAAAAATAAAAACTATGTATTTTAATTTTTTGAAAGAAATCATTGGTTTCTTTTCGTATAAGCAGAGCGCTCCTAGCTCAATGTTCGTTCTCTCGAAAGACTGTCGTCTTTTTATTTGGTCACGCAATTTTGGCGCATTACCGATAACAAAACGCATTTACACATGTATGCACGCTGCCAACCAGTAGAGGATAATGGTCGAGTGGCTGCTCGCGAGAAACAGCAGAGTCAAGCGCGAACCATTACGATAAACTACCTCGCTGCTGTGGCCAGATAAATAAAGCACTAGTCCACCCAGAGAGAATAATCGGATGATAATGCACTGTGAGTTTCTTACTTTTAACAATTTTTTTTTTCTTCTTGGGTGCTTAAGCAGTCGTTTATGGGGTTGTAATTGATTACGTGTAAAGTGCTTTTTCATGCAGGTGTGGTAGTTTTTGTGAATGGGGATTAGATTGTTGGTGCATTTTGAAAAATTGATCATATTTACAGTTGGTTTGACAAAGTTGGGAAAAGTTTTGTGAAGTTTTTGAAGCTGAAGTTGTCAGGCGTTGTTTAAAAAAAGTTTCGAGTTTTAGAATACGAATATGAAGTTTTTAGTTTTGATGTACTCTGATAAAATTTATCAAATGTTAAATGTTTCATCAGAACTTAGTTTTTTTTTTATTCAATTATCCACCCTTATGTGTTGAAGTACTTTTAAATATGCGTCTGACTACTCACAGGCTTTACTACTTAATAAAATTATTTTAGACAGATAAATTTATCAAGATTTTCTATATATGATTATCGTGTATCAATAACTCAGGAAAATGGTGAATTAAGTAGCAAGTGTCGAAAGTAAGATTTTAAACAGCGGGAACACACAATCTGACTGTAAAAAAAAGCTTCCACATACTCCTAAAACTTACACCCACAACCCCCGCAAACTTTTAAAAACATTTAAAAACGAGCCCTGGGTCACGACAGTAGTGCATGGTGCAGAATAGCTTGATCGTTGTTTAAAAAAAGCACGTGATTCTAAAGATAAGAGAAAAAAAAAAAAAAAAAAAGTGCGCCTTGCTCTGCTGCCGCACAACCTCGCAGGGGAGTCTTATGAATCGAAAGGCTCACCTGCCGATGTGCTTCGCTGGCCCTTGGATCTTCCCCGCTTTTCCTCGTACGGCCTGTCGTAATCGCGGACGCTGGGTCGTTCCGTCCGGCTCTTATAGGGCGGCCACGACGTCGTCGTGCTTTGGCGCCTCGGTGACGTCGGCGTTGTGGTCTTACGCGATCCTGCAACACACAAACATAAACCAACACACACGTGCATTGCTTTCTATTCTCTTTTTTTATTTTTTTAAATTAAAACATTTGATCTTTTTTATTTTACTATTCTACACCATACATGATTGATAACTGTCGAACATTAAAGGGCTTTATTTACATATAAATAAGGACTTGATACTTTAAAATTTTTAATTATTTTCTTCTACGGAGTATTTTAAGTATAAAACAAAAAAAATTATTTATGAAAACTACCTCGAATAATTATTTTATTGGGTTTTTTTTTTTTTTTATTTGTTGAAGAAAAAAAGGAACAGTAATTTTTAATTAAATATCCCTCGGCGTACTCGCGAAAATAATCACTTTAATATCATAAAGAATCCTTTATTTCTAAAATTTTAATTTAATGAAAAATCAAACCAACAAGTTTTCATTTTCATAATTAAATTCACACTCAATTAACGAGTAACGTAATACGAGAGCAAAGCAAACTCATCATTTACTTTTCGTACATAATTTATGTGCTTCTGCTGATAAAAAAAAAAAGATTCTGGATGTATTCCAGTATGAATTTTTGAATAAAAAAAAGGGTCAAGAAGCATGAAAAATACGAGTTTGTTACGGTATTGTGGAAAAAAAAATGACGAGCGTCATACCCCCGTGACCGTATAAAGCAAGTGATACTTAAAGTTTTTTAGAACTTTATTCAATGCGAAGGCACGGCTTTTGTAAAGCACTCTTTATGCAGCCACATTGCTTTTATTAAAAATTTATTATAAGCTCGTAAAAAAAGCCCGCGTCATTTTGAAAACATTGATCCGCAGCGTTACAAAGGCCAACCATTAAATTTAATGATACATCGCCCTCGCTACCCCCAGCTAGTTGTCAAAAAGTAAATAATTGCAAACCAACAATTCATCCACTACGACAGTGTAGATAAAAAAAATACTAGGAGAAGAAAGAAAGGTAAACTAATTCAAGCTCAAAAGCATGCATAATCGGGGGTAGCTAGCTGTAAGCCCGCGCAAATCTACATCTGATACTTGCACACCACTCTTTGACTTTTGAAGAGCGTTCAACTTGTTGCACTTGATTATACAGGGACTCCCAAGTGCGCATCTTTGGCAACAGCTTGACTCTCTTATATTTACCGAGTCGGTATTATGCAACAGTCTGAAAAATTAGTTTCCAAACGGTTGTTACCCGGTGCACTCGTGAATAATGCATCTTTTCGCGAAACGATTCGAGAGCAATTAGAAGTAAATTAAGTGCACCGTTACTTGTAACATTATTTCACTACTTTTTCAATTAAGTATCTTAATGTCGCTTAAAATCTAACATTCTTAATACATTATTAATAGGAATAAATTTAGTCTGTTAACTAAATGAAAAACGTGAAATTAATAAAGTTCAACTTTTCTCAGTGAAAATTAAAAAAAAAAATTATCGTGCTAATTAATCAGTTTTACTCGGAATTTTTTTTCCTAATACATAGCTTAATTTATGAACCGGCATGGAAAAAAGCAGCTACTCCTGTTCCCGACAGTTCCTTTCTCTATCGAGTTTTCCCGTTGTTTTTTTTTTTTTTTTTTTTCCTCCGTTTGTACGGTGACGCAAACGTAAGCCGCTAAAAAGTTTTCAAATAAAAGTTTAAATACACTGGCTCGGTAAACTTTGTTTCGCCGAGGATGGTATTATGTCGCGGTGTAGGCGAGCCAACATTGTGTCTCGTAGTCCGTTTCTCTGTATGCAAAAGACAAGCCGAGCGCACGAGTGTATTACAAGCTCGGAGAATTTTCGCAAAGATATGGGGCTTTGCAAATGAAAAAGATGTGTGCCGAAAGCCGGAGCTTGCTGTACAAGAGCTGTAATTAAAGGATAATGCGATAATCAAAAGTAATGGAACTTAATTAGCTACCAAAAGCTCACGAGTTTTTATATTTTGTTGAAAGTGATATAAGTGGTATAAGCTTGTTATGGTCAGACAGTTGAGAAAAAAATTTTCAATATAAAGTATAAAGTGTCTTGAGAATATTTAAAGATCGTTAAAAGCACAATCGACACTAATTAAAAGTATTAATCTGCTACAAGCATTTAGTTCGCGTGTTCTTTTCATTAAACATCGTCGCTCTCGCGTTTTAAACTCCAAGAGAATGTGATAAAAGAACAAAAGCATTCAGGATATAAGTTAAAGCCGGCTCATTGTAGTACCTCGAAACAAATACTCCCACGACAAAGACTCAAGTTTGTTCAGAAGATATCGGCTTACATGTGTCTCGCACATAAAGTGACGGTACTTTGTTTAAGCATTGAAGTTTACCACTTTCGGAGACTCATAAAATTCGTGGACAAAAAATTTATTAAAAATCATCCTGCGTTATGAACAATCTTTTACCAACAAAAATATATTAAAAAATATTTAAAAAAAAAAAAAGGGGGCTTCAGAGTAGACAACCCATGTAAAGTTTTAAAATAAAAATTCACTTGGTTTGACACTTTTAAAAGGCTCATAATCCCGGAGCTACTTCAAAGTATTATTATTCCCCAGGCCAGGGCACCCCCGGAGTATCAAATTTATCATTCAAAGCCTCATTCATCCGGGGAATAACTTATCAATTAGGTTAATTTTGACGCAAAATACGTCTCGGGTGTATTGCCTCGGCTCGGTATAAAAGCCGAGGAGCGACGCGTTTTCTCGCTTCCACGCCGTGGGGACCCGACCGACCGACGACAAATGCCAGAAATTATTCTCTCCCACCCCCGAAGATAATTAATTGGGGAGGACTCTGCGCGATCGATGGCCGTCCGAGGGGCTCATTATTAAACACCTTTGTCTGGATAATTTTATCGTAAACTCGTGTAACGAAGCTTTTATTACCTGGTGGCTGTACTAACTGAGTTCCCCCTTTTTTTTATTACAAAAATGAAGAGGGACGAGCTTTTTTACAGTTTATATACTTTTAAGTAATGAATTACTATTTTTTTGCTCTGCTACCAATGGAAAAAAATAATTTTAATTTTAGGTAATGATAAAGTAGAGTTTAAAAAAAAAATTTCTTGGATAATATAGTGATGCATGAAAAAAAAAGTAGTTGGTCATTAAAAATCAAACAATTAAGTTCGACCACTCTATATGAGATAAATAAAAATATAAATTTTTAATAAGCAGATCAAAACTATTACATTGATATTTTCTTCGACTCAGTTAAAAATGAAAGTTATCGACAGTTAAAAGAATAAAAAAGTAGCTGATCTTAAAAAATTCAAACAATTACGTCTGAACAGTCTATCAGATAACAATACAACCACGAAAAAAAAGGTTATCTAAATTCTCTTTTTATGCTTCTCTTCTTTCATCTCTGATAGCCCGAGTTTCTTTGATTCTCTGTAATTGAATTTTAAATGCTTTAATTAGGTTAAAATGCACCGACAAAGAATAAACCACGGGTTTCGAGTGCCCGCGACTGTGAACGATCGATCGTGGCAATTACAGACCCGGAAAAATTATTATTCGAGTGATTTTATGTATTTATTGGTTATTTTATCGAATACCCGATAAAGTTTGGAAATAATTTTTATCGCCGGAGCTATTTTTTACGGAAATATTTCATCTGTGGGAAATAAAATTTTACGTGAAAAGTATAGTTTCTTATAAAAAAATTCTTTTGCTTATAAAAAAAACTAGATAAGTGTATACTTAAAAAATAAAGTTGAAGCAGATTTTATTGTTGTGAAAATTGAATCTAATTGACTTGTAATAGTAATTTTTTATATTTCTTACTTGAAATAAAAAAATATTCGTTTGGAATTAGTTTTTCTGGTTTTAAAGTCAATATTAACTTTAAAACGTTACATATTTTTAATGAATACTTTGTCAATAATAGTTTTTCAGGAATACTTGAAGTTTAAAAATGAATGTCGTATAAAGAAGCATCTTGAGTTAATTAACGTAATTAGTAACTTTACTTTCTAGGATCGTTAACATCCCCAATTTTTCCTCTAATGCATCCATTAAGTCATCGTAAAAACAGCAAAAGAAAAAAAAAAACAATTTGTAAAGAAAAAGTGTTAATCGACCCCCCATAAATACTCATTATCTTCGCGCAGACAAGCTGCTAAACGCGTCGCTTCCACAGAATCCAAGCCCGATATCTCAATGTTTCTTCTTCCCACCCTCCTTTTTCTTATTTTCACCTATCATCCCCACTTATCGGCTCTTTATCGTCGACCTCATTTGCACCCTCGAAAAACCTTGTATCCCCCTCTTCTTCATTCCCTCCTCACTCTTCTTGTTGAAGCTATTTTTCATATTTCTCACAGGCAAAGCGACCTGCAGATAAGAAAAGAATGGCAAGTCGATAGCACGTGCCGAGCTTTCGTCGTAGGATGGTTCGAACCGAAAATACTCGCTTTGTATAATTGAACTAAATTCTTGAAATTAAGGTACCAGATATCCTGTTTGAATGTTAGGAAAAATATAGAACCCGACTTTCAAATTGATTTATTAAATATTCACTCAGTGACTTCCTCAAGTTTGGTTCTTAAAAATAGCTCTTCGCGCTGGAAAATGACTAATAGTAAAGAAAATTAAAAAACATAATCTTTTTTTATCTTTCTTTGACTTTTTTCTGGTGCATAAAAGAAGATGAAAAAGTTAAAGAGCCACTGGGACTTGACCGCGGACTCTCACCTCGCTTAAACTATTCTTTTCTTTCAGCGTTGGCTTAATAATGTAGACTGCTTGCGCACTTAACAGAATAATATTGAGATTAGTCTTGCCGCGGAAAGAAAAATTTACCCTTTAATTAAACAATATTCACCCTGAGCGAAGTTTAAAAAAAAATATTAGTGCAGTAAAGTCTCGGTAACCGCGGTAAAAAGTTTTAAAAAGCGTGTATAATTGATTCTTAACAAGATCGTTTCTTTAAATAAAATTAAAATCAATTTGGACTCGACGATCAGAAAATTTAAGCGAGCTTTTTTCGTTTGATACTACAGCTAAGAAGCAGAGATGACTTTGACGAGCCGCAATCCCCTTTTGAATTTTCTCAACGTCTGGAGAACAAAAAAAGAAGAAGTATTATAATGAAGCTCACCTTCCTTGTTGTTGGCGCTGCTCTTTATCTCCGTAGCCTTGGGGGGCGCCGAGGGTTTTAAAAATTCTGAAACAGACGGGTGATTTAATTGGCTTTAGCGTGGCCCATCAAAAGGCACAATGATTTATTGACGTTTGCGAAACTAATTTTAAAACCCAACTCTCCTTTTATCGGTCAAGATTTATTCGCGATCAAAGAGAGTTCGCGTTACCGATACACAAGCCGTTTTCATTACTCCGTAAAATCCAGTCTGATTTATCGACACATTTTTTTAAATTTAATTTACAAAATTACCTCGACTAACTTTTGGAAGAACTCACCGTACAACCTAATGGATCCCTCTGTCTCGCCGAGAGAATTTTTGCTTATGCACTTGTAGTTTCCAAAGTCACCAGGCTGAATGTTCCTGACGGTCAACTGCATGTGGCTCCTGTAGCTGTTCTCTTTGGTTTTGGTGCCGTACTTCTCGGTCGACAGAACCATCGAGTTGTTGAACATCCAGTAGCTTATGGCTCGCGGATGAGCCTCCGTTTGGCAGTCTATCGTCACGTTAGTCCCGGCCGGTGCGCCCACTAATTGATTTGGCACCCAGATCATAGGTTGAACTGTAGATGAATAAGCAAATATTTTAGAATCGTTTTGGAAAGATAGATGTGTTGATTTGAATGAGTTTTTTTTGAGCGAGCGGTATTGATCCGGTCCATAAAACACGTATCAATAGACCAAAGTTTATACCGAGCTAATATTGGAGCTTCAAAGCCAAATAAATCAGAGCTTTAGATGAGATCAAATTGGTACGAAAGTGTATTTATTCCATTGTCAGAATCAACAAAATATAGCTCGAGTTAATTATTTAGGATTGAAGGTATTTTTGATTTAAAATAAAGCAAAGATTTCAATTAGCATAAAATAACGTTCAAAGCCGAAACTACGTATAACCTCTGTGTTATAAAGTGCTGCCACCTTCCAGAAATAAAGTCAATTTTTCGTTTCAAACAATAAAAAAGTGGAAAATAATAACAAAAATTTTTTTCGACCGAATTGGACTTCGTATCAAGCATAACATCACAAATAGAACAATGAATATGAACTGGACTAGATTTGATAAATATTTTGAGTCTATCTACTGTAATAAATTTTCAGACAGCATCTCTCTACCCTTTAAAATAACTCAACGTTTAACTAATTCATCAAAGATTATTCCTCACCTCTAGCGTTCAAAAAGCTCCTTCTTTAAAATACACGAATCTACGATGCTCGAGCGAAAAAAAAAAAAAAAAACGGACTGGACGTGACCGCGTATAGAAAAGTTCATGCACGATTTTCTCATTCTCGCCGTCGGGAGAAAAATACAAGTATATAAATGCGGGCGATGCGATGATCGCCAGACAACACATCTCGCTCCGCTTCTCGGATGTATATTCGGCACGCGAGTTTATGCATACGTACGATGTTGGAAGGTGTTACGTGTCCCGGAGTCTTGAATCTAGTGCCATAAATCAGAAGGCCTGCTTTTATTCGTACCTAACGTACGTGGTAAAAAGCAAAAAGTTAAACATACGCTTTTTTTACGAACTGCGAGTCGGCATGGAAGCCGTTTAATCGGTCAATCTTTGCTTCAAAGAAAAAGGGAGATTCTTGGTTCCTACTGTGTAAGTAAACCAAAGATAATTTTTTTTAGTTTTCGAGTAATACTTTATTAATAAAACCAGAAATTTTTCTCATCCAGACGTAAAGCCGAGGGAAGACTTTAAATTTTAGTGAGTTTAAAGAGCAAAGCTCCTGTGAATTAGCAGATCTAGTCAGCCCGCCCACCGGCATGCCTTACAGTCCGAGGCTTGTTGGCCGTTGGGCTTGCCGCAAATCCACAGATTAGCGCGCCTGCACCGAGTCCCCCTAATTAACGCATACTTTCCCCAAAGTCCCCCCCGACATGTGTACCTACTCCTGCTATAATTTCAAGGTTGAACTTTGGTTGTTTGATTTTTTTTACCCGGATGTAAGGGAGGAGGAGAGACTTCAAAGACCGATACACTTAGCCAGTCGCGGCGTAAACACGTAAGCAGCCGGGGTAGTTTACGTCACCGGTCGGTCTGAATAAAATACGAGCTGGCTTTTGGCGGCCCTTTCCAGCGGGCTTCCTTAATATTTAAAGGGCCGGAGCCGCGACCGCACAAATGTATCGCGTCCGACGAATATATTTCACGGGGAGTGAATCTCTAGTCGATGCGAATTTTATTTTTCGAAGGGAGGGCGTACCCGGGTTTCTCAAGACGTAAAAAAAAAGATGGGAGGAAAAAACAAAGATGTTTATCCATAAAAAAATTGTGTAGAGTTGATAGTTTGTGAGATATTTGAATTGCAGAAATTATGATCATGAAGGAGAATTTGGATTTTGGCCAAAATCTAATCGAGCTTTTATTTTTGAACACTTAAATGATAAAGTTTCTGATAATTTGAATAAAAAGCATAAAACGATCACCCGCTCTATTTAGATTACCAGAAATCAAGAAAATAAAAATGTTTCACTATTTTTTAGAATAAAATATTTGATAACGTGAGAAAAATTAAATTGATGTTACTTTTAACAGACTTTAAAAGATTCAACTTGCATAGTAAATATCTAGGGAACGAAAAATAAATCGCAAAACTTTCAAAATGGTTTATAGAGTCAATATCAATTTCCACTGGGATCAAACTTTGATTAAAATATAGGTCAAAACTGTGTGAAGTGTTTTAAATAAAAAAATTTTTCAATGCTTTAGAGAATTCAAAAATTTATTGCTGTTTGTAGATATAAAATAAATTAACTTTTTCGGTAAAGCTTTTTTTATCTCTTTCAAAACCAAACCATGATTTTTTAATAAACTCGTACAGATGAATTTTAATAATGATAAAGCAAATATTTTTTTAGTTAGAGTAAAAAATTTTTCATATTTTCTACTAGAAAAAAATAAGGTTTAGAACAAAATTTAAGATTTACTCAAATAATTTAATGGCCGTGTACACCTTAATAGTTTTAGTACAGCTTAATAAATAATAATAATACTCAAATAATTTATTTGTCCAAAACAAAAACTAATCAAGCTTTATCAATCAATTTAAAAATTGTAAACACTTCTCTTGAGAGTATTTCCCCACCCATATTAAAAACAAAAAAGGCTCCGGTCTTGCGTTTAAAAAAAAGTAAACTCTCGGTCGTTCCAAGCGTTGGTCACCCAGAAAGAGCGAGACGCAAACGGATGTAGCGCCATAAAGGTAAAAAAAAATGAGCCCGAAGCTCGGGTATTTCCCACGGGCTCGTTCGAGCGATACACCGGGCAATCGAGCCCGCGAAAAATGGAATCTAAACAACGTAAGGGGCCAATTTCCATTATCTCAAGCCTTTTTCTTTCCCTTGGTGCAAGCTCGCGTGCACTTTGAATTTTAGGTGCTATAAAATTGGATGCGAGGAGATTGTTCCATCAAAGGAGCCGATCGGAAAATTTTTACCAAAGGGTTGAGCCAATATTGATGGATATATGGTCTTTTTACGCTGATGGAAGATTATCCCCCCCTTTGAATACAATTTTTTACGATTTTACTTTTTAAGCGCGATCAGACGGGCTTGCTTACATTCTACGTCGACTGTGATCCTTTTGCTGACCGTCGGGGGCACTCCGTTGCCTGCTATGCACAGGTACGCGCCCATCTCGGCCCGGGTGATCTTCGTCAGGTTGAGCTGCTCGCCTTCGTACGTTATGGCTGAAAAAAAAAAACAAAAAAAAAAATCAATATAAGTGGATGACTGATCAAGTTTTTAGGAAACACAGATATTCGAAGAAAATTTTCATAGTTTCGGAACCTCGAATTTTTTTTTGTTTTTCATGAATTTTCAAGGAATATATTTTCAGATCCTTTGGTAAGTTTGACTACGTACAGTCGAGATTTATTGAAAATAGTAAAATGTATAAATATCTTGCTAAAAATTTTTTTATCAAAAAATTATATCCTAGCATACAAAGTGATCGTAAAGGTCCAGCACTATATAGCCTCATTTATTGTTGGCAAATCATGCATTTTCCGCAAGTCTAGACGTAAGCTGCTAACGCACGTCATAATAATCTTATTGTACATGGAAATCATAAGGAAACACGTCGGGAATGGTTACGCCTAACCGCAAGAACCCATCTGTTCCGGAGATACTGAGACCGCTACGTGTGAGCCGTCACTAACTCACTTAAACAATGAACTCTGTATACCTTGTTAGTTGTCATCCCGCGTTACGTCACTTTGCGCTTGCGTAATTCACACTTACTACACACATACATTCAAACATAACAAATTTAATCGTCAACCTTTACGCAATTACGAATTTTCTAAAAACAAGGACGCTTTTCCCCCCGGAATTCGATTTAAAATTTTTCCTTCCGCCTCGCTGGTACCTGAATTATTAATGTTTGGTTCCCCCCGGCCGAAGCGGTAAATTCTTTGCTAAGTCGTCTTTGCGGAAACCAAAAGCTGAATTTGTAGGGTGGTAAATACGTAATTAGCGCTTGTCACGCTGACACATTTTCTCCCTCCCCCGTTTTCGATCCGACGAACACTCTTGTTTTACTTGAATGTGTCGTTAATAATAAATTTTGTGTCTTCCCACTAAGACATAATACCCAGAAAAAACCATCTCAAACATAGAATCATATAAATAGTTAATTTTTATCAATAATGAATCATTATTTGTCTTCGAAACAAAAAATTGTTGAAATTTTCAAGCCCACAGTAAAAAACAGGGTTAGAGTTGAAACTCGGAGCCCACCACGGTCTTTGCATAATTTCATGGTACACTCGACTCCCCTCGACTCTTGGCAACAACGTGTGCGCGCATATAATTATTTTTTTTTTTTCATTTTTCGTTGTGGCATCCCTATTTTTCGAAGGTGGTTATTGTTTACTTTTTTTTTAGGTATCGTTATCTAATAAGTTCCTTCCCATTAATTATTCATTACATTTGCTCGAGTTTTAGTTCATTTGCAAATCATTTGAACAAATTTTTGGTCCAGATCGCCAGCTTTTTGCACCAATAATAATGAATGTTAAACTTTGCCGGTATTAAAAGGACTTAAGCTCGGTCGAAAACTCCGCATTGAAATTTTCGTTTCTTCAACTCGGGTTCTTTCCCGGCCTTACTTCAATCTTCGCAGCATAAACCCGCAGCGGAGGTGAGCGCTCTATTCTTTAAAACGCTTCAGGCCATCAGTTTTGAGGCAGGGGAGGGGGGCTCGAGTTGATTAATTTCTGCAATATTCAGGAAGAGCAAAGAAAAAGAGCTCCACGCACTACCCCGGCGATCAAATCGTATTTTACTTTTTCATTTTTTTACCTTTTTTTTTTTTTACCTCGCGTAATACACTTTGTGAATTTGTTATAAAAAGGCAGAGCAAGGTGGTACCTTTGGTTCTTCGATCTACGAGTATCTGCTGGTTATCCTCTCGCCGCCATTTGACTTTGGGGTCCGGGTAGCCCTCGGCCTTGCAGGTGAGGGTGACGTTTTGATGCTCGCGCACTGCCACCGTACTCGACGTCGACAGCGAGTCCAGTATGTTTGGTGGCACTGAAATCATGTGTCCGGATTATTATAAATTTATGTTTGATTTTCATTTAATATTGTCACGAGAATTATAAGGTTTGTTTGTTTATTATTTTAACATTATTTAGTAAATTATACCAACGCTTATTGATGATCGTTAATATTGTCTTTAATTAACAGTGAAAATTGTTTAATATTTCTCGCAGTCGTATTAAACCAAATAAATAAATCAATAATTAGTTAATTAGTATGATTGAAAACTACTGATTATTATTAACTGTTTCAAAGTACAGTCAGTCAATACATTTATGTTTATTATTAAAGAGATTATAATCGTAGTAAAATGCCAAATCTGTAATAAAACAGACTTACCGATGACCTCGAGGTAGCCGACTTGACTCATCATGGGGTTGGTGTTGACTTGACACATGTAGTAGCCTCGGTCCTGCTGCTCGACGCTTCGTATGTTCAGCAGCCAAGTTTTGTGATTGTCGTTCGACACCGAGAACCTCGAGATCCTCGTTACTATGTGTTTGTGCACCGATAGCAGCATCTGCCTTCCCACGTGGATCCATACGACCTGGAACAACAATCCCACCGTTTATTTATTTGAGATCACTTGGATGCATTAAACGTAACAACATAGATTAATATTACATCAATGTCGTAATAGATAATCGATACCATATTTAAGATCAAAATAGTCTTATGATATTATTGGAGTATTGGAGGTAACGACGTGCTCGCTCCGCTCGCCCCCCCCCCCCCCGATTTCAAATATTAATCAATTTAAAAAATAAAAATAATGACGTTCTGATGAATTTAGATTAAATAGATGATCGTATAAGCTACGTATCATTTTGCAAGCGGGAAATTAATTAAATTTATAATTTTTTAATTAATTTTCTATACTCTCGCTTCAATCAGTTAAATCCATCAAAATTACTCTCAAGAACTTGCAAGTCATTTTTAAAACTTGAATAATCAAAAAAATCTTTCGAAGTATTTCAGATCTCGGTAGCACGGTCCTCCAATTCGACACATGAAAAAAAAAAAAAAAAAAAAAATCGAACTTGTGAAATTTTCCAATAGAGCTATCGGTAAGTCCTCCAGCAGCAGGCCTCCCGCGAAACGCGATTTTCCCAGGGGTGCTGTCTTCGACTGAAGAAGCTTACGAGACGAGAAGCTAAGTATTAAAAAAAGAGTAAAATGAGAGAAAATATAGGGAGAGCTTCTTCTCTCTTCTCAGGGTGTCAGGCCTGATCGTTTGATATTTAGAACGTTGTCTTATTTCCGACGCGACGCAGCTGCCGCTCGAGATTGCTTTTTCGGAAAACTCGGAGGGATGCAGCGGTAGTGCCAGTTAAAGAAAACGATTCCTCCCGACTGCAGAGAAGCAAGCCGGGTTTCTTTCGCACTCTTTTTACCATTCTTTCTCGACCTTCCTGCCTAGCCTCCTTTTTTATTTTCCATTTTATGGCGTGCAATCTCTTATTATACGAGGGGAGATTGGTGAGAAAAAATAAACCTTATTTGCCTTGTTTCGAGTTTTGAAATGTGTTTTCGAGGCTAAGATTTACCGGGAAATTCTACCCGGAAGAGCATTGTTTACTGGCGAATTTATTTAAAAATATGCTTGTTGTTTTTAGCAAACCGACGGTGTACGTTATTTTTAAATAAAACTTTTCTTGAAAAATTTTTGTAAAATATGCTAGTGATAAAAACTAGCTTTTTGCTTTGAGAGTTGACGTTATAATGATTCGTTTTTAAACTTATACTACCTAATAATAATCAGATAATTTGAGAATAAAGAGTTAATTTGAGAAATTTTTTTTCTTGTAAAACTAAAGAGAAGAAAAAAGAAAGTTGAATTTGCGGCTTGAGGCGTTACGACTGGGTTTTCAGTAAAAAAAAATTCTAGGTAAAGTGCTCGATTGAAATCTCTGGCAATGATTCAAAAACTTCATGGACCGCCTTCGAACTTTTTTTTTTCCATTCAACTTGAAATTATTCATATCTTCCTTCCAACTTTTTTCCATATTATCGCGTGAATCTTGTGACCTGAATTACCAGAGTAATAGTCCAGTAGCAATTTAATAATGAAAACAAATGTTTGTCCAAAATAGTTTCAAAATTTGCAGACTCTGTACAGACACAATTTTGTTATTTATCGGCTTGGTTGATTTCGAATAAAAAATCGTAAGAGGGATTGAAGTCCCGCTTCTTTACGAGTCAAATATCGAGATACGAAGCCTCAAAACTGTTTATAGAAGTTTACAGTCACTTTCGATAAACTTTCAAAAAATATCTATAACCTGGTAAAATCTTAAAATACGATCGTTTTAAAAAATTTAAAATTTATCACACCAAATAGTTTAAAAAGATTTTTCAAAATTCAAAAGGGTATTTTTAGACATACTCAAGAATCATTTATTCAAATAAGTTCGGGAACACTTGTTGAAAAGACTTGTTTCGCTCATTCAACGGTAAACTTGTTTGGATCAATGCCCAAATTCAGGACATTTCATGAATATTTTAAAGTGAGTTTATAAAAAAAATCCGGCAGACAATTTGCTCATGAGCTAATTGAATAATTCAGTTTATTAACATAAAATTAAAACTTTTAAATAATTCAAGTGAGCACCTAATGAGAGATTCGAAATTAGATAGATAGTTTAACTAACTATCAAAGAATTCAATAAATGCAACCATTTCAAATTGTTTGAGTTAGCTTTCATTGACTATCAAAGGTGTTCAATGATCAAATACGTTGCCAAGCATCGCTCTACGAATACTTTAAGATTTTAATTAAATTTACAAACAAATAGTCAACTACCATGTAGTATAAATTTTAAAAACATAAAAAGATTGATTTTAATGAATTCTGTTTTAGTAAGTCTGCGGAGAAACATGATACGGAAGAATCCAACGAAGCGCGACTTAAGTCAAATGTGTTATTATCCACTTTATTGCAAAAGCTAGCTTATCCGGTAACTGTCTCGCACAAAGCCGTAACCGAAGTAGTAAAAAAAACCAGCGCAATAATTTTAACCAACATTAATTCGCGACTTTCGCGAAAAAATTCTTTACCGACACAGCCCCGAAAAAACTAGGCTCGAAAGAAGTTTAAGAGATTTGCAAACATAAATACCCATCGAAAAAAGATCCGCTATCTCATGGTTATTCAGACTATAAACTTGGATTTTCCACTGCTACGGTTGCAAATATTGTTCGCGGCTCTCTCAACGCAGTCCGTGCTTTTCAAAGCGAAGCTTAAAAGTTCGATTTATGGGTAGCTTCTGGGTAGACAGTCAACGTGGCTGAAGTTATTTCGGCACCACGAATTTTTCAAGTTCTCTGCACACTATTTTGCTTTTTATTTAATCGCGGGATGTTTATCCGCACTTTATGTAGTTGTTGATTCAAAACACGCTTACATGGGCTAAATGATAATCGATTATGATCTGGTACGATTCGGGAGTAGAGAGTAATACCATGTTTTCGCAAGTAAACTGACTTTGCGCACTTATCGTCGTTTTGCGCGCCGCGGATTTTCTTCATCTTTTCTCAGATAAAGTTTTACAGAACTTTTTACTTGTTCAAACTCTTCGGGATATCTATGTATGTTAAAAAGCTCTCTTCTTCGGCTATCGGATAAGTTTGGGGAGTTTAAAAAAAAAAAAAAAAAAAAAAAAAGTAATCCACTGAAAAAAGGGGGTCAAAAGAACATAATAAAAATTTATATCCCTTACCGAAGGCTACATACTGAGCTCAACACGCTACTTGAATCAAACGCTTTTCGAAACATTTATATATCAAGAAAGTTGTTTTTTAAAAGTTTGCTTACACTGAGAAAAATATTTGGTACGTCTTAATATTGCAAGTTTAGCATCTTCAATGTTATCATTTCATTTTAGAGTTGTATGTACACAGTATATGAAACAAACCAGTTTTGTTTTTAAAGGTTATTTATCTACTTACAGTTGAATTATTTAAAAAATAAAGCAATACTATATTTATAGATATCTTTGTATAGGTAAAATGCTCACCTTGTATGTACCAAGGTTCTCAATGACACAAGGCAAACTAACGTCCCTGCCGAGCGCCACGGTGACGTTTGGTATGGGCTCTGCAAACATCGGCTTGTCCGAGAGAGCTGAAATCACACAAAAAAAATAAACATTAAAAATCGACATCTTTTTTTAATAGTTAAGTCGTACCGATCACCAACTCAAACTTTCAAAATAATTCATAAAATTTTCCGATTACAACCGAGCTCTCATTGTTTATTTATCACTCTAGCCTCCCCCCAGTTCGTCCCTGCAGGGAAGAAATGAAAGTTTACTTGCGGGGAATCGAAAACCTAAGTTTCTTTTTCTTTAAGACTCTTTCTAACGCCCTTTCATTTTCTCGTTTTCAATTTACTTTTCAATCAGCTGTCGATAAGGGAAGAACTTTTCCCGGGTTATTTTATTTTTTACAGACAATAGAATGGCCTTTCCCACCTCCCCGGAAGCAGCACCATTTTACGAGGTAGATAAAAGTCTAATTAAGGATACTCGAGCCGCGCAAACAATTAATTTTTCTATCGCTCGCTCGGGGTGTTATGCAAATTCAATTAAAATCGTACCGTTAAGTTGAAACATTCCGCATTCATGAAACGATCGTGACAATTAATACCAAGCTCGAATCTAAAGGTACAATGATCGAAGGTAGTAAAGAGCATTTCTCCCGTCTTGAAAAATTAATACGAGGTCACGCCGCACTGGCATAGGTTTTTCCGGGGCGTTAAAAAAAAGCCTCATAAACGCGACCGAACGATCGTATATCGCGTCTACCGCAGCGCGCTCTTTTATTCAGCTTCTATGTTCCCCCAGCTCGACGTGTAGTGGTTTTTTTTTTTCTTTTTTTCTTTTTTGTTATATACTCGATGCGAATTATTATCCGAGACAATTGCTTTTTAAAAAAAAGGAGGGCAATTAAGCACTAACAAGGAGATAGCTCGACATTTGAATCATTTTGATTTAAGGTACCTGTACCTAATATGGCCCCCCTAAGCGAAAATCGACGTTGTGGCCAATCAAATAAATATTTTTTGACGGGTAAGGTCTCATTTTAAAGCTTAATTCAAGAGCTTTAAAATGAGACATTACACGTTCGATTTTGATCAATGAGCTTCAAATGCCAGAGGATTTACCAAAACACGGTTTTTTAAGACACCTAAAATTGGTGTCCTAATATGGCCCCCCTTGAAGTAATTAATTAATTGCAATTTGTTCCTACTTTTTAAATCAATCAGGATATAAGATTTTAAAAACTTCAAAATTGTTATTATTTTAAAAATGATTTATTTAAAAATTGAGCCTTTTTTACAATGTTTTTGAAAGCTTCGCAACCAGTAGAAAAATTTCAACTTTAAATTTTGGTCAAAGTTTTTTTTTTGAGCTAGAATGCTTTTTTAGTTATAAAATGAAAAAAAGCTTTGAAACAATTAAATTTATTTTTCTTAAATAACATTTGGATAGGATTTTCTAAAAAGTAAACATGAAACTAAGGACTCTTAATATCGGTATTTCTACTAATTCGTAGGAGGCCATATTAGGTACGCTGCATAATAAAAAGTTATTTAAGAATAAAACCCGTTAGAAAACGAGTTGAACAAAAACTAAGGTCGCGTTTTAAAGCTGAAACAATAACGAATCTAAGCTACTTATTCAAATTTTGATCAGGTGCGTCTAAATATTTTGGCAGACCACTTAATTACAACGTAAAATAATAACGAAGGTATACGAAACGAGTTTTAGCTATTAGGCGTGCGCAAAAATAATTTTAAAATGTTCTAAACAACTGAAAACTTCATAATTCAGTGTTTTTGACTTCTTCCTACCTTGCAGAGATGCCGCATACCTAGCATATTCAAAATAACAGGGGGGGCCATATTAGGCACAGGGCCATATTAGGCACACTTACCTTAGTTAGTTTCAGAATTCTGAAACCTTTCATTGTCTTTATTTTTTCGCTCAATTTTAAGATAAAATTGTTTTAATTCAAATTCCCAGATAATAACTGTAAATAATTGAAATTTTCGAGATAAAAAATGACTTAAAAGTGCTTTTAAAAATTGTACGTGGTCAATCTTGTTAAATTAATGTAGAATCGATAGTCTCCGTCCACGAATTTTATAAAAAATGACTCAAAAGCTTTTGGCTAAAAAGGCTCATTCAGTAGAATTACGAGTGGCTTTTTTCATGTCCTCATACAACCATCCTCAAAGTATCGTGAAGATCTGCGTGTTCAAAACGTCCAATCGTCTACTTGTAATATTTATTTCAGATTTAAAAAATGTAAGCAATGAAATGAAATGCAATCAAAATTTGCCACCACAGCTGAAAAAAAAATCTCCCGATGGAAAAAATATGCAACCCGCAAGAAGATGCACGTCCGTGGATGGGGATTAGAGTTTTATCAGGAA
The DNA here is from genome assembly GCA_038277355.1 of Encarsia formosa. Classification (NCBI taxonomy): domain Eukaryota; kingdom Metazoa; phylum Arthropoda; class Insecta; order Hymenoptera; family Aphelinidae; genus Encarsia; species Encarsia formosa. Next base: position 7,052,619 of record CM076187.1, read on the forward strand.
TAACTCCGGGTTCCATATCTCGCCAATAATTTTTCCGGGCGCTCCGAAAGGATTCTTAACCGATTGAGCTCCTATCACTATAGTGAAAAAAGAAAGAGGACTTAGAGAATGAAAAGAAGCGATATGAACTCCTCCGAAATCCTAGCCCCGCGAGTTGATAAAAAGAAAAGTGTATACCTCACAAAGGGCTCTCCTCCTCGATCCGGTGAAATTTATCTCGCTGATAAAAATATCCTCCCTCCCCAGTAGAAGAAGAAGAAGAAGAAGTTTTTACCGAGAAAGAAGGAGATTTCAATAAAAAGGAGCCCCGATTGTAAAGTACCCGCAGATAGAAAACGACTGTCCGGGAGAAGCGCCGGGCCGTTACATGGGTCAGTGGATCTCAAAGTCGTTCGTCTTTCTTTATTCCTTATCCCGACGAGGAGTATTACCCGCGCAAAGATAAAATATACCTTTATTTTTGAATATAGGCTTTCGTACGCACTCGAGTCTTTTGAGGGCCTGGTTCGACGATGTTTTTTCATTTCGCGATGCTCGACTGACTGCCTGTTTCGCAAATGTTGCTATGCACGCTGTATGTACGTGCACTTTATTCGTAAACTTTACTTTACTTTGTGGATGCGTTTTAAATGTTTATTTAAAATACGCTCGGGTATTTTTAGATTTTCACTGTATTTTTTTTACGTACTTCTGCTTTTACTAATAACGGTACTGTACAAGAAATTGGAGACGTATGTACAATTTAATTTCAGATTCATATTTCACCAGATAATAGGCCTAGTTCATATAATTATTGCTGATGCATTCCAGTTTGTAGATGTAACTATCAAGATTTTGATGTCTCTAATGTATTGAAATTTGGTAGTAATAAAGGATAACATTGTCAAAAAAGAGTTTTATTTGCTGTAAATGTTTGAATTTTTAGTAAAAGACACATTATCATAATCTCTCGTCAAGTATTAAGATAGGCTAAGCAAATATTTGAATTTTATACTGATTTTGTTACAAAAAAATAATTATAATAATTATATAATGATAATCTAATTTAGATAAGATATTTTTGAGATGATTTACTATTTTGTTTTAAATTATGATTAAATTAAATAAAAATTATTCCATTCGATTGAAATATCAAAATTAAAATTAAATCAATTCAAATTTTTAATTTTATTTTTTAGAGCAATCAAGACTTTCGACCTTGATTTATCATCAGAATATGACCAAAAAACCAAAAATAAGGGTTAGCCGCAGCTCGCTTAAACATCGCGAGTGCACAAGCAGCAGAAAAAGGGCATAGCACACACGGGCCGGGCGGGCGGGGGGGGGGGGGGGGTGGAACGACGACAACCAAAGGAAACACCGAGGGCTGGTAGGTGCGAGCAGCATCGTGAGCGCACATAGCGATGTAATTAGTCTGGGACACGTTTGTAAGGATTAAGGGGGCCAAGATTAATTGCGTGCCACCGACCCTGCGCCGCACGCGTGCCGTCGGGGCTTCTCTCTTTTTTTTTTCCCGCAGCCAGCGCGAAAGAACAATCGCTTCATTTACCTGCTGCCTTGTTTAATTAATTTTTTTTTTCTTGTTCTTTTAGAGAGGAAGATCGGTGGAATTATTTGTAGCGCGTCGAAGCGATGAATCATTTTTGAGATGCCGTGTTTGCGAGAGGAGGAGTCTGGCTAAACTAATTTAAGAGAGACGCAGGAAGAAGAAATGTTTGCACTTTTCGCATGAAATAAAACGTTCTTCCTTATCTCCCGTGTACACATAACTGCGCTGAACTTTTTCACATACGATTTGGTCTTGTTTTTTTTTTTTTTTTTTTTTTTTTTTTGCGAGAGAAAACTTAAGTTGAAACTAGTAAACGAAGTAGAGAAAAGTGTAAATAAACAGAGTTTTTTTTTGTAGATGCTTGTTTTTGATTATTAAATTTTTTCTTTTTAAATGTACCTGCTGATTTTTGTTTGCTATAAGTAAATTTTTCTATTATTATAAGCAACAATACTCGCGTCTGGTTAGTTACGAAAAAAAATTTTAAGTCTGAATCAATGTCTTGGACACCGAAAGTATCGGAATACTCGTCATTTTTCTGTAGTTATTAAATTAAATAAAAATTTTAAAAACTTATTTTTCAATTCATTTAAAAAAAAAATAATAATTATCTTGACGTGTACTTATTATAATGTTGAAATAATAGTTTATACTTAAATTTTGTTTCATATTTTTGAGTAAAAAAAAATTTAAACGAACTGTGTTGTATGTACAACAATAATTTTTTTCTTTCTTTTATATTATATTCTTTTTTTTTTAGTAGACAAAATCTTCCTGGTTGGGGATCGAACCCATAAAATGTCAACCGTCGTGCAGTTTGAAAATCGTATCTGAAAATGTTTTTTCCCAAAAATTCATAGATAATCATTCGAAATTCGAGCTTGCAGAAATCTAAAAGTGCCATAGACCTCTATAGAATGAATTTTTTGAAAACTTCCTTAAAAATTGTAAAAGTACCAAGAATATTAGTTCATCATTATGAGAAAACGATCTCCAAAGCTTCATGAAAATCTGTTTCCCGAAGTACAGATCATCTCCTTGTAAGTATTGTTTTAAAAACTGAAAATCAATGTAACATACTGATAATTTTCCGCAAAATCAATTTCAAAAACCAGTAAAGCATGAAAAATGTCAAAAAGAGCAATGTTCAAACGTCAATTAGAGCTAGCTTCCAAGGTAGTAATACGATTCATTAAAAACGTCGTACCCATACGTTAGGAGAGCGGGGGGCACGTACAATAAAATACGATTTAACTTTAATTACACAGGAGTATTAACTTGAGCGAGACGCGCGCATTCGTGCTAAATATCCGGACGATTTTCACCAAAAGTAAGGAGAGAGAGAGAAGCTTGCGAAGACGAAAGTCTGTTATATCTTGATAAAGTTTAATGAAGAACCGGTGGAAGAAGGAGCGGGAGAAAAAACGATGGGAGACGGGAAAAGTGGAACGTATTCATTAAACCGAGCGTACCGACCCCTAACGTGGATTAATGAGAATGGAATCCGACGACGACTATTTGGGGCGGTAGCATTGAGGAAAACTATTGTGTCAGTGTGGGGATCTAAGAAAATTGTAATTTTTTTTTTTTTTTTCGGTGTGGGTGGATTTTCCGGTAATAGATATTACTTGCCATCTCGGATTTAATTATTTCCTTTTTATTGGGAGTGAAATAAGAAAATGTGATATGGATTTGTAAACGTATGTTTGGAAAAATATTGGTGGGTGTGGTTTGAATGTTTAAGTGGGTGTGAATTGATTTTACCAACTAATCATTTTTATGATTCCAGATAGTTTATAAACAAATAAATTTTTTTAGGTAAAATCAATGTTTGATTCTTACTATTCTAGCTTATGATAATGTTTTTAGACGAAGAATTATCCGAGAATAATGTAGTTTTTTTCTGAAGACTGTTTCTCCAAACCATCGTCCCATTAGTAATTTTTAAACTTAATGCTAAAATTGATTTTTTTTTAGTATGATTTTAGCAAAGAAACAGTTATTATGTTTCGGGTACGTTTGTAAACATGATTAAAATTTTATTATGTCATATAACTATAAAACCAACTTATTAATTTCGTAATCAAACAATTAAAAATGCAAATTTCTTTTCTAAAAATTCTATTGTCACGTCTTATAACTTGTGAACAAGATTCTTTTCAGGTATAAGTCCGCATGAATTTACCGGATTTGAGTTCAATCTTTTTCTGGAAGTCCACGTTGAGTATCCTTATAAGAATTTCAGTTGGATCCGACTCCGAGAAGCTTATTATTATCGACCAGACCGCATAAAAGTAAAATAATGAAAAAAAAAAGGACTTCCTCCTTCTACTACTTACTTTCTTTTTGGGGTAAGACCGTAAGAGAAAAGAAAACTACTCACCGCGGCCGGGCATAAGATAATGGCGCGTAATAGGATATTTCAGCCGGGGTTGGGTTGTGATGCTTCGCTTTTATCGGGTCGGGCATTTAAATGCAGAGTATTATTCAAATAGCCCGCGTTACTCTCAAGCCGGGAGAAAGAAGGAGAAAAAACAAGGAAAATAGATGCGGTGTTATACTGCTTTTAAAGAGTTGGAGAGATCACACCGAGCTGCGAGGCTTCATTTCCTGATATTCAAATGCGCTACCCGGGGTTTAAAAGATTATAGAGACGCTAAACTGGCACGACTGTTTTCTCTAAGAGAATCCTTATCTTTGGATAATCTGGAAATCCTCGAGGATATAATGTCAAACAAAATTTTCAAATTAAGTCCCCGAGTTTCATAAATCAAGGGTGCAAGTTTTAATTGTAGCGGGGACGATGAGTTACAGCGGTATATCAACGTTGCATTGGCGTGACTGGGAGTTTTAAGTGCGTTTTAATCCTTCGAAACGACACAGCTCATTGCATTTTATAGTATTACACGAGAGTCGGGGAGTTTTTATTCCTTGCCCTGCGCACTGCAAACGCAAACTTTCATTAGATAGCTTAATTAGCTTTTTTTTGCTCGGTCGGTGTACACGACTTTTTGTACTCTACTTTTTTTTTTGTTCTGCGCGAAATGAATTTTTCTTGAGTGTGTGTGGGTGATGATGAAGCTTTTTCCTGCACGAATTAAAAGATTGACTTTTCGAGTGTAACATTATTAAAATTAGAGGTAATCTTGCTTGTCTTCATAAGCATAAATTTTAATTTTATTTATTTATTTAAATAAATATGATGAACCCAAGTTTATCAGTAGACTGTTATTACATCATCAATTATTTTTTATTTATAAAGTAATATTACAATATTTAGTAACAGAGCACATGAGCTATTTGACTTTGTTATAATAATGAGAGTTCATGTATCAAAAATGTAGATAATTCATTTATTGAGACTAAATCAAGCTCAGTGATGCATGTATTATACTGATTGTGTCGCTTTTTTGTTCTAGTTATTATTTTCAACGTATTGTTAGTAGTTTTTATGGTCAATGACAATGCTTGATTGCATAGTAGGCAGTATCAAATTAAGAATATTCAAAGATCTCTCTCGAACGCGCCCGCTTTTGGATTCATCCGTGCAAAATCGCCGAGAACCCAGAAAAAAAGAAAGAGGATCTCAGTGACAAACAAAGAAGGTAGAATAAAGTCTTGAAGGCGGCTCCTTTTTTTTCTCAGCGGATCCAGGGGGCTCTTTTTCTTGAAATTTATACGCAGTCGGAGTAGGAAAACCGCTATCTTTTAATTTATGCGACTAGCGAGAATTTAATATTCTTGGGGCGTCAAGGACGCTGCAAAGAAGGGGTGGGTACGACAAAGCTTTCCTTTGGGGTGCTTTTGTCGGGACCGGTGCCTTTTGCATCTTAAAAAGGCTCAACGGCCGCGATCTCCTGACCACTAGACTCTTCTTGTCAAACTCTTTTATTCAATTTTTTTTTCTCCAACCTTCTCCAATTTTTATGCTAGTCTCATTGTGACTAGGAGGATGACGAGTCTGACTGTTTGCTCGCTGGGATTTTAACTGCGAGGCTTTGTGGGTCAATTAAATTCATTTTGGTTAGGTATTGTTGGGGCGTAGACTGACTGGAAACAATCGAAATTTTTTGAGTATTTTCAAGTATTAAGACTATATTTAAAAATTAGATTTAGGGGAACTGACATGTAAATAGAATTAGAATGTAAATAGAATTTATGCTCATAATAAATTTAGCAGTGTTACCAATCGTAACGATGACTTGGCAGTATGCACAGCAAACAGTTGTCAGTTTCTAAAAAAATTTCTTAATCAGTGCGCTAATTGACTAGTCCCGGACCTAAACTAGATCCCGACCCAGAAGAACTTTGATTGAAGAACAAATCTCGAGAGCTGGTGCGGAGAGGAGCCAAAACTAACTTTTCGCGGTAAATCTCAGTTTCATTTAGTTACTTTTCCCCGGGTGTATGTACGTGTGTGTGTTTTCACAAGATTAGATCTGTTTGATTTACCCGGGTTTATTCGCATCCTCTTCCCTCTTGTTTTATTTATTTATTCGTTGTTTGGGGTACCTGGAAGGAAGGAAGAAAGGTGCCGCGGACGTTTTAAACGGAACACGAGCGCATCCGAAGTCCACGCACGTGCGAAAAGTTAAGCTGTGGCCTGACTTTTAACTCGGGAGGTTTCTCTTAGGAGGTTGTAAATACTGTTGGTACTACTAGTACACCGTGCTTAAATGTAACTTATACTGCTGTTTGCTTTGGATTTACATGCCGGCTGAGTGGGAATGATAAGTTTAGTGCAAATTTGAGATTGATCAAATCCGTTTATTTATTATTGTTTTATACTTAATTCACTGTTTGTCAGTCTGTTTAAAAAATTTAAAGCTAATAAAAAAAAATTCTGAATTCAAATCGTAAACTGTGTGTCGATTAAAGCCTTATTGAAAATTAAATCAAGTTTTTATTAATTTTGGATACCCATAATAATTTTGAATGTGTAGTTGACATGCTAAAAGACATGATCATTTATTAATAATACTTATTCATGATTATTCAAATCATTTGTCAAAAAATTTTTTAAACAATTTTATTTTATTTTAGCCCTTCTTCAACAAATTCAACAAACAAACTTGAATTTGTATTTTTCTCTGTTTTTTGGAAATGTGGCTTTACGACTACCCACCCGACATATAAATTAGCTGTTATGTGTCTAACTCGGTTTTACCAACTCATTAACACTAAATTTGTAGGCCCTTTCAATTACTACCGCTATCGCTAGCAAATTTCAATTTGTTTTTTTCCATCCCCACCAACGTATTAATTAATCCTCGCAATCTCGTCAGCCAATCAAGATTAAGACTCAAGGCTCATTCGTTCTTTTTACCATAGCAGCTTACTCAAAACATGATTCTCTAACGGTTCCAGTGAGTCATAAATAATGTTCCTAACGCACATAAGTGGCATCCTCCTCTTATCTATTCTTCTTTTCTCGCGGGCGTAAACTTTCTTTTCTCCCCTTTTATCTCCTACTCTTCCTCCCCCGCCTCGACGTGTAAAACTGTCGTAATCATAGCCTCTTTTACCGCGCGGTTCTCGCCCCGGGCAAGGTAAACGCTTCCTGATTGCGCCTGCACTTTCTCCTCCCTCTTACAGACGTAAAATCGTCCAGCAAATAATTGCAGACAAATCTTCTTCTTCTTCTTTTGCACGAGCAGCTGTAACTTGGAGAGAGGGAGAGAAGAAAAAGGTGTATTGTAGACTACAGGATTTTCACATCCTCGGTTTAGCATAATCCACATATATATTCATGGGCATCGTCTTGCAGGACCATTCAATTTCCGATACCTTCAATCTGTCGCTGCACTATCGATAAACGAAAAACCGGGGAAGGGAGCGCGCGGAATAGATAACATCTTGCTTCCTCGACCCCCCCGCGCTGGTCCTAGATATTTTTGCATACGCGTTGTCTCGAACTACGTCATTGGCTCGACGGAAGTTACTCGCGCTACATAAATCTCGGAGCTTATCATTCAATTTGCCCCAGTCCGATCGCTCGGACCTGATTATTTTTGAGTGACTGTTTAGCTTTTGACGACACTGTAGGGTGTAAAGGTGAATCTTATAATAATTACAGTCTTTTTGATTTTTTTTTTTTAATTATTAGCAGATAAAGAATGTCTTTGATTCGGAAACATTATTTTTTTATTTTTTGCAATAGGTTAATTACATAACTCTAAAAATGAAAATAGATATGGATGGCTGATCAGTTAAAGTTACATTGACCCAACTGCCGCGTTAGGGGTTCGAATCCCAAACGCCACAATTTTGGGTAAACTCGATATATCAGTAAAGAGCAGAAGCAATGTCCACACATTTAAAAAATAGAAAAAAGTATAGTTTTCAAATTTTTTTTTTCAAATTTTCAATGATATTAATTTCTTGTTACCAGTAAAGTAAATTTTCACTAACCATGAAAACCAGCCGTAATCATAATTTTCGTTTTCCGCACGATAATTGTATTACAGATACGTTTTACGTTTCTCTCAAGCTCGGTAAAAATGAAAAAATCAAACGGAGAAGATAAAATTTTACGTCCGACGTCAGTACGAAGCAGTCCCAACTGGTCATAAATTTCATACTTATACATTCGTAAAATTTTTTTTTATACCACACCCAATACAGCCACGCGGTTGTCAAAGTTTGATACCTGACTTTTCCAAACGATACCTTCCCTTTTTAAGTCCATTGTTCGAGCTAAAAGGAAGTGGATACCATCGCACGCAGCTACAATGCACCACCGTGTTAAAAAAAAGGGGTGGGGAGGGTAAAGACTTCCACGAAGCCGGGAATATGTACGTGTCCGATGAGGAACAATTAATGGCGTCCTACTTCAAGAATAGACGACGCCTCCGTTGTTAGTGTCGCACGCTCGTTTCCTTTTGCGAAAATCACTCCGAACTCCAGCGCCCTTTGTTTCCCTTTAACCTTTTTTTTCCGAAAAAGAGGAGTCTTTGTCGAGCAATTAACGGCCTTGTCATGAGGTCGTTCACTCCGTTCGAAGTTTGTCTTTTGAAGATTGACGTTTGCCTACAAGTTCATTATTTCTAAACTTGAAAATTCTACTTTGAATGAATTACGAGGTTAATTTTAGTAGCTGCGACCCTAATTGATCGTTATTTTTATTGGTTTTGACATTCTCTATTTTAGTCTGATTAGTTCGAAGAACAATATTTTTTAATTATTATCTCAATAATTCACTAAAAACAGAATTTTAACGAGCACTTGAAATTCTAGATTTAAAAGTAGTATCCCACTAATGAAAGACACTTTTACGGACTCAACCTCTCTTTATCATCCCGGTAATCTCGAAAGTGATTCTAAAAATTTTTTAATCATAACACCGACTTTAAACCCCTACACCGTGACAAAAGAAAGGGGAAAAAGAGCAGTTTCCACCAGCCCGAACAGCACCAAACTAATTCCGAAAAAGTCTTTTTGAGCCAGGTTACCTTGAATTCTCCCCAAAATGAAAGAAACCATCCAAAATTACGTAATTGAAAAATTCAATCAAATTTGTACCTCGTACACACCAATAAAAAAAAAAAAGAAATTACTCCCTGGCAAAACCCATTAATCACGTTAACTCATTCAAATTCTTTCCAGGAAATTTTCTTTCCATCTGTCAGAGGGAAAAAAAACAACAACAACCGGCTGGGTCGTCACGTACGGTCCTCTTTTTATAAAATGACAGTGACGCCGCATCGGTAAACCAGCAGGCAAGACAATGACGCAGAAGCCAGCTGGCTTTAAATTACATTCTTCATTCAGCCAAAGCTCACCAACGAATTTTCTCGATTCTGAGTCAAATTACAGTCCTCGTAATGGGGTTTTAACGGGAAAGGTGCACCACCCTGACGAACGCTGACACCTGACTACCCCGAGACGTGATGGAATTTCCCTTCTGTTTTAAAGGGATGAATTAGTCTCGAATTATTACAACTCCAGTCGGAGAATATTTTTTTCAAAACAAAGTGGAAAACAAGCTTTCGAGGATAATGGTAAGAGATGTTTTTTTTTTTTTTTTCTTTTGGAGATGTCTTGTGTTCTCCAAGACGAGGATGTTTCGTTAGAAAATTTTCTTCCCTCGCGCCGGCCGGGCAAATTAAGCGGCTAATTTAAAATTATGCTCGTTAGCATATAACTCTGGGGTTGTTGGGAACGTGCTTGAGCTGGAAAATTCAAAAAATCCTGCCTTAACGAACAATGTTTTTATACGCCGAGACAAACGAGCCCGAGAAACAGAGAGGAGCGGGAAAGAAATATGTAAATGACCTTTATTTCGTTTGAAGGCTTTTTACTACTCGGACTATTTTTACTAAAGAGCTTCGGGGCTCCTTTCGAAAAACACGGCTGTCTGGCGAGTCTTAAAACTTAAGTCTATTTGGAGCTTGTTTTAAAAAATCCGAGTAACGTAAAATGTATTTTTTTTTTCAATTCAATTTTTTTGATGTTGAAAAATGATATTTTAGTTTATAAACAAAGCGGTATTACGCTGTTTTTCTCATTAAAAAAGAATATTAATCGTGAAATCAGAAAATCATGCTGACAAAGTTCAGATGTAAATTGACGCTTTTAGTTAAATAGGGTCTCAATAACCACCTATTATATTTTGAATATTACTTATCCAAACGCGGAAAAAAAAAAAATTAAAAATTTTTTATCATCAAAGTCATTTGCTTGGTAGCTATAAAAAACCTTTATCCATCGAACTCGTTTTCAATAATGTAACACCACGTAAAAATATGAAATGGAAATACATAAAACGCGGAAAAATCAAACAATACGACGATTATCAATTCATGGCCATTAAAAATACTTCAACCCGTATCTGTCTCCAGATCGATCTGTTACAAAAAAAGAAATGAACAAAAACGTTCGTATTCACGTTGAATTTGACCAAATAAACCCATCATTTTGGAAAAAAAATCGAAAGCATATTGAAAAAAAAAAATTCCGGATGCGTTTGAGAGGTGCACGCAACATTAATCGCTGACCGTCAAATGAATGATTCAACGGGATTTGCACGCATCGAATCGATTGATCTAGTACTTTGCATACCTGGAAATCATGGTTAAATGGGAGGAAGACATAAATACATGTACACTAGGGTCATTGTCAATTTGATCTGTTGTTCTTGCCGTCAATTTAACTTTTTGATAAAAGAAGGTCAAAGGTGATGATTCGGATTAGAATGCATGTAATTTACGTTGCTGGTATTTAAACATTATCTTACCATCTAACACTGTGACAGATTTTAAAGGAATTCATAAAGCTATAAAAGTCAGATTTGAATAAATATCAAAACTATTCTGATTGAAGAACTTGGCAAGAATGATTAAATTGCTTATACGAGTCATATCCATCATTTAAAAAAAAAAAGCCTTACATTGATTTAGACGTAGTCTAGGGGATAAATTTAGAACCAATTTAAAGCTTGCCAAACGTGGAGGATCGAGTGGTTACACAAGAAAATGATGGGGCTTGCAGAAATAAAGGAAAAGGAGGGATCAGGCTTATGCAGCAGGCAAAAGTGGGATAGGAGCAGTTCATTTTCAATTTATGGTCTGATACTCGCGGCCCTCTGAATTTATGGGAGCGCCGTACTACCCCGAGATACTTCCCAGGAGCTATATGAAGCAGATGCACGTGGCTGAGACAGGCGTCGCTGACTCCGGAAAACTTTCTTTTAATTCGCTGCCGGAGCTGTATGATTGCTTCGGATCAATTTATGATAGCATCGAGGATGTTTTTCACCGCTTTTCACTGGATTCAAAAAAATTATCAAAGTTATGGCTTGTGTTGAAAATAATAGTGTTTTTAACTGTTTGAATGATATGTCCAGGATAAATATAATTAAATGTAAAACTATATTGTAAAATATTAATAGTAAAATATAATATAACATAAATTATTTAATCCAAGAATAGGTTAGGTCTTTTAGAAACTAATTAATATTTAACAAATATTAAGTTTATGAACGTTCTTGTTAATTTTTTAACAGGCAGAGCTTTCAAAATGGCGGTTTTAAAGACATTTAAAGTAAAAGTAAAAATCCATATTACAATGTAAAATTAGTTTTCTAACTATACAAAGTTAGTTCAAAGTTTGTGGTTATCTCAGGAGAATTATTTTAGAATAAACTGTGGATTGGATAGCGCTATAAAGAGCTAAAAATTTCGAGAGTATTTAAATTTTTCAACATTCAAATCAAGCATTTGAATTTGGCACCGAGCTTTGAGACACACGTGCGGAGTTAGTCGCTATACGGTATCTCCCTACGTTCGCGGTCAGTCCTCCGGGAAATGCAAGTATTTCTAATCAAGAAGCTCCTCTGGGAACTAAAATCCAAAATACAGTCGAAAAACGGAGATTTTGAGTGGTAAAGCGAACGACCTGGAAGTTATTTTAAAACTAAGACTTGGTGAATTTGATAATGAGATGATTAACATTCGAGAGCTTTTTTTTCGCTAAAAGTCTGATTTTTATCGTTCTCACTTTCGCCGATGAGAATCAATTTCCCGGGGCGCTTTATCTATCTGCAATCGAGAGGCATCCGCAATTTCGTTGGCTGGCTTATTCTATGAATTTCATATGGATGAAAGTCCAACTCCGTCTCTCTTTTTTTTTTTCTATCAACTCGGATGAATGAATACGCAAGAGGTGTCTCGCGCTGAAAATAACATGGCTTTGCGCTTTCCGATATTAAATTTTTTTTCAATTTATTCAAGCACCAAACCGTTCGTTTATTCACTCGGTATTGCATCATGAATAAATTAATTTCATTAATGAAAAATTTGAATAAAAATCAGTTCGCGCTCTCGTTTTACACCGAGGTAAAATTTAAATAATTCATGGGTTTTAATTACATTACTGTGTTACGTTTTCGAAATGTATGATACTTTACAAGGTCTTTTTTATTCAATAATATTTTAAATAAAATATGTTTCTTTCATAACGTATATACTGCGGTAAATAATCATGAATATTTTAAATTAAGCGCATTTAATTTTATTATTAAAAAACTAATGTATGGCTCATGCAATTTAAAAGTTAATTTTATTGATCGCAGTTTTATATTGTATTTAAATATCTACTTTGTGCAATGTTGTTAACAAAAGTTTGACTTACAAGAAGATGATCTCTTCTTAGAGTCAAAGATTTTCATGATTCTTTGGGGATCGATTTCTTAAACCGACTTATGAACTAAATTACTAACATTATGTCCTTAGTACCGGTTTTCTATATGAGATTCTATAATATCAACACTTTTGTGGTTTTTTGGCTAAAGTTAATGCTGAAAGCTCATTTTGTTGATAAATATTTTTTCATCCGATTTTTAAAAGTCTGTTAAAATTTTTAAAAACGTAAGTCAGCTTTTTTGTATTAGAAATTTCAATTTCACATGGGAAAATTCTACCTAAAAAAAAGCTTCAAGTTTCTATAATTTAGAAGGTGCAATATACTTGAAAAGTAGAAAAACCGCCTTGAAGCAGATCATCTCTCCGCACTGTCATTTGTTATCACACCCACCCTTTTAAAAAATTTATCGACTCAGAGCTCATCAACCGAAATATATCTTCTTCGATAGCTTTCCTTCTCCCAAAGTGACGGTAAAATCATCAAGATCAAACTTTCATCATTCACTCCGCAATCAAGTAAAAATTTCTTCTCCCCTCCCTCCCCTCCCACCCAAAAAAAGCTCATCAAATTACCGTAGGATTTCGGGTGCGTGCAGGCAGTAACCTCGCTCGTTTGGAGAGAAAGTCCCGGAGAATTTCCCTCTCCCTCGGTTTCGCGCGCCCCCTCCTCAAGAAACAATATAATGTGATTTAGTAGACCATTACGGCCCTGGCTGTACTTTTCGACTGCGGTACACCGCGGACCGGCTGTGTTTATCCCGGGACCGAGAGCTCATCTTCTCTTTATTCTTTCCCTTTTTTTTCTTTCCTTTGCTTCTTGTTTATCGTATGGAGAGGAGGGGCTGATGTATTTTTTCTTCTTTTTCACCGGTGTTTACCGGAAGAATTCGTGCTCGGCTTTTCTTCTTTTTTTTTTTTTTTACTCGTAAATATTCAAGCGTGAAAGAAGGGGGAGCTTTTTTGATAAGTACCGGTTGAAAAATTTATCTCGAGGGTTTTGTTAACTGTTCGGAGAAGAATGAATAAGCTTCGGTTTGAGAAAAATCAAATTGAAGGAAGTTGGGAGATCTTTGAAGATGTGCTCGTAAGAAGTCAAACATTTTTTTTTCATTTCAAAAAAAAATTCAAAGAGTCTAACATTCGGGTAAGTCTTTATGCTCGGTTTGGATCTTCGATAAAAATGTTTTGGAACCATCAAAGTAAAAAAATGATCAGAAATAGAAATTCCCTGTATACTAGTAAAAGAAAATGGCGTTGAGAGGCTCGGATTTAAAACTATCAGTATCAATAGAATTTCTGGACTGTTTAAATACTTGCAGACCTGACTCATGAGTTCTTTGACTTAGTTCAAGAAGTTTAGAATATTTTGACTTGAACAGGAGGTATGATTTAAACAGAGCTAAGTAAATATTAGAGTCCGAGTTTAGGAAACCGAAAAAAATTCTTTTTAATTTTCTAAGGGATATATTTGTAAAAATTTGTTTAAAATAAATAAGTGCAAGAATTTCCTGGCAAAGCAGTATACTCAATAGCCTCAAAGTGAGATAGAAACCGAGGTTGAGAAATCAAAGGTACCGAGTAAAAAGTACCTCCTCGCGATATAATCAAGAAAAGTCAATTTCGATCGTGCGATTCGTTTAAGAGGAAAAAAGAGCCCATCTTAATTTCTGCTCGGCTGGTTCTCTTCTTCTTCTTCTTTCTGAATTACACTTTCTTCGACAAATAGCATCTCGTGCAGCTCGCGGGTGGAGAGAGTGCAGCGTGTGCCTAAAGGTTAACCGAGCCGATGTAAAACCCCGCCAGCCGGGAAGAGAAATCGGTAATCTCTCGAGTCGATCGAGCGTGAAAGGTCTCCATTATTGCTCGTGATTTGTCTTTTCGCGGGGGACTTTGGTTCGCGCTTGCTACTCCAGGAACGCGCGTCTGTCTCTGGTGTTGGAGCTTTTACAGTATCGAAATCTGAAGGTTCGATTCTGATTTTATACTTGTTTAAATAAATCAATATTTTTTAAGGTCAATGATCTCAATTTTAACATCAAAGCTATGATATACTGGATTGACATGCCAGTTGAATTCCGAAAAAATAGTTTTCGAACAAATGAAAAATTTGTGTACTTAACATGTCTTTTCTCTCATCAATTATTCTTAAAAATATTCTAGCGAGTCTAAAGTAAATTACATAAATTTTTAGGAAGAATATGGTACCATAAAGACTATTATTGCGTATTTTGATAGCATAAGTTTGAAAAGTATGTAAGAATTTCAAAACGGAGCTGAAGTCAATCAATCAATCAATCAATCTTCGACTATCGCTTTATACTTCAATTTCCACCATAAATCCCAAGTCATAGTTACGGAAGGGTTCAATAAGGTCTCGATTCGTCTGAACCAAAACAGTGCCTGCCGAAAAAAGGTCTGTCTACGAAGTGAACGGGGGAAAATTCTCATAAAGGGGAAAGGCGCTGATGGGCTCGAACCTCTGGAATTCTAAATGAAGGCGGCAGCTCGTAGGTATGAGCGTGTTCCGCAAAGAGAAAGACCGAGCGATGGAAATCGAGCTGACTACTTTGCATACTTCTTCTTCTTCTTTCTTTTTCTTTCTTTTTTCTCGCGATTGATCTACTAGATCTGCGGAGCAAATTCTCCCCTTCTTTTCTTTCTTTCTTCCCGCACGGCTCTTAATTTCATCCTCCGGATTTCCATTTCGCCTTCTTCTTACAAAGGGTATTGTTAAAGGGATCCAGACGCTGCGGGGATACCTCGGGAAATTTTTCCGATTCCTCGAAATTTAACAGACGTGATTGCTCAATAAACGCGCCCTCCGTAGACCGCAGATAACCAATAGATCGATCGATCGATCGATCGGAGAAGATTTACATACCGAAAATGAACGCACTCCTGATTTCGCTGAGAGACTTTATTCACAGAGAGTAGGAAACAAAACATGGTCTTTATTAATTAGAGGAACGCTTAAATGCGATTTAGGACTTCTTTAATGTTTCATAATTTCTTAATTGTGAGTTAAATTCACTGTAGCAGTACTCGACTTTATCAAGGCGAGGGCAGCATAAGGAGGAGGAGGACGGATTAACTTTTACCACTTTGAAGAAGACATTGGACTCTCGACGAGCCAAGACGTCCGTCTGGCGTGAAATCTCGATGAGCTTCAAAATCCAGTTAGCTCGTAGCTTTGGGATTTTTGTGTATTTATTTACCGCGAAAGTTTAAAAAATATAAGGTCTGTAAGTCGACTGAAACAGGAGGGCGCTTTTTTATGTCTTGGATTTAATTAGCACACTCAGAGTCGTGTTTCTTAATTACCCAAAAAAAAGAAGGAACCGACGCACATGTGAAAGCTTTTTTAAAGGAGGTAACTAGAAAAAAGCTTTTGAGATAAGTTGAGAAAAATTTGTTTAAGATTCAAGAAGTTAGAGTTTTGTTTGAAAAAGAAAGTCGGTTCTGGAGGACTGTACCTAAAATTTACACAGTAAAGATAAGTTTTTGCAAGAAGTTGCACAGCCAAAACGTGGAAAAAAAATTTTTTTAAGCAATTCCTAGTTTTTTTTATTATTTACGACAAATTAAGACTTCTAATTGAAATTAAGGTCCTCATACCGTAAAGGAAATGGAAAAATGAAAAAAAACTTCATTACTTCTATGGCTCGAACATTTTAAAAGACAAAGTTATCGAGCATCTTAGTGAAGCAGCGTCTTAATAAGGAGCCACTGAGAATAAACAATCGATTCGGCAATAACCGTTATCCTCCCCCCAAAACAAAACCCACCGGTCTGAAGCTCAAAAGGATTTCGGGATGGACAAACAGATTACACAGACAGGACAAGGGTATCTTCCCCTCCCCTACCGCGGCGTGTAGTAGCGGGTCCTTTGATCGGGTATTTCGCGTCCTCGAGCGACTGACATCGGATAGGATCGTGGAATCGGTACCGCGGATAATACTCTTTGAGCCGTACGGCTATATTCGAGGAGGGCCTCCGTTTGTGTTTGCGCCGCTCGGCCGCCAGGCAGGCATCCATTAGCCGCTTGTTATCCGTCCCTCGGCGAGAGCGAGCTTTCTGCAAGTTTGCCCGTTACTGTTGCGGCTTCGACGACGACGAGGATATTGCACTATTGGGCTAGCTTCGAGCTCATTTCTTGCGAAAGTCGTCCTTTTTTTTCTTTAATTGATTTTTTTTTTTTTTTTGGCGGGAGCCTGCTAATTGAGGGACAAAGCTGTTAACTACTTTTGTTTTGTCTTTCCGATTTTTTACCGTATCAAAATATAAAATAATGGACCATTTTAGAATCGGTTAGTCTCTGTCTCTGTTTCTCTCTCTTTACTACTTAAAAAACTGTGTACACAAAGTTAGCATATTTTAAATTTATATTATACTATACTGTATTGCCAAACTGTTACTTATGATACCAATATTAAGTTATATTGTATTACTTCAAGTATCTATTATATTTAATATTTGTTATATGATATTATAAAATGTATATACAAGAACAAGCAAGATAGATATTTGCTCGAAAATAAATTATATCAATCAATTAATCTCTGCTTTTCTCTTAAATGAACTAAAAAAAAGACAAGCGTATTTATGGATTTATGAACAAGAATATACTCTTGATTGTTTAAACTTAATAGTTTGAAAATAGTGTAAATAAGATAAAATGTATAATAGTATCAGAACTAAATTCCAAAAAAAAGAAGCCGAGGGAAGTCAAGGTGAGTTTGCTGATTGAATCCACCAACCCTCGATGTAATTATCAGAACCCTTTCATAGTTCCGTTACGCAATGGAAACTCCCGTAAGTTACGCAACTGAAATCTTGGCGCTTACAATATTTCCCAAACTAACGAATTAAATTTTTAATTTTTGGAGTAACTCTTGGCACTTGATTTTTAAAATTCCTAGGTCGATAAGTCAAAGTACACTCAAACATCAGTGTTTAGAGCGAGTAGCTATGCCCCAGGGTGGAGAGAAAACGTGACCCCGACTTAAATTAAGTTTAATTAGCTGGAGCTCGGAAATTTAGCTACCGCGACGTCGATGGATGCTGCGGTTCCCTCAAACAGAGGAGACAGCCTCGATGGCTTTTGCCAAACTTTGGACTGCGACGACGCGTGATTAAAATTTTTCTCCAAAACTTTACCCCCGCTAAGTTTTCTCTTTTGTAAAGCATATTTTTGCATTTGGTGTTGAGGATTTTTCTCACGTGTGGATAAAAGAATTTACTCGATGGGTGGGATGTCTGGAAAGTGGGTGTGAAACTTTGAATTCGCGTAGTGGGCTAACTTTTATTTTTAATGGTTTTCAAAAAAGTATGTATGTACACTTTAAAATAAGTTGCGTAAGTTTTATAATGCATTTTCAATTTTTCGATAAAATCAAGATACTTTCATTAGAAATTAAAATTCATTTTTACAGATTGTTGAGAAAATGCTTTCTGAAATGAAAGCTTAATTTTATGGAATCCTATTAGTGGATAAAATATATTTTATTTTAATCAGTTTTAATCATTTACTGAAATTGAAGAATCCAGATGAGACATTTTTTTAAGTTCGAATTTTTATTTTACATATTTAAATTTGAGAAATGCTGTAACTACATTTACATCCTTTATTTTTTCTCGCCGATAGGAGCTACGTCGATGGAAAAAATGTTTCAGAAATATGCAGTCTCGACTTTCATCACATTTTTTTTTTCCTTCCTTTTTCGTATCTTTCACATAGATTTCTTCTTCTTCTTCTTTCCTTACTTCTTTTCTTCCTATTTCCTTGACATTTTTTCATATATGTGTAAGTAATGTGTACGTAAGTATGAATATTTCTTGTGGCTGAGATGGGAAATCTCGAAAAGATGAGAATACTGACTGAGAAAAGGGACGAAAGCTCGCTTGCTCATATCGTGCAAGCTTCTTGAGTAATACACACATTTTTTCAGCGCATTTTTCCCCTTCCTCCTCAACCCGAGCTTTCCCGAGTCAATATCCGGCATTATTAAAAATCGGAAAGCGAGCTGGATAGACTCTCTTCCCTCACTTGAAATTTTCGTATTGCTAGGGTAACTAAAAACTTAAAATTGATTGATGCAGCACACCCCCGTGCGCAATAATTCAAAACTTACTAAACTAGTTGTTCGAGCAGAAGAAACACAGCTATATATACGAAGCCGTTAGTTCGCCTTAGATATATTGGTACATCATAAATCACAAATTCCTATCCTGGGCTACCCAAAATACTGCATCAAACGTACTCCCGACAATTTTTCACCTTGAATACCGTCAAATGCGTTTCGGAATTGTTATAAGCTGTGAAAATTCATGAGTGCTGTGCCAGTTATAGAATATTAATACTTACCTGCATTATTTATGATTTTTTTAATCAGATCTAAAGGTGTACTTTCAAGATTGAAAATTTATTTTTTGGTAGAAATTGGTTTTTTGATTTCTAAGAATGAAATATATATTTCAAACCACAAAGAAGAATTACACAAGCATTTACGTATATACGAAGCGATTCCCAATTTACTCAAGCACGTTCAACAGCCTATAGTTAGTCATGTATTACTAAACCTTCGAACTACAATATTCCAACGATAGATTCACTCGAGAGACTTTATTTTGTTCGAATCATTATCAGAAGTACAGATTTTAATCACTTTCATCTGTCTTAGCATTGAAATCTCGCTGACGACTCTTCAAAAATTATCGGGATCTTGGAAGAAATTAAAAAAATTTTCCATCGATTTCTCGCAAAGAATCCATAAAAACTGAGCCGGAAAAAGAGAAAAAAAAAAAAAAAAAGAGCGAACGATTAACGAGCTCCAGGCGAGCGGTGGAATGAAAACCATTTCAGCATATACGCGACGATAAAACAAACGATTGCTTTCTGCTCACGGCGAAAATTCAACACCTATTTTTTTTTTTTTTCTTTCCCACCCTGCGTGTACACAACCGCGAGGTTTAAAATTAAAAACTGAACTAGTCAGACCAGAAGACCCGCCAAAGGGGAAACGGGGGGATAGCGATAGAAGCGTTCGTCGCGTGAAAATTCACAAATCAACAGTCTATGCATCGGGACGCACTCGAGCGACCTTTTTTTTTTTTTTTTAGTAGCGTGCTCGAACGAGCGTGAATGGGAAAAAAAAGCGAGCAATCTGAATGTGTAAAACTAGCTGGGTTGAATACGGTTTGGCTTGGTGAATTATCCGGGATGATTATACCTGGGACGTATCTCTTCTGACTTTTTTACGTAATTATTTCGTCCAGAATAGTAAAAAAAAGTGTTTATATAATGAGTTTACTTATCTGATCTGCTATACAATTCTATTGGTTGGAATATTGTAAGAGAAATTTTGCAAAAACTTCAATCATTAACTTTTTTGTATTAATAATTTTTTATACAGTGCATGGTCTAAGTTACATAAACAAAAGGAAGAGTGTTAATGTTCTGAAAATTTTTGTTAGTATAATTTATTTGTAGCATCGTGGTTAATCATGTATGAAACACATCAAGTACAATAGGTACAAATTAACGCTATTGCTTTCATTTATACTCCCATAATATCTGATTCTTTATCATCCAAAATTTCCATCAAATCTTATCTTTTTTTTCCTCAGTTTTTTCTAAGAAACCAAATGCTGCAAATCAACACTTTTGTATCGGATAACACCATACAGTGCCATTATTATTTTACAAATACGCAAGCAAAAATTCCAAGCAATTTGAGTCAGTCCAAAAGATCTGCCTAAAACTGGTATCAGTTATTGAATTATCTAGGATTATTAACAGCGGGCGTCGGATTATTCCAAAATTTTGATATTTTTCACGTCAGCTGAGATAACGAAAATATTCTAATCAACTTTTGAATGCGTGCGCACGTCTGTTATAAACACAGCTGACCGCTTCCTGCAGCTGACCTTGGAACATCACGAGAGAGCTCAGTCGCCCGAGAGACATCTGCAACTACCGGCATATCGTGTAGCTATGAGCCCATACTAATTAAACTCAAATAAACAGCTGCGGTCTTGCTACTCGTGACTCATCAAAGTTTTGTGATTAGAATCAATATGATTTTTAAATTATTAGTGATCGTATTTTTGTGGGGTACTGTAAATGTAAATCCACAAGAGCTGGAGTGCGAAGACATGAAAAATGGCAGCTTTGCCGAAAGGTTGATAAGCTGGGGAGCTAAATATTTCAAGCCGAAAAACTTTACAGTTGAGTTTTTCGTATCCACCCAGAAGCACAGACAGGAGTTGTTGATTGACATCAGCGACGACACTCTCAAAGAATCTGGATTTAATTCTTCTTCCAAGACGATTTTTATTGTTCATGGATATTTATCGCATGGTAAAAAAAAATGGATTGTCGAACTCAAGGATAAACTTCTTGATGCTGTAAGTGTATCTAAAGGTGTTTATTGATGTGATTAGTGTGTTTTCGAGTGGATGGGTGTTGATTAGCTAAATAAAAACTTGTTTTTATCTAATTTTTAAAGTTAGATTTTTATTTGTTAAAAATCTTTTTTTTTTCTTGATAAAACTTAATTGTAAATTAAATTTATTGTATACCGGGAGAAAAAAATTTTTGAACTTTCTTTTTACTTCCGCTTTTTTAAAAGATATACCAACTCCTATCGGACAGAATTTTTTTGATACAATTTTATCTGAGTGCATGAACATTATGAAAATTTAATGTTACTGTTTTAAAGTTATACGTTTTTGTTTGTTACTATTTAGATGAATGTTAATGTCGTCATCGTTAATTGGCGCAAAGGAAGTTTTAAAAATTACATCAATTCTGCAAAAAATACTTTGAAAGTTGCTGAGCAAATTTACAGGTATTATTTTGTCTACTCATAAAAATATAATTTTTTATAAAATTAATCATAAAATGAGACCAATTAGCTAAAAAATTCTTTGATTTTAGTAAAAAAGATGAAAATAAATATTTGTTTGTTTACAGTTTTCAAATTTGTAATTAGATTAGATATCGAGTTATTATCGAAGACTCTTTTACATGTGTAATATAGATAAAATGCTTTTTGTGGAAATTCGTGTTACATAAATTTCAGAAATATAATTAACAAAATATTTTATTTTATACTGTAGAAACTTTCAAATTCGGCTACGCTTAGAGTTTAACGAGTTATTTTAAAATCTGAATGAAACCGAGACGTAACAACTTAGCTTGACTTTGTATCTATACCAATTCTCTAGATCATCATGTAAGGTCCCGGCTAGTTAGTAGATCTCGATCAAAGTTTTTGTACAAGTAGCAGAGATTAATTAAATTTTTTCAAATTAAAAACATTTCTATAAAAAAACTCTTTATATCAGAAAACTCTCAAATATTTATGTATGTATTTAATGAAATTTTTATTGAATTAGTTTTCTTCAAGAAGTAAAACTTCAAGTGGAAAAACTTAATTCCTCGGAAACGAAAGTAGAGTGGAACAACCTTTACTTCATTGGCCACAGTCTGGGTTCTCAAATCAGTGGCCAAGCGGCTCACATTCTCAAATCAGGAGATTCGTTCTGGACCGTTGAGAGAATCACCGGATTGGATCCGGCTAAGCCGTGTTTCATCTCGGAAAAAAATCTTGATTTGAAATTAAGTAAAGACGACGCCGAGTTTGTTGACATTGTGCACACCCAAATAGGAACATCAAGCTCAAGTGGTTTTGGGTTAGCTGAAAGTATTGGTTTGTATTTACAAACTTATTTAGATTTACAATATTAATTGAAAGAAAAAACACATTTTAATTTTTAAAATTTTTCAAGGTGACGTTGATTTTTACGTCAACGGTGCAGTAACCCAACCGCAGTGCGAAAAGTACAGTGAGTATGGTCGCCTTATTTAACAATTCAATCGCATACTTTATAGGAAACTAAAAAGTTTTTCTTCAGCTATAGAGTCATTCATAGAGCTTTGCAGTCATAAATTGGCCTACAGTTACTTCACTGACGCAGTGATACAAGAGATCAACGGTGGCTGTTCCTTCTTGAGTTATTCCTGGGATGGAACCTACGACGACGCTCAGAAGATTCTAAACGACCGGTTGAAGAAATTTTACTGTACGGACTGTCCGCATATAGGACTCGGTGCTCACAACAGTTTGAAAAGAGGAATGTTCATGGTCATCACTTCCGAAACTGAACCTTACTGTCGTGAGTTTTTGCAATCAGAACAGAGTTAATGGTTCGAGTACAATCGTTAATTTTATTTTTGTTTTATTTTGTAATAGTGCCGGATCTTGACCCTGACTATTCTACTAAATTGACTGAGAGTTTTGAGGTAAACATGAAAATATATTTTTAACTAAGATAATCTTTTGATAACAAAAATTTGTTACTTTTGTATGATTACAGAAACTTCGAGGAGCAACGCCCATCCAGTTGAACGATCATTAGTTTTTTTAAAGTACATAATGTTTTAAAAAGTTGTAGTATGTATCTGAATTTACTGAAACGATGTAAAAAAATGTACTCAAAATTATTTCTAATACAAACCGTATTAGATGTATATAGAAATGAAATTGTAATTTCAAAAGCATTTTAGAATAGTTTTTACAATTTTATGTCAGACTTCCAGAAATTATTTATTTATTCAACTCTTTGGTCTTTAAAGGATTTTCCTTTGAAATTTTTGGAACACCCACTTGAATTTTTGTGAATTACGTAGGTTGGTATACGCAGTTTCGAGTAACATAAAAAAATTAATCGCGCGGAACAACTGTGTCAAGTATGAGTAACTCTTGGCCATTTAACTTTTTTGGTTTATCTGCAGTGTGCTTTATCCGCGCGTGTTAGACCCCAGAATTCAAAGCAAACACACCGCTTTTAATTTTTTTTATTCTTCCACGTTTCCTATGAGTTTTTCCTTTTTTTAAATTAAAATAAATCAATCTTTATTTCAACGATTCGATTTAAAAAAGTGGATACTTTAAAAAAATATAGGTATTGATGCCCAGCATCTTTTTTCTGAAACTTTTTGGAAACCACAACCTTACCTCAGTTGAAGAACTTTAGTTTTTCTTGGGCCTTGTTCTGATTTGATAGACCAGGTCTGCTATTTTTCCTTCTCCCTCACTCCCCCGTCTTTACTTACTTTATCTTACTCAGACTTTGGCCAGTAGTTATCCTCGAGAGAACGATTTCGCCCTCTTCATTCTTTGCCGCGTGCGATAAAAGTTGTGGAATCACTACTTTATTTAGCAAAGAATCACAAAGCTCTTCTTCGAACACACCCACGGCCGAGTTGTGTTTAAACAGGGAAGCTCGTTTTATTTTTGTATCCTTTTCTTACCCTGACCCTCTATGTATTTGTTTGAGTGACTGTAAATCCGGGCGATAAAGTTTCAAAACAGAGGAAGGGACGCTTTGTTTATATTGTCTTCAACACTTGTGGCTACGAAAGCTTTTTTCTTCGAGTTATAATAACATGGAATCGATTTATTAAACGGGAAAAACTGAAATTTGGAAAAGATTCCAAGAATGAAGAACAGATGAGTACACTAAAAATCATAATTTATTTACAAAACTGTGTTTTTATTAATAATATGGGGATTACAAAATTCTACAATTCCATGTGACCGTAAAAAGTGAAATAAAATATGAACTTAATCCTACAACGATATTTTATTGCAATGTTTTTGTATGTATCGACGTGGTATTTTATATTTTTTTAGTTCGTTCATAGATTGTCGAAGTGATAAAAGCAAGAGATAAAACACATTTTTCATAAACGTTTTATCAAAAGTAAGAGAGTAAAAAATTTTAAAACATACTGCTATAAAATTTTGTTTTCAATTATGTATACATAGGTAGTTTATATTTTTTTATAAAATCAAACAATGTCACAATTTATATATAACTATTTTTAATTTTAAGAAGATATACTGATGAAAAAAGACATCAAAATTATGCTTAACAGTGAGAAATTCTCGTCTGTCGTAAAAGCAGCCATAAAGATTTTGACACTTTGATTTTGGTACATAAAGATTTTATGAGTTGACCCTCACTGCCACGATATATACGAGGCTATTCGTCTTGATTTTCCCGGGCGAGCCAGGGAGTAAATGAGAAAATTTTGATTACCATAAAAACAGAATTACAGGTTTATAACCCAAGCGTGTAACTGCAAGTATACTCAAATCGTGTGTCATGATCTATGGTCTTATGTGCCCGGAGATGAGTCTTTAAATTGAAATATATGGAGCTGTGGGATTCTGTTGGACCATATATTATTGGAATTTATAGGTAACGAAACAAAACAAACTACTGTGCCTTGTAGATGAAGAATCGGTAATTAATATATGATATCTTATCTATTTACATCTACTAGCTCTTCTGAGCGCGCTTCAAGCGCGCATAGGAAAAAACAATAAGAGTAACCTCAAAGTGTACTTTTCGAATATTTTAAAAACTTCTTCACCAATCAGCTCACGAATAAAAATCTTACGCAAGATGGCGATAGCTCTCTTTTATAAAGGGATTGAAGTAACGATACTTTTTAAATTTTTATTTTCATCACATAAATTCATTAATATTTTTCACGATGAATGTACATTAAATTAACTATTCGATAGACTATCAAGATAATTTTTTTTTTTTTGAATTTATTGTACGCATTGAGGTAGTTTTTTTGTTTGCTCAAGATATGAAAAATTGTTCTACGCGTTTTTTTAACGCACATGTGTGGCTAAAACATATACTCACCTCAATTTAAGCTCTTAAAAAAATGATTTGAGTCTTTTGAACAGCTACTCAGTTACGAAAAATAGTCTTTTGGTAAAAGATCCAGTCTAAAAAAAAATTATCATTTGTGACGAAGTTAATTAAAAATTTTGTATTGTTTACAGTTTTTTAATGACATTATGATCATTAAATTATTGTGTATTGTATTTTTACTCCAATTTTGGGGTAACATCGTTACAATTTCAAAAGAATTTGAATGCGAAGATCTGAAAAACGGCAGCTATATACAAAGATTTTTAAAGTGGGGAGCCAAATATTCCAAACCGAAAAACTTTAGTGTTGATTTTTTCTTATCTACTCGAAAACACAGACAAGAATTATTGATTGATCTAAATGACTCGAATATTCTTGAAAAATGTGGTTTTGATCCTTCGTCCAAAACAATTTTGCTCATTCATGGATATAGATCATCTGGTAGAAAAAGCTGGATGATTGAACTCAAGGATAAACTTCTCGATGCTGTGAGTCTTCTTGTAGATGTGATATTACTTGTAAATATTTAATTATTAAAAAAAAATTCAGGTGTATTAAAACACATGATTTTGAGAAAAACATTCTAATTCCTTCAGTATTTATAATACGTATAGAGTTTGATTTTATCACCAAAGACATTATTGATCTACGCCTTTCGTTATTGATATAAACAAATTTTTTTTTTAGATGAATGTTAACATTATTCTGGTTGACTGGGAAAAAGGAAGTTTTCGGAAGAACTACATTAATTCTGTGAGAAATACTGTAGAAGTCACTGATCAAATATTCCGGTACACTTTCAAAATATTAAAGACTGTTATATAAAAATTATTTTTTTATTTATTTAAGAGTAGCTTCAAAATGAGGTCAGTATCGCTACCGCACAAAACTTCATAAAAAATGATTTAAAATTACTGTCAAAAGCTCAAGTGGAGCGAGCTTTGATTACATATTTTGCTCCAGTATTTTAAGATTTTAGATTATTTATTTGATAGTTTTAATTAAATATTTATCGTGTTAGTTTTCTTCAAGGGCTGAGACCTGTTGTAGAAAGACTTAATAGTTCTCAAAACACAGCTGACTGGAGTCATCTTTACTTCATTGGTCACAGTCTGGGTGCCCAAATTAGTGGTCAAACATCGCATTTGCTCAAATCTAAAGATTACTTTTGGACCGTTGAGAGAATTACCGGTTTGGATCCGGCTAAGCCGTGTTTCGTTTTAGAAGCTGACTCTGATTTTAAGCTTGGTAAAGATGACGCTGAATTTGTTGACGTTATACATACTCAAGTAGGCACCGCGAGAACTAATGGCTTTGGACTAAGAGAAAATATTGGTAATTTATTTTAAAATAAACTTTTTTAACTATTTATTTTATTTAATACATTCCAAGTAAGACCCTTTTTTGTATGCATTACGCAAATTATATTTAAATAGGTCATGTGGATTTTTACGTCAACGGAGGAATCATACAACCACAATGCAAAACACAAGGTAATTAAATTATTTCAAATTCGTGCTTACTCAACGTTAAAGCTTGAACTATAAAAATTTAACTTTATTTACAGTTACAGATTACTTAACAAAGGGTACACACAAGGAGTTTTGCAGTCATAAAATGTCTTACAAATTTTTCACTCAATCGATCGCTCAAAAAATCAACAACACTTGTTCATTTTCGAGTTATTCTTGGAATGGTACCTACGACGAAGCTAAAAATATTTTAAACGATCAGTTGAATAATGTTAGTTGCACGGACTGTCCACAAATGGGACTCGACACTCCTAATAGTTCGAAAAGAGGAACGTTTTTAGTCTTCACGTCAAAAGTTGAGCCCTATTGCAGTAAGTTTTGACTTTCGAAAAAATTGTTTAGTCATGTAGCTTGTTTCGTCGAATTTTATTAAGTATTAGTAATGATAATTATTGCTTTTATTTACAGTGAGAGATTTTGATCCTGATTATTCTAAAAGACTTGCTGATAGTATCGAGGTAAATATTAAGGCTTTCATGGAGTCATTTGATGATGCAATGAATTAATTTAACATCCTAAAATTTTTAGAAATTAAACGGAGGAGTTTCAATTTTCTCAAACTAGCTGTAGGAATACTGTGATTGTACAAACAATGGGATGAAGACGAAATTCTTTCACTGTGAATTCATGTTTAAAATTTTTCAAAGTAAAATGTATTGATAATTTTTTCCATAAGAAATTGTTATTTTCCAACATTTACCACTGTAGTAGAAAAATTGTAGAAAGTTCGTTTGCAATTATTTCACAAGTCGAACAAATTGATTAGAGAAAAAAACTCAAAAAATCCCGATCCATCAGAAGTGCACGCTCCAAAAATTCAGCCTATTCATACCAATACAAAAAAAAACTAAAACTCGTGCCCTTTAATTTTGATTTTTTTTTTTTTTTTTACAACAAATAAAGTAAAAATTCATCTCGCGTGCACTCATATACAGTGCTCGGATCGGAAACATTTTCAATTGAAACTCTAATGAAACCCCGAACAATACACGAAATAAAAAAATCTCGCATGATCAGGGCAGACGATGGAATAAAAAAAAAGGTAGAGAAATTTCGGGTAGGAAACCAATATTTTTGCATATTCCAGTGGCTATAAATATCGAGTCGCTCTCCCCCCCTCCAGCCCGGGGAATAAGAAAGCTATCCTTCGCTTTTCAATTATTCAATGCGAGCAGGAAGATAAATCGAGGTAGCTCCTTTAAAGTTTGATTTCGGCGGTGCTGGAAGGCACGTAGACACCCGAAAACGCGTCGCATGTTGGATCAAGACCGGAAGCAGAGAGAGAGAGAGAGAGAGAGCAAACAGTGCACCGGGTGATCGATTTGCAGAGATCTTCCGTAATCAACCGACCGGACGTGAGCGAGCGACTTCGTTTGATGATGCCGCTTTATTTCCGGGAGGAAGGAAGTAAGAGCAGCGATCCGGATTCCTTCTTCGCGCTTATAAAGACTTCCTATCATAGTTTCTTCTTCTTAGCTCCGCGCAAACACGCTACGTGACTGGGATTTATTTTTTCCCTTCCCGAGGAGGAGCTTGCGAAATGATAAGTTCTTGGTTTCCCTCCGAACCTGTAGCTTGAATTCAAAATGGAAAGAAAATTCTTTTTTTTTTTTTGCGATTTCAAATGCACCTTGCAAAGTATTTTTTTCGATACCTCAGAAAAAAATGAGCAGAGAAATTTTGGTTTTATTGGTTGTATCAATAGTAGAGGGTACATTCACCCTCGTTTTTACGTAGTTCCAATATGTAGGCGGAAACAAACTAAAATAAACTACTCTTATAATTTCCACGAAAAAATCCAGGAAATAAGGAGTTTCAGATATTCTTATTAGTCCAGATTTACCAAAAAAGCAAACAAAAAATTCTCGGAAAAAAAAAAAAAAAAAAAAATTCTCGGTAATAATTTAATCTATCCTGAAAAGTAACCAATCGGCGAGCCAGTCCCGGGGGATGGAATCGATGCACAGACACGAGAGCCACATTAGTTAACTATCCCTCCGGCTAGTTTGGCCAGGTCGGTCGGTCGGTTTGTGTGCGTTACAGAAGCGAGCTGCTCGGCTGGGTATTATGTTATTACGTTACGTGAGTCCGGAGATCAGCGTCGGAAGCCGGCAAGAAAGAGAAGCTGCTACAACGTTTCTTGGCTTAGCTACCCGCAAGGATATATACTTTATACGGCGAGCATGTAACTACCTCCGTACACGCAGGGATTATAACTTATCGAAAATAAAGTTCTTATCGGGCACGGTAATTGGAGGTTAATAATTGATACGATACTTTGGCTGGCTAAACTGTGGTGATAATAATTTCAATCGCTATTAGACTACTTACGCATTTTTTTTAGTTGAAACGGATTTTAAAAATGAAAGTTTTCTTACGGTTAAATTAATTAAAATTTATCTATTTTCAGGTCCCAGGAAAAAAAAAGCACTTTAGTTTTTGAGATATTCTTACATGTCAAAGGAAAAGACTTTAGTTTACGAAGTGACTAAAGCTTACATGCACTTAATTTTTCAGAAATTTAAAACTGCACTGAGAATTTTTTTAATTCATGTCAAAGAGTAAAGAGTACTTGTCTTAATTGCGCGGAGCTACCCACTTAGTTCTGTTATAAAAGTCCTGACCAGCTCATTTTGAACTGGACTGAACTACGAGAGCCTGATAAAATATTTTTATCCGATAGTCTTGTGATAGTACTGTAAAACAAGACCTAGTGCGAAACCCCTGGAGACAGTTTTTCTGCATGAATCATTTATTTCTTTTATTGTAGTAATAATAAGCTTGACACAATTGGATTTCAGAATGGTAAAATTACTATCTGTTTCAAGTACATAAGACCAACATTGTTTTCTTATAGTACATTAAAAATTGAATAAAACACGATGAACCGGTAATTTCAGAGATCAACAAGTTAACCAGAAAAAACAGCATAAGGAAATCATCATAAATCCATTTGAATCAATCATGGGGTTATCAGCTGGTCGATTTATCACGGTAGCGCTCAAAAAATCATTACGATCCGGAGTTTACAGTGTGTCAGCACGGTGCCGACTCCCTGCAGTGGTATCTTAACGAGCGAGCACTCGTCGATGCCGCGAAGCTTGTCAGAGTGATCGAGAGAATAAAGGCCCTCGACTCTGCTGCTACCCCCTCCGACAAAGGTGAAAGGGCGAGGCTGTCAAGCTGGAAAAAAAGCTTGTTTACAAAAAAACTGTAACAGCTTGAAAGCTTCCCCCCCCCCTTTTTTTTGGTTCTGCGGTATTCTGATAAGTACGATTGTTTATTTTTGTTGCATTGAGGTCTTTCTTGTTCATTAGTATATAGGTATTGTAAATTTTAGTTATTTTAAGGAATTTTTGAGTACAATACTTTCATTAGGTGGTACCAAACCGGTTTTAAAAGGTTAAAAAATCGAACTTTAATGATCGATTATATCACCAAATTTTTTCAACCCCAAGCGTCCAGCGTGATGAAAAAGTTAAAAATTAAAAAAAAAAAAAAAAAAAAATTATGCGTATAAAAATAAAAGGTGAGTTTTATCATCACATAAATACTCTTTATTTTATTTCAAAATCATTGCTATTGTTTAATATGTATTTTTTTCGTTTTTTATTTCAACAAAATTACCAATTTTTGTAAAAAAAAGTTTGACAAAAGTATCTCAAGACAGAAAAAAAAGTGCTGGTTCCTCGAAACTCGATTCTTACTTCCCCAAAGCAAATAAAGCATAATCCTCTTGTAAAAACAATCAAAGAAACAATAACCGTCCAAATGAAGTATATTAAAAGCAAGCGGGAATACACCACTTACAGCCGCTCGTCCCGAGTTTAAGTTCCCCTCGGAAAATGGAACTAATGTAAGTTGAGGTAGTTCAAGTCCTACGTGTTTACATTGCAAATATAGAGTTTAAGCCGGTCGGTCGGTACTACCACCACTACTACTACTCCCTCCCCTCCTCGCGAAAGTGATGAGAAAATTATCGTCGTAAAATTAGGAGCCGGCTTATAGTTCCCGCCCGCCTACCCGGGATTATCTCGAGAACAAACTTTATTTCTTTTTAGCCGCCCTGGCTTGAGTTTATGATTGAATTTGCGGAGATTATGTTGGCTTGGAGTTTAAGAACATTATGTTAAGCAACGACTCGGCTAATGTCGTTTCCGGGACACCCGCGATACCCCACTGTTCGGTAATTATTTTAAATATCTCCGCGAGAAAGTTTAAT
This sequence comes from Encarsia formosa, assembly GCA_038277355.1. NCBI lineage: Eukaryota > Metazoa > Arthropoda > Insecta > Hymenoptera > Aphelinidae > Encarsia > Encarsia formosa. The sequence goes on from CM076187.1 coordinate 7,083,804, forward strand.
TTGATTGCTGCTTAGTTAAACATTTGGCGCTATTTGAAATTTCAGCCCACCGAGTTGACTTTTGTTCCGGGAAGATTATAATTTTGAGGAGATTAGCTTGGATGCGAGTGAGTTCGAGATTTTTCAGGTTTAAAATAAAGATTTGATTGAATTTTTTAGTATGAAAAGTAGAAGAATCTATTTTTTGCTTTGATGTCGGTGACGCGAGTTCAAACTGTCTCGTATCGACAGTTGATCTCTTTTCATATTTAAAAAACTATTTTGTGCTATAAATAAAAAGTATATCAAACTTTTTAAATGAAAAAAATATTTAATTTCCTCAACTATAAAAACAATGTATGAATATTCAATAATTATTACATAAATAAGTTAGTTACTCACTAACAATAAGAATTTGAATATTCATAAAATGTACAAGAAATTACTTTACATTTTAGATAATTTTGAAGTTTCATTTCCCATTATTTAAACATTAAATTAAAAAACCATACTGAAACTAAATTTTTTTAAAAACAGCAGCTCAAATTTCATAGTTTAAAATAGAGTCCATAAAATTTGAAATAGTACACTTCGAGTAAAGTTTCATAACCACTTGGCTAGCTCTCGGTAACCACGAGGTATTTTTGATACCCGTACTAATTAATAACTTCCTTGGAACAACCGTCAACTAATTTAAGCAAAAAGAGCTGTGGGGGTAGGAGGAAGAAGAAGAAGTTTAATCACGTAATATCAGTGCAATATGATCTAGGAGTTAACCCGTTGAGTTTTAGGTTAATTAGTTTTACGGACATTAGTATTCCGTTGGCGGCGAGGATTATTTATTTTACACGATGTGACTCGATACAGCGGGCTTGGGTGACTTTGTAGGTTTTACTTTGTAACTACAATTTTGAGCAAGATGAGTTTCGACGGTAAAACTTTGGCTTTTCATTATTTTATCGTTAAAATTTTCATGTTGGTGGAGTTCATTTTGGAAGCCGAGCTTTGTCTGACGAGCTTGCTGGAAGCTAAAACCTCTCGTATTTTCGCTGTTTCATCAAGTTATTTTAATAATAAAAATTGACAAAATAATTGATTAAAATAAAAAATTTTCTGAGAAATTTTACGTCGGGTAAAAAAAAAAGAGTCACAAGAAAAATCCATGACTTTCGCTACTCGAGGCACGAAATGTCGCAGTACAGAGCCCTACGTTCCAACATATGACGAATGCGACAAAACTCAACTTCCTGCCAAATTTACCCCAAGGTCACTGACACCTACAAAAATTTTTTAAACTTCCGGCTCGGAGACGACGAAAATAGCTCGCGAGCCCATAAACCCAGTGACAAACGGTAGGTTTTGACTGTCACCCACATCACGTAATTCGTAAATGATCAGTTGCCGCGGCTCGCTTTAATTGCACTCCGAATTTCAATAATTCAAAGCTCGTCTAGGAATTCTCGTGTTGGCCCTCACTGTTGGGATCAATACCAACCCAACACCCGTAATTAGAGATTTGATACCGTAGATAAGACACCGCTGGTTTCTAATCTAATTTAAATTTTTGTAAATTGAATTGAATTGCTCCAAAAGAGTGTTTAGGGTCCGCAGACACGACGTGAAATAGTTTCATGGAATGCTTTTTTTTTTTTTTTTTTTAAATCACGAAATGAACCTTTTTTTTATCTCGAAGCGGTGACCCCACATCAATTGAATATTGATTTCGCACCGGGTATTTTTAAAGTCTCGGATGGCATTACAGAAACATGTGCTGAATACAAAATCATTCGAACTTTTACGTAGCTTGAAAAAAAAATAGTTTTTTAGACCTTTAATTTTACATAAATGTATTACTATTTTCGATCACATTCATACATCTTAGTAACGATCGAGTCATTATCCCTGTACAATCGATAGGCCCCAATTCTTCTCCCAACTTTTTTCATCGTAAATCGAGCGTGTGAACTTGATACCGCTCCCCCGAGGATGATCTCTTCTTCCGTGCATATTTATACAGTTCGGTGACGCGTCAAGGGTTTATTGCCGGCTCCCAAAAGTTACGATTTTTTTCCCCCCCGATTTGAAGTTCCCGGGTATTTGTATTCTTGAAGGTATGCGCGGAATTTTCTTTCCCACGTACTTCCCGGTCAATTTTTCACGAAAACTCGCGTGTAATATACACAACATAAATATGTATACATATTTTTATCCCGCTGTTGAGCAAGGAACAAAAATGTCTCCCCACCCCGACTTCTTCGTTTTCCTCGTCCGCACATTTTTCCCAGGATCTCGGGGGAGTCCTCGCCGGGTGGACGAAAAAAGCGTCCTCTTTTCCATCCCGCTTCACCTCCGCTCAAGAAACTGCGCCTGGCTTCTTCATCTCGCTTCTCTTCTTATTTTTTTTCTTCGCTTTCTCCTACTTTTGCCCGTCTTTGGGGACGAATGTCAGGAAAGTAGAGCTCTTTTCGCACACGTGGGCTGTGCCTTTTTTTTTTAGAAAAAAAAGAAAGTTGAAGACGTTTAAAATTAAAGATTTATTTTTAAAGTTTGGAGGATGGTGTATGTAGTTCTCAGGACTAAGTTTTCTTTAAATTTAGAGAAGATTTGAAATTATTTTTATTTCAAGTATAGAGATTAATTTATTTTATATTTGAGACTTTATTTATTTAGTGCTAATTGTTTCATGTCATTCAATTGACAAATTTGGTATTTCATAATTAATCAGTCAGTCTTAACTTTACTATAAAATATTACAATAACTCTTCGAAATTCTTTCGTCTCTGCATGGAATCAAATATGAGATATCAGAATTTAGAACGTCGGTGGCTTTTGAAAATTTTGAAAATAAGTATTCCAAGATAAAATAGTACTGAAAAAAAATTTTTTTTTTAATGAAAATTGTCCATCAAATTCATGATCATTGAATCTTAGCGGTTCACAAATTTAGAGAAAACAATATTTCTTGGTAGAGTACAAAGAGACAGCGAACAAAGAAAAGTTATTAAATTTGATTAGTTTTAACCGGGTAGCGGATTTTCGAGTAACCGCAAGAAAGAAAATTTCCACCTGGAGCCTTCAGACGAGTGCAATCTCTTTCGGAGTTTTCTCACGTATATACATACATAGTTTGTCGTGGGGGGAGGGGGAGGAAGGTTCTTTGAGACTCGCTTTGGAAGCCTTCGCTCGGGGCCAAAGTTTCGAACTATTATTGGTATCTAGCGGCAGCCTTGTAATGGTTTTCCCGGAAATCGTATTAAATATAATTGTCAAAGTTCTTCAGCTCGTGGCCGTTAAGGCACTTTAAGGAGCGTGTTAACTGGCGTGTTTAACCCCGTTCTCTTTTACATTTGCGAACTTACGCGTGGAAATTAAGATCTGACCGCAGATCGTTACCTTGAAAAAAAATCTCATTACGCCTCCTGCTTACGAGATAACCTAAATTAAAAGTACATTGAATTCCTTCGTAAATTATTTTTAAAGTCTGTCTAACTTCCATGTCGGTAAAAAAATTTTTGATCTATGAAAACTCTATACTCTAATTCCCTATAAGTGCTATTATAATAGACAAAAATAACAAATTAATTACCATACGTACTGCAGATATCAAATTAGTCAAGATTAAATTAGTAAATGTCTAAGACTGTGACAAGATAAATTTACAATTGAGCTGGAATCCCATAAATAATTCGAAATAATAATTTATTACTTTAACTAAACCTTTGCTGTACAGCAATTCCACAAGAGAATTAAAAGGATATGGCCTGAATATACGATATGACGTAGACGGGAAAGCGCGCTATATTCTGAAATAGAAACGATGCTCATTTTCCCGAGACTCGAATTTCATGAACGAGCTAACGACAGATTTATCGATAACGCATCCTCGTGATGATACGCGATGATACGGTTTATATTTCCCAGTATACGTCTCTATTTGCGTTGATGGTTGAGGTTTGCGATATTAAAGGATTTTTTGGTCTTACTAATTGGAAGGACCAGACAAATTTCTCTTGTAAATTAGTTTATATGCACGCGCATATTCATGGTTTGATACGAGTATAAACACAACTGGGAAAGTTCAACAAGCAATAACTACAGATTAGTCTTATCGGTGCGGCTGCAACTTGGTACGCGATTTACCTTGACACTACTGGGGTACAAGATTGAGGTATTTTGGGTTGCACAGAGATTTTGGGTTGTTAGTTTGTCCAAACGATTCTTTAGGAAAATATCAAATTGAAAATAGCCTTTTTTCTAGAAAACTTTTGATAGTTCTTTTGAATACTTGATAATATAGTTTAAGAAAAAATCAAACAAAATACATACTGCTTACATTAAAAAAATGAAATGATGTAATTTTTTTTTAGTAAGTTACGGAAACAATCAAACTAACTGTGTAACAAATTTTTCAATTAACTTTTGCTGGTAAAAAAATAGATACCCACTCTGATACCATGTGAATTTGTCAACTTGAATGTGAAATTGTCGACCAGTTAATATTGAAGTCACTTAAAAAAATATATAGAAACAGGAAATTTAGAATGAAAAACAGAATATTGAAACATAGCAGCTGTTAATTAGTAATAAATAGTAATGACAAATCTCTGATGGACAAAGATCAAAGCCAGCGGTAGCTGGCTTGGGGAGATTTTTTTCCCGCCAAAATAGTAGCCGGCTACCGTGCTTTATTTACAGCTACTGGAGCTACCTTAACCCTATTAACCACAATTAATCAATTATTTAAAAATTAAAACACGTTACCTGCATCATTAAACCTCTAGACTACGCCTACTTTTCACTACCGAAGAGATGAGGATTGTTTTCGAAGCTTATATTTTTTTAATTTTCTTATTTTTTAATTCGCGTTTTTGAAATCGGCCTTTTTTTTGGACTTTCCATCCATCAACGTTCGATCGGGGATCGGCACCTCCCAACATTTTCAACAGATGGCGCTATCATGATTTTTTTTATTTTTTTAAAAAATAAAATTAATTAACGTTTATGAAAACTTGTTTTCATAAATAAAAAAATGAAAAAAAAAAAAAAATTAAATGATAACTAATAAAAATTAGAATTAACCTTTGAACGATAAAAGACACTGGTAACTGGCTTGGTTAGAGAACAATCATCAAAGTCGCAGTAAAATCAGAGAGCAAAAGAAAATATGTATTTTAAAAGAGGTAGTTGTAAACATTCTTACAAAGTAACATGTTCAATAGCACACGTAGGAAATAATTTAAATAATGGGCACTACGTGAGCATTTTACGACAAAAAAAGAGTTGGATAGAAGTAAGCGACGAAAATATTATAAAAAAACCTTGGCCAACTAATGCTAAAGGTGTTTATATATTTATATTAGAAAAAAAAAAAAAAAAATTAGAAAAATAACAAATAGATAATTATCAAAAAATTATCAAACAAAAAAAAGTGATATCCCACAAAAAACCTTACAAAGGTAAACAAACGTGGGGAGATTTTTTTAATGAATTGATTTAACAAAAAATAGTGATATCATTAGATAGATTTTATAAGTTAGAATTTTTGATAACATGTCATATTAATAACAGAATTTAAAAATTAATTGCTGTAACAAATTTAAGAAAAAAAAAAAAAATTATTTCAAAAAGTAATAAAAAATTATTTTAATGAGTTGTGTATTTAAATTTAAAAAATAAATTGAAATCAATATTCATAAAATCTGCCAACGAAGATAAAGTTAATAAATTTTCTTCTGAATATGAACTTCGTGGGCAGATTTTATGAATATTGATTTCAATTTATTTTTTAAATTTAAATACACAACTCATTAAAATAATTTTTTATTACTTTTTGAAATAATTATTTTTTTTTTCTTAAATTTGTTACAGCAATTAATTTTTAAATTCTGTTATTAATATGACATGTTATCAAAAATTCTAACTTATAAAATCTATCTAATGATATCACTATTTTTTGTTAAATCAATTCATTAAAAAAATCTCCCCACGTTTGTTTACCTTTGTAAGGTTTTTTGTGGGATTAATGTAAATCAAACCTAACAAAATTTTTATTTTATTTATAAGTGGTGTACTCATTATTCGTTACTCTAACTATTTCAATTGACGACTTCTCGATAGTAAACAAAAATCGCTCAAGTAGTAAAAAAACCAACAATCACTTACACGCCGTTGTAAACATGAAAATATCATTTTGAAAACTTTCACCAGCACTTTTCCGGAGATAATCGTTAGCCTGGTCATAAACACCCTAGCCCGGGAAGTTCCGATTCTCGGTGGCCAGGGTGAAAGCCGGGGGCAAGTTAGCCCCCTAACAAAACCGCGAGAAGTACACACTCCTAATAATGCACAACTCGTAACTCACGCCCGTAACACCGCGCTCTCGTGAATTATTGCAACGACCCTGCTCCTCTCAGATAATTTTAATACAACAGTTTTTCAACCCCTTGTTATCGCCTGATTAAAACCGCGCCCGATTCGATGTTTACGGTTATGCACGCTAGCTTGATCTTATTGGCCGTTCCGACCGGTCCGAGCCGGTTTACGGTTACGACGTTCCTGTAAACAGTCCCATTATCGTCATCAGCCCCCCGAAAATTGATACCACATATTACTCAAGAGAGAGAGGGAGGGAGGGTAAATACGTACTTCGTTAGCTGTTTTCGGGGTCAGGTAAGGTACTCGCTCGCCAAGTCACGCGGACGTCCACGGGCTTAAACTTAAAATTTCATAAACTCATTTGGAAGCGTTCCAAATGTACCCTACGAGTGTCTAATTATGATGGGGCGCCGTGTTGCTTCAATTATTCATTAAACTGTGCCGCGCGTTCGGTAATTCTAATTTAGTTGCGAGGGGTACGTTTTAAGATATATATAATTTTTTGTTTCGCCGGACTATACGTTTACCTACACTACTGATTAGTAAAAATTGTAATGCTGTTTCTCCAAAGGCAAACTGTAATTTTGAAAATAACAGTCATGACGATGAATTAGCTCGTGAAAACCTAAATTATTCGCAGGCTTAATTTGAAAGCATTTTCCTTGGCTTTGAATCGTCGTGCTTGGCGTTCGAAATTTTTATTTGACATCGGGGGAGGGGGAGTTAGCCGGTAACGGTGCGAGTCTTGAAACTGCAGGCTTTTCGCGACCAAGTTTTCCCGACATAATGAACGCTCGTCTCTCTTCTTGAAAGCTCGCGCATACTAACTTGTTCCGTCTTTCGGAATGAACTCGCTCGAGTTTCAATTCTTTTTTTTCGTCTGTTCTGTCGAAAAAACAAAATTAAAAATTGCAATTTTCTTGATTTGATTTTTAACATTGTAAAATAAAATTGATTTTAATTACTCATTGGATCAAGATAATAGTAACCTATTATTGTGTAAAAGAGGAGGATTTTATAGCGTGAGCTGAAAGACTTAGTTTGCAAAGTTTTTAACCCGGTGGAAATACCTGGATCTCAGGTCAGATCAAGACTGATAACCTCATCTGTCGGACTCTGCACACGGCGATTTTTCTCCAAGTTCCTTCGTCTACGAAGACTCTACTTGAGATATAACCGAGGTCAGAATGAAGCACGGGTACGAACTCGAGGAATTATCTAATCCATCACAATTAAATGGAACTTCTACAAGCCGTAGAAGACAAATAATCTTGGTAAAAAGTAAATTTTCATTAAAAAAATCTTTGGATTTTAAAAAACAAACAAGGCGACTGATTCAGGCAAGACTTTCATCAGTCTTCCGTGGAAATGAAGCTTGCCGTACATTGAAAAGTTTGGAAAAAATTACATCAGAAGACATGAAAAATGTAGCAGCGAGAATAAAGAGTTGAAATGCACGTGGAAAAAAAAAGAAGAGTGAATAGAAATAAGAAAAAGTCATTGAGACCAGGTAAACTTTTCCATTTCATTATACCGGCTTTTCTTTTTTTTTTTTTTTTTCCGGTCCTGCTCTGTTTCATCATCTTCTTTTATCCTCTTTTTCTCGGCCCGTACACACTTTCACAGCGCGAAGCCATCAACGTTATTACTTCATAGACTGTTTTACGAGCTCCCCGGTTTTTCCGCGGCATTACAACAAAGCAGATCTTGCCCAAGAACCCAGCCCGAACAATCCCGCATTTCGAGAAATTAAAACATTTTTCAAATCATATCTCGAAATAAGATTTTTTCCCTCTCACCGTAAAAACAAGTAATGGTTTCTCTCTCCCCCGCGAGCTAACAGATTCTAACGGTTACTGTTATGAGAATCGAAATTTTTGGTCGAAAAAAAAAAGAAGAGGTATAAGTTTCTAATTACACCGGGGTATCTTCTTCGAATACACCTTTTTTTCTTCCTTGGAGCGTACCAATATCCATTCAGCGTTTATCGCGAGATATCGCACCCACGTAACGGCCGGCAGTTCAGAGTATTGCCTTCGTCTTATTTTCTTTCCCCCCGACTTTTTTTCCAACCGGGGGCTGTTAAGTTCTCGTAAATTGGCGTTTTACACCGCTGCTCCAATTAATTTAGCTCAGCGGGATCGACCCTTGCGTAAGCTTTGTTTGAGGAAGGAATGATAATTAATTTTCTTTTGACGTTACCGAAAGGGTCACGTTTCGGTATTTTTTTAGGTTGTACCTGGTAATGAAGAGTCATTATTTGGGTAGGGTCCATAAAATTTTTATCTGAATTATTTTATAAAAAATCGAGAGTCGTTACAAAACTGTCCTAAAAATTTTTTACATGTGAGATATCCTAGAAATTTTTTTTGAATGATTCCTTTAGTTTTGTAAAGTTAGTAAGGATGACTTTTTTTAATTAATTTTTCAAAGAATCACATTCGATATTTTTTATTTTCAAATCAGGAAATGAATAATAAAAGATGAAAAGAGCATAGATCACATGATTTAAAATTCCGCTGGCAAAGCCAAAAGATGTCAACACACTCGAGACGAATGGAGAGCGGTAGAGAAACTGCAGTGGACATGTCTGGTGACCCCTTCCAAAAACTTTTCTCCTCCAGCTGTGAGTGTATCGAAGACAGATTTAGCCCAGCTGTTCCTGTTTTGGTTCGGTCAAGTTGTAACAACTGGTTTTACTCATTCTTAGAGAACGTAGAAATCTTTCGGTGTTTTGTCATTAATTTTTTATTTGAATCTACGGATAGTCAAACGAAGTCTATTTTTGGAGAGATATCAACAGAAATAGTTTTTATCATCCGTGGAGAATCAAGTAGGTGTTAATAATTTACTTGATAGTTTTATTTTATTACAACAGGTCTCAAGCCTAATAGAATATGTGAAAGCATCAATATCCAGAACTGCGTGAAAAGCACGCGTTAAAATTTATTACGAGCCCTAAACAATGGTATTTAAATAATTAATGACAACGATAATGAGCTCGTTTCACTGTAACGGCTCTCTTAATTCCCAACATCTCATTCCCCACGCACACATTTTCATGCGACCATAATAAAGCAAACATTAACCAAAAATCGTAACCCACGATCACAAAAAATTTCGTATCAAAGTTAGGGAAAGAAATCGATGAGATAATCGATTTATTTTTTTGATTAAGTGGTTTCTTAAAAACTAATCAAAATATTAATTTTCTTACTTCCGAGATACAAAATTTTCAAAATCAAGCTAGTACTTCAAACTTGTTTAAAAGATGTTGACTTCATTAAGCTCAATTTTTTTTACTAATATTTGTTTCTACTAATAATTATTAACTAATCAACCTAATAATGAACAAAGATTTAAGTTATTTGATTAATCGATATCAACTTAAATCGCTCGATTATTCCGGTGCATTTTGTGGGTCACCATGGCGTTCTTTCAGAGCCGAAACCACGTGACTTCATGAGCCGGTGAATTTTTAACGAGCGTTTCGTTGGTCCAATCCAGGCGAAAACTTCGGTGGCGCATGTGTGACCCTATAATTTATGCAAGATACACGCGTTGGCTTCTTCTCCGTCTCGTTTGTATGCACGATAGCGAGCGTTGATTGGCCGTCTCGGACCCCACCCGGCCTGCACGTGCGCCCGACACTCCTCCTGACTTTGGTATCGACATCGAAACAGTAAACTAATCACTGAATTACACTTTGATATTTTTTTAAAACAGTTTGATTGGAATTTTTATTAACGTAAGCTTTGCGTATTAATTAATACTATCAATTTGATAGTAACTCGCTAAATTTTTTTCAATTATTTTTAACTATTTGCTTTTTTATATTTATAATAAGATAATGAATAATTTCAAATTCAACTTACCTTGGCACATTAACGTGACTATGTGAAGGACGCTGATTGCCAAAATACGGCCATGCTTGTATTTACTCGCCATGGTTAAGACTTCGACGAGCCAAAAAAAAATATCTGGAAAGATTAAATTCTTGCTTAGGTTTCATTTAAAGTTTGAAATTGTTTCAGGCAGAAAAAAATAAAATTTCAAAACTTTGAAATTGTTTACAATAACTAAAAACTAAAAACTTTGAATGATATAAATTTTTTAAAGACTAAAATTTATTTTATTTTGATACTTTAAGAAATTACGGTACGAGAAATTGAAATAAACTTTTAAAATTTATCGGTTAAGAGCTTTTTGAAAATTAAAAAAAGAAAAGAAAAAAAAAAAAATTTTGGTCGTATACACGAGGTAGCATCACCCAATAAAACCAACGGTTTCAAAAAAAAAAAGATGAAAATTTTTTTCTATTTCTAAAGTTTTACGATATTTCATTCCTTATTAAAAACTTTCAAAGTTCTCTTTTGGGTAAATGCATACAATTGACCTGAAAAAACTTAAATAAATAAATTTTTTTCGACCCAGATTGTAACTTGAAAATTTTATGGTACTTTTTTAAAGAATTTGCAAGCATTTATTTATCAGCTATTCTGTTTGACATAATGTGTCAGTAAAATTTTACGCCTGTCTTTGAAGAGCTAATAATTTGAAACAGCCTGTAATTATTATTATTATTATTATTATTATTATTATTATTATTATTATTATTATTATTATTATTATTATTATTATTACCATAATCGTCAACTGATAGTAATTCTTAACTTTTTAATAAACTAAAAAGCATTAATGATTCTCCACCCAGTTTTTGTAACTAATTAAATAAACTTGTATGATAAATACAAACATAATTTTTAATTATTACAAGTATTAGTTCTAGTGTAAATTTTTAGTGCAACTCATAAATATTTTACATAGTTTACATGTATGTATTTAGACCATTCAGAAATTTTAGGGAGAAAAACTAGATGATGAATAATCATCGGCACCCATTCCACCGCGCATCAATCAAATCACCCCCGGATTAAAAAAGCCCAAATTCATCTGGCAAAAGTTTTTTCCTCCCGTATATTTTTCGCCCATCGTACCTCAAAGCCGGGTTGACACCCACGTTAAAAGCAGAAAAAAAAAAAAAACTCGGGGAATCAGCGCGATACGGCCACAAACAACAACAGAGACGCCGCCGTCCGACTATTTCATCTCGAATTGACCCGCTTCATAACAATTACCAACCCCGATGAAAAATTTTCGTCCTCTTTGTTTGTTTTTTTTTCTCACTACTTCCGGTCCATTCGTTTAATTTGATTTGTTTTGTGTTTTCGACCTCGTAAAGATGCGAGCCAATCGTGCAAATTGGGGACTGCTCGAAAGATGACCGAAAAGTCGGGATTTACGAGGCGTTTCACCCTCAAATTGACAGTTATTGGGGGGCGGTATGCACCCGTGTATTCGAAATCAAACTGCGTCGAGCAGTAACTCAGAGGTGTCGGGATTAATTAGACGCCTCGAATTTATAGGAAAAATAACAAGCCCTCTGCTTTTTTACTTCCCGTGGTGGCATGGCGTATTACTTTTAACTATAAGTCAATTGACAAATGGCACGGCTTTTCGGTGCCAAAAATTCGACTGATGTGAGTTATTATTTACACGGGCTATCTCGAAAATGAATTCAATTAATACGCGGGTAAAAGCTTGTACCAATTTTGGGGGCTGAATGATTTATACGATGAGTATTACCGCTGTTGTTGTTGTTTTTGATACCAAAAGTAGATTAAATTTCGATGGCTTCGCGGATTATCGGTGACAAATTTTTGAACGCCCGCGAAAAAAGAGAGACGATCGGTTTTTTGAAATTATGTGGGAGGGGAGCTGTAATGCTGGGTAATTACGATTCTCGTTTGAGATTGTGGCTGCCAAAATGAATTTTCACAACTTCGACTTATTAAAATTCTCCTTTAGCGGTAATGAGATTAAAAAGCATTACTGGCGTGATCAGCTTTTTCGATTAGCGTTAGTTTTTAAACAACCGCGGTATTAGGTGCAAGACGTTTTTTACGTTTACAAAAATGTTGTTACGCTTATTAAAAGTAAACATGCATTTTTTTAAATCTAATTTTAAACCTGTTGTGGGAAAACCTTACAGCTGAACCTTTTTTTATGTTTAAATAAGGCTTTTTCATAGCAGACGATTATCCATAACCTACTGTTTGCCGATTAAAAAAAATTCCCAATTCTGTCGGCTTTACAGCATTAATGTTAAAAAAAGTTTTTTTCAATTCAATCTAAAAAATGTTAAAAACCTAAATTATCTTGGTAAAAATTAATTAGAAAAGTTTATAAGTACAAAAGATGTGAATAACTTTTAACGCGGGGTGGCAAGACTGGCAAGCGCGCATAGAAAAAAAAAAAAAAACAATAATCGTAACCTCAAAATGCACTTTCGAATATTTTAAAAACTTCTCCACCAATCAGCTCACAAATAAAAATCTTAGCCAATATGGCTAAGATACCTCTCTACTATTAGATGAGAAACTAGAGAAAATCAAAAAATAAATTTTTATCTTTGTTTCTAAAAAAACATTTATCGACTATGAGATTTCCGGTTAAAATTTCCAATGGGTTAGATCAATGTAGTTTATTTACATTGAGAAAAAGTCTGTAAATAATTCAATAATCTAAAGAATCTTTGTAAAAAATTAAAATTCAAAGCTCATGAAATTAATCATTATCAAAGTAAGCTAATGAAGAATCAAATCATTCATCTTTTACCCATGGCTATTTTCATAAAGCATTATACCAAATTGTCTACTTTTTCATTTAAATGTTAAATTGAATTGAAAAATATTTAACAAGAATGTTTCGGCTAAAAAAAAGATAATGGAAAAAGTTTTTTGAGAAAACGCAGGATTCCAGGGAAGCGTAGTTATTCTTTGTCGAAAAAGCTGCGCTCAACAAACCACGGTGGGATGCCAGCACGCTTGAGGTCAAGTAAGTGTATTTCACCGTAATCGCACCTAATTTAAGAACAGGTAATTTATTTTAGGAGACGTTGGGCAAAATATTAACGATTCTTTAATTTATTTTTAATTACAAAATTAACCGTACGATTTTATTTTTGCAATAATTTTTTTTCCGTATTTTCAAAAATAAAAGTTTATTTTTATCTTCTCGATTTCATAAGCTTCAACTGAAAAAGAGAATGAAAATATTTGTGAGGAAGACGAATATTCGCATATTTTATATTATCAAACCGGTAAATAAGCACCGGTATTGTATCTATCACAATACAGTTTTGCTTACGAAGCATGTTTATTTATGAGACTCGCGAAAGTTTTTCATTTGAGCAACCTGCGCGGATATAGTCTCTTTTTCATCAATCATATTATAATTTTGGGACTTGATTATTTATGTCAAAAAATAATTTAACAATAAAAATAAATCAAAGGGGACGTAATCAAGAGTCTCGTTAAAAAAAATTAACGACGCATGTTTACAAAAAATATGTCGCAGTGGCTCACAAATTTTATGAGCAGGGCATTCAATGAGCATAATTAATCAAAAACATATAAAAATTAATCACGTGTATGGGTTCATTATTATTTTGCTCTGTAAACATTTTCATGTTTCATGTATGCATGTTCTTCGTTGATAAAAAAAAATTACAGAAAATTTTTTTATATAAAATTTACGTTTCAAAATCTATGAAATTTATACTAAGTACCTTTTCTGTAGCATATATAGTTACATAATGAGACTATTAAGTTAGAAAATTTGAATTTTACTATACTGCATTTAAATATTAAAAATCTTCTTCAAAAAAGTTGATTAAAATTTAAATTATTAATTCAGGTAATTAAATTTTTATTTGATTTATTTTTATTATCAACCTGTTGATTAACTTAAAATATAATTTTTATACACCCTGTTATAATTATACTTCTACCCTGACTTTAAATTATATAATTGACCAATTAACAAGGGGTTACTCACTCAAACCTGTTACAGTCCTGAATAGTCCTGGCCAGCCTATTTTGAACGGGCCAGGACTACGAGAGCTTGATATTTTATTTTTATCTGATAGTCCTGTCATAGTCCTGTCCAAAAAGGATCAAGTGCGTAACCCCTTGTCAATGAATAAATTATTCATGAAGGTCCACAGTCTGTCTGACACCTAACTCATAAATTTCGCGACCAATTCCTGTATCTTATCACATAAAATGAAAATTAGAGTCTCGTAACTCACGTTGGTCAGTAGGAAACGCAGGTCATCCAAGCTCGATGCTCCACATGTTGCACTGTTACTCACTCCCCGGCCGAGGGGTTCACACACGCCGTTAGGGGTGGGCTTTGCGATTGTTCGACGGTTGCACCCGCCGACCGTGCGCGCCAGACTGAGGTGTCGTGTGGAGTCTTCGCGGGGATGACTACGACGAGGAGCACGCGCCGAGCCGCGCGCATCCCCGCCGACCGCCCACTTTTCGAAACGCGCGACCCTTTGTACATTCTTCCCGCCTGGCCAAGCTCCTGGCTGAAGAGAATCGAGTGTACGCGGTATTAAATATCAACTGTTGAGGACTATTAGCCGGTCATGCTTAATGGCCTGCGTGCTCGACCCGAGGATAACTTTATTCTATTCCGGGTGCTGGGGCTTTTTTTATTTAGTCTTCTTCGGGAGTAATTTAGACTAGCCGGGGCACGGAAATAATCAAGTCCGTATAGAGTACACAAGTATTGACGCTGGCTATTTTTTTGGGGATTTAACTATTAGTAAAACTGAGTCGACAACCCTTAAATGAATGGATATTTTTACTTAAGTAGTAAATATACTGATTACCCAATTTCGGTTTTTTTTTTATTTATTTTTTTTATATGATTCAATTAAATAAATAACTGATGAGTGAAAAAATCAATTAAATCTTAGAAACAATGATTTAAATTTTAGTGATCTTCTGAAGAAGTAGAAAAAGTAGAAAACATTACTTGTTTCATTATTTGAATTCCAGGGTTCAATCAGTGTGCGACTGGAGTAAATGACAGAAAAAATCATATTGTCAAATGCCTCAAATTTAATTATTTATTCGTTTAAAAATCATATTATATTTTTATTACTTATAAATAAATTAATTTAAAGAATTACTTTGTACTCTACTCAAGAGTTCAAGTTTCAGTAAAAACATTCGGCCGAACTTGATCTATAACGCCCTATTTGACAGTCACAAACTTAAGGAGTAAAGTCTGTAATTTTATTAATCAAAAACTATTTTTATTACTGATTTAATCACAGTTAAATTCTGCTAAAAAATAACCTTAAGCTACCATTTGTCATTGTCCAATTCCAAGCGCGATCAACAAATAGTTCCGAAATCTCGACTATCTCAAACGCCAAATTCAACCACTACTAGAAGCACAGTGGCATCAAAATGTGAAGGTTATAACGTCAGAGCCGAGGAGATAAGAGACGAAAGAGGATGATTTTGATTGCGAGTTGCGTCGAGTCGAACGTGTTTCTCGTTTAAGTGAAGCAATTACTCTACTACTATCTATTACTTACCCCCCTCCCCCGTCCTGTCAACTGCACCCACCCACGCCGCAGACCTTTTTGGTTTATAACCGTGCGTTTCATTTCTCACCCTCGTTTGATGCTTGATAAATAATTTTCTTTCGACTTTTCTTTTCACCGGTTGTGAAGCAAAGGGTATGCGCAAAGTTTGGTACGTTCGGATGACCGAAGATATCGTCGAAGCGCTCATTAAAATTCCAGTCAGGTGTGAGCGCCTCGCGTGGAGTTACTCCGTGTACATACGCGCGATCGCGACTTAATCAGAATTTGTGGCCTCGTACGCCGCCATACCTTGATGTGCGCCGGATTTTGGTTGAATAATATACTTCGCGCAAATGTAAAGAGTACACGTATTATAAATTTACTCTGTGACTTGAAAAAATTTATCAACTAAACAATCACTTTGAAAAATCGTCTTGAATGATGATAAATTGATGATAATTGCTTTTTTTTAAAAATTAGTGTTTTTATGAATCTAAAAATCGAAGGAAGTTTATTAAGGTTTTTTTTTTTTTTTCAACGAAACTAGGTATTTAAAAAATGTCAATTAAATAGTTTTTTATTTAAATATTTATTAAATGAAAATTAAAATTCAGAAGCTGAATTTAGAACATCAAATCTACCCCTTCTCTATAAATCAGAATCCATTTATTTTCAAAAGAAATAATAAAAAGGTTTTTTCCTTCAACCCCTTTTTATTATAGTTAGGTATGTATGATAGCTTGAATGATTACACATGAAACTTACTTAAAACACACTAGTAATAATCCCAGAATTTTTTTCTGCTCTTATCATTTACAACAAGGGCGTACTGAATCTTTTGTACGCAAAAGTGACTCCATGGCTGAAGAGCATGGGAATGTTCACTCATCATAAGTACCCCCGACTCGAAGTTGATACACCATGTGAAAGGTTTCATCCGAGGTTGTTTTTCATTGTCCCCCCTTTTTTTTCCACATAGTAGTTTTTTCTCTTGCGAAATTAGAAGAGCCGCGTTTAATAACCCATCACGCCGACTAAATTTACTTGTCTCTTTCTCTCTTCCTGTACATTTTCTGTTATCAGCGTGCTTCCATTAAAATTTCCACGTCGCGTCTCTTTATATCCACTCTTTTTTTCATTTTATGTTGATGTAAAAATTGTTTAAATTACTAAATCGCCATGAAATATTAGGGACAATGGGTGCACACATGTTATAACAAAAAAAATTTTAATTACATTTTTTACTCAAAATTTCTTTTTCGAAAAAGCTCGGTCAAATTTATCAAATCACTGACCTCCCGCTAAAACTATTCCGGGGCGCGATCAATCCAAACAAAAAACTTCCAAAAACCCACCAAAGTTTCCAAAGTAAACGTAATGCAGGACGCACTTAAGGCGCACTCTCGGTTTTTTTGACGAGGCGTTGTGTCGTAGCGTACAAACAAACGTGGCCCGGGTTATATGAAACGGGCTTGTTTGGGGGGCGGGATCCGCTTAAAGCTCAAAGGCGCAACCGCAACAATGCATCTAATTACCCCCCTTTGTCAACCTCGAATTAACTTGTTGTTTGTTCGGAGCCCAAGGAGCCCGAGCAGTGTCAACTTACGATGCCGGCGATTGATACTTTCGCCGCCCGCCCGGGTACACGTTTCGGGTGGAGCCGGGAACTTTCGGACCGACGCGCCAAAGGCCTTTGGGATTGCCCGGCCCGGCCGCGTCTTGTCTTTCGACAACATAAATATCAAGTTTGGTCGACAGGGTGACTGCGAAGCTTGTGTATTGCGCAAAATGAATGTTTAGCGAGGATCCCGACACTGGTCCTTGGAGTTCGGTTATCGATAAAGTTTATTGTTTGCGATTCATTATAATGCGAAGAGGGTTTTTACTAATTTTTACTACTTGCATTTTTTTTTTTTTTTTTTTTTTCAAGAAACAGTTTTTTTTTACTTATGACGATAGTTTTGGTTGATAAAAAAACTATCTCTCATAAAAATTAAATTGAAATCTTTACAGTTTTCTAATAAATTATAAAATGTAAGGTTAAAAAATTCTAAGTAGCAACAAATCTTGAATTAGACTTTTTCTTTTTAGTTTAAGAAGGTAATTTTTTTTTTTTTTTTAGTAAAAAATATGTAATTTTTGGTAGGTGCAGTGAAACGATCGTTTTCATAACCGAAATTTCATACAACCTCAAATAGGTTTCTTTTAGGGTCAAAATGAACCAACTATTTCAATCTTAAATGTTCTAAATTTTCCAAGCTAATTAAAAAAAAATTTTTTTTCACTCCAATCATTTTTGTTTAAAAAGCCTTCTCGAAAACAAGCCCAAAGATAAATAACTCCATAAAAAAGGTGTCGGTAACTGCACGGCTCGCAGTGTCCATTTGTCGCTCGTTAAGTGTAGTGTAAGCGATCAACGGGTCGCACGCACACCTCGGTCATTAAACGCAGCTACCCTGCAGCGGGCTGTATTATAACGTGAATGCGGTATCTCGCGTCACGGCCCGCTTGGCTCGAACTGTGACTACTCGCGCGTTGACCGATCTCTTTCTTCGAGCCAACTGGCTTGTTTTATTTCTAAAAACCCAGATTCAGGGGTAATTAATTTAATTACTTGCAGCCATGGGGTAATTAGCTGTATTTGGTTTTTAAAAAACTGAAAAAAAACTGGTCAAGTGACAGTTCGTTTGAGACATAATTAATTGCAATTTATTGAGATAAATTATCCAATTTTTCAAAGTTATACTAATTTATTGCATTAATTATAAAATTTTACTTCGGTCTTGTACAAAATTTCAGCCAGACCATTAATAATTATTAGAAAGTAGTTCAAAAGTCTCAAAATTATCAGATGTCATAAGTTTCTCTCCGTTTCACCTGGTTATTTCAATTAATAAAACATGAAAATGAGGTCAATTTTTAAGCCTACAAAGTGACGAATCTAATCGTTTTAGATAAAAATCAATTCGATTTTTCATTTGACTACCTCCAGAGATTTGGTTTTTGAAAGCTGAAAAATAAAAGACAGACGTTTAATCATTATAAGTTACACCCGCGGTTAACCAGTGGGTATCGCGCTTCAGCGGCATATCACGCGAATGGTAATTATGCGTTCAGCTGCACACTCTCAGGTATTTTACGCGACTCTCATTAATTATGAGATTCCGCACTGAGGGATCAAGAGAAATTAAAAAAAAAGAAAAAAAAGAGCTTGGATTTGACCGACAACTATTTGAAGCGGGTAATGAATGCTGAAGCTTTGATTTTCACGCCTCAACTATGTAATTACTCTTTTAATTATCAGGTATGAAGTCCAATTGCGGGTGGTATCACTGTCAGCAGAAATTGATTCGACACAAGATATTTCATGAATGTTTCATTACGTTTCAAATTATGAAAAAAAAATTTCTGTTGTTTAAAAAGTGTTGAAAATTAGGTTTTTGTCAACTGAAATGTTTTGTAAATGAAAAACAAAAATATAGTTTGTGTGAGACAATAATAACATTCATTTTTTTTTATTGTTTAAATTCTATTTTTGGTTGATCAAGTCGAAAAAATTCTTTTTACAAAACTTACAAAAAATAATATATATGACGTTTAGGATAATCTAATATGTTATACAAGGTAAACTTAGTATAGTTTGATACAAGTTAACAACGAACTTTCCCCCACCAAACCTTAATTTTATGTAATTTTGAAGTGTTTCACGATGATTATCCTACAAAATATGATTCTATTAATATTTCGGGATGTTTACATAAGTTGCAGTAATTTTGAACTTTCGTGTGCAGTTACGGCTGCTTTATACCGCAAAATTCTCCCACCGCATCGAACGAGGAAGCAGGTGCTCTCGGTAGCTTTGCACATCCCTGAATATCGCGGATCCTACGTAAGTTTAGTTTTCGCTTGTGCGGGCTTTCGAAAAATCAAAATTTGCAAGGATGTGGTTCGATTATACATTAGATAAGGTTTTGGTCTTGGGGAAATATTAGACTGCCGAATTAGCTGGAAATAACTAAACTCTCATCAGACGTAATTAAATGTTCCTTTTTTTATACGAAGGAACTCAAAGATTTTTGTGTTAAGAATAAAAATAATTTACGTTAACCAAGAATAAATATTACGCTGAATTATTTTTAATTTTCGTGTGGTAATTCTTTATAACTTAAGTCCTAATGGTACATCAAAAACTATTAAAAATATTAGAAAAAAAAGATCTGTACAACATCAGGGCACAAAGAGCAAGAAAGAAAAAAATAACAACAGAAAAAAAAACTTTTCAAGTGCGCGCCGTAAATAAAGTCTAAACGTTCCGGTAAAATTTTTATCTCACAAATTAGTCCTCTTCTTCTTCACGTCCTCTGCGCGGGACACTTTTACGTCCAAGCGTATTTTTTTTAGTTTTACCCTCTGTCGCAAGCTGCTAAAATGTATTCGAATAAAGTTTAAATACACCTGTCGCGAAACTTTGTTTTGGTTAGTATTACGTTATGCGCTCTGACACGAGTGTGCAAGCGCCCGTAATGTATACGGCCACTGAGCTTAACAGCCCTAACTGTTACACTCGTGATTAACCCTTTAGTTCTTTCGACCCAATTAATTTTCGAGGATGTGAAAATTTTCTATTAAGGGATATTAAGTTACTTGATTCAATGTTCAAGATCAGTGCAAAGGTGCCGCAATTTCCGTGCAACCAGTTGAGCACGGAAATGGCAATAGATGGCCAGGAAGAAGAAATGAGCAAACTACTGTCCAAAGCTTTCCTTTAAGAGATGTTAATTTTTCTAATGAACTGATTTTTAAAGATTACCATGGGACTAGATCTCATAGATCAAATCGAGGAATAAATTTTAAAATGAAACATGTTTTATTTGTGGAGCTGAGAAGTTTACTGTGAATCCTTGTAAATGACAGTAACTTTAAACATAGTTTTTAAAAAAAAACCTATTTCATGTTTGAAACCCTCGCTATTTTTTTCATTTACGTCTATCACGGGTAACATTTGATCCTGATAAATCAATCCAATCAACTCGAACCGAAAAGGATATACTGGTAAATTTGCCATTGAGTAGGATAAAAAAACTAGTCAAAATGAATTATTCAGAGCTGAAAGCTTGTTTGGATGATTAAAATAACTATTTCGAAAATTGATCATCCGGCTACTCGAGTTTCAATCAGCATTGAGAGATTGTAACTTTTGTCCGTAATTTCGAAACGATACGAAAGTTCAATGCTTCTGATTACAGATCAAAAAGTCAACGACGAGCAGAGCCAGGGATAGTTTCGAATTCATAACATGCAAATCAATGACGAATTTTGGTGATAAATATACAGGTCGTGTAAACAAGGGGTAAGCCGAGCTTTTCGCGGCTATACTAGGTACATGCCACTGCGTAACTTGATCCCGAGGCGTGTAAATAAAATACGAGCGGTGTATACGCGTTCCCCCTTTACCTACGCGTGGTGGTGGTGCACCTGAATATTTAAGGCGTCTTATTCCGTCTAAGGTACACTGGCTGCCAACCGCGGTAACTACCGGTTTATCTGGAACAACTACTGTGCGCTGCGACCAACATTCGATTACTCATTTATGATTTCTTGGGGAATTTTCAGATGATAATGGTAATATTTAACAATAAAAAAATTAATATATTACTTACAAAAAGAAGGATTAATTACTCTTTGAATCAGATTTGATTATTTTGAAATTAATAAACTATCAAGACGTTAATATACACTGTAATAAAATTTGTTCTGAAAATATTTTAATATTTTTAAGAAAAAACCACTGTCTGTTTTAATGTTTTAATAATTTATTAATTTTAAAATTCAACTGATCACAGGTGCTTTCGTGCATTTATGCAAAGGGAAAAATTTTATTGACATTGTATTGAGGCAAATATAAATAATGATAACAATTTTTATTATTTAATGGTGGAATACACCATCATTTTATTGAAATTGAAGAGTAAATAATGAACATTTTCAACAATTGATTTCCATTTGAATAAATTTAATTTCAAGTATACTTTTGTGGAATAAACTCAATTGCAAATGAGCTTTTCTAGTATTTGAAATTGAATTAGTTGAGTAAATATAATTTAACAGCTGGATTAGATTCATGTGTGTAAATAAATCTTTACTTGATTAACAAAAGAAATCTTTTTTTTTTTACAGTTTTTCTAGTACAGCATTTTTGATAACAAACGCAAATGCTCTGAAAAGTTTTAAGAAGAATTATTTATGACTTTAATCATAGAATCGAATGAATCGGCATTAAACTCATTCGTGGTTGTTTTTTCTTTTGTGTTAAACTTCGCTCCCCCTTTTTTAAAGAAATACTGTTAATATAAAAACAAACTGACATTTCAAATATAACAACAATAAAGTTTGTACCGACAGCGAGGTCTCAAACATTAATTTAAAAAAAAAAAAAAGAAAAGGTTTACACGAGAGATCACCAAGATAAATCATTCAACGTCGATCGTATACTTCATTTTTTTCATTTCTTCGGTTGTACGGTGTTTACGCGCGGGTTCGAAAAGTGACGCGGATGAATGGGAAACGCACGGAGGGGGAGTTGAAAAAAATGACCGGGACCCACGAGACGCTTCTCTGCATGTATTTCCCATGGGGGGAAGGGATACATGCAATGCCAATCTACCGGCTACAACTCTGCACGCACGCGGAGGGGAGGAGGAAGCGAAATTAAATCCAAACAATATCGACGCCGAGCTTTTAGTTTTTACTCTGCCTCTCTTGAGTTTTGGTTCTTTCTGAGTCTGCGGGGATTGCGTCTTTTTTACAGCGAGATTGAGCGTTGAAAGGTTGTGATGAGGAAACTGGGTCAGTGGGATTTTTCGATTCGATTTTTTTATCAGCGATCAGCGTTTTAGCATCTTTGAAGATGTGATGTTACGGTCCAAGAATGGTATAAGGTACGGATATCGAAATTTTTAAAATTTTATTCCGAGACATACTATCTAAATCGAAAAAAAATCTGATTTTTAGATAAACATAATATGAAGATTAAAGTATTATTAACTTTTAAAAACTTTTTTAAAATTCTGTTAATTATAAAGTAAAACTACAAGTCCATTTTCAATAAATAAAAAATTTTCAAGATTAAATGAATTTCTTGAAGAGAAAAACTAATTTTGGTACCAAATAAATATTTTTTGTTTAAAATAAGATGGAATGTAAAATATTACTTAACTAGAGTGATTCGAATTAATTTTCATTTAATTAATGGATTTAAAATTTTAATCTTCTTTTCTACCCTAAATCTAACTTACAATATTCCTTTTAAATCGCACAATTTGAAAAGAAAAACAAGTATTTATGAAAGTTGAAGAACGCATCCGTACTCAATAAGAATCACGTTAGGAAGGAAAGATTTAAACTTATCTTGGAGTATTTGATCGTCAAGTTTTAACGAGGGTTAAGAGTTTGTCAGTTTCTCTCGTCGGGTGACACGTACGTAAAGTGCAGCGTGGCACTTTGCGCTTCTCTCGCTTTTGGTCTTGCTTTGCGAATTTTGACGTTAGTTATGTCGTCTTTCGGGATACTCTTATCCTCGTTAGGGAGTTCGACGTGCGAGCGTACCGTTAAAAGAATTTTCGGCTGATTTATCGACGCTTGGAGATCCCGAAAGTGGGTGTTTGCTGATAATTAGCTGGGTTTCCCGAGTTTTTAAAGACATATTGTAAAATTTATTTTTTGTACAATAGGGTTGGCGACCGGTACTTTAAAAATATATGTTTTAAAGTACTTGATTTTTAATGAATTTTAACATTTTATTTTTAGAATTTTTAAATCAAAATTGAGCAAGAAAAAAATTAAGAAAAGTTTTTGAAACTACTAAGCTGATGACGTTATTGGCCCGAAATCCCATTAGAAGTATATATATATTCAAATTTAAAAAAATTTGTATGTAGTTCCTTTAATTAAAATTTTTTTTTTTTAAATAAAAAATACGTGTCGATTATTTTTCGATATTTTAACTAAATAAGCAAAAAAATATTATGAATTTCAAAAAATTGTCAACCCTATTTATACTTTTAGCATGTAATAGCCATGGTTCAAGAAATCAAAAATAAAATAAAAATTATTTAAACAGAACAAGTTTTTTAAAGAAAACTTTACTTTTTCATGAATTTGTCAGCGTATTTCTTTTCAAAAGTAAGCTCGTGAGTTTCGAGTTTAGCTGGTCGAAGTATCGAACTGAATCAACTGCTACATTCTCATAAAACAAAAGAGTGAACAATTACAGTATCGACTAACGAATTCTTCATGGTGAAGTTTTCTCAAAGAATCGAAACTATAGTCCATGATTTTTCAAAAAATTCTTTCATTTATTTCCACTCAAAAGTAACCTATATCATTTTACATGCAGGCTTATCACGAAAAGAAAGAAAAAAAAAGGTAAGAAGATCGCACGATAATTTATCGGCCCCCGCATAATTTCATTTCGCCGGTAGTGTGATATATATTATTCCGCTCCCTCCTTTTTGACACCCACGACTACGACGACGTGAGCGCGCATAATTTTTCTTTTTTACACTTTTCGCTTTCCTCTCTTTCTCTCCCCCTCGAAACTTGACTCTGCTTCTGCGTTTCGCCCCGGTTTTAGGCTCGGGTGTATTTTTCTAATTTTACATTTCTTTACATTTTTCATTTGATGTGTTGAAAAATGGTACTTTTTACTTTTACGGAAATTTCGAAGATTTCATTTAAAAATAATATATTTATAACAACTTTGACGTAAATAAACTTTTTTTATGTAAGGTTACAAAATGTTTTGGTGCTCGGTCAAAGGGACGCGCAACAGCCTGTTATTTAGTACCCATTTTGTTGACTCCTGAACTTTTGATTTTCCTACTTGGCTCGTGTAAACTTCCCTTTGCGTGCTTCTTTTTTTTTATCTTTTCGTACGCTTTTTACTCCCACGCGCTTTGGGGCAGAGTAAAAGCTCTAATCTTGGAGGCTGCGTTTGAGGCTGGGAATTTTAGGGCAAGCGAGTTGATTAATTTCAACGTGAAAAAACTTTTTAAGCTCGGGTGTCACGCTTCATCATATTTTATTTATACTCGCACCATGGCTCTATTATTACAGTTTGATATGGTTTTTTCCACCAAAAATGGTTGTTTAAGGCTCAAAATGATGTATATGTTCTTTTCTTACAGCTGGAGTAATTAATCTTTCTTTTTTGGTTGAATAAATGATGAAATTTTTGAAATAAAATCTGCCAAATGTTGTGAGATGGAAACGCCAAACATGACAAAACTACTTTGAGAGTTGTTACCTTATTACAAATGATGAACTAAACTATGAATATCTTACTTCGACTAGCCTTGGTTTACTTTACATAAGCTAAAATTCTTTTCAATACTAAGGCTAATTTAAAGATCAGTCTTTGTTGTTTTTCAAATGCTAATTTCAAATAAAGTATATTTTCATTTTTTTTTTTAAACTTGTGGAAAAAAATTTTCTAATTATTTTACTTGATTCTTCCATCAAAGTTAATAAAGCAGTTCACCGCAAAACGGTTGTTTTCAATATTCCTGGATAGCAAGTGCGTAAATACCTCGGTGTGATAAAGCTCGTTGAGATCGAGTTTCTAAAGAGTCCCGATAGCCCTTTTTTTCCCCCCAGAAAACTCGAGCTTGCGGGGGAAAATAAAGGAGAGATTACATTTGCTGCTCGAGGCGGTTGCGGGGAGCGTTTATTGGCCCGACGCGTCGACTCGCGAGAGAGAAAAAGTCGCGGCGGTGCACTGCGATTGAAATCTCTGGCAGGGATTCAAAACTACACTCCTTATTCGACTTACAATACCTCTTTCGTTTTCCACTTTTTTCGCGGGTGCTTTTTTACCCACCGAAAGCGTATGCTTGGTTTGAGGACCACTGTTACTTTTGTGCTCGTGGGTTCGTCGCTTTTGTTTTTGCTGGTATGACAAAAGTATGTAATTACTACTTAACGATTAAAAGACTGACGGAATCTAGATTAACGATATAGATCATTTGACTCTTATGACTAACTAGGAGAAGACACAGCTTGCGGAACGCCGATCCTCATAACTGTTGGAAAAACTACAGAGACAAATTTTTATGAAAATTTTTTAACGTAATCATTAAAATTTCAAAGTACTCGGGTGTTAAAAAAAATCAATTCAAGCAATTTAACTCATGCATTTACGTACAATTAAATTCTGCCCATATAGCTCTGTTAAAAGTGGCCCGCTTAATACGATTAATTAAAAAGCAGTTGTTCACAATGTTCCGTCGAAAAAGAAGCAGTGTGTAATAAAATACGATCGTACTTTAATTACTCGGGTATCAACTTCAACAACGATGTTTCGCGTACTGATGGGTCGAAGGAATAAAATAGTTAATAAAAAACTTGGACTCTTCTATGTAAGCTTTGATTGGTTGGCTATGCCTAATTAGAAGACATCATTTTTAAAAAAGTTACTTTTTGTAACAAACATTGATAGAATAGTTAAAAATTTGTAAAAAAAACTATCTAAACTTTATATAAATGAAGCAAAAAAAATTATGAAAATATAATATGATCGCTGAAGCAACTAATTTAAGATTACAGCGAGGGCTTAAGACATTTGATCTTCTTATTTAGCGCAGTTTTGTTTATTCGTTCGAGTGTATAAGAAGCGGATTAAGGCGAAACATCTGGCCCCGAGTATCTGAAATCCATGCACGTGCGAAAAGTTTAGCTACCGTGCAGAACGACTAAATCGGCTCGTTACTTAAGCTTTCTCTTGGGTGCAAATAGTGTCCTTACCCATAGTTTTAACATAAAAATTTATAAATTTAAGTTTGCCTCTCTACTTAAGGAGTCTAATCTATTATTTTTTGACTGCTTGCATCATTAAGAAGATCAGGATTATATTTTACTTAGAAAAACCATGATTTTTAGAGATTGAACCAATTTTTCTTTATACTTCAACGCTTTTTCTATTAGTTTAGATTATTTTTAAGAAAAAAAAAAGTGAAACTGATTGAGAGGATCGTCACGAACTGGAAGTATCCAGTCGAACTTCGGTGATATTTTCCAACAAAGTATCTATCTTTCATTTTTATTTCGATTTTTTAAATCTTTCTTTACGAGTTGTACAGTTTTCTTATTGAAAAAGAAACAATTACAAATTTTTTTTATCACTCTACCGTAGCAATTTTTACTCAGAAATCTTCAATCAAGCATGGTATACAGAAATTTTAAAAATAATTTTTTCAATTGTTGAATTTTATAAAGTAACGTTACGCAACTTTTTTTTCATAACACCTTGATAGTGTCACTATTGCGTCTTGGCTCGAGTATCGATTTTCAGGTGATTGATCTGTCGAAGTTACTCACGCAACATAAATCTCGGATAAACATCAGCCAAAAGCGTCGCGACAATCATTTACCTTCAATTCAATTTAACCCGGAAATGATGCGTGCGACAAGGTAAAGGAGATATGACGATAATAATAATAATAATAATAATGCTTTATATCCGGTGCAATGTATATGTTTTTGGCTGCTCGGGTAATTGATACGGTTATTGTTTCTGATGACGTTTTCGGGAGGTAGGAAACCGGAAAATTGGTTTGAGATAATTTAAAGCTTTAAATGTTTCGCCGCGCTTATGCATTTTGTCCTCGAGCATGTTTCGCTTAATTGAACAAATCGTTTGGGAATTTCGTCCTGTTCATTTATTATTCATTCCTTGCATTAAAATAGCTCGCGCAATTATTAATTTTGAACGATGATTAATTTATTCTGGACTAAAGATGTTTATTACAATTAACCTTTTTTTTTTCTATTAAGATGTTATCTATTCAACAAATTCACTAAAACATTTTTTTTAGAATTTATATTTAAAAAAAAAGTATGTATATTATTTTAAAATTAAAAGGGTATTGATTTGATGAAGTTATAGAATTAAGAATTCAAACTTTTTAATGTTTTTGGTAATTTTTTTTTTAGTCATTAACAATAAATTGTAATTTTAAAATGTTCTTATATGAACTTAATACAGCTAGGATGCACGATAAACAAAATTGGATCACTGAACTCATGGAATTTTTGCAAAGTTTGATAAAAAATTTTTGATCAAATTGTATTTTATGGTTCCTGTACAATGTAAAAATACTGAAAGTAAAAATTATAAAAAGATTTTCTGTCAGTTATATAAAATAAATACAATATATACCCCGCGAAAGGAACCATTATTGATAAAAAAAATTATTATTTTCAAAATAAATTAAAGATAATAATAAGCGATAAAAAAAAAAAAAAACCAGGTATTTGTTTTTCAAGTCAATTAATGTTAAACTGTAGCCGCAATCATAAAACATAAACGACGCCCGCCGTAGCGCACGAAAACAGTGAATTGATTAGGCTCCGCACGTAAGAGCAACGGGCGTTTTCCCTTCAATAAAACGCAAGTCAATGCTGCACGAAGGAAAAAGCTTAATTGCCCGGGCGCACGAGCGCGATCGAGCACCTCGTATATATATACCACACGAAAAGGGCAATTGGGTTTAGCGCGTCAGACTCTCTCTTCCCCCTCCCCCCCCGTGCTTTATTACCGGACAGAGGCCGGCAGTAAAACCCCGATTGTTAACTTATCCCCCCCCCCCGCCCACCGGCTTCATTTTTCTTTCGCTCGACAGTCTCGATACACACTCCCTTTTCTTTTCCTTCCTTTTACAACTCCATATAACTCTCCTGCCCCCGACCCCCCCGACGCGAGTGGCGTTTGGTGGTCATTTACTCGCCTGATATTTTCTTCTTCTTCTTCATCCCATGCGAGCCGACCCCAAACTCGCGATATACTTTACTTTTATTTTTGTGCTGTTTTATTTTTATTATTGTACATGTACGTACTGTTACAAACATTATTAGATAAATTCTATCAGGGACTAGTTATCTCTAGATTTTGTTCTTTCAGATTTTTCAATTTCAGACTCTACCTATTGTACTTATTTCTGTGGTAAACTAATTATTTTTATTTATTGTTACGTTTGACTTTTAATTTGAAAGTTGATTCAAAAAAATATAACTGAATTGTTTTATTTATTCATTACTTCATTTTTAATTGAATTGCTGATATACTCCTGTGGTTTTTTATCACAGAAAAACCATTTTGTAATTAAAATTATGTAATTGAAAAAAGTGTATCGTTCAATTTCAAACTATTTTAATCATCGCCTGGATGCTTTTTCAAATGAAAGAAAAATAAAAAATTATTGGAAGAAATTATTACTCGGCAAGGCTGGTCTTGAATTTTTTTCATAAGAAAAACTTCGCAGCCGAAAAGAACGAGAAGTTATACGCAGAGCAAAAAATATACGCGCGCGAGTTTTCCGGGGGAAGACTAAAGTACGTGAGACTTTAAACACTGTCCCGGGTAAAAGAGTAATGTAACATTGAAATAGACGAGAGAGAAAAGGTAAAAACCGTAGGTAAGGTGGGTGGTGGGGGGAACGAGTTTTCCAACCTCATATACGTGAGAACGCTTCGGATGGGAGCTGGAAGCGAAGCCGCAGCTCATTTTCAATTTATGATCTTATATTTGCCCCTGGAATTTATGATCTCAAAATTTTTTAAAACTGTGTACCGACACCTGAATTTATAAACATTTATTCTTGTACTGTAATGAAAAATTATTAGATCTGGTTGCTTGATTGTATTTAGACTTCGTGTTTGCCAAAAATAAAACTAATCTGTTGTTGAATGAGAATGAAATGAAAAGAGTACAAATCATTGTTATAAATCTTTGCTCTTTCATTTTTTACTCGAACCCAACGAAACATGTATCATGTTAATAATTCTCATACGTATATGAAGACGTTAAATTTACCCGAAAGGATATTCGAATTTTTAAATCAAAAAGTCGCGAGTATCTCAAAAGTAAATTCCCCGAGACTTACAAGTTGAAAGCCCTTGTAAAGGCATATATCGTCACGTAGTTTACATAGTAGACAGTGAGAGAAATAAAGAGATTAAAGTTTTGTCGCACGAGTGTGCATGAATTATTAAACAGGCTTATTCAAACCGTTTGTGGTTTGCTTAATCATAGCGCGGTGCACGGGAAAGCGAGGTCTTTTTAACATTTAGTAGGTTTATGTACACCGGTATTTAAAGTGCAAACACGAGGTCTGCTTGCTTACCGAGCTCGCGTCTAGTTCAAATTTTCAAAACTGGAGTGGATACTTTGATTAATTTGTAAACAACGTTACGCACACCAACTTAATGTAACGATATTATTATGATGATTGGGTGAAGCGCTAATTAGAGTGATTTCTTACGGTTTTTGTCAAGAGAGTAGGTGTGAAAAGTTAATTTTGAGTAGTCGGTACATTATTCTGTTAAAATTGTCGTATTTCTTTTAGTAGGGTACTTCCTTGGAACTCATTTGTGTGAAAGAAACAAAAGTTATCAGTGTTGAGTAAATTAAGCAACCTCTAATTGAAAATGCTTTATCAAAAAGATATTTTAAAAAATAAATTTTAGATTTTAGATTACGATTTATAGTAAATTATGTTTTTTAAGATCTACATCAAAAACCAGTTTCCAGTCAACGTTAGACTAAAAAAAATCAATAATTTTACAGTTATTTTAAATAAGAAACTATAAATTAATTGTTTTATCATTAAATTAGATAATTTTAATTAACAAAGTCAAACGTCAAATTGAACAAACAAGCCAAGCAATATAAAAATATAAAGTGCCGTTTTTTAAGTTAAAAATAATACGATGCTTGGGCCATTTATGCTCAGTATTAGTTGGCAGTTCAAATGGGTTTCGACAACAATGACACTTCACAAAAAGAAGGCCAGTAGAAAAGTTGACGTATCTCGGAAATGAATCAGACCGTATGTTGGCCTTTTTTTTGCGGTGGGGGCGGTCGCATGATGATCCTTTTATTTTTTGCACCTCGGAAATTCTCCGAGAGTCTTTGTCACCATCAAGCAATGTCTTTTTCTCGTGCTGAACACGTCTCTCCTCTCTCTCTCTCTCTCTTGAAGTACGCCGAGGCTTGTTTTCTTACCCTCGTACCTTTTCTCTCTATCTCGTTTTAAAATGTGATACATTTTTCTTACTCTGCTCCCCTCCTTTTTTTTTTCCTAATCTTCATGTTTCCTTTTTCATATGTGTTCCTTTTTTTCAGTCTCGAGTGGGTGTATTGTTGCACAGCTTTCTTTCTTACTCTTCGGGGACTTTATGAAAAGTCATTTTCTTTCATTTTTTCGAAGGACTTAATGACTTTACTGAAGAGAAGACAAATGAACTAGTCGAGCGTTAGTAACGTAATGGCAAGTTTGCATTTCAGAAACTGATACAAAACAATGTATATACTTGCTCAAGAGCATTAAATTACTCTTTGAGGAACTAACAGTTGAGATTCATATGAGAGTTTGGAGAAGTTTCAAGACTCTACTGGGTAATAGGGCGAACTCTATCGTTTATCGTTTATTAATATTTATCAATATACCTATAACCGACAATTGAAATTCTGTAAAAATCAAATAATTTGATTTTTTACCATTCAAACTCATGATTTTGAAGTCATTAACAAGACTATAAGATAAAATTTCTGCAATATTCCTTTGTCAATTCACAAGCACGTTTGAATTAGGAATGGTCTCGGGACATCCCGGTTGGGCTAATCTTTTACCTAGACGATGAATTATTCAGGGTAATAAACTTTGGTTTTAATCTATTATGTCGTGTGGGGCCATAGAAGAAAAGAGTAAAACAACAAAGCAAGGAGGGCACTTTTTACAGCCTTGGCGCGCGGGATTTCAATTCCCGTCGAGCTTGGGGTCGGCCCAGACTGCAGACCTTCCTGATTAGAAGTACTCGCGCATTTCCCTGGGGACGGGGTGGAGATTGTCTGCATGTAACACTTACACCGCGCAGGCGACGAGACACGTGCATCAGTCCGTTTGCAGATAGACGGCCTGACTGTGTCAAATTTCGTAAATGAATACTTGATGCGAAAGCATTTTAACTAGCTGGGGGAGGAGCTTCTCGAGCCTGAATTTCGACCTGAAGCTGATATTTGAGAATTATTTTGATAGATAAAAGAGATTACGGAATGTTAGGAAAGTGTACCTAATAATGGATCCCCATTTGATTTTGAATTTAATCGTTCCGTAGTCATTCTATTGCATCAAAAAAGATAAAAGACTTGGAAATATGATGTCCAGAGCCGTTGCGGTCATTAAAAAATGTGTTCATGGCACTAGTCCCATAGCAAAAGTGTTTTTTAAGAACTTTGATCAAGTTGGGATGTACTGAAAAAAGAGGATCAACAATATATAGATCACGATATATCATATTGATTGATTATTGATACAGCGATGTTTGGCGTGGATGTTGAGGTGAGCACCGTATCCGTCTCTAACACAATTCGCAGTAGTCCTCATATCTGCGACTGATTTGTATAAACATAATCGAATCAGCTCACAGGTGTACATGACCCAGCTAATGTTTACTCACAACCTGTGGTAACATCCAAGTTTACATTAATAATTGTTGTATATAACCCACATACGTACGTACCTTTTATGTTAGAACATTTTTACTCACTTTTTGGCTTCAATTACTCTAATGTTATTATACCCAAAGTAGGAACTCTAGCTTATTATAATGTTGAAACGGTGACATCGATGTTTATGGTTACGGCATATATCATAAACAAGCGCATTAGCAGCACTCAAAATATTAACGACCTTGGCATAGATGATCTACTTACGTTGTAAAGGTATATCTTGTAAGTGTATGAAATAGTTTTTTTTTTCTCCATCCCTCGAGATTCTGGAAAAGAAAACTTCAAGGAGAACTCTTTATTTATATATAACTAAAAAAATTATTATTTTGGTATCACCAGACAAAAATTGGGGCTTGTATTGTAAAAATTTAAGTGTTGTAGGATAGTCAATAAAAAGATTTGTCTAATTTGTCTAGATAATTTAAGCTTCTCCATTTTAAAGCACTTTATTGACACAATACTTGAATATTTTCATAATATGTTTAACTCTTGTAGATAATTATTTTTTGGTAGAGAAAATGTTCTCTTTGCTAAATTTTTTGCTACCCTATAGCTCAATATTAAGAAAAAAAAAAAAAAAAAAAAACACCTCAATGTACTAAACATGCATATAAATCTCAAGTAGTTCGAAAAAATAAAAAAAATAAACAAAAATAAGAAAAAAGAAAAGGTGTACATAAAAAGATAGAAGAAAGGAGGTGGCGAAGAATAAAAAGTCAAGAAGTGCGCTGTACTCGCGAGGAAGAAGAAAAAAAATGAAAATAAGGAAGAGAGATGGTGGCTGGGGCAAACTTTTCCATTTCATTACTCCGCTGGCTGGGCTTTTCCCTAATTTTGCCCTCGTTTCACCTTTCTTTTCTCTCTCTCTCCCACACGTTTTATATCCACACTTTCTTAGACTCGAGCCAGCCATCAACATTATTACTCCAGCAGTATTTTATAATTATTTACTTTTTTTACCCGTGTGCAACTTTACCCCACAGTTTTTGTGTAAATCATGCATGATTGTAAATTTGATGGTAGGCTTGAGATTTGATTAATGGTTCAAATTTTTGATGGTTTCAGCATAATTAAAATATACGTTTCATCTATATGTATACACTTTGTATGTAAAAATGAAAAATGTTTATTATCATTTTTATTGATGAAAAATTTACTCCAGGTTTTATTTAGAAAATAAATTTTTTTCATTTTTATTCCTCAAATTACAATAAATATTTATTAATAGTTGTACACATGCTTTACATTCGTTTGAAAAAAAAATAATAATAATAATAATAAAACCCTCGATAAAACCTAAGAAGTAACTCGGGGTCAAAGTGATTATTTCATAATTACTCCTCATCAAAATTTTCTCGAAAATGAAAAAAAGCTTTTTTTAAATTGCAAGCTCAGGCTGGTAAAGCCCGCTACAATAATTCGCAAGTGTCCCTGCAGGTGGTCGTCGACTCTTCGGCGCGAGCGATCTCCGCAAACTGAAAAGCTTTCGTCCCGCAGCTTGAAATTTGTCGGGCGCATGCCTGGTAGTCAATTTTTCTCCGTGCTAATTTACAAAAATGTTCAAAAAGAAAGAAAGACACACTCGAGGTTGGGAGTACAGATCGTAAAGGTCCTCCCGCTTATCGCAAGTTCACGGCTGTAACGTGCAACAATAACGACGCGTGGATATCTCCGTCATGGCTCGGTTGGTCCGAACCGCTACGACGTAACGCACTCACGCATCGCTAAACGCCCGTAATCTCTTCATACGTGTAGATCTACGTGATGCGACACCGTTTTACTGTAGCTGCCATTCGAAGCTCTCGAGAGCTTGCAACGATACACGACACTTCGAATCAATGTTTTTATTCGTTCTTCTAATATTTTCTTGTTTTTCGTTTATTTGGAAAATTTTTTTGCTGTTCATCATTGAAATCAGTGCAAAATCAATTTTTAAAACAAAAGTAGTCTGTGTGTAGACGTATAAGCTCTTTACTCATTGTATACAAAAAGATTTTAGACAGAATTAAACTAGTAGTAGACATTTCGTCGCTAAAACCACTGCATTGTTTATACAATTTTTGACCCAAGTCAAAAAAATGTTGCTTGAAATTAAATCAGTAGGATTAACGATATGTAGGACTTGTAGTTAGTTTTCATTTTTGAATTGTTCGATTGGTCATAAGCTTAGTTATGGCAGCTCAGATACGGTACTTGATCGAACGCAGTCCGTCATGACGTTAACTAAAAAAATTGTAACTCATTCGCAGAATTTTTTTTTTTTAATATGTAACAATTACAGTCTTTTACAATTAATTAATTGCCATGATATAATTTAAAAACTTTATTTTAGTTTTCAGAATGTAAAAAAAATGTTTTTCATAAGTCAGGTGTTCAATTTTAATGGCACATGAAAATTAAATTATAAAATACTCGCAAGCTTAAAAACACTGGCGGTTTATTAACAGAACAAACGATGCTTTGTAAAGAATCAAAAAATCCAAGTACACATCACCGTGAGTTTTTTTTCCCGTTATCAAGGACGATTAATATTCCAGGCGTGCTGATTATCTTTTCTCGAACAAGCCGGGGAGTTTTAATTGGAACTCGAGACGAGCAAGTGGTTTGCGCAATCCGAGTGGTTCTATTAGAAGAGCGAGAAATGCTAATATCCGCGGAGCTTCTCTTATTAGTCTGTTGTGCGTATCTATGTGTGTTCCCCCGCGGCGGGACGAGGATGGGATGAGCATACACGCAGCAAGAGACAATGCCTCCAGCCAGCAGCGACAAGTGCATTCGTACGTGTGTGTTGGCTTGCGAGCCGAATGCGTAAACACTTCGAGTGGATTCTGCCCCGGACATCGATACTCTTTACACTCGGAGTTGATCAACCTTTTTAAACCCATTAAATAAATGGACATTTTTTTTTTTTTTCTGACAAAAATTAAATTTGCCCAAACAGCTAACAAAAAATTTTTAAAGTAGGTAAGATAAATAAATTGTATCAATTTCAGAATGGGAAATTGACCTAAAATTTTCATTACAAGATAATATTTTTTAGTTTTTTTTAAAAGATCTTTTAATATAGAATAGACAGTAGAAAAGAAAAAAAAAACTATAGGAAACATAAAATTTTTCGAATTTTTCACTAAGTTGTTATATGTTAAATTATCTATGTGACTGCTTTTTTGTTTTCAATGAATTTAATAAGATTTTTCGTGGAAAGTGTTCATAAAACAACAGCTAAATTATATTTGACCAAATCTCATTTTTTAAAAGAATTTTTTAATTGAAAATTTATTAATATTTAGAATTCCATACAGCATAGTAAAGCTGGGTAACCAACAATTTGGATTACTTTCGGACGAAGCCTTTTTTTGAATAAGCGGCTGAAGGGTAAGAAACCTTTTTTTTCTTCGGACGAAATTTATACTAGCCATCAGTCAGAGTCGGGAAAACCGCTATCTTTTAATTTATGCGACGAGAGAGAATTTAATATTCTTGGGGCGTCAGACCGAAGCGCATGCCCGCTCCAAAGACGTGGATCGAGCTTTTCTCCAGGGTGCCCTTGTCGCTCTCGCCTAACTACCTTTTTTTCTCTCTCCTTCTTCTTCCCGAAAAAGAGTTAACGGCTGCGATTTCCTTAATCTTCAGATTTCAACTTTATACTTCGTTTCGTGCTACCTTTTTTTTTTCTTTTTTACTTTTCCGATCTGTACAAGTTGCTTGGATTTTATAAGTGATAAGAGTGATTGTCTTTTTGACAAAGTTTATAAACAGAAGGAAACAGATTTTTTTCGAGTTATTTGTAATATAAGCATTACTCGTCGTTTTTTCTGCTGTATTTACCTGAAAACCCTAAAAATGTAACAAAAAATTGCAGGAGCAACAGGGAGAGAAATTTTTATTTGAGTTTGGAAAAAATTGTGACAAAGAGTATGCGTTGAGAATTTAAATTAAATGAATAAATAATTTACAATTAAGATAAAACGTTTTTTAACAATTCATTTGTAATTCTTAAAATTTGTGTATTCTTTGTAATAAAATTTATATTTTGAAAGAGTTAACATCACAAAAAATCAATGGCGAAAAAGATGTTATAGCGATGAATACTGTAGCTTCGAATCCCAGTTTAAATTAAAAACCATAATAAATGACTGAATAAGGTACTAAGCAATGAATTTTCTAACCTAAGTGTGGATAATTTTTTTTTCATCACAACATTTGCTTAAAAAACTATTACTAAAAACGATAAAAACTAATTCAATTGAATTACTAAATACAGCTACTCTAAATCGTACCGTTGAAACGCACATTATTTCTTACGTTTTTCACTAAAACAGAAAAAGTATGAAATGATTTTTAAATTTAAAACTTGTCAACTTTAAGTTTGCAACTGTTAATTTAATTCACAAATTAAAAATTTCATCACAAACGTTTTTAAAAAAGTTGAAAAAAAAAGTAAAAATGTGTTATAAAAATGCACGACTTGTAAAAAATGTTTATTACGTAAATTAACTTTCTTCCAAGTAACCCAGAGTTTTTTATTTCTTCAAATTTAATAAGTGTTTGCACTCTGGTTACATACGGTATGCTCTTTCCTCCGGCCTTTTTTTTTTCATCGCGACATATTCGAGCGACAAGCGCATACACGCATTTCGCCCGCCCGAATTTTGCACGTATCCAGATGCCAGACATGCACGAGCGAGAAAATTTTAAAATACTGTTGGGTAAGGAAAAAGGAGGAGCTCGAAAAAGACGAATGCGTAGAATAAAGAAGAAAACTTGGAGAAGGAAGTAAAGCTCACACTCGGCTTACGTGCTCCGGCTGATATATTTTTTCATTCCTGCGCTCCCTTGGATTCCAACAAAAATTTTTAAAACGATAGCTTGGTCAAGCGAAACAAAATAAAGTATTTATGGAAGGTAATAAGCAGAGTAGTAAGCTTTTCAAATAAATGACACGTGCGCTCTTCAAAGTAAATCAGTACAATCCCAGCCGGAGCTTTTTTCATTCTCACTGTCCTACACAGAATTTCCAGAGTCTTTGTCGGTATCAAACAATGTCTTTTTCATTTGCGAAGAGACAGTCTAGAGATTCCTACTTTTCTCTCTCTCTCGAGCTCGTTCTCTTATTCTTTGCTTTTTAACTCTGCGGGTGCAAGAAGATGGTACGTGATGCTCACTTTCTTACTTCGTTTTCTTTCCTATCTATTCTCGTGAGTAATATCTATCACTTTACCTTTTTTTTCTGCTTGTTCCTTTTATCTTTAAAATTTGAAATTTTCAAGAGGTGGATCATATTTTTTTCGGATTAAACTATCAGAATAGCTTCAAAACTGTATGTCATTGATTAAGATTTTTTTTAGTTATTAAAGTAGGCAATAATTTATTTTATTAAAAATTTGCATTCTAATGAAGAATTTTTTATATTTCCATCTTAAACTTAGTTAGACTTTTTTTTGCTCAATCATATAGCTAGGTAAGGGAAAGAAAAACGTAAAAAAATTTATCTAAACCAGATCGCTTACAAATGACGATAAAGTTATCAATTATTCGATTTTCCATTATATTAGTGATAAATTAAATTTACCCAGAAGCTTATGACAAAAAAGCGAAAAACTTGAATCGTTTTTCTTTTATACTTGCCTTAAAATTTAATAAATAGGATGAAAAATATTTGCTAAAAATAAGTCTATTGCAATAATATGTTTTTCTATGTACAACTCAATAAATGGTATCATTTTTTAACTTTTAAAGAAATTATAAGCGTTAATAGTTTGAAACTATGATTTCTAAATAAAACTGTACATAAGAGGTTCGAAAAATGAAAATCAGAAGAAAATTACAACTGCAAAAAAAAGTTCAAGTCTAAAAAAGCTTAAGCAACCATGAATTATCAATGATTTACTACGAAAAAAAAAATGTTGAACTAAAAACTCAAATAGAATTACAAAAAAGAAAAAAAAAAGAAAGTTAAAAGTAAAGTAGATATATGTGCGTGTGGCACTTGAAAAGCACGAGAACGGTAATAGTATAATAAATCAAATTTTATTGTTCCTCAAGGGCGGGTCGGACGCGAAAGCGCGAAACCGAGTCGAATGAGAGCGAGAAACGCTGTTGTTGCTGCATTTACCCGAGCTTTAAGCCAAAGGACCTCAAAACGAGTTTCCTTCTCCTTCTTTCCTTCCTTCTCTCTTCTCTCTTTCCCCATGCGGCATAGCACCAAAACGCTGTGTAAATGTAAATTTTCCAAGATTCACTTGTGCCCGTACTAATCTCGAGTTTAATTGAAAATTGCTTACAGTGTCATGAATGTGAAAAAAAGCTTTTCGGTCTTTATTTTACTTTCTAACCTACAAATCGTCGTTTGAAACTAAATCAGAAGAAGTACAAACCGAACGACTTTGTTGACATCAGAACCTCAGTCAATAAAGATAAAATTTCTAATTGATTCAAACAGAAAAAAAAAAGAAAATTTCATCATGAAGATGTAAAACAGATGAAATTTTTCCAATAAAGAAAGGTCAAATTATATTCTCAGATAGAATATTCTTTTATTCATGTATTTGAGCTGATAGTGGGAGCTGATAGGTGTTGGTCGATTTGAATGAAATTCATAGACCCAATGAAAATGCAGCTGCCGATTAAAATGCAGAGGCGCTCAAATGGTAGCTTCGAAAGAGGGGAAATTGATTCTGCACCGGGGCGAAAGTGAGAGAAAGGTCGGAGGAAGGTTGAAAGATGAAATCGTTGGGGCGTTTAAAAAAAGGTGCCCCGTGAATTTCAATCAACTCATTACCGAGGGAACTGTGCACACTGTCCGAATTGATTCTTCAACGCCAATAAAAACCCTGGGATTTTTAATATTATATGAAAATCGTGTTCGAGTGCCGATATCTGCACGGTGCTGATTTGTAATGGTACGTTTAACTAAATTAGACACGCTGAGTACTTGATTCAACTACTTTTAACAAATTGACAATCTGTACGATTTTAATAGCTTTTCAGGTAGAATTAAGACACTTAGAATGCTTTGCTTTTTTTATTCTGAATTGAGGTATCTACGGTGAGCATTTATCAACCTAACTTAATTTTTCAATATTTAATTTCCAGCTAGTATCTGTCT
Organism: Encarsia formosa; assembly: GCA_038277355.1. NCBI lineage: Eukaryota > Metazoa > Arthropoda > Insecta > Hymenoptera > Aphelinidae > Encarsia > Encarsia formosa. Next base: position 7,123,281 of record CM076187.1, read on the forward strand.
AAAGTACTTCTTTGAATTGGTGTGAAGAGAAAAATAAGTTATTTTTATTTTTAATAGTTATACTTATAAAGTATTGTTGAAATTTTCTTTTATGCTAGAATTTCGCATTTTTACTTACTTTGTATACTTTTGATAAAGATATTTTGCTAAATAGTTGATTATTTATTCAAGCAATATAAATATAGTATCCAACATAATCATAATTCGAGCAGTCCATTTAGTTAACTAATAGACTAGTTACTTAAATGTTCCAATTCATAATAAAACCAGTGTTTCAATCTCTTTTTTTCGGTGTCCGTAATAAATCTCCGAATCAAAATCCCCAAAGAAAAAATCTCCGAATGTTTGTTTACGATTTAGATTCGCAAGTATAATTTTTTGCATTAAATCATAACAAGAAATATCAATTTGCACAGGACTAAAAAAAATTGTAGAGTCATTAAACACAATCATGCGCTGGATCCTGTGAATGTAGAAAATTACGAGAAGTAGTTATTTTACATAATTTATACATTTTTTTGTTTTCATAAATCAATATAGTTGAATTAGGGAATTTTTACGTGCGGGAATTTATTTTTCGGGGATTTTTTCATCGGGTATTCATTACGGTAACATTTTTTTCAAAGGTAGTTCTCAAAAGCGAATACGTAATAAACGACTAATATAAGCTTCAGTGGGTAAGTGCTTTGTGAGCCGTAGAAGTTACCGCTTTGCGTTGATTGAGCTTAGTTCGCTGTTTTATTTTACGCTGCGTCTGTTCGAAAGTTCACTTTCATTCGACCGTATTCTCTTCACTTTGGTTCCAGTATAAGTGAATAAAATAAGTTTCTCAAATTTTTCCGACGAAATTTTGGGTGTAATTTACGTGTAAATCGGGTGTAATCACATTTTCAAAATGGACATCTCTAGAATGTGTTTTTAGAAAAATTTGGTATCGACAAGAAAAAGTTTTTACTGGAAAATCATCCAAGAAATTGTTTTACGTAAAAACTTTGTGACGAAAGAGAAAATTTATATATATTTATATACATAGTTTATGATATTATCATCCTCATCAAACTTTCTTTACATACTGATCGAGTACAAATGATTTCTAACTTTATTATTCTAGAAACATATCATTCTAAAAGTAGTCAATTCTAAAAATATGATTGTACAAGTATGCATCATAAATAAGAAATAAATAAAACTGTTTGGTGTAAATAAGTTTTTTAATGCATTTGTGATGAGATTAGTGACAACCAAGAAGAATTGAAAGTGCAATGTGATATTTTTTGGCAACAAACCTTTCAAATGCAACAGATTTTCTAAGTATAAAGCCTTAGTACTAGGCCTTCAAAAAAGTTTTAGTGTGAAAACTTAACGGAAAAAAGTATTAGAAGCGATCCCTAAGATAGAGAAAGAGCGAAAACATATTATTCGTTACGAGCGGTGCCTCGCCAATCGTCGGTAGTAAACTGCTGAGTTAAATAAGAGCATTGGGTAGAATGAAGGGTACGGACACTGTCATTATACCGATCATTGTCGTCGCGGTTGCGAACGCAATCTTTGCGGTAACCGACGACGACTGGGCAACTTTCAAAGTAAGTATTTTTGCCGTGACTAAACTATTCATTATAAAATCTTACATGTCTGATTACTTTTAAAAAAAATTGATTTCGTGTATCGGGATGTTTATTGACCAGTCTAAATTTTGAAAGTTTTTTATTTTTTTTCTTGAAATGTCAAAACTAAAAAAAAAAAATTTGGATTTGAATCCAAGCGTTGAGAGCAACGTCATAACTATTATTTAATTTGTCATTTTTACAGGAACTTTATAATAAACTTTATGCCACTGAAGAGGAGGAAAGCTTAAGAAAAGCAATTTTCGAAGAAAATCAAAAAACAATTAAACTGCATAACGAAAAGTACAATTCAGGCGAGGTCTCATATAAGATAAAAATGAACCAGTTTGGAGACATGGTATGTCTAATCTTTTGAGTACAAAATTTTACATGAGTTTTATTAATTACCTCGACAAAAATTTAGAGCTTTAGTGAGTACGATAAATTCATGCACGAGAGCAACAAGACATCGAATTTGAAGCACGTAATACGAAGCAAACAGTTCCGGCGACGAAAAACAAAAATTCCAGATTCGATAGACTGGCGAGAAAAAGGTGCAGTTACGGAAGTACGGGACCAGGGTCTAGCTTGTGGCTCCTGTTGGGCCTTTGCAGCGGTGAGTTTCATTTACACGAGAAACAATTTTCGTTGAGCTTATTTTAAATTTTTTTTTAGACCGGTGCTCTGGAGGCACAGTACTTTAAAAAAACCAAGAACCTGGTACCTCTGAGTGCTCAATGTCTGATTGATTGTACAGAAGACTACGGAAACTTGGGTTGTCAGGGTGGCAGTCCTCATACTTCCTATCAATATGTCAATGACCACAAAGGTCTTGCTTCTGAGTCAAGTTATAAATATGAAGGCAAGGAAAAAGAGTGCACTTATATAGGTAAATAAACAATTACATTGTATATCCCAGTAGGGTGGTTAGATCTGTTACTTTAAAAAATTATTAAATATTTATTTATATAACATTCAAAATTTCTTTGTTTAAGTGCCTGGTAGTCGAAAGGTTAAAAAAAGTCACACATTTATTCCATTTTCTGACGAGGATGCTCTAAAGGAGGCTGTGGCCACTGCAGGGCCTGTATCTGTAATGTTTGATGGTGGTCACGATACTTTTAGATTTTTTTCGGAAGGTAAAATTATAAATCAAATTATAAGTCTCTATGAGATTTTTTAAAGAATTACCGGCTTAAATATTATTGCTCCTTCATCTTCATATTTTTTTCAGGCATTTATTTTCAGCCAGATTGCAACAAAGATGATTGGAATCACGCTGTTTTGATAATTGGCTATGGCACTGACGCTATGAAATCTGCATCTAATGTAACGATTAGCGACTATTGGTTAGTAAAAAACAGTTTTGGTAAATCTTGGGGAGAAGCCGGTTATTTCAAAATCGCTCGCAATAAAGACAATCACTGTGGTATAGCTTCTTGGGGGTCTTACCCGATTGTTTGATTTCTTATAAGAAAACTTGTTGCATATTTGTAATGTAAGTGGGTATATATGTATGATGACTAAAGATCTTATTAGATTGCTACACAAAAGGTAAATTTAATATTAATTTAATTCAATGCATTAAAAGATACAATGAACGGTAGACAAATATACAATGAATGGTAGACAACTTTAAAATAAAATTGAAGTAAAAAATTAAGTAAAATAAAAGTAATTGTTGACTTAATAATATAATTGTATAATATATTTATTGTAATAATTTTTCAAAAATAAATAAGTAAAAAGAATTAATTTCTGCATTTGAAAATTTTTTGTTCATCAATTCACTACAGCAAAGATGTTTACTAAAACTACATTGTCTGATTGAAAGTCTCACGAGTATCAATAGATAGAATTTTCATAAGCGTTAAACTTGAATTGAAAATGTATGCTTATATCGACTGTTTTGCTCGCAAAATGCGAATAGTACAGCTAAGTCCGACCAAGTTGGCACTAGCCACTTTCATTTTCAGGTTAAAAAAATTCGAATAAAAGTTGTCAATAATTGAGTTTGTGAAGTGATAAAGTTCTGTAATATGGTAATACATTATTCCTAGAACGGTATTATCTGAAAAAACATCTTAAAGTGTTAGTTTTGTGGTCAAAACACTTCACATTATATGCAGCTGCAAAACGAAGTTCTCCGTTTTTGTTCAGAGCAGTCATCTACTTTGTTCAAATGATCATTTTATGCTATAACAAAATATTTTGTAAAATTAAAGATCGAACTCTAATTTTTTACAAGTAATTCTGGATTTTGATTACTCTAAGTAGTTATTTCACATTTAATTAAATTTATTAATTTGGTAATTAAATTTTTTTATTAGTCAATTTACTCTCTCTTTAAAAATTTTAGAACTAATTGTATGTAAACTTGCAAAAATAAGTAGATTCATTTGACTTTAGTTCTGATAACTAACTCCAGCTCTTTTCAACCGAATTTATAATTTAAAAAATTCTGTATCATAACTATTTACAATTGCTTCAATCTAATGAATTAAATAAGAATACAGCACCCAGTATGAAGGAAATGATAACTTTTGTCATTTTTATGATTAAAATAAGCAGTGCAATTGCAGCTCCCTCAGAACCTGATGACTGGATGATTTTTAAAGTTAGTATTACCAAAAAAACTAATAAAAAAGTGATTGATTACTTATAAAAAGATTCGAAAAAAAAAAAAATTACAGAAAGCTTACGAAAAAGCTTACGCAAGTGAGTTAGAAGAGAACTACAAAAAGGCGGTTTTCTACAAAAACCAGCAGACTATCAAATCACACAACGAAATGTATGATTTGGGCTTATCCTCGTACAAAGTTAAAATGAATCAATTCGGCGACATGGTAAGCAAAAAATTTAAAGCAGCAATGTATTTCATTAAAAACTTTGAACTTGAATTTTTTTCTCAATAAAAAAATCAGTCCGCTGATGAATATCAAAAATACATGCACCTATCTGATACGACAATGAAGCTAGATCGAATACTAAATTACGAAAAATTCGTCCGAAATCCTAATATCGAAATCCTGGATTCGATAGACTGGCGAGAAAAGGGAGCAGTCACCCGAGTGCAAGATCAAGGTTTTAATTGCGGCTCATGTTACGCTTTCTCAGCGGTAAGATTATTTTTTCTAAAATTTTTAAGTGTATAATAAAATTTAAATGATAGAAAAGAACTTCTAATTTTTGTAAATTGTGAATAATTTATGTATTTATTCTATGAAAATTCAACTTTCAGGCTGGTGCTCTGGAAGCTCAGTACTTCAAGATAACTGGAACCCTGACACCTCTGAGCGTACAATATTTGATAGACTGCGCAGAGCCTTACGGTGGTTCGGGATGCGAAGGTGGTTCCACCGCTGGGGCTTTTCAACTCGTGATGGACCAAAAAGACCTGGTACCAGACTCGAATTATACATACGAGGGGAGGAAAAAAGAATGTCCTCACTTGAACGACTTTGACATCGACAATCCTGATAAAAGTTTCGTGTATGTCAAGTTTGGGGACGAAGAGGCATTGAAAGAGGTAGTGGCCACTGTAGGTCCTGTATCCGTTGCTATCGATGCTTCACACGATACTTTCAGATTTTATTCAGAAGGTTAGAAACTTTTGTTGTAATCTTTCTAAAATGTATCTTTAACAGTTCAATAATCAGGATTTATTTTTTATACAGGTATTTACTTCCAGCCATTTTGCCACCCAGAGGATTTGAATCATTCTGTCTTGATAGTAGGATACGGCACAGATCATTCCGCAACTGATTCGTTAAACCGAGACTATTGGCTGGTAAAAAATAGCTGGGGTGAAACTTGGGGAGAAAGTGGTTATTTCAAAATTGCTCGACATAGATATAATCACTGTGGTGTAGCATCCGTACCTATTTATCCTCTGATTTGATCATGATTAAAATAGCTACATTACAAAATAAAATTATTTTTAAAAAATTCTTAGTATGGATCGTTTAAAAAATTGACACGTTCAATAATATTTAATAAAATGAGTTATAATTTAAAGTTTTTTGAAAATATTGTATCAATTTATTGGTAGAAATTTATTACATCGTGCTTACAAATTATTAAATCAGTTTTTGAAGAACTTTCGATAATTTTATAATTAAACATTATTTTTTCACAATACTAAACACTCATCATCTACTTTTATTCTGTTATTCTCTCTACTGAAAGTAAACAGATACATAAATTTTGATGCAAAGCATGAAATTTTTCTCATACAATGTATATTATACTATATTGACAACTAACAATTTTATTCATTTTTTGTTTCAACAAAGTTTTTAACTTAAATTTTTTTTTTTCAAATTCAATATTTAAAAAAGCAGGTATCCGAGAAAATAAACATCAAGGAGTTTACTTAAATTGTGAGAGTAACGAAGAGGAGAAGATAAAGTCTGGACAAACTTTTCCATTTCATTACCACGCCGTGGTAGCGGAGCGCATCTCTGAGCTAAGCTCCCTTTTTTTTTCAAATTCTTCCTTTCTCTCTCATCTCGGTATGCACACTTTTCCAAGTGCGACTTTCCATCATCAACATTATTACTCCACTCTTGCCGTTTGCGCAAACTTCTGTTCCTCGTGTACTAACATTTTTCTGTGGTTTGTATACAGTTACAATAGAAATTTCATAAGAACAATTTAATACATATAGGCGACAATTCAGTATCAAATGGTAAAAAATATTATTTTTCAGTAGTAAAAAATGATGTAAATTTATGTATTGAATTAATTAACGTAATGCTGAGACCTTCACTTTTACAAACACGAGTTCTATTCTGAAAATAAACAAAAGAATGCACACGCGAGAGTCGGACGAGAACAAAGGAAAAATAAAAAGTGCGTATAACAGGGGCCGCTTGTAATATCGTACGCTCTGGGATTGCTCGGAAATATTGTGTACTCGGATCTTTTATTTCTCATACATGTTGCGTTTGTTGAAATGTCACGGTACGCTTATCATTTTTCTTCTTTTAAACGAACGGCCACGCGTGAGTTTTTATTTTATTTTATTTATTCTCTCGTGATGTGTACAAAAAATACGCGTAATGAAAGTTTTAACTAACAAAGAATAACAGATCAAAGAATACGCAGAGATGCACAATTGAAAACTTGCATGAAATCGATATACAAGAATTTGATTTCTTTAGAATTTGTTTGACTTTTTAATTCATGAGAGCTCTAATTATAAATTTTACATTGGCGGCTTGGTTTATAGAAGCAAATTCATTTGTAGTGTAATGGATCAAAGAAACTTTTGTCTATTTGGTTATCTATGAATAGCCAATCTGCTTTAATCATATCGCTGGCTTTTTCGGCAATCATGATTGTCGGTGCATTTGTATTACCTCTAACTGATGTGGGCATAATGGATGCATCAACCACACGCAAATTCTCAATTCCGTAGACTTGTAGTCTTGGATTGACCACTGCTTCAGGATCGCTTTCAGGGCCCATCTTGCAAGTGCCACAAGGGTGATAAACTGGTATCGAATATTTGTCAACCAGACATCGATAAAATTCCTCTGTGTTCAAAATATAGTCACACTCTGGCGCTGGTACTCTTGCGACCGAAATATTGTAATTTCTTAAAATATCGGATTCGATTATTTGATTGGTCATTTGAAGACCCTCAATTAAAACTTCGGAGTCTTCTGGATGAGACAATAAGTTGAGATAAACTATGGCGTTACTGAAAATCGGATCAGTTTCATTTAGTGTTACGAAGCCACGACTTTTGGGTGTCAACAATGATGGTTGAATTAGTACATTGTTGTAGTATGATAAGGCATTGTAGAAAGTGTTTTCATCATCTGTTGCAGATTTTATGAAGTTAACCTGAATATCAGGAACTCCTGGTCGTGGTTCGAATGAAGTTTGCAAAAATTGAGTTATACCAAATAAAGCTGAATTTGACAGAGGATTTGGAAAGTTTCTCAGCCAATTTTGGCTATCGCTAATTTTCTCTTCGATATTCCTAAACGTAGCTGATGGATTGTCAAAACTTAACATAATTTCAGTTATAGCTACGTGCTCGTGGAGATTCTGACCAACTTTCAAATCTTTGATAGTTCTTATTCCTAATCTGTGTAGTTCTTCTACAGGACCTATTCCCGACAGCATAAGAAGTTTAGGAGAATCAAATACTCCTGCCGACACAATGACTTCTTTCTTTACAAATGCTCTTCTAAATGTTTGACTAGCATTGTCGAAGTACTCTACACCAATTGCTTTGTTGTTGCCGTCCGTGATAATTTTTGTAGCCTGACATAGTGGCCTAACAAACAAGTTACTCCTTTTATCTCTGATTGGTCTAATAAATGCTGCATTTGTACTCTGACGACGTCCATCCTTTATTGTAAACTGATATTTTGCTACTCCAAGGTTGTCTCCAGAATTGTAATCGATTTCTTGGTGACCTAAATTCTTCAAGGCTTCCAAAACGATGTCAACATTTTCATCATCGTATGGTACTTCAACCCTCAAATAGCCATTGGTGTCATGATCCTCCAGATTACTATTTCTGATTTCCTGCAAACCAATGAATTTTGAATTTATATAAAAAGAAATTGTAAAATAATCTTTTAGTGACCTACCGATCCCAAATCCTCTGACTTTTTAAAATAATACAGCACTTCTTCCCAACTCCAGCCTGGATTCCCAAGTTTTACCCAGTCATCGTAATCATCCTTATTACCTCTTGTATAACCCATACCGTTTATGGTACTAGAACCACCCATCACTTTACCTCTGGGTTCGATACACGTAGAAGGATTATTTATGCAACCTAATGTGTTTGGACTAGAACGATAGTCATAATCTATACTGCTCTTGAATAAAAATCCAATACATCCTGGTACTTCTGCTATTAATGGTTCCTCATCTCCAGCTTCTAGTAAGAGTACCTTGAATGATCAATCAATTCATTGAAATTAATAAATGAAAGTTTAGCAATTAAACACAATGTACATAGTGTTGTCTTAATCATTACCTCCCACTTTTTGATCTCACTCAAACGGTTAGCAACTACACTGCCTGCACTTCCAGCACCAATGACGATAAAATCAAACAAGTCGTCGTTGTCATTTCTTTCATACTTAAATTTATCATCTACAGAATAACCAAAAATTTGCATCAGATAATATAAAAAATAAAAAAATGATGGTTGGCAAGACGACACGTAGACATTGTTGAAACAATCATTTGTTACTTCTAATGGTGTCCACGTCATTTTAAAAATGGCACATCAACTATTTTTTTTTATACAATCTGAAAGGATAAAATAAAAATAATTTTTGAAAAATCTTTATCTACTTAATTTTATTTCTAGCAAAAAAAAAAAAAAAAAAGAATTTGTATATTTTACAACTAATAAACAAATTAATGTTAAAATTTCTACGTTTTGAGTAATTTTTTACGCAATAAAATAATTTTCATCATCAATTACGATAGTAATTATTATTACCAGTAATTTCTCGAATAAAAGTATTAAGGGTAAAATTTAAAGTTGCAATTAGAGACGTTTACGTATGTAATTCATTTCAATTCTTTTGCTGTAATCCTTATTATAATTTTATGTAATTTTTCAATGGGAAGTAGTCATAATCGCATGAGGAGCTATGCAATACTGATTACAACGCGGGAGTCGGCCATGCGTATAATTTTCCTGTAAATAGATTTTTTCTATTTTTTATATTATTTATCATTCAAACTCGATTTACATAAATAGCTGATCAGAATTATCTTTGATAAAATTGTAACTAAATAATGCATGTATTATTAAAAATTTTATCAGAGTTTTGCCAATGAAGTATTAAAAAAAATTTAAACTAAAAAGAACATATTAGATAATGATTTCTTATACAAATAAAAAAAAAGTTTTTTCGAACACATGTTTGAGTAGAATTACTATTTATAAACACAAATAAAATTGAAATTAAACTTTTCAATTTTGTTGCCTGCTTAGGTTAAATTTTCAATAAACTCAAAAATTTCTTTTCAATGATAGATTCAATTTGTTTTACCAAAAATCTCACTTACTCGCACTATGTAAAATGGTATAAAATTTTAAAGACTTTCCCTAAATATAGTCTTTTGACTAAGCAACACGATAAACTGTCGGTCGTAAAGTGATCCTTTCTTTTTATATGGCACCCCACCTACGTTCCAAGCTGCTTCTTTCTTCGCTTCACATATGTTGTGGTATTATTTTATATAAATTATGTATGGTAGGTAATACTGGTCAAATCATTTTATTTATTACAGTCTACACACAAAATTGCGCTAATTTTACCTAAAATAAAAATATAAAATAGTTAAAAAATTAAAATCCAACATGGTGGATCCATCATGCATGACTGTTTTTTTTTTTACTTTTATAATATTTGGAGTGAAAATAGAAGATTAACATTGAATAAAAAATAAAAAAAAATGCATACAATCAATTTTTTTTTCAATAAAACAACTTTCAAGCCACTTTATATATTAAAATAAGTTTATTACACATGTAAAAAAAATTTCAAACTGTTTAAATTTTATTGTTGTTTTATCTAATTTGACCACTTTTGTTTAATCATGTCACTTGCTTTTTCGGCAATCATGATTGTCGGTGCATTAGTGTTACCTCTAATCGGTAAAGGTATAATTGAAGCATCAACAACACGCAAATTGTCAATTCCATATACTTGTAGTTGTGGATTGACCACAGCTTCAGGGTCATTAGCAGGGCCCATTTTACATGTCCCAGATGGGTGGTAAATTGGTATAAAATATTTGGCAGCCAAACATTTGTAATAATTCTCTAAGTTTGTCCTTGGACTTTCACAATCTGGTGCTGGAGTTCGGATGACCGAAATATTGTTATTTTTCAAAATTTTTGAATTTACAATTCGATTTGTCATCTTGACGCCTTCTATGAGAACTTTCAAATCGTCCGGGTGAGAAAAGAATCTGGGGTACACCAGTGGATTGCTAAAAACTGGATCTGTTTCATTCAATGTCACGTAGCCACGACTTTTAGGTGTTATCAATGATGTTTGAATGCTTATAGAGTTATAGTATGATAAACCATTGTAAAAAGTGTTTTTATCCTCTACCAAAGACGTTATATAGTTGATTTGAATATCTGGAATTCCTGGACGTGAATGGGAAGTATTCATAAAATGTACGATACCCCATAAGGCAGAATTTGACAAAGGATTTTTCATTTTTTTCAACCATTTTTGGGCATCATTTTCTTCATTGGTTTCATTTTTCAAAAAATTTAATGATTCGTTGAAACGAAACATGATTGCACTTAAAGCTACGTGTTCGTGAAGATTCTGACCAACTTGCAGGTCTTTGATATGCTTTATCCTTAATTTTTCCAAATCTTTCTTCGGACCGATTCCGGACAACATAAGAAGTTTAGGAGAATCAAAGACTCCAGCTGATACAATTACCTCTTTTCTTGCAAATACTTTTCGCAGTACTTTACTCGTACTGTCAAAGTACTCCACACCGATCGCCTTATTTTTGTCATTTATGATAATTTTGGTGGCCTGAGAACGAGGCCTGACAAACAAGTTACTTCTCTTGCCTCTGATAGGTCTGATGAATGCTGCATTTGTACTTTGGCGACGTCCATTTTTCATTGTGTTTTGATATTTTGCTACTCCAAGGTTATTTCCAGAGTTGTAATCAATTTCTTGGTATCCTAACGCTTTCCAGGCTTCCAAAACTAGGTTGACATTTTTATCGTCGTTTGGCACTTCGATCTTCAAGTAGCCGCCAGTACTATGATCCTCTGGGTGACTATTTTTAATTGTCTGTAAAATTTATTAATAAAAAACAATTTTGTAAGCATACTTTACTTAGAAATATTTTCATTGGCATACTATAATAATTTTTTTGTTGATAATAGCTTAAATCACTTACTGTTCTTAAGTCTTCTGATTTTTTGAAATAAGGGAGTACTGCATTCCAACTCCAGCCATAGTTTCCAAGACTTTCCCAGTCGTTGTAATCCTGTTTGTTGCCACGAACATAACCCATGCCATTGATAGCACTAGTACCACCCATGACTTTACCTCTGGGTTCAATGCACGATAAAGGATTTTTTTGACAAACCGTTGAGTTCGTACTCAAACGGTAGTCATAATCTATGCTACTTTTTGGTAAAAATCCTACATATCCTGGTACTTCTGAAACTAACGGTTCTTCGTCACCTGCTTCCAGTAAAAGAACCTGGAACATTAAATTAAATAAATAAAATATTAATAATGTTTTATTTAAAAAAAAATATCCAAGGAATTTATTACCTTCCAGGGAATGACAGTGCTTAAACGATTAGCCACGACACAACCTGCACTTCCGGCACCAACCACAATAAAATCAAATTCATCGTCAGCGGAATTATCTTTGTTTTTAAATTTGTCATCCATTGAGGTACTGAATACTTGAATCAAGTAATTCAAAAAATACAAAAATGATGGCTGACAGGTTGAGATAAATACATTGTTAAAACAATTATTAGTTACATTTGCGGGTGTCCAAGCCATCTTGAAGACAATGTATTAAAAAAATGGTAGTTATTTGAAAGAATTTTAAGAATTTCAAATACTTACTTATTATTTATTAAAATGTAAGATTTCTTTTCACGAACTAATACAATTTTTTTATATTATTAACGGTTTTGCAGCGCTAAGTTTACTCGAGTTTTGTCGAATCTTTGTTCAAGTTTTAAGTCTTAAAAAAGTAAGAAAATAAATAAATTAAGTAAAGTAAGACATGTCATTTTAATACATGCATTGGAAACTTTGCAAATTACTTTTTTTTTCGATAAGACAAAAATTAATATTTTTACAGTGTATTCATCATACTTATTCATGCAGATAAGCAAAAGTGGCAGCTGACGCGTGTAAGAAAGAACTAAAAATAAATTAAAAAGTTTTTTCAAATTAAAAAATTAAAAAAGTGATAAATTATTATCTTGTAATAAAAATTTTAACAATTATTATTACATAGAAATCGAGTTTTTGTAAAAACAGTAAAAGTAGTGATTTCTTTGAAACAACGAACCAACAAATTATTATTAAGTTATTGTAAATATAAAACAAATCTTAAACATAATAATTACAATGCGACAGTTGTACAAGTTTCCATAACTCCAGCAGGTAAAAAAGTATCCACGATATAGCCGTCGGTGGACTTCACACAGACCCCAGATCGTGTTTTAAAAGAACCCTGATAGCTCTTTTACAGAAGAAGAGGACTGAGGAGGAGGGAGAAAAGTGAGAGAAAGATTACATTTACCGCTCGAGGCGTTGTGGTTGCGTTTATTGGCCCGAAAGTCGGGGGGAGAAAAAGTCTCCATCGAACGATTGAAATCTCTGGCAAGAATTCAAAAGCTCGGCTTCCACCCGACCCTTTTTACCCCGTTCATTCAATCTTTCTTCCTCCAAAGTCTCCTTTTTTTTTTTTTTTTTACTTTACTCTTTTCATTTCACCTTTGCCTCCGTGACCGTGAATTAGCCACGCCACTTTGGATGAATAATTTTTCGCTCGCATGCTCATTTGTCGTCTGGGAAGTTGATTTTTTCGTGAATAAGTTTTTATGTATTAGGTTATAGCATTAACTGAAAGGTTGTTATGTTTAATTTTTGGTAGCAAATTTTTAAAAAAGAAGTCATATAAAATGATTTGATAAAAAATTTTTGTTTGTTTATTCAAAACTTTGATAATGAATGTTTTAAAAAATTTCAGATAATAATTTTAAATTCATTTTCAAAAATTGAATAGTTGAGTTCTTAAACACTCTAGCTAATGCTTTCTCGATGAGAGAATAACAAACTATTACAAACAATTAATAGGATTGATTAAAAATTTAGAAATTCAAACTTTTTATTTCGAATAAATTCAAACTATTATACAAATCAATATATGAGTATAAGTTTGGCGTTCCAAGATTTTAAAGGTATATGTATCCGATACCCCATATATCGCGTATTACGGCCCTTGAACTGATTAGAATTTTCAAACTATTCCGGGCATTTTAATGAAATTTCCAGCGCTCGGAAACTTGACTATCGGGTGAAGAATCTCACCTAGATACCCTCTTGCCATCATCCCCCCCCCCTCTTCACTTCGTAAGAGAGACTTTTCATGAGATTTTAGAGACTAAGGGAATGCGGGACTTTTCAAATTTCTCATAAGTCCGTTATCATTTTTCAGTCAATAAAACCTCTCCTTGGATCGAACCGGAAAATTTCTTCGATTGACCATTGTTAAAGTTTCGAGCGCTGATGCCTTCGACACAGCCAAGTTCTTGGATTCTTAATCTTCCAATGCAATCTGGCTTTCTTCAAAGATGATAAAAGAATATCTAAGACATTAATTTTTTCACCAAAGGCAAATTTGTTGCGCTTAAAGTTCAAGAGGTCTATGACTGGAAAGAATTAATATCATTGTTTTCTTAACCACCTCAATTTTATTTTTCAGCCAATGGTAGCATCGTAAAATTTTTATTGAGATTTTACTCTCGATCATCGTGGATCTTACTCGTACTTTTAATAAAATTGTTCCACACAGTTTTTGTTTATTGTAACAAACGAGGCGTGGGGCGCAATTATCGGGATATTTATTATTCGCAGGAAAACATATTTACGCTCGGTGTGTGTGGTTGAAAGATACATGGCGGGTTAATCAGCCGTAGATATAATTTATAGGCCACCCCCGAAAACTAATAACAAATGTGCAAATACCAATTTTGGGAATCTAGCGACCGAAACGAATGTACATGGAGCACTTTGGTTAAATTAATTTCGCTGATCGATCAAAAGTACATTTTACCGGTTGGGTATACTGAGCTAAATTTAATCTGCTAAGCTGAAAATATTTAACACTGGGGTTTGAATATCCCGAAAGTTTGGGCTTACGACCGCGAGGTTTTAAGACGCCACATGCGTCACTGAACTTTAAGATGCACGGTGAGGATCCTTATTACACTCATCCGGTTAAATTTTCAAATATGCGAGTGTATTTGGTTGCAAAATGGAAGAAATGTAAGATTACAGTAAAATGTAAAATACTATGGTGGATGATTAATTACACAATAAAGATGTAATAGAGACATCAAATTATGAATTGAATTACTGCTTTGATGTTACGAAATGAATCATTGAATAGTTCAAAAGTTTCCAGCAGCAATTAGCTATTGCAGTTAATTGTTGCACGAATAGTGAATTAATTATGATTTTGAAATTAGATGAATGAAAATTTATAAACTCAAACGAGATAAAAAAAATACAAAGCTCAAGAAATTTTTGAAGACTACAAGTTTTTATCGAGAATTGAATAAAAGAGGCAAGAATCGTAGTCCGGTTAACTCCGTTCCACTCTATCTCACTCTCAATAAAGGCGGGTTGTGAATGGCCTGAAGTTTTGAAGTACCGGAACAACTTCTGTAACTCTGCTATTCTTCAATGGAATGAAATACCAACAAGTTGAAACATTCATTCAAGACTTTCATCGCAAAGTGCATCGGACTACAATTAAAATTAAATTATCTCGCATTCGACAAATTGTCCTGTCCTCCCAGTATAATCAGTTGATGTTAAAGTTACTTCTAAACTACCAGTTAATTACTTAAACAATATTTTTTCTTACAAAATTAGAATTTTCACATTAAATCCAGCGTTAAAATACTATTGCAGTTATCAAACTGAATTACGCGAACCGTCACGTAAGTACACACTTCTTTTCTTTATACTCCACTAGCGACGATTTCCGGCTTGAGTTATACGGTCACGGCCCATCCGCGAGTGTATAACTGCTTTGAGTGAGAGTCAAGTCACCGGTTTGTGGAGTGTGATGGAGAGTAAAATGTGTAAATTAAATGCGGAACGATAAAAAGGCAGAATCCAGACGGTGATAAAAAAAATTATGTCCTTTCAAAGAAGAAAAACAAATTTATGTATTTTGGAAAAAAGATTTTTGATCCACGGTTACTGAGGTTTTCTTTAATTTTTATAAAAATTTTTGAACAAAAATAGTTTTACGGTAAAAAATTTTCGTTGTTTTCGTTTCACCATTTAAAAAATTTTTCTTCTCAATTTAACTGTTACTGCTATACTTTTATAGGAATTTAGATTGTTATATTTCAATTCCCTTCCTACCTGTTAGTGAATTAATAATTACAAATTTAATTAATTTTTTTAAACTTTATCAATTCGATTTAAAAAAAATGTTTCCAGCGAAAAAAACCTCTTCACTTTTGAACTGTGCTTATTTTTGTGGAAAGCTTGTTTTTTTTTTTTTTCTGCAGGTTACCTTCAAAATTTTAAATATTTCGTTGTGACTGTTAAAAAATTACTCGAGGTAATGAATTACGCTTTTTTCGTGAGGGCAACTAAATTAGGAACATTTTTTTCAAAATTGTAGCTTTTTATCAACAATCAAGTGAAAAAAATAATTTTTGTCCATAATACATCCTCGCTTCAAGTAGTACAATTTTTCTGATGATCCCGGTCACTCCAGAAAACACCTCGCGATCTTAAAGAAAAAGTCGGGGTAAAAAAAAAGTGACGAGGATTTGCGGGTAAGTAGGTGGGAA
The DNA here is from genome assembly GCA_038277355.1 of Encarsia formosa. Classification (NCBI taxonomy): domain Eukaryota; kingdom Metazoa; phylum Arthropoda; class Insecta; order Hymenoptera; family Aphelinidae; genus Encarsia; species Encarsia formosa. The sequence goes on from CM076187.1 coordinate 7,139,490, forward strand.
TCCTCCAATTCGTAGGGGATTTGTCGTCAATAAAGCCTCCCTCATATCTCCCCGATAATTTAACCTCCAGCTACCAAGCGCTGCAGCTCCATATAAAACGAGCTACTCCCTCGGGGATATCTCGACTCTCGGTTTTCAGCGAAGAAAAAAATGCAGAGAGAGAGTGTGTTTACGGGAGAACAGATAAACCGAATTTATATTCGATGGATAAAAATATAAAGATGGCCGACGAGATTTCAATAAAAGACCCAGTTGAAAATAAACCGGAGGGTCAAGCCCGCTCTTATCTGGGTATCCTTTAGGGGTGGTTTACGAGATCCAACCCTTTCTTTTTTTTTCGAGGTAAACGTACCCCAATGTTGCAATTTTATTTATTCCCCGATAGAAATGTTAAGCGAAGACACCGGCGGTGTTAAAATTGCAGCCGGGGCAAGATTAATTGCAGCAGCCGGACTCGCCAAGTGGTCATTTGTAGGGCGAGCGGGGGAAATGCCTGCACGATGTACAAACGTACGCCGGGGTTGTACGTGCGTGCACGATGAGGTACGTGCCTATCCATGGAGCACTCCGAGCTGGCTTCGGACTGCATGATAACTTCGACCTTTTTTGTACAAAACAGGGGTGGGGGTTTAAATTTGCAATGGTTTTGGATGAATTTTGAGGTAATTCAGATAATCAGATATTTACATATTTGTTAGGGTTTTGAAATTTTACGAAGTGGAATACAATTTTACTCAGTGTACTCATTTGAAAAATTCTTAGTTATTAATATGTAATACCGTAAGATACAAAATTTTACTTAGCAGGTGTTGAGAACTTTTAATTAATTTTCAAATTAATTCAATCATTTATTTTATTTATTTATTTCTAAGTATAAGTCATTATAAGGTGCAAACTACGCTATAAATAAGCTGATAATTTGCCAAAAAGTTAAAATTCAATAGATTTTTTAACATTAACTTCGCCAAGACTCGCCTAATTTTTGGATAAGCTAAACATTTCTTTTTTCAGAAAACCATTCTTTCTTATCAAAAAAAAAAAAAAAAAAAAAAAATGAAACCAAATTTTTCTTCTTCAAATTTGCAGTCAATTAACATCAATATAGTCTCAAAAAAACCTTACCATACAAATGAAAAAAAAATTTCAAATTTCAAGATCAGTTTTCCAAAAAAAGAAGAAGAAAGCAAGCGGTTATTGTCAACGAGCCGTTCAGGGTCTAAAAGTCAAAGTTATGGATACGGTCTTAGCCCACTCGAGGCCATCTGGCGCTGATGGCACCCGGAGAAAAGGAATAAGGGCCCCCCGCGCTCCAATCTCGGCAGTCTATCGAATGACACTTCTTCTACCGGGGCGAGGCGCGCGACATTATCATCTTTTTTTTCCAAAAAAGAGCGAGCCTTTTTTTCTTATTCCACTTCTTTTTCATCCTTGACCGTCCGTCATCTCAGCGGAGGGACGGGTAAAACAAATTTCGAGGGTGACTCGACGCTGTCGGACGTGTATTAATGCGATTACGACCATAGTACGTGTGTGATTTCGTATTCATGAGATTTAGTTTGTAATACCTGCTACCCAGAGACACCGAGCTGGCCTTTTTTTGTGCTACCCATCATTAATTAATTATTAAGAGGGTGATTTATACTTATTGAATTGATTGATTGTTTTTATATTTTAATTAGATGAGTTTTTTAAATTAATTTTATTACATTCATATACCAATCTAAATTGTACCTTTATTATAGTCGATTGTACCTAATTATGGCACATTAGACAAGAAACTTAAAATATTTTTCTAAAGCACCCGAATTTAACCTAAAAATAAATTTGTTAAGACAAATATACAAATTTTTTAACAATAACTAACAATCATTAGTAGTATATATAGTTTTCTCCGGTAAAGTAAAAACTATTTACTTATTGCGTTACCAAATTTACCATTAAACAAATTCTAATCCCTTTTTGAATTACTAAAACGCACAATTCAACAATTCAATTAAAAACTTTTTTTTCGCATCGGTAGACAAGCACCGTCCGTCTCAATAGAAAAAAAAAGCGGGGGGAGGGAATTACAACGCAGCTGCGATCCTTGGATCGATAACCCGACGACTGGAAGTTGTATCTCCAGCCGCAATTCAATCTCTCTCCTCTCGATCCCCGACACCTCTCGCCACAGCGGTCCAAAGGCTCCGAGGTAAGCAACCTTATTATTACCTCGAAGAAAAAAAAAAAAAAAAAAAAAAGAAGGAAGAGAAAAAGTTCAGCACCCCGGGCATAAGATAATGGCGCGTAATAGGATATTTCAAGTGGTCCGAGATGCGTTCTTTTATCGGAGGGGGCATTTAAATGCAAAGTATTATTCAAATGGGAGGATGCAGCGGGGTAAAAGTGCGAGGAAAAAAAGGAGCTGGAGTTGCTTCCGTAAGATCACACTAACCTCTCCGGAGGCTTCATTTCCTGATATTCAAATGCGCTCGAACATCCTCCCTCCTCTACCCTCTCGCGTTCGAGAGAATGTATATATATGTTTGCTTCTACCCTTATTTTTATTTTTTTTTTGTATGCCCTGCAAGCGATTTTTCGAATTTTTATACAATCGATCGTCTCGACAGTCCAGTGCAATAAAGTACGCTGTTGAGCTATTAATTTTATGTCGCAATATCTAAAACTGAGTTATGCACGTAAGAATTACTTTCATCAAATTTATAAAAAAAAACTGAAGATTACGTCTTTAAATATTTAAACAAATATTTTAATATTTCAACGATTATTTTGGTATAAATTATTAAAAGATTCAACTTTACGAAATGCGTTTTTTCATGAGTCATAAACATCCTTAATTCAGTTAAAACTTTTTAACTTGAAGTAGCTTGATTTTTTACCAGTAAATTAACTACCCATTCTGCACGTTAATGAATTCATAAAAAAAAAAAGAAAATTAGAAAAAAAAATATACACGAACTAATTAAATGAGTCGTTCATTTAATTATCAGAGGTAATCTCTCTCTCTTTACCACTGTAATTAATTAACTTTTGGTTCATTTAATTAATTTTTTGATTCTCCGTATAATTAACTTTTCACATCGATTGAGGAGCAGCTCAACTGCTTAACTTTTATCGATGTGAAATAAGATTCAAATCAGCGCCGTAATGTTGAACCTCATAATTAACAATAATTATAAATAAAAAATCATAAGATCTTGTAGGGAGCTGAGTACCCGACACCTTGATCATATGCTTGGGCTTTAATTTTGGATTTATAATCTACTTTAAACTCTTCCGGCTTGGTCGAACGCCCGTTCTTCAAACTAATTTCAATTTTCTCTCGCCCCCTACCCCGCTGCCGACCCATAAGGTTTAGATTAAACTCAAAACTTGGCGGTTGCGCGACTATTTTAGCCCTGATTAGCGGCCCAATCTTCCTTCTTCCTTCCCTGGTTTCCCCCACCTCGTCTACCTTTTTTCCCAACCCGCCCGCTCGCCCGCAAACCTTATTAAGTAGATCGAGAAGAGTGAAATGCTCTCTTCCTAAAGGATGATAGCGCGAGTTCAAAGTTTTAAATCAATTTGGCTCGTTCCACTTTTCCAACACCCGGCTACCGCATTTATCTTCTTCCTCTTCTTTTTCTTCCCCGTTTTCTTATCTGTGCAATGTAGGCCGTTTCGGTGGCTCCTTCTGTCTTCATTATATACTACAGATTCTGTAAATTATTTTTTTGCGCTATCTTTTTTTTTTCACTCAAAATTATTTTAATTTTTATTTATCATTCTATCGTAAAAATTAAGATGACCTACAAGTGAGAAATAAAATAATCAATCAAGGGTCAAAGTTTCAGAAAATATTTCCAAAATCAAAGCATTTTGTATAGTATGGTTGGTAAAAAAAAAAAAAAAAATTTTTTTGGGCTCTAAGGTCTTTTATTTTTGGTCTTTAGTTTCAGAGTATTGACTTTTTTAAAAAATTGACTTTTATTAAAAATTTTTTTAAATTTATTATTCGATCGCTGATCTTAAAAGTAGAAGCATTCGTAATATCGTCAAGACAGTGCAGTATAAATTAAAATTCGGCTTCATATAGGATTTAAAAAAACATATTTTTAATTTTCTTACCTAAATTACAAGGTTACACTGCTAATTATAATAGATACAATTATGAGTTTCCCCTAACTTTTTTTTTTTATTTTTGAGAAAAAGTTTAAAAAAAAAACTCAAAAGTATAAATTTTGGTGTGTGTGTGTGCTGCAGTTGAAGCTTAATTAAAATTTACCCTGGGTTTGTCGTACCGCAAGGTTTCGGGACTTTCTCCGTCTGTTAACTTTTTGCGTGCATGCTTAGTCGCTCTCCCTTTCGACGACTTATTTCCTTTCTTTTCCCTCCGAGTTCGAGGTGACGGAGATTACCGCTAAAAGCGCACAAATCCTCGCTTACTTCGTCTCTCGCCGCTCAAGTTTTCCAAGCGCGCAGCCTGGGAAGAAACCGGGCTTGTAAATAGTTGCGAACTTGTTTTTCATTCATAAATCCTTATTCGAGCGTCTGGAAAAGACGTGCGACGGTAATTTTTCATTGGTCCCTTAGTTATTGAAGAATCAAATGGATTATTTATAACTCTTGCTTTTAAAGAAGTTTTTAAATTGAAAAATAAGGTAGCTTTTTTTAGATTCGTCAGCACATTTCATGTGTACAGTCAGAGAAGAGTTGCTCTAAATTAGAGCAAATAAGTAGAAAAACAGACAAGTATTATAAAGTTCATTGTTTTTATTCTAAACAAGAACTGACTACTCAAATTTTTTTTCAAAAGATAATTTTGAGAAACAAGGTATTTTTGAAATAATCCGAATTTTAAATTCTATCTTTTCTGATATTTAACCAAACAGCATAAAATTCAAATACTTTTCCAAAAAAAATTTAGTTCAACAAATTTTCGTATTTTCTGTTTGCTGCAGTGTTATATTTCATAAACAAAAAATTCTTGTCGAGAAAAAAAGTACCCGATTATAAAAACATTAAAAAAAGGTCGACAGCAAGACTTACTACCTATCAATTTTTTTTTCTCGTCATTTTTTTTTTATTTTACATTTTCTTTTTTCCTGGTGACTTGCAGCATTCGTTTTTGAAAGTATGCATGCGCAAGCATGTTTAACATGTGCCGAGACTTCCGCTGGTACGTGTGAAAAATTTAAAAAAACCTTTTGGAAGTGGAAGAGACGCGGTAGCGAAGTAAGAGAGAAATTCTCGCGAAAGACGGCCAAAGTATACACGTGTGTGCGATGCACGTTCAAAATGTTCGTATTTTCGTTGGTAAAGTGCCTCGGAAAAAAATTGTACTTTTTTTTTCAGATGAACTTGCAAACCGAATATTCATGAGATCTATTAAAAAGGTCTTCATTACATATGTGAAATGACTCAATTCTATCAGATCACAAAAGTTTCTAAGTTGGTTAATAAAATAATTCTGTGCAAAAATTTAAGTTTCTAACTTTATCAAAATTTATATTTTAATGATAAAAAAATATACAATTTTTAGTTTCAAAAGTTTTAAACTAATTTTAAAATAAATAAATCTGATCAATGTCTGACTTATGATTGATACCAATCACTGGCTTGAAAAAATTCCCCAATACTTCAGTTCTTTAAGTAGAAAAAGATGTAGGTAAGAAGTAAGAACAAATATTTTTACCCAAACGATCTAACTACAATTTTTAAATTAAGTTAAATATTTCAGATTTAGCAGTTATAGTTTTGGCATTACTTACAGCCTGAAATCAGAATAGTGTAAGCAATACTAGATTTCAAGACTAAACTCGTATTTTTTACAAGTGTTGAAGCTTAAGAACTACACTCGCATAGAAATATTTATCTGTCCTATTTTTGTAATTTATACCTCTGAAGTAAAACGTATGTTCCCTTGGACCGCAAGCCCGCATGTCTCCGTAAAACTTTCGCCCAGTTCGAATACTTCACCCGCGGGTCCAGCTTAGCGTAAACGAATAGTATTTGACTATCAACGAGGTCGGCACCGCCAGTGGTTGGAAAACCCTGCGGTGATTTTACATGCGCATGTTTCTCGCCCGAACGGAAACAGACTGATATCCCCCGTTTGCCCTCCTCTCTTTTTGTGCTCGCCTCCGTGTACGTCGCGTCCGAGAGAAACAATGCAGGTAAATCGATCCTGAAGCCATGGCAGGAGAGCAAGAGACATAGAGAGAGTTTGTTTTTCTTCTTTACAGGCTGTTTGTCGAAACAATCCGCGGTCTACGCGTTTTGTTTGCAACGTCAAGGTTGACATCGTACATTTGGTCACCGGTACAACGCTAAAGAAATTTCTTTTTACTCCTAGTTGAGAATGATTGTTTTATCGATGGGCTTGCGAAAGAGTTTTTTTATTGAAAAATCAGAGCTACGATAAATCTGGAAAAGTACACTATTCTAAATAGAACTGTTTCATTTCCTTCGCTGAGTAAATGATCCCTTCTACTGCCTTATTTTGACTTACCCCAAAGCTAAAAAATTAAAACTTTTAGAACCGTAAAAAAATGATTCAATGTCTCAAATCAAGAATTGTTTATAAAATGTCATTTTTTTACGACTTGTCTGAAGATAATGAATCTAACTGAAGTTGAAATACAGTTAGTAAGTATCAACTCTCATTACAAAAATTACCATATGTATCAACTTCAATTGAAAATGGATTGGACCAAGCATGATCTTAAAATGGTTAGTCTCAATCACTGCTTCGAACCATCTAGTTTTCCAAAATCCAAATTATAACGTCATGGATATTTGAAGAGAGAGAGAGAGACCAAGGTATTGAATCGGAGTCTTTCAGAGACAAATTACGAGCAATAATGGAGAAGGACCTCTATCGATTTAAGAGGTCCTCGATCTCTCCGCAGGTCAGGCCCTTTACATCAGCTGAGTCCGAGTTTCTCTTCTTCGAGCGTGCTATTTGTTGAGGAAAGTGTAACTCTTTCGCGGAAGAAAACTAGCCAAGCAGAAATTAAGATGGGATCTCGTAGATTTCGATCGGCAATCTTCTTTGAATGAATCCCCGCGAATAAAGAATCTTGGCACTGACACCAGAAAATTGAGTTTTTCTCAAGGTAGATGTGATTGTTTTACTTCGTAAAAAAAGACGGATAAAATTTTACGTTCCACTCGACAATCATTCTTTTTACAGTGAAGTTTGATCAGGTAGTAAATTTCTTTCAGGTTTATCTTACAAGAGATTATTAGTAAATTAGTAACGTTTTATCTTTACAGAAGTCAAAGATCTTTTTTACAATTCAATTTTTGATTTTGATCAAATTATGAGTTCCGAATCAAAAGCATTTGAATCGTTTAATTATTGTACTTCACTAACACTCAGCTGAAAAAAAATTTATTAACTTTTCTTAATCCACCAAGTCTCTACAAGAAAATTGCAGAATTAATATTTACGATAATGATATACATTTAATACCGATGTAAAAGATACAACGTAAAAGATAAAATTAAAATATTCACTGCGCGCGGCCGTAAAAAAAAAAAAAAAAATCTCATTCATTCGGGGGGGCATTTACGATAAAGCATAAAATTAAGCCTCGTCCTTATTAGTATTTGCGAGAAGCGACGTACACCGCGCCGGTGTCAATCGCCCTCGGTGCAGTGCGTCTGTTTACGATTACGAGGGACCCCTCGTAAACAGCTGCATTAACGGTGTGCGCCTCGCGGGGAGGGGGTGGTTATGCATGAAAATTGGTACTCCGAATTAACGACGACAAAATAAACCAATGACGTCGTCGTACAACCCGTTAATTTGAAATTTCATAAAGCTCCGAAGAAGAAAAGATTGATGATTCATTCAAGCCTGAAGAACTATTTTGAATTTATAAGATCTCCCCGTACTTATCTTACTCGAGTATTAAAATGTGCAACTTCACACACTAGCTGTGTAACATTAAACATATGATTATTATTAAAACGTATCTCACTATATATAGTAGGACCTCGCGAATTGTCCATGGTGGCTCCTTTGATTTTTGGACAATGTCCGAGGTTTTGACAATGCGCGAGGTCCTACTGTAGATATTAAAATTTTTTTCAGAAATAAAACAGTTTATAAATCTAAAAAGTACAGTAAATTTTTCACTTTGCGTTAAGTATCTGTAAAAAGGGGGGGTGGGGAGAATAATAGTAATCTCGACTTTTTTTTCCTCGTCTTAACATTTATAAAAATATGAGTAGAAGCGAGAGCAGAAAAAAAAATATAAAATAAAACAGCGAAGAAAAAAGCATTGAGCAGGAGGAAAGCTTGCACCAAGGGTACGGGAAAATTGGCTGAGAGATGGAAACGGGTCGAGTCCTGGCAAACGCAGGCTGATTCGCTCGTGTATGAAAAAGATGAAAGAGCGGGATAAAGTGTAAAAAGGAGAAGAGTAAGAGAGAAAAAAAAGAAGATGATAAATGATAACCAGGCATGGGAATCGTTTACCGAGGGTGTAGAGAGAAAAAAAAAACCAATTTCTCTTTAAGTGTTATTGAATGGCTGGAGGATACTCGTAAAACAAAAGTCTCGGGTTATTTTGAAAATCGAAGGAATCTGAAGAGAGAGAAAAAAAGAGCTGTAAATTTTACTAAAATCCGTTTGATAAGGTTTCGGTTATAAAACTTAAAGCCTTGATAAAAATATGATTTCTTATACTTTGTCTTTTACTTTATTTTCAAAGCGTGAACAAAAGTTTTTAATACTCTGCGATGCACCAAAGGCTTGCTTTGATTAATTAAGTTTTATTTTTGAGAGGATTTCAAGGAAAATAAAGTTGATGGATCGGGCAACCAGAGGATGTATGACTCGGTCGTATAAGTTTACGAGTGACTTCCACTCTCATTTCCACGAGATCTAAACAAGAGTAACCTTTGCTTCCATTTAAAACCTTGGATATTCATTCTTTCTTGGTCAGATTTCATAGCTTCAGCTGAGAACGAAGAAGAAAATTTTTTTTTCGTAAAATACATCGCTTTTAGTGATTTTCTTCTTTACTGATTTGGAATTATTTCTAATTTTTATGGAATATTTGCATCGGTCACGTGGCTTCGAAATACCCACGTCATTGGTCAAAAGTTTTGGCGGGAATTAGAAATTCGGAAGTAAACTTATTTTCCAGCTATTTCAACTATAAAAATTTCTAAATCCACACACTATACCAAAATCCAAAAAATTTCAAAGTTTTTTATCGTCTCTGATAGAAAGCCCTCAGGAATAAATTTGAAAACTCGCCAACCGACAAAAATGAAATTTTAAAAGCGAGGAAGCTTAAAAAAAATGCAAGCACACACACAGAAAGAGAGCTAATTGAACAACTAGATTTGAAAGCACTGATGCGATGAGAATCTGAAAATGCACTCTCTTGGATGTACAACCGGGGCGTTCTCTATTCATTCCGTCGAATAGACAATAAATTCCTTTCTAAAATGGTCGTTTCGAAAAAATTTTTCTCTTCCAACCATCAGCAAGAAAACTCGGGATTGCGTACATCCAATTTGCAAATTGGAAAAACTAGTTTTCCGCGGGCGGTAGGGGGGGGGGGGAAGGAAGAGCTGGACCGAAAGATCAGCGCGAGAGCAAGAGAGAGAGCGAAACAATTTGATCAAGTAATGGAAATCAAACGAATGGCTTATAACGCATACGCGGGTAATTGGTAGTGGCTGGAAATTGGGTTTTGTTGAGAAAACAGGAATTACGGGGTGTTGCGGAGAGGACCAGAAATTGGATTACGACAGATTTGAGGAGGACAAACAGTTCGATTGTATTCGTTTGCGATCAGTACAAATCAATGAATTAAAATTTTCTCCAAAAATTGATAGTGTTTGAGTTGTACAGAAATAGTCTAGGACAAACCGACTGTTTACTTTAAATGAAAGATTTTGATTGTAACTAGATATAGAGTATCAATCTTCAATTAAACGTGAACTGTTGAAACAAACTTTATAAATTTTTATACAAATTAATTATTTTAGAAAAGGATTTTGTGGTTAGTCAGTCACAAAACCGTACCTTTCATGTCATGTAATTCTGTAAAGAAAAGAATAAAAAATTAATTTTTTATATAACAGACATCAAAAACGTATTGTTGAGATGGAAAACTGTAGAATTACTTTAGCGACCATTATTTAGTTTTGATAGTTTTTAGTCTTGTAATTCCGCAAAGAAACAAGATTGACTTTTTGACCTCCACATACTTAATGGTTGAGAAAGTTTCTTCATTGACAACCAATAGCAATTACAAATTTAAAATTTCTTACACCTGATTGGATAAAAATTATTGTAAACTCATAGAAACAATAAGTTTTTCTAAGCGTCGTTTGTATGCAGAAACATGCTTGGATGTCTGATTGATTGCACCTACTTTTATTGAAGTTAGAGTCACGCGCGTATAGTTTCGGATTAATACGTACACCAGCCGAGTTATGGCTTGTAATGTTGAGCCTGACACTCTAATATGCATTCAAATGGGTAACCCTTATACTGATTCAAAGTTACGAGTAATTTATAAAGGCTGCGCGCGGTATGAGCATGGCAATTTCCAGTGTGCATCATCCTTCCTGATGTACAACGCCAACGTGCGGAAAGTGTGATTAACCGATTAAGATACCATTTTTGTTAAATTAAACATTAACTGGTTCTTAAAATTTACTAAAATTTATTTCGTTGCTAATTCGTTGATCTTTTAGAGTACTCTGGCTCAGATGAGAAACAAACTGTTTGAAAAAATTCAAATTACTTTTTTTACGTTTTAATTCAATATTTTTAACAAAGAAAATTACAAATTTGGAACATAAAACATTTTTTAACACTTTATAATACATCAAAGAGCTTAAGTCAATAAGAATATTCGGTATATTTTTTATTAATTTGCAATATTAGTAAGACTTTTTGCATAATTGAAGTCTCAAAGTTGATAATTTTTCAAAAATGAATGAGAAATTATTTTGACCTATATTTTTGAATCTTTTGAATCATGATCATGGACTTTACTTTTCAATATTTATAAGTTGTTGGTTGTTTGTTGAATGGGTAAATAAATATACAGTGTTTGTATACAAATGTAAAAAATGTTAGAATTTTACTGATTGCGTTTTCAACAATGAAAATCCATAACCCAATGAGGTTGCTTTACCCAAGCTCGTTCTTCAAAAACAGTGCGCACTCGGAAACTCGCAAAAGAAATTAGTGCGATGTCGACGAAACAACAACTACCCAACAACAACACCGCACGGGCTCTCCGGACCAATTAATCGTCAACTTCCGGACGGAATCGCCGAGCGCGAACAGCTGCACTGACGCTACAATTACTTCGGAGCTCTCTTTCCAATTTCATTTTTTATCTCGTTTGCTTTATTTATTGTATCTTTTTTTTCTGCTCCTGCTGCTGCTGCTGTTGGTACGATACGACAAATTGACACCGCCGAGCTTTTTCCATTAGCGATTTCACAAATTGGAGATTATTTAACCCCGAGTCCGAAACGATGAAAGTACCCACTAAATCAAATGTATCCATTCGTTTATTAAATTTTCGATCGTTTTAACATTTCCGGGATGTTTTTGAAGTGTGTTACCAAATTATGTTTACGTTTGTTAAAACTTCTTCTTTTTGAGGGAGCTGCTTGGTCAGGATGAGTAAAAAAACACCTATTTTGGTAAATTTTTTTAGCGTATAATTGAATTATTGTTACAGAACTTTGAAAGTTGATTGTTATATTGTATGTTTGAAGTGTAAGAGAAATTTTTTTAACTGAAAATGGAGTTTGCAGTAAACACTTATTTTTAAGCTGTTTGCCCTAGAGTGATCTAAAAAAATTATAAAAAGTGAAAATTCGATCTTTGAAAAACTATAAACTACCGCGGCGTGTACTTTAAGAACAGTTAAGAAAATTTAAAAGAATAGTTTGGTAGTGGACAAGCCATTAAAGTCATGACTTTAAATGAGCATATTCTCCAATAATCATAAAAGCTTGGGCGCTCCGACCCTTAAAATACACTTTAAAAGTCTTGAAAAACTTGACGCCTGGGCGCGTAAAAATGGACAAAGCCGGCCGTTAAATAAAATACAGGACACTTTTTACGAGGACCATTACTTTTATTATCCCTGGCTGAAGGAGTATCATTAAAGGCACGTGGTTCACGGGTTATAAAATATTAACGACTTGATTATCCCCCTCCCACCCCCCACCTTTTTTTTCTCTTCCATAACTTGTCCGCTGATATACCGTTTGCATTCGTTTATCCCTGGATTTATCTCGTTTTATTGTCTGCTTCCACTTGTTGAAAAAAAAAACTTGGCTAAAAAACATCTTTTCGGCAGCAACGGAATGAATACAGTTGGATCGATTAATTGATAAATGATTTTGGTACATTTGGTTGAAATGTTTATCAATTTTAATGCTAAAATAATTTGTAAACTGTCAATAATTTTTTTAAATATTTAGAAGGGAAAATAAATAAAACAAAGTTCCAGTGTCTGGTAATTTGATCAACGTCAGTCTTGTATCTTTATTCGGTTTGGTGTATCTGTGTATAAACCTCGTGGGCAGGAGCTCTTGGCTGGCTTCTTTGAAGATGAGACTGAGAAACTTTCTTTTATTTGGCAAATTTCTTAACGAGGAAAGTTTGTCGGGGGAAAAAGATAATAGAAGGAATGGCTTCTTCTGAGTAGCTTAAATTTACAAGTTTTGGATGATAAGATTATTATAAAGTAAAAAAAAAAAAAAGAAGAAAAATCTTTATTAAATTATAAGGAAGTGGTACTCGTACTTTTTTCAAGTTTATTTTTTTATTTTTTTAACTGTGCGTAGATTTAAAATTTAACAATATTTTTATTTTTATTCATTTCGAATAATATCCTATTAAGTAAAGTCGAACATAATTACTTCGAAAACCCTAAATTATTTATTATTATTTGAAAAATTCAATCGTAATTTTTACATAATAAAAATTTTAAAATACGATGGATTTAAAACAACAATATTCAACATTCATTTCATCACTTTTTCAATAACAAAAAAAGTGATCAATAAATAAACGCATGACAGTAAAATTTTGAAATATTCTAAAAGCTCAGCTTTTAGCTGTTTACATAAAAATCTTTCACCAAAATTGAATAAAAAAAAAAAAGTTTCATTACATACAAAACCAACACACGCAAAACATTTGAAAAAAAAAAAAAAAAAAAAATAGAGTCGAGTAATCCCTTCTTGTTTTTAAAAAACTACCGCCGAAGCATACCACACGGTGATTCTGATTGGTTCAATCACGCGGACAAGCTCGTCAATGAAAGCTTGGAAGCCAGCCTGCCAGAGTCCATGTTATTCGAGCGTACACGCCGGACTGAAAAGCTCCGGCGGGGTGCTGAGAGCGGCCCATTCAAGCCTATACATTTCCACCCTCGACGCGCGCATCCAATCCTCCTCTTTTTCTTTAGCTGACGAGATGGTTTTTTCACCGCGAGCTTGGATTTTGAATGATGTTAGAGCTGTTGAGATTCATAAAATTAAATATTTATTTTTAACTATGAACAGTGCCAAATGGTATTTTTGGTAGAATTTTATATGTAAATACTGTCAAAGGAATATCTGAATAATTTTGATAGATTTTACATGAAAAAAGCAGTTTTTTAAAAAAAAATTTATTTTTTATGTTTAGATTTACAAGAGTGAAAAAAGCTGTTAAATTTCTGATTTTCAGGATTCTTAAAAAAAGTTCAGGTTTTTGGAGTGTCTAAAGCTCATCATAATTTCAGAGACTTTGTAGTTGTGCTAATCCCTAGAATCAACGACAACTTTTAAGTACAAATATTTTGAGTAAGCTGAGTTTGAAAATTTTAGTCATCAAATTCGACACAAAAATTTATGATTCTAACAATGCATGAATTTTGCTTGAATCTTAAAAACTGAAGGAAATAGTCACAAACTTTTGAAGTGCAAAGACCTCTAGAACACCTTTTGTACAATAAAACTCCCATCCATCAATTACAACGAAGCTTCGCTAAACCATAATTATAACTAAACAACTAGTAAAGAAGGCAACTTAAAAAAAAAAAAGAAAAAATCTCAAATCCCAAGCAGCCGGTCAGCACGCAGTCGTCTTGGTCCCGCGAGGTCAAAAGTTATCCCGGTCGACAGACGACGGGGTTCTCCTCGGGTCCTCGACAATCCATTAATTAAACTACTAACCGGATTAGATTAGTGTGGTGGACCGGTGGCCATATTTAGGTAGCTGGCGCGCAAAATGTCAGGGCTGGCGTGCTAAGTGTAAACGTATGTAGCGGCATGGCACTCCCTTCGAAAGTTTCGACGCGCGTCTTAAGTGCTCCAGCCACCATTGTGCACTGTATAGTTCACTGTTGCGATTTGGGGGGCACTACGGGCAACTTCCGATTATTAGGGCAACGCACTACTACTACTACCCGGAAGCCCTTCCTTCCACGGTGATGGACGCTGTGATTGTTGCTATTGGGATGGGGTTCGTCAAGTGGAAGGACGAGATTTTGAGTTGTTCATTAAAAAAGGTCTATAAAAGATAGTAGTTTTAATTGAAAGATTCATACTTGTTTATGTCAAAAAATGGTCAAAGGGATTTTTTGACAAACATCTCGAGTTTTTTTATCTGAACTTTGCAAAAATCATGGACGTAGTACGTAAAGATTTTACAAAAATTTTCATAATATTGATGAAGTTAAGACAAATTCAAATATTACGTCTTATTACTTGAAAAATTTTTTGAATTTTTATTCGAGAGCTTAGGTCCAAAGATTTGATTGTTCCAAAACTTTGATGTTTCGGTTAAAAAAATCAAGCTTAACATAAATTTTAAACTTTTTTTTTATTCATAAGTCCTTTGTGAAGTTCTTGTTTCGGGCGATTGATGCAACTACATAATTCAAAAAATACTGTTTGCAAGACGATCAAATAACTTAATCCAAACGTTTGAAGTAACAGTATTTATGAGATATTCGTGAAGCCAAAGCAAAAATAATTAGTGTACAAAGCTTCGGATGATAACAATTTTCTCATTCTGTTGAAGAAAGGGTTCTTGTTTTGCCTAAATTCATCTTGCATGTCAAACACTCTTTTCATCATTGTAATACTCGGTGCTGAGAAAGTTGTAATCTCGGTGGGGACGCGCGGGCTAAGACAAAAGGGCCAAAGGACATAAGTTAAGGCTTTCCTTGTAACATCTTTGAATAGAGCCAACTCGACGACGCCTTCAGCCTTTATTTTCTTTTAAACAAAATTTCGTCTCTTTGTCCTTTGTCGGGTGATAAAATCTTCCCTAAGCCGTAAACTTTGTATAAATTCTTAATTAAAATACCTATTTGTAACCATCCAAAAGTTTACATAATAAACAATTTTAAAACTCTGAGTTATCGAAAAACTTCGTTAGTATCACTTTTTTTATTTATACTTTTTTACTCTACAATTTTGTATTTTCGGAAACATGAAATCACTTTTCCGATAAATTTTTTAAATAATTATTATCTTGGTTGCAAAACCTACCTCAACTTTTTAAGTTTAAGCATTCTTAATTTTATCGAAGCAGTGTAAATGAGAAAAAAAAATCCGTCCCAAGTTGATCCCCGCGAAGCAGGAAAAAAAAAAGGTAGGAAGTCGATCCCGAACAATCTGCGGAGGGTAAGATAGAGAGAGAGAGAGAGAACGAAAATTTCTTGGATACGCGTCTGAATAAAATATCTTCCCCTTGGCCTCGCGCCGGGCTCTAAATATTCAGAGTGCCTCGCTCCTTCTTCTCTCGTCTAGGCTCAGCCGCCGTGAAAACCACGTTACATAATACAATGCATTGCAGCTGGCGAACATCTTTTTCCTGGTTCGTGGGGGAAAAGGGAGACCGAAGAAACTACCTTGGGCTTACCCCTGAATTGATACATAATTCATGCTGACTCGGGATTTATTTATTTATTAAATTGATATTTCTTTTTTTACTCTTCACTTTTTTTTTTCTTCAAGAATTTCTTGACTTTTGGTTCTGAGGTTTTTGTTATGACGATGGTGTATTGAAATACGTGTATTTGAATTACTGCTCAGGTTAAAATTTTTTTTCAAGCTAATTAGATCATTACGGGCTAATATTTTGAATAAAATTCAAAAATTTGGGCTCATACGAAATTTGAAATTATGTATATATCCTATATCTAGTGATGGTAGGTCCCAAGTATATATCTCGGTTGATCACAAATTTTACTTTCTTAATTTTTAATTTTAATCAAAATTTTGGCTCGAAATTGAAAATAATTTAATTTCTTTGAAATTGTCTTTAATAATGTTTTTTATTCTTTTGTTTCATTAATATGTAATTTATTTATTTTTAAAGAAATTCGCATTAATTGTTGACTGATGTTTCAATAAATTTTACCTGTTTTTTTTTTTTTTTTTTTTAATTTTACTATTGCTGTAAACTTGAAATCATTAATTGAAATATTGCTGAAATTATGATTTCAAAATATCAATAAATATAAAATTTAAACTCTGTAAAAGTATCAAAAAAATTGAAATTTTTTTAAACTTTATTTAATCCTGAAGAGTCTAAAAATGTAATAAAACCTAGAATTTTAAAGTGACAAATTAACTTTACTAGAATGATCTTTCTTAACAAAAATATAATACCAATATTCCAATTTATTTCACAGCAATAAAAAATAAAGCTGTAAATTAAGAACATATTTTTTGCATTTTTTCATCAAGCAAGCAAGAAAGTACGTAAAAAAAAAAAAAAAGAAAATTCTCTACGGATTTCTTCTTCCCTTCCCTCGTTGCCGCTGTCAATGACGTCGTCGTCGACGTGTGGCTGCATAATTTTTCGATTTTTTCACCCTTATTTCGCCACCATGCTTTTTATTCACTCACTGTATCTCTTTTATCTTACGACAAGATTACAAACTTAAAAACCCTATTTTTTTAAATAAATCGTCTTACAAAATTTACGATTTTTCTTCTTAATTGAGAACAGTAAATCTGTAATATCTGTCAATTAATCTTTACTTGTCATGTGAAATGTCTGTACTAATAAAAAATTTATCACAAAAAACTAGATGTAAATAGTATTATTCATTCTCATTTAACTTACGATCAGAACATTTCGATTTTTTAAATAAAGATAAGTATTAAAATAGGAAAATGTATTGAGAAAATCATACTAAAAAAAAAAACGTCAAATAAATCAGGTAATAATGGTTTCTTTTTTTAACTTAACATTTGAGAAGCCCAAATTGAAATAAATTTCCAAGTACAGATGTTCATCTTCAACTCGTCTCTGGTGGCTCCTCAATTATCATTCTTTCGAAACCTCCGCACCCACCCACAACACCAAGTTTATTCGGGGTAAATTCATCCCGGGCACCTTTTATCTTACTTCAGCGACTTAATTCGCGTCCAATCTACTTTGATCTCTCCCAGAACGTGACCGAGTCCCTCCCAACTAATTTCAATTTTCCACTGACATCTAGATTAAACCCGCGGTGCAACTGGCGCGTGACTGTTTGAACTGCGATTAGCGAAAATCGCTCCGCAAGCTCCTACTTTTTTCCCCCTCCCGCAACAACTCAATTTTTTTTTGTTACTTTGATTCGAGCTTGTTGTACCGTTTAACCTTTTTTTTTTTTTTTTTTTTATTCGGTTTATTATCCCCCGGGCTAAAAACTCGGGGGTATTCATATCCGTCGGGATACTTTTTACCGAACACACATACCGCGATACGTGTGAAAAATTTTAAAAAGCCTGGTTTATACGGACGCATACGAGAAAGAAGAGTTCGTAAAACGCAGGCACGTAGAATGGAAAGAGGAAATCCGGAGGGAAGAAAAAGCTTATACGCGACGACGCCGCACGTTGACGTTTGGTGCTCGCGACCCTTTCGAATGTGTGCCTTGGCAAGATGATACACCGCTTGTGTAAATTATTCTGTGCAACACGTAATTATTAGTACTTTTTAGTCAAAATTAGAATGATTAAAAAAAAAAAAAATTTGAAATCTTTTTTCGTTTATCTAAGTTTTTTTTTTTTATTTTGAGATATACCCTCGCAAGCAGAGTGCGGTATGTGGTCTCCATTTACTCACTTCTTGCCCGCCTTGGAATTCCTAAAGTCCTTGTCACTATCAAACAATGTCCTCTTCCTGGAGAGCTGAGTCTGTTCTTGCCTTGAAATGTGGACACTATATGTTTCTACCGTTTTATTCCACTTCTTGTTCCTTCGTCCAGCATAGCAAGCTCTAACAAACATCTTCTTTTTTTAATCTCGAAGAAATAAGTAAAACGCTTACTTCAAACTTTTTTTAAAAACTAAACAGATATGGTAATCAATTATTCAATCTTAAAAATTTTATAGAAATGTTTTAAACTTTTCAAAGAGGTAAATAAAAATTAGTATCATTTTATTTGTATTTTTTTGTACGCTCAAATATTTTTAAAGAAAACATTTTTAAGAATTTAAATGATTGATAAGGATAAAAAAATTTTAGTTCCAGAAAAACTTGAAAAAATGAACTACCCTCGCAAAACTAACTGATTTTCAAGTAATTGCATCAGGCTTGCTAATAATAATAATAATAATAATAATAATAATAATAATAATAATAATAATAATAATAATAATAATGGATAATAGAACAGCTTTTTTAATGATTAGAAATAGTTTCTTAGTTTCATCAAACTTTGAAAACCACGCTTCCATAAGCAGAAATTTGATATTTATTTCATTCGAGTTTTTTTTTTTTTTTTCATTCCTCTTAAAGACAAAAATATGTATATTTAAAACTTAACGGTGAATAAAATAATTACAGCCTTACACATTCAATTAACTATGTTCCAGAAAAAATAAACTCATTCAATATAAAAAAAAAGTTCGTCTGAAGCGTGCTGCAGCGGCCCAATATCTGCAGTGAATTTGCGGCATCGGAAATTCTTACGGCGTCTGCATCCATCTCCCCTCCTATCGGATCAATGATACCTCGGGGACTCGTCTTTGTTACCGAAGAAATTCGTCGGGGAAAATTAAAAGCAGAGAAAGAGAAGAAAAAAGTAAAGTAAGGTTTGTCCCTATACTCTGAGAAAGAGAGAATGGAATCGATATGCAAAGATACGACAGATGGTCCGTCCGATTTATAGTCTTCCTAGAAATTCTTCCATTTTTTTGGTAGATTATTCGAAGAGGTGGGAATGGATAAATCAAACGTACGTTGACTTTCGAGTAGGAAGTTGTTTAAAAATATATATGTCATCCACTGAGGTTAATATCTGAGTACGAAGATCTTTCAAGAAACTTGCAAAGTTCTTTTTGAGGTTTAATTTTTATTTTTTATGTTTATACTTTTTTCATATTAATGTTTTCGAGGTATTAAAACTATTTGTTTGTAAACGGTTGTGTACATTTCTATTCATTTTTCAGACTGAATATTTAGAATTTAAATTTAATTAAATCTCCGGTGATAATTGGATGGCAAGTTGGAACAAAGGTCCCATAAAATTATGCAGGAAGTATATCGTCGCTTTATTCTATTCAACCCTTTAACTGTACAGAAGTCTAATACACAATCTAGTTCTTAAATTAAAATATTCTTGTCAAATTATTAAATTTTATTTGGTAAATAATTTTTTGCCAAATTGAAATCTACTTAGTGAAGATAGTACTCTCTGATATTAAATACCAAAGATGATAAATAACTCGTTGAATCATAATTATAATTATAATTTACTCAAAAATAATGAAAATCTTAATTCAACTGCTCCACGGTAGTTTGATAATGCACATAAAAAAGTGATCTTAATTGTAAGATGGCGAAAAAATTTCTTGAAAACACCTTCGATATAACACAGCCTGACGAGATTCTGGAATAAGCTAGAGAGAAAACCGGCATAATTAGATTATCTCCAATTAGTATTCTGCTTGGGTTTCATTATAGCGTAAGGCTGGTCCACGAATGAACATTGATTGAGGCGGGTTCAATGTTTTAATGATCTGGTCACTTAATTTAAAATTGAAGTCTAAATGAATAAGTAACGTTTTAAATAATTTCAAAATGCGCGCACCCGCAGTTTATAATATTAATTAGATTGCTTTCAATTCAATCCTGTAGACACATAATTGGATTAAAATATAAATTATCTTGCATTTATTATAATTATATCACTGAAAAATTTAAATAATTTATATAATAGGAATAAATATAGTGATTACGTGGCTGTGAAAAGTTCTCATTTATTTAGAATCAAAATTATTTAAACAAGAGGGTACATAGCATCAGATGCAATTCCACAGTTATTTTTCATGTTTCGAGCCATTTTGATGTACCCATGATCTCCCCAGTTTTCTCCAAAACTGTTTTTTACCAACCAGTAATCCATTTTACTCGCTTCATCCGTGCCATACCCAACTACAAGAACATCGTGTAAGAGATTAGTTGAGGAACACTTTGGCTCGTAATAGACACCTGTGAAATAATTTTTTTCCCATCACAAAGTAATTTACAAAAATTATCAGAAAAAAAAATAAAATTACCACGTTTATAAAACAAGAAGCCTTTATGCAAGGCATCAATAGCAACGGAAATCGGTCCAACTGTAGCAACAGCTGCTTTGAGGTCCTCCTCACTGCCAGTCTTAATCCTGACAAATCCTTGATCCTCGGCTCCTTTGTTTCTTGGATTATACCTACACTTGTTTTTTCTGTGTTCGTAAGGGTACCTCTCTTCGGTGTCGATGCCTCCGTTGTCCTTGATGTACTTAAATGATTTCCATACCTCGCCACCGAAGCAGCCCTTGTTGCCGTATTCAAACGTACAGTCGATCAGATTTTGTTCGCTCAGAGAAACGAGTTTTCCAGTTTTCCTAAAATTTTGACCTTCTAATGCTCCGGTCTAAAAATTATAAGAAGACATGTGAAAATTAAAATTGTGAAAGGTCTTGAATTATAAGTTTTTTTTTACGGGATATTGAGTAAAAACGTGTTTAAATGATTGCTAGATTGTTTATTAGTAAAATTGCACCCAAGCTAATTTTTTACAAAGCACTTACCGCTGAAAAAGCCCAGCAAGAACCACATAGTTTTTGATTCTTGACAGAAGTAACTGCACCAAGTTCTCTCCAGTCTATAGAATCAGGTAAAGTGACGTTGACGGGTGCAATATATTTATGATGACCCATGTGTACTTGTTTAGTTTTTCTCCTAAATCCATTTAATACTCTAAACTCACGCCACAGCTGAAGTAGAAAAGAACATATATATGAAAAAGAAAAAATTAAGTTGTTTGATTTTTTTTTGCAAGTTCGAGCTATTTATTATTTACCATATCAGCATATTCATTAACATCTTGTTGATAGGGAACTTTATCTATTTTGTATTCAGTATTGTGTTTGGAAATATTATTTTTGTTGTCATAAAAAATTTTCATTCTCATTTTTTCTTCAACTTCACTACCATACTTTTTTTTGAATTCCGTCTACAAAGATGCATCAATTTTTTCAACCGTTTATAATTAATTAATTCATTTTTTAATTTAAAACTCTAGGCAAGTTATTCAGACAGTCTGTGATTTTAAAACTATTTAGACAAAGATTGTCACGTTTTACCACGAACGTAGCAGGATCTTACTCTATGTTCGGAAACAATAATAAATAATTCAATCAATAAATCACTTAACTAATCGATACTAGAGCTAACTATAATAATTACAAAAAAAAAATTACCTTGAATGCTTTCCACTCTTTAGTAAAAGTGTGACCAGAAGAATTTGCAAGGATAGTAGTCGCCATTAGGAACACAAATAGTAAAATCATAATTGTTTTACTGAGAAAAGACGATAATGGCAACAAAATCTCGCAAGGTTTATTTTAAAAAAATGGTTTTTGTTTGCTCTTTTGTGGGGCTTGAATTTTCTCTCAATTGCAATCTACTAAATGAAATAAAATAAACAACAAACTTTTTGTTTAAGTTTAAAATTTCCACTTTAATTTTTAATTTTAGTACATGAAGATCAGTATAAACTGTTTTTACTCAACATCTGATGAAGACACAGTGTGTCGAATCGATCGTCATGTACTAAATTTAAAAATTAAAGTGGAAATTTTAAACTATAACAAAAAGTTTGTTGTTTATTTTATTTCATTTAGTTGACTATGAATTTCCATCAAGTAGACAAAAACTCTATTAATTAATTGCAATCTAAACAGTCTATATTATATTACTAATTAAACTAAATTATTTTAAAATGATTATTATAAATGTTTTCGAAGGTGTTTGATAAACTTATTTAGATCCAAGTGAGTCTATACTTCGCCAAAAGTTAAAATTTGTTTTACTTGATAACTGTATTTGAAAAACTTTTAAAAAAAGCTTTGACTTTTCGACTTTTAATTCAAGTGATTTATTTATTATTTATTTGAAAAAAATATTCAAATCGTACAAAGACTACTATTTTTCGATTTTTCACAAAGAAAAAAGCTAACGTCCGGCTTTATTCAAATAGTTTGTTATGAATTTTATTTAAATTATACTTAAAATATAATCTTAACCATAAAAAATGATTTTTAAATGTATACAAAATAAAACTTTTCAATGCTTTCCGAAATCGCTTTGAAGAAATTTAATCAGCCTTACAAATATGACCTTAGTACAAATCAACCGGTAACCTAACCTCTCTTTTGTTTTCAGCTAAAATTTTTTCAAATAATTATAGGTGAAATAATCAGTGATACTATCTATAACTACTATAAATTTTAAATTTTTCATAAATTGTTTTTGTTTAATCAGAAAATAATGTTTACAAAAATTCCTAAATACACTTAAAAGTATTAATAAAACTTCAAAATTTAAAGTTTTATAAATATAGTTGATTGAATCCCCTAATCACTGTGAAGCACTAATTTTATATTAAAAAATCACACCATTTTAATAACTAGTGTATATGAGGCAATTACGTTTATTTTAAAAATTAAAATTGCAATTACATAAATTTTTCCAAAGAATAAACAGAGCTCAAGGACAACACCTGCAAACACCCGAAATGGTGGTAATGGTGGGGATACTGTAGTTTCTTTCAAGAAGATGAGCATCTCATTGATTCGGATTTATATAGGTACATTTACAATGAGGAAGGCGATTATGTTAAATTTAATTAAGGTAAATTATTTTTTAAATAAAATAATATTTATTCCCTACCGTTGGCCCAATTACCCATTTTCCCGAAATACCCTTTTGCCCGAGTACCCTTAATAGGACTGATGGTATCTAAAACAAAATCATATTGTCAAGCGAAACTAATTATCATACTTATTATACTTAGTAAATTTCCAGTTGTGAAACAAGCATATATAAGGAGTCGATGCATAACAAATATTATTAATATTTTTTTAAATTTAATATTACTCTTATTTTTATACTATACTATTATTATAAATAGTTTTTTATCAAGTTAAAGTTTTCTTGATTTATATCGTTGGTCCTTATTTAAAAAATAAAAATTTAGATCTTTAGTGTTTAGAAAGATGAAAATTAAAGTAATAAAATATTTTACTTATTTTTTTTTACTTCAGTGCACATATCCTCAATAAATTAAGAATGTTGATAGTAATTATTTAAAAATTCGAATTTTAAAAATTCACCAGAAATTTTTTATTAATTTACATATGAGTAAATATTTTTATAAACTTTTGTTGATAATTTAGAGTTTACAAAACACAAAGTGCAAATTCATACAGGTATACAAATTTTTCAGTTTCAAAAAATGGCGCGCAGCAATCGATAGGTCGACGCATCCTCGACCTCTCTTTTCCAATTCCTTCTTTTTCTTTCTATCCTTCTATTCACTCCGTTCTGCCAGAGTCGTGGGATCGAGTTGAGAGTACTATAACATCTACTCCTTTGCTTTTCCCATACATAATTAAAGTTTTTACACCGAATCTTACGGTAGAGTGATATTGTTTTTATCATTACGTAAGTGTTTATGTGCTAGTCATCACGAAAAATATAGTTTATATCTACGAAAGTCAACTTTCAGTGCTCCTACAAATTTTTTGCAAGCAGATCATAGGACTTCGTTTACGGGGCGAGCCACATGACGAATTTTCATTCATTTTAGAAGCCGAGCCGTTGATTTTCTGCACATTGCTTTATAACATAACAAGTAAGTAACCTTAATTATTGTTTTTTTTTAAACAAAAACAACTGTTTATGCTGTTTTGACGATGCATGCCGGCTGTACTCATTGAATTTTATAGGTTAGTTTAAGCGGCAAGTGCCTACTAAGATGCATTAAGTTGGTAGTACCACTGAGTAATGAACGCAGTTGGCAGCATCGTACATACGAGTGAGAGAGAGGACAAATTTAAATTTCTAGCCATGGACAAATCTTTAAATAATATATTTAATCGATGTTAGCCTAATTATTTTTTTTTCTGTATGGTTATGTTATTTTAGCTGTGTAACAAAGTTTTCATCAAATTTTATTGATTTCCACAGATTTAATCTATTTGATTACAACTAGGTTTTTACAATTGTATGATTGTGTCTGTAATTTTGTCACTTAGGAAATTTTGATTTTTCGGAAATAAACCCAAGGTAAAAATAAATATTTATTCATTTAAGAAAACCTTTAATACATTTACTTGCAAAAGTATGATGAACAGTTAAAAAAAAAAAGAAAATTAAGTCTCAATGTCAAATAAGTTTGGTTATGTTTAAAGCAATTATTCACCATGGAAATTTTTAAGACCATAACTAAAAAATGATTTTCATAAACCTTATTTTCCTAAATTGATAGTTGAAGTTTTTTATTCCATGGATTACCCTCAAAATTTTCTTTACTTTCTATGTTGATTAAAAAAATTATTTTGAAAAAATTATATACATTCAAAATATAAATTTTAAAAAGGAGCTCGATTACTTTGAAATAGTTTCAATATGTCAATGCTACCTCTTGTAAATTTTTTTTTTTTTTAATGACAACATATATAATCTTACAAACGCTATTATCAAACCATTTTATCACTATTAAAATTTCAACGATTTAATTTTTTACTTTAAAATAAGAAAAATAAGAAATAGTTAAAATGAATAAAACTCTAAATCCTCTTTCCTTCTTAAAAATTTTAAATAAACACTGTATATTCTTGAAAATGTGTAGGAAACGCTAATAAATGTCATCATTTAATTACTGTAGAAGACAATGGATTACAAAAATTCATTACCTGGTACCCATTTCAATTTATAAATTAAAAATTTATAATGCCTGACTAATTTTTTAACAACAATTTTTATTTTAATCTATTACATTATAAATCAGGTGAAAAATTGATTCATCATAAAAATTCATTTATTAAACAACCTAATACATAAATGTAATATAACATAAATAATATTGAAAATTTTGTATAAATAATTTAAAATTTCTAAAGTAAACTTTTAGATTTGAGAATTATAAAATTTGAAATTTATCTGCACATGTATATTATTTATCTAGATTATAAAGATTTGATCAAATCATTGTAAGCATATTTAAAAAATATATTATTAAATTTTTTTAAAGGTTTAGATCAAATTACATTTTTAATTTTAAAATATAAAGCATTTAGTTAAATGACAAAACAATACAGTTGATTTATAGAAAATTCATTACTTTAATTTAGAAATAAATATACTTAATTAAATCAAGATATAATTTGAAAATAATGATGTATCAATTTTTAATTATGATAAATATTTTTTAATATATTTTAAATTAAAATGTATAAATATTAACTTACGACAAATTCAAAAAGATTTTTTTAAATTATTTTTTCTTTCTTTTCTTTTTTTTCCTCACAAATTATTGGTGTAGTCAGCTTGGCAAACATTATTTAGGCCAGACTAAGGACACCAAAGGAAAATGGACAAGATGCAAGCAAATTAATTTCAAGCAACTAAATGGGCATGGACCGAAAACTTTTTAGGGTTGTAGTTATCTATGAAACAATAGATCAAGTTAATCTTTTTCATTAAAGGGACTTCTTGTGCACTATGCAAAGCTATCTTGCTGACCTCAGTAACGTTTTCACTATTTGGTATAGGTTTGAAGTATTTTCTGCATGCAAACAAATTGCTGTGGCTGACAAAAATAAGACAAAGTCAAGAAATGTAAAACAATCTTGAGGTTGAAATTGTAATATATTCATCTACAAAGCAGTATCACAAATTAATAAGTAAGCTATATTATTAATTTTAATTTAAGTAAAAGAGTTTTTTTTCATGTTATTTATGCTAAGTGTTTATTAATTAAAAAAATTTATGATTGAATAAATTATTTTGTCAAAAAAAATAATTTTGATTCATCTAGGATAAGTTATAAGAGAACTTCAATAATTACAGTTAGTTTGAAAGTTTATGCTGTGAATCATCTATAGATAATTTTAATGAGTTTTTAATCTCTTGTTTTTTAATGTACATTTTGATGAATTTTCATAAGATTTGAAACTAAGAAAACGTTTAAAAATATTATATATAAAAAATAGTGAATATTTCATAATTATAATTCCCATGTTTATTTTCGTTTGACCAATAGTTAAATTTTCACAGTCTGCAAAATTAAAAAAAAAAAAAAAAAAATTTAAATTTTTGTATTGACGTAAAATTTTAATTGACTTTTGAAGTTATGTTTACCAAAAAATCTAGTGTTCAAAAACTAAAAGTACTCAAGACACATGTAAATATTTTTTCCATCTGTTTCAGAATTCACAATGGCGGAAGACTTGGACGTCGAGGCGATGCTGGAGGCGCCTTACAAAAAGGAGGAACACGAAAATTCCAAAGACAAAAACTCCAAAGACTCGAACAACGACTCGAGCAGTCGTAAGTCTTCGAAGAAAAAGAAGCACCGATCTCGCTCGAGATCGCGTTCAAACGATAGACGGGAAAAGGATCGAAGAGACCACGACAAGGACAGGAGGGACCACGACAAGGATCGATCAAGAGATCACGACAAAGAAAAGGACAGAGACCGAGATCGCAGACGAAAATCTCGGTCGCGAGAGAGGCGCGAGCGCGAAAAGGATCGGGACGGCGAGAGGGACCGAGGACGAGATCGCAGCGAGCGCGACCGCGACCGCGAAAGAAGAAGAAAAAGATCTCTGACTCCCATATCGCTTCCCAGAGCACAACCAGCGTACGGAAGAAGAGACGACCTGACTCCGGAAGAACGAGACGCGCGCACAGTCTTCTGCATGCAGCTCAGTCAGCGCATCCGCGCGCGGGACCTGTCGGAGTTCTTCTCAAGCGTTGGTAAGGTCCAGGATGTTAGATTGATAACTTGCAATAAAACCAAACGCTTCAAAGGAATCGCCTACGTCGAGTTCAAGGAGCCCGAAAGCGTCACCCTGGCACTTGGCTTGTCGGGCCAGAAGTTGCTTGGGATCCCCATAGTCGTTCAGCACACGCACGCGGAGAGAAACAGAATGGCGGCCTCGATGCCGAACTTGATGCCGAAAGGACAAACCGGACCCGTAAGATTGTACGTCGGGTCGCTGCACCCCAACATAACCGAGGACATGCTCAGAGCGATTTTCGAGCCCTTTGGTAAGATCGAAAGCATACAGCTCATAATGGACCCAGAAACCGGAGTCAGCAAGGGCTACGGATTTTTGACTTACCGCAACGTCGACGACGCCAAAAAGGCTTTGGAACAGATGAACGGATTCGAACTGGCCGGTAAACCCATGAAGGTCAGCAACGTAACGGACCGCACGGACCTCGGCTCGGGACCCGCGTCGTTGGACACGGACGAGCTCGACCGAAGCGGCATAGATCTCGGTGCCACGGGAAGACTCCAGCTAATGTGCAAGCTCGCCGAGGGCACGGGACTCGAGATCCCCCAAGCCGCCGCGAACGTGCTGAACATGGCACCTTCGTTGAACTCCGGTCAGCCTGCGGGCGTAGCCCCGCCCATAGCCACCCAGTGCTTCATGCTGTCGAACATGTTCGATCCTCAGACCGAGACCAACCTCAACTGGGAGAAGGAGATACAAGACGACGTTATAGAGGAGTGCAACAAGCACGGCGGTATACTGCACGTATTCGTGGACCGCGCGTCCCCCCAAGGTAACGTCTACGTGAAGTGTCCTTCGATAGCCACCGCCGTGGCAGCCGTGAACTCGCTCCACGGCCGGTGGTTCGCCGGCCGAGTTATAACAGCCGCTTACGTACCGGTAATAAACTACCACTCGCTGTTTCCGGACGCCATGTCCGCTTTTCAACTGTTGACGCCAAGCGCCCCCAGAAAAACCATGTGATCTAAGGAGGATAACGATTTTGTTGACCACGTTCTTAAGCATCCGCGTGCTTATTCGATTTTCTAACGATACATTGACTGTATTATTAAATTCAAACTCCGATAAAAGTTTTATCTTTTCTTTCTTTGTTTATTATTTTTTTTTTTTTGTCTCAATCGTAATCCTCGTTTTAAGATGTGAAAACGATAAACTTGTTACTTGTATATGTAATTGTTTTTCTTTTTTTTTCTTTAAAAAAAAAAAAAAAAAATTGTAGCGATAGTTTGAATGATAGCTTTTTAAAATACTCTGTTTCTATTTAATTTACGATTTATTTAATAAATTTGGTCATTTCTTATTAGCATGTATATTTAAAAAGTAATAAAATTAATTAAAAAATAAAACAAAATAAAATGTATGAAAATATAAAATTAATAATAAACTAGAGGTAATTGAAAAAATAAAATAAAAATTGTACGCATGTAGATAAACTTTAAATTAATTGATGGGAAAATTCTAGCGTAGCGAGCTGTTAAAAATTTATTCGAGAAACGAGACGCGGGCGGTGGTGTGTTATGACAGTCATAGTTTCTTCTCCGTCTCGTTTACATGCATAGGCGCACACCTTGATTGGTTGTACACGACCCGGGCGAAGTCAAAGCACGTGCTTGCACCAGCAGCATGCTGGCTTGCCCTCTCTCCCCCCGCCGGTATTAATATACAGACCGGATGCTGTAACCGCGCAAGCCGTGCGGTTCATAATGTTGCGTCCCGTAATATTTAAAACTGCAAAGGAAAAAAAAATTAAAAAAAATAATGTTAATAAGACATTGTCAAAGTCACCTCGCGAGTGGTTTTTTTTTTTTTTAAAGGTTGTATAGTATTCCAGTTTATTTAACGATCATACAATTTAAGGTAGCAAGAAAACTGTGAGTAAGTTTTATTGTTTCGATTCTATGTAATGAGAAGACAATTTTTTTTCGATACTTTGCACAAAACGGTAGTTGAATAAATCAAAGTATTTTTATGATATTGATAACTATTGGGGCATAGGTAGAAAAAAAAATTTTTATAAATAATGAAATTTCAACTTCTTGTATGATGATCAAATCAGTACCGAGGCTGAAAATTTTTGTAACAATTATTTTGTATAAGGTCGAAAATAATAATCAATAAAACTATTTTACTCAAGACAAAAGCCGCTAATTACTTGAAAAACCCTTTGATAAAAAAATTTCTGCGTGTTGAGCTGCAAAAAATACAGTCGAGTTTGTTCAATT
Source organism: Encarsia formosa (assembly GCA_038277355.1). NCBI lineage: Eukaryota > Metazoa > Arthropoda > Insecta > Hymenoptera > Aphelinidae > Encarsia > Encarsia formosa. Next base: position 7,169,047 of record CM076187.1, read on the forward strand.
AAATTTGCCAGACTCCAGGTCAATGTTATAAATTTAGTTCTAAAAATAAAAGCAAGAGTTGAATTGTTAGATTGAAGTTTGCACAACACAAAAAATCTTTTTTTTAAATGTTAACTATTTCAATATATATATATATTTTTTACTTTTAAATTTATCGACTTTTATTGGACAAATTTTTTATCGTTTTATTGTCTTTTTACGATACAGGAGTCTACGGATGTTTTAACTCTGCCGCTGGTTTAAAGGTGAGGTGGATTAACCGTTAAAAGCGTCCAAATCCTTGCTTACTTAACTCTCATGCGCCTAGCTTTACTGAAAGTCTCATAGGTGTGGGAAGAGGTCAAATGGTAAAAAAATTTTGCTAGGACTTGTTAAAGCTAAATATTTTATATTCGATACAAATTTAAAAAGTTTAAGATTATAATTTTTTAATTTAATTACTGAAAACCCTTGAACGATGTAAAACTTTACTAATCTTTATTTTCATTTTTTCAAATTTTTTAGGTATAGTACATATTTGATTTTTCAGTTGAAGTAGTTTTTCATCCTTTCTTAAGGTTCAATTTTTTTATGAGAGAACTGACTTCTATATCTCGCTGCGTTAACGCTTAGTCGGAAATTATCTTGAATTACAATCAAATTTATGTATATCTTAATTAATGATTTTATTTCTATAAATCTATTGGATTCCAACTTAAAAGTTTAAAAACAAATTATTAATTTGTAAAAGTTAATTTTTTTCAGCAGTTTGAAATACAGAAGGTTCATTATTCACAATCAGAATAGTTTTCATCCAACTAAAATTAATAACGTCAAAGCAGCGTAAAAACGACGATTGTTGCATGCGTCATGCGTCGACCGAGCCCGCACGTTTCAGGTACATAATTAAAACTAATAAACGAAGCGCAAGCGAAAAGCTCAAAATTCAGCGTTTCGCGACGTGCATTCAATACACGAGAACTTTACAATTTAATTTCGTCAATTTAAATCTGTTAAAACGAAATTGTTGAGCGCGGGTGCTTTGGTTTTGGCCACGCGTCGCGTCGTAGCTAATCCATGAATTATCAAAGTGAAAACTACGTGTTATCAGAACGTAATAAAAATACTTTGATTTCGAAGGCTGCACGAGGGTAATGACAATAAAACCCGATATAAAAGCGTGCGGATGCAGAGAGAACAAGAAAAAATAAAAGAGGTGTAAAGACGATTCTTCCGACAAAATTGTCTCGTTTTACCTTTACACGTACACAAACGCTCACTGCGTGAATGTACGATAAAGCCATTATCGTTCTACAGAGAGGCAAAGCCGTTCTCTTAATGTATAAAATCGTTTTTTTTTTTTTTTTTTTTTTAACTTTTTCTTCCCTTTTTTTTCGGCCCCCCTCGCAATATTGGCTTATCGACTTTTTTATCTCATAATCCAATTTTTTTATTTCTCTCTCTTTTTTTGCGGCATTCGTAACAAATAAGACCATAAGAAATTATTTTTGTTTTTTTTTTTATCAATACGTACCCTTTTTTTCTGGAGTACCCGGGTGACCCATTTTGACGAAAAATGACCAGTATGCGGTTAAAAGTAAAAAAAATTATTTTGCAAATAAAATCGTAATTTTTTAAATGAAACAAACAATTTCAGGATCATGATTTATGAAAAAAAAAAAAAAGAACTTTTTTTTGAATAATACATTTTTGAATAATCATCATTTTATTAATTTACATTTATATACATATTCTATACAATTTCATTGGAAAGTCCAAACTGATATTTACATGAATAAATCTTTTATCATACAACTTATTGTATACGCGCGAAGCCCTGCAGCATTCAGAAAACTTATTAATGCGGTTGTGTATTTACAGTGATAGTTGCTTTACTTTATGTTTCAATAAATACGTACGTGACCTCGGCTCTATTCAACGGTAAATACTGTTTAACTGGAAATTATAAGCAATCGAACTGGTACGAAAAATAATACATTTTTCCAAAATTAAATTGCAAATTTGATTATTGATTTCGCTAACTAATTTAATCTTAAAAGTAAAAATGAAAAATTCACAATTTAACTTACACTCGACCTGCGAGAATAAAAATTACTTTCGCAAATTGAAAGTTTTTCGAAATTTTATGTACATACTTGTTTAATTTTTTTTTAGAACGATAAAAATAAATCTCGTACTGTTAATTAGAAAAATATATATTAAAAGTTATGCGAATCATCTATCCCGTAGCAAAAAATCGATTATAATAGTTCGAATTTCGATAAAATAATCAAAGAAGAGATGTACACATTAATGAAATCATGAACAATATTTCAGCTAAACGGAATACTTAGTTAGCAGCGTGAGGAACGTAAGGTGGTATGTAGGGTCCAGCCAGGATGTACTGTACAGCAACGACCATCAAGTGAGGTGCATGCCACCTAATTATGAAAGAGCTCCCTGAAAAACAAAAAACATAAATTCGGTTTGGGATTAGTCGTCAGAATAAAAAGAGTACAAAGTTATTTTTTTAATGAAAAATTTTCCTTTTCTTAGGATATAAAATTGTATTCCGGTCTCTTTTAAAAATTACAGTCCGACCTCAAAGTAATAAATTAGTAAAAAAAAGCAATTCATAAAAATATAGCCTTGACAGTGTTTAGAGACCGCTAAGCGTTTAGTCAACGAGACAAAACAAGTGTTTATCAATTATCATAAAAAAAAAATTCTTTACGAGCCTTTCAGCATGACTTCAAATTAAAGTTTGAATGTAATTTAGTCCCTTTTGAGATCAAAAAGGGTTTCTTTCCCAGAAAAAAAAAAAAAAAAAAAAAACTATCTGAACGAAAGAAGATGATTATAACAATATTTTGTCAGAAAAATTGCGTTTTGAAAAAAAAAACAACAATCATATCCCAGGGGAAATTTAAAAAAGAACGCTCAAACTCAAGGAGCTGAAAAAAAATGAGTTTAAGCGGGGCGAAGAGAAGACTAAAGGTAAATTATCCGGACAGTAAGAGCGTAAAATCAGGCGGAAGGCGTTGCATAAAACAAGGAAGATTGCACTGGAAATATCAGCCGCGAACTGTACTCCCTCGAGTGCACCGTATTTGTCTCAGTTTGGGCGCGTCGCGAGGAATAAACTTCGAAGAAACAAAGAATCGAATCCAACTGGTGTTTCCCCCGGTTCGCACAGACGAAACTTCTTTTTGAAATGCTGAGAGGCCAAGAGGATTTCTCACGGTTAAAGCATTCGATTTTACAGTCCTTGAAACTTTTAGAGTACACACTTCTACCTTTAAGTTTATCCTTTCAGGTGCGGTATCGATGCGGTTTATTTTTATAATTTTTTTTTATTTAAAAATATTTTATTTTATAATAATTTTAGCTATTGTCTACGTTGTAGACAAAATATAAAATGTGCGCAATTTCATGAATATAGTACAAATTATTTTTTTCATCAAACAAAAATTTTTTCTCTTTTTCATTACAAAAATTTATTTAGAAGATATTTATCACATGAGAAGGCACTCCATTTATAAATCTTTTGAAAGGAAGTTTCGATTAAGTTATATTTAAACTTTTCTGTTTCCGGTTAGTTTCAACTTTATAAATCTATATATTACAATCAAAATATATATTCAGGCTGATTAAACGATAAAATATATATTTTAGGTGAAAACTATGTATTTTAATTCGATAATGAATAAGAGTTTTTTTATTTTTGAAATATTTCTGGTATCAGTGATGTCTCGAGTAGATCATAAAAAAATATTATTCATAGTTTCTTTTGAGTCGTAGCTCGTAAATGGACTCTCACAAAAGAATAACTTGTTCGCACTTTTTTACAGTGTAAGAAACTTTGCCGATAATTTTAAACTTTTCTGCAGCATTTTTTGAAGTTTGAGAAAACTTTTACACGCTCAATAAGATTGTAGAGGAAAATTAATTATGATCGATTTTCATTCCTCGACCTAATAGACAAGTTGAATTAACGCTGACTCGAAAAAAAAAACTGCATGAATAGCTATTTTAAAAACTCAAAACCAAGAAAGAAGTCTTTCGTAAAAAAATATTTATAAAAACTTTGTATTATTTTTTTATTTTTTGATGCTTACGTAAAGTCATCAAAAAGTCGCTTCGAGCGATAATTTAACACCAAGTTATAAAGAGAAGAGGTCGAAAACCACGTTTGTGCATGCGGTGCGAGCCGTATTTTTATATTTTACGAGAAACATACAATAATAAAGTTAAGGCCACGAATTTAAGAGACGCGTTAAAATAAATGCGCGCACGTGCTTGAATACGTGATTTTATTAGACCAACTTCTTTAGGAGGAGCACTTCAAGCTGCATGAATGCACTTATATGGTTTTTCCCCGGAGGTACTTTCGTATAAAAAATTGTGCGGCAAAGTTTAAATTTCTTTGGAAAATTTTTTAGTTTTCAATGCGGGACTTAGCCACTGAACGTAAAAAAAATTTTTTTTTTTTTATGCTTCAATTTTGAGAAAACTTTAAGTAGTGGCCTGTACTCAAAGCTTCTAAAACTTAAAAAAAAAAAAAAAAAAAAAAAAATCATGTTTTTGAGAAATTTTTTTAGTAATGAAATAAGTAATGACTATTTAAAAACTTTCGTTCTGTTTTTTTAAATATTTTAATACTTAAAAATTTTTTTTTTAATGTAAGAAAACGACGACTGTATTTTTCGACTATTTATTCAAATGCCTTTTTGCACATTTTGATGATAAACCTTTTAGTAAAAAATTCAAAAATAATTGGAAATTTTTGAATTAAAATTTAAAAAATCGTAATGAACGTGTAATGCAAAGAAAGCAAAATATGACGCAAGATTTGAAAAATGAATGAAAGAAGAGTTAGTCTAGTGCATGGTGCAGAATAGCTTGTATTCGTAAAGTTTAAGCCTGTAGTTGTGATAATGATAGAACGGGACGAATATTATTTTTCTCACGCTTACCTGAGCTCCGACTACTGTGTTCTTGCTTGTCCTCGTAGGGTTTGTCAAACTCGTGAAGATACGGCCTTTGCGTGGAGTAATAGGGGTAATACCGCGAGGGCCAAATCGTTGTCGTGCGTCTGGCTCGTGGCGTTGTACTTTTACGCTCTGTAACCATACAATACCAACAAGCATGCATTTCTCTAGTCATTTACACATGTATATAAGTACTAACAACTATTAAAGGACTTTTGGGTTTTTTTCAACGACACGTTTACTATTCTACACCATACATAAAACTATCCTGGAATATTTTTAAGTGTAATAAGAAACTAATAATAGGAATTTAAAAAATTTACGAATCATTTAAGTGTATACTAATTGAGGAATAGATTTAAATATAGTCTTACCCTCTTTGTTTGCACTGCTTTTCATCTCAGTTGCTATTGGTGGCGTAGAAGGTTTCAAAAATTCTGTAACGAACGAGCAATTTTTATTAACCTTGTATCAAAAGCTCCGCTAGATTTATCGGCATTTCGGGTAAAAAATTAACTTGGCTCTACATCATCCAAGATTTATTTCTTTGATAAAAAAGAAAAAAAAAAAAAAAAAAATTTAACAAGGTGACTATTTCATAAAATCTAATAATTTTTTTGCAGATTAAATTTTAAGTACTAATTACAGTTTCGGAAACAATTGTTCAATTAAAAAATTATCTCACCGTACAACCTAATGGATCCCTCGGTTTCACCAAGGGAATTTTTACTGATGCACTTGTAGTTGCCAAAGTCCCGAGTCTGAAGATTTTTAATGGTTAATCGCATTCGGGTGCGGTAACTGTTCTCTTCGGTCTCGATTTCGTATTTACTCGTCGACAGAACCATCGCGTCGTTGAACATCCAGTAGCTTATGGCTCGCGGATGAGCCTCGGTTTGGCAGTCTATCGTCACGTTCGTACCAGCCGGTGCGCCCACTAATTGATTTGGCACCCAAATCATTGGCTGAACTGTAAAGTATAAAATAGAGAGACTTCATTTTTACAAAAATTATTCAAAAATACACTTTTTTTTTTTTACTTTTCCATGTGGAAAATTAAAAAACTTCGATACGGGATCCAAGCCAAAACTTATTAAAATCCCTAAAAAGAGGAAATTTATCGAAGCTCGATTCCTTTGGCCGCCAGTTTCATTTAGAAGCTCGCTGTTCGTTAATTCGTTCAGGGCGTATCACGCAGCCAAGAGATGCAGGTAAAGCAACAGCGAGCACGCGTGTGCACGCGCTCGCGTGAACTCGCAGATCGAATTAGCACCGAGCCGTGCTGATGTCGGCCCCCCGCGGGGTAGCAGCACCAGGAGTAGCAGCGAGTTTCAAAAGGCCTACCAAATCCACAGATTGGCGCCGCACCCAGGCGGTATCCTCTAATTAATGCATACTTTCCACCCCGAAATCTTTAGTCTGCGTACTTACTCGCCTGGTCTGGTTCATCATGGTTTCCGGCTTGCGAAGAGCTTACTTGCGTAATAGACGTCAAAGTGAAAATATGCGAAGGCAGTTGGTACCCAAAGAGAAGAACGAAAAACATTTTGAAACTACATAATTTGGTTATTGGGTAAAACATTTGGTAATGTCAGAAAAATTGTAAAATTTTAAAGCTTTCAGAATTTTTTTTTTCTTGTTTGTAGTTACAAGGTACGAAAAATGATTGAACATTTGAAATTTTCAACAAAAGACCTAAAAGCTTAAAAATCGAAATCAATGTTTTTTTAATTTTTTTTTTTGTGATATTTCAAATGAAAGAAATAATTACAGATTTTTCCTGAATCTGAAAGAGTTAAAAAATTTTTTTTCCTGATTCAAAACTTCAAATTTTAGCTATAATCAAGATTGTCTTATTCAGACCTCAAATTGTATATACAAAGTTCAAAGCCAGTGTCTTATAAATAAATAATACTCACCGTACATTAAATAATAAAATTGTAATTGTTCAATTATAAAGAAATAATGAAAAATGAAACTCACATTCGACGTCGACGGTTATTCTCTTGCTGACTGTCGGTGGCACTCCGTTGCTGGCTATGCAAAGATACGCGCCCATTTCGTTGCGCGTTATTCTCGTCAAATTCAGCTGCTCTCCTTCGTGCGTGGTAGACGTAGCTGAAAACGTCAAATACCATTCGAACTTTATAAAATAATAATAATTTTCCACCCTGATTGTTTAAAAATTAAAAAAGTTCTAAATCAACCGTTAATTAAGAGGAGCCAACGCGGTGGAATAATTATTCAAGTCCCAAATAAGACGTTTAAAATGACGTTATCAAGAGCAAGGGATCCAAAAGACGGTAATTTAGCGAGGTAAATTTCAAGAAATCATATCTTTTAACCCCCCAGCCAAATGCAAATTTATCAAAGCGGTCTTACGTAATGGACTTAATTACTTTAATTAAAATGACGCAAAGTACCGGGTACGAGCAGCCAGAGCGAGTTATTTAATTAAACAAGCTCACTGCTTTGAAAAAAAGTGCCAACTTATATTTTTTTAATGAAATTTTCTTCGAGAGACAATCCCGCGACTTAATTAATTTTATTTTTCAGTACAGTCGGAACGGAGTTCGATAGAAATAATAAAACCTGAAAAATGTATCCTTATAAAATACGTGACAAACCTCCGCAGTGGCCCGAGCGATTATTATGATCATTTATCAAGTCCCTTCCGGCGTGAAATTGATAATTCATCTGGCTACCTTGGGCACCCTCGCGATTCTATTTTTTAATTAGCAGCCTCCCAGGCTTGAGTGAAAAAAAAAAGCCCGGCTATGTGAAAAATCACGTAATTTATTCGTTTCTGCATAATTTTATCGTCCCGCCCCCCATCGTACACATAATTTATTCTCAATCATCGTTTTTTTCCAGTGATTTACAGCTTACATTTTTTCGGTAATTCTGTAAACTATTAGTGGTTCTAATCTGGCTCGATGGATTTAAAAAACAAAAATTATCATTTTACTCTGGCTCTTTTTTACACTTTTTTATAGTTTTGGTCAAATAAATCTGATTAGAAAATTTAAACTTACCTTTGGTTCTTCGATCTACGAGTATCTGTTGATTGTCCTCTCGCCTCCACTTTACCTTGGGGTCGGGATAACCCTCGGCTTTGCACGTAAGAGTGACGTTTTGATTCTCTCTCACAGCCACTGTGCTCGACGATGACAGCGAGTCCAATATGTTTGGCGGAACTGGACAAAAAAAATCAATAAATCATCACAGTTCATCTCTTGGCTTGATGATTAGACAAATTTACCCACCTATGACCTCCAGGTAGCCGACTTGACTCATCATGGGGTTGGTGTTGACTTGACACATGTAGTAGCCTCGGTCCTGCTGCTCGACGCTTCGTATATTCAGCAACCAAGTTTTGTGATTTTCGTTCGACACTGAGAACCTCGAGATCCTGGTTACTATGTGTTTGTGCACCGATAGAAGCATCTGCCTTCCCACGTGGATCCATACCACCTGGAATAAAAGTTACCATTTGGTTCAATTATTTCTAATCAATTTAAAAATATTTCGTTCCTTGCTGCTGGTGAGAAAATTTTACATCTAAATTTATTCAAAAGGTATCAACAATTGTTTTTTGAAATAACAGTCTAAACTTGCAATAACGAATGTATAAATCAATTTTTGTAGCAAAACATAGTTTTTAACTCAAGAAATGTCAATAAATATTACCTTGTAAGTACCCAAATGTTCAATGACGCAGGGCAGACTAACGTCTCTTCCCAGTGCCACAGTGACGTTTGGTATTGGTTCTGCAAACATCGGCTTTTCCGAAAGTGCTGAAACACATAATAAAATAAAATAAATTTATTTAATAAAAAACGAAAATTTATGAGTTTTATTAGAATTATTTTATTTGGTGTAAAATTTTTGTATGAGCTATTTGAATCGATGCACGCAGTTTATTTTTCATCAAAAAGTTCACAAAAAAACATTTTTTTCTCTCCAATGATTGGCGTTTTAGCTACAGTGAGCAAGATTTTTTTAAACGTTTAGATCGGTTTTTCTACCACGGTACATATTTTAAAAGAAATTCGATAGTTATGTAACCAGAAGAAAAAGAAAAAAGAGTTCCGTACTTCGAAACTATGCGAGGTATTCATTGAATATTCTGTGTAAAGTTTTTCAAAATTGATTTTCAGAATAAAGCTCGATAACTTTTCAATCTTTTTCCGTGAAAAGAACTTCATGAAAATATTTTAAAATTACAAAAAAAAAACTCTTTTCTGCATTAGATAAAGTACATTTTTTAGATAAACATGGATAAAAGTTTAGATCCAAAGTAGATAAAAAAAAAAAAAAAACTCAAAAAGGTAAATATCAGGGAAGTGAGGTGCAAGAAGCAGTTTCTTTGAAGAGCGGGAGAGAAAAAGAAGGGAGACTGCGAGAGCGATACACTTCGATGGATCTCAAGACAGTGAGGCCACAAAAAGCGCTTTAAAGTTTTCATTCGCTTTCTTTTTGAGACGTAAAAAGGATAAAGGCTAAAATAAAACGAAGTTTACACGCGAAACGTGCTTCTGACAACTTGTCTTTGACTCGATGATCTCTCAAAGAACTTACTTTTTCACCTTGTTTTTTTATTTTATTTTATTTTTTAATTTCGTACTGTCCAACTGCAGCTTTATCATGGTTTTTATTTGCGAAACGAGAAGAAAAATTGAACAACTTTTTTGGTGTCAATTATTGAGAAGACAATTGAACCGTTGGGATTTTTTAATCAAGTGTCAAAATTAGAAAATGATATTTTTATATAATTACGTAAGTTACAATCTTATTATCATCATAAAAGAAAATTAAGAAAAAGTATACACATATAATATGCATTTCTTTGAGAAATAATATTGACAGTATAATAATATACTGTCAATATTATTTACGTTTTATTCACTTTATTAAATTGTATGAATACTGCAATCGTAAAAAATTTTCAAGTCATTGTATGAAAGGGCAACTTGCCATTGAATAAGCATTTAAAAAAAATATAATTTTCGGTATCCTTGAATCATAAAGTATTTCACTGTTGGAAAGACATTAAGCATCGAACAACCTCGACTCAAGTTGTTTTCAAATAATTCCTGACCTAATTCTATATAATTTATAGGAACGCGAAAAACGAAAAAAAAAAAGATGATTTTGACATGAGCTTGTATAAAAGCCTCATAAATCAGTGATAAGTTTTACCTTTTTTTTTTCTTTTTTTTTTTCAACTCTTTTCAAGTGCAAGCAGCTGGGCAATGAGCTTCCAGCCGTGAATCGTATATTCCAGGAGCCGCCAATGACGACGATGGAAGCGAGCTTTTGAATTTTAAGTGCGTTTTAATCCCCCGGAATAGCTTGACTCGGCGTGTTTTAAAATACCTCAGAATACGAGCGAGAGAGAGAGAATGAAAGAAAAAAAATTTTTAATTCCTAGGATTAAGTTTTAAAAGAAAATTTTCAAAAGTTAATTAGCTAGCGCCCAACAATCCGGGCTTTTTCGTGTTTACCATTGAAACAGATTATGCTTCAAGCTGGCTGTGTAATTTTCATAATATTCTTGTGGTTTTTTTTTTTTTTTTTGTGGTCAGACTTTTATAATGGGTTTTAAATGATAATTGTTTTGTTCAGATAATTTGAATATAATTCTTTATACTTGAATAATTCAAAATAATGTTACATTTTCGAAACCATTAATGGTATCTTGTTAAAAATAAACTGTGTATTGATTACTCAAAAATATCTTCAACGTTTTTACTAATCCTTTTTAAGAATTAATAAGGATTTTTTTTACATGTATTTTACGAAATCCAAAATTAAGTAAATTATAATGTTTAGAATAACTCTCTCTTATGAAAAAATTTTGTTTGCTATAACACATAGTTATTTAAAAAAATAATTGATTAGGTTTTAAATAAATAATTTCACCTGATTTGTTAATCATTTGCCATTGTAATCGGATGTGAAAAGTATTTACAAACTTTAAAATCAAAAAATTTGTTTTTAATCAAATTAGCGAATTTAAATTATCACTTATTCAAAGTTGTTCATTTTCACGCTGCAAAATATGACTTCTCAGCTGGAAAGTTTAGTAACTTCTATTTTTTTTTTTTTTTTTCAAATGTTTAAACCTAAAGTTTTACAAAAGTTTCAGTTTCAACTTTGTTGTCCGACTTTACATTGAGATAAACTACTTACACTGTCAAAAATTTAACAATATTAATAAACTTTTGTCTACGTAAAAATTTTAATTAAATTAATTTTTCTTTTTATACTGTTTCTTTTACGAGTAAAATAAAAATTTCATCACAATTAATCCATTAGATCCAAAAAAAAAAGAACATTTCTCAGACTCGCCACGGTATTTATCAATTCATTGCAGGGGTATGAGTTTCTAATTTAATGGATGGTATGTGATTCGACCGTAAATGGTCGTTGCAGTGCGCCCTCGGTCACGAAAACGAAAAGTAATCCAGAAACAACAAAGAAATTTAAAATGAAAGAAAAAAAATAAACGACTCGCTCTCGCGTGAGGACACGTAATAGTCTAATAAAATGTTGCGGCCGAGACTTTTATTCGCCCGGTGAATTTGAAATCATGCGAGAGCAATTTTAGCCCTCGTTGTTATTAAATATCACTCTATTATGAGGGATTTTTTCGCAAACTTTTTTCATCCTTGCTTGGAATTTTTCGCTTTGTGTCCAACGACAAATCTGATTATATCATCAGGATTGAAGTACAAGTAAATATAATTTTGAGTCTCGTTAAAAAGAAACTTTATCTCATAAACAATTTATGATTGTTGTAAGCTTTGATAAAAAAAGGCCAACGGTGTTTCATTATAAATAAACTCATGAAATAAGTCAGACGTGCATGTTATGAACTTTGTATGGTTCTCGTATCTCGCCCGGTGTATAAAAAGTCAGCACGAAGCATTGTCATCGACCGATTTTCAATAAGGTAGCTAAGGGGGAGTCAGGGGGATAGATATAAAATCGAGAAAAACTGCTGAATGATGTATGTGTATACAACACTCAAGGAGCAAAGCAATATGAGCAGCCAAGATGCTCTCGCAACGTTCCACTCTTATGACCGTCTCGTGATTTCCGACCATTTTGAATGAGCCACGAAAAACCGTATGAAACGGAGAATAAAGTAACCATAAGATTGAAATGTGAAATAGCAAATGTTTGAGTTAAGATTTTACGGCAAAAAGAAAAGTCACAATGGAAATAAAATTAATTTTTTATGTAAATTTAATTAGTGATTAGTAATTAGTGCAGCTATATTCTGTCATTGTAAAATCAAATAAAAAAACTTACTTCGTAAACATACCGAGTTAAAGTCGTATATTAACTATAATTTTTTATTTAAATATTTATAAAAATATAAATTAGGTATAATTTATTTTTTTTTTTTTATTAAATATTATCAACGGACAATAGTGTCCTTTACATAAGTATCACAAAAATATTAAAGGAATTTTTTAAAATGACATAACAATTAGTAATAATTTAGTGCGGTAATTTTATAAAGATAGGTAAATTAGACAATCTTATTATAATAAATCTGTTTTCTAAAAATTGAAAATTTAAAGGAAATCTAATTTCAGAATGTATAGGATTAAAAAATAGTTTATTTAAAAAAATTTTTCACGTCTCAATATCAATAAAAAAAAAGTCTTCATGATTTTGAAGCCAATAAAAGCATATCACGGATTCCCAGATAAAACCTTCCAAATACTTTGATGATCCGAAAATACCGGTACGCGATGAAAGCCCAAAGCAAAAAAAGCTCAAAAGATACCCGCATTCCGCATTGAAAATGCGGGCTTGTAAGAGTCTCCCGACTACACACTGAAAAATTGCGGCACAAATAACCTGAATCGCAACCCGAGCCGAAACAAATTAACTACCGTCGAGGGCGAAAAACGAAAAATCAGATACGCGAAAAAAAGTGTCGCCTTTGGGATTTATACGCAGCTGTTGCTAGACAGTTTCAAAAGCTCGATTCATTCTTTTTTTTTTTTTTTTCATTTTCAAAGACATCGAGTAAATAAAAAACGCTGAATCAATCATTTTTTTCAATGTTCTAGTTTGTTTGTTTTTTTTTTTTTTGTTAAATTGTCACTTTTTTGAAAGAAGAATTAACGATGTGAATTTTGTAGTTGACCGCCGCGTCAGAGTGAATTTGTTAATTATCTCATTTTGACAGTGAAACGGGTGAAATCGCATATTACATTTCGGAAAATGTAATGTGCAACTCGCGTCACTGAATTTTACCACATATTTTGGCGAGAGAATGTCAAACAAATATTCATATACCGAAAATAATTATTACAACAACAAAAAAGCGTTGAAGTACTGTTAAAAAATCTTTTTACAAATTAAACTCAAAAAAAAAAAATTCCGTGGGGCAGGGAAGAGTAAGTTGTTCAAAAGTGACGCTCTTATTGAAAGTTCGACGTTCGTGTAAGTTTCTCCAGCGCGGCCACGCTAAGTGAGATCTCGCGCATTCAGCTTTTTTCTTTCGTCTGGCTGAACGAACCTATTAGTATCATTGATAAATAAATGTCGTATCTTTTATATTAAATAATGCTTCTGATTTAATCTTTTTTTTATAAACAAAAATAAAATAGGGTAAAACTTGTACGCATTAAATAAGTTTTTGAATTACCTAGGTAAAAATAATACTCATTAATAAATTAAAACAATTAATTTTTAAGACTTTCACAAAATTTTTATTTTATAACTCGTTATTCAGGTAATTAAGAAATCCAGAATTGTGATTTTTTGTACTTAAATTAAAACAAAAAACAGTGCTGATAACTTTTATTCAGAATTTCCCATAGATTTTACCGATTAAAGCTTCGTTATCAGTGAATAGATCGCGTGACTCGTAATCCGGCAAACTCAGAATTGACTTATCATTTAAATCAGATTACTACATAAATTTATGTAAAAAAGACATTAATGAAAAAAAAGTCAGTCCATCAGATTTTAATGTTTTTTTTTTTTCCTCGTAAGAATTTCAACTCAGTCTATACAATAAAACATTAAAAAAGACATAATAAATCAGGACGTTACCCCATGAAAATTTCAAAAATCATGAAAGAATCAAAAACGGCTAACGACACACAGCAGCCATACTTAGATGTTATCAGGGGGCCTCGTTAGCGTGACTTTTTTATCGATACACACCTCAAAATTTATGACCACTGGTGGGGGTGGGGGCAGGGTCGCGTGGGGCCACGCAGTTTCTCTCTCGTCCTCACTCGGGCTGGTCCCACTTCGGCAATTACTCTTCTCCGGTAAATCGATTTTCCATTTCTCAAGTCTACGGAGCCAAGGGGGAGAACGCAGAAATTATCGCGCGAATTAACCCCCTCAATCGACGAGGACGAAGTAAACGTTATTTTTTTAATTTTATCGTTGTTGTTTTAGATTAAATAATGAGTTCTGAGAGGTTAAATTTTAAAAAAAATATTTTCATTTGCTTATTTTGATATTTTTATTATTTTATATAATAAACTTAAAATAAAAACAAATAATTTTTTTTATTTTTATATTTTGCTTTAATTAAAAATAATTTTTTAATTCATATTTATACACTAAAAATTTTATACTCATTTCATAAAAGAAAACACAAACTGCAAGTACTTAAATTAATTTTGTGGTGAAGAATAATTATAAGCTAAATAATTATAAATAATTTTTTTTTGTTTTTTTTTGAAATTTTAACATACAATATCTTTATTTATTTGATATGAAAGAGGACGTTTTTTAATAAAAATTTACAACGTTTATATATATTAATTAAATGCTGTTCTAGGTAATTATTATTATTATTAATATTATTATTACAAGAAATAAAATCTGATTTTTTTAATTTTCAAAAATAAACTATAGAACAACTAAAAAATTTTAAAAATCCACCCCCCCCCCAGTATGAAGTACAACTTAGTAACGAAATAAAGCTTCCTTTCAGTAGGTAATCAAGTGTGCGTCAAAACAGAGCTTCGGCATCCCCCAGCGGCATTCCGGTCGAACGTCCAACGAATGAAATTCCGTAAGTTGCTGCAGCAGCTTCGACGTGCCCGGGCAGTTATAAGTAGTCGCAGCAGCAGCGAGAGAAAACTTGCAGAGGACCTTCTACTGCCCTACTGCAAGATCGAAAAGCGCTACGCCGGGCGTGACGAAATGGCATCCGGCGGACGTCGGATTTCCGCGAGTTTTCTTTTGCGACGTTTATCGTTGAGGGGCTTCGGCTACTTTTGGTATGCTCTTCATGGATTTTCAGTACTCTGCTTTATTCAATTTTAACCTTGATTTAAATGTTTTAAATTGATTTAAAATTTTTGAGATTAATGAATATTTTATTAATTTATTGATGTTTCATTGTCTCGACAATAATGTAAACAATTATTTATTTCCAAATTATATTTATTATTGAATCAGTAGCGTTTTTATTATTTTAAATATTTTATTTGGACAAGTGCCAGGACTAATTAAACAGCATGAATAATAGATTGTAAATCAAGGATAAAATTAAAAAATATATATATTTTCTGTAATTATATTAAAATTATTCATTTATTAATTAGAATAATAATCTTAGAATTAATTCTTAAATTTATTCATTTATATTAAAAAATCTTACAAGTTTGAGTAAAAAAATTTTTTTTTTTTCTAAAGCAAAATATTGTAAATTCCTGTGATAAACGCGAGTCTCCCCCCGCTCATATTTTCCCAACTCGGAACTGCCACGTGAATTTCACTGTAGATCCTGACTTTTTCAAAAAACTCACTGCGCAGTTTTCATTTTCACACCAGTGCGGGGGGGGGGGGGGGAAGATGGAAACGGTTATTTTTATATTTCATTCCTTTTTCGTCAGAAACACTTTGTCCACGAAAAATTCTTACAATAAAAAGCCAACAAATACACAACCGTTTCATTTTACCCCCTCTTTTTTACACCCCCACTCCCTTCTAGAGGCGCGCGCGCGGGAGAAGGCAAGCGAAAAATCAAGTGGCCGCAGTCACGTACAGGCTGAGCACAATGAAAAATGCAGTCTGTGGAGAGCGAGAAAAAAAAAAATGGACAACCGGTAAAATAAAAAAAATAAAAAAATTAAACTACCGCTCCACTGGCACGTATTCGATAAAAAGAAGCAAACGAATAAAACAAAAAAACAGAGAGTAAAAATTAAAAAGCAAAAAAAAAAAAATATACATGCAAATGCGGGAGAGAAGTTTTTTAGCGCGAAAGCTTTAATGTTGCGGTGTCGCTGGCAACATGTGTTGGGGAAAAAACAGCGAGCCTGGAGTTGATCACACTTGACGCGGTGTGACACTCAAAAAAAAAAAAAAAAAAAAAAAAAATGTTTTCGCGTAGTTTACTTGCGGTGTGTCCAGCAGGATTGTCTACATATTTCGCGATGATTTTACTTGAAGTTGGGTCTTGCAACAAACGTTAATTTTCGTACGTGCATTTATGTTTGTTTTTCTTTTTTTTTACTTTCGTTTTTATTGTTCTAATTAAGTGATAAAAATTTGAGAACATTTGTTAAATTCTGAAGCAGAGTAAAAATATACATATTTTTGAAATAATTTTATTGGTGAATATTTGGTTGATAGTAGTGATGATACTTCAAATTAAATTAAACGTTACTGTCAATTTTTTTCTTTTGTAAATTGTTTATTGATTTGTAAAGATTTTTAAAAGTTTTGTACTTATAATAGCAACAATATAGTATCTGTAGTATACAATTTATAAAAAAATTATTTCAAGCGATTGATGGACATAATAAACAACATAATTATTTAATTTTTCATAATAAATGATTAGAATTTCAAAAAAATATAATTTACATTTGCAGTACAAAAATATCAGTAATAAATCAGAAAGAATAGTTTATCGTGTTCTTTAAAAAAATAACCACTTCCTCAAAGACACACAAAAAAAAAAGTTTCTTCTTGTAAAAAAAAAATATGACCAACTGTTGCACACCGGAGCCTTTCGAAAAGCACGAGTAGATATAAAGCAAGCTCGCGGCTCTCTTCTGAGTTTTCCTGCATTCAACAAAGTATAACCGCAGCGAAGTGAACGTCGGAGTTTCTTCTCCATTACGAGTGCGGCGTTAAACGTTCTTATTTATTTTTTTTTCCTCTCTCTTCTTCCCTCTTTCTCTTTGCCCTCGTTGAATGGAGGAGAGAGTAAAACTTAATTGCCAGCAAAGAGCCTTGCCCTTTCTTTTTTTGACTTTATCTCTCTCGAAGTTTTCTCAACATCCGTTTTGACGTTCGAAAAAGTCATACCTCGAATTTAGAATCAAAAATTGATCAGAGAGCTTAGAGGGGGTAAAAAGCGGGCTGACGAGGTCTTGATTATTCATTAGGGTAGCGGTTAAATTGACAGAGGGAAGGAAGGAAGAGAAACGTGGGGGACTTTAGAGTTTGATCTCGCGAACTTTCTTGCACGTACTCAAGGGGGAGAAACCGGGCATCAGTCAAGTCGCGCGCATTAAATTGGGAAAGAGATGTGAGAGGGGAAACACACTGCTAATCAATTCGAGACCCTAGTCACTTAGACGAAGAAAACGCTATCGCGCTCTACAAAAAATTTACATTCTTCAAGAACTAAAAAAAATTTGTTTCTAATTGTTAAATCATTTTTTTTTTTTAATAATTATTTAGAAGTTTTATACTGTACATGCAGTCATGATTTTATTAACGCAAACATCAAACTAATGTAAAGTCACAGATAGACAGAATACAATGAGACTCGAGCCCTGAACTCTCATATTACGAGTCTACTACTTTGTTAGCAAGCTAACAAACCCATGAAAGTTGTCATTTTGTGATTATATCAATAAATCTTTTTTTTTTCGTAATATTACTTCTGTCAGATACGTAAACAAATTTAGACATATGTATAGTAAATAAAATCGTCCGAGCAAAAAAAAAAAAAAAAATTTACTAAATTGATTACTCCCTAGATACCAAGTAGACATAAATAAAATTGATAAAGCAGTTAATATTTCTTCGGTACCATATTTATAATTAAGTCTTTTATATTTTATTTTAAAAAATTAAATTTTGATAGATAATTGATTCGAACCGATACTATTGATTAATTTAAATAGTGCAAGTAAAAAAACAGACGCCGGCGAATTTGAACAGAGCTTAACTTTTTGAATTGTACTTCATTCTAAAATTTTATTCAATAATCCAGATAAAAAAGGCTTTCTTCTTAATTGAAAATAAAAAAGAAATGCTAGACTGGAAGAGAAGCCTTGGCGATCTTGGATATTCCTTTTGGGGGGCTAGACTACTTTCGAGAGTGGTAAATGAAACCGTAGATCGTATCGCGAAACACGTTCGCAGAGATTGCAGGAAGCCAGAGACTGGCTGGCTGCACTTTACAGTGTGATTCGATCGATTGCACAAAAGCCACCCCCCACTCCCACTCCCATCTTGCCACAGGAAGTCTCTGACTGAATGCGTTTTACTGTGATTACTACTTCCCCAAGATAACGCGGAAATGCTTTATACACACGCTGTATATATATAAAGCCTTGGAATCCCGTTTACGGTATCACTTAATTTCGATGAATGTTTACCCGGATCGGTGATTTATACTAACGATTGAATCACTGAACTTTGTAAACTTGCTGAAAGCAAAAGTTTTGAAAATAAATACCAACGAAAGTTGTAAATTTTTGGTTTGGGAATCAAACTACCTGAAAGGCGAGAAGAAATTATTTTAAATTTTTGAGATGTTTAGCGATAAATTTTTTAAACTGTCTTTAATTATGACAATTTAAAACTGTTTTCTAAATTATGAATACAAATTTTTTTGGTCAAAATAGTAGTCAGCAGAAATTATTGTTTTTTAATGATTTACATTAATAATTATCATTCACTATTTACTAATAACTGTCCTGGTATTTTCATAGACTAGAACAGCAATCATTGATTCAATAAACAGCGAAACCAAAGCTCGTCACAGTCAAAATAACAAATATAACTTTTGTTATTGACCCGAGTAAAACTGGCATTTGAAATTCACTTCAATTTTCCCCCGCAGCCCGAGAAAGTAAATTTTGACCTCCCAACCCGTTTATACAAAAGTGACGAAGCTTATGCAAGCAGTCGGGTCATCTACATGCACTCTCGCCCTAAGAATATTGACCCACCGTCAATATTATTCTCTTTCGAAAAAAAAAAAAAAAAAAAACAAACGAGGAACCTGTTGAAATGCAAAGCTGCAATCTGTCGATCGCGCGACGTGTGCGAGAATTTCTCTCTTTCTTTTTATCTCAAATATTTTTTGGAGGGGGTACGTGAAATATGATATTTTCCGTCGATGGCTGAAAGTGATTTCGGCCAGGCGCCTTTTTTTTTATTCACGTAAAATATATGTGCATAAATTTTTAATGTTAAATTACCTTGAAAAAGACCCGCGTATTCGTCGGTTTTTCGCCCCCAAAAGTTCCGGAGCTGTGGTGGATAAATTTTAATTTTGAAAAAAAATTTCTTATTTCAGGCAAAAGAAATCAAATGTGTAAAGTATGTAGAAAAAAAATTTCATCAATTGCTTAAAAGAATATGACTTAGTCGAATAGTACTTATTATTTTTTCCATATTTTTTAGTTGATTTTTTACTTCTTTCAGAATTTTCATTTAAAAAGTTTAAAAATCTGCACTCAGCAAAAATTTTGAAACTGTTCTACTTACACGAAACAAATGAAAGTTTTACAAACCATTTATATTTTACCAAACAACCAAAAGCATTCATACAAGCAAAAAATTGATTTAAGTTTTACAAGGTACAGGCGTTATTAAGCGATAACGCAGAAGCTCCATTTGTCGGCGGACAGCGGGAAAATTATCGAGGTAATAATGTTTTGATAAATATCTCGTAATCGGGAATCTAATGTATTCGTCGACAGCAAATTTCGGAATATTAATCGACGCGTCTGCAGCCCTGAGATCGGACGACGCCGATCAGATACCATCAATCATCGACGATCTTATACGTCCGAGGGTTGAATTTAGTGTCGTTGCGCTCCCGTATCGGAAGTCGCGCTCAAACCAGTGCAAATCACATCGTAAATCTCATTTGCCTTCGCTATAAATTACCAATAAACAAACACGCAATTTTAAATTAATTCGATCTGCTCGGTATCAGTGGCAGGTACCAAAATATTATTGCAACACTGTTAAATTGTCATTTAAAATTCATGATCGTTCGTAAAATTCACATCCGACTTTATCACTTTATCCCATCAACGTAGTCTCATAAACAAACACATTAACGTTTTCAGCCTTGATAATTGAAACAAATAATTCCATACTGTTATCACCCCACAAAGTTAACAATCAACATTCAATTTTACTAATTACATTCAACCCAAACAAACTCCCCGATCAAATTCAAGCCTTGGTTAAAAAAATACGAAAATAATATCATTTGATGAAGAACGGTAAAAAAATTAAAAATTTCAAGCTTGTCAGCGAACTTTAGATTTAGTACCCATAGACTTACACCACCATAAGTACTTCCCAAATCATTGAAATCAACACCTGCTAGCATTCAAAAAGACATTCAAAAAATGGCTAAAAGTGTCCATGCGTAAGTAACGAGTGTTCCTCGGTTGTAATTTGAAAAGCTCGAGCAAGACCTTCATTATGCAGCTAGGTGCGGGCGGAGGGCGCGCATCCGGGGTCGTAATGAACGCTCGTTGCTCGACTCGCTTCCTCCAGCTTTTCCTCCTTCTCGCGCGTACTAACTCACCCCTCCCCCGCCCCGTCTGTTATCTGTCCCTTGATCTTTCTTCTTTTGCTGGCTGCCTGCCTGCAAACCGGCTTTTAATTCCTCGGTTTTCCTTTCGGATTTCATTAGGGCTTTGTTCGCGGTGTTTTTGAATCTTGATTCTCACGGATAAAATTCATTTTTTAGGATGAATTACGAACCAAAAAACTTTCTGTGATGGATCATTTTGATTCTGAAAATTATAAAATAAAGATTATTTATTTTTAAATTATATTATAAAAACATTGCAAAATTAAACAAACAGTACTTAAAATAGCATTTTTCTTATTGCACAACTAAGGAGAAAATAATTAAATGCGTGCATTAAGTATTCTCTAGACAGTAATTTATTTATTTATCATACTAATTTCTCACGAGGAATTTTATCTTCACAATGCAATGAAATTATAAAACTTTAGTTTAAAAAAAAATGCTTTTATATCAAAATTATTATAAAATTGAGAAAGATAAATCCCTTTCAAGGTCAAAAAAAAATTTTTAAAACAAAATATAATTTTAGTAACTAAAACAAATTTTAAACAAAAATAATTTTCATAAGAAATACTAAATGTTACATAGATTTTAAACAATTGCTCATTGTTTTCCACTCTATTCCATAAAAATTCTGATAAGCTAATTCAAGGTAATCTCTGAGCACATCTGATATCATTACAGCAGTGTAGGTATCGAATTTTTTGAAAATAAGTTCCACAATGAATTTTATTTGTTTCAAGGTGTCTTCATTGTAATTTTCATTTTTGAGATCATCTTTTATTGTGCTTTTTATTTCTTCTCTCAAACAAAATTTTTCATTTTCAGTAGCAATTTCGAGCATGATCTGTGAATCCAACCGCTAAATCGATTAAGTAAAATATTCAAAATTATTATTGGAGCAGTAGTGACCTTAAGAGTTACATAACAATCCAAAAATGTTGAATTCAAAATCTTTATTTTTTATTTATTTATACTCAAAGATAGAAAAGCTATTTTTTACAAAATATTTTTAGTAAATCCTTAATTTTTTATCAGCAAAATTTTTTATATAAAAAGTGTCTGCTGGGTTAAAAAGTAGTTATTTAAGATAAGCCTAAAGAAAAATTTCAAGAAAAATTTTTTTTACCTTTTCATATTCATCGACTGTTGGAAGAATCCAGTCTTCAATACAAACTTGACAATTACAAGTAAATTCAAATTTAATTTGTAGCATGTTTTGTCTATTTTGTTTTGGAGTA
The DNA here is from genome assembly GCA_038277355.1 of Encarsia formosa. NCBI lineage: Eukaryota > Metazoa > Arthropoda > Insecta > Hymenoptera > Aphelinidae > Encarsia > Encarsia formosa. The sequence goes on from CM076187.1 coordinate 7,191,063, forward strand.
CATTGAGTTATGAATCCACCAAAATAATTTATAAACAACTGTAACAGATATAAAAAATAATTATTTACTTTTTGAAATTATCTAAAATGCAGAATTTATTGAACATAGTTTAATTAGAATTAAAAATGTACCTGTTCGCCTTTTTTAATGAATCTGTCCGAAAAAATGACAATTTTGCGTTTTTCCGTAAATATTAATTTAAGATTTGGATCACAACTATGATTGAATAGACTGCAACATGGAGTAAAAATTATTCCCCTGGCTGGACAATTGATTGTCATATTTTCAACTGTCAAAATATCTTCACTTTCTTTATTGATATCATCAAACTGGAAGAAAAGATGCTTACAGTAACATAAAAAAAAAGTTCTAGATATGCCTATTTTTTTATCATTCTCAGAATAGTTATCTATTTCAAATTTTTTAATAAATTTCAATAAGCCTAATTAATAATTTGATTATAAAAATACCTACCGAATAAGCATTAATATCTATTATGTCTAATAATTTGGTAAGTAATTGTTCAAAAAATGCCACCATTTCATATTTTGATTCAAAGTTAGTTGTTACTTTATCTGTGAAAATGCTTTTAAATTGAGATAGAGTATTTATTGCCATTGAAACAAAATTCTGAGATATCTTCTTCCTTATTTCTGACTTTTCAGTTTTTGTTGTTAAATTGTAAATTGATTTAAAATTGTTACAAAAAAAAGTGCCATCGAAAGTCTTTAAATCTAAAAAAATTATTAATTAAAAATTTAATTGGTTGATAATTTATTTAATCTGCAATTATTACCTGGAGATCTGATTTCATGGATAATTTTTTCCAAACTATTATTTTTAATGATCTTAATGAATAATCTCAAAGTTGCTTTATAGATTACGGATGTATCCAATGATGAATCATAGTCAATTAGTGGAAGAGGAGAATTTGAAATTATAGAGCACTCTATGTCATGATATTCATTCCATGCTTGATTTTTGCATCTTTCAGAGCAATAAACAGTTTCTGTACAGTAATTACATGGTATTCCATTGTAAGTTTGACATAAACAATAAGAACAAACAAGATAAATTTTATTTTTTAAAGGATAAGAAATGTAAGCTTCTTCCACAGCAATGAATTCTCCAGGTTTAATATCTTGATTTGCTATGATGTGATTACCATATTTTTCATTATTTTCCAATGATAAGCTCTCCGCAAGGCAAGGAACTTTTTTTGAGTATTTCATTGTTGGAAGTTTAAAATTTTTTGAAGTAACTTCAGCTGGCTTAGAAAACTTGGATACACTGACTAATTTCAAACATGTGTCTCTTCGAGATGACAATTTATCTATCAGCTTAACGGATCTTGAAATTGATAATGCTCTTTCAATATCAATAATACATTCTTCATATTTTTTAATATGAATTAACAATGCAGATCTGTTTCCTAATCCCAAAGCTAATTCCTCTGAATTTTCTGGAGCAAAAGCAATACTTTTTGTGTATAGTGATAGCACATGCATATGAGAATCTTTATTATGTTTTTCAAAATATAATTCATTCCCTTCATTACGAAACTTAGTTGAAGCACTTGCGGATTTATTTACCTTGGGTAATATTTCATTGCAACTATCATCAGAAAAAGTCAATGATTGGTCAGACATAGTAATTTCTTACTAAAAATTTACAATTTTTTTTTTTCTTTTCACTACGTAAAAAAGAATTTTCAGATGTAAAATTCAATCAAATCACAATAATATTTTACGTGCTCCCAAGACTGTTTTTTATTCCTTATTTAGCAATTAATACGTTCTTAGCTTAAAATTTTTTACGAACAAATACTTCAACCACTGTAAGCCACTTTACTCATCACTTTATTCAATCACACGTCCGTACCGAAAAATTCTACAATTACAAAAATTTATTAACTATATTATTTACAACATAGGTACACAAGTTACAATCGCGGGAGAACAATAAATGAATTTCCAATTTGCGTTCTAATGTGAACATAGGTATATGATATTTAGTGGCGCTCTGCAGTTGGTAGGCGTGATTTTTAACTGATTTTTCGTTCTATTTTTTTTTAAACTGCACACAAGCCGTTTTTCGATGCTTGCTTAGATATTATAATTTTAAAGTAAAATACTCAATCAAAGTAAATACTACTCAACACACGACACAATTATGATTACATAAAAATAAAAAACACCAAAGATTGGGAAAAACTGGGTCATTAGTTTAACAGATAACCAGGTGGAAAAAAGATGGAAAAACAGTGTTGAGATGAGGATGCAGTTGAGTTTACAAAGTCAGCGCTTATCTAACCATCACCCGGGCCGAGTGCCGAGGGGATCTCAGACGCAGATCAAGATAGATTACCCCTCGTGTGTCTTGGTTCATGGAGCTATATTCCCGCGCTAATCCCTTCTCACCGGGCGGGCTTCTTCAAGAATCTACAAGCTCGGGGCTCTATAACACACGATGACTGCGGGGGGTAAGCTCTTAAGATGCGCCATATCCTGCAGGGTAAATAAGCCCGATGGTCAATTTTATTATAAATAGGGATTTTTTATTCGAGGCTACTAATTGACGTCGAAAAAAAAAAAATTCATGGTGCTGACAGACTTTTTATTCGAGGTTGATTTTTTATAACTCTGTTTTCCTGTAACTCGCTTTTTATTTTTTTGGACAATCTTAATAAATATTTATTATTTAAGTATCTAAAATTTTGGGGTAATACCTCTTATAGTAAAAATAGATAATTCTACAGCAGTTTAAATTTTTTCTTTAGTACCTACAGCCTTAAAAATTAAATTCAGTACGCCCGCAAAAAATTTTCACCTGAATATGATCTTAATACAACATAATATTCAGTTATTTAAATTGTAGAAAATTTTTAAAGTACTAAAAAAAAAAACAAAGTGAATCTTTTATTTCAAACTTATTATAATGTAAAGTTAATAATTGCAAAATAATTGGTAATATAAATATCATAATTACTGTACAGTGAGAATCTTCTTACACAACTGTGATTTTCGCATAGAATTTCAAGTATAATGAGCCTCAATCCAAACATTTGAGAAGTTTATAATATAAGTGCTTTCGAAAAGTTGAATTATTCATTGGCGAAAACTTTACCTTTCCAATGTTATTCCGCGCCCTAATTCAGAATACGGGGGGGGGGGGGTCGACTTATTAATTAATTAATCAATTTTCCGACCCCGAAGTTTGAGGGGACCTCAAAGTAAGAGAATATATTTTGACTGCCTCGGGCCAACCAACTTGAAAGTCACAATAACCAGAGGATTTGCAGCGTAATTGAACAATAAAAAATCTTCATTATAATTTTTCGTGGTAAAAAACCAATTACGCTAAACAAATTCCAAAAGGCCGATAGTAGAGCAAACGTATTAATTCTTAAATCCACGTATCGAGTCCAGAGTAAATTTGAAGCGTTTGAATAATTAAATTTTAAAGCTAAAAATAAACTTTCAGCTGGAACCCGTACGCAAACATCATTCCAAAGTGTGTCACATAAAAAATCATCAGCTTCAAAAACAGCGGAAAGAAAAGAAGAAACAAAAGGGTGAATAAACGCGAACCGATGTGGTGGGGATGAAACATAGGAGTCCCAGACAGAAAGAGAATGAAGGACTGCGGATGGCACTGCAGGTGCAGGCCGCAAAGTTTCGTCCTCCACCCCTCCCACCTCGAATGTTGTCCTTGGAGAGTACTTTGACTTGGCTCTTTGGCATGGGAACTTCGCAGACCAGGTCGCCCTTAATGAATATAAATGCGCTTCGGGGGTGACCAATGACCTTCTCGAACAAACTAGGTACGTACACACATAAACCCAATATTTCGTAAAAGTGTCATCAATTACAACTACGCGGGTGGAGGTAGCAGGCAAGAGACATCAATTTCGGTTAATCAGCGAAAGTGTCGAGTTTAATGTCGAGGCTGGCGCTTTACAGTTTACAAGCCGTACGGTTAAACTTTGCTGTTTCGGGCAGCACCATTGCATGTAAGAGAATACTCGCTGAGTTATGGACGTGAAACGGGATTATTGCCGCTGCTGCTGCTGGCTGCGACTAAGTGACTTTACGACAGGGTGGCTTGATCTTGAGAATGTTGCTCGCAAGAGCCTTGAATCTTGGTTAAATTACTTACGAGCGGTGTATGATGATTGTAAAAGATCGAATTTTGAGCCAATTTTGGGAAAGTTCGAAAAAGAGCCAGTAAATTTTTTGTAATTATGAGAAAAAATAACGATTTTTTCGCACGCTTTTTCATAAATAATCATCGATTAGTACCATAATTGTGTTGGTTAACTAGCCACTCACAAAAATGTCGTTTAGAAACAAGAGGAAGAATCCGCTTAAGTTTTTCATCTAAATTAAAGGGGTTTTCATCTTGAATCAAGAGAAGTCTCTGTTGATTCAAGATGACGAAATCTTGAATTAAGAATAAAGTAATCTTAATTTCAAAGGAAATCATTTAAAATCAAGAGGATGTCTTTTCCATTTTTTCCTGTTTTTCTTTTTTATTATTTTTTAAGATTTTATCTTGTAAAATTTTGATGGTAATTTTACATAATATCAAGGGCCTGCTAAAAGCTACGAATTAAATATACGTGCTTGATATGACTAATATTTATCTTTTGCATCGTGTGTATTTATAGCATATAACGCAGATAGCACCGGAGACTATCCCATGCTATTGATAAATGAGGTAAGATTAATTTGTGTCATGTCAGTAACTATATTTATAAATAATGGTTGAAATATTATTATTGTGGTAGTAACGCGACTATACTGGTGAGTAAACAACTGGTGTAAACAATGTCCGATCCTCGGAATTGTACGTTGGAATATTATTATTGTAGTGGCTGTACTGGTTAGTGTAAACTATGTCCGATTCTCGGAATTCACTTCAGCGCCTCGATCTAGCATTCTTACACTGAGAAATTTGTGTCGGTCACAGGCCGACACTCGCGTCGGCTTACGGCTACCGTATATGAGAGTGAGAGAGCTCGAGCTAACACACCACCTATCTGTGAAAAGCCCGACACGTCCGCCGGCCTTTGGTCGACATATATTTTTCAGTGTGTACGCGACAGTGCTGCGGCCAACACTTATCCTGCAGTCCCCCCAAGTGTTATTGAAGTGCTAAGCCGAAAAGTTATTACCTTATTTGAGGTTTCGAAATTCAAGGTGTGATGGATGTAGAAATAATTTCGGCAAGTGGAAGTTTTTTATTTCACTTTGATAAAGTTTTTACAACCACAGCTCATGCATCATACGTTAACAGTGCTAACTTTTTTTTTCAAACAGTTGTCATCTTCGGAGGAAGATAACTTTGACGCCGAAATTAAAAAGGAAAAACCAGATACCGAAAGTGGATGCTCTGTTGATTTCAGTCACATGTTTATAGAAAAGAGTAAAAATTTAAGTGACAAAAGAAAAATTGAAGAAAATAGCGCATCTTTGGCTAAGAAACTGAAAAATGTACACTCTGGAGGTGCATCAACCTCTGAAGTTGCATTGAGTGACAGAAGCATCAGGTCGGCCAGTTGTAATAAGCCAGTCCAAAACAAAATTCCAACTGAAGCAGAATCCAGTAATAAATCGAATAATTCTTCGCGCTACACTCAGTCATTTAGACTTACTGAAAATAATGTTTCAGCAGAGGTAAGTTACACGTTTGCTATTTTATAATTTTTTATAGTATTCATCTTAACTAATACAAGGCATAATTTTTTTTTGGTGATTTAATTTTTACTGTTCATTTTTTTCAGGCGATAGTAAGTATATTAAATGATTCTTTGGAAGGTAGATCAATCCTTAAAGAATATAAAGACAAACAATTATTAACAAATTCATCGAGAAAAAAATTAGTAGCCCTTATTGTAAACCGTTGCACTTTAGAAATAGATAGGTAATTTTCATGAAATTTTTTTTTATCATGTTTTTACTATAATTACAACAAATAAATTTGATATTTTTCCAGTGCTGTCAAATTTTTTTTTAAAGTTGCAGTTGCTATTACTGATCATTTTAAGTTAGAAAACATTGTAGGTTTAAAAAGAATTTATTGAATTTTTTACTTACTCTAATGCTACTTTAGAATTTATTCAATTATTTTATTTTATTTTAGGATCATTACTATATCAAAGCTTTTTCGGACGGCAATAACAGTAAAAACCCTAAAGGGTTACTTATCAGCAAATGGAGAAATTTAATGACTGTATTAAAAAAAAATCAAGTCATTAGTACTTTGAATAAAGGACCTGAAAAGAATAAGGCTGTGCCACTCGAGGCTACTGGTAAGTTTGATATAAAAGTTTATATACTTTTGTGCAATGTTTTTTTTTTTAATAACAGCTACAAATTGTTTCAAACTTTTATCGAATTGCAGAAGAAATAAAAAATAGACAAAAGTGGCTAAGTAGAAATAGGGAACCATGGGATTTTGTCAAGGAAAATTGGAATGCTACTTTTGCCTACAGAAGCTCCCAATTAAAATGTATAGACCAAAATTTAATGCATTTTATCGACAATGAATGGCCAATTTTTAAGTCCAAATTGGGTCCTCCATTAGTGAGTAAATTTTATTTTATATTTTCATTTAAAATTGTGGTCGACTCATTTTTTATATATAATCAAATGCTCTTTAATCGTTAATAAATTTTTTTAACATGAATTCAAGAGTTAAAGTATGTAAAAATTTTCTAGTTTTTTTTTTTTTTTTTTTCTCATAACATCAATTAGTGAAGTATTGGAAATTTTTAGTCTTGAAGAGTAAATAATACAACTGTAAATATACAGCGACTGATTATTTTGTATATTGATAGTAAATAGTTATCTTCAACAAAAAAAATTTATAATTATTATTATTTCTTTTTTCTTAGATAGAATTAGATTTTATTCAAGCTTATAAGAACTCACGCTATGCTATTGAGAAAAATTGGGAGTATTTTTTAAACGATCTCTATTCTCTACGCCATAACTTAATAACAGGCAGTCATGGCTTGATCTTGAAAGAAAAGTTTGAAAAAGCAGTTGAAGAAAAAGATCAAGAAACTGTGGACAATTTAAGTGTTTTGTTGTTGCCATATCTCATACCACCAACCAGTAGGGTTGCAATAGGCAACAAAGGGAGTAAAAAACCATCAGTGAGATCATCTGTCGAGGGATTGTACGTCTGGTCTCAGGTACTTTAAAAGAATTATTAAATTTTAAATCTAATAAATCATCACTGTAAATTATTTCAAGAAAAGCGTAAAAATTTTCGTTTGTTTATTGGTTATTTATTTTATTATTTTATATTGATTTTATATTATTTTGTAGTACTTTCAAGTGATGTAATTAAAAGTACACCACAACCTTTTTGTGGAACAAAAAAAAAAAAAAAAAAAAAATTTTTTATGGACTAGATATTCAAATATAAACTACGCTTGTAAAATTATTCCACTCGGTAACCAGAATTTTGGGAGGTTTAGAGCTTGAAAGATAACTGATCTTCTTTTTATTGAACTCGGACTTCCAGGGTATTTGGGGGTTTACAACTTAGGGGATAGCTGACAAGTTTTTTTGTTGAACTCAGGCGCCCAGGGTATTTGGGGGTTTAGAAGATCAATTTATTTGTTGAACTCGGGCGCCCAGGGTATTTGGGGGTTCAGAGCTTGGGGGATAGCTGATCAGTTTTTTCGTAGAACTTGGGCACCCAGGGTTTTGGGGGTTTAGAGCTCGGGGGATAACTGATCAGTTTTTTTTTTTTTTTTTTAACAAAGATTAGATAGACAAGTTTTAAGCCTAATCATTTTTATTATTTTCTTCTGTTGAAGAAAATAATAAGTTTCTTGAAAATTGTATCTACTAATATCACAAAAATTTAAATTTGTTTAAGTTAATTTCATTACTAGACATTACATAAAAAACTGAAAGTGTTAAAAGTGCTGAAGAAAAAAAAATATTTTTTATTCAAAAATTAACAAATTTTAACATCATTAAAAAAAAAAAAAATTTCAACAGTATTTCTTGTTGGATTGAGAGGAATCTGCTTGATTTAAGATGATTTCAGCTTAATATAGCGTCAATCGGATATCCGTTTCATTATCAAGGAAAATCCTTTTAAAAAAATAATCTCAAATGAAAAGGAGTACTATTCATTTTAAAGGAATTCCTCTTGAAATATTCTTTTTTTAATCAAAATTATTTATACGTCAATCAAGAGGATTTCCTGTTGAACCAAAATGATAATCCATTAATTTTTTATCTGCTTTTAAACTATTCATTTTTGAAAAATAACGCTTTTTAGTTAGTTTAAAAATATTAGTCTATACTAATGTATACTTTTCCATAATAATATTCATTTTAAAAATAAAGTTTGTCATGGGTGTCTTATAATATAATAAATTTAATCTAAGTTTTCCTCCACTCGTTTTTGTAAGTAAAAGTAGCAGTAAAATCATTGCTCCTCTTGCTAAATTATAGTTTTATTTTTTTCAATAAAATATCTAAAATTTATTATCAAAATTGTTTCGACCTGCAGTTGTGAGATCAGTAATTTAACCGATAAACCGAGCTTTCATAGGTCAAAAGTCTGGGCTATGACTTTGATTCTGATAGAAAATACCGATTTTATTGAAACTTTATTCGAGATAAATTAATAAATTTTTCCCGTAATAAATAAGTAGGAATGTTACTGGGGATTCTTGAGATAAAAAGATGTTGGAATCCTCACAGCTTATCTACTTGAAAAAATGAAAAATAAATTAAGAATAATAAAAAAAATATATTATTGATATTAACATTAACTAGTGAAGTAACTATTGAAGTAAATTAAATATTCTTTTTAAGTTGACTTAATTATTAACAAAAAAAAAAAAAAAAAAAAACAGATTTAACTTTACTTGTACTGAACATTTTAATTTTTTTAATAATTAAATTTTAAATTTGTATATTATAATGTTGTTATTTTTATTATGACAGACATTAGACGAAGCAGTCTCAGCGATAAGAAGAAGAGCGGAGTATTACAAAACATTCAAACAACCAGTTCAACCTTGCCTACTTTTTATTGGGCCAAAAGAAAGTTATGAGATAGAGCAAGTTTATATTAGTATGAACAAATTATTATGGCGTACGAAATCAGGATTACATGCTTTTGATATATTGTTTAAACTTCTTATGGTTTTTGACTTAGAATACCAAAAAGACTGCGAACATTTTTGGGTTGTTGTACAACACAGAGTTTATGGTATACATCTTAAATCAGACAAAAAAATTCCTGTTTCTTTGTGTATTGAAGCTTTGTTGAAAAATTTAGCAGATAAGAGGCAAAAGTAGAAGATAGTTAAAATTTTTAATGTTCAATTTTTTTCATTAGATATAACAGTTTAACTTTAAAAAAAAAAATTTATTTGCATATGTAATAGAACGTCGAAGTATTTTCTTCTCAACTGTTGAAAGAATAAAATAAGTACCTATTAAAAAAAAGTGGTATAAAAATAGATTTTTTCTTTTTTATTATTATTTTGTTAATATAAATATTATTTGACAAAATAATTATAAAAGTTTGATATTTGATTATAAGTTTGTAAATATTATTTATAAAAAATGCTTAATTGTAGCGAGTGCACTACAACTTTATCAACTGTTAAAGCACTACTTTTACATTTAGAGTTCTTTCATGGGTTCACAGAGTCAAGTACTTACATTTGTTTTCAAAATGATTGTAATCAATTATTTTCTTCAAAAAAAGCCTTCAGAGATCATTTGACTCGATGTCATATCAAAAATAAAGTATTTCCTGACGTAAATAAATTAAATGATTCGAAACAATTGAACTTTAATTATACTAATTCTATTTCTGTAATAGAAAACGCCGAAAAATTAATGGTAGAAAACGTAGAGACTTGTGAAGAGAAAAATAAAAATGATAAAAATGATGATAGTTTTGATAGTGATGAAGACAACTTAAAGTTTGTAACTGCAAAATTCATCGCAAAACTATACAAAATTCCGTCCTTAACAAGGTCTACAGTTGATCTCGTTTTCAAAGAAGTTGATAAATTGATTAATTTTCAGATTCTACCGGAATTACAAAATAAACTAATATCAAATTTAAAACAAGAGCAGCATTATGCTGAACCGATTGAAAGTGTCAAATCTTTGTTTATCAGTTATTTTAGTACTTTTGAATCTCTTAATTCAGAGTACAAACGTTTTTCATATTTTAAAGATAAAAATTATTTGCTCGGTATTGAAAATGATTTAATAGGTGAAGAATTATGTATTATTAGGGATAGGAAAAGTGGGAAAAAAATTTTTGAAAATTTATCGGTTTCAGGACAATATATATCAATAAAAAATCTTTTGAAATGGTTTTTGGAAATTCCTGGAAATTTAAAGTTGTTGCTTGATTATAAACGTTACTTAGAATCTTCAGATCCTAGATTAAAAATAAATTTAATTCAATGCAAATTGTGGGATTCCATAAAAAAGCATTTTTTAGGCAAATTAGTCTTTCCGTTAATTTTTTACTACGATGACTTTAACCCTGATTTGCCATACGGGCCACATAGTGGTTTTAATAAAATTGGGGCGGTATATTATACAATACCACTTTTTCCCCCTGAATTTTTGGCTAGACTCAGTTCTATTTTTATAGCATATTTGTTTAATACAAATGACCGCGATTTTCATAGTATACAACGAATTTTTCAACATTTATACGACGAGTTAAAAGACTTAGAAACCGAAGGACTCGATATAATTGTCGAGGGTATTACATATAAAATTTTTTTTGCCTTAGCTCTATTTGTTGGTGATAATCTCGCTGTACATTCTCTGTACGGCTACAACGAAAGTTTTTCTTGTAATTACCCTTGTCACTTTTGTAAAGCGCACAAGAATTTCATTGAGAAAGACTGGAACTTGAGACCGGAATTAAAAAGAACCGTGCAGAACTATTCAAATGACATTTTACTGAATAATTCAAAATCAACTGGCGTAAAAAATAATTGTATTTTTAATTGTTTAAAAAGTTTTCATTCGTCCATTAATATATCAAATGATATTATGCATACTCTTCTACTTGGCACATGCCGTTATGATTTAGCTTTACTTTTCATTAAGTTAATAGAAGAAAGAGTAATCACTTTAGAAAAACTGAATGAAAAAATTAAATGTTTTGATTATGGTATGAATGAAAAAGATAAACCCGTTGAAATATCAATCAAACAATTGAAAAATAAAAGTATAAATTTATATGCAAGTCAAATGCTCACTTTAGTTAAATTTTTGCCATTGATTCTTGGAAATTCCATACCAACCGATAATAAGTATTGGCAATGGTTTTTAATTTTACGACAACTTTTTGATGTATTATTTAGTCAAAGTTTGCAGATCGAACTGTCAGTTGAAATAGAACGTTTAGTCGAAGAATTTTTGCGCATAAGACTAGAGCTATTTCCAAAAGAAACTCTTAAGCCAAAGCATCACTATTTGTTACATTATTCGGACATTTTTTTAAGCACCGGTCCGTTTGTAGGAAATTGGTGCATGCGCTTTGAGGCCCAGCATCGAGTCTTGATGCAATATGCAAAAAACTCGAAAAATCGTATTAATCTGCCAGTTTCGCTTGCATCTAAATATCAGTTGTCAATGATCTCATTTTTTATGGAAAATGAACCTCTCAAAGATTCTATAAAATATGGCCCAATAAAAGAGAGATCATTGACCAGTCTCGCAGACTATAAGTACTTTAGTACTCATATATCTATGAAAGAGTTCAATGATGACACTGTGAAACTTATAAAATGGCTTCAAATTAATGGTAGGCGATACGAAGGCACTTTTTTGTTGTTATATAAAAATGACGACGTGTTCCCAGAGTTCATAGAAATAGTACATTTAATTGAAAATAAAAAAATTTTTTTATTAGGAAAATTATGGAAAGCCGACGGATTTATAGAACATTTACATGCTTTTAGAATAAATTGTACTTATCAATGGGTATCATATCCCATAGAAAACTTTAAAAGATCCAAGCCATTAAAGAAGTATGTTATTAATGGAGATAGTTTAGTAATGTGTTACGAATAATTTTCTCATTAATTCTTACTTATGATTTAATTTTCTTTGTACATGAATTAATACGTAGAAATCACTATCATAGTTGTATTGGTGTATTCATTAAAAATTTAAATTATCGTCTCGCTCTCTACAAAAGCGCTTCACAAGATAAATCAAATTTTAAATTAATTATATGTTATGTACAATGTACATGAACATTTTATTTTTTTGTATAAATAAAAAATATATAAAAAAATTTCATTCACAATTTTATCTGTTTTTTACTCTTTAATCCTCACTTTACATCTTTTTTTGAATCTAGAAATACGATTTGAATTTTGATGTATTCATATGTGCACTTATAGACGGATAATATTTTCATAATTTTTATATTATTATGTTATAAATACATAAAACTAATTTTATGCCTAAAAAATCAATTATAATCTTTTTGTTCGAGCATGTTAAGCATTTTGTGTGTTAAATTCATCTTGGTATTGTCAATTAGTCATTATTGTTCACCAAAAATTTTTTTTTATAATGAAAAACAATTTGTTTTTAAATGTGTCAATTATCCGTATTTTTATCAATTTTATTCAAAAGGATTTCCATTTGAATTAATAAGATTTTCTATAAAATCTAGCGGATTTTCCTTTTGATTCAAGAATATTTTTTTCTTAATTTTAAAACCCAATCCGATTGACGCTATATTAAGCTGAAAATCCTCTTGAATCAAGAGGAATCCTCTTAAATCTAGAAGAAATTTTTGTGAGTGGCTAATCCTACTTTTTTCGTACAAAGTATCGATTTGAATGGGGCAAAGTAAAGAAAAATTTTAATTTATGGCTTTTATTTAAAAATAAATTAAACATTGAAATAGAGTCTAAAATTACGTGTAAATTTTGATCTGATGGATTCGAATCCATCAGGATAACATCTTGTCGGATACGTATTTTTCATTTGAATCACCAATTTTATATTCAAAGTTCCTAGGCTCGACACAATCTAAAAATAACCAATTAAAATCCCTCATGACAAAAATAAATAAATTTAATTTTAAGCTAAAAAAATATTCCTGACCCATTTCCAATGAAAATTGTCCGTTATAAGTCCGATACAAAATTACTCGGATTAGAAATTGATTGGCTGGCTGAGTGTGTCAAATGTTTGCCATATGCGAAGGGGAAATATTCCACTGCGCCCAGCTCTGTCGCACATTTTTTTTTCAAAATAAAATTTTTCAAGATATCTCTTGGCTCGGGCTGACATTGATGGATTAAAAAATTTCAAAAACCGGCCTTTTCCAATTAAATTTTTCCAATGATTCCATCCCCATTTACAAAAACATCACTCGATGACTGAATTTATTCCGAGGTACAGTGCATGATAAAAGAGTTAACGAGGCGGTCGTTCCGTAAATGCATACACACCGAAAGACGAGAGAGAGTACACGAGAAAGTTTGTCGAGCTGATTATTCTCGGGTTCCGGCTTTCATTTCCGGGATATTTACGCGTCGAAAATGCATGAAGCTGGCAAGGCCAGGTATTTTCTCAAAACCGCGGCGTTGCGCTTAACCCCACACAAACGAGAGCGATTATCGCCCCCGTAAATCAGTTTAAAAATAATTCATGAACGTTATTATACCGAGTCTTTTCGACCTACCCTTCGTCATCCCCCAGCTGATACTTTCACTTTGTTTAATGCTTGTATTATCCTGTGTAATCCATACGAGTGTACATCGTTAAATTAAAATAAAAATTGTTGCCGTGTCCGAGCGAACGTTGACCATGACTACTGATGATCAGACGCAGCTTCGGGGTTTCAAGTTTTTTAAATATTTTTTGTGTCAAAATCTATTCTATTATCGCAATGGAGACTACTTAACTACTTCAGTAAATTTAAATTTATTTAAAAAAGTATAATTTTACTCGAAAAACAAAGTTTCTCTGCAAAATTTTTTTTTCAATTATTTCCATTTATGAAGTTTTTATCTTCATAATGAAGGTTGATTCGTCGAAAAAGGATTTTTTCAACTTTTTTAATTGATCGAGCGTTTTCCAATACTATTAATAAAATAAAATATCGAGAACAATGACCTTAGCGTTTTTTCTCTAATTCAAATAACCAGAAATAAAAAACTACTTCAAAAAAAAAAAACTTTGAAAATCAGTAAACTGTGTGATGCTTCAGAAGGACGTAATTTATAAATTAAATTTTATTTTCAATTTCATGAAAACTTACCTTGACACATCAAAGTGATAATGTGCACGATGGTTACGATGAAATAACGACTTCTTTTGTATCGATGTGCCATGATGGAGTTCAGAACAGAACCTGCAAAAATAAGATAAAAAAAAAATTACATAAAAAGTAAGATAAAGATACAGGTTCGAATGATCTCACTGAATTAAAGCTCCTCGGTTATAAATCATAATCGCAAGAATTTCTTTTTTTTCTCAATTCATCCAGTTTCATTACATCTCGAATAAAAAATGAACTTAGCAATAAATTAAAACATTATTACTTTTCATGATCAAATGAAAAATTCAAACCATTCCCAGCTGAGAATTGATTGCCTGCTCTTAATCTTTTCACTCATTCTTCTTCTTCTACTTCTCTCGAGTCTATACCCACATGAAACGCTCTCATCAAGGCTGTTAATTTTATTACAAATTGAAAACTCACATTTCAGCCGTAAATTTAATAATAATCTTTCGAGTCGCGCGCTCTCGAGAACTTTTTTTTTCATAATTAGCTCTGAATATATACAGCTGGAAGAAATTTTTCATACTCTTGAGAAAAGCACCGGCCAGAGCGTAATCAACTTACGGACAGTTAGTCGCTGTACGCGCATCTATTCATTATACTTTTGCCGCGTAAGCTCGAGTTTTGTATCTGGTTTGTAAGCCACATCATCTCTCTTGAATTGAAATTTTCTTTTTTACGATAAATATTTTTAATTAAAAAATAATCTGATTCTAATATTTTGATTCTCAAAACTATTCTTTGATCATTTTTTTTTTCAAAAGACGTATTATTGAAAAAAATTGTATAGCTAGATTTTATTTTATTGTATACATTAAGGTATATATCACGATTGGTAAAACATTTTTTAGTTTATTATTTCAAAGTATAAATAAAAATGTTACTTTTTCAGTCAATAAATTAATAAAAATTTCCTCTCCAGACTCGACCGTAAATGTCAAAAAACGGAGCACGTAAAAAAAAAAAGAGGTTAATTAAAGAGGAAAAAAAAAGATAATAAAAAGACTGTACACTGTTTAATCGAGCCATTAATATTGTATTGGGTCGGTTTTCTTTGGAAGCTAAGCATGATAAAGTGTCGTGGGCCGTCGTAAAAAAAATTTTCCAAACATAGGCTCCACGAATAGGAGTTTAAAAGTGTTTTCTCGCGTTTTTTTTTACGATTATTGCGGTACGTGCTTATTACGGTGCCCTTTAAACTGCCCCTCTTTTCACGGTCGATCGTCGCATTTCATTTAATCGCGGGTGATTTATCTTGGAGGTCGCTTTATCAATTACCCTGAAAGTCTGATGAATTTTTTCAAACTCGGTTTGTTTCTTGTACTTCAGCTGAATTAGTAAATTTTCAAATCAGAATTAATTTTTGTTGAAGTAAAAAAAACAGCCAAAAAGCTTTTGATAAGCTGTATAGTATAGACCTGAATAATAAATATTTTTCGTTTCCAAAATCCATTTTTAACTCAAAAAAATGGTCATAAATAAGATTTTGAAGTCTACCTTTGACATATCCCATAAAAGTTAATTCTAGAAATTCAAATACGAGAATACCTTGTCAAAACTCATACAAAATACATGAATTTAAAGAGAGTAATAAAACTTGGAGCGTATGGTATAATAAAAGACGGAGCCTGGCAAGTCAAGTTTTCATCATATTTGAGGCGCGCGCGCGTACGCGTACCGGCTTTTCCGGGAGCCTCTATATACATTCCAAACGTACCTTCGTAAAAATATTTGAGCTGACTATTTTATGTCAAATTCCAATCGTAGTTTTTGAGAGACTTTGCGGGTTGGGGGGTATTAAATCACATATTCTTGGGGGGGAGGGGAAGGGGTAACCTACTTTTAGAAACTTTTGCACGTCTACATTACGCTACTTTTTCATTCATGGAACTTTGAAATTGTGTTTTGCATCTTTTGAATTTTCCAATTTTTTACCTTTTTCCTTAGCCGGGAGTGTAAAAAAAGTAAGCTTCCTTTATTTGAAAAATCTTCATACAAAGCTTTGCACATTTCTAACTGAAATGACAAACGAAAATACGGTGAAAAAACTTATGTGCATACATACAATAAGTTTTTCAACGAAAAAATCGTAAATCCGCGAAGATTTCTTGCAGCTTTTGAGTAAATTTGTGTTTGGTTTTTTATCAGTTCAAAGAACGGGTCAGCTAATATTAAATTTATTTATCCTGTTCCTGTATTTACAGCAGACACCTAAGCTTAATTTTCTTTGATGTTTGGAGTGCCGATTAAATTTCGTTTTAAAAAATGTGTCAAGAGTTAAAATCTGGACTAAAAATATATGTCAATTAACCTTTTCATTTCTGCCTATTGTTGTCTTGAATAATTCTTCCACTTGTAAAAGTTACAGCAAGAATAAATTGAGTAAAAAGTACCAATACGGTCAGTCAACGTAATTTTATTTCCGCAGTTTTATCAAATTGTTTACTTCGTTTTTTATTTTTTGAAAACACTTTTGAAACTCGATAGAGGAAGGTTTTTTTTAATCTCTTTATTTTGTATGGATACCACTTGTATTTTTGATGGAATAGTTGTATACGCACGGATTACTTACGCTGAATACTTACAACGCAACGCACTCTTTTCACTTCAATAAAATTCGTTTGCTTTTTGTAGTATAAAAGCAAATACGATATATATACTCTTTTATATCTATTTATTTCTATGAATTTTATGATTTTAAAAAATTATGATACTTTTAAAAATTGTTCAATTACTCTGCATTCTATGTAAGTGTCGAAAATTTTTTGTTGCATGTAAATCAAAGTATTCTCGAAATCTAAGATGAGTTTGAAATTTTTTAAAAACTTGTAAACAATATTTTTTTCAAAAAATATGAATAAAAGTGCGCATATTTTGTACGAAAATAATTTGAGACGTCGGTTATTACTACGAGTCCATCGAGATATTTTCCAATCGGGCTTAGAGATGACTTCAGAATTGCGTATTTCCTCAATTTTCGAGAACTATATATTATCCAGAAGTTTCATATCGACTGACCGTGTAAACACGATTTCTGTATGCATGGGTTAATTTTGTTATCAACTAGTAGCTCGAGGCTAGTTGACAAGAGTGCAATGAAATACTGATTTTCTTTACAAAACTTAACGAGTAAATATGCCGTTTGTATAAAATAATGTACAACATAAAGCATAATTTTAACAATTTACTAATATTGTTAATTTTTATTTAAAAAAAATGATAATAATGGTATGTTTTTTCTAGTTTATTTTCCAACGGTTGTTTATGAATAAACAAATTTTTGGTCAACACATCTTCCAACAGAAACTTCTAAAGCTCGGGCTTAAAAAATTCAAACTATCCAAGAGGTTTACGACTCGAAGCGTAATTTAAAATTTGTAGAGGCTAGGCACCTTTAGGCATCAGAAAACTATCAGCCGATACTCGATTTTCGAGCTTTTACGAGGACTACCTTTACCAAAATTTCATCACAAAGTTCCGGAAGGGTAATTGACCCAGGTTTTAGAGAGCCAGGGGAGGATTACTCGGATACACGGCTTCTGTCAACGATACGGGGACGGGCGGGGGTCAGCTGTAATTATTGCTCGGTGATAAATTACTTCGGAAAATTCAACCCCCCTACCCCTCCCCCCCGCCTGCATTGTTCACCCCTGTTTACAACTTTAATTTTGGTCTGAAAAGGAAAAATGGCAATTTGGGGGGCTTGAAAAAATTACGAGAGTCGATAAGTTTACTGCTTGAATCAAGTACAATGTTCGTATTGATGTTGTTGATCGGAAATTTGTAATTATCTGAGTATCAAAAAATTTTATAGTAGTAAAATTCAAATTAAAAATCTTAGCATTAAAAACTTAACGTCTGAAATTAATTGTCAGATTAACACTAAATTAACTAAAAGTGACATTCATTAAATTAAGTTTTGGTAGAGGTCCGGTGGCTCAATGGCCATATATCACGGATCGTAATCAGAATTACTTCTGTTCGATTCTTGCTCTAGCATTTGTTGATTTTTGATTTAAGAAGCATTCAATGACCTGTTAATTCAAAGAGAGAAGGAAAAAAAAATGCATTTTCGATGTTTCTTTATGATTTATATCACTTTAAATCAATAAATTAAATTTTATTTAATAATTATTGTTTATTTATTTGAACAATAATTGATACATGAATTTTTTTTTATGTCAATTTGTAATACTTTTTTTATTAAGTTGGCTTTTGTTTTATTTATGAAAAATGATATAATCATAAATAAAACTAGAAGAGTAAACTAGATAATTTTCATTTTTTCGAGCTACCGCTCAACAAGATTTGTTGAATATAAACAATAAAATTCAATTTGATTATAATATCATAGTGGCATATGAAGTTTACAATGTCTCAGTCAAAATTAAACTTTTTGTACAACTGACTGTTACCTTATTTTAGCAATAAACTTAGCAATAAACTTAGTAACTCTAGTATTTTTAAACTACAGGGGATTTAATCTGGTGACTCCAAGAGCACTGTGCACCTTCGCCGTCAGTAAGTCAACAAGCTAGCTAACAATCCAGGCTATTGTGGTGGCTCTTAATTGTTTATAAAAATTTAACTGTATTCAAAATTTGTTTTCTTATAACATAGAAGTTACCGGTAAAGATTTAAATCTTTTGTAAAATTAAAAATTTGTCGATAGAACCGGTTTTCGCTTGCTTTACTTAAAAGTTTGATAAAATTTTTCAATTGATCAGTGAGTAATGTTTTAATTTTTTTATACTTACTCCGTATAATCTTTTGAGTAACTATTTCTTCTAAAATTAGCAGTTAAATTATTCGGATGACATCGAGCTTGCATTTAACGAGCACGAATATTTAATGGGCAATTCAAACTATAATTTAATTTTTAATTAACCCTAATTATTCAATTTATGACGAGTTCTAGAACAGAATGATATCGCTCGAATGCATTTATAATCGTTAAAAAATATAACAAAATTTTCGTTTCCACCGAGTGAAAAATTTTACAATATTAATGTTTTTATGTAACAAACAGTATCATTTACAATAAAACTTTATGATTGCTTCCTTAATAATAAAAAAAAAAAATATGTTTAATGACTGAACTAAAGATAAAAAAAATAAACAAATGAATGAAGCTTTTGTAAGACTAGTTTTTCCCCTATTTCTGCAACAAACAATCACTTCAACAACTTGAAACAAGTCTTAATAACTAAATTTGCGCATTTAATTTTAGCTGAACAAATTAAAATTTGATAAAAAAAAAATTGCCTAAAAATCTAAAATAATTTTTTCGTAAATCCTCAGACACCGGACCAAAAGATAAAATATACTCACGTGCGACTAACTGGCTTCTCGTCAAGCTCGCTCACTGCAGGTTTTTCCTATCCCGCCGCATCGGCTCCGAACTCCAGAGTCATCGCGCACAATTTCACCGCAACAACGCACACACGTGGCCCGAAAAAAAATCTACCACTCGTACCGTTGTTTCTCCAAACCCGTGCACGCGGCCCGAGCGTACGCGCCAGACTGATTCCTGCAGCAGGTGTAGCCAGCCTCCTTCGGATGGCCAGCGGCGCGCGCGCAACCCGCCCACTCCGCACCCCTCCACTGCAGGACGACTCGTGAATGAATGCTATCCTGTAACGCCGAGAGATGTTTCGGGACAGCAGAGAGCATTGTTGAATTAGCGATGAAAAAGATCTGGGATGTCTTTTTGCAACGACATAATTTTAAAAACGTGTGGTTCTGATTTGACATTAGAATGATAATGTTTATCAGTAGATACTAATTTCGTTATTAAAAATAATGTGATGATTTTTGATGATAAAATTTAATTAATTTTCAATTATACAGATTAATCGTTTTACAGTGGGCTTTCTAATGACTGCTGTTAATCGATTTTTTACGTTTTAACGTCTGAACTTGGCATCCCAAATCAACGCTTCATCTAATGTGTTGAATGAGTTTCCGAGAAGACTAAAAAACGTTCAATAATTAAATTTTTTCACATTTTTTGTTTATTCAAGAATTTCACATACTTCTGGCGCAAAATCAATAAAAAAAAAAAACAACTCTCATTTTTATTACATTTTTTACACAGTAAGAGTGACTTGACAAATTCAACTTAATCTTGAGGATCTTCTAGACAGGGTAGCTGGCGTAGGTAGCAATGCCACAGTTATTGTTTCGATTGCGAGCCATTCTTATGTACCCGTTTTCACCCCAGTTGGTTCCCCAGCTGTTCTTGACCAGCCAGTAGTCCACTCCGTAATCGTCCGTGCCGTATCCTACCACCAGGACACCGTGGGTCAGATAGTTGGGGTCGCAATAAGGCTCGTAGAAGACCCCTATTGGAACACATTTTTCCCGTAATCAAAAAAATACACAAACAATTTTAGTACTATTCAACGCTACCTCTAGAGTAAAACCTAAAGTTTTGAGTGACATGGATACCAACGGCGATGGGCCCGACAGCAGAAACGGCAGCTTTGAGTTGCGACTCGCTGCCCCTTGGAAGGATGACGTATCCACCCGCGGTGGCACCCCTGTTCCAAAGGCTGTAGCGACAGTAGCCGTCCCGACCTTCGTAAGGGTAGCTTTCTTCGGTGTCGATGCCTCCGTTGTCTTTGACGTACTGAAACCCGTAGGCTATCGAGCCGACCCGGCAGCCTCTGTTGCCCCATCGTTGCGAGCAGTCGATTAGATTCTGCTCGCTCAGAGATACGAGCTCGCCGGTCTGACGGAAATGCTGACCCTCCAAAGCTCCAGTCTGCAGGAATTAAAAAATTTTTTGTATTATAAACAAGGTTTTTTAATTTATGACAAGTATGAATATTTTTACAGATAACTGACCACTGAAAAAGCCCAGCCGGAATTGCAGTTTTGTTGATACTTTACAGGAGTAACTGCACCCCTTTGTCTCCAGTCCACGGAGTAGGGTAAGTTCACACCGGCAGTCTTTACAGACACGCGATTCTCAGGTATGTTTATCTGAGTACTGTTAAATCCTTTGAAAGAATTCACAAGTTCATTTTGATGCTAAACAAAAATCAAAGATGTTAGAACTCGATGATAACTTTTCAACAGTAGCTCGTAATGTCGTACCAAGTCAGCGTGTTCGTTGAGACCCAGTTTGTACGAAACCAAACCTTGCTCATGCTTAGCATTGTGTTCTTCGATTTTGAGTTTGTTCTCATTGAAAATTTTCATCCTCGAGTCCTCTTCGATTCTATTGTCGTATGTCTTTCCATGCTCCGACTACACAAAACAAGATCTTAGAATTTCTAATTTTTGAAGCCGCTGTAGAAGAAAAATAACTTACCTTGAATGCTTCCCAATTCTCCTTAAGAAGATCAGCAGCCGGAGTGGACTGGCCGAGTGAGACAATAGTCACAAGAAACGCGATTAGTGTCTTCATGATTCTTCAAAGTTTGAAGACGAAGACGCGATCTATGATGGCGACAAGAGGCCACTGCTCTGAGGTCGGGGAAAATTTTATTTTATATGCTTTAAGAAATTTATCAGTTCTAAATTATAATCACATTAAAAATCCATAAAGATTTAGCTTTAAATGTATTTTTATATGTATCAGGAGGAAAACTATTAAAATTTTATTTATTTTATTTATTTATTTATTTAAAGTAAATATAATAGATGCTGAGGTATTAGTCGCAATACTATCAGTGTAGCACCCAGAAGGCATGGTTTTAGCGTTAGACGATTATCAACCAATATTGTAACAGTTTAAATTTTTTAATCATGATGAATTCCATCTCTCTCCGACTTTTAGCTGAGCTCAAAATAACAGTATCATCTGCATGTGCAATATAATGATCATTAATAAAAATTAGGGAAAGGAGATGTCCTAGTTTAGTATCTTGTGAGACTCCTATTTTCACTTTTTTTTTTCAATTTCAAATAAATAATACTCACACACTAATTTTTGTTTTGAATTATAACTTTAACTTCAATTAATAATCCATCTTACAAAACATTAAAAAATGATGTACAAAATCATAGTAGAACTATTGATATTGCTTCAAGTTTATTGAAAAAAAGTTCGATATTTGTAAAAAATATTTTTTTGTTTTGAAAATTGGTTTTCTGTTAAAATTTTATTCTGAATTAAACCTGGTATTCTAACGATTGTTATTTAATTAAAATGTTTTGGAGTTTAAAAGATTCATTGATTTTGCGGTGAGGAAATTTTTTAATTGATTTTTAATACAATCATTTTTGAACTTTTGAAATCATTTTAAGAATAGTAGAGTGTTATCTATTTAATTCAAAATATTATTGGACTGAATTTTGTTATGGTAAAAATTTGTTTCAAAACGCGAGTCAAAATTAATTAGGCGTGACTAACTTTTTTTGTGACACTCTCTGTCACGACAAAATCTCTAATCCTCTGCAGCGAGTGACTAATTCATAATTGACTCAAACTTAGAGATGAAAAAGCGTAGCGCGTTTCTCCGTTCATTATCTTCTATAAGACGGACGTTTTCGATACAAAATGGCCTACAGTTTTCATTCGAAAAATCGCAAAGAACTGCGACCGGGCGATATACATCTCGATTTCCCGAGTCCGAGCTCAAGACACTTAAAATCATAAAGTCCAATCGGGGGTCAGCTTTGAATATGTTGAAGATAATTTTTTGAAATTTAACGCATAAGCCCGCTAATGAAAAAAAAGTTCATGATACACATATGTTTATAAAAAAATAATTTTTCTTGGTACTGTCAGCAGGAGAGATTGATTGAGTCATGTAAGATGTGGTCGGTATGAGCATTTAGCTTAAATGCTTTTTTTATAAGTAAAATGTTGTAAGCATTCGATAAATTTTCATCATATAAAACTTGATAAAAGGTTGCAAGTAAATTATAAGAACTATTGGAGAAATTTATAAAAAATAAAATATTAGTTACATCTGGATGGTCAGTTTCAGAATATTTTTTGGGGACAATTTTGAATTTTTGATATGATTTTGAGTCAGATGCTGCGAGCAGATGAGTTGTACTTTTCGGAATGATAATCATATCACTGTATTACAAACCGAGAGCAGTATACGGTTAGCATATAAAAAGAAGCATTGCACAAGCTAAAATCAGTTGACTAAGTCTGCTGGTCGCAGCATCATCCAAATTTTAACTGAAATTGTCATCACTGGTAATAATCTTCTTTTAATTACAATTTTTTTGGTAAATTATTTTAAATTTACAAGCATATTTCTGCTGTTTCTCTGATTTTTCAAAACTTTAAACTAATTGTAACTGTTCGAAAGAATTTAAAAAATAATATTATAAAAAACTTTATTTTTAAAAAATTTTATTTTCATTTCGTATGCAAAGCTGTTGAAATTTTATGTACAGTATATAGAAAACAGCAATCAATAATTAATTTTTATTCCTAGATTATAGTGCAATCATGAAGGTACAGATTGTACTCCTCGCAGCTGTTGTTGCACTTAGCTATGCTTATTCAATTCCTGAAGAATTATCAGAAGAACTGGAACCTTCTAAGGTAAATCCAACAATGAGTTAAATTTTGCTTTTATTATTTTTCACATTTTTTTATCAAATAAATATTGTAAATTCAATATAATTTTTGAAACTATACAGTCTATTTCGAATCAAATCGATGATAAAGGAAAAACATTATATTATTCTCATGAATATTTCTGGCTCTACAATGAGAGCTCAAAAAAATTTGTTCTCTTAAAATAAAAAATTTTACTACATAATTTATTTTACATAAAAAAATTTACTTCTTCATATTTGTTTCAGAATCTTTTCGAATTACTTGACGAATTAAACGACAACAACGAAACTGAGCCAAAAAATTTAGCCAGTACCACCGAAAAACCCCTTTGTCAGTCAGTGCAAATGGCTGATTCGGTAGACTGGAGAGCAAAGGGTGCAGTTACCCCCGTAAAAGAAGAAGGTGGCTGCAATGCAGGTTGGGCTTTCGCAGTGGTAAATATTAGTTTAAAATTCATCTCTTCAAACTGTTTTAATCCTGACTTTTACACCTGGTTATTTCAAATCTACAGGCTGGAGCTGTGGAAGGTCTACTTTTCCATAACAAAAAAGATGTTGTTTCTCTAAGTGCACAAAATTTACTTGACTGCTCAGATGTTATCCAGGGGTGTCGCGGCGGCTCCATAAAATCTGCTTTCGAGTACATAATACACAATCGTGGCATTCAAACAGATGAAACCTACCCGTACATCGGTGAGCAAGGTCGTTGCAAATACAATCCCACGCAAATTGGTGCCAAAATTGAGGGATATAATATAATTAAGCAGTACGATGAAGAAGATCTCAAGTCAGCTGTTTCTGTAACACCAGTTGCTGCTATGATAGACGCTGACCACTCTAGCTTTCGAGACTATAAAGGAGGTAGGATCATTTTTTTCGAAGTTAAGAAAATTAGATTTTAAATAATTGAAAAATGTATTGTTATAGGTATTTGGTACGAACCAGAGTGCTCCTCGACTCACGTCAACCACGGTGTCCTCGTAGTGGGATACGGCACGGATCCACACAGTAAAGTAGACTACTGGTTGGTTAAAAACAGCTGGGGAGCCAACTGGGGTGAGAAGGGCTACATGAAAATTATTCGTAACAAAGACAATCACTGTGGTATTGCAACATCTGCTATGTATCCGTACTAGATATGTACATGAGATCGAGATGACGTATTTCAATGAAAGTCGCTGAAGACGTATTTGAGATGTTAATTTTTTTCAAGCGCTTAAATTTTTATTAAAAATGGAATAAAGTTGATTAAAAAAAAAAATAGAATGTTTTTTTATTGAAGCAAAATAATTTTAAATTTTCATCACTTCCTATCCAAATCCTTCCATGACTGAAAATTTGAAAAGAAATTGTTTTTCTTGTTTTTTAAAGTAATAAATGTCTAATTTCTCAAATAAAGGATAAAATGATGCTTATGAAAACTTTCACAAAAAAGTGTAAATTCCGCTGAATTAATTAAATCAGTATTTTGCAAAAACTAACTTGATCAATAATTTTTAGATGAATTTTCTGACTTTGAAATGAATGAAATTAAAAGAACTTCGTAAAAAGAAAGTTCTTTCTAATTCAAAAAACCAGAAATCTTCTAATAAATAAACTTAGAATTACTCTATAAACCAAGATTTTGTATTTAACTTATTAAAAGTTCTATAATTAGTGAATAATTGTAATTTCAATCAATCGTCTTGTATTATTGGATTTAATTTTTATTTTTTATTTATCCTGACCACATTGTAAATTATGAACTTTGTTTTTAATAAATAGCCTGATGAGGTTGACCATTGTCAACGATACGTCGCTACGAGAAGAATAAATGTGTTAATTTATTTAACTACAAGGCCTAGCCCCCAGAAATCCTTCACAATTCTTGTCAGAAATCTTCAATTAAAAATTTTTCTGCATCGTCGAAATTCGACAAAAGCAAATATTTTGTATAAAGTTTTTTAGAGAATTTCTCATTAACTATTGGTTTTTTATTTTTCATGTTAAATATCTTTTTAGAAAAAGAGAAAATAATTTTAGCTTATTTTTAGCATGTTTTGGTCATTAAATAGACCGATAGCTATCAAAGTATAACATAATTATGAGATCTACATACAATCATTCTGAATACCTCCAGAAGATCAAACAAAGTCAATTTTAACATTAAAAAACTTTTAATTATCTATCCAAAATATTTTCAAGTTTTAATTATTTGAAATTTCAACCCTTAAAGACGTTAAAAAAAATCCTCTTATCAAATAATTAAAAAAATATTTGTGGGTCATTTAAAAATATTTGGCTGACCATTATTTTTTTCAACAAATTATAACAAAGCTTACCTCAGTTAAAAAAACTTCAACATTTTAAAATTTTCTTCACACAATCACTGTAAAATTGATCTCCCCTCTCTTTCCATCTTGATTCGGCAACTACAAATTCCCAACAAATGATTGGAGTGCAGGGGCAACTACTTACGGGCACGTCCGTGATCCATCTAGTTTCCGGTTCAGGCTGCAGCTCCGTACGTGTTTGGTGTTTTCGGCTTCCAAATCGTTCCGACGAGCTTTGCTCACGTAAAACCGTTGACGTATCCCTTTCTGGTTTACCAAAGATCCAAAAGCTTTTATCTAATCAGCTGATTGCTTTCGAATTAAAAAACACTGCTGGAGATTCAATAAGCGCACCCTATAAAAAAAAAGCATTAGTAAGCTCCGAGTCAAGGGTAAACATCCTCGATACGATTCACTTCTAACTTTCTTATCAGAGAGCTTTATGGCCTTCGGTTCCGTATACATTTTCTGGGCTTCGCACGCAACGCGATAGAGAAACCGCCGAGGGGATAAAAGTACCAATTCGATAAAAAAAAGAAGCAGCAGTTTCAATTCTTACAAAATCTCTAGGATATCCCAGACAGTTTGGAAACGTCAAGCGCGTATAATGGACCAGGGTTAATTTAATCCCCGTCAATTAAGCATTTCATTTATAATACGTACACCTTCGGCCTTGTTGTTACGCGTCCCAATGGTCGAGCGTCACGTCGATCACGTTGTGCAAACGCGTGCTTGGGGGGACATAAAAGAGGGTGACCCCAATTTAGGATTGAAATATCATAGGGCCTGTCGATTGAATCTAATTACCAGCTGATAATTAACTTTGTCCGGGCCGTTCGAAAATACACACTGTTCAATTTGTCGAGTCTTGTTATTATTTTTTTTTTTTTCTGGAAAGTGAGGTTGCCCCCTCTTATGGAAATGAAGAACGAGGAGAGACTTTTTTTTGCTTCTTTTGCGAGTGCACCTAACAATGAATAAAAAAGTGACAAGGCGCACGAACCTCGTTGTCGGGGAAAAAGATTGCGCGTCGTCGTCATAAAAAAAACATCTCACACTGATTACACTCTCTAGTTCCGCATTTTCGGCTCGTATTAAACTCGTGACCCACCAACGCCAATTTTCATGGACGCGAGTACTTTATTTTCCGAAGTTGGGTGGCAAGCCTTTGGTCTTTACAAGCTGTCAGATCCAACCAGGAAATTACAACAAAGCTGGGGTCGAACGAGTGCGTTTGTTGTGATGCGTGGACCGCCTTTGAAATTAAGGGGTTAGTTCGTAATACAATTTCTGCCCTGTCAAACAAACTTCGGCTCGTGAAGATATTTTCTGTGTGGCACCGCAGTGTGAATTTCTCTAGTAAACTTCAGTTTTCATCTTTTTTGTTCTTGGGTGATTAATAATTTTTGTAAGCAAAAAATACATAGTTCGTTGATAACAAAGATAAAATTTCTAAGAAAAAGCTTTACTCAATGCTATTGAATTTTTAGGCAGAGGAAAAAAAGTTCTGATTTGTTTGAGCTGCCGAAGAACCTTGACATCCAGAGGAATAAGGTGATGGCAACGTTTGAATTTGGATCTACACATGAACGCTTTCGAAATAAAAACCAAATTAATTAATTTTTTTAATTTTGTGATGAGTTAAATAAATTATGATAGAATAATAATGAGGCGAAAGCTGTCTTTTAGAAAAGTCCGAATGAATAAATAAAAATGTACAAAAATTAGTAATCCTGTGGAATCAACGATACAAAATTATAGCATGAATTTTATATTATAAATTTTGTAACACATTTTTTATACAGCTAAACAGATTAAATTTGTTTTTCTGTTCATTTTCACACGTTACTGTTAAAAATTTAAACAAAATAATCGAAAATCTTGTTTTAAAATTAATAATAAATAAATAGCAAGAATCATTTCTGGTCAATTTTTGGTTGATTCGGCAAATTTACTCAAAAAACTACAACTCTCAAGATTATTGCATATTCTAAAAAAAGTCATTTTAAGAACTAGTAAAGTAAATCTAAGTTAGACAATAATACTTAAAAATGATGAATTTGAAAGAAGAAAAACGCAACTGAGAGAGAGAGAGAGTTTATTGCTTTTTCATTTCTCTAATCTCGCTCGCAGCTCGTATTATTCTCTTCCTTTACATCCATTCTTTTTGAGCTTGTCGCCCTCTTCTTTTTGATCCCTCGAGGATTAGCGAGACTCTCGTAGCTACCGGTAACCGTTTCATTACTCATCCTATACTTTCTCTTTTTCCTCGGATTTGCTTCTGTTTTACGCATCCTGCGTTTTCATTTGCTTTTCATTCTTTTCTCCTCCTCCCCCGATTGTGTTCGTCCCTCTTTTTTTTTTTTTTTTTTTTTTTTCTTTTAGTCTCTCTGCTTTTCATTTTCCGTAGCGTACGTGGGCTTATAACTCGGTGGATGCAATTTTCCGATGTGTTACGGTTGTAACTCCACGCAGTTTAGTTTCCCGGGGATGATAAACGAGGATAAAAACGTCGTACTGTGACTACCCCCGTTGACATGACGAAAAATACAGAGTTATGTTTTTCAAAACTGACTGCTCGAAAACATGACGTTATGAATGATTATCTGCATTTTTTATCAGGAATGTAAATTTACAAAAGGATCTGACGTTTTTCGAGTATTAAATTTTTTTTTTTTTTTTTTAATTACTATCTAAACTACATAATGCACTTTCAAATTCGAAAAAAAATTTCTTGAATTAAAAACTTTTTTCTGACAAGGATATTATTATTATTTTTTTTTAATTTGGTCCTGTTTGGTTTTGAAACTAGTTTTGAAAACTTTAATCTATAAAATAGTCTCTAAGTCAATTTTTCATACAAAGTTTTAATTTTTTAAATCATAACAGTTGTTTGTCAGATTCAATAAATAGAATAATTCATCGATGTTTACATTTTACGCACTTATATACTCAAACTAAAAAATCGGAAAAGTAACGTACTTTTGAAACATTTTACAAGCTTCTTTACTTATCGCTCATCTAGAAAACTTTCTTGGATCCATGCCTGAAACTCGTGTTCATATCCGTTAGTCTATTCGTTTTTATCTTTACTTTTTTTTGAAGTACGAGCCCCGCGTGCGCTGCTGTTGCTTATTCGGCATTTTTACAAAGTTCAAGTACTTCAAACGAGAATTGAAACGAGCCGTAATATTTTAAATAGTGCGCCCGCGGAGAAGCCGAGATTCTTCGAAAATAAAGTTTTTGCAAAAAAAAAAAAAAAAATATAAAGTTCTTAAAAGCCGAAATTTGCATGAAATCAGCAAAATTGAAGGAGTAGTTTGCTTATGCTGGTTAAAACTTTTCTGCATAATTTCGAATATCACAACACCGTAGATAAACTGCAGCGATATTTTAAAAAAGTTTAACATAATGAATCTTTCATTTTACAATTTTTAAAAAATCATACTACGAGAAAAACGTCGCATTACCTTTTTTTTTCACAAACTTCCTGTTTTACGAATTTATTAAAAAAATTTCAATGCTCGCATTAATTTAAAATGCACGGGGGTAAAAAAAAAAAAAATTTCATACCGGAAACAAGCTGCTAAAGACAACAAAAGGTACCATCAGTAGTGCAAGTCACGATGAAAGAAGCTTGTAAGTTTTAAAAAAGTCCGGGGCTGAAGAGCGAAAACAAACGTAAAAAAAAGTGGTCGTTGCTTTCAAGCCGGCCAGTTGTTGAATTTTTTTCCCCCTGCTTGTTTATAATCCAAGACAAAAATGGTTCGCGAACGTTTTTACTCGGAGCTACAGGTAGACGAGCTTGTAAAATTAAACTCATTAGCATATTTATACGGGCATGATAAACAATGGCTGCGATTCAGCTTTTAATATCTCGAAGAAACATGCAAATTACGTTTAATTTCAACCTCTTTTCTTCGTATTTTTCTTTGAAATAAAAAGTACCAAATATCAAAATATTTTTTATTCGATACTAAAACAGCCGGCATGCGTTGCAACAACCAAAATCAGTTGAGCATGACAATATTTTACTACGCGGTAAAAAAAGTATCGCTCAAACTCATCCCCCAACCTATGCTCATTTCAGTCAACTGTTTTTTTCTTTTCTTTTTTTTACGACTTCATAACTCCCCCGAGCCTTTAGAGGTCCCTTGCCCCCGACAATTTTCTTGCCCTCGAGTGGACCGCGCGGAAAATTTCGTAAAGGTCTTTTGCTAAAGAAGTGTCGTAAAAAGTCGATTATTTATTTACTGCAGTTAGGCTAGTCTCGTAAAAAAGGGGAGGATTAATGTTGCGGACATTGATTTCCGGACGGTTTTGTGTAAATCAATCAATTTCCGGTCTTTGACCTCTAAGCCAAGTTGTAATTTTTTTCTTTTGCAAAAAAAACTTTCTTTCTAATTATACTCATGTTTTATGTACTTTAATTGTACAGCATATTGGGTTACAGCCTCGTTTTTGCCCTCAAAGCTCCGTGTGTCTAGTCTAATCCATGCAAAACCAACGATTTTGCCTTGACAAATCACTTAATCACTTACCCTTAACTAATTGTTTGAACCTACATCCTGATTTATGGGAAGCGTAAATTATGTAATAAATGAAAAAATGCTTAGAAAAATATTAATTAATTTGGTTTTTTAAGACTTAAAAAAAAAATTTCTTGAAAGATATTGGAAATACGTGCGTACCGAAGTCGCCAATAGAAATTGAAGTATACATAATTTCATAAATTATGAGCTATATATTTTTTTATGATGAATCTACCCGTTTTCATATTTATGAGATACATCAATGTGATTGAAAAAGTCTCATACTTAAAAAAAGAACGTTATGGCAAGAATTTAAAAAATTCCACTCAAAATTTTTTTATGCATTTACTGCATTAGCACTGATGAATTTTCTAAATACTTTATACCTTTTGAAGATAAAGAAAAATAATTGAAAAAGTGTAGCTTCAAAAAGTAAAAAAGCACTCAAGTTTTTTTTAATTACTTTGAAAATTGAAGAATTTTTGTTTCTAGTCTCATTTGTGGTAGCTCAAAGTCAGCGAGCTGTTTATTATTCGCATCTTGGCTTTTACTTCCTTTTTTGCTCTTGTTTGGTTAATTAAAGAAAAAAGCTTTGACGTTCTCATGATCCGGGAAATTTAATTAAATCAACGCCATAGATCAAAAGAAGCTCGCTTTCATTTTTATTTTTCTTAATATTTTTATTTTAAACGTTTTACCAGTCTCTGACTTCTTTCCTACTTCCTTGTTTCTTTGCTAACTAACATAAAAATTTCTTTGGATAAATATGTACTTCTCGAACATATATAAGTCAAAGATGTTAAAAAAATATCAGTGTTTAATATGGTTTTTCAATTCAAATCTGGCTATCAAAAAGAATTCTTTAGTTTCTTGGTAATAAGAGTTTATCAAAGTGAATTTAAACATAAGAATGAAAAAAAAATCGTACATTATGCAACCGACCTTCAAGATTCACAGTTTAACAAAAAAAAAAAAAAAAAACACTTATCTTAATAAGATAATCTAAGGGGATAATATTTCTTTTTTAGTTTCACTCGGCCTCTCTTGGTAATGACTTTATTTTAATTAATTCTCACCTCGTGCAAACTTATCTTTAGATCTTTCTTTACCGAGCTAAAATAAACTGTAGATCGACAAACGCTTAAATTTCCAAGTTTATTCCCGATTAGTCTTTTATTTTATTTTTTACACAGCTAATCAGAATAATCACAACTTAAAAATAAAATCCGCTGTATCATTAGCAGCCAGACGATTTTTCATAAGGCTGTTTTATACATTTCGAAACAATTTAACTAATCTTAAATGTTGAAAGTATACGATTAACGGTAATAAATCTTTAGATAATGTGATAAATTTATTTGTTTTTGTAATGTAAGGACTCAACTAATAATTTTTACTATTTTAAAATTCGTCGTTGGAACTTAACCGAAGCACAATCAATATGCAAGTTTTGAAAAACATTCCCCCCTGCATAGTAACTCGGGGGCAAGCATCACAATAAACAAAACTTAATAAGGGCCCATACATAAAGGGTAATTCATAAGGTCGGGGAGGGGTAGATGTTATCCGTAGCTCGTTAGCGCCACTCTTCATAACTACGACGATACATAACTCAAAATTTATAGCTCGGGCCGCGTTGCGTGCGCGCGCGAGTCTTGCAAAGCTCGTGCGGTCCCCCGAGTCCTTCTCGACGATTACTCTTCTACTCCAGGGAATCGATTTCCCATTTCTCGATTTCCCCCTTCCTCCCCCTCTGGAAAGAAGTTGTAAGAGAGAGAGAGAGTTGAAATCGTCGCGCGAATTATCTACGTTCGAGAGCATTTTTAACCGGGTTAAATTTAGCGATAGACAGCGTATAATTGCCGCATCGGGAATTATAAATGACGTTCATTATTTTCACACCGAACGAACAGACCTTATGTCGAACTTTTATTGGGCTTTTTTAAGTTGGATTTGATTTAGTTCTTTGTTGTCTTTTCGTACAGTAATCTACTTTTAAATTAAAACAGTAAAAATAATAAGTTTGAATCGAAAAGCACGGTAGCGCTTTTATGGCAAGTGGTTACAGGGTACACAAATACATATACAAAATTTTATTTCTTGTTTTATAAACCAGTTATGAGTACCTTAACTATATAGGTTCCATGTTTTCTTCTTTGTGTAGAATAAGCGTATTTAATCATGAGCTCATTCAATAACTTCCAGAGTATGAGTAAGATTTAGTAGCAAATGCATCCAAAAATGTTAAAAACGTTCATATTATTGCATTCATAATTAAAAAAAATGGTATTTCTACATAGAAAACTAAAAATTTAAAAAATAAATTTGTTTGCATTATCCACTGCGAATTTTGTGTTGGATCAACGCAGATGACATCATTTGGCCGAGCTTCAATTATAGTGCATATTTGAAGTGCTGTAATCGCGCTCTCGGTACAGTACCAGAGAGCTGCGCCACCTTAGATTGTATTCCCCAATGAGGTACGTACTGTGGACAAGAAGCCTCTTGATTAGAAGTATTTGCATTTGGAGCGCATTTCCCAAGGGCCGTGACCGCGATGTTTAGAGGAAGTACCGACGTAACGTTACGATGGACATTTCTGTATGTTGATGATGACGCTGCAGCGAACGCGACAAACTTCAAATTTCGATTTGTGCGCCAGGATGTTTCAAAGCTAGTATATTTGGTTACTGTTAATTGAAAGAGAACGTGTATCGTACTAAACGAATAGACGTCGAACTGATAATTCAGTCTTGAAATTTTGTTTGAAGAAAATAAAGCCCTTCATAAATTTTCTACTTTTCTCGGATATATTGGTCGAACATAAATTATAGATTACTGTTTCTTTTAAAGTGCTTCCGCGGATTTTCCACCTCGAGTGCTGTAAAGTCGGCCGTTTAAAAATACCCGGGTATAGAAAATAGAATGCGATTTTTATCATTTTGTGAAATATCTTTGTTATCAGTAAAACTAATAATATTCGACAATGGTGCTTGAATTCGAAAAATAGTCATAATTTATTTTCACAGTTCCAGATTGGAAAAGCAATCTTCGATACATCGTTCTCATTTTCAAAACTCGTCTTATGATTCAGTGATCGACAGAGCCTGTCAGAGTCGATTTAAAAAACGAAAATTCTGCTACCACTTCTCGTTGAATTACCTTTGACGTCATTTTCTGATGTTTTTAAATTAATTAATTTTTTACTGCACTATTTAGCAGACAGTCAATAGTGCAGAAAGTTCAAGCTGGAAGTGTCATTGGACTCCGAGCGCCGGCAACCACAAATTAATCTTATCACCGAGAGTTACCCAGAGAAATGCGGTTTACCTTGACACTGATAAAATACAAAATCAACGTTTCACCAATTCGATACATTTCATCTTGAAAATCAAACGAAGTATATATTTTTCTAATACTGGAAGTTTAGTCTGCAGAAGATAATTCACCTGAATTCGAGCTTTTACATTTTCTAAGAGTTGTTTAGTACATAAATTGAATCAAATAAAAAATAAAAAGTTAGTATAGTATATGCTGTATATTGGAAAGTGATGAATAAAAAAATACAGTTTGAACTTTACTTGTTTTATTTACATTATTTTTATTTATAATATTAACAAAATATTTCAATAACCAACGATCAGTCTTCAGTTCTCACCAGAACTTATTTGAAATTAAAATTTTAATAAAGCAACATTTTAATAAATAACTTTTTACACCTACAAAAATTTAAAGCGCGTTATAACATAGTTTTCAGAAATAAGTCATTTAATAAAAGCATATTTAGAGGAAAATACTCCAAATTTCTGATAATATTTTCAGATAATCGTTCACATAAATTTAATTACAAATTTCGAGAGCTTTTTTATTTGCTTCGAATTGTTTCCTGTAGTATATTGATACTTGCTAGAGATATTTTAATTACTGATACTATGTACAGATTTTACATTTTTTGTAATTAAAAGTATTTGTGCATTTAAAAATAACTATACTTATTGGTGGATAAAATTTATTTTTTTTCATTTTGAATCAGAGGTTTCAATTTAGTCCACGCACGTTTAAAATTTTTAAAAGCATTCTTTATAAGTTAAAAACTTTTACGATTTAAAAAATTATGTACATGGAAGTTTTTAGAAATTTTCAGCTGAATTTTAACTCTATTAAACAAATTAAAATGAACTCGTTCATAGTATGTTACTCGTATCGTCAAATTCTATACACTACTCGACCTGCGAGAGCTATTTACAAAATTAAAATTTTTTTTAAAATCGTTTAATCAACTACTTATAAGTTTTTGTCGGTAAGATTGCATGCACAAAAAAATTATTGTCGAGCAAATAAAAAAAAAAAAATTTCAATAAACTATTTACAGAAAAAAATACTTATAGAATTAATTGTTTGGTTGTACGGTGTAAATCGGTACGTATGGACCAGTCAGAATGTACTGCACCGCTACCACCATCAAGTGAGGCGCAGTCCACCTGATAATGTACGAGCTTCCTATAACACAAATTGAAAATTCTGGATTACTTAAATAATAAATTTGAATTAAAAAACTTTCATAAATTCAATTTTTACTAAGTAGCGATTTTGGGACAACTTCCCATGTTTGACTTTAAAAATGTAAGAAATATATGTATGAGAAAATTATTTTCAAATGAACTGAAACTAGAAAAAGTTGAGCAAAGTTTTGCGAAGACGTGCGAAGTTTTACCCGGAAGGCAAAGTTTAACACGATGTGTGAAGATTTACCAGAAAATTTTCTTAACTTCAAACAGCGTAGTCTTGTTTTTACTATGAATTTTCGGTAGTTTTCAATAGTTATAAATTAATTAAGTTTTACTGTCAACATGCACTACGTCATACAGCCCTCACTTTTGAGATTTTTATTTTTTATATAACTTTTGGTTAGATAGAAGAAGTCTCCATCAGATCTAATTTAAACCTCTTACTTTATTTATCTCTTGAAAAAAAGAGGGGGAAAAAAAATAATGAAGTACACTCAGGTTCACGGCTGAGCGAGTTCACAAGACTTCCCAGCCATCCTATAAGTATATAGATATATATAAATTCCAGAATTGCTTTTCTATGTCGAGTAACGACACGTTAAATCGGCCTGAATTTTAGGCTCGAGCGCCCCGCTGCAAGAGCACGCGTTTAATTTCGCCCCAGCGAATGTTAAATTCGACGGCATAAGATGCGCGCGCATACTTTGGATTCAACCCTCCCCCCCGACGCTGCTGTGTATAAGTGGAGAGCTTATTTTAACGTCTGACGGCTCGCCAAGTTTAATTGCCCCTGTTCAACAGGCTGAGTGAATTATAGAGCGGGGAAATAAGGCGAAGAAAAATTTTCTCGAGGAAATAAAAAAGAGGAATTTTTTTAAACTGCTGCTGCTGAAATTTAATTTGTTGAAAATGATTACTACATTGTTTGATTTCTTTACGAGGTTTTGAAAAATGATCGAGCCGCGACGACGATCTTATTCAATTCGGAAGAAAGTTTTACTTTCTAAAAAATGACCGGGAAATTTGAAATTATCGAGTAAAGTTTCTTTTGATCAATAAGTAAAGTTTTTCCCCCCGCGAGATCTTGCGCTGTTGACTTTGCATTAAATTTCTTTGAAGGGAGGAAATTTTTTTTCTTTCCTCCGAGTTAATTAAAATTTTTCTCAAATTCGACGGGATCTACTCAAGAAACTTCATAGCACACATCGCAGATGAAACTTTTCATCGAACAAATTTTATTACGTAGCAACACTTGCGATCACCCAAAATCTCGAAGGGGTTAAATCGTCCGTAAAAAAGAGCAAGCAAGCAAGCCCCTTTGTCTTCTTATTTTTCGTCCATCACTTTTTATCACATGGTTTAAATCTCGGACCGCAGCGTGTCCTTTGGGCTGCAGCCCCATTTGCTCTAAAATGTAGTGGAGGACCGAAAAAGCTTTTTCGATTTTTCGTTACAGCAACGGCAAATACGTCACTCTGTGGATATTGGCGGTATAACAATCTGGTCCAGGCTTTTGAGAGACATGATCCCCCACCCCCACTCCCTTTTGTCTTTGTTTTCTTCCGCCTTTAATCTTTTTTTTTTATCATGCTTTCTACAGACAGCTATGTTTTGCTTTCAAATTCAAGTGCCGTGAGATTTTTCGTATCCTTCGGAATCCGATAAAAGCACCTAGTTTTTGGGTGCCCGTGCATGTTTCGTTATTTTTGTATGGATTCTAGGTTGTCTGTATATTGTTTTTCAGTGACGTACAAATAGACATTGTTTTTAATTAATAGTACTCAAAGTTATAATTATGATATCAAAGTTAATAAACTATTAACAAATTCTAAAAATCAGTAGTAGATATAAAACTTCATTGAAAAACAAAAAATTTAACTTTGTTTCGACGTTTTGTTGACTAGTTTTTCAGCCTCTTCAACAGCTTTATTGAAAATATTGTTTTTTTAGCAATACATTCACACAGTTACAGCAATTATTACATAAATACTATATTTCATAAATTTGCCTATACGTATAAATCTGTAAAATATTATTGATAAAGAGTGACCCCAAAATTAGCCCGTTTTGGCGCAAACGAAATTCGATTTAATTTTTGGTCTAAATAGTAGTTTATAGTTTAAAATGAATCCCTGCAAAGTTTTTATTTGCGAAATTTTTTTGTTACAAAGATATGATCGAAAAACTACTTCATTTTTTTATACATACGTTTAAAGGGGCAATTTTTTTAAAGTTTAATATTTATAAAACAAAAAATACTATCGTATTCAGCATAAAATTCTAAGAAGAAAATACATTTAGTTTTTTTTCGATTTATGCAACCGATTTTGCATGAAAATTCATCGAAAATCACGATTTTTCAAAACGGGCTAAAATTTGTCGATTTTTGGGGTCACTCTTTGATGATATTTTTTGATTGTTGTTCTGAAAGTAGATATGCATACATATATACACATTTAATAATTATTAAATCCCTAGGTTATATCACTATCAATCATAAAAATATTCCCAATAAAGCATTTGAAAAGACTTACACTAATTGACAAGCTCTCTGAAACATCTGAACAATTTTGTCTATGTTAAGTTTATTTAAAAAAACACAATTTTCTACCTCCAACTCATCTGTTACATTCATGAATATGATCTGAACAATGATGACATTATCAAAATATTGTTCATCTTCGCTATTTTTTTTTTTTTTATTGATTTAATATTTTCAATCATCACTGCAAACACACTTCCATAGCCACAATTTAATTTGAAAAATCAATGTTTATTTAAAGGTCCACCTAAAAAGCGCGAGATTATTTATTCAGTGGCCATAATTGCGCTCAGTGTTTGCAGTCTCGAATACTTCCGTCGGTTGCAAAGATGACAGGACGTTTTTTCAACGCCGCCCGACGATGGCTCGAGGGCTAAGAGTTAGATACGCAAACTACAATACTGCGCGCTCGGAGTTTGTTGTTTGGGTTGGCGTCCGCGTCGCTCGCTCGCTCGCTCGACGAGAAGTTTCGTGTTACGATTTGATCGATTCGAACCTGTCCGATGATTAAAAGGTGAACCTGTCACTTGCCTTACTCGGTCAATGAACTTTTAATACGTGCAAATCCGTTTACTACAAAGTTTAATTTATAGTTACGACGTGCTTGCAAAAATTATTTTAAAACTTTCGAGATTAAATTATAATTGAGTGGGGTGTAGCAAAATTGATCAATTTTTAATCTAAGATTTGGATCTTGGTCCACTTTCAAACGTTGTATTTTTTATTGTTTTTTAGTTACAGCTACAAAAATTATCAATTGATTACTGACCTGAGCTTGAACTACTGTGCTCTGCATTTTCCGTGTACGGATCATCCAGATCGTTTTCGTGAAGAAATGGCCTTTCCGAAGAGTAATATGGATAGTAGCGGGAGGGCCAAATCGTTGTCGTTCGAGTCCATGGCAACGATGTACTTTTGCGTCCTGAAACCAAAATGTGGCATGTTATACAATGTCTTGATTTAAAACTTTTTTGTTAGAAAATTCTATTCGACGATTTAAATTACTTCACACCGCATAGAATTTGTTTGATGATACACAGAAAACGATCGGCACTCAATAAAAGATAAAACTATTAATGTAAAACTAAACTCTACAATTTATTAGACATGGAGAATATTTTTTAGAACTTACACTACTACAAAATACAAAATTTGAAAAAAAAAAAAAAAAATTTCCTTACTCTCTTTGTTGCCTTTGAACTCTGTCGTTTTTGATGGCGTAGAAGGTTTCAAAAATTCTGAAACAAATCGGAATAACAATTATAACAAAAAAAAGTATATATTTAATTTTTTACATCCGTTTTGTCAGTAACATCGAAAAGTTTCTGTAAACACTGATTTGAATTTTTATTTTATTTTTGTCAAGATATCCATTGATTTTAAACCAACATCATATTACTTGTAAACCAATTAAAAAAATCATCTCACCGTACAACCTGATGGATCCCTCGGTTTCACCTAGGGAATTTTTACTGATGCACTTGTAATTACCGAAATCCCGTGGTTGCAGATTTTTAATGGTCAGTCGCATCCGGGTGCGGTAACTGTTCTCTTCTGTCTCAATTTCGTATTTACTCGTCGACAAGACCATAGCGTTGTTGAACATCCAGTAGCTTATGGCTCGCGGATGAGCCTCGGTTTGGCAGTCTATCGTCACGTTCGTACCAGCCGGTGCGCCCACTAGTTGATTTGGTACCCAGATCATTGGCTGGACTGTAAACAATAAACGCAACGATGAATTTTTCATTCATTAGAAAATGTTTTTGTTGATATGAGTCTTACATTCTACGTCGACGGTTATTCTCTTGCTGACGGTTGGAGGAACGCCGTTGCTTGCTATGCAGAGGTAAGCGCCCATTTCGTTGCGGGTTATTCTCGTCAAATTCAGCTGCTCTCCCTCGTAAGAAATCGCTGAAACAAATAAATAATTTATACCTTGAATCAATTCGTATGAAACTTCCACATAAAATTAAAATCATAACTGTATTTTTGAACGGATGGATTTAAAAATGAGTTATGGTACTCGGTCATATCGTCAAGAATCACATTGCTTATGCAACAGGCGGAAATTCATCAAAGCGGTCTTGCGCAATGAACTTAATTGCTTTAATTAAACCGACCCAAAGTACCTGGAGGAGTCAAGATTGAAAATAGCTGACGCAAGATGTTTAATTGAAAAATAATACCGACCAAATGCTGACTTGATTGATATTTTTTTAAGAGCATTAAATGGAATCTGGCGATAATTTCTGAAGACTTATTAAATTCTAACAAAAATTCAACTTTTTTGCATAAAGTTCATTTCTTTGGGGTTATTCATGACGTAACTTTAAAGGGGTCAAATCTTTCTTTTAAGATCGTTTTACACTTAGTAATATATGGCTTTTCAGTATTTTAAAGACTATTGAAAGAGTTTTTACGAGAATTTGAATAGCCAGATAAAATACTATAAATCGTTAATTGGTATACAATTAAATTATTGTACCAATTAAAAGGTATGAGATTTCATTGCAATCAATGCATAGCCACTTCCGAGAATATTTTGAAATGAATTAATTTTAACATTTTTTTATCTCTAAATTGCTTTATTTCACTTTAATTTAAAAAAATGACGCATAAAAAAAATTAAAGTAAAGCTTTGCCAAATTTTAATTAAAATAAAAAATTGTTGAAAATCTTGTGTTTATTAAGCAGTCAGTAGTTTTAAGAAGTTACTCAATTTTTAAAAATCAATCAATTTTGGTCGATATCGTCTAACTTCAAGCTAGTTGAGCAACCATTCCTATAGAGTAAAAAATAATTTGAAAACTGAAAAAATTAAAAGAATCTGACCTTGTGCAGTGATAACTCTCTTTTTATATAAATCTACTGCATCATCGTGCTGTGCGTCATTTTGATGAGTCACAGTTTAAAAAATTAAAAATCATAAATTTATTGTCTTTTATTTTTATACAAAAAACAGCTCATGAATAAAAAATTTACTCTTACCAAAATCTAACACAAGTCTGATCAAAGATTTTTTAACTCGAATTCTATTAATTGAAAATTTTATATAAACTAAACCCAAATAAACCTGAATTTCTCAATTCTTTGCAGTCAGCTGTACTGTTTTCATACTTTGCAGCTTTTACTTTTTTCACACTTTGCGGAAATGAAGATAAATAATTTACATAGAAAATATTTGAAAACACATTACGGGAAAAGACTCAATACTTAGCTTTGTCTGGCTTTATCTTGTAGATACTACTGATCTAATTTAAACCGCTGCTGAGTTATTGAAAAGTCACATATCATCTAAAACATTAATTACCTTTATTTCTTCGATCCACGGGGATTTGCTGATTATCCTCTCGTCTCCATTTAACTTTGGGATCGGGATAACCCTCAGCTTTGCAGGTAAGAGTAACGTTTGAATTCTCTCGCACGGCTACTGTGCTAGACGTTGACAGAGAGTCTAGTATGTTTGGTGGTACTGAAATCACATGTACGAATGTTCTCATGAGATTGATCAATAATAATTTTGTTTAAAAAATTGTGTCAGTAAGAAAATTTGATGTTTAATTTTGAGTAAATATTGTTGTGAGTATTTTAAACTTTGTTTGTGTGATTTCGTTTTGATCTCGTGAATTTTCAACGCTTATTCGATGATCGTGAATGTGTACTTAATTAATTGCTTGGAAATTGTATCATATATCGCGCAGTAATATACTAAATATATAAATCGATACTAATTAGCGTGAATGAAAGCAACTGCTATTTTATTCATTGTTTCAAAACATAATTACTAAATTTTATTCATCTATTTCAGAATTTATAAATTGAATCTCATCAATTAAACAATGTTAGTACAATATTTTTTGAAAAGTTAGCATTAATCTTACCGATGACCTCCAGGTAGCCAACTTGGCTCATCATGGGGTTGGTGTTGACTTGACACATGTAGTAGCCTCGATCCTGTTGCTCGACGCTTCGTATGTGCAGCAGCCAAGTTTTGTGACTGTTGTTCGACACTGAGAACCTCGAGATTCTCGTTACTATGTGCTTGTGCACCGACAAAAGCATCTGCCTTCCCACGTGGATCCACACGACCTGGAACAATCAATGAAAATTCCATCCAAATGATAAATGTTTATTTTAATAGCGAGTGCATATTTATAAACGAAATTATCGAAGTATAATATATTTATAACTAATAACTTAGATCTACCTTGTAAGTACCCAGATTTTCTATGACGCAGGGCAGATTGACGTCTCTTCCCAGTGCCACAGTGACGTTCGGTATCGGTTCAGCGAACATCGGCTTTTCTGAAAGAGCTGAAACATGCAATAAAATAATCATCAATGATTATTATAAAAATTATCTTTCTGAAAAATTGAATAATTGAATATATTTTGCACAGATAAGAGTTTTTATCCTAGCTTAGGTACGTCATTATAATGAATAAGTCCAAAAATTGATTGAAGTATTGAATCAATCGACTGTGAAAAAAAAAAATAATTTGGTTGTCACAGTTGAAATCGTATACTCGTTCTCATAAATAATTTTCAAAACCTTTTTTTCCAGTACTTTCATAAAAAAATATCCACGATAGTTACAGAGAAGACCACTTGTTAAAAAAGCAACATTCACATCAGCCAAACATGAAGCAATATAATCATTTCCCAACCATTAACGAAACTTAATGAAAATTTCACTAATATTTAAAGACTCGCTCGAAAGTAAAGAACGCGAGAACAAGTGACCACATAAACGGAGAAGAAAAAAAAAAAAAAGGAGGTACATACCTCTCAAGAGCCACCGATCGACAGAGAGCAAAGCTCAAGCAAATATCACCCAAGAGATGCAGAGAAGAGAACAATTTCTTTGAGTAAAAGAAGAGTCATAAAAGCGATACACTTCGATGGATCCCCAAGGCCTCGGGTGAGCTCGCTTTGTGTAACACACTTTTTCTCTCTCTCTCTCTCTCTCAGGCCAAAAAAGGGGTAGGTTATAGAGTGCGGAAGGAACGAAGTTTTCCGACGAAACGTGGAACTGACAAGTTGCCTTTGACTGAGTGACCCAGACGATAAGTTTCCTTTGGCTTCTTCTTCCTACTCCTCACTTTGTTTCTCTTCTCGAGAGCATTCAACCGTAAACGTAAATACTTACCCACTTCTAAATCGCCGAAGGTCTATTAAGAAAAAATAAAAAAATTAGTTGGAGTAGGAGGTTTGGAGAGCAAGTTTGAAAAATCTAGTCAGCTTCAGGCTTAATTCATTCTCGCAAACTGAAATAACTTCGGTTTGAACTTTTATTCGAGGAGGAAGTTATAGGGAGCAGTAAAGACCGGAGGAAAATAAAAGACTCATCAAGATATACGAAAAAAAGAGGAAGAGTTAGGTAAGTGGAGAAAGGCTGTGTGGAGGGGTTTATCAGCTCTTTCATATCTAGCCAATAATTTTTTCTCGAGAGCCGAGAGAGAGAGGGAAGTTTTTTTTACTCTTTTCGAACAATCTCGAACGCCTGTGGATTCTTTACTGTTTGGTTATTGCACCCGAGCCTCTTTACCCGAACTGCAGTTGAAAGAGGGGAAGAAAACCAAAGAAAAATGAAAGAGTTTGAATAAATATATGAACTTTCGAGCTGAAATCGATTTGAGAGAAAAGAAGAGAGAGACAAAATGAAAGTTTGAGAACGGAGAAATGATTCGAGCAAATTTATCTAACGTATAAAAATATTTTTCGAAAATTGGGGGAAGAACTCCGGGAAAACTGCTGCTGAAAGCTCAGACAATTTTCAAACTCGACTCCAGATTTACGACCTGAGTCGGGGATATAGATCCCGGGTTATTTGAATTGACAATTATCTCTTATGTGGTTCGACTTTTATTCCAGGGATCTAACGTGCATACGAATTTTTGAAAAAATCTTTTCTGCACGATCTTTTCATTTTTAAAATTAAATTTTTATTTTCAGAATTTTTGTTCATAAGGGTACCTCATCTACTATAAACATTGTATTATTCTGTTATCATATAAAAATTTTAATTTTAAAATACTTTTTTTTCAACCAATCACAATCATTTTTCGGTTTATCATTACAACGGAGTAATTATAGTAATGACGTCGGGTAAATGACACAATATTATTATTACTTTATTATTCATTGCTGCTGTTGGTAATCAGTTTTTCATACGTAAAATACTC
The DNA here is from genome assembly GCA_038277355.1 of Encarsia formosa. Classification (NCBI taxonomy): domain Eukaryota; kingdom Metazoa; phylum Arthropoda; class Insecta; order Hymenoptera; family Aphelinidae; genus Encarsia; species Encarsia formosa. The sequence goes on from CM076187.1 coordinate 7,235,010, forward strand.
CAGTGCCAATTAGCAGTAATATACATCGCCAATTTTGAACCTCCAACGTCAACTTCTCAGCAGCTGAAACTTCAATTGAATTTTCTTTCGGACGTAGTAAGTTTATCCGGAATCAAGATCACTCCGGCACAGCCGGATGATGCACGACACACCTACGATCAGCGGGGGGTAATCTACCCGAAGATTGATGTACGAGGCCCCGGCTCCCTGATAAATGAAATATATACCCGAGGAGCGATCCCCTGCACTTGTTATATCTATATCCAGCCCCACGAGAAACTTAATTAAAATTTAAGTGCTATTTTAAATTTGCATAAAGACGTTAACGGAGTTTCCGCAAGTTTGGATTTTTTTCTTCTTCTTGCTGCTCGAGAAGCAGCACTTTAGTTTTAACATCGGCTCTTGTGTGCAAGTATAAATTGTTTAATATTATAGCCGCTCATCAAAAGATAATTTGAGATTTTTCATTTTAATTAAAAAATTTTTTTAAACGAGGGGTGAAAATTTTTTTACTGGTTAAGTTTTTAAATTCGAGGTGTTGCTGAAACGGATACCTTCTATTTTTAATGATTCGGTGCGGCTGTGAAAAATGAAGTTGTTAAAATCCAAACGGGGCGTTAAAAAAAAAAAAAAAAAAAAAAAAAAACAAAAATTTCAATGCAACCCGTAAAAATGAAGGGTCGAGTATTCGCACAACGGCTTTGCTGGATTCAATCTTTTCAACTCTGGTTTCCAATTTCGACGGTTCTCGTGTGCCTTATGTACGACCTTCGACATTATCTTTCTCCTTATTCCCATGGGATTCCTTATACCGCTATAGCCCATCTATTATTGGTGCACTGGAAAATAAAAAGTCCAACCGAAAGTTCATCAATTAAAAACTATATAACAATGAGCAGAGCTTTAAAAAATTTGAGCAGAACTATTATATCATTCTTTAAATTTTTAGAAAATTTTTATTTATTGTCAAAAAAAAATAATAATAATAAATAAATAAATAAAAAATAATTAAAAATAAAAATCACAATATATTTGGACTTGAACCTTGTACAGATAGAACTACTACCATACAGTAAAACTTTCAAACTATATCTGGTTACTAGTCATGGTCTTTTCTGGTATTAGAAAATTTTTTGCTTTATTATTCGTTGTACCTACTATTTTAAAAAAGTATGAATTAAATATCTTTAATTCATAATATTTTTAATTTTTAAAGAAATCAAACAAAATTTCGAGTTTAGAAATCTGCCTGCCTACTACTTATTTGAAAATATTAAACATTTATTTCAAATCTAGAATTCCTTTTTGAGACCCAAGAATAAGTTAGGTAAGGCTGTTACAACTGTAAAAAAAATTCAAAACTGTATTATTCACTTCAGGACTCGAGCGGAGACCTCGTCCCCAAGGTTAGTTTTTTCTCGTTAGTCCTCGTGATTAAAAAGAGGGAAAAAAGGTAAACCAAGCGTGAAATAAGTTATTTCAGGACTAAACCTGACGTCGCAGATAGAGACAGCGGTTTATTAATGTCGTCTGAGCGAGTTTTAAATATGTACGGACCCGCGCACCGAGCGCTCTTTCCATCTCCCTGAATAATAAAAAAATAAATAGCGGTGGCGTGCTAAAAAAAAAAAAAAAAGTGTGTTCGAAAACAAGAGGGAATCATAACGAGCCCGTAAAACACCCCATGAATCAGTGATAACACCTTTTTTTTCCATCCCCGGGAGTGGCCGCGGGAACAATGAGCTTTTTTTTTGAAGCGAGAACGAGTCGTTTATTTCGCGGGCTCGGGATGACGCGTACGCAGCGTATAGCGCGAGCTTTTGAATTTTAATGGTGTTTTAATCCTTCGAAACAGCGCTTTTCCGAACTCTCTGCCCGACGAGATGTGGAGAGGAAAAAAATGAAGTTTCGTTCGATCTTTGAAGGTTTGGATTTTTCATGTTCAATCAACCATAAAAAATATAAATTTGTTTTATTAGTTATAAAATTTACAATTTTTTTTTCGGTGAAAAATGAGTTTTAGCTGGAAATAATATCATCAATGCTCACATCTTTCAAAAAATCAACAATAGTTTTAAAGTTTTACTAGAAATATTTTTTTGGGCACAATTTTTTCAAAGATAAGAGTAAAAAAATTCTGAAGCGACAGTTTAGACAACCGATAATTCAATTTGGTTAAATTTACTCATGGTGTATGGATTAAGGGACCCCCTGGCTCGACGCTTGTGAAGGCTTAATTTGCAATTGGTAAAGCAAATCCACTGGATTGCTTTTCTGTGGTCTGCCTTAATGACCGCTCGGTTTTCCCTAAATCTCAGTTTTCTCGCTCCTTTCCTCACCTTATCCCAACTAAATTTTCTTCGTCGCAAGCCATTTTTCTTTATTAGTCCGTAAAGCCTCTCTTCTTTTATTCACGATGTACAGGTTTTTACGAATAACCTCCAAAGTTTGGATTCTATAAATATATTTTCTATCCTTAACTTGAGAACGTATTTGCTTTAAAAAATTATTTATCTGTGTACAGACGATGGTAATTACTTTTCAATGAATACATTCAGATCAATCTAGACGATTAAACTTGACCATTCTTAAAAAAAAATTATTTTTGTACTTTTTTTTTTACACAAATACAAAGAAAAGCTCTGAAAGTAAGATATAATCAAGTTAAAAATCTGCCGTAACTTAAGTACTCTTCTGCGGTTGTAATCAATAAAGCTTACATTTACTACACTAAAAAATTACTGCATCCGAGGGTAGCTATAAATTGTGAATGAAAAATTACGTACTTAAGATTTACGTGAAAAAACTAAACTAAACAAAATGATTAACAACCTTTTTTCCATTAAAAATCTTTCAAAACTTGTAAATAATTAATCCTCGATCTTGATAGACTAGTGAAAAAGTCACGAAAGTCAAAACCGAATCCATTATAGAAAAGCTCCCCAAATGATTATTATACAGTTTTCCAAAACTTACGTCAGGCTTTCAATTAATCAGGGTAATTTATTCAAAGCAGCTTTGCCCGGCACACAAACATCCCGGTGGAATTTTCTCTCCCCACGTCAATCGAGGCAGAAAAAAGAGAGAGAAAAGAAACAAAAAAAAAAAAATCGTCGAGAGAAAATAAAATAAAGACAATACTTTTTCTTTTCTCCTCGGGATCACGATTCCCGGGGTCTTTAACGACGGGGAGACAACGCCGGAGCTTTAAATTACATTCCCCAAGCTCGTCCTCCGCCCGGCGAACTTTTCCACTCGATTCCCCGACGCGCAGATGCGAAACTCCTCGGCTCGTAATGCCCCCTTAAACGTTAAAACAGACGGCGTGACACCTAATTTACGCGGGGATATCTCGGATACTCATCTCTCTCTCTTTTTTAAAATTATTTCATGGCGTCTGCGAGTCGTCAATAAAGTATAACCATTGATTTTAACGGCGATGGAATTTATCGAATATTGCGTGATTATGGAAGCACAAAAAGATATTTAATTCTGCCCCTACTCGTTTATTTATACGGCTTTGCGAGCTATAACCAACATCCATTTAGTTAATTACCAGAGGCTGGCTTTGCTATGATAGTTCGGTTCGTTTAGTCCAAAAATAAAAATAAATAATTTTTTTGACACACCTGCCACGAATAAAATGACTTTAAGTTTTCTGCCTAAAAAAATTCCAAGTGTATCAACGGAAAAGTCAAAATCATGGATAAAATGGTTTAGAGACATTTCAGTCATCGAAAGTCCCCTCCCCTGCTAGAAGTTTCAACAGAACGTCTGGGGTGCTCGCCAGATAGTGGGCAGAAAATTCTGTCAAGCTTATTATTTTATGTATATGTCTATATATATACATATATGTATATGTACCTAGATGCGTCGATGAGAGGTTAGTTTACAAATCGGAGCAGCAGCATGCAGCTCCGATGTTACAAAATTGATAAAAAATAATCAAATAATTTTATAGAAATATAATTTTAATTTTTAATCGATGAATTATGCTTGCTGTTTGAAAATCCTAACCTCTCCCTGCTGTATAGCCACACGTACAATGGACTTGAACAAATTTTTTTTCTTTTGCTAAATATTTTAACACCTATGGAGTCAGGGCAGTGACCTGGCGCATAGGATAGCGATTACAACCTGGAGATGATTTCCCCAGGAAGTTTTGACTCCGGAGAGGCCAGGGCGTATACCTGGTGCACCTGGTGATACTTACGCCAGGGAGATGATTTCCTCAGGAAGTTTGGACCTCGGTGGGGCCAGGGCAGATACCTGGTGCACCTGGTTATACTGAAACCTTGGAGATGATTCCCCAGGAAGTTTGGACTCCGGAGGGGTCAGGCTGAACACCTGGTGCACCTGGTGATATTTACGCCTTGGAGAAGATTTTCCCAGGAAGTTTCGACTCCGGAGGGGTCAGGGCGGACACCTGGTGCACCTGGTGATACTTACGCCTTGGAGATGATTTCCCTTAGAAGTTTTGACTCCGGAGGGGCCAAGCGGATACCTGGTGCACCTGGTAATACTTACGCCTTGGAGATAATTTCCCCAGAAGGCCAGGGCGGATACCTGGTGCACCTGGTGATACTTACGCCTTGGAGATGATTTCCTCAGGAAGTCTGGACCCCGGAGGGGCCAGGGCGGACACCTGGTGCCCCTGGTGATACTTACGCCTTGGAGATGATTTTATCAAGAAATTTTGACCCTGGATGGGCCAGGGAAAATACTTGGTGTACCCGGTAATAACCCAACTCTGAAGATGCTATCCTAATAGTAAACTTGATGATGTGAACCCACTGGGATCAAAACTTTCTGAGAAAATCATCTCCAAGGCGTAAGTATCACCAGGTGCACCGGGTGTACGCCCTAACCCCTCCGGAGTCCAAACTTCCTGAGGAAATCATCTCCGAGGCGTAAGTATCACCAGGTGCACCAGGTGTTCAGCCTGACCTCTCCGGAGTCCAAACTTCCTGGGGAAATTATCTCCAAGGCGTAAGTATTACCAGGTGCACCAGGTATCCGCCCTGGCCCCTCCGGAGTCCAAACTTCCTGAGGAAATCATCTCCAAGGCGTAAGTATCATCAGGTGCACCAGGTGTCCGCCCTGACCCCCCCGGAGTCCTAACTTCCTGGGGAAATCATCTCCAAGGCGTAATTAATACCAGGTGCACCAGGTGTTCAGCCTGACCCCTCCGGAGTGCAAACTTCCTGGGGAAATCATCTCCAAGGCCTCAGTATAACCAGGTGCACCAGGTATTCGCCCTGGCCCCTCCGGAGTCCAAACTTCCTGAGGAAATCATCTCCAAGGCGTAAGTATCACCAGGTGCACCAGGTGTTCAGCCTGACCCCTCCGGAGTCCAAGCTTCCTGGGGAAATCATCTCCAAGGCGTCAATATCACCAGGTGCACCAGGTATCCGCCCTGGCCCCTCCGGAGTCAAAACTTCCTGGGGAAATCATGTCCAGGTTGTAATCGCTATCCTATGCACTAGGTCTCCGCCCTGACTCCATAGGTGTTAAAATATTTAGAAAAAGAAAAAAAATTTGTTCAAGTCCATTGTACGTGTGGCACACGTATGCCACACGTGTGGCTATACAGCAGGGCTGGTATTGTGTGAATAATATTTTAAAATTACATCAAAATGGATGAGAAAAATGTTCAACATAAGGAAAAAAAAAAAAGAAAAATTTCAGAGTCAAGTTATGAAACTGAACATATTTTTGTTAGTAATCAATGTTACAATTTAAAATAAAAAGGTTTAGGCTATAGCTCGCCAGAATCCCTATGCGTAAAGCATTGGCCTTCTGTCAAGAATCTGGCGATTAACCCTACTAAATTTCTGCCCAATTTCGCTAAATCTGCCCACTGTCTGGCAATATTCTGGCGGAAATTTCTCGCAGGGTCATTGTAACTTTATTCGTGGCAGATTTTAGGTTTTTCTTCTCTATAAGACCATCGATTTATAAAAAAATGATTTTTCAAAAAGAAATACTTTCGAAAAGTCATAATCCCCCCCCCCCCCCGCTATTAAAATATTTAGCATTGCAGATCCAGTCGAGCTGACAGGGGGTGAATCGAGTCGATAAGCCACCCCTTCGATTGTCCCTCATTCTTCTGGTCCCGGAGACTTTATTACCACCGTCGAAGTTGCGATAAACCAGCGACTGTTAAAACTCCTCCCCACCCTGGCGGCGTCATTCAACTTCTTCTTTTACAACTTCATAACTCCCGGTACGACTCTGGTTGTGGTCCTTCTACTCTTGCTATTTCCCGGTGTGACCGGATTTTTTTTTTTTTTAGTCTTACTTCTTTATTTACTGCTTCAGAGGAAAGAGGAATTGCGGCTATAAACGTCTACCTCATTGTCCCCCTTTTTTTTTTTTTTTTTTATATATATAGAAGTACTAAAAAGTAGGAATAAATGAGAATAATTTATGGTACGGTCAAGTTTATTTTTTTTACTTTTGTGAGGGTTGTGAATTCGAAATTTTTAAGGTGGGGGCTGATGTCAACTCTTGGGGATGAAATGTCAGTTTCATTTAGTATTCTCTAAAATGAAATTTATACATACTATATGCTTGAATTAATTTTTTAGATTACTAAAAATTCAACGGTCATGGTTTCGGATAAAGACTTTCTACGCGGGTAGAAATTAAATCAATATTCTAACTTTTACCCAAAATTCGATAAAATCATCAGATTTTTAGCTTACTTGTGATGAATTTCTAACCACTCTTTGATAAAAATGACATACCCGCAGTATATAAAGTATTTGGTACCCTAGCTCCTCAAACCTTAAAACATTACATTTTTTATATTTGTCTGCGCCTAAAAGACTTAACAAGTAGTCAAAGCTTCATCCTCTGTAAACTCCTGCACAATGCCTTGAAACAAATCTACCTACTCATCGAATAAAGGCTCTACGAGAGTCATCGAAATAATTAACTACAAGCGAATAATTCAAGCAATGCATCATCGCTCGAATTTCCAGGCGTGCTCGGAGGGAGCACTCGGCGAATGTATTTCACTTATCAGTTATCACTGTATTTAGTGTGCAAGATAGGAGGGGAAGATACACCTTGCAGCCCCGCCATTACGGGGTTGACTCTGGAGCTATTCATCGATATCGTGTTCGGGGGGGCTTGCTTTTGGCATTAACCGTATCACCCGGCCGATCTTCAACAGAAACATCACCTAATTTACTTCTGTTTATGAAAAAAGTATCTCCAAGATATTTCGAAAATATGTTCTGACTTGTTTCTATATTAAAATTTTTTATAAATTATTAGGCTTCTTAAATAATTGAAGTGTAGAAATAGTTTTCTGATAATTTATGAGTAAAACATGATGGTGTAATTTTTTGAGTAGACTTGCCATAAAATATATTTTTAAGCTCCATTTATTTTATTTTTTTTTTTTTTATGTAACCTTTATTTAACCAATTATGATTATACAGGATTTATAAATAAATTAAATACTTAAATATAAAGTAAAAAAAAAAAATAATAATACTAAGTTTTCGGCCTTCACTTGAAAGCCACAGTCACTTTAAGTTCAAATCTTAATTTCACATTTTTTTAAAAAGTCAACAATAATTCGAACGACACTAAGATCAGGAGCCTGTAGAAAAGAGATGACATCGTACGGTGGATATTTCTTGAGTTTTATAAGCCGGTCAACCATGGCTTGGCGTAATTCTTCATATAGAGAGCACTGCCAAAGAACGTGATTGAGGTCTTGAGGATCCTGTCCACACATACAGCTGGATGTTTCAGCCAGATTGATTTTGTGTAGAGATTCATTGAGGGCTATATGATTACTACGACTGCGGCAGATAAAAACAATTAGTTCTCTGCTAAGATTGAGGCCTTTGTACCAGGGGATCGTTTTATTGGAGAACAGCCGTTGAAAGTAACTTGTTCCCTTGTAAGCACTCTGTTGTTTCAGCTGCTCAATATTCTCTGAGTGTATCAATCTTTTGAAAAAGGATCTTAGGTCTGTATATGGAATAACAGAGACCGTTGGTGAGGAAAGCGTTGCCCTTTTTGCCTCAGAGTCTGCAAACTCATTGCCAGTGATGCCAACATGAGCCGGTATCCAGTGTACAGTGAGTTTGCATGTACCATTATTGCTGTGGGTAAACTTCAAATTTTTTTGACGAACCTGTAGTAAATGGTAGTTTTCACTGATATCAATTGTATAAGAAGCCAGAGCTGTTGCTGCACTGAGTGAGTCAGTAAAGATGTCCACGTTACGGTGAGAATGTTGCAACGCAATGTCCATAGCGTCTGAAAGTGCCATGCACTCAGCCGTATAAACGGAGGCTTTTGTGTTGATGCTATTTGTACGGACAATGTTTAATTCGGGTACGACACATGCAGTTCCAACCGAGGAACCATTTTCTGTCTTGCTGCCATCAGTAAAAATTCTGATGGAATCACTATCTTCAAGGCAAGAGTAGAATTGGAGGCTTGGATACTCACAGGTTTTTAAAAATTGTCCGATAGTAAAGTCGACATTCACGGTGTTTCTGTAGCAGTCAAATGGGTAGTTATAAATACTGGTCAGCCGGTCAGCATGGATTTCGTGCATGACCCCAATAACGCTCTTGATGGACTCTTGAAAAAGATTTAGTTTCTTACCTCGTATAGAGATGATTTTCATGATCTGTCGTTGGATGATATCATAGGCCAGTGAGTCAGTTCTACCAAATAGTTTCAGTAAGTAGTTAGTACACAGCAACTTTGACCTGAGTTGTATCGAGATTAATCCAGACTCCGCAAGTAGAATATTTGTAGGTGTGCTAATTCTCAGTCCCAAGGCCAATCTTGCAGCAGCAAATTGAACTCGTTCAAGCTTAAGTATTCTTTCTTTATGGGTAGGGAAGTAAATGTAACTAGCGTAGTCGACTATAGATCTGACAAAGCTTTTGTATAGACATATAAGGGTAGCTGGGTCTGCACCCCAGTATGTTCCTCTAAGGAACTTGACTATGTTTAAGGCTTTGTGGCCCTTCTGTAGTACCAATCTCTGATGTTTGTCAAAAGTCATCTGGTGATCAAAGTAAACGCCTAAAAATTTTACTGCATCTGTAGAAACTAAAGTGGAGCTGCCCAAATTGAGCTCAGTCTGACCAGGGTCAATACCTTCCCGGTTGAAGTGGACAAATTCTGTCTTCTGAGGGGAGACATCTAGCCCAATAATTCCAAGGTTTTTAGTAATCCGAGCTACAGCTTTCTGGAGTATAATCTTGGCCCATTCAATACAAGAGGTCCTGATGTACAGCACAATATCATCAGCGTACTGTAAAATTTTGATTCGAGGAACATTAACTTTGCAGTTGCTTCTTTTCCCTTTCCTGGTGTTTCTTCTTTTTACCTTTGGCCTTCCACCTCTGTTTTTTCTCACGTTTCCTTTATTCTTTCTTCTTTTCTTCTTTCCTTTGTTACTAAAATAGACCGCATTGGTGACGTATAGTAAATAAAGTAGAGGACTAAGGACACCACCCTGCGGCAGTCCCTTATAGCAGCTGCGAGGTTTATCAGGGTTGATCTCCGTGTACACATTTCTCTGGTAAGTGAGAAACTTAATAAACTTGAGTAGTTTTGTCGAGAACCCAAAGCCGGCCAATTTATGTAATAAGATGTCACTGCGTACTTCATTGTAGGCATTGCTTACATCCAGATATACCGCAAGAACGTGCTCGTGACTCTTAAGGGCTTCTTCTACATCAAACTTTAGGACTGTCAAGTTATCAGAACAAGAATAACCCTTACGAAAGCCACCTTGATTGCGGGGGAGATAACCATTTGTTTCAACAAACCAGCGAAGCCTATTTGAAACCATCAGTTCAAATATCTTGCTAATACAAGAAGTGAGTGCCAGAGGTCTTAGTCCATTGCCATTTGGTTTTTCCACAAAATGTAGATAGGTGTCTCGCCAACTCTCAGGATATGAATTATCTAAAAACAGCATATTCAAAATATCAAGTAGCAACAGATTATATTTAATTGGAATTTTTCGAAGAACCTCGTAATTAATCCCATCGACTCCAGGGGAGGATTTGTCACCTCTTGAAAAAAGTGCCGTGTTAAACTCAGTATATGTAAAAGGTGCATCCAGAAGTGGGTCATCTTGCGACTCTGGTAGCCAACCGGGATCATTTGGGGTGTCAAAAGTGCAGATCTTATCGAGAGACTCAGCCACTTTTTGTTTATTATCGAGATATTCAGAGCGAGAGGTAACTTTAGTCTTGGTAAATTTGTTTTTGAAAACCTTGGCCATTCTCCAGGTATATGTGACTTGGTTCTTGAAATCTATAGTGGAAGCAAATTTTTTGAAGCATTCTCTTTTCTTTCGCCTGAATAACTTTCTTGCCGCAGTTCTAGCGGTCTTATAATGGGCATGGTCGTTATCAAGTCGGGTATAGCGCCATCTTTTGTACGCTGCTTGCCGGAGTCTCTTGGCTCGATCACAATCAGCATCCCACCAGCGAACAGGGTTTCGATGAAGTTTGGGGCTGACAACTTTCCTTCTTGGAGTACATCTTACGACCGCATCACTTATTGTTTCGATAAAAAATTCGTATTTACCCACAGGTGACTTTAATTCATACTCGCTATCGAGAAATTTAATGTATTTTTCATCCAAAATCTCATTTACTGACAGCCAGTTTGTGCGCGTTGATTGAATCTTGAATGACTTACGGTGGTATATCACCTTCTCGACGTCGACAATAATTTCGACGGGGAAATGGTCTGAACCATGACTATCGTTATAGACTTTGGTATGTGTGAATGAAGCAATGTCGGGCGAGGAAAATATAAGATCTATATTGGATTCCTTAAGTGTAGATGGATCAAGATGAGTGATGCTATCATGATTGTGTAATATCAATCCATACTTGTCAGCATGCTCTTGAAGTCTGCGTCCGTTGACATCAGTGTCTATACAGTTCCAAGCCTGGTTATGTGCATTAAAATCTCCAATCAGCAGGCATTGATCATATCTGTCAGTGTTACCAATAAGAGCCTCCCATTCCAAATCCGTCAAACTGACTTGGGTCGGAGGACGGTAGCAGGCCAGAATAGTCAGAGGTTTACTTAAATTAAGTATCTTAATTCCACACATTTCAACTGAAGGATTAAGGTTAGTAAGATCATTAACAGACTCATAATTTAACGCAACGTGTACAAGAAAAACTAAACCGCCGCCAGTAGCATGTAGACGATCCTGTCTAAATACATTAAAAGAGCTGAAGTTAAAATGCAGGTGTGGCTTGAGCCATGTTTCAGCCAAAACAATCACGTCGTAATCATGCAGCAGCTTTTGCAACTCTCCAGCTTTCTTGACTATACTTCGTGGATTCCAAAATAAAATACGAATATTATTCGCATCTGCGAGATTGCAACACATATTGTTGCAATCTATGTCTGTTGTAGTGTGAGAAGAAAATTCAGTACTGCGAGTGATCAGACTCGCAAGTCTCAACCTCCGAGGCCGAGGATGAGGGAGGAAACTCGCCACCATCAACAGAGGCCGTAATGGCATTAGCCGTTTTAGTGATCCTTGTTTTCATGACACGTGAGTCAACATATTTATGTATCTCATTAAGCATTATTACCACTGCTTGTCTATTGGATGTGAATTTATCAACTACCGCAGGTACCTCTTGATAGGTAACCTGTAGCGTCTCAGTTAGCATTAGCGTCAGCTCCTCGAAGGTAATCGGGAAAGTAGCAGCGATATAGTTGGGGATTTCGATCCTAGCCAAGTCGATTTGTTCTTTAAGTTCCGTCGTTGTGGTTTTGCTAGTAGTGCTGGATTTTTTTAGCTTCTTTTTTTTTTGCGTTGGCATCTCGGGAGTCTTTTGAAGTTCATCATCGGGTTTGCTCCTCTGATTTTCATCTTCATCTGTGACTTTTCTTTCCGTGGAAGACAGAGATGCTTTTGAAAAAGTTCTTTTGAAATTATCGCCGCTTGGTTTCACGAATAAATTTTGGCCGTTGAAACGAGGCGTATTAACATCGCCGTCAACAGCCGTATTAGAAGTCGATTCCTTGTTTTTGTCATCAGCTGTTTCCATGTGCACTGTAGGTTTAGTAGTTGTAGACTGCGGGAATTGAGGAGCTCCTACCTTATCGACCGCGGGAGAAGGCTGAGCTGGAAGTGTATGCTGACCTTGACTCAGCTTTTGTTGTTGTTTATTTTGCGGGCAACTCTTCGAGGAATGACCCTCTTGTAAACATTGAAAGCATTTCATTTTATCGGAAGATGCATAAACATGATATGCCGTGCCATCGTAGTTTAGGGTAAAGTCGGAGGGAATTTTATCGATTTCTTCCGGATCCACAAACAGCTGACGCCTGAAGGACATCACGTGCGAAAAGCCGACTTGGACAAGGCTCATGCGCACTGGAGTAAGGCTGGATTTAGGTACAACGTTGAATTCCTCTAATTTTTCAAGCAGGATATGGTTCGGAATACACGGCAATACATTTGAGAAAATCACTCGCTTTAGTCTGGCAATGTAGGGGCGAATCGTAATTTTACGGCCTTGAACAACAAGCACATTTTTTCCTTCCTTGGTAATTTCATCCACTATGGAGGCACTATTAAAGAAAACACAAAATCGATTCTGCGTGATTTTAGAAGCAGCTACAATGTTTTGGGGAGGCACTATAGAGGCAATAGCATAAACATAATCTTCCGCTTTTACTCCTTCAATGGTGTCAAAGACAATTGCTTGGTCTTTCTTGGGGTACGTAGAAACAGAGGTAACGTTCGAGTACGACATAGTAGTAGTAGTAGTTGTTTTCGTTTGAGTAGACATTTGGGTTATTCACTTTATCTTACGCGTAAAAAAAAAAGAAAAAACCTCAACAAAGAGATTCAGCACAAAGCGACGCCACCCAGCGGCAGTCGCCGCGCAGCGGAGAAATTAACCTCTATAAACTGCCGAGAAGACACGTCTGCCACGCGCGACAGTCGGCGCAACACTGCTCCATTTATTTAATGTCTCTTACTAATAAAAAAATATCAAAATAAGAGAATTTCATCATAACATGTAGTTTAATATCAATTCGCTCAGTTAGATATTCGTAGCTATTCGTAAACACACCGCAATTATACTCAGGACAATAAAATAATACAAATCCCTGAGAACGAAAAGACAGTAAGAAACATTTTATGAAAAGAAAGTACGAAAAATTTCTGGCTTCTTCTCGCATGTAGACACGTAATAGTTCCGATAAAATGTCCCATCAAAACCTTTTCCCAGTCCCGAGGATTTGAAATCATGCGACGAACGGAATTCCTCTCTTGTCCAGGCCTGTAGGTACACTCTTTGTCAATTTACTCTCTCTTCTCTTTGTCCAATTATCTTTTTATAGCTTTTTACTTTTTATTTGAGCAATATGTGAGCATTACTTCGTGACTTGTTTTATTTCGAGTTATTTAATAACGAACGACTGAAAAAATAAAACCTGGCATGAGATGTCATTCTTCTGTAACAGCTGATTTTATGAGTTTAGACAGTTAAAACCATTTTTTTACAACTATTCAGTATGTTGGTATCAATGAATGAACATCCAAAAAATTCCTACAAACATTCTATTATTATTTTACACTCCATTGAACTTTTCGTACGCTCGTTGAATACAGAAACCTAATTTTTTTTTTTTTTATTACTGATTTGCGTATGTTGACAAACGAGCTCCATAATTAACGTCGGGGTCACGTGAGAGAACGTCGAAGAAGCGGAAATTTCACAAACTCCAGGGCTTTACCCACCGCGCTAATGAAATTTAATTTAAGTCGGAGTCACGTTCGTCAACCGTTCGGTGCTGCGGCCAACCTGCAGATCCAGACCGACCACATGACACCGGTGTAAGATTTTGACGGCTCGGGAATTTTCGCCAACTCTGAATTTTGGTTGTAAATTCGTCACTATCAAATGCAGAAACTTACACTTGCATTTATTATTATTTTGCGGTAGTCTGAAGTTTTAGATCGAGCATTCTAGTCTATGATTTTTATTACGATTTTTGCGATCGTTTATTTGTTTCAGTATCATGTCATACTCGACTCGACCCAGCTAATTTTTTGTTATATAAGGTACCTGTACCTAATATGTCCCCCCTAAGCGAGAATCGACGTTGTGGCGAATCAAATCACTATTTTTTAACGGATAAGGTCTCATTTTAAAGCTTAATTCAAGAGCTTTAAAATGAGACCTTACACGTTTGGTTTTGATAAATGAGCTTCAAATGCCAGAGGATTTACCAAAACACGGTTTTTTAAGACACATAAAATTTGTGTCCTAATATGGCCCCCCTCTCCCCCCTGAAGTATTTTATTCATTGCGATTTTTTAAATCAATCAGAATATGAGATTAAAAAAAACTTCAAAATTTTTAACATTTTAAAAATAATTTATTTAAAAATTGAGCCTTTTTTACAATTTTTTTGAAAGCTTTGCAACCAGTAGAAAAATTACAACTTTAAATTTTTATCAAAGTTTGATTTTTGAGCTAGAATTCTTTTTTAGTTATAAAATGAAAAAAAGCTTTGAAACAATTAAATTTATTTTTCTTAAATAATATTAGGATAGGATTTTCTAAAAAGTAAACATGAAACTAAGGACTCTTAATATCGGTATTTCTACTAATTCGCGGGGGGCCATATTAGGAACACTGGAGAATAATAAGTTATTTAAGAATAAAACTCGTTAGAAAACGAGTTGAACAAAAACTAAGGTCGCGTTTTAAAGCTGAAACAATAACGAATCGAAGCTACTTATTCAAATTTTGGTCAGATGCGTCTTAATCTTTTGGCAGACCATTTAATTACAACGTAAAATAATAAGGGAGGTATACAAAACGAGTTTTAGCTATTAGGCGTGCACAAAAATAATTTTAAAATGTTCTCAACAACTGAAAACTTCATAATTCAGTGTTTTTGACTTCTTCCTACCTTGTAGAGATGACGCATATCGAGCATATTCAAAATAACAGGGGGGGCCATATTAGGCACACTTACCTTACATCGAATTAGTGAATCAATGAACTATTAATGATTATGAACCGATTTAATCTTAAAAGTACTTTTCCAAAAAATTATAGAAACAACTTCTGCAGGAGTAGCCCACCCTAATAATAAAATAAATCTATTTCGTTATGTATCTATTTCGTATTTGTCTATTTATTTAAATAAACTGTTCATTACTATTCAATCCAGTCGAATGAAAAGCTTAAACCTCAATCGAACGAATTCATGAAAAATAGATACAACGTTGATTAAAAGTTCAAAGTAACATCCAGGCCGTAGCTAATTAAACCAAAAGAGATGATCATCCCCGCACGTGAGATTCTCTACACACTCTGGTGCGATATATCATTCGGGTGGGGGGTGAAAAGTTTTCACATGAAACAGGGCGATGCAGCCAAGGCGTGAATTATTCTGAAAGCTTATTCAGACCGTACGTAACTCGGTACTCGGGCTTTATCCATAAGTAGGTTGGGCTCCTAAAATTTACCCATTAGGGAGAAAAAGCAGATATTATGGCGTTGTGATCTGTGCATTTGTTTTCTGACTTTTTTTTTGTAGGGTTGGGAGTAATGAAATTATAGAAAGGTCTAATTTAAAATCCCATGCATAAGAAAGCGACGAACCCGGGTACTTATGCATGAGCTGCCGTGTAATGGTGAAGGCAACGAAAAAAAATATATGTATTTCTTTCGAAAATTCCATCTGCTTCTACTTGAAAATTGATGAGCTAAGAAATTTTATAAAATATATTTGAAAAAATTATGAGGTATCGTTTGGAAAAGCTGATGAGATAAACTAATGATTTTTAATCGAAAATTGAATTTTCAGATCGATCGATTCAACAAAATTATCCATCAAACTTTGTTCCAGAATTAATTAGTAATTTTTCAATAAGTTCTCTTGTTGGAAATAACTTATTACATCATGCTGCTGTAAAAGATAATAAGATTTATGACTAGGTTGAATTTACTTTACATTGCATAAGAACAATTTAAAGTAAATATTATTATTTACAGCCGCAGTGGATCCATTTATGCGAGTAAACTTTGTTGGAAGTGAATTTCAAAAAAGATAATTATCGATCGATCAATATTCGCGATTAATGGATTGTCTTCGTACTCGACAAACAAAATAGCGACCAACGATGACGTTGTTCAAAGAGTGTAATCCGGGTTGCATTTTCCTGTCGAATAGCGTTTCATGAAGATAAAACACTGTGTTTAAACTGGCTTGATAAGATTTTAATTAAATGATGCATCCACATTTAATTTGATCAATCAAACTATCGTGAAAATTTTTTGGCACACACGAGTAAACGTAATTTTCAGTTTTTTATTGACTTACCCAACACTAGCTAAACTTATGTAATTCACAGTTAACTCACCTGAAACAAAAAATAAAGAGAAAATTAGAATCAGCTGAGGAGAAATTATGGAATTATAAATATTTGTATTAACTTTGTATTAACCACGAATAAAAAAATATATTAATTTTTAATATTTAATTAAAAATTATTGTATTTTTTTTTATTGTTAAAGCAGTAAAATTTCGTTTGAAAATTTTTGATTCTTAGTTTTCTATTGATCAGAAACCAAAATTGGGTTACAAATTTTTTACATTACAAAAATCTAAAAAAAGTAGAGTAATCAAAATCCAAGTAAACAAGTTCAGTCAATTCACTCGACCGATCCAAGCTGAGTTACAAAAAAAAAGCCTCTCAAAATTGAGTTGTTATTTCGGTCCGAATGCAGGCCACTTTGGTTCTATCGGATGCACCCGAATCGGAGGAAGAGGAAAGGATTAGGTACAAAGGCATCCTCCCATACCCTGAAATACGTCCGCACATTTGTCTCGGGGCTCGAACGGGTGTAAACAAGGCTACCAGACTAATCGTCGGGGATATTTATCGCCTGCAGCACCACCAGCAACCCCCTATCGAGTGCGGTGGGCCGATTTCGTCGACTCGCGAGACACGCGAGAGAGAAGCTTTATTGCCCTTACGTGCTTTAGATACAACTCTACCATAGAATATCGAGGTTGTCTTTTGACTGCTTTATTCAAGGAGTGTATATTTTTTTTTTACAAATACAAGTTTTATTTCATTAGTCGAGTTTCTTGATAACAGAGATCAAGGGTTGGTAAACGAGTTTTGGGGCATCCTTGGCTATCAAAAAGTCCATGTGGTTGAAATTGTTGTCTTGGATTTTGTAGAAAATGAGCTTTCTTGGGATCAGTTCCCACAATTCTCGTACGTCCTGAAATTTTTGACACAATATTACAATACAATGCTTACGGAACTTTTTTTTTCTCGGTTTACCTTTGGATCGGCCAGCCAATCATTTTCCGACCAAAAAAATCCTATAGGTACATTGATCTTTTTAATGTCGTAATCTATAGATGTGCCATTACTACCGTTTTCACCGATGTAATGCTGAAATTTTCCAGATTCTACTCCTTGGGCGAAATGAACTATCGTTCTGGCCGATGTCCCGGCTGGTGTATGGCTCGAGAACCTCGGCATGAGTGTCTTTTGTTAACAAAAAATATGAATTGAAAGTAAAAATAATAATAATTCGGTTTTTGAATACTAACATAGTTGAACTGCGCCTCGTTGTAACCGAACAGTAGAAACAATTTGTTAGCGCAAACGGTTTCTTTATTTTCGTTCGCTTGGCAGCCGGCTACTGCGATACCTTTGAAAATGGAATCTCTCGGGAGAAATTCACCGGTTCCGAAAGTATCTTTCACTTTCTGAAAATTTAATCCAACTATGAATTAAGTTTAACTTTATTTTTGATTTCTAAGCAGACCTCAAACTCGCGACTGAACGGAGCAAATAGTTTGATTGGGCTTTTGATACCGTTCACAAAGGCTATGGGAGATAAGCACAACGCCGCTATTACTTTCTCAGCGATTTCTGGTTTCTCAATGGCCATTACGTAAAACATTGTGTTTCCCATCGAATGACCCACGAAAATGATTTTGTGTCTTACGATATTGGTCACGTAAGATAATTCAGCAGGCAAGTCGTAAACACCCATTTCGTGATAACTATAAAATGTAAATCGTTTAAAATTTTAAGTACAAAAGCTCGGTAAATGTAGAATTTAAAACCTGAAATCCCAGAACTCGTTATCGTCGATGGAATAAATTTCATGAGCTTTGGAGTAAGTGTTTCCACGAGCGTTTCCCATCCATACGTCGTATCCGTGATCAGACAAAATGAAAGCTAAGAAACATTGCGTAATTCAAGCTTTAATATAGATTTTCTATGAAAAAATCATTATTATGTTAGTTTTGAAATATACCTAGGGATTTATTTTTTCCGGCAACCACCCAATCGAAAGAACTGCCGAGTATTCCATGCTGCAAAAATACTGCTTGAGAGCTGCCCCGAGGACCAGGGATTCTGTGAACCGTCAACTTGTATTTGTCACTTGTAAAAACCGTATGAGTTTCCGCTGGATATCCCTCGTGTCTTATAAATTGTGGCTTTTCAAAATAAAACAAATTAGTTGTAATGCCCTTGAAAATAAAGTTGATTGAAACCGCACTGACAATGAGTACAACTTACTGTGGTCATTTTCAAAGTAATGTCATCGCTTTTTTCAGCTTTCGTATCATCTGATCGTTTCGACAATAACTTTCCAAATGACCCAATAACGCCGGAAATCATAGAAGTTAAAGAGCCATCGCTTGTGACGAATAAAGTGCTCACCATAAATATGACTAAAAAAACATTTATATTTTGAATGGTCATTTTTGAAAACTTGGTAAGAAGCATTCGGATGACTATTCAAAACACAATGGCTGAATTGACTAGATTTTTAAAGTTGTAATTTTCCTACTTGGAAGACAATGGAAAAAATTAATTTTAGCTAGCTTTTTTTGTCTTTCATTCTATCCCATACATTTGAGCAACGCAGAAAAATAAATTAAATTTTTAATCTTTAAACGGGTGTGTATAATGAGTAAACAAAGCAATTAAAGTAACTTCTTCAGTCAAAACAATGGCATAAGATAGTATTAATTTTTTTTTTTTTTTCAATGTATTAAAAAAATAAGCAAAAAATTTTTACTCTCTGACTTTCCAGATTAAAAATAAAAACAATTTTTCCTTCAAAAACTAAAGAATTGGAACTAACTTGAAATTATTTATTCAATTGAACTCTTTGCTGTAGTATGAGAAGAGAGACTAAACTTGAATTTTTCAATTGAAAACACGTATCACTTGCGCTTAGAAATAAAAACAGGCTCTGATGTATCACCAAGCATAATGCCGGTATCAAAGGTCGCCCCACGGCCGGTTATATCGAACAACAAAGTTCAATAACGGGACACAGAGAGTTGTTATCAGTAGCTCGTTAGAGCCGGTCTTTATTACATACCTTTAAATTTATGGCCACAGTCACTCGCGTGGGCTTACGCAGTTTCTCTCTCGCCCCCCCTCGACGATTACTCTTAGCACTCGAGAAAATCGATTCCCCGTTTCTCAAAGCCCGAGAAATTACCCAATCGAGCTTCTCTCGGTAAGATAGAAACAAGCCAGCGCAAGGTCATAAAATCGTCCCCAACCTCGAAATTCAATTGAGATGATAAATAAAGCACGCGGCTCCAAATTCAGACTCGTAAGTATGCCGAAAACTATTTCGCGGAGCATCTGGCGGCTCGCTTTAATTCCCGGGTCTGCTCGTCCTTGATTAGAAGTGCTCGCATTTCCGCATTTCCCCGGGGACGCCGACGACCACAATGCGGGGACAGCCTGTATAATATAGGCCGGCTGGATACGCCGCCGACTTAGGACGCGGCGGTGCCAAATTCAAATTTTGATCCAATGCATATGTACAACACTGCAACAACGTCGTCGAGCACAATGAATTTTGTTGTTTTGGGAGAGAATGTATGCGTAATTGCTTGTTTCTGTAAATAAAATTCTTCTGCGGGTCTTCATGTTTTATTCATAAAAGCTTGTAGATAAATATTTTTATTTTTAAATTGGTCTTAATTTGTTGTAACAAATAAAGCATTAAATATGGACACACAACATTGCGATGAAAATCCAGGAAGATTAATCTTACAGCCACTCCACTTTGAGATTGAGGATTTATCTTGGGAGCCGTCTCAAGAACAATCAGCGGAGCAATTCTAAGCAGTGGATATCTCAAACTAATGATGTATGAGAAGAGCCAGAAAACGGATGAGTTTTGCTAATGAGTCAGGGCACAAGAGACAAGAATGGATCAATTCAAATGCGCGTACGCCCCAGACTCTTGGCCTAACAATGTATCCTCTCGCTCGAAACTTCTCTTTGAATAAATTAGTAACCAATTACCGAATCCCAGGCAACTTTTTTTTTTTACGGATTACCCTGAGAGAGGAAAAAATTTCAAGTATTTGGAGTGCAGGGCAAGACTGATAGTCGAATGAAATTCTCGAAAGTTAAGAGTTGAGCTTACGCGAGCCAAAGTTACGTAAGACGTGCTCGGGCTGTTATAAGTAGCCCCAGTGCTTTATAGGAACTTCTGGTCCTTGCAGACTGAACGACCGCTCCACTCGTTGGACATCCGGATCGGAATCGATTTACTTCCAAGTTTTGAATCGCTGCTTTGCTATAAAAATGCCTTAGATGTTCTCGAACTGATAATACGATCTTTCCGGAGAGTTTTTTTTTTTTTAAATCTATCATTACGTTGAAAATCCTGTTTTGCAATGATAAACCAATAACAGCAGGTGATAAATTGACCTGCTGTCTGAGCTTGCATTGTAAAAACGAATGCAGACAGGATTATCTTTAATTATAACTGAATTTTGATTTAATTTTAGTTCGACGAAACCCCTGCCCGTGCACAGAGCAATATTTATTTTTACTCGTGACACAAATTCAATACGGTGATAAAAGATTGCGCACGCGCGTTAACAAATCAGAACGCATCAGACGCGATCATTCGAAATTCAAAGTATATATTATAAAAGGCTCGAAATTAAACTCGTCGGGCTATCACGTTCCGCATGATTTACAGCCGGGGGCCGGGATGCCGTAAAAGAGATACCTGGGCTGGGGTAGATTGCGGTACACAGGCCATACATTATACATACGCACTCGGGAGGAGTCTCCCGCACGAAGAAAGGTGAGTCATGATTCACCTGGGAAATGAATGTTCTGTCGCGGTCGTGTCTGAATACCAGAATCCGATCAACCACGCTGGCTTTTTATTTTTACTTGGATGTTTTGGAGACTACTTGGTAACAGGAATAGAGGGAAATCAAGTAGTAATCAGTGGGAAATTCGGGCCTGTGTTCCGTTTTCCGGTACGGCCCGGAAGTCAGCCATATAAAACGACATTTTTTGGGTATTTTTAAAAATTGAAAATGTGTCAAGGTGAACCTAGGAGGGTTATTTTGAATTAAAAAAGGGTTATGAGGCTTTGTGAAAAATTATATATGGACGTTTGGTATAAATATCTCGAGACGGGATCATTATATACATTGAGTTTGTTTACAAAACTGTAAAATTTTTTCATAAAGAAATTTTTCTCTTCCAATTACCAACGGTTATTTTTGACTTTTCAAAAAATAACGTTACAACAGCATATTTTTGTTCAATTTAAAAAAAAAAAAACGAAGGCTGAGCGCATTTATTTAATGGCCGTATGTCCATCGTAACGAAGTTTCATCCGTTAATTACAAAAAAATTAAATAATTGGAGCCGTAAAAAATTTTTTTCATTTTTTGAGTAAAGTAAATTAATAAAATTTTGTTTTCAAAACGACCTTTACTGGATATTTTGACAAAAAAATAACCGACTTTTATTTAGTGCTACGTCTTCTTTATCGATAATAATCAAAAATCGAGTATATTCCAAAAAAAAACTCTGGGATTGGTTACTCAATAAACAAAAACTTGACTAGTTTACAAAGTACGATATTGTTTTAAAAAAAAAATCTCTTTGATGGTAGATTTTTACGTCTTCATTACGAGGCTTTAAACCCTCTTATTTATACATATATTTAAAAAACCTCCGTCTCGCTCTTTGTCCCTCAAAAACGAGATGAAATTTAATTACCCGAGGCAAGCTTCGGAGAGGCTCTTACCCCGGGGAATTGTTAAGACACTCTCTTGCTTAAAGTAACTCTTTGAGCTTTTAGCCTCCTTTCCGTCCTCGTTGACTTCTTGTTTTCTTCTTCATTTCTCTGTTGAGTTTAACTCCCCCCGCGCGTGACTCCAGTGGCTTGCTCAAAGAAACAAAGCGCCGTAATCAAGGGACCCGAAAATGCTAAAGTCAATTTTTTTTCTACCTCATTAGGTTGCGCATCGAATTGAAAATAAAAAAAAAAAAAAAAGGATATTGGAATGTCCTACACCGCGGCAGCTAGCTTCTATTTATCCAAGAATCACAAAAAGCTCTCTTGGCTTCCTTCTTTTGTGGCCATTCGTGTGTACCGCGAATCCCTTTTTTACCTCCCGAAGTATTTGACCAAGCTCTGCAGGATGAATTCGGCGGTGAAGTTTGTCAACACAAGAGGGGACCCGGGCACTGTTGATTTTGCTTTTGACGCTACCGGAAATAAGAGTTCCGGATGAGTTTACCCTTCTTCTTCCTTCTTTTTTTTCCTGCCTCTTCAGCTGTCTCCTTCAGATTCTATTTCTTTCACGTGATTTCATTTGTATTTTAATTTTAATTGATGCTTCACAGAATTATCATTATTTTTTGTTAGCGTTATAAATTTATGTAAAAATATTGAATCTTTATGTTGAGATCGGTAAACTTTTTTTTTCATTAAAAATTATTTAAATAATTTTAAGACAAATTTTGGTTTTAAATTCAGAAATTCACTGAAGTTTTTGGATCAGTAATCATTTATAGTCAATGTGAAATTATTTTTTGAAATAGAGTTCTAAATAGAATATCAGTCAGTGAAATTCAGTTTTTGAATTTGACTTACATTTGAAATGTTAAAGTTAATAAAATTATTAAATTACTTTATTTATTTATGAAAAGAGGGTAAAACTTTTCCCTTTCATGTTTTACTATTGTAACAAAAAAAAAAACTTATTCAAACTCAACGAATCCGCTAAAATAAAGATTTTCTATCAAACATCAGACTTAAACAAAAAAAACAAAAAAAACAAGAACTTTTATTTAAGCTTTAGCAACCTTACATTTTTAAAAACAGAAACTTTTGACCGAACAAGTTCTAAATTTGCTCTCCAATGGTCTTTTTAAACTGATTCGATACAAATTGATTTTATCGGAGATTTAAAAATTCGCACTCTCCTCGCGGTAAGAGGAAGCCATAGTCTGTCTTCCCGCACCGGAATAGTAAAATCGGGCGTCTGACTCTGTCCCTAAATAATTCATCGATACGAGCGGACCGGCTACAAATCGACTTTAAAGTTGGATCCTCGGCTGCAAGCATCCTCTCATAAGACTCCCCAAGAAATAAAAAATAAACGAAAATTATTGAAAGCCAGGCTGTGGGTTAGGCACCGCTTGCACTTCGCGTAGTGAATTCGATCGATTGGACAAAAGCTGGCCGAACGGGACACAGAGCGAGTACGGTCAAATGCGTTTTACTGTGATTACTTGGAGGAAACTCTGTGTATAAGATAGTCCTCCTCTGTACTTGTCCTCCCTACAGTTCTCGCTCTTGGTTTTCAATGCGAATTTCGGGCTGCGGTTTATCCTTTCGTTAACTCTGTTTGATTGCAACAACTATGTATATTTACAGGAAATAGCTTGGCTCCTCTTGTTTATACTGTTTATAAACTATATTGGACTTGGCTTAATGTAATATATGCATTTTTGATGATTATGTGAAATTATTATTGTACTATAATAATTGTTCTCGTGAAGTTAAATTATTATTATTAAGTGTAAAACTATATTTTCCTGTATAACCAGTTTAGCTATTGAATTTGTTTTTTTTTTTTTTTACAGGTACCACTCAAACTTATTGTACTGCGCTCCTACAAAGACACTCTACCAGGATTGCAACACCTATGAGTTGAATGAATTTTTTTGTTTGGGCAAGGTCAAGAATTACAGTTGTGAGAATAAATAATAAATATAAATATAATAATTATTATTATTATTATATTATATTATATTATATAATAATATAATATATTTATAATAATCACCATAAATATCGTATTAAAATTGTCAATTTATTAAGCAAAAAGAAATTTTTTAGAGATACCATTTCTTACTCTCTCCGAATTTCTAATCAATAAAATCAAAGTTTTTTTTTTTTCTTAAATAAACTAAAAAGTATTAATATCTTATTTTTACACAAAATTTCACTATCTAGTTTAAGCTGGAATATATACTATTTTCTTTCTCCAAAAGGTTTTATAAGTATCTTTCAGAAATTAATATTCTTCAAAAGAAGTGACCGACGCGATAATCATAACGTAAGACATCGTGGTTTTAAACAACTGAAACGGGAAATAAATTTTGTTTAAATTTGTTATAGTAAAGAATCTGTTTTTAGTAAAAATAATTTATGCATATATATTTAGAAATTTTTTCACTAACGATCCCAAAATGTTCAAAATCGATAGAATGAATTCCTGAAGCTGTTATCATTAATGGTGTTTTGGATCTCATCATCATAAATAGGATTAACTTTTGAACTTTCACTGAAGACTTGTACCACCGCATGTTGTATCTAAAGAATAAAATTTTTTTTCGCATTTTTTCAGAAATACTAATAAATTTACAAAAACTTTATAGAATGACTAATTTACATTTGATTAAAAATTTCCTCTGAAAAGTTTATTAACAATTGTCCTTGAAGTGATGCATAATACATGTTCATAAGTGCTGCAACAAGTGCAAATACAAATCTGAAAAACTCTTGTGGTACGCTTAAGTAAGCTAACATCTAAAAAATAAAAAATAAATTAAAAATTTTTAATTTTCATCAAAAGCAAAAATAATGAAAGATTACACAATTAATCCCGATACTTATCCACAGTAAGAGCATTATATCCATTATAAAGAAAATTTTTGAAAAAACATACTCAACATCATTTCTAAACCTGGATAAAAATTAAATAAAATTAGTAAAAAAACATTAGTTAGATTTAGATTGTAATTTACCCAAATATATAAATTAAAAAAAAAAAATTATAGTATTTATTTGGACATGTTCGATTATACACGCCCGTAGATGACCCCCATAATCGAACATGTTCAAATATATGCTTATTCGAGCTCCAATAAATTTTAGGTGCTTTATGAGTGTTGTTTTCTGAACAAATGACAGCAACTTCAGTCATAAACTGTGTTGCCGTTCTAACCTCAAAGCCTGGCACCTTGGTCGTTTTCATCTTTGAGTAAGTTTTTTGACGATCCGATAGGTGGCGACTACAAAACAGACCAAATAACGGAAAATATTTGGATTGAAAAACAGACCATATATACACCTGTTATTTGGTCAGAAAACAGCACGAATAAAGCACCGATAATTGGTTGGTGACCGAATAATACTATAAAACGTAACTCAATAATTATCTTGTGTAATTTTATAGCTTGAACCAGTCTCTGGTACACATTATTCATCTCGTTATTCATTTCCCAATCATTTCTGATATGAAATTTAAAATCAATTGCTGATCTCAGCCGCAAACTAAAAATAATTTTTTCACCTTTAATTAATTTTTTTTCAAACAAATAAATATGCTGAAATTTTAAATTACTTGAGCACGCCGATCAAACCGATACAATGATGAACGCACATTATGTAAATAGCGTCAACACTGAAAAGGGTAAAAACTGTTGCCCAAGCGCCTGCAGCTTCCAACACGTACAGTTTATAGTAATTGTCGTATTTGTCGATTATGTATTCTCCGTCCAATATCCACAATCTCTCGCGAGAACAATTATTATTTAGCGGTAAGATGAAGTCTAAAAATAATGGCGTTGCAGCTGGCAACGAAATAAACTCCACACATCCCACTGCTACGCATACTGTAAGTCGAAATAGTTTTTATTATCAACCATAAAATTAATATAACTCTGTCTTACCGCAGTATAAGACAAGTAGAAATCTTCCGAACTCGGAACGTTGCTCAAGCTCTGCCAATTCATCTTCGTCGGTTATCAATTTCCAGTTTTCGTCGATTTTTTTAAATAAGTTTATCAACTGATAATCAAAACAATTAGTTTCAAGAACTAAAAAAAATTATTAGGAAAAATCAAACGGTTTTTTTATTACTTTTCGATACATAATAAATGGTATGATAAATCTAATCCATATTCCTGTAAAATATACTGATGATGATCCGGCTTTGAGAAATCTTGGATAATCAAAGTTGAAGTAAAACTTGTGCAGTGCTATCATCTGAATAACAATTACTAGTTTTAAAACTATGACAATTTAAAATAATTGATATTTATTCGAAAAATTGAATGTGTACTTGCGGTACCAAAGCAGCAACTATGAGTATTATTAAAAACGTAGCTCTACCAATACGTTCTAAACGAGATTGTTCGGGTCCTAATCCAGACATATCCGCGAGTTTTTTTGTAAGCAAAAAGCAACGGTCGTTGAAAATCTTCAATTCTTTTGCTTTATGGTAATTTTTGTTAGCCATTTTTTTTATTTGCTCTCAATGCCTTCAAAATTTATAAATGGTAGAATAAATTTTATGACAGACCCTATCAAAACATAGCTTATACCGAATATTATGTTTTCAAGCTCGAGTCTTTGTTTGAAAAAATTGTTAAAAAAAATAAAATAAAATAAAATAAAAATAAACCCTTGACATTGAAATTATACAATGCGTTTTCCACGACTGTTTTATTTTACTGCGTTATACCCCGCGTAGGTGGTAAGATATTTTACACTTCATAGAACTATACTTTTTCTACAACTTGCAAATAATTTGACTTTTTTAAAGTTTGAATGATAAAAAAAGTACCTATGTTACCTTGTCCTTTTCAACGTTGTTTTTTCAAAAAAAATTCTTTTGAAAAAAATATCGAATGATTGAATGATGAATTTAATGATTTTTTCACAAGACTTTTTTGATTGAAGCATTCAAAATTTAAAAAGAGATAATTGATACAAGTATATTTTTGTACAAACACAGATTTGAAACTTAAATTTTTTTTTTTTTTTTTGAAAAAGCTGAAAAAAGAGATTATTTTTTACCCTTTAAAATACGCACTATAATCTTTTCTATAATCACTATAATCTTTTTTTTTTATTTTTCAGGTTTTATATTTAAGTTTTCAAAATTTCACCGTTGACGATGCTGTTTTTAATATTATGTTTATAGCATATAAAATTGCCAGCCAATTGAAATATTTATTTACCTTTCTAAACGCTTCAAAAGTTAGTTGTTAAATAAATTAAATCTTAAACGTCAAACTGCGAAAACTTATTTTTTTTATTTTTATAACTTTATTCACCGCAGTTAAGACTTCTGCTTCCTCAAATAAGAAAAGAATGGAAAAAAGTCACTAATCTGGAAGTAATTCAAACTGAAGAGCAATTTGCTGAAAAAAATAGAATTTTTATCTTATTTATTTACAAGTAAGTCAAACACAATTTTTAAGTCATCATACTAAAAATAATGATAAATCGTTTCTAGATCTCCACTTGTGTTATTATTGTTTGAAACCCTTTTTCCATTAAAAAATGAATCAAGATATGATTTTTAGGCTAGAACCAAGAGTACTATAAACTATAATTACAAACACATACTCACACACACTTTTACTTCTTACGGTTAAGAAATTCACTGAATTATTGAATTTGTAGTTAAGTGAAATAATTTTTTTACTTTTTTGTGTCAATTTTTAGTACCTTAAAAAAAAAAAAAAAACTTTCAAAAGAATCAAAATTTGTTTCAGCTTTTTCTATTTTACTTGACTAAGCTTCATATTATGGTAAAAATGGAATCGTTTGCGAATGGTCGGTGATATGCGTAAGAGCCGATAATAGTATTAATTAATTTAACAAAATGTTAATTTACGTTTATTGTTTAGCTTTTCAGAGCTTGCACTTCTATATATGCTGTTTTTGCGGGCATTGATTCAATTGAGGAAACTTTTGCTATCGTGGCCGGTCAAGCTGCAGTCGCGCGCCTGCTGACCAAGCTCGAGCCTAGGACATATTGAGGGAGAGACTCTTCGATTCGATAGAGTTTTGATGTTTGTTGATAGTTTGTTTTCGTTTATGGGAGAATTAGTTATTTTAACACTTCTTTCCACAAAAAAGCTCTCAACGTTTTCAAATTTTTATCATAATAAGAAAATTGAGTTGAAAAATGAATGTACTCAATAGTAAATCTTTCGCAACGACAAAGTTTTTCATGAAAGTTGTTGGTTTGTGGCCTTATCAGTCTTTAACAGTGAGATGCATTGGTCTAATCATGTATTTGATTGTGACCTCTTCTATTATAGCACCATTGGTACATGATTTTTCTTCATTCTTATGGTTCATTCATTTAATAATATTTTTCATAAGACTTTTTGATCGAAGATCATCTCTTAATCTTTAAAATACGCACTATAATTAGAATTATTTTTTAGGTTTTATATTTAAGTATTAAAAATCCTACCATTGACGATGTTATTCCTAATGTTTTGTTAATAGGATATATAATTTCCAGCCAATTGAAATATTTATTTACCTTTCTAAACGCTTCCAAAGTTAGTTGTTAAAAAAATTAAATCTTAAAAGTCAAACTATGTAAACTGTTTTTTTTTTTTCATAACTTTATTCGCCGTAGTTAAGACTTCTGCTTTCTCAAATAAGAAAAGAATGGGCAAAAATCACTAATCTAGAAGAATCCAAAATTAAAGAACAATATGCTGAAGAATGTCGATTTTTATCTCAATTATTCACAAGTAAGTCAAAAATAATTTTTAATTTATTATATTAAAAATAATGAAAAATTGTTTCTAGTTTGTACATTTAGTAGCGTTATAGGAGCCACAGGATCTCCACTTGTGTTTTCATTGTTTAAAATTTTTTTTCCATTAAAAAATGGATCGTACCCCTCGTTAAATCCTACATCGACAGAATATTTATTTTTTGATCAGCGTGAACATGATTTCTTAACCTGCCTTCATGCAGTGTTGGTGATAATGTGTACAAATAGTATGTTTATTGGTGTAGAAATGCTTTACTTAGGCAGTGTTGAACATATTTCTGGATTATTTGCAATTGTCAGGTATCAGTAATAATTTATTCATATTAATTTAACGAACTAAATGATTAAACCATTATTAAAACTGTGTATTTCTACACAAAATTTTTTGTATTTTTAGTCACAGATTAGAAAATCTATTTAATTCAAATGATATAAATATGAGCATGAATAAATTAAAGGCAAGCGTTTCTTTGTACAACCAAAGTATTAGGTTTGGAAATTTTTAAATGCTTGGTCTTGAGTGTTTTTAAGACTGACATTTTTATTTTTACATTTTATTTAATTTCCAGGTCCTGTCAATTACTGGAAGATTCTCATAGTATTTGTATTTTTATAATACTCTTGATTGCTACAGCTGCTCTCGCTGTAGCAAGTTATTATGTAATTATTATTTTCATTTTCGAAAGGTGTTTCATAGTCTAGATTTTGATTATAATGTTTTTATATAAAATAAAATAATGAAATTACAGATGGTCACCATCGATGACATTTATATCAAAATATGTTTCTTCTCGCTGTTCATTGCAATGCTTTTAGACGTGTTTTTTATAAATTGGGTTGGGCAAAAAATTATCGACAGTAGTGAAAAAGTCTTTGACAGTTCGTAAGTAAACAAAATCTTCTTATTCTCGAATATATGGGTCCAACTAAGAAGTTATTCTTTTTTATTTTATATCATTTACAGTTACTCTAGTGCCTGGTACCTCATGCCACCAAAGTTTCAAAAATTAGTTGTGATAAACATGTGTTCAACATTAAAACCTCGCGAATTAACAGCCGGAAAGATGATTGTACTTTCTATGCTTAATTTTGGAAAGGTAAATTATAGATAGTTACTTTTGTTCAAAATTTTTGGTAACGTATTTAAATATTATTTAAATATAATAAATAAAAAACTGATTAAATAACCAATCAAATGAATTTTTCAAAAATCTTTTCAGGTACCAATACGTCATTTAAGTTAAAAAAACTTTTAGAGTGTTTAGAGTGTTTTTTTAGATATCTGATTATCAAATAATGATGTTTTTATTTTTTTTAGATAATCAAAGCCAGCACTTCAATCTTTGCTTTTTTTGCCGTCGTTTATCAAAGTTTAAGATAATGGACTTCTTACGATAACAAAGAATGGGAAGAAAGTTTCATGAAGTTATTCTTAATCTGAATTTTTTTCTTCCTAATTGAAAAAATTTTATGTTTGGTAACTTAAAAAAAACTGTAATTTACTTCTATGTAGTCTAGTTTCCAAATATTGAGAAATATAGAAAATGAAGAAAGATTTGTGCATTAAGTGAAATAATATTTTTGGTATAAAAAGTCATTTTCACTCCTATTGTAATAGACAAAAATCATAAATAAACTGGTTTTGAATCATTTGGTCGCCAAAAGTACTCTTTTAGTTACTTTATTTTGGACAGATTCTCAAAAGCAATCGATTTTGGCTAAAAATTTGGAAAAAAAATTCTGAATTTAATTTGATCAAAAAGTTTTATTTCACAAAGCACTGAATTAAATATCAAAAAGTTTTCAACATAAAGTTTTTTTTTCATGAAGCAGCAGAAAAGTTTTCTTAAATTATTTATTTATCATTATTATTATTTTTTTTTTTTTGAAATTTTTTCTTCAACTACAGTTTTATCGATTATTACGATATACTTGACTGATGCACCTATTCGATAAAAAAAAAAATATAAGTAATAATATTTGTAATCATCAAATGACAAATACAGTGATATAGGAAAATTTATTGAAATTAATAGTACCTTTTAATTATTAATATTAATAAAATATTGCGCTATAAAAACATCCTCACGACGTCAGTGTAAAGTACGAAGTAATTTAATAATGAAGAGGGAAGCGAGCAACAGCAAAGTTCAGTTACTCGTAAATTTAGTAAGCACGTGAGTCTGTGCAGGGAGGAGTACGCTGACGAAGCGAGAAAGACCTCGTCGGCCCGGGCGGAAGTTTATAATGCGAATTTCGGGGTAGAAATGGAAATAATGGGACGAACACTGGCAAAGCGCACGAAGAATTTTGATGAGATAACCAGCACCGAGTCATTAAATTTCATTAGTTTTTACCTGAGTCTTTCTTTTTTTTTTTCTTTCCGTTGTGAGGACTTTTTGGAAAACGAGTTTTAGTTCTGAACCTAATGTGCCACGTAATGCTCCGAATGCTCCAACCGAACTAAAGTATTAAATATAATAGTTCAAGTGCAGTTGTTCCTGACGGTGTTAATTGTTTACTTGATTAATCGATAAAACTCACTGTAAACAAAGATGTTTATTTTAATTGGTGATAAAAAAAAATTCAAAATGGCGAATCCAATATGGCAAAATCATCGTTCAGTGCCCTCTGTTGGCTACAAAAAGCTTTAATTGTAAATTAAAACTACAGAATCAAAAAGCTGTACTCAAGACCTTTTCAACCATACATAATTCTATAAAGAAATTTTGATTGAAACCAAAGTTATGGTCATTTGAAGGTAAAAAAGTAAGTATGGCCGATAAAACCAACATGTCGATGATGTATCTGCCACCGAGAGAAGTGAGAACTAATACATTACGGCCATGTCGCCGTCTTAACAGTTACGACGGGCCGACGCGGAGCCTTCGACTTAACTATTGATCAACAACAAAATAAATAAGTCATATTTACATGTTAAATATATTTTTCTACAAAACTACTGTTAAAAACTTAAAGCTGGATACAGCAATCATACAAAAGTATTAGTATTTTCTTCCAAACTCCACCTCAAGTTTAAATTAGGAATTATTCTAATCAAGTCACTTTCTTTGGTTAATAGCTTTTTTAATGTTTCAATATTAGACACACCATTAGCTGTCAGGATAGGAAAATAGGATACAAATTTACTAATCAGTTTGATAATTTACTGAAATAGCAATTGAAAAAATTATTGATAAAATATTTGGTTAGCATGCATTTAACATTTTCAAAACATAACCTCTCACTGCAATATTTTTTTTATTTTACATTAAATAAAATAAAACTATAGTACTTACCATGAAAAGGGTAAATAAATCTTTCTAATCCCCACTCTTTTAATAACTCTCGATAGATGAATTCTATAATCCATATCAATGCACCTAGCATAAACGAAGTAAAGAGAATAAAGTCTTACAACAGACAAATTTGATGTATCTTTGACGAGAGTTTCTACGATAAACAATATATTCTCAATAAACTAAAATTATACCCAAAGATTGCAGTTTAAAAAAAAAAAAAAAAAAAAAAAAAACCCTGCACGAACTCAACAATCGAAATTATTGTTTGTTGTATTTTTTTTAAATACATATATGTAGTGACTAGTGGAGAAATAATTATTTGATTAAATTAATTTTTTACTATCAAAGAGAAAAGAGTTATGCAATATTTTACACAAAACACAGGATAAAAATATGATAGAAAAAAAAAACATATAAGGTACCTGTACCTAATATGGCCCCCCTAAGCGAGAATCGACGTTGTGGCCAATCAAATCAATATTTTTTGACGGGTAAGGTCTCATTTTAAAGCTTAATTCAAGAGCTTTGAAATGAGACATTGCACGTTCGATTTTGATCAATGAGCTTCAAATGCCAGAGGATTTACCAAAACACGGTTTTTTAAGACACCTAAAATTTGTGTCCTAATATGGCCCCCCTTGAAATAATTAATTAGTTGCAATTTGTTTCTACTTTTTAAATCAATCAGGATATAAGATTTTAAAAACTTCAAAATTGTTATTATTTTAAAAATGATTTATTTAAAAATTGAGCCTTTTTTACAATGTTTTTGAAAGCTTTGCAACCAGTAGAAAAATTTCAACTTTAAATTTTGGTCAAAGTTTTTTTTTTGAGCTAGAATGCTTTTTTAGTTATAAAATGAAAAAAAGCTTTGAAACAATTAAATTTATTTTTCTTAAATAACATTAGTATAGGATTTTCTAAAAAGTAAACATGAAACTAAGGACTCTTAATATCGGTACTTCTACTAATTCGTGGGGGGCCATATTAGGTACACTGCATAATAAGAAGTTATTTAAGAATAAAACCCGTTAGAAAACGAGTTGAACAAAAACTAAGGTCGCGTTTTAAAGCTGAAACAATAACGAATCAAAGCTACTTATTCAAATTTTGTTCAGGTGCGTCTAAATATTTTGGCAGACCACTTAATTACAACGTAAAATAATAACGGAGGTATACGAAACGAGTTTTAGCTATTAGGCGTGCGCAAAAATAATTTTAAAATGTTCTAAACAACTGAAAACTTCATAATTCAGTGTTTTTGACTTCTTCCTACCTTGCAGAGATGCCTCATACCTAGCATATTCAAAATAACAGAGGGGGCCATATTAGGCACAGGGCCATATTAGGCACACTTATCTTATATCGCAACTGTTTATTTTGATAAAAGCCCCTGGACCGCGTCAAAACTTACAGCTTAGGAATTAATCCCCAAAAATGGAAGTTTAAATGATTGAAAATAAATATATCCATCGGGTAAACGATAGCATTAAGCGTTCACAAGGATATAACAATGCCGGCTTCCGAACAAACGATATCGCTCGCTCTTTAGGGCGCGCACAGGACCAAGTGGAATTAAAACGCGCGGGGGAGCGTGGCTGGCACTCGGAAAATTCATGCCCGAGCTCTGTTTCGCTACATTATTCCCAAAATAGACTGCGCGACACTGATGCTAAATCGATGACCGACACACCAAAAGGGAGTTTACTGCCTAACGCGGATTTATCGATGATAACCCACTGATTTTTACCACCCAACTGTACACCGGCTTATTTACTCGTTTTACATCTGTCGATCGGTTTCTTACACTCTGATTTAGAAGCTTTTGATGTGTTTAGATCTAGGTAAGAATTTTTTTTTTTTCATCATTTAATTTAAATGAGCACTGAATTTTGAAAGAGACTGAAAATTCGAAAATATCCCTGTTGGAATTGCGAATATTAAAAATGGCTCTGAAACTAGAAAAAGGTTAGTTAAAATATTCAATAACTGAGTCTAAGAAAAAAGGTAATAATTGCCAATTTTCTCCTATTTTTAATATAGTAAAGCGATAGGTTATGTTTATTCAATTAAAAATACCCAAAAAATAGCTATCAAAAATTATTTTATTTTACGGTCAATTTCAATCTATGAATCGCCCGTTTAAAATGGGTAAAAATTTTTTTATGACCTTCAAAACAGCGTATTGCACGTGGTGATTATCATTGCATATAATTTGATGGTAATTTTGGAAATGTCATAATTCTATGAAATACCTATTTTTTATGAGGTTATGATAAATATTTTTTTTTATAAATTTCGCTGTTAAAAGCAAATGATTAGTATTTAAAAATATGCATTAATTTTGAATCTAGTAAATGGCTATTTACATGGAAAAAAATCGTTTCATACAATCTAAAAATTAGCTATTAATATTACCTTGTTTCTAGTCTGAAGACATTTTAAATAGCCATTAAATGTCTATTTCCTAATTAGCATTTCTTACAGGGTACTTGATATTAAATAGTCGTTTTTTCTTCTTGAGTAGCTAATTTTTTTCTCAAGTAAATGACGATGGTGTTATACATAGAATTGATTAAATATTAATATTTTGAGAGTTTATAAAAGGGTTGTTTTATTACAAAAGAGATACTTTCTACAATATAGTTTTCAATAAAATAAAATAAAATATCTTATGAAACCCAAGCAGAAGAATAATCTTCATTATTTGTCTACTAAATTGTTAATTACAATATAATGATGTAGAGTAGAAGTCGAAGTTAATTTTTTTTTTTTTTTTTTTTTTTTTTCAAAAGTCATTATTATTGACATTGATGCATCGAACGACTAGAATATGTAGAGTTTTCATTAGCTTCGAGACACTCTTCACGCTTCGATTTTCAATCCTTGAGCACATCTCTACACGAGAGCTTAAAATTCCCGTACTCAAAGCAGTCAAAATTATTCCCTCGAATGTTGCGCTACGCCTCAGCCTAAACTATCCGTGAAAAAAGGGCCATTTGTGTAAACATTATCCAAGAACCGTGGTTTCGCAAGCACGCAACAGAGGTAAAACAGGAGCGCCTGGAGCCGCTGCAGCAGCAACCACAGATTAGTCTTATCAGGCCCACCCCGGGAGCGGTTTACCTTGACACTGGCGAAACGCAAGATCAACGGCTGCTTTACTCCCGGAAGCGCGGCTGAGCTTTCCTCTCCCCCAACTTCTTCTTCTAGCTTGCGAAAATTCTCTAATTAAATCTTACCTCTTCCCGTTGATTAATTATTATTAGCTCCAAATAATCTATCGGGGACTACAAAGAATCATAAACGATCAGCTAGGCTCTTTTTAAGTGATATTTCATTGATCAGTGATACATTGCGTAAATAAATAAAGTATGCCTAGAAATTCAAGTTTGAAAGTTGCTTGATTCGCTGCAACGAGAACACCAAGCTAACCCTCGAGTCAACCAACATTGTGACTTTCAAAATAAAACGGAATTATTAACGTAAACTTGAAAAAAAAATTTCGAAATATTCTTTGATAACATAAGTTTATTTTAAAATAGTTTTATGCCGATACTTGCATTAAAAAAATATTTAAAAATGATTTTTGCTGAAGGGGACCATTAATTGGGGTAAGGGGGTCCACAATTGGGTCCTTTACCTTAACACTTTGTCATGATTTAAAATTCCGATCCGAGAACGGAAGGGAAAAAGAGAGGGTCCAGGAAATTAAAATAGTCAAGAAAAACAGTCGTTTATGGAATTAAAAAGGGGGAAGAAGAATCGAAGCTGTCGATTGCATCGGTGCAGCCCGGCAGTTCGTGCTTTATTCCCTCGCTCCCGGGTTTATTGCCCCCGGCTCGCAAGCTTCCCCGGGGGGCCGTTAATATTATGTCTTTGTTTGCATATTCACGTCGCGCGGCAGCGTCTAAACACCCGGCTCCGAACTTCCGAAACGATATATCGAATGTGTTTGGCTTCAATCTAACGCGAAGATTCGGCTGTTGTTACAGTCCCACCGTAGATTGTTTTCGTACTCAAGAAACTTTTGGAAAATTAGTTCTGAATTGGGTAAATTTACTCGACGAATGTAAACTAGTAAATCTTGGCCAGAACGATTACCATTAGCGCTCTAAATTCCCCCCGTTGAGGTTCATTTGTAAACTAACGATTCTTGGGGGCGAGCTGTGTAAAGCACTGTCCGGGCGGTATAATCACGGGTCCACGCACGCTAATATCGCGGGGACCGTAAATCCAGATGCCCCGGTAACATTAAGGCGAATTTTAAACAACAGCAACAACCCCCCGCGCGTCTCTAATTTACGGTAAACGTACTTGCTCGAGTTTGTAATTTTCTTCCTTGTAAGCCGATCTGCTGCGTATGCAGGCTTCGCGTAACTTTTTCTTGTTAGCTACCAAATTATTTTTACTCTTTTTTTAATTATATCTTTGTTGGAAAAAAAAATTGTTCTTTGGGGTTTGTGAGTGGTAATGCCATGTTTTTTTTAAGTCTACTTACATTAATATAATGATTTATTTGTTTATCATCATCAACGGACATTAATGTCCTTTAATACATAATTGATTTATATACATATATTTAATCAATAACAACTTTCTCATTCAAACTTCAAAAATTTTGATTTAAATTTATCTTTTTTAAATAAACTAATATAATTACAATTTATTGTAGCAACGGATAAACTATTCCAACTTCTTTTCAATCTGTTCGTAAGAGAATAATATAAAAAATTTGGTTTACAATTGGATTCAACCAATTCTCTGGGATTTCTTATATTGAATCGAATATTTCTAATCGGAAATGATGGTAATTAATCTGATTTTGTCAAAGAAAAATGACTGCTAGACATAAAAATTGAAATATAAAAACAATATTCGAGAACATCAAAAATGAAACAAACGAGATACAACTCCAGACACTCGAGTCCAGTTCAGCAACCCCTGACTCTTTTAAAAATCAAGTACGCACGATCCGGTGCAAATTATACGCGTAATCCAGAACAAAGAGTCCGGGACTCGGTCAAAAGAAAATAATAATTTGTTGAGGTAAAGCAGGCGCGGGTATAATAATAATCCCGAAAAAAAAGGTAACGAGGGATCGTATAATTCAAAAGCACTCTCACTTAGTCGGCCCCTCCCAAGACCTTCATTATGCAGCCCGAGTCGGTGGCATCCAACCACCACCGTCGGTAATGAATGCGCGTTGCTCGCTCGTTGCGTTCATCTCTCGGCCCGGCGCATACTAACTCACCTCTAACGCTCTGTTATCCATCTCGGGATCTTCTTCTTCTTCTTCTTCCCCTTTTTTTTCGTCCGAGTTTTACTTAACTGCTTATGTAGAGTTTTTACACTTTGTTTTTTCTTCGCTGGGGTTTTACGGTTATTTCGGGGGAGGGGGTGATTAAATTTGGATTTTTTTAAGCGTCGGAGTGGAGGACTGTTGTGTAGTACCAGCAAGCAAGTGCATTGGTTCGTTTCATTTGATTCTTGATCTCAAAAATAGTAGTATATTTATTTTTGGTGAAAATAAAATCTTTTCTACAAGTTTAAAGAACTTAAAAAACAATCCACAAAAACCCTGTTAAAAATGTGATTTAGGTTATCCATTTAGTAGCCATGAAATGGCTAGTTTCTAGAGAAATATCAGATTGAGTCTATGAAATAGCCAGTAAATTGCTGTTAAATGGATAACCTAATTCACATTTCTTACAGGAAACCCGAAACAATTTTCCTCAACAGTAAGATTTTAATTGGAATTTATATATAATTCAATAAAAGTCAATGCATGAATTGTAATTTTTTTTTTCCAATGAGTTAATAATTTGAGTTCTTCTCAAAATTATCACAATTTAGGTCTTCAATCGAAATGAATCAAATAATGACTTTGAAATTCTTGACAATCTCATTGGTACTTCCTCTGATAAATCATAAATTAATTACAACAGTTGTTCCAGTTACTTTCGTCGATTGCCCCAAGAGTCGCGAACCGATGGTATCCGATCGTTACTCTTGGTTTCGCATCGCCACAGGACAGAAGTGCAAGCCGTGCAATATCTCACGTCAGTCACCAGGATCCATCCCAGGATTTATTAAGAAAGCCAAACCAGATGTCTGGACTCCGTGTCATAGTTCAAGGCTGATTGATATCAAAATTTTCCTCATCGATTCCGTCCAATTTGCACCGTCCTCCAGAAGAAAAAAACATCCCACACAACTTTACCACGTGATTTATGACGTAATGAGCCGAGTGTGAAATAATTCATCTCACTGTATCTTAATGCGTAGGAGGGAAGAAAAAAAAAAAGCGAAGATATGCAGTAGAGTTTACAAAGTTGGCGCATCAGTCGGTGATCTCGCGGCCATTAGATTAAGATAAATTACCTCGTACATTAAAGCGGCTCGGTCTTACCCGAGCCATTTCTCATAGCCCGGATCATTTATAATATTGTAGAACAAAATAGAATAATAATTAATCTCAATGAGGAGCTAATGGTGCATCTCTCTTTTTTGTTTGAACTGGTGTGAAAACTTCTCGTCTTTGAGTTATGTCTTTTTCGTTTACCAACCAGAAGTTGGAACTCAACGAGAAGAAATGTAATTTTTTATTACTTTTCTGTGTTGTCGCTCTTCTGCTTCTTTGTGATTCATGTTCATCAAGAGAGTGGTTTTCTTGATGATGACATGATTTTTATTATACCAAAGTTCATTTTGAATCAAAAATAAATTATAGAAAAAAATTATTTTTTTCAGAGTCCCAGACAACCTTTATAGTGTTCGGTGATCCGATTTAAAATGTTAGAATAAATTGTGCTTAATCTGTGAGACAGTGTCTATAACCTTGACTTTATTATTCATTTTCAATAAAAGTTAATAAAATTCTAGACAAACGATCTTAAAAATATAATAAATTACCTCAAAACCACCCCATCAATCAAATTTTATTTCTAAATTTTGGAAATCAAACTTACTACAATTATTAACTAGTCTCAATAAAAAGCACGTTAACGTAAAATATTATTAATTTCAAAAGTTTAAATGAAAAATGTCATTATTAAACAACTTAAATAATTAAAGTTGAATATGAAATTAGCGTGAAACACTTCAGCACTCTTTTGGCTCAAAGTGATCTGAATAATTCATAAACCAAAAACTTTACTCTTCCATTATTATTTCGGTTGCTAATTAAGAGAATAATAACTCTGACGATTAATTAATTAATATTCCCAAACGAAAGCTCGAGCGAAAGCTTTCTGAAGCTTCGCCGAAAGGTAAAATGTTTTTCTTCTCCACCCCTGTTTAGCCCAAACAAAATAATAATCTAATGCAAATTTCGATGACCCAGTAAAATGATAAACGCACGATTAGTGTCGAAATTTTGAAGCTCCGACTGTCGAGTTTTATAGTTCGTACATCAACCAAATATTTCGAGTGAATTCATTGAGAATTGTGAATCTCGCTCAAGAAAATGTTTGCTTTTTATCATCCCCTCACAACATCTCTTTTCTAATTGGAAGCTTGCATCATCAATTACGAATTACATCCGAAACCTCAATTTCGGTGGATTTACAGGACGTTATAGGTGTTGAGTATAATGCCGAGTCGGCAGTTTCAAACCTAGCCGGTAAACTCTCGGACTCTCTCTCTCTCCCCCGCGAATAAATTTTGACACTTGGTTTGACCGTTAAATGGATTATAACCCAATGGCGAAATAAAGTTTAGCAGTTTTCGCGCCCTGTAAGCAATCTAGTTTTCCCGAGCCGCAAGTTTCTTTCGAGTTTTAAAAGTGTGTACAAGTTTGGGTTTTTAATTAACAACCACTTTGACTTAACGAGGATTCGATAATAAAAATTAAATTATGGCATTTATCTTTCCTTCTTTTTTTTTTATTGAAATATAAAAAGTGTCCTCGTCCAGTATAAAGTTTTCATTAATGCTAATTATATCTTTTTACGTCTTTTTTTTTATTGAAGCATTAAACTTGTATTTTTTTAATTTTATTTGAAAAATGCTATTAACTAATTAATCATATGGAGCATAATAATCAATACGAGACATCGTAGCCTTGGCCGTAGCTGTAGAGTTATTCGGCGGCATGTTGACAGTGATCCGGGTTCGAATCCCGGCAAAGTGATCGGCTAAGAGCGTGATCATTCTAAATGTTCAACTCTAATAATTCTGTCGGTGCAAAAAAAAATTAAAACTAATTTAAAAAAAAAAAAAAATTTCTAATGAATTTAGCGCATGGTTATATACAATTTTTTTTTTTTTTTTTTTTTTTTTTTTCTTTTTTTTTATAGTAATTTGAACTTTAAGGTTACATATTGTAATAAATTCAAAATAATCATCTGATTTTTATACATGTATAAACTTAATCAAACCGAAATTTTGAAGAGAAAAATTTTTTTTTCGCTAAAATAAACCTCTTCGATCCGAAGCCGCGTAAAAAGCTCAATTATAAATCTCAGCCCGAAATAGCCGAGATAAATCTTAGGGATGATGCAAAAACCGATAAAAAAAAATTCCTCCCTCCCTCGGCGCAAGATTTTTTCCGCATTCTCCCCCACGCGGAAGTTTTCCGGGTGTAAACACTCGAGGTTATTTCCATAGCGCTATATTTCACGCAATTACGGGGTTTTTGCGAAGCTACCCCGCGCGCGCGCTCGGAATTATGAGTGCGAGAACGAGAGAGAGAGAGAGAGAGGGGAAAAAGGGTGAATTGGCTCGATTTATTCTTGCTCCTTTCGGTAGACGACCCCGGGCAAAAACCAGATGGTAATAGCTCGAATTGTTTTCGAAAGCAAAAAGCTTTAATATCCAGCGAATGGGATTAATAAGAGACTCTCAAACTTGGATTATTTTTTGTTTGGATTGTTCCTGTTGTGGAAACGATAATCCATCAGCTCTTCTCGCTTCCAGCTTTCGTTCTAGGGATTGAAAAAAAAGAGTAAGCGAGAAGAGATAAACAAAAGGCCTCGAGTGCATGTAGTGCAACCATGAAAGCGCAACGCGAGATGTGCACGTTCTTCCGGTTCAAACGCTTCAAATAAGAGCCATCAGAAGTCACTCGCTCGGCGTCACTTGCTTCTTTGTGTCTTTTTTTTCCAACTCGCGAGACCTTTGTGTACTCGAGAATATTAGTTCAAATAAGAGCACCTGGACTCGGTAAGAAAAGTTGATGTAATTAGTTTTGAATTGATTAATTTTTATATCAACTGGTTTGTTTTGACATAATTTTACATATTTTGAAACTTTTTAACAACTTAATCTGTCTAGGCTGAAGAATATTAATTTTAATGCTTTATCCGACAATAGTCATTTTTGATCCTATTGATTGATATCATTTAGAACAATTTTTATATTGAATCAGAGAGATATATTGTCTAAAATTTTGAAAATAATAAAATTCTAAGTTATTTGCTTTTACTAGTTGAAAATCCATTATAAATTAAAATAATAAAATTGTTTGAAAAAAATATTTTTCAGAAACCGCAATTAATAAGTCTGTCTTAAAACATTTTAGGATTAAGAGCGAGATTAAGAGTATAGATCCTAAAATAACATAACTACAAATAAATAAGTGGAACACTTGATTATTATAATTTTTTATCTAAAATTATTAAATAAGACCGTTTAAATTATACAGCAAAAAACATAAAAAAAAAATAGTACGATTTTTGAAAATTCCGTAAAGTTACTCGTATGTAGTCAAGACACGTACATGTCATTGGAATAATTTCGGGTAGAATGCGTTTTGTTAATATAAATTCAAATTTTATCATCTCATAGTTATTCAAGGTACTTTATACAGCGAAGGAGGACTCGCTGAATCGCTAAAGTGTGTACTTAAACTTCCAGTGTGTAACCTCCCCCAAAGACGACCAAGTGGACTGCACGTCTGAGCGTACGAGGACTTTGACTACTGATTACTGCGCCGGTACAATCTTACTGCTTAACTTTTTTATTCTTTTTAAATTTTTTAATCGATGAAACTGAGTTTATTTTAATTGTTGGAACTTTAATTAAATTATTGATATTTTATCTCTCTTGGATTTAGAAAATTTTTATCTTTGTAACCAACCATTATTGTACTTTAATAATCAACCTCAAATTTAATAATTTTAAGAAAGTTACACAAAGTATCTTTATAAAACTAAAAATTTTTCCATAAATTCAATTCAATTAACATGAAAGTTGTTTGTTTTGAAAAAAGCATTATGCTTTCGGTAAAGCCCTCAGCCGAGTTAAACTCAATATTAGTTCAGAATCTTTCGGGAAGAGAGAGAGACGAGCTGTTTGTTGTGGCGAAATTTCAACCCAGTTAAAAGCCCGCCCGCACAAACTCCTCAATTGGCGTGATGAAAAGCAAGTCTTCCGCAGAAAGGAATGTCTTTCGTCTCCAAAGTCCCGTATTTATACAGGCAATATTCCTTCGGTGCACTTAAAAATTGTGCGTCGAACTATGCGCAACGCACTTTTCACCTGTCAACCACAAATTTTCCGTGAAAAGAATTTCAAAGTCTTTTTTTTTTTTTAAACGGTTAATAACGAAAGGAAGAAAATTTTAAAATACAGATACTATAATCAAATAGATTTATTAAATTTACCTTGACACATAATCGTGATGATGTGCAAGACGGTGATTGCGAAGTAACGGCTGCGTTTGTATCGACTTGCCATCTTAAATGCTGCAATAAAACACCTGGAAAAAAATTTATTTTATTTTAAAATTTGACAGTATGCAATAAGG
The DNA here is from genome assembly GCA_038277355.1 of Encarsia formosa. Lineage (NCBI taxonomy): Eukaryota > Metazoa > Arthropoda > Insecta > Hymenoptera > Aphelinidae > Encarsia > Encarsia formosa. The sequence continues at coordinate 7,277,994 of CM076187.1, forward strand.
AAACCAGAGAAAATGAAAATAAAAATTTGTTTTAAGCGTATGGGTTAAAGGGCAGTTTTGGTGATTGTTAAAAATATTTAAGCTGTATACTATGACTTTTTTTTTATTTTGAATGCCCATCAAATGATTGTCAAATGACGTAACAGTACGTTATAAAAAATAAAATAAAATAAAATGATCAACATTAAGATATAAGTACTATATTAAACCAGATAAGACTGTTAGTATAAACTTCCATTACTCTCGAGTCAAAGATACATGTAAAATATTTTTTGAACCACTTAAACCCTAAAATTGTTAAAAATTCGTCTTTCTCTCAGCCCTCTAAATCACAAAAAAAAAAGAATGAACTAATAAACATCAAACAAAAAGCAAAGAACTCGCTTCGTCAGTCCAGCCACAAAGAGCCGCGATATTATGTTTCAAAATGAGCGCTTGCGCCGGGCGGGCGCGCGGTAAACAAAGTTTTCGGAGCGTCTCTGTTCCTCCTGCAAATCGGATTAACAATCAAAAAGAATAACTCGCAGCTCGGCCTGGATTAATTAGAGCCTCGTAATCCAGACTTTTTTAAATCCTCCCGGGTCATAACTTTACCGGCCGGATAAAAACGCTCTCATCAAAAAGCCGGGCTAATAAATTTAATTACGCATTTAAACCGTAGGGTCCTTCATTTTTCTCCTCTAATTTAATGATTCTCGGACTCGCGCCTGCGACTAACTTTAGCGTGTGTGCGAGGAGGAGCTCGTAATGAATTTTTAAAAAATACTAAGGAAGAAGAGAGACAGGGTAATCGAGTTTGGGACAGTTGGTCCTCGCGCGTTCGTTACATAGGTACTCTGTACTTAGAGTTTTCATTTCATTTACGAAACGCGAGGATGCGTCTGAATTCTTTGTGAGGGGTGCGGGATTTTTTATTTACGTTGTTGTCTGCAACCACCTGCTTTATTGTGCTCGCTTCGTTCTCTGAATGTTTTGAATTGTATTTTTTTGTCTGCATGACGTTTAGAAATTTTTTATTTATTTCCGGATTCCTGTTATTGAGTTTAAAATATATATATTTTATTAATCTTTATTACCTATTAAGGTTATTAGATAGAGTTTAAAATATAAATGAATATTTTCGTAAAAAATTTTAATTTGTTTCCAGAATTTTCTCACAGAAGTAATTATTCTATAAATATAAATCATTTGTTTGTAAATCAAACGAGTAAGTTTTAGCTAAAAAAAAGATTTCTAATAAATTGATTGAAATAGATAAATGATTTTCATACGGAGAAAAATTTTGGTCTTGGATTATAGTTGAAGATGTCAAAATAATAATTCAATTTGACAATTAAATTAATATTATTTTCTTAATCCAATTATTTATAATGAATTAATATTGGGACTTGCTCTCCAGCTGAATTTTGCAGTTACAAATAAAAAATATATTCATGAAACAGTCATAAATTCGAATAACATAAAAATTTATTGACTCCCCAAACTTTATTTATTTAAAAACATGTCACCACCTATCAATCCACCCCCATGCGTGCAATATTATACCGCTCGAGAAGAAAAACAAAAAATTCATCCTGCCGCGTTTTTCACCTCCCGATAGTTTTATCGCGCTCTTCAACAGTATTGACATTTGCGTTTTCAATCAAGAACAAAAAAAAAAACCCCATCAAAGCACCTCGCGCGTTTCCCAATCTATATATCCCCATATTATTACACCACCAATTCAGATTTTTAATCCAATCCATTATATCAAAAAAAAGTGAGCTGGCAAGATTTACGAGTCTGTTTTCCGATTGGCAGTTATATTGGCCCGCCGAAATCAAATAGCTGTCCCCCGCACTAAATCAAAAAACGGCTTTTAATTAGCGGATCTTAACAAGGGAGTCGATACCAACATGCAGGAATAAAAAAACAGCACGCAGCCGTTTAAATAAATTTTGTCGATATATGAGCCACTGGGTAAACGATTCTCGTGCTCGGGTACCCTTTACCCTTTTTTTTTTTTTTTTTTGTTGTGTTTGCACGCTCTTGACTTTAATTAAACGCTCGTGTGTGTTTCGGCACTGCTGACACCGTTTCGAGGGTCAAACGTTAGTTTTGATTTAATATACGCTGGGCTTGCCCGGAGTACTATTTTATCGGATTTAAAGTTAATTTGAGTGGTTTTCGGACCGATTTTTTTTTTTTTTTTTTCGTTGAAGTTTTTTGCTTTGAGGCTTGCTTCCTGCCACTGGGTAATTTCGTCGCGTCGCGCGTGCTAAATTAACCTACATGGCTGTGTGTTTTCATTGGTTTTATTTTATTTTTTTCATTCTTGTTTTTCTCTGGAAATATTTAGAGTCAACCGCGTGAGGAAAAATAACGATTTGTACTTTTACGGAAGTAATTCTTTGCTTTGTGCACTGCCATTAAAAGTTCAAATTCTTAGTTTTTAATGATGTTGTTTATAAAATTTTTTTAAATCTTCGCAATAAATAATCATCATTTATTACAGTTTATTTCTTATTTTATCTTCTCTAAAATAAACATGTGGATAGCGCATTGGCAAGAGTGAGAAACTTGTAATGTGATTTTCGGGGGTTTGTATACTACAAAAATTGTACTGTTTGAACAATGTTATAATTTCTCATAACATAAAGTGGTATGTTTAATAATTTATGATAGTAAAAAAAAAAAATAAATAATTTCCATTCGATGCTCCTTATTTTTTTTTACTGGTATTATTAATAAAACACAAAATAATGAAAAATTGTATATTTATAAACAGCCGTAATTTTCAAATAAAAAATTACGGTTACAAACATGTTCATGCACAGTTTTTTTTTTCAAGATTTTTTTTTACAAATTTGTTGTACTTAATTTGTTTCAAAATAAGCCATTTTATGATAAAACGTTTATTACACCAATTAAAGTTTAATATTTAGTAAATAAATAAAATATTCCGATAAAACAAGAAGAGCCCCTCCTTTCATATTTAAAAAAACAGCTCGAAATTTACGATTGGAATTCAGTATAAATTTATCTGGAATACTTCCGGTCGTGGTATGTCAGGAATCCGCGACGCTATTATACGCGCACTGATACATGCAGCTTTTGCAGCTCTCCATAGTTCATACCGTACGTTTCGGATCCTCCGAGTTTTACGGCTCTTTATGCATACCTCCCCGTACAACTTTGATGCATCAATCACCTTTTAACGGATTAATCTTCGTAATTTTACGGTATGATGATTAGCAACATAAATTTCGTGCGGAGATTTCTTGAATTTTAATCCTTATTTTTTAAAGGTACATTAATAATAAAAATTGTAGGATTTGAAAATCAGTTTAAGCTTGATAATTTGCAATAAACGATTCAGAATAAATAATACAATAAATATAACTAATACAAATCTATTGTAATTTTTGGCTTGGATCTAATTAAATTAATTTTGTCCCATGAATCTGGTACTTCCAGCAAAAATTCATATCCTCCAATCAAAAAGTTAAACACCAAAAAAAAAAAAAAAAAAACAGTGCGTATTCCCACGAGCGGTGTCCTTTCATCTCCCCCTGAATCGCGAAATACGAAAAAAAACCAGGAAGAAAAAAATATATATAGTCTGCAAAAGCGGGGTAGGAGGGAAAAAAAGGGGGGAGGGTTTTAAAAAACTTTATACCACGTTGGAAAAAACTTGGGGTAAACTTCGAAGCTCCCGAACTTTTTTTTCGAAACTACGGGGGAGGGGGAGGGTAACAACGTTGGATAAAAACTCTTATTCCCAGACGCAGTTTCTTACCCGGGATATTCCTGCAGGCTCCTCCTACCCGCGAGAATAAAGAAGAAGGAGTAGTGGGAGGTGGGGGGTAAAAAAAAGGCTTGGAGTAATACTTTGAACAAGCTGGTAACTGGTGGTAATAAGTGCGTAATAATCGTAAAAGCTCGAATGGTTTCGTGAAAAATTGAGGATTTTTTTTTTTTTTTTCGGCCCGAGTAATAATGTAAGCCCTGGGAGCTTGTAAAATGAATCCGGGAGCGTCGGGGCTTCTTTTTAATTACTTCGTAGGTGGCGAAAAAAAAGGGACGAGGGAATTTTAACAACGAAATTTCATCAACTCGATGACGGCGGTTGTAAAAAAAAGTTTTAATTAGGTGGCCTTGGCACAGGTGTCGGAAGGATCAGATATTGAGAATAAGTGTCCGATCTGTATAGACCGGGCCGATCGAGGAGAGAGAAAAGTTATTCTCGCGGACGACGGGAATTCCTTAACGAGAAAAGTTCGAGGTGAGAGAAGAGAATGGCTTAAGTGGCCTGTGACGTTATACAAAATAATTTTCGCTTCTTTGAAGGATTTCGACTCGAGCTTTTCAAGGGAAAACTTTCGCGGTTGACTGTGCTTTTCGCTACTCGAAGTTGTACAAATTATTAGATAAGATGGTCTGAATCAGCCTATTCAAAAGTCTTTGAAATCTGATTATACGTTTGGATCAGAATGAAATATCTCAAATAAAATAAAAAAAGCTTCTCACGAAGTACACCTGAATGAAATTTAAGACTTAATATTTTTGAAGCTTGGAACTTAAAGCACTTATTCAAAAGCTCTAAAATAGGCTGATACTCATCTTACCTTAAATTGCAGTTTACAATAAATTGATTTATAAAAAAAAAAAAAAACGACCCAACAAATAAATAAAAATAATAAATTAAAACAGCAATTGATGAAAAAAAATGAAAAAGGTTAGGTTAAACACGCTCGAGTGTAAATAGTAGCTTTCAAGCTCGAGAGCACTCCGTTGTACTCACGATTAGTCAATGAAGCTCTCGTGTCAACGAGCTGAAACACACTAAAGCACAACAACTGCACTCGTCGAGCGTTTACATTTTACGAAGCCGAAAAACCTTTCGTGTCCCATCGAATAACTCGGGAATTAAAAAAAAAAAAAAAAAACGGAAAATATTTTTTATTTTTAGTTTTTGGAGAACTGTTGACGGCCGACCGGCGTGCAGCTCACGTGCGAACGAAGCGAGCGTAAGCGCCAGACTGAAAGTCTCGGGGTCCGTTTAAAAGCCCGAGCGACGCGCGCACATCCCCGCACCGGCCGCAGGAGCAAGAATCCTGCCGAAAGTCAAGTGCTTGGGGATGGGATGGGAACCCTTTTGGATTTAAGGAGTATTAATTTCGGGAATGGGGATTGTGGACTGACAGAGGGTTTTTGATGGTTAGGTTGGACTGGAAAAAAATTAGGTTTTTTATTTAACTTTATTGGAGCTTGCAGATTTTTGTATATTAAAAAAACGGGAGGTAAATTTATGATTCTCAGAAAAAGAAGGAGCTGAAGTGTGCAAGTTGAAACTTTTAAATTTTAATATTATGCTGATTTAATTTCAAACACTTTTTTTTTATTATTTAGATCACATTGTGAACGATAATTGATACAGTTGAGCTTTTAGTTAGTTCCATATAACAATCATTCAGCTTGTGATTAATCGTTTGATTTTGAATTAAATAATTAGCATCATTTGCGTATGCTGAGAAAGCTGATTTACTCAAAAAGTTTATTTAAGTCTTGAAAACTTTTAATTAAGGAGTTTTATTTTATTTTTTTTCGTATTCTTTTCGTTGACTATTATCATCCCATTATGCACGTTTGATCAATAAAGAGATAAAGACTCTCGAGGAGTACACAACGAGTTCAACAACCTTTTTAATATACAGACGTACAAATATTTTAACACTAATTTTTTATTCATTTTCTTTTTTCAACGCTTCTGAAACTGCATCGATCAAACTACGCAGGCCAGTAATCTAAAATTTTCTATTTGATTAGAATTTCAGAACACCAGTGCAATACAATAGTTTGTTGCTTATAATTTGTATTTAAAAAAAGAATTAAAATCATTTATATTTTATTATTACTATTATAGCGCGTATTTTTTATGACCACTTATGCATACATTGACAGGTATACCAACCTCAATTGCAAAGTAATAGTTTCTACAGTGATTTCAAAGACTACATTACTCACAATAATCAAAAATCTCCACTTTAGAAATCAAATATTAAATCCCCATAAAACTTTTTTTACAAAAACTCCTCGAATCTCAACCCTCCCGATCAGAAAATACAGTACGCTTCACATCGCACATAAGAACAATTTAAAAGCATCACGCGTGTTTCCCCGTCGAGTGAAGCAATTACTCCTCTTTCTCCCGCTCTCATCATCGTCGCGGGCTTTTAGTTTCGGTATAAACGCATTAAACCCCCATAACCCTTTGTGCTCTATCGTCTATCAATCTCGCATGATTTATCCTCCCCCCACTCCTTTTATCTTACCTTTTTCATCCGCTCTCTCCTTCCATTTGGTTTTTGTTATCCATCAAAAATGATTGACTTTCATCGCACGTTTTTCCAAAAAAAAAAAGACACTACCAACCCCCCTTATCTAAAAAAAAAAAAATTCAACACAAATTCCATTTACCCGCTGGCTATACCTTACTTTTCATTTTTCTCCGGTTTATTACAAATTTATCCCGGGATGCTTCTCTGTGTCCATCTGCAGTTGGTACGTGAGCTCTCCAGTTTCCGTATTAATTCCACGTGCGGTTCTTACAAAAAGCGTCGATATTTTCCCGACGGTCCGTTACTTATGCACAGCCTTCTGGTAGATTGATTTTCCCGGCTGATCGATAGGGAACGGAATTCGAAACTAATTAGTCGAAGTTTACAGCCGGGACAATAATTAGGCAAAGGCTCGCTACAACGCACCGGAAGCATTTTCCGAAGTTAAGCCCCAGCTCCCGAATACTTTGAATTTCCGACCGAGTGTGTATATAGCGAAACTTGGGCCGCGAAAATTTCATTATGGAGGAGGGGCAGGCACAAAGATAAAGAGTAGGCTGATTCGCAATTTTAAGCCTCGGATCAAAGCCAGACCAAGAATGCTTTGCGCGGGGCCGAAGCTTGATTTGATTGAGGTTCAATCTACCGTGCGCCCAGGTCGATAAATAATTTGGACGAGAAAAATTATTATACTCATGTAGGAGGAGTGCAGTTATTTAGGTTTATCAAGGTTTTGTTTGTATTTGATTTGGAATTTACAGAGTCGAAGGGGTGTGGTTATGAATTTATTAGAATGTAAAATACTAAAATATGTACGTAAGCTAATAGGCTTCTAAATTGCAGCAGTCAACTAACATGGTAATTACTTGATTGGTCACGTGGGTCAACGAGGCCTGCAGGTTACGACAATTACTATAGAATTCTATTCATTATGCAATAGTTCGTAATCTCGAAAATCGTTGGTTTAATTTGCACATAATAAATTGCACTGAGAACTGCAAAAATGGAATAAGATCTCACATCTGAGCCATATAAATTTAAATGAAAACACGTATTTTTTTGCTAATAATATTATTGGCCTTTTATATTATGATACGAAAATACATTTTTCAAGTATTTTAAATTGTAAATTATACATAGTTTAAGATAGAAAAATATGAATATAAACTATTGAAAACTAAATAGGTATTTATAGTATGTATTTCTAATGTGTGGATAATAATTTTAATTAAATTTATATACAAGATAAACTTTTTTTTAATTCTCATAATAAATGTGAGATACGAATTCATTATAACGAATCCACTGAAAAAAACAAAAAAAAAAAAAAAAACGACACTTAAAAGTACATAAATAACTTTTCTTATAATAATTGATTTTTAGGTAAAAAATAATTAAAAATACTTAAAAAATTAAACAAATTAAGCTTAAGTGTTTTGTTGAAAGAAATATATTATAATTTCATTTCATAAATAAAAAAAATAAGCTCGGTAAAAATATTACACAGCTGCAGATGACGGTGAAAGGTCAAAGCAGCCGAGGATAAGGCTCTGCCGATATACGTGAATGTTTGAGTTGTTACCGCGTGAGCTTGTTGGTGCAGTTTTCCTACTTTACCAATCTCTCTCGATACACGCGGTCATTAATATTGGTTTTCTTTTTTTTATGTGTAGTTTAGAAAAATTGATAGCGATTTATTGACTGCTTTCCAAAACAAATTTCCAAATTTTATATTTTGACGAAACAAATATGGTGAAATCAATTTTATCAAAAAATACTTTCTCTTTTGAAATTTACAATCTATAGAACGTTTTTTGAACTTTCTAATAAATTTTAGTATTGACTTTCATTTAAAGACATTACTGGGACTGTTCATTTTCAAATCTTAAATCTTTTTTTATTTAAATCAAATATTTTTAAAATGTTTTTTACTATACTTGAAATCATAGAAATGCATAAAACTGATCTGTAAGCTCATCAAAATTTTGTAGAATTCTAAACAATCTATGTATTTCTGTAAAATGAAGATTCACAAAATGAAGATAAAAAATTTTTTAACTTAAACTTTAAATAATCAATATAAAATTATTTTAATTTGTTTGACTTTCTCCGTGATAGAGACGAAAATTGCCATATTTTATCACGTCACATAAATCGATAAAAATTTTGATTCTTATTTTAAGTAAAGCAAATCCAAATTTCAAAACACCCTTTATTTTTATTTATTTACTAACTTTTCTTGATCAACAGCAAATACTTATGTCAGCTCGATAGCTTACATCAAAAGCGGTATCCACATTTCCGTGACAATCATGCAAAAATACAGATTGAGCCATTAAGGAAAAACGCTTCCAATAAGGAAAACCAGCCAATGATCAAAATGGACTCTCTTATTAGGAAAAGTACTGTCCGATAGTTTGAAATTCTTGCTGGTGTGTAACCGCGTGAAAATTTAAAATTTGAAAATGAGCCAAAGTCGTTCTTCGAATTACAAGCGCGTGCATAGACTTTTTGATAGTCTACTCATTCTTGCACGCTCCTAACTGATTGTTCTCTCATAAATTAGTACTTAATGGCCCAACAAACTTAAAATATTAATTCTGACTAATGTCTAAAAAATCTCTAAAAATATTTTGTAGAGTAAATTGGAAAAATTTTTAATTGTATCCACAATCAAAAATCAATATCTTGTGATTTTTTTCGAACTTTTGCTTTTAGATAAATTTTTTTATCGACATCTATAAACTAAAAGTTGTAATTTTATATACTTAATAAATAATTTTAGTATCCTTTAAATAATTATAACTAATTCATAATTAATTTTCAAAATTAGTCGACAATTTTGAAAATGATATTCAGAAAACTTGCTTAAAGCCCCAGGTTGCATAACTTCAAAAATTAAATTTTTAAATTTTATCAAAATGAAAACCAAAGTGCGAATCACAAAAGGCACACAAAGAAAATTTCCAATTGTGTTTTATAATTGACAGCTGGACCGTAAAATTCGCACGATGACTTCGCGGGTCTCGAGATCAAGAGATAAAGGCTCGAAGGTGCGTACTTAAAAATGGATCGCTGCAATGCTACGACGCTAACAACTCGCCTCGAGCCTTTCATTCAAATTTCGAACGCGTAACGATTTAATTTATTATCGAACCAGAAGTATGAGCGGTGGATTGCCAAAGCCATGAAATTTGTAAATTGAAATTTTTTTTACGCCCCTGGGTGATGCTGTACTTTTTCGCCAATCTTTCACTTTCGGTTCATTATTTCGAATTTGAAAGCAAGAGTTCGACGAGAGGTGGATTTTGAAGCTTATTGCGAAATTTGTTCATGCGAAAAATTCATTTGTTACGTTTTTCACACACTGATTTGTGAAATCACTCTCTATGGGATTTACCTCGAGAATAAATTATTCAAGTTTAGGAATTTTTAAACTAATGAAGTGTTTCGTTTACGTAAGTTTTTATTCTCCGTCGTTCAACATAAGTTTTCTAAGCTGTCGGGAAAAAAAAGCTTTCCATTGAATACTGTGTTATTTGCATTCAAGCGTTTATTTTATTTTGGAATTTTCCTTACCAAAACAATTTTGCATAAATTTAATTTTGCATTTTCACTCTGTTTGTTTCGTTTTGTTTGTTTATCATTTTTACTTAGAAAAAGATTACGCAGGTTCAGTGTACCGAATCCATTAGATTGTGATGAAATAATACAAGCTTGTATGGACTTACAAGCATACATATTGTGTAGGTTTTTTGATAAATGTTCATAAGTATATTTTGATAAAAACATTTTTGGTATCAGGCAACATTTAATTTTTAAAGCAAATCGTAAATGATAAACTCTACATGATTTCAATTTACATTGATAAATGATAAGTTAAGAAGTATGAAATATCAAACTAACCATATACTCTTAATCCATTTTATAGAAATTTAATTTATATTAATATTAAAGAAAAAAATCTGGGAAACCTATGACTTAGTTGATCTGTTTCATAAATAAATTAAAAAAAAAATTCCTACATCCAAATAAGTTAAGGTATTGACAGTGTTTACCTTTTTTTAGCAACTGAACAGCAGCACCTTTCTCCGATGAAAACTTGAAATTTCGAAGACCAGTTTACCTCGAACCAAATTATTCCAAAAATGACTATAAGCTTATTATCATCATGTATCAAAAATGCCAGGAATCTTCCCCAAAAAGAAAAAAATAACAATTAATAGCGCGAGAATAAGTGCGACAGTGGCGCCACTGTCGTCGGGAGCAGACAAGCAAAAGAGAAATCCGCGGCTCGAAAGTCCACGATTCAGTTAGCTCTCGTCCACGGGAGCGCGTGCATGTGTTTGACGATCCGAGATCCGCGGTGCGTCGTGTTTACCAGTGTTTACAACAACAAAATACATACATGTGATTGAGGTTATGTGGGGGAGTCCTGTGAAGAATTTTGGGAGACAGTGTGTGTTATAAATAAATAAATAATTACAACAAAAATCAGTGCTCTGACTTTTTTTTTCGAAGAAGACGCTCGGCTCAGTTTTACGGATGGTTAACGTGAGTTCTCTCTTCTTTATTTTTTATTCCCTCCTGCCTTCGCCGAACAGGTTGTTTTTCGGTCTCGCGCAGGGTTTGTTTTGAGAAAACAAGTGTGACTCACGAAATCTGCATGAGACCTGGATTTTTGATACAATTTTCTACCCGAGGAATTTGACGTAATAATTGGGACTGCCATGGTGTACCCTAGATTCCGACGAAAATACATACGCAAACTTTCACGCGGAAAATTTGTACATTAAAATGCATACACGCGTAACTCGCTTACAATACTCTGGGTTGTTACGAAAAGAAATGATTTTCACGCCCCAAAACGCTATTCATGGAAAGAGAGAGAGAGAGAGAAAAGGAAGGAATTATTTATTACATGGTTTTTACGTGAAAATTATGAAACTATTGCACAGCATCCTTTCGCATTATACATGCTAATCGAACGACATTTTATGATTGAATTATTATTGCGCTGGCTTTTTTGCACAATGAAAAATTGCTTTTTACTATGCGATATTTTACTCAAATCAAAAACTTAATTACCGTGCCATGAAAAAACTCGGATGGTTGCATAACCGGTTTGATTTTATTGTTCTGCTTTTGGTTATTGAATCCATGAAAAAGTTGAATTGATAATTCTGATTTTTTGCGGTAAGCAAACTTTATTTTTAATTTACAAAAAAAATTAATTTGTCGGTAAATTATATAAAAATATCGTCAACCTGTATTACTCAATTTCTTTTTCAAAAGGCTGTTAAAATACTCTCGGGATGCTTACAAGCACGTCAAAAACACGAAATCGCCGGTTGGTAACCCGATACAGGATCCGCAGGTCGCCAAAAAACTTTACCCAGACGAATAAAAAAAAAAACTTCTTAAATCATTTATTTGATACTCTCAGGTTTGAACTTCCCGAGCCGGATAAAGCTTCTAAAATACTTTCTTTTTTTTACTTTTTACTTAAAAACAATCTTATGTAACTTAAAAAAACTCCAAAGGAAATCAATATTTACACCAGTAAAATAATTTTTATTTAAGTTCATAGAAAATAATAATATCGAAGTTGAAAAATTTTACCTAAACAATGATAATTTCAAAATAGAACGTTTCGTAAATCCAAACACTGATGCAAATTGTTGATAAAATTTATAAATAACCATGTGTAGCGAATAGCTCAGACAGCAGAGTCTTAGTCGAGTAATCCAACCATCACAGGTTCGAGACCCTGCACTTGTCGCTGTTTCTGAACCGAATATGAAAAAGCTCAAAATATGAACGTTAAATCCGAGGTTAAATCGTCAGATCGAGGCACCTTAATTTTTTTACGTTTATTTATAAAATTTCTTTTAAAATAATAATAATAATTATTATTATTTTTATATAATAATAATAATATTTAATAATAATTATTATTATTATTACACTAACGACTGTATCTTTTTTTTTTTTTTGCGCAATTACAATTAAAAAAAAAAAAGCACACATCAAGATTAGACTAATGTCGCATCAACCCCGCAGCGCCAAGATATTTCTTCACCCTCCGTTCGCGATTACCCAACCGTGGCATCATCAAACACAACAAAAGAACGCGTGGGCGAATGATAAATCCTAACGAAAGCCCGCGTATATAAATTTAAAAGTATCACCTATATGAGCGAGATCATCCGCGGGGTGAGTCATTGTCGAGGATGTTGTGGGTACACGCCTACCGCGAATCCGTAATGAGCGGATTGCGCGATCGCCGACGTCTTTTTAAGGAGATCTTTGCATTCGAACGCTTCCATGATAATCGAACTCGAGAGTTATTTACTTTGTAGAAGTGGTGCAATTGTCGGATTTTTGAAGGATTTTGAGAAATATTTGTTTTTAAAAGTTAATCGATTAACGTGCGGAGATTGGAAAAAAATAATATGTTCCCGGTATCGTAATTACACGATTGAATACATGGTGAACTAGTTTAATCGAGTTTTCAACAAGTGTTGTTTTTATGAGGCATAAAAAAATTTATCTTAACAAATGGGTCGTTTTTATTGGTCACATTCCAGGGTGTTAAAATGATCCAATTAAAATAATTTAAAACTCGTTTCATTCAAGTACAGGTATGATAATAATGAAGTATAGGCAATAAAACCGTTTGTATACTTAGGAAAATTGAAATTTAATTGACATGATTTTTTTACAATTCAAAATTCCAAAGTTCATGAAATAATCTCGTTTACTATTTCAATTGTTTCGATTTTTTTATGTTGATTATTTATTTATTAATTTAAGATGATTAAAGAAAAATTGGAAATAATTATTACATACACACAAAAGAAACACTGCCGTTCCGACACATATACATAGAATGTGATCTTTATATGCTAAAGTTTTAAGTTTTGTCAGTAAATAACTGAAATCAAAAGTAAACTTCATTAATCAAATAAAATTGTTCATAACTGAAATTAATTCAAATTGAATTTTTCCATTCTAACCTCAAACAATAATTTTTCAAATGAAATCTTACAAAAAGCGGAATTACTTATGATCAGACGAGCGTGTCGTATTATTCGCGGGCGGGAGACAACACCTGTAAGCAGCGGCTGCACAAAAACAGTCTCGAAAGCCGGCCGGCCGCGACTCATCCCGCGACCTCGAAACACAGATTTACAGCCAACTCGCGACGTGCGTTGTTGTTCCCGCATCGAGAAGAAAATCATCGATTCCGGAGAAATCCAATCTAAAGTTTTTTCGGCTGTTTTATTTGGATTTATTTTGATTCAACAAGTACACGTCTCTTTTACTTTTTTTACGTCATAATCTTGACAAATGCCGACGCACTTATGTCAGACGCACTTTTTACCGTTGTTAGAGTTTAATGGGCGACTTGGGAATTGTTTTGTCCATTAAGCGTGATGGATTATTAAAATTTTATTTTCGTTTTTACGACTTTAACAAGTTAATATTTCTTGCAGTAATTCAATCAATGAAATATAAAATTTATAAATGAATTAATGTTTATGAACTCAGAGAATCATTTTTAGGATTCACAGTACCCAATGTATTTTATCAGTAAACCTTATTTTACCTTTATCGAAAATATTCCAACATTTTTCATTTGTAAAAGAATTTCAAGAAGTATAAACTCGTAAAGGATACTCCAAGGATTAAATATTGACTCTGAGAGACTGCCTGCAATTATCATTCCGATACTCGGAGCAAATTTCAAATGGAAACATTTGATCAAGCCTCTCAAATATTAACTCCCCGAGATTCTTTATATATTTCTCTCTCTCTTTTATTTTCTTTTTCCAAACCTGCAGAATCAGTCCGCGAAAGGAAACTAGTCGCGGTCGTGCCCGAGACCTCTAAAAAGACCATTTTTTTCATCTCCTCCCTAATCATCGATTTCCCCTCATCATAATTAAGAGACCTGGCTTGGAAAACCCTAATAATCCAATTTATGTCAATCCTCAGTAAAGGAGATTGCAGGCCTACTGCAACGGTAGAAAGTTACGAAATCAGCTGATTCGTGGGCGAGAAAAATCCCTCGATTTTGCTTATTTCTACAAAAAGCGGATCTTTTGGTTTGTAGAAGCGAGATTGATTAATCATAGGTAACGCTTTGCTGACTAATTAATGAAGTTCTCCGACGAGTGACTTGGCGAAAACTCTCAATGAGATTCGAACGTAAAAAAATCATTACAAAACTATACCTACTCAGACGTCGTTATCGAAAAGGATTAGAATTAAAAAAATAATCTTCCAAAAACTTTCTAAGCCGTTTTCGATGATTATCAGTAAATAAAATAAACCCATGAAAAATTCATGAGACATCGGATATCGATTTAGAAGAAAGTGACGAGACGTATTAGCTCGAAAGCAAAAAAGATCCACGGCTACACTGGAAATTGTAGGAAAAAAAGGTAATTCTGTGGATAAAACAAGCCGGTCGACTTTCCAAGCTACAGAAGAAGAAAATCTCGTGCAGCGACATCAGAGGGAGAAAAAGGCGAGAGGAGGGAGTGTGCGAGTTAATCATAAACACATCAAAGGTCGAGGATGCGCGCGAGGGAGGACGATTTTGTTTCACTCGCGGGAGATTGTAATTGTACACGTTTTCATGAAGAAAAAAAAAGGATTTTATGCGAGAGTAAGATCTTTTTCACGAGCGAGATAATCTCTTTAGAATTAATTAGGCAGTAAGGGGGATTGCTTGATTCTCGAGTTTTTGATCTTGTTCGTTTGGATGTATTTTCATGAAAAATTAAATTGTTTATATTTATCATAAATTTTTATTGAAAATCTGGAATAAATTTTAATTGTCCATAGAGAATTTCGAAAATTAATGTTTAGGTGTGTTTAATTTTGTAATATCCATAGAAAAATTTCAATTCAGACGCTTTGGCGCCTGAATTGAAATAAAAAATAATAAAAAGAATTTTTTAATAAATTATTGATCTATTGATTGTAAATCTGGTTGTAAATTATTAGTTACAGAATTCAATATTCATTTTAATACAATACTTTATCATAAATTTTTCAAATTAGGATCTAAAAAACAGTGTAAGTTAAAAATAATAACAATATAATTTATTATTGACTATATTTAGCCAAGTTTCACGTAAATCTTTCTCAGCATTTGAGTAGCGACTGTGCAAACTTGCAAAAAAATTGAAAATAAATGCTAAAGCCTACTGTCCAATCAAATCAATTAAAATTGATGCAGGTAGACCATTCTGAATGGCTGTTTTAAATTTACTTGTTTTTACTATTTTTTTTTTGTTAGACGTATAAAAACTCAATGCAGCCTGTTTAAAGTCACTTATTTTCAATCGATCAGCGAGAATTAGCGAGTCCACAATATTATCAATATTCAAATCCGGCACGAGTTTTTCTTTGCATAATTTTTTCAAAGCGTGAAGCTTGAACTTGTCAGCTGCAATATAAAGATCTGCCATATGAACATTAGATTCTTCAACTTTCCCAGTGTAAATATATCTTAAAACTTCTTGCATCACTTCACCACTCACATCGGCTACAACAATTTTGCCCTTTTTCATGCCATTTACAAACATTTCCGAAAAATATTCACTCCGAATGCCCAATATGCACTTGTGCACGTTAAATACCTGTATAGATTCTTTAGAACGATTCTTTATTTCTATTCGTAAGTCGGTAAATTCTTTGATGCCGTAAAATTTTTCGATTGTCAAATCTGATTCCAAAGCATTTGTGTTAGAAGCGAGGTTAGAAGCGGAAATTACTTCTAGACGAACAATCAGCTCGTCATCTGACAAACTAGCAGGTAAACATTGACATTTATCAAATTTTGTAGAGTGAACTGTTTTTTCGGCTGTCAAATCTTCATCGAGACTCTTCGTATTTGAGACATACACTTTAAATCCATCTTTTACTGATAACAACGAACCATGGATACATGCTTCATTTTTTTTTGAATAACTGCCTTTTTTTAGATTTAAAGTTAAGAAACCTTCTTTATTTTCACTCTTCAGTTCCACCGTCCAGTCGGTCAAGGTATCCATTTCGATTGAAAATTGTGGTGACTCCAAAAATGCTGAATGTTTATTATAATAACGAGAGGAGTAGTTCTTTATAACCCAATCGTATCGAACACATCGTTTGACTTCATCGACTATTGTATCAGCGATTTTACAACAGTTTCCACTCATTTTTTTATCGAGAATTGACTATAAATGTTTAACGAATTATTTAGTGCTAGCTATGGCCAGGTTAGAAAAAGTTACATTTACATTTACCGACTCTTATTTTTAATATAAGTATATTAAATTTTCACCACACTTATTAATTTTGTATTAAAAAATAATGGGTTGGAACTTAATTACTTTAAATTAATAGAGGGTAATTACGAATCGGTTAGAATGGTAGTTTTGAAGTGACATTCAAAAGCCAAACTGAAGTAAAAGTTTATAGAGTTGTAGCTTTTACCGAGGCTTTTACATTCAAATTTCTTCGAAGTGAAGACTAAAAGTCTTAATCCTAAACATTCACAGAATTTTCATGAATTCTGTAAAGTAATTTACATTAAATCATCTTCTTCTATTTACTGTGACTTCGGTCTATTTTACTGGATGGGGTAAAGACCCCGCGTGGCATATAACCATGAATAGTCCAAGGTTGGAGTTTTTGGTATAAATATCACAGATGAAGAGTATGTCAATATAAAATAATTTTTCCAATATTTATGTTACTGCGTAAGAGTACTCCTGTATTTAATTTTATTCAAAAATTTATTTTATCATATAATAAACAATTTTTCATTTTTCTTATCTCGTCAATAATTTTAGATATCAATAATATTAGTCAGATATTTTACAATTTTGAAATAATTCAGAACCAAAATGCGTACATGACAAAATGTCAGTCTGTAAACACAAATTTACAACCGAGTCTACTTAAATGCTTCATCTATTTCGAAACCAACCCCGCCTCTTCAGTTTAGAAGCTTAATGTCTTCAATAACTTCAATTACTCAAAATTCGCCTCTTCATAAAAAAGTAGCTCAAATTAGAGTAAGATTTTTTCCCTAAAATAAGATAATCTGTTTTTAATTAATCATAACAACGGTCGTTTTAGCAAGTTTTCTTCTAAACATTCAGTAAATTAAAAGTCAAGGCATGTTTTCACTTCGCTTATCACAAAATTATTTCTATTGTTGGATCGCATTCATGAAAATTTTAAGTCAGTTTTTCAATTCAAACTTACTTCATTCTTTACCCATGCATTGTCTCTTATAGACTGATCCCCGCTTCAAAATTCAACCTTTTTTGTTTGAAGCCTTAAAAAAAGTTGAGAAAAATTTCTTCAAGCCCCACAAATGTTCGTAACCAGAGCCAACCCCTGCCTTCCTCGAAACACAGGGGTCGAAACCTCCTTCCCGCACAAATTCTATCGGTCAAAGCCGCCACACATTTTTCCCTGCACCTCACGAAGAACAAACCAAACTCTCGGAAACAATAAAACCTTGAAGTTCCGCGCGACCGAAGCGGGCGGGGGTATAATAATTCTCAACTCAAGGGTGAAATTAGACGAGTTCAAGATCCTTTAGCCCCTTTGGAGGCATACATAACGAGGAAGAAGAGATTACCGCCGCTCGCGCCTCAGCTGCGAGAGGAGCAGAAGGAATGCACGCGCTATATAATGCTTCAGCCTGTGATTTGTGGGAATTACCCCCCCCCCCACCCCCCCGCGCCGCTTTGGTATTCAATTTTTCGTCTCGCGCGTTCCGATAGTTTCTCCGGGGCGACCTTGAAATCATTCCCGCGATTATAATGAGCCGCGTTAGGGCTTCGTGGTGAAAAGTGTCTTCGATTTCAGGACGATGTGTGTCCCGTATGTAAGTGCTACTTCGAGGATGTTGAACTTTGAATGATGCATAAGAAAACCTTTTTTTTTGCATTTTTAGTATATGGTTCTTATAGATAGATGAACTTTTTAAAAAGTGTGTCAGAAAAAAAGGTGTTGAGCGGTTCTCATCGGAAGACAATTAGGAGATTATCTCGGAGATTATTATTTCCAACATAAGGTATATTAAGAAAAAAAAAAAAAAAAAAAAAAAAATGACGTGGCTTTCAGCAGTAACGAAAGTATGTATCTTTTTTTTTTTAATTTATTAACTTACTGGCATTGAAGCCAGTTTTGCATATCATATAGAAATTTATAAGTAGTTCTACTCTGGGTGTCGAAGCGGGGCTTGAACCCAAGACAGCCGAACCACAAATACAGCGATTTACTCACTGAGCCATTGTACCTGTTTTGATACTTTTTCAAAATTTCATATTTGCAGTACTTTTTAGATAATAAATGAGCAATTTATTAGATTCTAGATTGTCTTAAAATTATTTATTGAATTACCAGAGTGAGAAGTCTGTACATTTAACAAATTTTAAAATTTTAAAAAGAAGCTTCTTATCTTGAGTAAACCTTCATTCTGCACGGAAAAAATAAAATCCTTGCAGCGTAGCTGAATTCAGCGATATGACGATGCGAACAGTTAACGACGCTCCAACGCAGACTTTTCATCGTGGCGAGGCAAAGTCTGCGTTGGAGCGACGTTAAGTTAGCTATAGCGTGTCTTCCTTACCAACAGCTGTAGCAGAGCTCGACTCACGCTTGACGCTTGTTTACTTGTGTACTTACTCTCTGCTATCGCGGGTTTACGGCAGCATAACTATAAAAAAATGTGTTTATTGATAGTTGTAATTAATTTAAGTATTTTTTATATCAGTATTTTTATCACCCGCGATTGCAGAGAGTAAGTACACAAGTAAACAAGCGTCAAGCGTGAGTCGAGCTCTGCTACAGCTGTTGGTAAGGAAGGCACGCTATAGCTAACTTTACATCGCTCCAACGCAGACTTTGCCTCGCCACGATGAAAAGTCTGCGTTGGAGCGTCGTTAACTGTTCGCATCGTCATATCGCTGAATTCAGCTACGCTGCAAGGATTTTATTTTTTCCGTGTGCTAAATAAAGTCTGCACTTTCCGAAGTATTTTTTTACGCAGTACCAAAGAACTTTCATTTTTCAATTTGGATTCTTTGATTCTTCCATACGGTACTATTGTCTTAAATATTTCTGTATTCTTGCACACTGTATGTTTTTGTGGTACAAGACTGTCTTTATAATCCCCAAGACCTCACCGAGTTTTAGATGTCTTCTTCGCAAGGAACGAAACTGCAGCACGCACGGCGATTAACCGGACCCTGAAAATTTATTATACAATCACGCGGGCGGTAACAAAAGGAAAATAAGCTTACCGATACTCAGTTCAAGGACGCGCTAAGGAGGAGCCAGCTCTCTGACTTTTTACGCGTTATGCATGCCGCGGCGGGTCGTTAGACCACGCCGTTTTAAGATCACCCGGGTGATTATGCGGCTATAATGAGCCGCCGATATATATTGAATACTCCCCTTTTTATTCTCTCTCTCTCTTTTACGATGTATATATATATATAAATGCACCGCGTTTATTATTCGACGGAGTTTCTTGCCCCGCGCCGCGCCGTCACGCTTAGCGGCTACCGTGCGCGCCTTGAGAACCTTAATTATTACCCGGGGAGGGGGGGATTTAATGGGATTCCCTCCTGGAATTTGATCTCGAGAGCCGGGACGGGCTTTACTCTTACTTTTATTGTTTTGGGGGCTTTGTGGTTTTTGACCGAGGGTTCGCAGCGATTTATACTAGGAGGATTTAATTGTAGTTATCATCTCGGTTATCATGCTGAGTTGGCAGGGATTCGATCTCGCGAGCGTGAGTGCTTGCTTGCGTGGAAAATTCCCAGTAGTTTTCGAGCTTGGGTAGTTATTTGTATTTGAATAATTTGTTGTGATCAAATCTCTTACTGTATGAATCAGCAAACGAATGAGAAAAAAAAATTTTTTGTTCGAATGGAGTTATGATGATTGACAAGTTTTGATAAAGCTTTGAGACTTTTTTATGAACTCTTTCGATTATTAAAAATTCTGCAACTCTGACAACATGTATTGTGTGGTTGGTATCAAATAATTTGTCGTGCAGATTAGTTTTAAAATGTTTCTGGATACAATAACCAGATATGATTGTTTATTTTGCTAAATAACTTATAGGATTCGAACTTGAAATTTCATAACATTTATGGAATGTGTACATTTACTTTTCTCTGAAAAATCTTGTAGCTTTTATAGATTTACTGAGCCATGAAGTGAAAACTTATTTGAGATAATGTTTGTTAAACTCCTCGAGTCTTAATAGGACTTTTTTCTTGAAAATCTGTGGTTTTTGGCCTGCATCTGTGATTACCCGTAGACAAAAACTCAGATAGCTTCTGAGAAAATTTTTCAACCGACCGTCAGCATTTTTTTTCGAAAATCAATTTCTATGGCGATTTTCTACCTCTCGAACCGTTCGATTTAACGCAAAATCCTGCTCTCGTAAATTTCACGATCAACGCTTTGCAGGCAGGGGGAATAAGGGGGATTGCACCGAGATGATTTTCGACCTGCAAAGTGTTTTTCAAGGCTCAAATTACCCGCTGGTTATACGTATTCCCGGGAGTGATTCCAGGATCAAAAAAGGGTAAAGTAAATTTACATTCGAAAGCCCGTTCGATTAACAACTCGCGTAGCTTATGAATAAAAATATGTAAGTCACCTGCGTAAAAGTGTACGAACAATGGTCATTGCAAAACGGTTCATATTGTCTATGGCTCCCCTCGATAAACATACAATTATTATTGTTGCCGTACTTTTCGTAACGGCCGCCGGTAATAAATTTTCAAGCGTTATTAACTGGATCATTGTCCTCGATGATCCGTGCCAGCTGGTCAACGGGGATATTAATATTTAGTAGAAAGTAGGATGCAGAACAACGTAACCCGCTACCAGCGGCACTTTCATTTTCGTTTTTCGCAGGTGTCAATTATAATTTTTAAATTAAACTTTCGACCGGTGTTTGTATCACAGTTAACTTCCTCGTGTGGCTGGTCATCAAATTTTGTGGTCGTTTTAAATTAGAAATGTAATTTTATCTTACGTAAAATTAATCTGTTCTCATGGGTTTGATGGGTTTAATAATCCACTGAGGATTAAAAAGAAATTTATTCAAAATTTAGTTTCTACTTTTGAAAGTTAATAATTAATTTTCTCTTAAATTTTATATAAATTTTCTTTTTCAAGGATAAATAAAAATAATATTGTCCGAGCAAGAGGTTCTATGACTCAATGGTAGAACGTATGACTTGTATTCCGGCGGTCCCGGGTTTGATCCCCGCTTGGCGCCTGACCGACTCTGACTTACAGTCATGAACTTTTATATGCAGAAAGGACATTTAAGATCGTTCATTCAAGTAGTGAATAAAAAAAAAAAAAATTACTTATGAAAAATTATAAATATCTAATTTAAAAAAAAAAATCCCCATATTAATTACAAATTAATTATTCATGTTAGGTTTTCTATTTTTTTCTTAATTAAACAAATTTCGCCTGTTTTGTCAGAATTGGCAGGGTGTAAAATTCTCACTGGCGATGATTGAATTACAAAGTCGAACATTTTTTTTTTTAGTCACTCACTTTATTCTGGTTTAATAAATTTATTTTTATTAATTTTTTGAAAATCAAAAGATTACATGAAGTAAAGTATTTTACTTAATATAATCAATGCATAACCAAATTAAAAAAAAAAAAAAAAAAAACTTTTAATACTTTCGATCATTTTTTGATTCTTCAATCGATCATGTCTTTATTACCTAGGATACTGTAGTTTTCCAAAAAAAATCTCTTTGAAAATCAATTTTACCCACTGACCTGGTTCTCTATTAAACCCGCGGCATCGAAAAAAAATCCTTCCGTCGTCGTGGTTATCGAGTTTCTCGAGACGGTTGCGCAACCACGGAGTGAAAAATCGCTCTCTGAAGTTTGATGACCCACCGAGTTTCGCTTTTAATTTTTTTTTTCTTCTTCCTTCCTTTTTTTTTTTTTTTAAACGAGGGCCTTCGATATTTTAAACGAGTGAAAGTTACACGGATGATGCTGAGAAAAACATTTTTTTTTCGAGATGTGACGAAGCGAGGAAGATTTGCATTGGAATGTTGTGCTGCCTCGTAAATTCGAAGGCTCAAAAAGATTTACGCTAGGTCTTTGTTATTTTTGTTTTAAAAAATTTTTTCGAAAAATATTTTTAACGATCCTGCTGCGGGTGAGCAATATTTATGGATGCTGTGAAAAACTCGTTTTCATAACTTAACTTTGCGTTGTTTTTATGGAAAATAACATTTTCGTTGACCAATGTTTGAAAAAAATTAATTTTTGAATTAATCATTCAGGCGTAGATCCGAAAGATATCAAATGTAGAACAGTCGTTTTCTTGATTAGGCAACGTTGCTTTTCAAAGTGATCGATGATACTCTACCGCAAACATCAATAAATCAAAAAATAAACACCCACAACTTAATTTAAAAAAAAAAAAGGTCGAAATCTTGAAAAAAGAAATCGGGCACGATTGATTTCGCATCCTTCCGGTCGTGGTAAATAAAGTAAACCGCGCCTCCGGAAATTGAAAATCGTTACTTAGAAAAGCACAACAACGAGGATTATTGATTCGTTTATTGCGAAGCTGTTTGTTTATGCAGTGAGGTAATTCTGGTAGCACCGGCTGGATAATAATTACCGCTGAAGTGCCGAGATGATGGATTAATGGCGTCAACCGTTTTATTACCACTGTCCACTGGATTATTGTTCGTTCATTTTTTTTGTCTTCCCTGTAGTTACCGGTAGGATTGCGGCACGGTTTAGTTTTGCAATCGCTTGGTTATTCAAATTTTAGATGGCTCATTGGCTTGAGCAAGCTACTAACAATCCCGCGCCTTTTGGATCGATTCCCGATCTTGACTTCTAATACTCGAGCGAGCGTGTAGTTAATTTAAATGATTGCAAAGGAAAAAGTCAAAACAAGGTGAAAAATAAACAAAAATAAATTAAAATTTTTAAATAGATACATATTTTTTTTAACGAAATTTCGAGTTAATGATAATTAATTCATACTTTTTGAATTTTAATTGAACGAAAACTTAAGATATCAAATTGTTTTAATACTGACTTTTAGATTAAATTTGATGCAAATTCTTCAATAGTATTTTGCAATCAATGAATACTATTGTATAAATCTTGTAATAAAAAATTCTTTTTCTAGCTGCAGTAAATAAATAAACAACTTTTTTTAAATAAATAGCTGCAAAAAATCTTTTTTTACGCGAGCCTTTGATTTAATCCATGGAATACATATCATTAGCAATAACTATAAATAAAACAATTGTTTATTAAGATTTTCATTGCAGTCATTTATAAATTTTTTAAATTTTCAACGCGAAAACAAACAAAGCAATCTGAAATAAACCTTCAATAAGCAATAAATCTTTCAAAATCTCATCTACTTTACAACGCAAACAATCTAAAAAGAAAATTTTTTGCACAACACGTGTCAAACAACCACGTGACGGTTATAAAGTCATATTCACGACGCCATAAAGCAAGCCCACTCGCAGGGTTAAATTGATATCTTAACGTTCGCTCGGTCTGTTCTCAACCTGTCCGCTAAACAATCCCGTGCCGATAAGCCCTTTTGTTTTTAACACCGGCTAATGTTATTATCTCCTAAGGACGATCGTAAATTCAAAAGCTCCGTTTTATATGCGTGCGTACGTATGCGCGCACCGACTGAGAGAAAGTGTCTCTAACGAGTGGAACGATCCCATTGTTCCCTCCAGCTCGAATTATTCGTGGATGCTTAATGGACATTGTGTGTTGTTGCTGACTTGCTGTACTCTTTTTTTTCTTCTGCAAGCGCGGTTTCTACGTTTTTTGGAGGGAAGAATTTTTATATCGATGAAATTGAGCTCGCGGGGAAAATGAAAAGGGGCAATGAGCGTGCAATTGGAGGATTCCATGTGTGAAATTAGAGGTTTTCGGTAAATGCTTTTGTTGGGAGTTTATCGAGTACCTTTTTATTCGGTGGAGACTCCGATAAATTGACCTTATTTACGAGTACGCGGTCGCTTACAATATTAATTTACGAAAGAAAGTAAAGTAGAAGCGTTTTTCGCTGATTTAAAGACTTTTGGTTCACTACTCGTAAATCATGTTTGAGGTAATTTTCATATTAGTAATTTCAAATCCCCTCACAAATAACTGAGAAGAAAAGAATAGACATGATCAATTTTAAAAATTTGCAGTAAAGTCAAAGGGGTTGCGCACGATTTTTCAGGATTTGTACTTATTGAATATTTTTTTAACAAATCAATGAACCGCGAAGATCATTTTTTTCACATTTGAACCAGTATTAATAATTTACAGGTTCATTCAGTTTTTTTTGAGTCATTTACAGTTTAAATAAATTCTTTTAGTCTTCTTAGCTTTCTCATTGTCCTCCCTCTAAAAGGACTAACTGTCTTACGCAAAAAATTATAAAATTCGTTTTATTTTTTAGTTTTTTTATTTCAGTTATAAAAAAAAAAATAATAAACAACTAATGATTGTACCAAATTTCTATAAATTGATTAATTTCCTAATATGATCAGTTCGTAAAATAATTTTCGAAATCAATAATTTTGTTTAATAAGAAACAATTTTTGCTAGCAAAAATAGTAGCTTGCAGTAATCTTGTAATTCAATGCTATTCTATTTACAAACTCTTTCGAAAAACTAAAAAAAAAAAGAGGAGAATAATTGCAAACCAAGCGAAAGATCAATCGCAACCTCGAGAGGAAACGCAACCAATCAGGCCTAACATCCGGACGATTTATGCGCTTCCTTTTCGAAAGATAAAAAAAAAAAAAAAAAAACCCACAAAAGCCAAACCAAAAAAGTTCACGGAACTGTGGATCGCGCGCGTGTCTTGCATACCTAATTATTCTCCCCGCTGTACCTTTTTTTTTTTTTTCAGTTTCAGACTGCTTTTCTCGCGTAAGTAGCGCGTACAAAGCACCAGACCCTGGCTTTTGTACCTCCAGGTTTTTCATTAAACAAGTCTTATATCGGCCAATCAAATGCGTGCGCACGTGTCTCATTATCCTTCAGCCGGCTGATAAGCGTTAAAGAATAGGTCCGAGAATTTGGGTTGGTCCATAAGGCTCTATTTACATAATTAATTAATGAATTCAAAAGTTTTTCGTCATACGCATTGTCTTGCTCGAATTTTTAGTTTTCGATTGTAGAATTGATAATTGGGGCTTTAATCATTTGTGCAAGCATTTGTGTACTTTTAAAAACTTTTGTTACGAAATGCAAACAATACAAACTTAAATCAAAGAATTATGGTCTGTAAATTTCTAAAGTTGAACTTTGAAATTTTTTAAAGCCTCAGGAAAACAAAAAGAGTTTAACGCATTAACGACTAAATTAACCGTGGCGAGAAAAAGTAAGCACCTCTGACCTGAATCCCAACCAATGGCGTTCCGCTGTTTTTCCGCGAGCGACAAAAAGCGCGTGAGCATCCGCGGCGCGGAGCGGTGACAATTAAACAGCCATTCTTGAAACCGTACCGGAGGCTGAATAAGTTTTCCCATGACTGCAGGTGAAAACTTACTCCGCGACAGGAGAACTTTCGATTGTCTCGCTTTTCGAGTCAAATATCCACGTCTGACTTTTCGATAAATGTTAAAATTATATCGAGACTATGACTCATGAAGTCTTTTTCAGGATATTATATTTTCTCGGGCGTGAGAAAAAAAATGATGATGATTGATAAGCGCGCGGGAAAGTGTGTAATATCGTTATGAATTATGGATGATTTTTCGTTGTTATGAAAAGTTGCAAACTTTTTTCTCTATTTCCCCTTGCGCAACTCTAGTGTTATAAACTGCGAGCGATGTACCATCAAAGACAAAAAAAAAGAAGATTCTAATTTGAATAATTCAAATCCGAGAAAGAAAAAAAAAAAATCTTTCCTAATTTCTCTCCTTGGACGCGTGTTTCCTGACACACGAAACGACACCTGTGAGCAACTTGCCGAGAAGGACAAGCCCGCGAGTTGAATCGGCTTCCCGCTCACTTTCAGCTGGTTTTATTTCCATTCCGTCCTCGTCATTCAGTCCCCCACGGCGGTTGTGGACTTTAGGCATTTTATTAGCTAATTTTTTGATCGGGGCTGCCTTTATGGCGTAACCATTGCAAACTGACCCAACGCGTTTTTGCTACGAATTTTTTATTGCGAATTATGAAAAATTTTACGATGGCTGTTATGACACTAATGAAGTCGTTATTTCTATTCTAAATAATTCAATATTTTTCTTATTAAATAAAATTATCGTGCGTGTTGTTTAACCATTTGATTTATTATAGACAATGCTACGGTTAATAAAAATTTTTTTGCTCTTAAAAAATGAGCTGTAAAAAAAGATGACCGTGTTATGTGTACCGTTGTTGTTAAGTTTTAGGATAATTTTTTACCGTTATGATAAGTTTATTACGTACCCCAGTTTCTAGCTGCGGGTAGCGCAAATATAAAAAACTAGGTAATACACGCCAACTTGCTTATAAATTTTTCTGAAATAAATCGGTTTTATTCTCGAAATTTAATGTTTTACCCATGTTATCTGATTAGTGGTTATCTTTTCTAATGACCTGAAATTCATTCAATGTATCAAAAGTTCGTTACTTACCATTTCTCAAAAAAACTTCAAAAACTTTCAGAAGTTAATGGATATATCTAATTTGAAAGTTTTTTTAGAAAGCACTGCCGAGAATTTTTTTTTTATTAGAAAACATACAAATTTATTTGATTTCGGTTAACGTTTCACCTGACAATAAATTTCCAATTTTTTTTTTTTTATTTGAAGTAACTAATTGTTAGAAACCTTTAACATTACCTTTAATTGACAAGGCACAAATGTATCTCCTATCTTTACACGAATCAAAATCCGTACAGAGCAACAATTACCACGACGACATGAAAAGTAGTCCGAACCGGTTGTAGCCCTCATCTCGAACTGAAATTTTCTACCATTAAAATTTGTAAAAAGAAGAAAACTACTTTAAAAAACAGAAAGCGCATCGCCGTGTGGGTATAAAACCCCGAGGTAATTGCGATACGAAAAAAGAGTTTCTTTTCGCTCGCTTGCTCGCATCGAAAAAAAAAGAAGTCACGTGGCGTTTAACGATAAGGGCGTCAGTCCGGAATAATAATTCTCCTCCTAATTATCGGTCGCGGCTCTTCTTCGAAGGCGCGCGAGCAACAACAATGCCGGGGCAGGGAAATCGCGAGATAGGCGGGGCCCAACCGCAAGGCCGAGCCAGAGTAAACTAGTCCGACCGGTGCGCAACGACCGAGAATAAACGTCTTTTTAAAAACAAAAGCACGCTATTTGAAATGTTTTGTTATAATATTGTCTTTTGATCATCATCTTACCAAGTAATACAGATCATGTGTTGAAGAACTAAAAAAAAGCTACTGCATCTTGAAATTCCTCATGTAATAAAAATCAAAAATATTTCATTGTTTAAGCATCATTCGATCAGTAGTTTCATACGTAACATTTTCATCATTATCATCATCCTATACTCCTACTTTTAGAGTATCAGAAACTACTTTGTAACCTTACCTGGTTTCATAAAATTTATGATTGTTAGCACTTACTTTCAATTACTTAATCACGATACTTCTTAAAAAGCTTTCATCGTAAGCCACATTTTTTGCTACTTAACATAATTCATAATGCAGTTATGTAAAGTCCTCATCACAGCATTCTTATTTCTAAGTCTTTTGAATCTTGCGTATCTCAACCCTCGAAGTACCATCCAGATGAAATCCACAACCTTGGGCAGCAAACAGAGTCTTGGATTAAAAGAACCGTTCTAATATGCAATACTCCCTTGTATAGCCACCCCGATCTTCAAAGTCTTTTTTCCTCTCGACAGAGACACGCTCGCGCACTTGAAAAGCCACGCGTGTCTCGAGTGTCGCGTGTGTGGCATATATGGAGGGGGAACGAAATTTCTCCTATCAAAGAAAAAGCGGGGGAATGCCACTTGTGCATGCGTTATGGGATGCATCTTCGCAATTTCGGATACGCGCCAAGGGTTTTGGAGGACGACAGGGAAAGTTTTTGCCTGCATGGAAAGTAGTGATAGAACTTCTGCGAGGTGGAGTTACTCTTTTGGAATGATCTAGATCGTCGGGGTTGGTAATTAACGCAGCGGTCATGATAATTGTCAAGTTCTTTGTTGTTCCGAGAATGGATTTTCTCTTTTTGAGTGATATGAATTCAACAAAGTCAGTCAAAATTTCTACAGCATCCAAGTTTAGTGCACACTATAATTTACAGGGTAACCGTTAAGCCAAGCACAGCTGTAAAAATCTTTGAGATATTATCAAAACGACTGTCTGGGAATCAGTCACTCAGCTTCACACTCATTCACTGTCGACCCGAAAATCCTCCCAACCGCCCACTTCGCAATCATCAAAATCCACTTGGGAGCATTTAATAGACTCTAAACTTCTTCCTGCTTATCCAATATTTTAATCTCCAAAGCTCGTGGGCTTGGATTATTTTCACCTCCTGTTATCTTCGTTACCGGTCTACCGAAACACCAGCTGATTCTCCCATGTAATCGTAACCGGGAGATGTTACGGGAGGGTTAACTGATCGCGAGTCACTTTTCTCGCTCTGCTTGTGCAGCCGCTTCAGATTCGGCGATTTTACTCTCGCGCACACAATTTATTTGTCGAAACCGCGAAGAATCAGGTGCAATATTCTAGCGTCGAGAAAGTTTTTTTTTTCTTCCTTTTACGATTCGAGAGATTTTTTTTTATTTTTCGATTTCTTCATTTTACGGCCTCGTAACACTTTTTGGTGTAGAAGAGATCTGCATTGGGCAGAATTTTTTTTTATGGCTAGACGAATAGGCTGTTAATATTGAGATAACTCGAGGATCGAGATCGATTCAACGATCCGTTTACCATTGACGATAAAACTCGCTCAAAACGATTTTTCGTCGAGAGTGAAGGGAAAATCGAGCGGCTGGCGATGCGGCTAATCGATAAGCCGTTGCGCCGAAGGTTGATCCTGCTTACCCCCCTGCATCCGCGGCGCGTCACGATTATGCATTTATAATCAACCAATTAGTGCTACGGACTTCGATATTTCTGTCCGATACAATCGAATCATTTCATAAACAATACAAATAAAGCCGCTTTGATCAATTTTAAAAATTCTCACTCTTTGAAAAAGCTAGCCAAATTTTGTTGGACTTCACAATGCAAGACCTAGAAAGAAAAGCAAAGTTTTCAATCTGTCTGTAAGCCATAAATATCGTATGGCTAAAGAAAGTGTATTATACTGCTGTCTTTGGATAACCGAAGTTAATAAATTAAACCCAAAGCCTCATTAAACCCACTCTCGAAGATTCCCAACTTGCACCCGGATAAAAATCCAGTTCTAATTGGAATCTTCGCGTTGTAACAAGCCGATCAAGACATGATTCATTTTTCCCTGTATAGTAAAACAAAACAATAAAGACCAGCTGGGTATTGAGAACCAAATAATAACATCGTTACAACATGACAACCCCCGGTCAGATACATAATTACGCAACAAATACACGGGGTATCTGACCGCCGCGGGGGTCCCGGCAGCAGCATACTCTCCGACTTCCGATATGCCCGCGCTGGCCTCCGGATAAATCATCTCCCGGCCGCGGCCCAGAGGACGTTGCACTTGCGCTGCTACCTGCGGCTAGCGGTAGATCGGGATGCCTCGCCGCCGGGGATTTTCGTGGTGGCTGCTGCGATTACAGGTGTGAGATACTGGCAGGGAGCGATTAGAAGCTAAAAATAGTGTGTTTACGGCTTTGGACAGCAAAAAAGTACTCCGACTTTTTTTAGTAAACCTTGACTTTTAACAGTTTTATTTATTGAATGCATTGACTCGTAATTTTGGGTGTTATGTTGTTGCGCATTACTTTCAGTGATTCAGCAGAACAAATAACTCCATAAAGAACTGACCTTTTACTTTGCATTCAATGTTACCTTTACCTTTGCTCAGAAGAGTTCATAAATTAATTTGAGGAAAAAAAGATACGTCCCTGAAAGAATCTTAAGGTGTTTAAAAAGTGTGCAGGTTATAACGAGTGAATACTCTAAAAATAAACTAAAATCTACAATTGTAAATTAGGTTTGTTTCGTAACGTCTGCACGTTTCAGGCGTGTTTGACAGGCCGGAATAACAGGATATTATCATACTATTTAAGTTACCTGCACTTTTATCTTCGCTCGGTTGTTTGTCGAGGCTGTCGCTCGCTCGCCACGTAACGGCGATGATTTAACCTGCAGACACTGTTAAAAATGGGGTCTAGGTCACATGTCCCAGGTCCCCCCTTTCTTTGTGTTTGCATACGTGTAATTGCCCAGCGGGAGATACAATCGGGTAAGTGAATCGTCGTGGAGGAACTGTCCTGACGTCCACCCTTTGTTCTCTGAAACCAAAATTAAAATCATCTTAAACTCTCTCTCATGATGCTTCATCGTAGGAGCCAGTTAAGAAGTCAACGATCCTGAATTCTTGCGAATCGCAGTCACACCCAGGCGGTTAATAATGCCTGCTCCTAGGCTCGCGATAAACCGTAACATCGTCGTCGGGCCATCGGCCCTCACCAGGGGGTGGGGATCCCGTTGCGGGACTCTAATTAGTCATCGGAGTACACAAAAACAAGCGCTCGGCTCATTACCCGCCCCGTGTGTGTTGCAGGCCCAATTGCCCGATCTCAGCATCCCGGTTTTGCATGCTGACCATCGTCGAGGAGGTAAATTGAGTCGTGTTGCGAAATATCGCGCTTTTTCTTCTTCTCTTTGCGCGTGGGCGTGATTATTCCAGATAAAAAATACCTCTTCTGCAGCTTTTATTGAATTTGATAATTGGATGGTAATCGAAGCTATATTTTACTCGTTCGAAACCGGTTACACAGTGGTTATGTAAAGCTTGCGTTAAACTTTTTATGAAGAAAAAAAGTTCAAGTTTTGCATTGTGAATTGTAAAAAGACTAGCTTTATGATTTATTGGCTGGCTTTACAGTTAATATTTAAAGGATTTGTTTACACCGTCAAAAGTTAAGATCAGCAGCCTGCTTTTGAAGTAATAGAAATTTTATACAGTTTAGACGTTGTCTTCATGGGTATTATCAAACAAGTGTAATAAACAACCGTTTTCATAGTAATAGAGACAAGATTAAATCTATAGTAAAATAAGTTTCACCACTAATCAGCATCTTTGAACCTTTTACAATCTTAAATAAAATAAAAATGAATACACTCTTAAATATGACGATGCACGTTCCGTAAATAAATTTTAAACGCTCTATCTTAAGTATGGATTACAGAAAAACCATCTAAGAATAAAGTTTCATTTAAGATCCTTAACGGACTTACTCGATGACTTATCCTTTTAAATATTCATAAGCTGAAAAAAAAGGATTCATTGACGCGTGGCGAGATACGAATTTATGGGTCTATTTTATTCACTGCACTAGATACATCATGAATAAAGATGGACCCCCGCGCTTTTTACGGTGGACGGCGATCCGTCACAGCCCCGTTTGAATATTAATTTTTACCGCGCGGAGCGATCAAAACACACAAATCGAGTGGATTAATGGTAACCGGTGCAGTGAGATTTATGCATCTTCGGCTTACGTAAAATCTGCGGCAATTAAGAAAATCCTTCCCGTTGCTAATCCACCTTTTTCGCATGCTCAAAGTTCGTACGATAAGGTTAACTTTCTTCGCTCTATCTCTGAGATCTCCGCACCACCCACTAGGTTCCCAAACTAGGCTCGGGTGAATGAAAAGAGGAGCGACTTTGACTACTTACACACGGGCGCTTGCACCGGTAATTAGAGGGGAGCCAGCATTATTCTCGGGATGAAGAGTGCAAACAACACAAAGGAAAAGAGACAACAAAGCGAGGGCTTCACTGGCTGTTGATGTTGTCGTGAACGTTTCGCAACGAGGCGTCATGTCAGCTACCTCTGGCGATTCTAATGTGCGGCTGTTTGTTCTTCCTAGGTGAATAATTGTTTTCGATTGTCGTCAAACTCGGTTTTACCAAAGATTAACGTTTGAGATTCTGAATTGGCGAAAGTGAATAGCGGTTGGCTATTTTAAATGACAAAACATTGGTTTTTGGCAATAGCAAAGTTTCAATATCTGAAAGTAGACTGAAATATAATTCATGTATTGTGATCGGACAATACTTCTTTATTGAGAAATACTTAAACCAATTTTATTAATAGTAATGAATATGTTAGTAAAAAAATTTTCTTGTTTATTTCTGTATTGTCGGATTATCAATAAAACTTGGTTTTTTTCATTACGATTTATAAAACTACTCTTATTTAGTCTACCCTGCTAAACATTTTTTTTACTCAATAAATGTTACAGTTCTTGAAAACGGTATTTACCAAATCTTTCATCCATTCAAACTGTTTATCCAGTTAGAAACAATATTATTCAAGTAAACAAACCAGCATTTATTTTGGAGTGTTTAATGATCCAATTGCGCATGCTCCGAAGCGACCCTTAAAAACCGCCCACAAGTATCGCGGTGGCTCAGGGATGTCGTCGACCCGACCCCATCGGCGCAGACGCGTGGGAATATACCAACTACTTCGCTTGCGCAACTCTTTTCTATCCACGCCCCCGCTTTGCGTGTACGTATAATGTAAGCGGATCTTCGCGCGTGGCGCTATGACTTTCGCGCCTGCCCGCGTCTCCGAAGCGATTTTAAGGTTCAAACAATGCCTTGCCTTATTTTTCTTCCTTGCTTTTTTCTCGGTGAAAACTCTTGAGCTTTTCAACCTATGAGTGTCTGTTTGATTTCGTCTTTAAATCAAAATAAATATTTATGAATCTAGTAAGCATGATAGCAAAGTTCAGGAATTCCCAAAATAGTACTAAATTTTTGGTTTATAATAACAATTCTGACGAAATAAAATCAATAAATCGTTCTCATCAAATTAAAAATTTATTCATTCACATGCAGTTTTTAATTTTTTAATTCAAGATTTTTTTTTTTATGTAAATGATCAAAAAAAAAAAAAAGTTAAATTAGCAATTTGGTTCATTTAGTATTTTTTATTTTTTATTACGATGTGACCTCACAATTTTTAATTATTTAATCCATCCGACAGTCCCATTGAAATTAATTACTTGCACTGACAACGTAAAACGACAATTCTTGGAAAGTTGTATTGATTTTGAAAGTAGAGCGAGGACATTTTCTCAACACGTGTTTCGAATTCACACCAGGTTGATAAAAAGAAAAAGGGCCATTGGGTTAAACACGAAATTTCGTGCTCTTAATCTGTGTATACAAACAAGCGCACAAAAAAAAAGTTACAAATATTAACCATTTTGACTTGAATTTTACCCACCAAACTATTTTTAAGTAAGATTTATGGTTTGAAATTTCCCACAGTAAAATCACACTTCTGTAACTATGAGAACTTACAAAATTACATTTTTCCATGAAAATAATAAAAAAAAAAAAAAACTCTAGCGACACCAATCAAAATTTTAAACTAATTTTCGTTGTTCTTTTCAGGACGTAATGAGCGAGTACGAGCGTATCAAGCGTTCGTGCTTGAAACGCGGCGAGCTATGGGAGGATCCTGAATTTCCGGCGACTCAGGCCTCGGTCTTCTACCACCAGACTCCGCCCTTTCAGTTTCAGTGGAAACGGCCAAGGGTAAGTTTAGCCTAATTACCCTCATTATAACATCAAAAGAATTTTCTGTTTCAATCTCGATGAGTGCAGTTTGAAAAAAAAAAATCAAACAATAGCTGGCTACTTATCAGTCCGATCTGACCTCGTAGAAAATTTTATATCTTCCACGGGCGAAAATATCGCATTAAATTCAAATCTACTACGGTACTCCCGGCATGAAGAAAAAAAAATCTTATTTTCCGTTGGCGCCTACGTAATTGCACGCGCGCATTGGTCGATTCGCGAACGGCGCGAAAAGACCGACAATTTTCATCCGGTCGTCGTAAACAGTAATCACGATTTTTTTTTTTTTTTTTCAAAAAAGAAGAGAAAAATAAGGATTATAAATGACGTCCGTCGCGTCGACTGTCGCGACGAAGGAGTACGCGACGTCATTACATATCAGACCGATGGGCCCTATCAGCTGCAAGCTACTCGATTGAGTCTGTTTTTATCACTTGATTGCGATGAATTTTTAAAATTTTTAATAAAAATTTGTTATAATCACTCGTCATTCATTATTAAATTTAATAACAAATAAAATTAATTGTACTACATAAATTTTTAGATATTGACGTATCAGTTGATATGTGAAAATTTAAAAGCTTAAAAATTAAAGTTTTCAATTGAATATCCTCCACAAATCATAAAATCTCCTTATCGAGGCAATTCTTTTTGATTTATCATATTTTTATATAAATTGTAAATTGCAGTAATTTTCTAAGAACTTTTTATCATAAAACTAAATAAAAATATTCAATTTCTGTGCTTAAAAAATGAATGCATTCAAGAGCGTCGAATCTCTTAGAGAATCGCAAGGCATTTGTAGCTTTAATAGACCCATCGGTCTTTCGCGGTCATCGAAACCTCGGAATTTGAGTTTCTCGTAAAAAAAGAGGAAAATATTGTCTGCTTAACCCCGAAACGTGTGCCAGAAATGCAGATGATGATCCATCCGTGGCGCGGCAAGGTTTCCCCTCGAAAGTGAGAGAATACTTCGAGGATATCCCCTTTTACCTTTGACGATGCGCATGCCATTTTATTGTGTATCGTGCGCGCACCGGATCGAGTTACAAATTCAACGCTTTTCCGTGCAGCCCGCATGCGCTTCGTGACGCGCATATTCACCCGCGTTTATTATACCGTACGTGGTCTATTTTGTACTACCTTAACTTGCTTTTTTTTTTTTTTCAGTTGAAAAACACGGTTTTTTTCGTTTTTTATTTTGAGAAATTCGGTTTTAAACTGCAGATATTCGAGCTCAGATTGTTTTGTCAATTTATGTATTTTTATTTTAAGTATTTATGGTGTCTTTGTGTTGATTATCATCTCGGCATAAAATACTATATACAGGCATAATCAACACACAAAGTCACCATATAAATATTTAAATTAAATATGGCTGGGCAATATAAAGTTTAAATGTAAAAATTAATGATCATTTTTATTTTTGTGGGATTTATACTGCTATGGATAAAATTTGTTTATGAGCTATTTTTTTTTTTTTAATTTCAAAATAGTAAAATTTTTATAGATAATTTTGTTTTCAGTGTAAACTTGATTTTAAACATTATTTTTTATTATTTTTTATTGTCTACTACTTAAAAACTATTTTTCTTTGATTACGCTCTTTTTATTAAAAAAAAACTGATGAATACAAACCGATATCAACTCTAATATCATTTACCTTTGGAAAGCTTTTTCATTGTGACAGTGGATGAATTTATTTTTATTCTTCATCCAAACAAATTAAAACAATTTATAAAAAATCTAATGTTTTATTTATAATTCATTTTTCAATCTCATCAGTACCTATTATTCACAATGATTCTAAAGACCGAATCTTTTAATATTCATTCAATATCATGAAGCAACAAACGTTTAAAATAGTTATTCCATCTTACAAAATAATGATTGGCTAAAGTGCCGACATTAAGTAATCGATTAGTTTAACCGCTAATATACCTTCCTTTAATCGAACAATCGCATTAAAAAGCGAATATCCTGGCTCCTTTTTAGTTCATAATAGACTCTTCGCAACGAGATCTTGTAAAAAAGTCTCTTGCTGCCACACAATGAAAGCCCGTAATTTAACATCTTTTCATTCGCCGCACAATCGAGCGACGATCGCTGGTCTTAGAAAACACGGAATTAACCAAAATTTTTATTTTCTCATTTTCACTTTCAGGAACTCTGCAACAGGCCAATTTTCGTCAGCGACACACCAACGCAGTTTGACGTCATACCCGGTAAACTCGGTGAGTGAAGAAGAATTTTTTAATTAAAAAGTACGCGCCCGGAGATAATACATAAGCCGTCAAAACAAAAGACAAATTTATAGCGAATTCGAAGGAAAAAAAAAATTGCAAGAATCACGTGAGCCCGGGGAAAAAATAACACGCTTCCGACGCGCTAATTATCAAGCCGGAATAACAACGCGAGTAAAAATAATTTATCAAGATGCTGAAGAGGTAAATTTATTTGTATCGTAACCACTCGGGCGAATTTTTAAAGTTACGTCATTCATATTTTTTATCGGGTAAAAAGTTATCGTTACGGTTTATGCAGGAAAGTACCAGAATTTTGTACTTAAATTACTTAACTCTTTGTTTTGGGGGAATCAGTTGGGTAACTTACAAACTCCCATGAGAAAGTATAGCTCTCAAAACAATGCTAAACTACGGAATCACTGGATGATTATATTTAAAATCATGGCTTTCGATTTAAGGATTTCTCCTGGATCAGCGTTGTTACGGAGTCCCGGGTAATTTTAAATTCAGTAAGTTTTGTGGATTGTATTGATCATAGGTATTTTCATCCCCGAGTTGTATAATGGTGGCATCGATTGCTTTGAATCAACTTAGTTACGGATGATTTTAAGTGGTTCGAAAGACAAGAAATTACTTATACAAATCGAAGCATGAATTTAATATTCTACTTAAAAAAAAAATCCGGTGGTAACACATACCATCAAAACTAACCATTCCAATTTACGGAAGTTGAAGTCTCATAAAAGACAAGTACGCAATTTTCATATGGCTATATATAAAAAATAAATTATTTTATAACTAATTATTTTGAAAATACAAAAATTGTTCAATGATAATTTATAAATTAAAATTTACAATACTCAATGAAAATTGTTACTTGAGGACTTTGTTTTGGAAATATACTTGAAAAAAAAAATACATAAAGCGTACACTGTTTATAGTACTTGTGAATTCTTCTTTTACAACACAGCAAAATTAAACATTTAATTTAATTACCTTCTTAAACAACACCGCAACTAACACTTAATTATAGTATAATAAAAGTAAGTAGTAAAACATTCCGTTATCGCTCCATCTCTAAAAAAAAGCTCCGTATTTATTATTATAAGAAGCCGTATTTATTATTGAATTTTATTATAGTTACAAAGTAAACAAAAATCCAAGAACCCGTTTCGAAACCCTGTTCAGCATCCGCGAATCATTGTTTTTTATCTCCCCGTACCCTGAATAAACATTTTTCAAAATAATCCCGAACGGCAACCTTCGTCAAGAGAGAAAAAAGCTCATCCTTGCGTTTACCCGGAACGATAAAAATAATTCTTCCAATAATCAAGCCCGTGAATCATAAAAAAATCCTTGACAATTTCTCCAGGCTCCAAAGGCGAACAAGAAAACGAGTCGTTCCGGTTCGTTCCCCCTGCTCCTCAGAATTTCCTCTGGCCGGATTCCTGCGACGCGATAGCGCGTAATGATACTGCCAGCGCTCCATATTCTTTTTTTCTTCCTCCCTCCTTCTCTTTTTTTATTTGCAAAAACCGAGTGACGTCACGGAGGTAATTCGTTTATCGAAGAAGCCCTCTTTCCGGGATCGGAAAAGGTGCAGATATTTTTAGTTGTGGAAAACTGGTTTTGGAATTTTATGCATTCGTAAGTTACGACCGATAGATCGGAAAATGATATGTTAAACGATCGTTGAACCAACGCTCTGAGATATGGAAGTGCGCTCGCTAACTGTACTTCTTTTAAAATTCCTATCAGCTAAATTCCTTGTTTTTTTTTTTTTCGCTGCTTTTACAATCATTTGAAAAAAAATTCTGAATTAGATTCCACTTCGCTAATCAAATGACCGACAAGTTGACTAATCGATTACCAATGGACCCTTCCGGCACGCGACTTCGAACAATTGAAAGAAAGCTGGGGGCTTCGGGAACATCCGGCAGTTTCCGTAAAAAACAACAAGCCATGCGATGCGCTTTGAAGAAAATTGTAGGCTGCGATGGAAAAATTTTGTCGTTTCCGGTCTTGTGAGACTGTTTTTCTACTCGAGAAATCGATCTGGGAACCACAGAAAGGGCTACAAACAAACAATTTAAAAAAAAAAAAAGCTCGCAAGTACAAATTGAAAGAGAAAATTACTGTCTCTCAAAGCTCTCAATAGCAATTAAAGTTTTATTGTGTTGTCCCAACTGCTTTCCATTTCATAATAAAACTGTAAAGGAGCATCAATTAAAAAAGAGTCACGTTTCTCGCCGTAAACAGCCCATTCAACATCTCCATTTTCCGCTCTATCCTTGCGCATATAATTCAACGAGCCATTTATGATCGATAGTTTCGAATCGAGCCGTTGAGAAATTGGTTTTCCCACAGACGTGCCCGCGAATCAAAAAGAGTCTAATTAACCCGCGAAAAGGTCAAGTTTCAAGAACGTGTCGCAAGCATTGCGAGATATCTCAGTTAACACCGAAAGAGATCGAGATATCTTTCCCCAACACAACACCACCCCGTTTTTCTTCCGTCACGAGCGTGATGTCGCCGGATTATCGCTGCTCATCTTATCTACGTTTCCCTACCCGGGTTCCCTTTTTTTTCAACGAGATTTGCCTTTGAGATACCAGGTACGCGGGTGGGGCTTGCGTGAGAAAGTCTGGTGCATATAATTTTTTTGTTTCGGGTGGGTATAGCTTGATTTTGAAAGTGGACCTGAAAGTTCGCTAAGCTGTGGATCAGTTTTGAGCTCGGTTTTGAGCTGATTTTACTGAAAGCAAAGTCAAGGTGAATTTGAGGTTTCATGAGCAATGCACTAACTTGCAGTAAAATTGTAATCAGTCAATGATGATTAAATTTATTTTCAAAAATTAGTATTTTAAATCTCGTTCTAAATTTTTGTTATTATATTCATCGATGTACACAATTGAATTGTACTCATCAATAATATCAGTCAGTGAAATAAAAGCAAATAGCAATCAATTGAAAGATACCAGTTAACATTACATCATTGAATTATTCACAATCTTAGCAAATTTTGTCAGTTAAAAAAATCAAACCACGAATAAAAATACTTAGATCATCATATGCATGCATCGACTCGTTGTCTAACTAGTATGATAAATGAACCAGCAGATAAATTTTAAAACTCGCTTACAACCTCCAGAAAAATTGATTCTTCACCATCGAAAATTACACCTT
Organism: Encarsia formosa; assembly: GCA_038277355.1. Taxonomy (NCBI): domain Eukaryota; kingdom Metazoa; phylum Arthropoda; class Insecta; order Hymenoptera; family Aphelinidae; genus Encarsia; species Encarsia formosa. The sequence continues at coordinate 7,317,561 of CM076187.1, forward strand.
GCTGCAAAGTAACTCAAAGATATGCAAACGACGCCTGTATCATCGCGGCTCAATCAAAGACTCATATCGGACAATTACCAGGCGAGTCCTCGAAACAGAACCAAAGTGTCCGATCCTTTGTCCCTCGGTCTGCTCTCGACCTCGAAATCGGGTCGACCTTTTCCGGAACGTGGGATAGGAGAGAAAAAGACCGCGCGGGGGTCACGTGACTCAATTGCTACGACCTGCAGACAATGGACTAAAGGTGACGCAAAGAAGTCGTCTTACGCTCGGTCTTACGTAAATGGTTCCAATGATTTTTGTAATTTATCACCAGAAGAAAGTCACGTAAGATACACCCGAATTTTGGGTCTATAAAGACGTTTTCGCCTAATGGTACGAGTAAAGGGAAGTCGGATCGGGTTACGAGTCAGGTGCTTTTATTGGTACAAACTTTCAAAAAGTCAAACACTGTTTTATTTGGTGAAACTTGCGCGCCAATTCTGTTTACAATCGGATGGATTTTCATTTTTTTGACTGTCGTTTTATTTTTATTTACGTAAATGGTTCAATTAAACTTGATTATAACGTCGTTTAGGTTGGTTTATTGAGCTTGTAAAATTTGATGGAAAGAAATCAAAAAGAAAAGCTCGAAGAAAAGTTAACATTCCTGCGGGTGATTAAAAACACTTTCATTTTTACCTCTCGAAATTCAAGAATCAGTAGCTCCGAAATTAATCGGCTTACGTCCGCTCCTTAATTTTTTTTTAAACTCAGCAGGTTATTCATGTAAGCTCGTGTCGTACTTTTTAAAAATTAAATTTTGGATCATCCGTGTTATTCAAATGCGGAGAGACTTTTTTTTAAAAAAGTGATGCTTAAATCAGCCTTTGGTTATGCAAATTACAGCAGTAAACACAGATTTGTTATTGCAGTCTCAATGTTGACAAAAATCTCTTGTTCCGACTTAAAATTTGCAAGTAAATTGATCCTGACTTTTAAAAAAACACGTATAAATATTGTCTTTGAGCAAACGTAATGATTCTCGTATCTTATTGGTCAATTTAGTTCCTTGAGACTTTTTTCGATCACGACGCGGTGGGAAACGACTAAAACGTGAGGTATCTTCAATGATACTGTTTTAATTTATGGGTTATCGCCTCGCTAACCTTTGAGATATAAATATTAAAAAAAAAAATACTTTAGTTGGTGCAAAAAAATAAAAATGAGTTATGATGACAGCCGCACAGTCGTTTATCATCGTTTAATTTGAACCATTGTCTTGAAAAAAAGATCTCAAAAATTTCACATTACATTCTTGCACGGTCTTTACAAAGAAAAAAAAAAGCTTCCGGTTTTAGCGCGAAAAAAAAAGACAATCAGGTATTTCAAAATGTCTTCACAATGATTTTTTTCTTCTCCTAAAGAATGTGTACGAAAGAGGTGAATTCAGGGCCACATTTTATGAGAATGATACAAACGTAAACATCGTCAGGCTCGTCGTCAGGTGGATTTCCTAACTTTTGTTCGACTCACTGGAATGGATGAAGTACACCCATAGTTGCAACGTTACTTCATTAATTACGCATGCAGATTTTTCGATGATCCTCGCTTATGCAAACTTTGTACACGAATTGTAAGCTGTTGATGGATTCCAGACGACGATGAGTGGACTGAAAAGTTATTGGTTGTGAAATCGAATGATCATGAGCAACGAGCTCCGTGTAAGAATAAAGAGTCAATAATATAAGTAATAACGTCTTAATTAGGGTTTAGCTTGGTACAGATCATTTTTTCAATTAGTCTTTTTTAATGGAACGATTCCAATTTGAGTCATTACACAAAATTATGATTGGTTGCTGGTTAGGATTTCACCTGGATTTCTACTTCTCGCTTTGAACCTGAATTGGCGTCATTAGTAAAAAAAAAAAGTCGTCTCAATTTTAATAATTATCGCATTAAGGAGGCTTCGGGTAGTGAAAAATCCAATAAAGCAACTCGAAAAAATTCAAATTTTATAAGCTAAAAACTTATAGTCACTTTATTCATGGCTGGTGTGTCGAAAAATTTTTTTTTTACTATAATATATCATCGGTATGGTATCAAAGGTCATTTTAACATTTTTTGCAAAATAATAAATAAAGTGGCCAAAAGTACACCTTTTGTAACTTTATTCGTTGCAAATTTTTGGCTAAGGTTTTTCTTCGCTGGGACCATCGATATTATTAATCTAATAAATCTAAAAATCGATTTACCAAAGTAAAAATCAACGAATCTTCGATTTTAAATAAAAAAAAATAGTGATAAAAACTGGAAACTTTGCTCTCGGCTCTACCAATGTCATCATTTTTTCCTACGAGTTATCGACTTGGAAAAAAAGAGCTCTTCGTAAACCAGTTTCCTCGTCACACCCGTACGATGATGAATTCGCCCGGATCAAAACCGATCCTCGCGCCTGCGCACATAATCACCGAGAGATGAATATCCTCCCCGGTCTCATTACCCCCTCCCCTCGTTACTTTCGATCATCCCGCGTGAAAAAAAATAAAAACAAAAAGGGGGAGAATAATAATCTTGGCGATCCATAAATCAGCTCGCCCGAAATTACATGAAAAGTAAGGACGCCCCTGAAAAATGAAAAACAATCCTGTGAATTGCACCGATCGCGTAGGCGAGAGGCGCGAGTGCTAAGAGTTATTGCGAGCCGAAGTGATTCATGGCGTTAAGATGCTCCTCCTCGAGAAATTACCTGGAAAAAAATAAGTCCGGGGGGATGCGAGATAAGCCATGAAATCGGTCTTGCGATCAAATTCGAATCGAATTTTACTTACCGAGGTTCATTGGTCGGAAAATTTTTTGTTTTTTCGAGACTCTATTCTGTGGACTCATTAGTTACCTTTTTCGTAGGATGTGTCTCAGTCATCTGACATTTAAATTTTGGTTCGATCATTGAACCGTCAAAACAGTACAGGTTAATGACTCGTCTATTCAAGAGCATCTTTATGGAATGACTATCCTTGAACAAAGGTTTCTTTTGAATTTAAATATTGATTCACTCGATGCTTCAGTTTATTTTATATCGACAATCTAGAATAAGTTCATTCACATAAGTTATTGTTTACTCTAAAAAAGAATTATTGGTAAAAAAATTTAGAATCCATTTGAATTGTAAAATTATTAATAATTTCCTGTTTAACAAAATAACCAAAAGAAGTTTAATGAAACTTGATTATGTAAATTAATTCTGTTTCAATTAATTTTCTAATTAAATCATCACACTTTTTATCGTATGAAATTAATAAATTTATTATTACTTAATCAAGTACGTAATTTGTAGTGCTTCCAAAAGTCATAAATTCAGACTCAGAATTTCTATTAAATCAAATTTATCACAAAAAAAAATCCACACATCACAAATCATCAAGTACCATTCAATCACAAAAATATTCATTTTGCATAAATTTCGCCTCAATTAACAATAGCCACATCAAGTTAAGAAAGTCTCAATCAGCTCGTATCAAACTAGTCAATTTCTCGCGACCACAAAGTCTTTCTCCAACCGCGTGACGATGTACCGTGTTGACGGAGTGACTGGGAGCGTGACAGTGAAAGTATCGTCTCGGCGCCTCCTCTGGCTAAATTATCGCGAGTCTTACGTTCGGCCACTCTCGTGTCTCAAAATTGTCTGGTATTATCTCCAAGTGTGTCCGTACCGTAACTGAGATATCACGGCTTCGAAGCTTGTGTTTAAATTGAATTATGTATGAAGAAACAAAAGGCTCACTGGATCGTGGAAATATTTTCGAGGAGGGGCAGGCTTTGTTGTATTTACTGTTGATCGGAAACAGAAAAAATCAATGTTATGCCGAGAAGCTGTGCGGAAGAAGTGAAAGCCCAAAAACTCGAATAATATATATGCTTTGGATGGTTACGTAAGGCCAGTGGTTGAGTAATTAAAACCAGGGAAAAAAATTATTCACGAGAAATTGGTTTTGAAGCATCCTACAATTTACTTGTCAAAATAATCGTTGAATTTTCCTTAAAAATTAAACTTATAACCGTAAATTCACGTTTCGCTAATAAGGTTGTCTTTTGCGATAAATGACAATACGTTCGATACGCTATGGTAAGTTATTTTAGCTTATCCCTTACGAAAAAATCTTACAGAATTTTTAGCAAAAAATTCTGCAGAAATTTCTGCAAAATTTACTGCAGGATTTTTTGTGGAAAATTGGCGTCAGGTTTTTCTGCAAAAATTTCTGCAAGAATCTCTGTAGAAATCGAATCATAAATTTTAGTGCAGAATTTTTTGTGGAATTTTTGTGCAAAATCACATGACTATATACAGAAATTTCTGCAGAAATTTTTTAAAAAAATTTGTGCTGAATATTTTAAAAAAATTTTTTACAAAAAAACGAACAAAACAAGAGAGATTTTTCTACAGAACTGTTCTGTAGAATTTTTTATTGACATTCCAATTAATGAAAATAAGAATTTTTAATTGATTAACTGCAAAATCACATGACTATATACAGAAATTTCTGCAGAAATTTTTTAAAAAAATTTGTGCTGAATATTTTAAAGAAATTTTTTACAAAAAAACGAACAAAACAAGAGAGATTTTTCTACAGAACTGTTCTGTAGAATTTTTTATTGACATTCCAATTAATGAAAATAAGAATTTTTAATTGATTAACTTTTTTGTTGGTTTTTCATAAAAAAAAAAAAAATAATAATATAATAATAATAATAATAATAATTATGTCTCAATATTGATTTATTTTTTGATAATTATAATAGTGGTTTTAAGTTATCAACGACTCAAAAAAAAATAGGTAAGTTTTTTTAAATATATAAATAAATATATAATTTTTTTTTATATAATCTCTTTAAATATAATGTTTTGTCATGCTCAAGCTCAAATGCTAATTACATTAATTGAGACAGTGATTCTTCATGTTATTGATTAAAAAGTAAATGAAAATGTTTAAATTCTAAAAAGACATGTCTGATAACTTTTTGGCTTCTTCGGGGAAAGGACTAACAAAATTGCTGGGTTAATAATGTAAAAATAATTTATTCTCATAATATATAAATAATATATTCATGATAATTTTGACAAACTTCTTAAATTAATTAATTAACTAAAAACAATATATACATAGAGAAAAATAAAACAGGGTGACCTCAATAAATAATTGATTGAAATTATCATTTACATGTCATACAGAGCCAAATTATACAAGCATAAAAAGTTATTAATTCTAGTTCTAGCTTCAATTAAATATTTACATATATTTATAAATTATTTATATTAAAGTTTTATTATAAACAATAATAATTAAAGTTATAATGTAAATTCTACACTAGTATGTGTTACACAAATCTTAAACGCTAGAAATATAATATATTTCACAGCAATATAATTTTTCTTCCCAGTTCTTAATCTTCATTCATAAGCTCCAACTTCATCTGATAATTCTCTGCTGCGTGGATGCGGTTGAAAATATTCCTTATTCTTGCGTTCATCCTCGCTTTAACTATTGCTCGATCTAATTTTTTAATTTTTGAAAATATAAAAATGATGTTATCTGAAAAAAAAGATAAAATTAAATTACAAGTACATTTATAAAGAGAGTGTAAGTTACATACAGTAAGAAATTATTACCTTTCAAACTTCTCATCTTTGCAGCATCAATTTTTGGTCTTTTGTTCACATCCAAACCCTTTGCTTTGTTTGCATTTGACTGCTGGCCAGTCAACGAGTGTTTAGCAATCTCCTCATTCGTAAAAACTTTGAACAACAAGTATTCAGTCGCCTTTTCGAGGTCACTGTGCTCCGCTGTTTTTTTTAAAATGGAGTCAGCAATAGTGAATCTTTGCTTTTCCTGTAAATAAAAAAATAAATAAAAAAATAAGTCTTTTTATTTTAAAAATGATAAAATTTACTTAATGCTTACTAATGTTGGAGTCATGATGTCTGGTTTACTTTGTAATTTGTTTCCTTGATCAGTAGGTACAAAATCGTGTATATTGTCGTCGCTGTCTATTTTTTCAGACAGACCTAAAAAAATACAAAAAAAAACAAATAAAAATTAGTACTCTTTTTTTTAAATTACTATTTTTTAAAAGTATAAGTTCTTTATCTTTACCTTCTTCGACATCTTTCAAGCTGAGTGCTTTACTTTTTTTGCTTCCGAACTGGCTCGTGTTGTTCACTATATCATCAATTTCTGAAAAAATACGTATTTGTATAAAATTGTCTTTAACAAAGATGCTAAAGAATTATATTTATTACCTCTCGCACTTCTTCGCAAAAAATTGCTCAACCTTTTAACTTCTTGCTGATAAATCCTTAGCTCTACATCTTTTCTGGAACATTCGAAGCAGGCTAACCCATGCGTTTCCTCGTACCTTTCAGCGTTTATTGTAGTCAAGTTGGCTGCATCCTGATAATTTTTTTCTTTTAAATTATGTGAAAAGTCTGTAATTTCTTGAGTTGTCCGACCATTGATTTCTGAGACTTCATTATTCTTGATGCTGGAGTTTTCTGCTGGTTTAATAGTTTCTACTTCTTGATCGTCGGCATTATTTTCTGATTCTGGAATATTCTTTTCTGTAACTTGAACATTTTCGGCTTTTTGATCTTTTTCTGGCACTCGAAAATTTTCTGCTTCTTGATGAAGTGCGCCATCATCATCTTCTGAATCAGTATCTAAACTTATTTTTTCATACATCTGCGATCAAAACGAAAATATATTTTAAAATCAAATAAATGATATAATATTAAAAAATCAAATAGATAATGTAAGTACTAACTTTACTTTCATCCTTTTTCGCTTTGGAAGAATCAAATCTGTCTTTGCTACCTGTCACGTAAAAAAAAAAAATATCTATTATTATAAAATATACTTTACAACATACATTTAGTTCATGTTTAAATGTTTTACTAACCTGAAATTAATTTTTTTGACCTCTTCTTTTTCATGGCTGGCTCCTCAGATGAGTTTTTTTCTAAAGGAGCTGGTCTCTTCAGTCCTGCTGTTCTTTCGTCTTCGTTCTTATTACGAAGTTTCCCTAGTTTTTCTAAGGACTTAATCTGCTCCCTCATTTCAAGCCAAGCTAAATATTTTTTAAATTAATGAATTTTTTTTAAATTAAAATATTATATATTATTGGTACGAAAAAAAAAACAAGTTATAAATGAAAAATTAACTCACTGCCAACTGCCAAAACTCGTATGGGATGTATTTCCCATTCAATGGACTTGATATGTCGGTTCATAATGCTTGCTTCGAACACATTCGAATTTTTTGGCCATTGACAGCAAATAAGTTTTTTGGTATCAATTATCTGCTGCAGTTGCTCTTTATTTTCTGGGCACGGACTCAGCCAGTTGAGAAAAATAGGACTTAAAATGTTATCTTCGTTGGGGAATTCCACCACCAAACACTCGTTGTTGTTTACGGGTAATAGATGAGACATCCTTGATCCTAGCTGGCAAACATGATGCAAAATTAGAATGAAATCTTCCTTAACACATTGAAGAAAATAAATAAATAAATAAACAAAATTAACTTTTGTATTAGTTTTTTTCAATAACTTGCACTCAGAACGACAGCTTTATGATTTATAAGTGATCAAAGGTCAAAAATTCACTATTAAAATTGGAGTCATTAAGATTATTTTAGTGAAAATAAAAAAAAAAAAAGAAAAAAAAAAAATCAAAAAATAATATATTTGAATTATTATTGTCACAAAAATTTTAAGTAAATTGGGTAAAACTAATGAATTTTTTAAATAAACATTAAAGTAAGTTTTTTTAAGGTGACTACCACTGAAATTTCAGCCTCGTCCAAACTGGTGGTTGAACGAGTGCTCAGATAAACCACGAACATATAAAAAGTATTAACAAAAATTTATACAAATCTAAGTTTAATTAATTAATAAAATTCTGACTTTTTGTCATCTGAAGTTCTGTTAACTGCGAAAAATAAATATTTTATTTTTTAATTTTTTTTTTATAGCTTCGGGGCGTTATTTCGAACAACTTGGCGCATGGATTTTTTTAAATTTTACTTAGGTCAAAAATTATAATCTTTTAAAGTTCCAAAAATTATTTTACGTATTTTATGCTACCCTGTATAAAATGTCTTTATTTTAGAAGTGTTTTCTTAAATTTTCCTCCCTCCATAATTATTTCTTCTATAGGCTAGTATCTTACTCGGGTATAGTCCCCTTGACTAATGTCGTAGTTCAACAACCGGTGTAGGTAGGCGTAATAGTAAAATAGTTATTCACGGCTAAAATTTTAGGAATATAAACAAAAATAAAAAAAATTCTTTTTTTCAAGCTTTAAAGTGTCAGAAATATTAATGCTTCAAAATTTCTAAGATTTTAAAATCTTAAATTATAAAATTACATATATTAAAAAAATTTTTTAGTCATGTCATTCTAAATACTTTAATTTTCAATGAGTATCCCAATTTTTTAGCCTGGTACAATTATCTTAAAATGACTTAAAAAAAAGTTTTCAAGAAATATTTTTTAAAACTCAAAAACCTTTTTCTTACACAAGACTTAGATAGAAGGCAATTAGTTAAAAAAGAAAAAAAAAATTATAAATAAACTAAGCCCTTCAACGCAAAAACAATTTGAAAATTTTTAATAGTGAAATTACGCCCATTATTGAAACATTGAGAAAAAAATACAAGTACATTTGTTTAACACAAAATTTTCTTTCGATAATCATAAATACCCGAAACCAAATTTTCAATTCTTTAGTATGCCAGCTTTATTGAAATTAAATTTTTACGTTCAGTTTTTTTTTTTTTTTTGGATCAAACAAAAATTTGAAAACTTTCTTTTTTTAATTTTTGTAAGTAAACGTATAAATATCTCTTTTTTACTCACTTTTATTAATCTTCAGTAAAAAAATTACACTATAACACTGCACTATAACACACTTAGAGTTGAACAAAAATCTGCATGAACTGCAAGATTAGCGCAAGTTGCATCCGTGATCCGACGATCCTTAATGATGTAATTCGATCGACTATGGTAGTCGATACAGTAGTGACGCACTTATAGACAGCGGCGAGTCGCGAGCGCACTGATGAAGTGATGACAGGCCACTCAACTGAGGGTGCACCAAGACACTGTTGTTGATTGTTGCCCAAACGAAAACAAGCCGCGGGGGTCGCACAGCAGATAGTCCTCCCTTCCTCAGTCCCACCAACGCAGACATGTGCCGACGCATCCCCTCCACCTTCCAAAGCCGCGTGGGTCTTCTAGTTCTTCTCTCTCTCTCTCTCTCTCTTTGTCACCCTCGGCTTAGACCTGCAGCCCTCGTTGCAGAAGCTTAATTGCGTCGAGGCCAAAGTTTTACCTGTACTCTTCCCGTTTCCCTTCTTTATTTCTTTTTTCCCGTATTTTTCATATCTTTTGTTGGGATCGGTCCGTCTGCGTCGGTGACGCTCAAACTGAGCAAATAGCTAATGGGCCCAATAGGTAATGCTCCGGACTTAATCCTAGCAGGCCAAAACTTCAGCACGAACTCTTTATTTCAAGGCGACGAATTTATGGGAGGGTGTATACTGCATATTTCCCCACCAAGGATTTTTTCGTACATGTGGCGGATTTTTTGAAAAAAGATTACCTCAGGTAAGGTGGTCATTACAAAAGGTGGGAGGGGCTGCTGCTGCTAAAACGAGAGCAGGGGCCCGTGCCAACAAGATTTATGAGAGGTACCTCACTAACGATATACTCTATTCACATTTTTGGGACGCGACGTCCAATAAAAATTCGATTTGGACCGAACCCGTCCTGCGAACGCGCTCAGTTATTTTCGTGTCAAAGGTTTTTAAACAGTAAAACAATATTCAGTTTGCAGAACGATGGTCTCTTACCAAAAAGACCGATAAAATAAAAACTGAATTTTTTAACAGCTTATCAAAATATTTTTTTGTTTTTCGACCCAAATAGTAAAAAGTTAAAGTCGGGCCGCGTTCCTTGTACAAATAGGCAAACCTCAAGTGATTGGAAAAAAAAAAGGTTTTTACTGTCAAAAATGACACAGAAAAATTTTAAGCTACGATAAAAACAACACCAACATGGCTTAAATACCTTTTATTTGATATAAAAATAAATAAAGTTTTAACAAAAACTCCTTGATACTAATGTCTTTATAAAAAGTTCTTAACCCATTAGGTCCCAAGAGTTATGAATTTTTTTTTGTACTTTGAGCTTAGAAATCAAAGCGAAAAAGTTGAAAAATAATTTAAAAAATACCCTACCCCCCTATTTTCGGATATGCCCTACACGATGGCATTGTTTAAAATACTCAAAAATAACATTTTAATTTGTTAATAAACAAATTTAAAAAAAAATTGAAAATTTTTACGTCATTTTTTTTTTTCAAGCTGGTGAACAATGCCAAAAAAATTATTTTTGCCCTCAAAAAGTTGACCACGGGTGTTCACATTAGTTGAACTTTACGTGCATATTTGATTTTTTTGGTTTCGATTTTTTTAAACAAAATGGCGGACTAAAAACTTCAACGCCAATAATTGTACGGCAGCGCATGGTTGAATAAATACCGAAAAATTACTTTTTATAAAAAATGACTGTGGCTCCTTAGATTTTTGTGGTCGCTGATTATGAATCTGAGATCAGAATATCAAAATTGTAAGAATTGGGCCCAATAACATAGGACCCAATACTCAAAGTTAAGATTTTATAAAAACAAAAAATATCATCATATTTTACGTAGAATTTCAAGATCAAAGTATACTTGATCGTTTTTCGAAGAAAATCGTCATTTTCGAGTAAAAAATCAAAAAAAGTTCAAAGTATTGGATTTACTTCCAGAGATCCACAACAGCTCGTCCCCGTGTGCCTGTAACGAATTGAACACAACTTTTGAGATGGCAAAAATATATTTACGAGGTTTTTGGGTTGCTGAGGTAAAAACATGAAAATCCCAAGTATAGGGCCCAATACCGTAGGACCCAATAGTAAAAATTGAGATATCATAAAAATAAAAAATGCCATGTTATTCTGCGCAAAATTTCAAGATAAAAGTATATCTGTTGTTTTTTCGATATACGCGCTAGTTTTTAGTAAAAAATGTAAGAAAATAAATTATACTCTGGTCTTGAAATTTTTCGGTATACTTCCTTCATTTTTTATCATTACTTTCAGAAATTGAGGGTCAAGAGAAGACAGAAAAATTGATAATAATCAGTCCACATGAAAAAGAATTTTACACTTTTTTATCTGTATACACTGTTATAAAAAAAGATAGTACATTGCTTGGATTTTCTTCGAAAAACGACCAAGTATACTTTGATCTTGAAATTTTGCGCAGAATAAGATGGCATTTTTTTTTATTATATCTCAATTTTTACTATTGGTCCTACGGTATTGGGCCCTATATTTGGGATTTTCATGTTTTTACCTCAGATACACTATCAGCAACCCAAAAACCTCGTAAATATATTTTTGCCGTCTCAAAAGTTGTGTTCAATTTGTTACAGGCAGACGGGGACGAGCTGTTGTGGATCTCTGGAAGTAAATCCAATACTTTGAACTTTTTTTGATTTTTTACTCCAAAATGACGATTTTTTTCGAAAAACGACCAAGTATACTTTGATCTTGAAATTCTACGTAAAATATGATGATATTTTTTGTTTTTATAAAATCTTAACTTTGAGTATTGGGTCCTATGGTATTGGGCCCAATTCTTACAATTTTGATATTCTGATCTCAGATTCATAATCAGCGACCATAAAAATCTTAGGAACTACAGTCATTTTTTATAAAAAGTAATTTTTCGGTATTTATTCAACCATGCGCTGCCGTACAATTATTGGCGTTGAAGTTTTTAGTCCGCCATTTTGTTTAAAAAAATCGAAACCAAAAAAATCAAATATGCACGTAAAGTTCAACTAATGTGAACACCCGTGGTCAACTTTTTGAGGGCAAAAATAATTTTTTTGGCATTGTTCACCAGCTTGAAAAAAAAAAAAATGACGTAAAAATTTTCATTTTTTTTTTAAATTTGTTTATTAACAAATTAAAATGTTATTTTTGAGTATTTTAAACAATGCCATCGTGTAGGGCATATCCGAAAATAGGGGGGTAGGGTATTTTTTAAATTATTTTTCAACTTTTTCGCTTTGATTTCTAAGCTCAAAGTACAAAAAAAAATTCATAACTCTTGGGACCTAATGGGTTAATTCGATGAGTATAAAGTGAAGTGCGAGGGTCGAGTCTTCGGATAGTCCGCTACGCGGGCTAGAAAGGAGATTTAAAGGAAACTGTCTTACAGTTCAAAACAATTTTTTTTTACTAAATAAATAATTACCAATTTTTATTATAGTTTGGCTTTTTTAATTCTCAAGAATTAATGCGACTTTTGAATCGCCACTTTAACATAAAAATTGAGTGAGCTAGAGGTAAAATAAAAAGTAATAATAGATTAAATCTACTAATTTTGAAATCATATCGGAGCCATTCTTTATGGTAGAATTGCAACTTAAAGTTTGCATTAATTCTTGAGATTTAAAGAAGTCAATCTATAATAAAAATTGTTAATTTTTTATTAAAAAAAAAGTTGCTTTTCCCTGTTATACAGTGTTTAGTCTTTGAAATTTCTTTTCTAGTTCTCTGAGTGGTTTACTTATGGGCTTACCTGAATCGGACTGAAATTTAATAGGGGTCTAACTATCATCCCTCTAGTGTTTTTTTTTTTTTTTTATTTTGCGAATGGATTATTCGATTAGACACAACTTTTACTCCAATAAAATTTCCGTCTACCCAAACGATCGGCACGTTTAATCTGCTTTTTATTATATGCTTTTATTTAAGTCACTGAGGTTGGTTGGTTCGTTGGTATGTAATTTAAAAATCGCCTTTTCACCTTTTTACAATGCAATATTCTAAATAAAATTTTTTGCTAACGCTAAAATTCGAAAATTTTGAAATTTGTAGTTAGCGCACATGTTTTTACTCGAGAGTCGAGTGTGCCTGTGGCTACTGCTTAGCGGAGAGGCAGCATGCACTAAAGAAAGGCGTAAAAAAAAAGATTGAAAATCTAAAATTAATTTTTGAGATACTTCTAATCATCCTACCGAGTAGAAATTTGGTACAGTTCTTAATTAGTGATAAATTAGCAAAATCGACAAAAAAATTCTTACTAATATTTAAATTTACGAATTTTGAATTTTGTAGTTAGCGCACGTGTTGTTTGTTGAGCTTAGTATCGGCTACTTCCTAGCGGGGAGGCTGTATGCACGTGCTGAAAGAGAGAATTAAAGGAGATATTTTATATTAAGACGAATCTGGAGAAGTTCGAATTTTCAAAATCGGATGAAAAATGAAAAAGTTATAGTTTTGAGTTGAAACAACATTCTTCATTAACTTGGTAAGTAAACTCGCAAAAATTATCCGTTTTTTACGATTCAAAGTTTTTTAAAATCGTTGCATCAGGACGAATCGAATATTATTGAGAAAATAAAAAAATCTTAGTAATTGTATTTTTTAATATACTGATACAAAATGCCGTAAAGCCATTAAAGAATTTCTCTTTTATTTCTCTCTATCTTTTTTCCTCTTTTGCCTCCAAGATCACTTTCGGCTCGTGTTTACTTGACCCCCTGCGGTGTCGCTCTATAGAGGAAGTCTCGGGATTTAACATAAGATAGTAAACACCAAAATTTGTAATGTGCATTCTTTTTTGAGAATCCATCGTTCATCCACAATAGGTATTTATGACTTTATTAAATAAAGTAAAATGAAATAAATGTACACAACCGTCGACTACAAATCTAGTTTAGTGGACGTAACAGTAAACATGAAGTCATTCACATAATGATTCGAGTTAAAACTAAAATAAAAACTCAAAGATAAGCCGCACCCCAGTTTCTAGCTACCAATACTTTCATTTTCAGTGCAGCTTATCTGTGGTATTAAGAATGCACAATTTTGTAATTAGGTATATTCAAAGAAGACACTGCAAATCTTAGTGTGTTTTTTTGTCATCGTTTTAAAACACTTTTAACCGTTTTATCATTTTAACACATTTTGCCGTTTTACACATAAAATAACGAGGTTAGGTATATGTTAAAGTTAATTTTAATTGAAAAATTATTATTATCTTTTCATTATTTTATATTTTTATCGAAAATTGAGCTCCCAGCGGAGATTGAAAAACTTGCACTTGTAAGTGCAATGACCTTTTAAGTACTGTCAGAAAATTATTTTTACAATACACTACTTGGTAAATAGATAAACAAACCGTAAATAAAGGTAAACTCGAATAAGAATTAAATTCTCATTCAATTTTTTTCTGTAAAATAAAAGTTTACGTCGTTTTAAGGGATAGGTAAAACAAATTTTTTTTTTTTTTAACAATGTCTTCAAATATTTTCAAATTTAGGTGAGTCCATTATTAAAAGAGAGCTAGCGCCATATTGCGTAAACTTTTTATTCGTGAGCTGATTGGTGAAGAAGGTTTTTTAAAATATTCGAAAAGTGCAATTTAAGGTTATTAAAATTGTTTCTTTCCTATGCGCGCTTGCAGCGCGCTGAGGAGTCCTAGTTAATTAAATTTTCTAATTAGTAGATACTCGTTATAACTGCGTTCAGGATTATAATTTATTTTGAGATCAATGATTATTTACATTGAAGAAATCAAATTTTTTATTCATAATGTTTCGATCTGTTTTATTTATTTTTATTTTAAAAGTCGAACAAATTGTTTTAGAATTTGAATCTTTACATGGGAATAAATTTCCGAAATACATTTAAATTCTTTAAATGATTTAATTTAAAAATAAAATAATTAAAATAAGAAAGAGAATATTTCAACTGTTAACTATTTTTTTCTTGATTCTTAGGAGTCCTGTGCTGAGTCTTCTTTTTCTGGCAAGCAATTGTTTTCATGAGTCTGATTTTTTTCACATTTTTCACATAATTTTCTTAAAAATTTGTTTAGAAAAGAGTTATTTTTTACTTTTGAATCAAATATTTTATGGGATAAAAGTTCTAAAATATTTCTATAAGCTAAAGGGAAATCCTGGTACCAAGCATAGTATGTGACAATAACGATGATAATAATGAAAATATAATAATAATTTTTCAATAAAATTAACTTTAATAATGAAAATTTGACGATATCATATACCTAACCTCGTTATTTTATGTGTTTTATTTTAAAACGGCAAAGTGTGTTATTTTAACACATCTAGCCGTTTTAAAATGATAAAACGGTTAAAAGTGTTTTAAAACGATGACAAAAAAACACGCTAAGATTTGCAGTGGAGCCTTGTAAAATTTCTTGAAAATTTTCAGTGCAGGGGTGAGATTCTATAATCTCACCCTAATCTATATACTTTTAGAACGACAGATGCTTACCATGGCTCTGTCGATGGGCATGCGGCTCTATTCTGAAACTAGATTTTAAAGATTAGAAAAGATTTGCAAAGGTCAGACCACCAATAGGCGTGGCTTAGTCAGATTTTTCAATTTTCAAACAAGCTGTTAGCTGCAGTTACTCAGTTTTGTCTCGGCCGTCACGAAAGAGCATGTTATTTTTATGTGGATTTGCCGCGAAAACAGTAATAATTTATGCCTATAAATATATGTGTAACTATATATGTATGTATTTTTTTTACTAGAAATTGTGTAATTTTATGTAAATAAATTTGAAACGTGATTTAATATCCTAAAGCCCAATCGGGCTTTAACGGCGATTTGGTTTTTTTTAAACCGACTGCCGTGAAAGCCTGCAGGGCTTTATATACTTTGATTTTTGGTTTTAGGTTAGGACGCTTCAAAGAAAAACTATTTTAGGATGATTATTTCATTTATATTATACATCCCGCGCGTAGCTGATGATCCCCTGAGTAATTAAAAAAAAAAATTAACCCGAACAAAGCCCGCATTGAAAAGTTATGAACGTTTCATTTTTCGAAACGCTGATTCCCTTTGGTCAGGGGAATTCGATTTCAGTTTCGAGCATCCGGTCTCTCTGCCTGCGCTCTCTGTAGACTTAACCGGACGTGACGTATGCGGTGGGCGTGTCTATTTTTGCTGTCTCACTCTTACTGCTTACCTACAGCGGCAGACGGGGGCATGTAGGCCCGAGCCTGTAGCCATGAGGCGACTGGTGGCGCTGTATCAATTAGCAGCTCCCTACAGCTGACTCGTGAGCTGACTACAGCTGACTGCGGAGCCGCTGAGCCGAGCAGTTTGTAATGTGTTATGAGCAATAACTTTTTTATAAATAATTGATTGTCATAGAAAAAACAGTACTGAAGACCCTTATTTTCATTATATATTAAATAAGTGGTAGAATTTACAATTATTAATTTGTTTAATTTCAATAAAAGAGTATGAAATAAATAATCTCTACAGTCTTTCTATGATCATCATCATCAAAGATTTTTCAATTATTGTGGTGTGCCCTGTGAGTTGATAATAATTGTGCTGTGGTTGTGTTGGGAACCTGATGGCTGGAGGTGCATATTGGCAATATTAAAAATAAAGTTTTTTCTGAATGAGTGTGTGTGTGTGTGTGTGTGTGTGTGTGTGTGTGTGTGTGTCAGGTTGAACTTGCAAATTACTTTTTTATAATCCACCCAACTTGCAAATTGCAAAAGGTGCAATTGCAGCACATAATGTCATTGTCATACGCATTATCGCTTAATTTCATAGAATCATCATAGAAATGTATATGCTCTGAGCCAATACACTTGAACTGTTAAAGTTTTGTAATCCTACCCTTTTTCAAAAATAAACTTGATGTCTGAAAGTTTTGTAATCCCACTTTTTTTCTAAAATAAACTTGATGTCTGACAATGAATTTTAATTTTGATTGTAACTGTTACATTCACTCAGGGTGTTAATGATAAATATATTTAAGTCAACATGAATCAATTATTAAAATTTTTTATCTTTTTTGTTGTCTGTATGCAAGCTTAATAGATAGTTTTGGGTCTAGGTATCCAGTGGACCAGAAATTATGAATTCTATTTGGCATGGATTTTTAAAGTACGGATGAGCATTTGCTCCATTATTTTCAAAGTGGATTTAGTTTGTCCATCAATTATGTATGCAAAATGAATTCAAAAGTACTTCATAACAGTAAATTATGTCTATGATTTTTATGTGTTCTGACTAATGATAAAATTTATATAAAAGAAATTTAAACCTAAAGAACTAGATGTATCCAAGTTAACATGAATCAATTATTAAAAATTTTTATCTTTTTTGTTTTCTGTAAGCAAGCTTAAGTTATGCGGCCAAAGTGATTTTAAATTTTAAAATTGGTTACTTTTTTTTACAAGAATTAAAAAGTACAATAGAAATAGATAGTTTTGGGTCTAGGTATCCAGTGGACCAGAAATTATGAATTCTATTTGGCATGGATTTTTAAAGTACGGATGAGCATTTGCTCCATTATTTTCAAAGTGGATTTAGTTTGTTCATCAATTATGTATGCAAAATGAATTCAAAAGTACTTCATAACAGTAAATTATGTCTATGATTTTTATGTGTTCTGGCTAATGATAAAATTATATGAAAGAAATTTAAACCTATAGAACTAGATATATCCAAGTCAACATGAATCAATTATTAAAAATTTTTATCTTTTTTGTTTTCTGTAAGCAAGCTTAAGTTATGAGGCCAAAGTGATTTTAAATTTTAAAATTGGTTAATTTTTTTTTTACAAGAATTAAAAAGTACAAAAGAAATAGATAGTTTTGGGTCTAGGTATCCAGTGGACCAAAAATTATGAATTCTATTTGGCATGGATTTTTAAAGTACGGATGAGCATTTGCTCCATTATTTTTAGAGTGGATTTAGTTTGTCCATCTATTATGTATGCAAAACGAATTCAAAAGTAGTTCATAACAATAAATTATGTCTATGATTTTTATGTGTTCTGGCTAATGATAAAATTATATGAAAGAAATTTTAAACAGAAGAACTAGATTTATCTAAGTTAACATGAACCAATCATTGAAAATTTTAATCTTTTTTTTAATCATTTTATGGTTACAAATGAGTATTTGCTACATTTCAATGTAAATTTACATTAAAATAAAGTTATGCAATGTACATTTAAAAAATAGGTAAATACTAAATTGAATTTTTTTTTTTACATATGAAATTGATTTACCTAGGACTTTTATGGGTTCTGGTTTATGTCGTGGTTTTACATCAGAATAATTGAATATATCTTAGTTATTGTTAAATTATTTAGAATTTGTTAAGATCGTGAAATCATTTATTAAGACATATTTCAACAATATTAATGATGTATTTATGGAGTTTGGTTTTTTTGAACTTGTGGACAAAAAGGAAATACATTTAAATATTTACCGAATTTACGCAATAAAATCTTTAAAAAATACTTTTAAAAAAGTAATGTTTACGGCGATTGGTTTTTTAAAATGGAATCTAAATAAAAAATTATACGCTAAGTATGATCTTTAAAAAATACTTTTAAAAAAGTAATATTTACGGCGATTGGTTTTTTTAAAAGGAGTCTAAATAAAAAGTTTTACGCTAAATATAATAATCTTTTTTTGAAAATGAATTAATGAAAGAAGTGAAATCAAAAAATTTATTACGGACGACTTGAGGCCGAATTACTTATTATTTAAAAATAATTTTCTCTTCTAAAAGATGATTATATTATGTTGAATCACCTTCAATATACGTAAAGTTAACATTTTTCAATTATAGCACATACATGGGAAAACACATGCAAATTGCACACAACTCAAACACTTTTTAAAATTAAAAATTAAAATATGTTGTTAAGAAGCACACTGAGCATTCAAAATATAATTTAAAAAACACAGGTATCAATGCTTTTTTTCGAGATAATTTAGTTCAAAGAATATTAAATTTTTACAGGTCAAGTATAGACATACATTGTGATTTAGTTGATTTCTAACTCAATTACAACATGTTTTAATTTTAAAAAGTGTTTGAGTTGTGTGCAATTTGCATGTGTTTTCCCATGTATGTGCTATAATTGAAAAATGTTAACTTTACGTATATTGAAGGTGATTCAACATAATATAATCATCTTTTAGAAGAGAAAATTATTTTTAAATAATAAGTAATTCGGCCTCAAGTCGTCCGTAATAAATTTTTTGATTTCACTTCTTTCATTAATTCATTTTCAAAAAAAGATTATTATATTTAGCGTAAAACTTTTTATTTAGACTCCTTTTAAAAAAACCAATCGCCGTAAATATTACTTTTTTAAAAGTATTTTTTAAAGATCATACTTAGCGTATAATTTTTTATTTAGATCATACATACATAAGTAGAATAAAATTCATGATTAAGTGAATTTTTCAGATTTCATCCTATCCGTAAGTATTGTTATAATACTAAGTGAATTTTTTATTTCAAGTTTTGTAATAATTAAAGCTTCTTCAATTCAATTTTAAGTTTTTTTTTTTATGCTTATTGAATTGGTCTAGGAAGACTTTCGGAATGATAGATGGAAAAATTATAAAAAATTCAATCATTTAATTAAAAATTAAGCAGATATTGAATTTTTGTAAATAATTGACATTTTTTTTAAACATTACTTTTCTAATTTTAATGATAATTTTATAATCAAGTATTATTATTTAAGTACTGTTTTATGCTAGAGGTGTCTTCACCAGGGTTTGAAGGCACTGAAGGCGAAGCGAAACTTTGTATATAACGTGCATACGATAAACATAATTTTTTATTCTATGATGTTTAAAATAATATGAAGCATTTCATTAAATTAAAAACATGAATGCATAAATATATATAAAATTCTGCTGATCTTATTATATGGGAAATTCTTAAAAACTTTTAAAATATACAAGTGTTCGGAAAAACATAGTTCTTATTGAAGTACACCTCTGAAATTTTGACCACATTTTCTTATCGTTATTTCTAACGCTGATCCGCGAGGAAAGTTTGTTGCAAAGTTCGCAGGCGAAGTTATTGCAAAATGAAATTATCAATAAACAATACATAAAAAAATTCAAAAAATGATGACGGCAACCGATCCAGAGGGAAAAAAGAAGATAAAAACATTCCATTATAACTTTTTATCAATTAGTAAGGTAAACATGGGGAAAAAATTGTTTAAACAATAATATTGTTTAAACATTTTCAAAAGTTTCACAATTTTGCACTGTAAAAAATGGTTTAATATTTTGCAGGAAAACCAAAATTAAAAGTGTCCTTAGATATTTTTTATTTAAAGCCTTAGGTTATGTGAAAAAAATCATTGAAATTGTAAAAAGAGTTCTTGATCACGGAGCCAGAGCATTCATGATAGTTTCATTTTGCAATAACTTCGCCTGCGAACTAAAAAATAAATTTTTTATTATTGGATTAAGTCAGAAATTACAATCATAAGTAGCTGTCAAAATTTCAAAAGTGTGCTCCAATTTTTACTATACTTTTACGAATTTTTACCGAGTTTAAAAGTTTTTGAGAATTCCCCATATATCTCTAACTAAATTGGTTTTTTTTATAATGCACGCATTATATACGTATAATGATAATTTATAAAATTTGAAATAAATTTTGTTTTTAATATAGTCTATCTATATTTTATAAGGGGAAACCAGTTCAGTCATGGCTGAGATGAATGAAGCTTGTGGCTCCAATAAACCAAAAAAACGTAAAAGAGGCCCCTATAAGCAGTACAATAAAAATGATGTTGGAAGTATGCCTGAGTCAACTTTAAGAGCAAAGATTAAACGATTGGATTCTCAAGTAATTATATGATACATACTATCAATTTATTTTCAACAATAATTGTTTAACTATTATTAACATATCTAATCAATATATTATTTATTAATATGATATATTAAACCTTTTACTAAAGATTATTTTGGATATTTCGTCTGCAACTGAATTTTTACTTGACACGCAACAAATATTTACTGAAACACCCGCATCTTCTGACGGTGTGGAAATGACGGACAATCAATCTGATAAGGAGTCAAATAATTCCGAAAAGTCATTCGATCTTGAGCCGGATGAATTGGACGATGTTTTACCTGAAGAGATTGAAAATTTTACTGTTTCCTTAGATGATTGTAATGAAGATTATAATTATGCATCAGATGAAAATGATAGTTACACATCTGAAAATGATTCCGATGCCGATAATACTGAATTATTCGATGATGACGTTTTAATTGAGAAAGACGACGAAAATGTAAGTTTTTTTGTTGTAAAGTTTATTTGCATAGCCTAATGAAACAGTTTTAGGCAAACAAAGTTTATTTATTTCTTAATTAAATTAACCATTGATTTGATTCATTTTAAATTGTTTGGATTCGTAAAAAACTTTTTTTTTTTTTCGCTAACTTTTCTCAGAAAAAAAGTGATAACTTTCTTTGCAATGAACTTTATAATTATTCCAAAATTATTATTTTGAATAATACACAATATTATTTAGAGTTCACGCGATTTTTGTTACAGCCGTTAATAAATTTTTTAACAGTTTCTTAAGTTAAAATAATGCATTTTCCCTCATTTATTTATTGCTATTATTTATTTATTTTCTAGATTAGAAGACCATTGCACGATGGAAGTATACTATCTAACGAAGAAAGTAGACTGCTCCTTCTTGCATATGCATTGAAAAATAAATCCTCAGATACAGGTATAGGGGACTGTATAGATCTTTTAGATATTCATTTACCTGAACGTGTTCATCACTCTAAGTACAAGTTTTTCAGCCACTTTGATAAAGAACCAGAAACTGTTAAATACTACTACTGTTATGACTGTGCTGTTTTTTTGAATTTTTCTGAATCAAATGAATTAATTTGTGAAAAATGTGGTAAATGTTATGGAAAAAGTGAAAGAAAATACTTTAACTATATTCCTTTAAAAAATCAGCTTA
The DNA here is from genome assembly GCA_038277355.1 of Encarsia formosa. NCBI lineage: Eukaryota > Metazoa > Arthropoda > Insecta > Hymenoptera > Aphelinidae > Encarsia > Encarsia formosa. The sequence goes on from CM076187.1 coordinate 7,339,477, forward strand.
TAGATCTTGTTAACAGCAAAAGTTTTAAACACTATAGAAAAATTGATAAAAATTGTAAAGATATTATCAACGGTCGACTCTATAAGCATTTAATAAAAGAAAGAATTATTGGTCCGAATGACCTTTCAATTACTTGGAATGTGGACGGAATTGCTCTACATAAAAGTTCGAAAAAATCTACTTATTCTATTCTTCTTAGAATAAATGAGCTTCCTTACAGAATAAGTAAGGATAACATCATTTTGTGCGGCCTGTGGCACGACGAGCGTAAACCAATTATGGAGCTATTTTTGAAACCATTCAAGGACGAGCTTAAAAACTTATATATTGATGGAATTGAATGCCCCACATACTTCAGTGAAAGTCCCATTAAATTTAAAGTTCATGCTATTTTATGTTCTGTTGACACGGTGGCAAGACCAACAGTTCAAAACATGATTCAATTCAATGGTAAATACGGCTGTCCTTACTGTTTGCAAGAAGGAGAACAACTGGATGGAGCAAGAACATCTCGAGTGTACCCCAATAAAGATTCAGAAGAACGCAGAAATGATCTACATGACATACATGTGGAACTAGCAACTCGCCAAAAAAAGATATTCAAAGGTGTAAAAGGTACATCAATTATGGCGGAGGTTCCAAACTTAGATCTTTTTTTGTGCTACCCACCAGAGTATTTGCACGCCTGGTTATTAGGTCCTGGTAGAATGATACCAGAAGAATGGATCGATAGTTCAAACCATCAAGAGCCCTGGTATCTAGGTACGAGAGTTGACGAAATCAACAAAAGATTACACGAAATCCTACCTCCTTGTGAAGTAACGAGATGCCCACAGAATTTAGGAAACAAATGGAAAGCTTCAGAATGGAAAAATTTTACTATATATTACTCGTTAATTGTATTACGTGATATTTTGCCTCCTAAATACTATAATCATTGGTTCTTATATGTTCACAGTATGTACATTTTTTTAAAAGAAAATCGAAGTTCAGAGGAGTTAAAATCAGCCGAAAAATCATTGATAAAATTTCATGATGAAATAGAAGAACTTTATGGAAGGAGATTTATGACCTTTAATGTCCATTCGTTAAAGCATGCTACAAAATTTGTAAAACTGTTTGGATCATTGTGGGCTTGGTCTGCCTTTCCATTTGAACATTATAATAGTGTCATAAAAAATTTGTTTCATGGAACGCAATTCATTCCAGATCAAATTTGTAAAAGTTATCATCGTTTAAAGATTATAAAAAGTCAAAGTAATATTTTTGAACTCGAAGGATGTAATTTAAAAGTTCGAAAACTATTCCAAAAATTCATGAAAGAGTGTCGGGTAAAGAACTGTATTAGGTATGATAAAGATTTAAACTTATTTAATCGAAAACTATACATTTTAACAGATCTTGAAGAGTTTCTTTTAAAACATCATTTCAATGATACTTTGATTAAAACAATTGGGTGCGATAGATTCATTTACAAAAAAAATCTCTTTCATTCTATAAACAACAAAGCTTTAAAAAGAAGGAACAATAGCTGCATAATGACTAATGATAACAACTTTTATTTGATTAATAAATTGTTACAACTACAACTTAAAAAGTCTTCCGATCCTAAAGTTGTGATATTTGCTAAAAAAATTAATATTTTAGATGGATTTACTTTATGTAGAGTTCAAAATTTTTCAACTTCTTCTTTCATATATGTAGGAGAAAAAACAGATAATTTAAAAATTCTAGAAGTGTCAGAAATAAAGAGTAAATGTGTTTATATGACTTTTGAAGATAAAGCTGCCATTGTACCTCTTGTAAATATGACTGAAACGGATTAAAACGATTGTAATAAAAAACTGTAGCTTTAAGTTTTAATTTTCAATAGTTTGTAATTACAAAAAATTAACTTAAATAAAAAAAATACTAATCAATGATTACTAATCAGTGCTACTGATATGAATAAATCAGTAAGAATAAGATCCTATTGTAACCTGTTTCATTTCTAACCTTATTTCTTCATTCAAATAATTTCATTAAAGAATTTATCTTTAATTAGCTCTTCTGAGCGCGCTTCAAGGCACGCATAGGAAAAACAATAAGAGTAACCTCAAAATGCACTTTTCGAAAATTGTAAAAACTTCTTAACCAATCAGCTCACGAATAAAAATCTTACGCAAGATGGCGATAGCTCTCTTTTATAAAGGGATTATAACAACTTATTAAGCATCAAAATCCATCTAAAGTAAAAAAAAAAAAATAAAATAAAACAAAAAACAAAATTAATTTTTTTCATAGTATGCGTAAAGTCTTCTTTTACGCATTGATTTTAGTGCGTAAATAATCCCTTTACGCACACTTAGAAAAAATTAAAAAATACAAAAAATAGCAGTTTTAAAGCTGATGAGACCACTCGAAGGTCTTGCAGGCGCTGCTCTGCAGCGCCTACGACACTTCGAGCAGCCCAATCAGCTTTAAAACTACTATTTTTTACATTTTTTAATTTTTCCTCAGTGTTGATCGTCAAGCGATTATTCAACACACTAAAATCGTTACGTAAAAGACGACTGTTCGCAAACTATAAAAAAAAAATAATGTCCGTATCTCGAGCGTAAAGTAAAATTTTACGCTCTAGATACGAAAAATACTATTTCCTAACCTCAAAATGAGACCTTACGCGTTCAATTTTGATCAATGAGCTTGAAATGCCAGAGGACTAACCAGAACACGTTTTTTAAGACACCAAAAATTTATGTACCTAATATGGCCCCCTTGAAGTTATTTATTAATTGCGATTTGTTCCTATTTTTTAAATCAATCAGGATATAAGATTTAAAAAACTTCAAAATTTTCATTATTTTAAAAATTATTTTTTAAAAAATTGAGCCTTTTTTACAATTTTTTTGAAAGCTTTGCAACGAATAGAAAAATTAAAACATTAAATTTTTATCAAAGTTTGATTTCTGAGCTAGAACGTTTTTTTAGTTACAAAATGAATAAAAGCTTTGAAACAATTAAATTTATTTTTCTTAAATAACATTAGGATAGGATTTTCAAAAAAGTAAATATGAAACTAAGGACTCTTAATATTGGTATTTCTACTAGTTCGCGGGGGGCCTTATTAGGTACATTGCAGTGTAAAAAGTTATTTAAGAATAAAACCCGCTAGAAAACAAGTTGAACAAAAACTAAAATCGCATTTTAAAGCTGAGACAATAACGAATCGAAGCTACTTATGAAAATTTTGGTCAGATGCGTCTAAATATTTTGGCAGACCATTTAATCACAACGTAAAATAATAACGAAGGTGTACGAAACGAGTTTTAGCTATAAGGCGGGCGCATAAATAATTTTCAAATCTTCTAAACAACTCAGAACTTCATAATTCAGTGTTTTTGACTTCTTCCTTATACCTTATAGAGATGCCGCATATCGAGCATATTCAAAATGACAGGGGGGCCATATTAGGCACAGGGCCATATGAGGTACACCTACCTTATATCTCTACTTATCAGTAAATTTTAGCTATCAGATCATACGTTGATAACCTTGTTGATAACATAGATAACATTTGTATTTTGGAGTTGATTCTTTTTTTTTTTAATTTTGACATAAGATAGGACCTACTGTTAAATATGTAAATTAAGTTTTTCAATCAAAAAGTTTCTTTAAGTGTTTAAATAGAGATCTAAGCTTAGTGTTTGAATCTTACTCGTATTATGATTGGATGATAACAAGATTCTAAATTTTAAATTTCAACATATGATAAAGAAGCACATAAAAGTCCTACGCATAGAGTTGTATATCTATATATGTATAGCAGCAAACCAGAAAGCCCGGACTGGCCCAGACTCGCGCCGCGTTTCATTTTTATTTTTTTCACGCCCTCTTAGAGGTTCAGCCCGTCCGGGCCCAGAGTCTATCCCGGTTTGCGTTTGCCTGTCGGGACACTATTAAAACTTTTACCAATTATTTGAGGTCTATTCAATAATACCTATATAAAATTTCAGTTCACTATTGATTCTAAATACCTTTTTTTAATGAGAAAAAGGTGTACGCGCCAAACACTATATATACAGTATAATCATAATCGGGGAGCGCTTGTTGACGGCTGGTAGTACTTGTCAATTTTCATTCATATATTACTATGACGAAATAAAAAAATTCTGAAATTAAAGAATTTTTGCATAATTTCTATTTGAATTCAAGTTGTCATATTCTGAAATAAAAATAAAATCTCTTTTCTGTAAAAAAATAATAATTTCTGAGCACAGCTTTCAGTTTGAGTACCTGTGCCGATGGATTGCTGCAAAACTTGCTTATAAATATGTGTCATGGAAGAGTCTACCTTTGCAAATTTTCATGAAAATTAACTATTCTACAAGATCCTTGTAGTAACTGATCGCTATTCCTTTTAAATGTTGCCTAATTGAGAAATCTTTTATTAGCTCAGTTAGCCAAAGTATCGAGTATTCGAACTTGGACTAATTTTTTTTCAAATCCAAAAACTCATAACTTTGGACCCAAAAAATGAGTCAAAAGAATTTAGAAGAATATTTATCAATTTGACTCCGAAAATTCATGTTGAAAGACTCTAAAGGGAATTCGAATTAAAAATTCCAGTAATTTTTATGTTAGAGTGGCGATTCAAAAGTCGCATTAATTCTTGAGATTTAAAAAAGCCAAACTATAATAAAAATTGGTAATTATTTATTTAGTAAAAAAAAATTGTTTTGAACTGTAAGACAGTTTCCTTTAAATCTCCTTTCTAGCCCTCGTAGCGGACTATCCGAAGACTCGACCCTCGCACTTCACTTTATACTCATCGAATTAAGAACTTTTTATAAAGACATTAGTATCAAGGAGTTTTTGTTAAAACTTTATTTATTTTTATATCAAATAAAAGGTATTTAAGCCATGTTGGTGTTGTTTTTATCGTAGCTTAAAATTTTTCTGTGTCATTTTTGACAGTAAAAACCTTTTTTTTTCCAATCACTTGAGGTTTGCCTATTTGTACAAGGAACGCGGCCCGACTTTAACTTTTTACTATTTGGGTCGAAAAACAAAAAAATATTTTGATAAGCTGTTAAAAAATTCAGTTTTTATTTTATCGGTTATTTTGGTAAGAGACCATCGTTCTGCAAACTGAATATTGTTTTACTGTTTAAAAACCTTTGACACGAAAATAACTGAGCGCGTTCACAGGACGGGTTCGGTCCAAATCGAATTTTTATTGGACGTCGCGTCCCAAAAATGTGAATAGAGTATATCGTTAGTGAGGTACCTCTCATAAATCTTGTTGGCACGGGCCCCTGCTCTCGTTTTAGCAGCAGCAGCCCCTCCCACCTTTTGTAATGACCACCTTACCTGAGGTAATCTTTTTTCAAAAAATCCGCCACATGTACGAAAAAATCCTTGGTGGGGAAATATGCAGTATACACCCTCCCATAAATTCGTCGCCTTGAAATAAAGAGTTCGTGCTGAAGTTTTGGCCTGCTAGGATTAAGTCCGGAGCATTACCTATTGGGCCCATTAGCTATTTGCTCAGTTTGAGCGTCACCGACGCAGACGGACCGATCCCAACAAAAGATATGAAAAATACGGGAAAAAAGAAATAAAGAAGGGAAACGGGAAGAGTACAGGTAAAACTTTGGCCTCGACGCAATTAAGCTTCTGCAACGAGGGCTGCAGGTCTAAGCCGAGGGTGACAAAGAGAGAGAGAGAGAGAGAGAAGAACTAGAAGACCCACGCGGCTTTGGAAGGTGGAGGGGATGCGTCGGCACACGTCTGCGTTGGTGGGACTGAGGAAGGGAGGACTATCTGCTGTGCGACCCCCGCGGCTTGTTTTCGTTTGGGCAACAATCAACAACAGTGTCTTGGTGCACCCTCAGTTGAGTGGCCTGTCATCACTTCATCAGTGCGCTCGCGACTCGCCGCTGTCTATAAGTGCGTCACTACTGTATCGACTACCATAGTCGATCGAATTACATCATTAAGGATCGTCGGATCACGGATGCAACTTGCGCTAATCTTGCAGTTCATGCAGATTTTTGTTCAACTCTAAGTGTGTTATAGTGCAGTGTTATAGTGTAATTTTTTTACTGAAGATTAATAAAAGTGAGTAAAAAAGAGATATTTATACGTTTACTTACAAAAATTAAAAAAAGAAAGTTTTCAAATTTTTGTTTGATCCAAAAAAAAAAAAAAAACTGAACGTAAAAATTTAATTTCAATAAAGCTGGCATACTAAAGAATTGAAAATTTGGTTTCGGGTATTTATGATTATCGAAAGAAAATTTTGTGTTAAACAAATGTACTTGTATTTTTTTCTCAATGTTTCAATAATGGGCGTAATTTCACTATTAAAAATTTTCAAATTGTTTTTGCGTTGAAGGGCTTAGTTTATTTATAATTTTTTTTTTCTTTTTTAACTAATTGCCTTCTATCTAAGTCTTGTGTAAGAAAAAGGTTTTTGAGTTTTAAAAAATATTTCTTGAAAACTTTTTTTTAAGTCATTTTAAGATAATTGTACCAGGCTAAAAAATTGGGATACTCATTGAAAATTAAAGTATTTAGAATGACATGACTAAAAAATTTTTTTAATATATGTAATTTTATAATTTAAGATTTTAAAATCTTAGAAATTTTGAAGCATTAATATTTCTGACACTTTAAAGCTTGAAAAAAAGAATTTTTTTTATTTTTGTTTATATTCCTAAAATTTTAGCCGTGAATAACTATTTTACTATTACGCCTACCTACACCGGTTGTTGAACTACGACATTAGTCAAGGGGACTATACCCGAGTAAGATACTAGCCTATAGAAGAAATAATTATGGAGGGAGGAAAATTTAAGAAAACACTTCTAAAATAAAGACATTTTATACAGGGTAGCATAAAATACGTAAAATAATTTTTGGAACTTTAAAAGATTATAATTTTTGACCTAAGTAAAATTTAAAAAAATCCATGCGCCAAGTTGTTCGAAATAACGCCCCGAAGCTATAAAAAAAAAATTAAAAAATAAAATATTTATTTTTCGCAGTTAACAGAACTTCAGATGACAAAAAGTCAGAATTTTATTAATTAATTAAACTTAGATTTGTATAAATTTTTGTTAATACTTTTTATATGTTCGTGGTTTATCTGAGCACTCGTTCAACCACCAGTTTGGACGAGGCTGAAATTTCAGTGGTAGTCACCTTAAAAAAACTTACTTTAATGTTTATTTAAAAAATTCATTAGTTTTACCCAATTTACTTAAAATTTTTGTGACAATAATAATTCAAATATATTATTTTTTGATTTTTTTTTTTTCTTTTTTTTTTTTTATTTCCACTAAAATAATCTTAATGACTCCAATTTTAATAGTGAATTTTTGACCTTTGATCACTTATAAATCATAAAGCTGTCGTTCTGAGTGCAAGTTATTGAAAAAAACTAATACAAAAGTTAATTTTGTTTATTTATTTATTTATTTTCTTCAATGTGTTAAGGAAGATTTCATTCTAATTTTGCATCATGTTTGCCAGCTAGGATCAAGGATGTCTCATCTATTACCCGTAAACAACAACGAGTGTTTGGTGGTGGAATTCCCCAACGAAGATAACATTTTAAGTCCTATTTTTCTCAACTGGCTGAGTCCGTGCCCAGAAAATAAAGAGCAACTGCAGCAGATAATTGATACCAAAAAACTTATTTGCTGTCAATGGCCAAAAAATTCGAATGTGTTCGAAGCAAGCATTATGAACCGACATATCAAGTCCATTGAATGGGAAATACATCCCATACGAGTTTTGGCAGTTGGCAGTGAGTTAATTTTTCATTTATAACTTGTTTTTTTTTTCGTACCAATAATATATAATATTTTAATTTAAAAAAAATTCATTAATTTAAAAAATATTTAGCTTGGCTTGAAATGAGGGAGCAGATTAAGTCCTTAGAAAAACTAGGGAAACTTCGTAATAAGAACGAAGACGAAAGAACAGCAGGACTGAAGAGACCAGCTCCTTTAGAAAAAAACTCATCTGAGGAGCCAGCCATGAAAAAGAAGAGGTCAAAAAAATTAATTTCAGGTTAGTAAAACATTTAAACATGAACTAAATGTATGTTGTAAAGTATATTTTATAATAATAGATATTTTTTTTTTTTTACGTGACAGGTAGCAAAGACAGATTTGATTCTTCCAAAGCGAAAAAGGATGAAAGTAAAGTTAGTACTTACATTATCTATTTGATTTTTTAATATTATATCATTTATTTGATTTTAAAATATATTTTCGTTTTGATCGCAGATGTATGAAAAAATAAGTTTAGATACTGATTCAGAAGATGATGATGGCGCACTTCATCAAGAAGCAGAAAATTTTCGAGTGCCAGAAAAAGATCAAAAAGCCGAAAATGTTCAAGTTACAGAAAAGAATATTCCAGAATCAGAAAATAATGCCGACGATCAAGAAGTAGAAACTATTAAACCAGCAGAAAACTCCAGCATCAAGAATAATGAAGTCTCAGAAATCAATGGTCGGACAACTCAAGAAATTACAGACTTTTCACATAATTTAAAAGAAAAAAATTATCAGGATGCAGCCAACTTGACTACAATAAACGCTGAAAGGTACGAGGAAACGCATGGGTTAGCCTGCTTCGAATGTTCCAGAAAAGATGTAGAGCTAAGGATTTATCAGCAAGAAGTTAAAAGGTTGAGCAATTTTTTGCGAAGAAGTGCGAGAGGTAATAAATATAATTCTTTAGCATCTTTGTTAAAGACAATTTTATACAAATACGTATTTTTTCAGAAATTGATGATATAGTGAACAACACGAGCCAGTTCGGAAGCAAAAAAAGTAAAGCACTCAGCTTGAAAGATGTCGAAGAAGGTAAAGATAAAGAACTTATACTTTTAAAAAATAGTAATTTAAAAAAAAGAGTACTAATTTTTATTTGTTTTTTTTTGTATTTTTTTAGGTCTGTCTGAAAAAATAGACAGCGACGACAATATACACGATTTTGTACCTACTGATCAAGGAAACAAATTACAAAGTAAACCAGACATCATGACTCCAACATTAGTAAGCATTAAGTAAATTTTATCATTTTTAAAATAAAAAGACTTATTTTTTTATTTATTTTTTTATTTACAGGAAAAGCAAAGATTCACTATTGCTGACTCCATTTTAAAAAAAACAGCGGAGCACAGTGACCTCGAAAAGGCGACTGAATACTTGTTGTTCAAAGTTTTTACGAATGAGGAGATTGCTAAACACTCGTTGACTGGCCAGCAGTCAAATGCAAACAAAGCAAAGGGTTTGGATGTGAACAAAAGACCAAAAATTGATGCTGCAAAGATGAGAAGTTTGAAAGGTAATAATTTCTTACTGTATGTAACTTACACTCTCTTTATAAATGTACTTGTAATTTAATTTTATCTTTTTTTTCAGATAACATCATTTTTATATTTTCAAAAATTAAAAAATTAGATCGAGCAATAGTTAAAGCGAGGATGAACGCAAGAATAAGGAATATTTTCAACCGCATCCACGCAGCAGAGAATTATCAGATGAAGTTGGAGCTTATGAATGAAGATTAAGAACTGGGAAGAAAAATTATATTGCTGTGAAATATATTATATTTCTAGCGTTTAAGATTTGTGTAACACATACTAGTGTAGAATTTACATTATAACTTTAATTATTATTGTTTATAATAAAACTTTAATATAAATAATTTATAAATATATGTAAATATTTAATTGAAGCTAGAACTAGAATTAATAACTTTTTATGCTTGTATAATTTGGCTCTGTATGACATGTAAATGATAATTTCAATCAATTATTTATTGAGGTCACCCTGTTTTATTTTTCTCTATGTATATATTGTTTTTAGTTAATTAATTAATTTAAGAAGTTTGTCAAAATTATCATGAATATATTATTTATATATTATGAGAATAAATTATTTTTACATTATTAACCCAGCAATTTTGTTAGTCCTTTCCCCGAAGAAGCCAAAAAGTTATCAGACATGTCTTTTTAGAATTTAAACATTTTCATTTACTTTTTAATCAATAACATGAAGAATCACTGTCTCAATTAATGTAATTAGCATTTGAGCTTGAGCATGACAAAACATTATATTTAAAGAGATTATATAAAAAAAAATTATATATTTATTTATATATTTAAAAAAACTTACCTATTTTTTTTTGAGTCGTTGATAACTTAAAACCACTATTATAATTATCAAAAAATAAATCAATATTGAGACATAATTATTATTATTATTATTATTATTATATTATTATTTTTTTTTTTTTTTTATGAAAAACCAACAAAAAAGTTAATCAATTAAAAATTTTTATTTTCATTAATTGGAATGTCAATAAAAAATTCTACAGAACAGTTCTGTAGAAAAATCTCTCTTGTTTTGTTCGTTTTTTTGTAAAAAATTTCTTTACAATATTCAGCACAAATTTTTTTAAAAAATTACTGCAGAAATTTCTGTATATAGTCATGTGATTTTGCAGTTAATCAATTAAAAATTCTTATTTTCATTAATTGGAATGTCAATAAAAAATTCTACAGAACAGTTCTGTAGAAAAATCTCTCTTGTTTTGTTCGTTTTTTTGTAAAAAATTTTTTTAAAATATTCAGCACAAATTTTTTTAAAAAATTTCTGCAGAAATTTCTGTATATAGTCATGTGATTTTGCACAAAAATTCCACAAAAAATTCTGCACTAAAATTTATGATTCGATTTCTACAGAGATTCTTGCAGAAATTTTTGCAGAAAAACCTGACGCCAATTTTCCACAAAAAATCCTGCAGTAAATTTTGCAGAAATTTCTGCAGAATTTTTTGCTAAAAATTCTGTAAGATTTTTTCGTAAGGGATTTAAGGTTAATACCTTTTCCTGGTAAAAATTATGAGACAAATTAAGTGAATTTTAAACATAGAAAAGCTTGCAAATATGAAATATAAATGATTTTTTGCATTTAAATCATTTTTAAGAAGTAATAACCATTTAAAGTTCCGATATAATTTAATTTAAGTACAAAATTTAAATGAAAATTTTTCATTCTTTACCATTTACATACCTAAAATGATTTTATCATATCTTTTTAAAATTTTACTAGCGCATTGGTCAATAATGAAACAACAATACCATTAAAAAAAATGGTCTGTTCAGTCCAATTGTAAACTAACAATTTCTCTCATCAACAGGTGACAAATGGCTGGTCTCGTGTCTGGGCGTCCTGCACCTGAGCAAGGGTCTGTTCTACCGGGTGGTACCAGCCGACCAGGGCTTCGGTGTCAACTTGAGCGCGAGCAACGGCAGCGTCAACAATAGCGAGCCCCTCAGCCTGCCAAATTCAGAGTACGCCGGTGTCTTCCGGTTCCGATTGTGGTGGTGCGGGGCCTGGGTCGAGGTCCTCGTAGACGACCGTCTACCGGCGGTGCATGGCAGACTCGCCTTCGTACAGAGCCGCCACACCGATCAGTTCTGGCCGGCCCTCCTTGAGAAGGCCTACGCTAAGTAAGTATATTTCGACGCTCGAGTTCTAAAAGCTGACAACTCAAAATTTTTTTTAATAACATGACATCTCAGAGCTTTCCTTTAGAGAGATGTCATGTTTTTAAAAAAAATTTTGAGTTGTCAGCTTTTAGAACTCGAGCGTCGATTTGATTTTTTTTGGTCTTAAAGGAAGTAACAGAAAAAAAATAAGCTTATGAGTACCTAGTTAATGGTAAACAATAAGTTAGGTAAACATGTTTGTTAGATCAAAGAAATATGTATACTTTGACAGAGAGTGAGCTGTCTTTTTCACACGAGCAGTGCAGGAAACTTTTCTCCTGACTAATCTTTTAGAAAACGACACACACTTTAAAAAAAAAATTTTAATATTTACAAGCATGTTTTACCCATTGCTTCCTCATTTCATAGGTGAAATTCACAATTTTCCACTTTATTAGCAGGTCAGGAATGTTGCTTTTTCTCCTAAGTCTGGAGAAAATAATAATTTTAATATTTGACGTGAAAGAAGATTACCTTACCAAGAGAGTTTTCGCGACAAAACTACAACGGACACATTAACTTTTATGATCATGCCTGCATAAATTTTAAGCGACTTGAAGTACCAATCAAACTTGACTTTATGAAGAAAATTAAGTACAATCTGAACTTATGATGGTTCTATTTAAAAAAATATTGAGTATTCGGATAAATACGCTTTAAAATAAACATAAATTTCTATAAGCAGATTTTTCTTTTTTGTAGATTATTCAAAATAAGGTCAAATCAGCTGTTACATTGTATTAAAATACCCTCAAAAATTTTATAAGTTAAATTTGCTACAGTCTAAATATCTTTAAAATTTGAAAATAAGGTCCGGGAACTGGGATTAATCAATTTTAAAATCAGACTACTTTGAAAATTTTTTACAATATACTGTCAGAAAGAGTCATACAAGTTAAAAATGATCACTTCTGATTGAAAAAATTAGAATTTTTTACTTTAGTTTATTAAGCAACCTATTGAAACAACAAGCAAATTTGTTCTCCCCAATGAAAAAATAGCAACAACTCCAAGAGACAGAACAATAAATAAAACTCGCCTCCTCGGTAAAGTTTAAAAGTGGATAATCAGGTAATTTGTCAAGGCACCGAACGAGATGAGATGCCTGGCTCGTGGGCGCTGCACTCAGGGTGAGTTTACTTACAAATTTCTCGCCCCCGGCACCTCATCTCGCGGCCTTCCTAAGCGTCGATCGATGAACTCGTGCATCGCGAAGGCGTCACGCGATCTCGGACCTCTATACTTATACTTATATACTCTATTATATCCCACGCAAGCGCCATGTTTATTATAGTTCATCGACTTTGCCCGCTGCTGTCTTGGACCGGTTGCGTCACTTCTATTATCTCGCGGGCTCCATAAACCATACAAACTCTGCGAGCTGACTTGAACTTGAAATTTTCTTCTATTGTTGGAATTAATAAAGATTTTTTGCAGTTGTATCTAGTCAAAATAAAATTTATCTCAAAATTCTGTCTTATTAACACCTTGATTCAGTGTATAAATTTCTATTGCTGTTGGTGTATATCTTGTAGTGGCAGTAACTGTTTGTAACCGAACTACAAGTATGCATCATTGATTATCTGAAAACATAGTTAAAATTTTTTTATTTCTTCATCTGATAATAAAAACAGACAATATTTATCTAAAAAAATTAATTATTTATTTTTGATGACTTAATGAAATTACAAAATCAACATAATTAATTGAAACTGATTCAGTTTTCTGATAAGTTTTCAAATCGTCTATTATATTCTTGCAGTATAATTTACCAACTACACTTGATCTTACAACTTAACACAACTGGTATACCAGCCAGTGTTAAAGCTAAAAGTGCATCTTCAATGTAGCTTATCAATCTTTTCCTTGAGATACCGCACAGCCGAGCCTTTAAAGGTCAATATCTTAATGCGCTTAAACCTAACCGCAATAATAAATCGAGTAAAATCGAAGTACAGCACGCCGATCCGGTTCCCACTCGGCTCCGCAGGCAGTAGGTAGATCCGGAACCATTATCAAAACGTAAAACCTCCTCCTCGGCTGCATTCCCATAAACCCGGGCGCGCATCCCACGAGTAGCATTTGCACTGCATTTAAATGCAAATAAAACGAGCCCGGTTCTTCTTCCCGCAATAGCATGCACCAGGACCGTAAGAAGTGCGAACTGGTCGATCTTCTCGTAAATCGTGTAAGCGTAGGCGCGGGCCGCTTTTATTACTTCGAGGGCTCTTTGATTATCTCGTTTTAGCTTTCCTACGGGTATGAACCTTTACGATGACGACAACTACGACAGTCAAGGTGAAAAAGTAGCCGTGCGATTAAACTTACAATGTTGTTCGACACCAGGAATTACCCACTGGACGAAATGCTGATTTCCTTTCTTTTTTGAAAGTTTTTCTTAAAAGTCCGATCCGAGCGCAATTAAAAAGAGATGATTTTTAATCGAAAGTTTAACTGAAAATAAGGCTTGAACTGAAAATAAGAGTGATTACGAAACGTAGAACTTCTCCCTATCCGAAGCATGCTTTATCACCGGGCGATTAAAAAGCAATTTTTCATCGAAAATTTTGTGCAACCGAAAAAAAGATACTCATCGAAGCGCTCATCCGAGTCCTTTTTTTAAACTTGCCTTACACTTTTCTTTTTAATACACCTGAACCGAGAGAGAAAAGAAAGCCGGTGGGTCCCTACCCGAGAGTCGTAACTGACTTTCGATTTTTTACGAACCAGTTTAGGTACGCACGCATTGTACTACCCTACTCCCGCAACAATTCGACTACTTAATGAGTTTTAAAAACTCTTTTCGTTTGCGACGGACCGTAAAAACCCATTGTATTGCTAGTTGAGATATAATCTTTGGTTAATATTTAGTTTACTTTATTTTGATGGTTTTGACAAAAATATCTTCCTTTTTGAACTAAATTTCATATTACTAAAAATTTATTGTCTACATCGAAATTTCAGTTTTTTAGCATTACCAAGTAGGTTGTTTAGAGTTTGAAATTTACTGATAATCTATCGTCTATATGAAAACTTTAGTCATCACTTTGAAATTAATTTCTTTGTACACACATTTTTACTCATACCGAAACCAAGAAATTTTTTACAAAGATGAGGACGAGACTAAATCAGGTGCAACCGTTTTAAATTCCAGAGATTAATTAAAGCTCGATTTATAAGCCTTACAAGAGTCGATAAGTCCCAGCACGTGATGAGATTCGAAAAAAAAAAAAGAAAGAAAAATGCATATAAGCGGTTACGAAAAAAAAAAACCAAAACAAAAGCAGAGAAGAAGAAAAGGGTCATTTTGCCGCACTCCTCTCGTTCCTTTTATTTTTCATTGATGATGATGAACCCTTCGCTCTCGAGGCTTTTATCCAAGGCGCAAGAAAAAAAAAATAAAAAAATAAAGGGAAAGTAGCCGATGGAGCTCTAGTAAAAAGAGACGCGCCGATGTTGTCCGCTTTTTACACGGTAAATTGAATAAAGAGAACTCGCGCGCGCGGGGTAAATCACTCGCAGTTTGTCGTTGAGTTATTTGTTTTGATTGGTAGATGGGAAAATTGAGGTGGTTTCTTCTGGCTAAGTGCTTTTGTGGAAAATCCAATCGAGTTTGGTTGGATGTAGGTGAACGGTACTTAAATCCTTTCTTCTCAGTGGTCATCTTATTTTAATAAGTAGAATAGTTGCTTTTTCTATTGCAAAAGAGCTAATTGTCAAAAATTGAACCGAAAATTAAGTTTGTTTTTGATATTTGATACGTCTTTAAAAATTTGACATTTTAAGTGCCAGATGTTGGCAACATTTAGTCAAATTATGACACTCTAAAACTCTTATTACGAGCATTTAACAAAAAAGCTACTTGTTTTAAGTACAAACTTAAACGAGGTGTTTTAAAATCTATTATTTCATCGGCGTTCACACATTCTCGGTGTTGAAAAGTATTTTATGCGACGCACCATGAAAAAAAAAAGAAAAAAAAAGTATCGAAGGGGCAACTCGTAAAACCAGTCACAGTCACGGCGTATCAGCCGAGCCGGGTTATAAACTCCCCCTGTTATCATCGAGTCAGGAAAGTGGGAAAATGGCGGGCGCGAGGTTTAATCGATTTGTTCGAAAACTCTGTATTTACGATTGGTGCCTTTACTCTTGCGGAGTTTATTTTCGTCCTACTTGGGAGATACAGCGAATTATTCGGGCGCATTATTTTGAATAGATGAAATTTAAGCTGGACGTCGTAAAATTTTTTTGCTTGGTTTTAGAAATTGGTGTTTTCTCGAGATTTATTTGTTAACTTCTTTGAAAAGCCTTACATCGTATTCTTTTCTTTCAAATTTTTTTGAAAATTCCGTTTTTTATTCTGATGGGAATTTATTTTGAAAATAATAAACGTAGTAAAAGGGACCATGTTGCTTGTAAACCATCTGTATATGAACTTGGCAGTTTTAAAAAATGTACTGAATCGAATAGTAATACATAAATTAAACTCCGTGACTTGTAAGTTGCAGCTTGCATAAACGGAATTCCTAATGATACGCTAAAACACACTGATAATTTCAATACGCGTACATTCGACTAACTTATTTTTCAGATAGCATCCAATCTAAAAATTCAAATTATATATTTTTTTCTTCAGCCTTTTCCAAAGAAAACCTTTGACCACCGCTCCAAAATCAATTAATTTCCACCTTAAAAATTAATAAACGCTCATTCCTGTCGATTAATTTGTTTGATTGCACATTAACCTTTACATATTGATTTATGAATTACCCCGTGTCCGCAAAAAAAACTTTCTCGGCTCACGAAAATATGTAACGCCCGAACGGCACGCATTATTTCACGCTGGCACGAAGAAAATTGCACTTCTCGTAAGGCCCCCACCAATTACACTTCGATACCCTGACCCACAGACTTTCCAAGCCAAAAATTTTTCATTCGAAAGTTCCCGGGCATATTATTTTAAAGTGTATTTTTTCAGCCCTGATGACCATAATTCAGATTATTGAAAAATTAAGTACCGATGTGTGCCACGACACGATGCCCCAAAAATTCATTTCAATCTCGTAATTCGCATTTGTCTCACCGTGCTATGTAATTAGCGCACTTGTGCAAAAAAGAGCGCGTTCTTGGCTCGTCACGCGTACGGCTCATAAATAAGTAATGTCGCGTACCATACGCCGCTGACTTCCGTTCGATCGGTATGGGATTCGATGCGCTAGAATGAATAATTTCGAAGAAAGAGGACGAAGAGATTGACGGACTGCAGTTTTGAATTTTCGTTAGAGACGAGCGCGCGTGTCGCGATTACCGATTGACCTTTTATTGCTGTTGCTTCCTGTTTTCATTGGTAGCTTTCTTACATTGTTTGTTTACATGCGGAGAGTGATGTGACTGCTAAAAAAGTGCAGTGATCTACTGTTATCGACATAGAAATTTTATCTACTTTTACCGACTGAGTAATAAGTTACAAATTTTTTATTAAGTTCATGTTTCCTCGTGTAATTTTCTGTGACTAAAACGTCAGGACTGAAAATTGCCAATTTTTTACGAAACGATTAAGCATGACTAAGATATTTTTTAAGTTCACCAACATCGACTTTTACCAACTGAGTAATCTGCACGGTGAGTAATTGTTAGCCTCGCACGATGAGTGAGTTCCTTTTGTTCTTTGTATAAGCATGAGCAATGAAAATTAAAATTCGCTGGTAACACACCTAAATGTAAATTACTTTTTTTTTTTTTTTTTTTTTTTAAACAATCTGCTAATAAAATAAGCCACTTGATAAATACGAAGAGACGCGTATAGGAAAGCTCATTGACAGTTCGAGCGCGCGTAAAGCGATTTCCATTAGAAAAGGCGCACGCAACGAATAATTGATTCCATGTCTAATCACGCGTAAATGGGTGTGCTTGCATGTCCCCTCAAGAATTTTTTTCTCTCTTACTTTATTTATTTTTTGCGGTCAGAATTGCGGTTGCGAGCCAGCTGATTATTGGGTTCTTTTCCGGAGGATGCTATTTTTTTTCATGGAATGACTCGAGGTGTTTTCCTAGAAAAAAAAAGAGTTTAATTTAATTGCAAGTTCAACGATCTCGTGAAAATATTTCTGAAGCATAAGTCGTTTTTAATGTAAGATAATGAGCTTGTTAATTGTCCAACGTTTAACGGTATCGAGTAAATTTCGATAAACGCTGCAGCTCGGGAAATATCGAGAAATGGGTGCATTAAGGACATTAGCAACGATGGTAGTTTTTTTATCTCGAATTTAATTATCGAATATATCATCCGTTGGAAAACTAAATCGAGCGATTATAGACTCAGTTTTCTGAGCATGAGCAAACCAATTAAGGTCAATTTCTCACGCGGCTCGAGCGTTAAAGAGCCACGGTGATTTTTGTTTATTCACGCACCAAATGCCATTAAGAGATTTTCGGTTTCGTTTTACTCGCTTTGCACCCGTAATTTTCACCTGCTGTATGAGTATCACGTAATTTTTTTTTTTCCACCGGCTTACTTTCTATTTCGCTTATGCGGTACAGTTTTCGTGTGTTATTGATGTCTTCGGTGTCGTTATCAATGCGCCCGTGTTTTCGGTCTCATTTCAGTTATTTTTCTTTCAAGGTTGTATTTATTGTTAAGGCGGGCTTTCTAAAACGGAGAAAGCTTTGGATATATATAAATTTACAGAAATTCTTTGAATCGAAAATATTTATGATCCCGCATTCGCGTTGTTTACCAATTTAAATCTCGCTTCGTTTCGTATGGATTCGCTAGTTTTTTCGAATGTGAAACTTATCCTACAGTTTTTTTGCCTTTATGAGCGGTGATGTCAAAATGAAAATGTTTTATACGCATTTGAAAAAATCATAAAATACTGAGTGACCAGATTTAAAAACCTGAGGATTACTATTTTCCGTTGGAATAAAAAATCATCCGACTAATTGTACTAGTTTTAATTGATATATATATTTTGTACACTTCTCCTAATATATTATATTATTTAATATTTATTGTATCAAAGTAAAAAAGGTTATTCAGCCTGCTGACCCAAAATAAATAAATAAATTGTTGATGAAGATATATAGTTTAAAAATTAAAATTTTAAATAAAAACATAATTATGTTGAAATTACGTGCTTGAAAATAAAAAAAATGTTTGATTTTTTTGAAGAAAACTTAACATTTCAATTTTAGATAGATACAAGCAACAACCTTGAAAATTTTTTGCCGTGTCTACAGTATCTCTGCAGCCGGTCTAGCGAGTTCACCTCTCAATCGTCATGAAAATGTAACGTTCTCGCAAGCTTCTCATAAAAATTTTTTGCCGAGCCTGAACGTACGTTTACCCTGCATAAACAGTCATTCGTATACGTCGTAAAAAAAAAAGGGAAGCAGGAGGATCGATCCTCGGGTCGCGTTATCTGGTCAGCTTCCGTGCGAGTAAGAAAACTCGGTCCGAGGGGAGAGATACTTTCACTCGGGATTGCGCGCGCCGGTAGCGGATCGAGATTACACCGCGACCGAGCGACCACCGCGAGGTCAGTGCACTGGACCCGAGGAAGAAACAGCCTTTTGACGGTCGCTCGACGGACGTTCGAGGCTTCGAAAGGTTCTAGAAAAATTAATTAGTTATTCTTAATTGAGGTGTAGACTGTTTTTTTGAAACTGATCAAATTCGAATTATTTTACATGCTTTCAAGCCTAAATACACATAAATTATAGAACTAAAAATTATAAACAAGAGTAGATGATAAATATTTTACAAGCAAAAATTGAAAAGTATTTAATTGTTTCATACAGTAAAAATGTCAACAATTATTAAATGAATTTTATCGCAGGGTAACATTTTAATTATTTATACTTAACCTATCCTAGATTGAATAATTTAAACCATAATTTGTTAGAAAAACAAGGATTATCCATAGGATAACTTATTACTTGATAAAGCAAATACTATTCTGTTAGGTTAAATAATACTGTATCTCATAAACATTATATCAAAATCATTAGTTATCGTAATTTGTACTATATGACCGGTAAAAATTATTTCAACACTATCCTGCAGAATATTTATATTTTGTCTTTATAGTCTTGCCCGAGTAGAAAGGTCCTCGTCACTCAAGGCTGATGACAATCGCAGGATGAAAATTTAATAACTCGATCGTCCGGTTAGGGTGGTGGGTAGGAAGCATATCTTCGACCGCAACTCATCGTCTTCTTTTAATTGGATTCCCCGCTCGTCAACCGAGTAATTCGATTAGTTAATTATCGTAGATAACGAAACCTGGGGGAGGGGAGGGGAGGTAGAAGTAAAAAAGGAGCCGATTCGCACCGCCAACCGAGTGTGAACAAAGAGTGCCGCAATCTGCACACCGAGATCCGATCGAGCTTGTCAAGGTGAATTAGGAGCAGAGAGCTTGGATCTTTGAATGTTTTGTTCTTTATTAATGTTTAAATATTGTTTATGGACGATATTCCTGTTGCTGAGAAAGTTACCGTTCTCGTGTTTTATATATTTTTATGTGCTCTAGGTATCTCGAATTTCAGTGTTGGAACGTTGTTATTTGCCTGGTATTTCATCTCGATGTAGCTTTGAATTGAGTAATATTAATATAATGATATTATATTTGGCGATGTTTATCGTATGCTGTATATTATTATGATTATAACACCGTATAGTGTACTGCACTATATTTATTTGGTAAAGTTTATGACGTAAATCTGGTCCTTTAGTTTATCAGACTGAGGTCAATCAATTCTGCAATGTTATAAATATTATCAATATCTAGTCTAATGTAGTCAGTCTTACTCAAAATCTTGATTTTTTTTCTTGCTTTTATTGTACCTCGCATTTACAGTCCATAAAGTACGTAACATCGTCCATTGTCAGAATGCAACTCTCTTCTTAGTCTACAAATTTATAACCGAAATACAGCTGTTTTCATTTCAGCGATACGAAAGAAAAAAAAAAAAAGAGAGGGAGGGAGGTAAAAAATAATCTGACAAGATTCTGAGTCGACAACAAGGTTCATAACATCCATCTGATATCTTACGACCGTGTTGCGAATTCGTAATAGGGCCCGAGTGTATCGGTGTCCTCCGAGTCGTAACTCATAAGCCGAGATCTCGTCCCGACGATAGTCAAATGCACCACGATTATTCTCTCAAAAATCCTTATATTTTCATAAATTACGGCTTCCAGTTTTTCAAACGAACTCAAGCTCGTATAACTGTCCTCCGTGAAAGTTCAGCAAACATCCATTAATCATAATTAGTCACTCGGACTGTAGAAGAATCGAGAGGCTTGGGATATTTCCCGCGAGTCTAATCGGTCGATTCCATCGGCGTCGATTATTTTTCGACAGAGACGTATAATATCTGCCCGACGCGATAAGATCTCAGAGATGTTGGTGCACGCGGAAGCTGCGAGGGTCCGTTAGACCCTTTGTGGTGGTCACTTTCGTTTTATGTCTGAATTTTTTTAGTTACGCGGCTACCGTTGTGTTTCAGCCTGGAGTTTTTCTTTTTTTACTACGGGGTATCGAGTTTAATATCTTGAAAAATCGTAGGATGTTTCATGCCTGCGATGATAATATTTTTTGTGGGGAGGATTTATCTTGTGAGCTGGATGGGCCTGGAATCTTAATCGATTCTGAGTCGAGTAAATATCAAAGATCTGAAAAATTTCAAAATTTAAATTGAGAATTTTTCAAGTTTTCATACTAAAATCGAATTTCAAAATATTATTTACTATTGTAAAAAAAATTTTCATTATGATATTTTTTGCAAATTGTTAACTTGGATCATAGCTGTATTCAAAAAATTCATGTTTAATAATAAATAAACTTTGAAGTTTTCACTAAGAAACAATTGTTAGAAATAATAAGTGCGCTCATAAAGAATTATGACCTAATCATTTTATTAACTACACTCACAATGTATTTTTATGGTACAAAATCACCACACACGAGATATGAAAATTTACTGTTAAAAGAAAAAAAAAAAAAAAAAAGAAAATCCACGCAATTTAAAAATGGTTTTAAAAGATAAGCAACTGGAACGCAAACTCGACTATAAAAATAGTCAGGAACGAGATCGTGGACGTTTCGCGCGGCGGTGTAATTATTTCAGGTGCATGCATGGCTAACGGTTTGAGGAAAAATGCGCTCGCGTGCGTTGTGGAAATTTCGCCTGTGCTTTTATTGTCCCGGTGAAACTAACAAATTTTCAAGGATTGCCTTGTTGTTTTTTATTATCTTATAATTGAGTGACAAATTGTACTCGGTTATGCACTCTTAAAATTTAAACTGTTTTTAATAAAAATTGAGTACAATTTACAAGTTTGTAATGTAAATTTATTAAATTGACAGCTTAATTGAAAACCTCTCGACGCACTTTTCCACGGAAAGTGTAATAATTAGGTACCACTCGTAGGGGTTAAGGAGACCAGTTAATAGAAAGCCGTCCGTCTGTCCATCGCACCGAGCACGGTTTTCAAACGTTTAAATTAATTGAATCGATTCTCGATATCACTAAGCGGCCGATATTAGCTAAATTATGACTTTTCTCATGAATCCTTGATTTATTCGGTGAAATATATCCATACCGAAGTTTCTATCACTAATCTAATCATTTTTCCGAATCTACGCGATATCATTGCGCAACTGTGTTTCTAATTTCCAAGGAATAATAAAAAAAAAAAAAAAAATCGCATGCGTTGATTTAATTGATGGGTCGGGACGCACGAGGGCATGGAGAAATTTGCTGGAAAAAAGTACGCGCGTGCATGCGCTTTTTTTGTACGCAATTACGTTTCAAATGCGTAACTTTGAGAGGGAGAAATTTTAATTGCACGATTTCAAAAATTAAGTGGGGCTTGATAGCCGACTGGTAACGCGTTATTGAAGGAGTGAAAAGTCAACTATTTAAGTGGCTAACTTGAATTACTTTTTTAAATACACGGTGGGGTCGGAAAAAGTTTGAATATTGCAGTCCGAGGGGCTGTGCACTCCAGAATCACCTCGAGAATCACTAATGATTCTTTTGTGATTCTTTTGGCAAATTTTAAATGTTTAGAGCCTTTAAATCAAGTTAAATTGATATTTTGTTAAAAATAACATTTTTCGAAAATTTTTACTTGTACTTAAAAGATTTTTACTTGAAATGAAATCGTTAATTTATTTATTATATTGATTTTTATGTGTGATTCTTTTAGTGATTCTGAAGTGCATAGCTCCTCGTTATAGTCACCAAACAAAACAAAAACAATCAGTTTTAGCCAGTAGCAGTTTCGATATTTTTTCTGGGTAATCATTACTTTTTCCTCTTGAATAATTGCGAGTATCAAGTAAATGAGAAGAAAAAATCTTCCCGAGACAATGCTTGTCTTCCCGTTTCCGAAACAAAATGTAACAAAAGAGATCGATGATCTAGATGCAATCGAGCATTAACCAACTTTCTACTATTGTTTATTTATTCGGTTTTTCCGAATTAATTTTCATCCGAATAAATGAATGAATAATCGAATAAAATGCGTCCGTCCCTCCGATTCCATTGCGCTTGTGTCAAACCCCGGGTTGATTTATCACGGGCGTGCGTTGCGCGATAAGCGTAGAAAATCGCTCGGAAAAGTTCAAACTTTCGTTCGGGGGTGGGGACGTTTCATACGACGCAGTGAAAGTGCACTTTTTATTCCCGGATCGGCTGAATCTTGCCTTGAGACTGATTAATGCGGATCGATCGGTTTTGTTGTTGTTACCGAGGAGGGAAATTTGTTGTGGACTGGAATATACAATGTTTTTTTTTTCGTTCTTTGTCCCGAGATTATCTGAGATCTAGGTCGTGATCTTGCAAGAAACAGATGCATGATTTTTGCTGATTCTCTGGAAATAAAACTCGTGTTTTCAATGTTTTTTTTTTTCTTGTAGTTGAGATAAAGATGTTCTAGAATGTGTTAGATGAAAAAAATTCAAATTAGAGAAACGGAAGAGAATTTTCTCTGGGTTCTTAAAAATATTCAATAACCCTTTTCTACGAGGCAGAAGATAGACGATTTCGCTCGAGGCTATGCCATCAAGTTGTAAGTGACCCGAGGGTAAAATTAACTTTTCCTCACTTGTGATGAAAATTGCTTTTGAAAAAAGGTTACAAACCATGTCTACTTCTTTTTTTTTAATTTAAAATTGATGAAAATTTTAATTTTACGTTTAAATAAAAAAATAAATAAACAATATGTTGTATTATTGAATACTTTCAAGATTTACCTATACAGAAACACTTTCATGATTGTATTTAGTTATAAAAAATTAAATTTTGTAAAATATATCTTTTTTGATAAATAAAAAATTTGTAATAAAAGTTTATAGTTTTAAGGTTCAAATTTTACAACCAGTATAAATAAATTAAACAGCTATTTTTACACTTATGAAAAAGTCTATTTTACTCTGCAGTAATAAAAATTTGTACTACTCCACCCTCACCTTGCGAACCCAAAATATTAAAAAAAAAAAATTCAAATACTGACTTTATAAACGTAGAAGCTCACCCAGGTAACCCCGTTCTAACAAGTCAAATAATCCTTGAAGAAAAAAACTTCCCTTTCCTTATCATCGCTGTCTCGTCTCATCGTCTTGGCTGCGGGCATTAATCTAGTCTGCATGCGCGTGCCATTGCCGCCTTCCCTGAGAAAATACTCACGATGCGTGAGAATATGCGTTATGAGCCGCGCCTAGTCCGTAATTGGACCCGGGTACACTACAACGCTTAGACCCTGCTGATTTATGCCCGCTAAATTGGGATAAAAATCATCGGTTTTCTCAAGTATAATCGTTTAGTAAGTTGTTATTACAGCAGGAACTTATCAGACTTCTAAATTCTAAAACTAATTTGAATTTTTCACTATATTTTTGTGGCTTATAAGTGAAACGCCGATTTTTTAATTTTTATTTTATAGTTTTTTACAAACTTTTTTTGTGTTGAGAATTTATTTTTAATTTTTTCAAAGTATTCAGAGTGTAAAAACAGAGACTGGACGATTATAATTATATATCTAGATTTACACATGCGAATAAAACGACTGTTGCATATAAGCTGAAAACTTAAGAGTCATTTTATTCGTGGCTGGGATATCGAGAAATATTTTTTACTATAATATGCAACAATATGTCAACAGATTGATGGCTAAGGTCATTTTCAAATTTTTTCCGAGGGCTAAAGTATTAAACAAAGTAATTCAGAGACATTTTAATAATTAAATGTACTGTACATTATGTACTCCTTTTGTTCCTTTTTTAGTGGCAGATTTTGAGCTAAGGTTTTTTTTTCGCACGGTCAATCGACATTACAGTTTACGTATAATATTTGTCAATTACAAAATGATTCTTAAAAGGTCCCTGGCTTCCAATTTGCGAATCTCTAATCGACAGCAGGACTGTTGAAACCGCGCCTGCGAATATCCTCAGTGCTAAAAATGCACTCTCACCCATAATGCAAGCGGGGGGAAATGCTATTAGCGTCGTGGATGGAAGTCGCTTCTCCAGCGGATGATTTACATGGCTCTCAGAGTGGCTTTTTTTCCAAATTATTATCATTATTATTTATTATTATTATTTTTTTTTTAAATTGGTAATTCGAAGTGAAAGTGATGAGACGTTGAAAAATCACGTAGAGAATTGGTGAAACTCAGCTGTGTGTATACGAGAAAAACAATTTACTTTTCAAAAAAAGAAAATTTCAATTTACTTTTTTAAATTGTACCTCATTTTGGTTTACAAGCTGAGATATTAAATATTAAAACTGCGCTCTCGATCGATTCATATGTATTTTTCAACCCACATTCTCAACACGTTTAATTGAATTATAAAATAGGTCCCACATGTTAAAAAATCGAGTACGCGAATTCAATATCGAGCGTAAAATTTATCGCTTCGATTTTTCGGGGCGTATAAATCGGGGTTGTACCTACCTACACGTAAACCCCGCACGGCTTTCATTACGAGCCGCTCGTGTACCTGCTCATGTGCTCGAGATAAGAGCAATAAAACTTTTTTACCGACGTGCCTCAACCTCTGCTCACCTCCGAGAGCTCTGAGACTTTTTTTTCTGTATTGAGGCTCAAAAATACTAAATTACTTCTCTCCGTCCACTTATGTTTTTTTATTTTTATAATTGTGGGCTGGGCCTCGCCGACGTTTAATGCGTTTCTGAAATCTTAACATCCAAACGTATTGTCGCGGTTTTTATTTAACAATTTTCCCGTGGGGAAAAAAAACATTAATTAATGGGGCTTGGTCATAGAGTTGTCTTGCGGGTCTAGATCGTTTGACAGATTGTAAATTTTTTTTTTTAAATTGTTGAATGAAGTACCGAAACTGAAACTCGTTTACTTTCTTTTTTCGATGATAATTAAAGATCGATTTATTACTGGTTTGATATCTGGTTCAACGGTTGTTTTGTTTTTAGTCATCAAAACAGCTCTATTTCGACAATCAGAGGCTAAACTCGTTTTAATTGGGTAATAACTTTGAGATTAAAGTTGCAATACCGAGATATTTAATATTTAAATTTCAATTGTCTAAGATTGACTCACAAGGGGGAGACCAGGGTTGCCCCCCGCCGATCGTCACCAAATTTTGTGAGGATGTTTGTTTATCTATAAAAAGAAAAAATCTAGGTTACTATAGGAATGCCTATAGTCTAAATTTTATATCATTTCTGCTCAAGAAGACGAAAATTTTGCCACCAACTAGAGGTCTGTATCATGTTTCTAAACGAAACTACAGTGTTTTGAAGACTGGGTTATAACATTTGTTTAAAACGCTTTTTTTACACATTTTACAAAAAAATGAATCTTAAGACAAACGTACCTCAAAAACGGCTGAGCATTAGGACTTAGGAACCTAGATTTTTTCTTTTTATAGATAAACAAACATCCTCACAAAATTTGGTGACGATCGGCGGGGGACACCCCTGGTCCCCCCCTAGTCAGTAATAATCGCAGTTTTTACTAGTGCAATAATTTTTATAGCGTCAAATTAGTTAAACAGTTTATAAATAAAGTAATATGATAATCACTGTATTAATATTTTAATTTCAAAAAAAAACCTTTTGATCCCGAATTGGTTATTCAAACTTTCCAAAATTAGTACTTTAAAAAAATATATTTTTAAGATTTTATATAATATGTAAAAATAGATACTAAGAATGTATTTTTCTGCTTCCAGGCTACACGGTTCGTACGAGGCGCTGAAGTACGGAACTCTTCTGGACGGTCTGTCGGACCTGACCGGAGGAATCACTGAGAGTATAGCCATACGCCAGGATCCAACCGGGTGCGGACGAGCCCTCGCCAAACTCCTGGACATGACCTCCCTAATAACCTGCACCGTCAACAACAGCCAGCAGCAGGTAATTTTTTTTTTACTCTCATCTGTATCTTCTACATTAGCTGTTTTACTGATCATAATCTTTTTTTTTTTAGATCCGAGCGAGTACGGAAAAACTGGCCAACGGAATACAAATGGGAATAAACTACAGACTCTACGCGATCGAGAGGGTATGAATCGTACTAAATCTGTTCGAGTTGAAATTGAAATTTTTAAAGTAGCCAGTGAATATTTACGCAGGTGGAGACGTTCAGCGGGGAGGCGGTGCAGCTGGTGAAGCTCAGGAATCCCCTGGGACCTGGAGGAGAGTACGTGGGTGCCTGGGCCCGCGGTGGCCTTGAGTGGGACGAGGTGCCGCCCGTCGAACGCGACAGACTGGCCGTACGGAACATGGCCGAGGGTGAATTTTGGTCAGTATCACTATACTACCCAGTTCAACAACTAAAAAAAACTTTGTCATTTTGAAAAAAGTAGTTTGAAAGACGGTTTTAATTTATTAGTTAGGTAGATCTGCTCCAAAGAAGCAAAAAGATCGTTAACTGCATACATTTTTCTCATTTATTGTTGTTTTTTCGTTATATTTTGTCTTTCAATTTCGTCTCAAGTAAAAACAAAACTTTATGTGATTATACACGTCTATACTCATTATTTCTGATTTATAAAAAAATTTGTCATCAAGTCGAATAGACACGATTCGAAATTTCGGAAAAAGTGACAAATAATTCTAGTTAACGACCTTATTGCTTCAGGCGGTAGAGATCGCAAGTGTATGCTCAGACAATAACAATTTTGTACAAAGACTGGCACTGCAAAATATGATTTGAAATTAACAACGTTTACGGTGTGCCCCTTTCGAAAGATTGATCGAACCCTCCTACACAATAAACCATTCCGAAGTGATGCATTTCGATAACGCCTATTTAATTAAGTTTCGCAAAAAAAAAAAAAAAAAAAAAAAGAACCCCCATCAGATTTCCATTCTCCATACGTGGTGCACATCACCTATAATTCACATCTCGATGAATGATTCATTCACCCGTTCCCACTAAAACAATGCCACGCAACGCCCCCACAATGAGCGTCAATGTTATTCTCTTTGACAGGATATCGTACTCGGACTTCGTGAAGACGTTCACGCACCTGGAGGTCGTACACCTGGACGCCGAGACTTCCCGGGACGAGCCTTCGTTGCACAGTAAGCACACGTGGCAGATGAAGCTCTACCAGGGCAGCTGGAGGAGAGGCGTCACCGCTGGTGGATGTAGGAACAACCAGGGTGAGTAACGATATATAATCGATAAGTTTGAGCCTTTTCCCTGATAAAAATTATTCGTTTCAAAGTTTTATTTTTGAACTTGGTTTTTTTTTACTTCTATTGTACTAGATTAATACTTACATAGAATTTTAATTTTTTTGAAATCTTAAACTCATAATCTCACGTGAATTTACAGACTAGAAGTTGCAATGTTTATCGAAGTCAAAATAATCATCCCAATCGCGATACAAATTTCTTCAATTGGAATATCCAAAGATATATGATAATAATATATTTCTTTTAAAACCAAAGTATGAACATTGTATAAGTGGAAAAGATGAAATTGAATCATCAATAATTTACCCCTTCTAGTAGGGTGCATAGAGAAGTTCTCGTTCTTATTAATTTTTAACTTTATCTTTCAGAAACGTTCCACATCAACCCACAGTTACACCTCATACTCAACGAAATGGAGGAGGTCGTGGTTTCACTTAACCAACACTCGATTATGGAACCAAAGGTAAGTTAGCCACCAGCTGGCATTTAACGAGCCAAACATTTATATATTTTTTACGAGCTTTTTTATTACTGTTTTCAGGTCATTGGATTCACGGCATACTCGCTCCCAAAGAACAGCACGGAGTCGATAAACAAGCAGTTTTTCAAAAAAAACAAGTCCCTGATAAATTCACAATACACAAACAGCCGGCAAGTCAGTCACCGGTGTCAACTGGACCAGGGCGGTTACCTCCTGATTCCAACGACCTTCGAACCGATCCAGGAAACGAGTTTCACACTACGAGTCTACAGCAGTGAACCTCTTAAATTAAAGTAATTTACTTTGTACACTTGAAATAAGTACTTTAAGTGTTGTTTCAATTTTTTTACCTGAATATTTTTTTAAATATTTTAGACTGCTCGATACGCCGCCATCTCTATTAAAATCTGCCATCATGAAAGCACCTCCGGTAGACGGAAAAGGTTTTTCGCAGTACGAAGCTGTTTTCCTTCAGCTTGCAGACGAACACAGAACGGTCAATGCTTTCGAACTTCAGGAACTACTCGAAGCTTGTTTACCAAATGGTAAATGATAATTATTTAATTTTCTTTCTGCAATAGTAGAGTAAAGACAATTTTTTAAGCCCGTATATTTGATTTCAGATTACATCAAAAGTTGCGCTTGCATGGACGTTTGCCGACAAGTTATTCTATCAATGGATGTATCCTTTTTAGCTCATTCAAAAAATTATTTAAACTAAAGCTTTATTTTTTTTAATAAAACTTTTTTGAAAATTGTTTTCTGAATTTTTATAATAAGGGTTATTTATAATTTTCTTGACTTAATAAATTTATTTAAAAAACAGACAACTGGAAATGGAAGACTTAAGTTTAGTGATTTCAAAGATTTAATGTGCAGTCTTAAATATTGGCAAATAGCATTCAAAAATCACACAAAGGAAAAAACTGGTATATTGAAAGCTGAAAGACTTCGCGACGCACTACTCGAAATTGGTTAGTACATTTATTATCGCAGACTTAATAATATGTATGTACGTTCACTTAGTAATCATAAATAATTTTCAGGATTTCAGTTAAACACCGATGTTCTGTCCATTGTCATTTTGCGGTATATGCGGAAAGATGGGACTTTAAGATTCGGAGATTTTGTATCTTGTATTTTACATTTAAATGACGCTTTTGGTAAGTTTTTCAGTATAATTTATTGTTCACCTCAAAAAATTAAAAATTAACTAATTTGAAATATTTTTTTAGCAATATTTGAAAATAAAGATCCACTTCAAAACGGCACCATAAAATTAAGTCTAGCGGAGGTATGAATTTTTCAAAAGTTCAAATATGCAAACAGTGAAATAAATTATCAATTTATTAATATAAATTTTTTTTTCAGTGGCTGAGATCTTCATTAACGTGTTGATAAGTTGTTGACCCATGAATTGTTGTATTTTCATCGTTTGTAAATAATCCATCGTAAGTCGATCATCTGCGTGTAACGTGTTAGCCATACTAACGAATAATGTATACTTTACATTGTAATATATTCATCCTTTGATAAAAATTTAATATTCTTATTCTGTAATACTAAGATAATCATGTAAAAAAATTTGTAAGTAAAATAAAATTGTAATAGAAAATAAATTTACTTCATTTTGTAAAGTGTTTGAAAAAAAAAAATTTTTTAACCATATCAACTAGCCTACATTTAATTTATGTCTCAGCTATAGCATTATATAAAATTCAATAATTTCTTATTAGTATACATATAAAAAAGTAAGTTGTCAGATCTTTAAAACATTACACCAAATAAAAAATCCTAATTTAAAATTTAATTTATTTCAAAGTTTCAACAAAGAATTGAACTGATCAGTCTAAAATTCAAAACTAAATTAAGATCATTTATTCAAAGAGAACCACATTCTTAAATTTGATTTTTTTTTCACTGCTTGATAGAGCTGGAGTTTCAAGATTATCCTGGTTGAATTTATCTAAAAAACTTTACTCATATGTGAAGGATTAATCTATACTTTTATTTTTACTTTTTTAATCCAAAGTTATAGATTAGAAATTGTTTTTTTTTTTTTTGCTTTTTTAAATAGTCAATTACATGGTTCTGAAACACTTTAAAAATATTGAATTTGGTCCATTAGTAGTGGAAAGCTAAAAAATATTAAAATACAAATCGTCGGGTTAGTGCAAAAACATTACATATTCTCTTAAGCCAGAAGAACATTACATATCGCGATGAGCCTGAAAAACATTACATATCCTATAAAGTCGGAGAAAATTACACATCTAAAAAAAAATTTATGAACATTACATATCGCCTATAAAACGAAACAAGCATTACACCTCGGTTTCATTAATAATAATCGTCAAAAATAAAATACAAGACTAAGATTATAATTAAAGCTACAATTACGTTAAATGAAAATTACTGATGTAAATAAATAAATAAATCACTGACAGGCCCCTAAAAATGATTCAATAAGTAAATAAACTACTATTGGTTAAAATTTTTTAGGATTGTTGTAAGTAATTTCATAAACAACCGATTAGCCTTGACTAGTATATAACACGGTGTAAATAAAGAACATAATACGCATACCTAATAATGTTATGTTTAGAGTAAAAAAAAAAAAAAAAATTTTTATTTATGAATATTTCGAGGTATAATGCTTGGAAAATTTTTTTTTCTGATTTGTAATGCACGATAAAATAAAAATTTGAGGTGTAATGCCAAAATTTTTTTTTTTTTTTAAACGAGGTGTAATCTTTTTCAGGCTCATTGCGATATGTAATGTTCTTCTGGCTTAAGAGAATATGTAATGTTTTTGCACTAACCCGACGAAATGCTGTTTTTGTTGAATTTTGGTAATTGAGGACCTGATTTTGGGGATCTAAATTTAGGAAGATAATTGTTTACTTGTATCTATTTGACAAAAAAATCCCAATGCTGTTTTGACTACCAACTACAAGTTCATAAATTTTTTCTAGTTGTTTGACAAGACTTAAGACTGAATTAAGTTATTAGACAAGAAACTTATTGATTATAAAGAAAAATGCTGTAAACTTTCATTAATTTTACAAGGTAAAGATCTCTTATTATTTTTGCAAAACTTCTTTTTAAAATTGTTGCGATTTTAGTGATTTTAATGATAAATATTACCAAATAACTATAGTTTATTAAGACAAATGAAGTATGGAGTAATAATCAATTTATAACTAACTGAAAAAAATATATATATAAAATATAATAAAATAAAATTCTTGATCCTGTCAGTTCAACAAGTTGTCATTCGATCTCGTAAACATAACATTCAATGCACAATACAATTGCATTATAAATTTTTTTTCTCAAACTTTTTTAAAAAATTGATGCTTTAACGATCGGTAGAATATTTTGTTTTTCATTTGAAGACGTGCGGGGTTGGCCGTTGGGTTGACGTGGATAACGGATACACCTATGGATCTGGCTGATTCAATTATAGGTTAGAGTGACGTTCGCGGACTTGCGAGTTGCGAGTCGCGGTTCTGATTGTCAAAATTTTTGTTTGATTTGTTATTTTTATTGTTTTTGATCATTTATATGTTTTTTGAAGTGATTGTTGAATAATATTTTAAATATGTTTGAGATTACAGATACACAAAGTGAGTTGAAGAAACAAAATATATATTTTATACTCATTTTCTTCAGCAAGATGACGAGAATTTCAAGCTTTTGGATTCATTCAAATTAAATTTTAATCTTTTTTTTGACAGAAATTGGCGTTGGCTTGGCCGGTTTTGGGATAACTTTTTTATTTTTAGGTGTAATACTATTGTTTGATAAAGGACTGTTAGCTATAGGAAATGTAAGTTTAATTAATTTTAGGTTAAATACTTTTTTTGAGGAAATGATAAGAATTTACTTCATTGTAAAACAAAAAATTCCATAATACTACATTTAAATTTTATGTTTTTCAGATTCTATTTATATCAGGTTTAGGATGCGTTATAGGCCCCCGGAGAACATTTAGCTTCTTTTTTCAAAGGCACAAAATTAAAGCAAGTTTAGCATTTATTGGTGGAATATTTATTGTTTTGATGGGCTGGCCCATTGTAGGAATGATTTTTGAAACATATGGATTTGTGTTACTATTTAGGTAAGCTGTGAAGATTATTAAAATATTATTTCCTACTATATAAATATCTGCAATATAAATTTATTAAATACATAAATTTATTTTTGAATTTCAGTGGATTTTTACCTGTAGCTATAAACTTCCTTCGAAGAGTACCAATTCTTGGGACATTTTTAAACATGCCTGGCATCAGCCGAATACTAGACATGTTAGCAGGAGACTCAAATCGAACTAGAGTATGACCACTTTGAACTCTAAGTGTTAAAACGACTATATTATTTTGTACATACAGCTCATTTCTCATTCATCTATACTTGTCCCTGTTGTCATTCCAAAAGTTTTTATGTGCTAGTGATAGATAGTGCGATTGATAAAATCGTGGACTGAAAATAATTATGAATAACTGCACACATTTTTATAGATAATTAAGTGTTAATAACAGTGGAATGAACTTAAAGTGTATTTATAAATGTATAAAAAAGTTTGTTTATAAAAAACATGATGTAGCCTTTAATTTAAAAAAAAATTTCAATTATTGGTTTTTTGCTCTGTTTCTGGGAATATTTGGTTTTACAAGAATTTATAAAACCATATCTTTTGTAAAATATAATTAGGTTCAGTTTGAAATAAATGTTTTTTTATACTGTATTGAAATAATTTTTACTTTAAGGGTGCAAAATTGTTAATTGTAAGTAATGCTTTTGTTTCAGGATTTTTCGTGACATCCTGGTCTCATTTTCTTCTCAGTGAATTAAAAAATATTTTATACTAAGTAATGGTTTTTTTTTTCATTTCTTTACATTAATTTTTTGTATAAAAAAAAAAAAAAAAATAGCTATGAACTATTCTTGTACTACTTATATAATTAGATCTAATCTTCACAAAAAATTTTTTTACAATAAAAATAAGTAATTTATTTTAATTACTTAAAATAATAAGTGAAGTAATCAATTTTCAAGTAATTTTTTCCTTCAGTAAGTTTTTTTAGTTTATAAAATATAAGCTTGAACTGAACTAAGAAATTTTGCTTAAAAAATATATGACTTTTCTTTAGTATCATTTTTTGAAGATGAATTTATCATTATAACAGCTTGTTGATAACTCATTTGATTAATAAGTGTTCATTAATTTTTTTTTAAAACCCAAATAGATATGATATTAGCAAGTCAAAATAAGTACATACATAAGAGGTTTAAGTTATGAAATAAAATAAATAATACAGGTAGAGTTTTTGTTTCGATTTTTTATTGATCTGTCCTCCTTGCATACATCCTAACATGAACAGATTAGATGCATACATATTCACAAAGTAATTCAACGCACATTTTCTCTCGTAATTTACAAGTAGAATTTCCATGCGTATCGTTACTCAAGTGCGAAAATTAAATTAATCCTTTGAATCGATTAATTGGCTGTTACATTGATTATCTCCCTTGAATTGCTTTAACTTCTTGAAAAAAAATTGTAAGTTTAAAATTTTTTTAAATATCTACAATGGGCCGAGAGAAGTTTATAAGAGCGGGGGGCGGCCCACGTCTACGCGCCCCGCTATCGCCGTTCCGTTTTATATTAATTTTTTTTTTTTTTTTTTTAAAGATGTTTTACAATGATCTTGATTCGCGCGTCCTTTCTTTCAACTCTTTCTCTCGCTCGCATTAGCGTATCTTTCACAAAATATTTATGTTTCACGTTATAATCGTACGTAAATAATTACCAAGATTGTCGATCGGTCAAAAATCGTTTATCTTTTTAACGTTACGAAAAGCTTCGTAATTTGCACGACTATAATTTGATCAGAAACAAAATTACTATTGTACATTATTCAATTTCACAAATACCCTCCCGATTTATATTCATAGGTTGGCGTTGTTTAGTTTACTTATTTTCAGTTAAATAACGTAAAATTCAACTAAGCGCGTGTGTTCTACGCGCGCGGCGCGCAGATAATCAAGGAAAAATAAGAGAACAAAGTCGCTTAAAAACGCGTCTTTTTAGGCTCTAGTTTTTCCTTTCATTTTTACACTTAAATATTCATCCTAGCATCGTGCGCACGTATTACGTGAGTCATTTTTTATTTAGTTTATATTATTTTTTTCTTTTCACAATTTTTATTACGAAAAAAACGGTCGGCAAAGGAGGAGTATGACGGTTGTATGGTAGCACAGAAAATGAAGTGAATACTGTATCCGGCAATAAATTAAACGAATTCGATATTTTTTGTTGTTTTTATTTTATTTTATTAATTAACTATTCCGCAGCTACCGAATGTAAAAATCATAACTCACTCGCGTGCCCCGTGTTAAATTGAACTATCGCGAGTTTATTCATGAAATTGTTTAAACGAGCGTGTGTAAGAAGTCCCTAGGTCAAGGGTTCTTACGTTTACTTTTTTTTCTTTTTTAAATTTTTTTCATTTTTTTAAACTTTTTTATATATTACGTACCGGAAATGACGTGGGTTGGGTGTGGTGAAGTTGACGGGGGGCAGTTTAACATCATGGGTGTTGAAACGTTTTGCATTTTTTTTTTAAGTTTTTTGTTCATTTTATATAAGAATTCATCGGTTTTTATGAGAATGGCGTGTAAAGACCGTTTGATGGTTGTTGATAATAATAATAATAAGTTTATTACACAATATAGTCCGGTGTTTTGGACACTATACTTCAGTATTACTTTAAGTTTTCTCGTTTTTGTTAGTTTTTTATTACGGTGGTGGTTGGTGGTGGTTTGGATGACGGAAACTTAGAGGAGGTTCTTGATCTCGTCGTAGAGTACGAGTACAAGGGCACCACCGGTACCACGGAGAACGTTGGAGAAGGCTCCCTTGAAGAAGGCACCGGTACCCTCGCTCGCGGCGATCGTTCTCCAGCAGTGCATGGTGCTCTTGTACAGAATTTCAGACTTGGCACGGCCAGACTGCATCATCATACGCCTACGTACGGTGTCGAATGGATAGGATACAATACCAGCGACGGTGGTTACGCACTGTAAGATAGAAAAAAAAATTAAATTAACAATTATTCGCGATTATATTAGATAATTTTTATCTTATATTCACAGTTTAGCATTCGTCTGATGTACTGTGTCAAATATAAATATAAATACTGACCTGTGCAATACCCCAGGAAACCAGGAAGGGAGTCTTCTTGGGGTCAGGGAGCATACCACGAGCGGTGTCGTAGAAGCCGAAGTATGCAGCACGGTAGATAATGATACCCTGGACGGATACTCCGAAACCCTTGTACAATCCACTAAGACCATCAGCCTTGAAGATCTTGGTCAGGCAGTTTCCAAGACCAGAGAACTCACGATCTCCACCGGCTTTACCGACATCGGCGGCCAACCTGTTCAATTAAAATTTTAAAACATTAATATTTTTTTTGAGGTAAGATTCGAATGAATTATTTTTATAATTTATTTATCAACACATTACCTGGTTCTGGCGAAGTCAAGGGGGTAGACAAAGCACAGGGAGGTAGCACCGGCAGCACCACCAGAGGCGAGGTTGCCAAGGAAGTAACGGCCGAACTGGGTGTTCTTGTCGACTCCACCAAGGAAGACCTGCTTGTACTTGTCCTTGAAGGCGAAGTTAAGGGCCTGGGTGGGGAAGTAACGGATGACGTTGGCGAAGTTACCACGCCAGAAACTGAGGAAACCCTGTTCTTTTGGGATACGGACGAAGCAATCTACCATACCTGTAATACAATAAACAAACAAACATTAGACATAACATCGACAAAAAAATATGAATTTCATAGAAAAATAAAATGAATAGCACGGTATTTTGACGTTTGCACTTCATTTCAAGAATAGACTAATGTTAAAATTTTCTATTAATAGACTTGGAATATAATTTTGAATTTTAGAGAGAAGAAAATGCATTTTAGAATGAAACTCAAATTAGTCGTGACTGATTGAGAAAATAACTTTGGGAGTACTTTTTCTTTCATGAACTTAACTCCAAACCCCGCAGTTTAGATTCTACCGCAACTTTTGATCCACACCCTCGTTTACTGTGTCAAAAAACTCATGAAAAAATCTATCGACCGAAAGTAAAAAAGTCACCTTTGCCATTTCGTCGAAAAGCTCCTCGCCTTGGCACACAATTTTTCCAACATGGCGTCGGTCACGACGACGTTTTACACTGTTACAACTCTTCAAACACTCGATTTATCAGTTTTTTATTTATTTTATTTTTCCTCTTTCGCGTCTGGCGCGTGCTGACGCGAACTACGTAGGAAGTCCCCAGACCCGAGAACGTGACGTCAGTTTGAAAAAAGACTCGTGATTTCGCTGCTCGATCAGCCAAGCTTATTTCGCGTAAAGGAAACAGTTTTTCATGTCTGTATTTGAACATTTTTTCGACCTGAACCAAAGTACCACTACTGAATAGAATATGATGAAAAAAATTTAATTACTAGTTTCAATGAAACTAACTGGATAGAGTTATAGATTTATACTACACGCACGGTGGAAAAGTTAGACCGAATGACCCGTATTCGAGTGCCGAGTGTATACGTAGTACCAGAATAATCCGGAACAGCAATTTAACCCAGGTCGCGTTTATTCGACATTAAAAGTAATCAAAATAGAAGAGGAAAGAGTTGAGTGACTCATAAAGCATGTAAAAAACGAAAATAAAAACTTTAACCATAATTTTGCACGAGAGATAACTTTAACAACTAATTATTTTTTGTAAATAGTAGTATCGAAACAGCTGATTTTAAGGTCCACGTGGATTTTTAAATGAAAGCAGACCCGGTAAACTAGCATTGAATGTTTACATTTTTCCAGGTATCAAGTTTTACGATTACACCGAGGATTACACCTTGAAATAGAGTAAAATTTTACCAAGTAAACGATTCAGTTCCAACAGGTGTTTAGTTTTTAAAACACTAGAAACATAATTTATCTCAACACTTTAAGGACTTTATATTGTGATTAATAAAAAGAATCAATGAAAAAGCCTTGTCCTTGGCTCAGTTTATCAAAACAGGCATCTGCATAACTATTGTTAAAAATACTGATCACTTTAAGGTTGTTGCTCAACGCGTTATTACATAAAATTATTTTAAAAGTATTTTCAAGCTATAACAACAACAAATTGAATATTTTTTCAAGGGTGTCAAAAGAAGAATCCTTAGAGATAAATTTTCATTCACCGGGGTCAGTGATGAATTCGAGAAAGCGGGCATGGGGACATAGCGGTTACTTCAGGCCGTAGAAGCTCGACCAAGAGGTTATTTCAGATTGCTAGGGGTTCTGTGTGCTAAGGTTAAAGAACATTCGAATGTTTTTAAAAATACTGAGTTGATTACAAAATTTGTACGATTGATTCATTTAAGTTCTTTTTATAAATAAATATTTAACCATTCCCCCAAGCTATACAACTCAAAAACGCTGAGCGTTGAATTATTAAAATAAATAAAAAAATTAATGAATGATTCCCCACCACTGAAGCCACGAAAGTTTGTGTGAACGAGTTTAATTTTTTACCAAATAAATAACTCCTCAAGCACTGAACCTTGAAAACCCTGGGAATGCACGTTTAATTTTTTAATAAACTAATGATCCCCCAAGCACCAAACCCACGAAACCCTGGGCGTCTAAGTTTCATTTTTAACTCAATAAATAATCCCCCAAGCAATAATCCTTAGAAGCCCTGGGTGTGCAAGTTTGATTTTTTAATAAACGAAGGATCCCCCAAGCACTAAACCTTGGAAACCCTGGGAATGCAAGTTTAATTTTTAAATAATTAAATGATCCCCCAAGCTCTAAACCCACAAAACCCTGGGCGTGCAAGTTTAATTTTGAACTAATTAAATAATACCCCAAGCCCTGAACCTTGAAAACCCTGGGAATGCAAGTTTAATTTTTAAATAAATAAATGATCCCCCAAGCTTCAAACCCACAATGCCCTGGGCTTTCAAGTTCAATTTTTAAATGATTCAAATCTTGAATAGTGGTAGCTTCTACTTGATGAAGATTAAATAACATTTTTAGGAAATAAATAAATAAACTCTTTTTATAGAGTAGTTAAATCTTCACTTTATTATTGTTTAAAAATATTTGGAAAAACCGTTACATAAGTTTCACCACACAGTGGCTTCTTCAGACGGTAATCATTCAAGTGATTGATAATTAGTTTTGTGAGAGAATAAATACAAGGTACATCGTCGTTAACATCATACACACACTTACAGCTTTCACAGATAGTTTCGTTTACAAATATAAAAAGGGGGGGGGGGGATGGGGAGTAGGGAGACAATCAAAACAATGTTAACGACGATGTACCTTGTATTTATTCTCTCACAAAACTAATTATCAATCAGTTGAATGATTACCGTCTGAAGAATCCACTGTGTGGTGAAACATGTGTAACGTATTTTCCAAATATTTTTAAACAATAATAAAGTGAAGATTTAATTACTCTTTTAAAAGAGTTTATTTATTTATTTCCTAAAAATGATTCAAACTCAGAATACCCTTGGCTGCCTAGTTCAATTTTTTAATAAATAAATAATCTCCAAAGCTTCAAACACACAATGCCTTGGGCGTCCGAGTTCAATTTCTGAGTAAACAAATACTACTCCGAGCTCCAAACCCACAATGCCCTGGGCAGCAGAGTTCACGTTTTAAACTAATAAACAATCCCCCAAGCTCCAAACCTACGAAACCCTGGGGTTCCGAGTTCAATTTTTAAATAATTGAATGATCACCCAAGCTTCAATCTAACAATCCCCTGGGCACCCGATATCAATTTTTAAATGAACAAATAATCCTCCAAGCTCCAAACCCATAATGCCCTAGGCGTCCGAGTTCAATTTTTGAATAAATAAATGATCCCCCAAGCTTCAAACCCACTTATTTAAAAATTGAACTCAAAAGCCCAGGGTTTCGTGGGTTTAGAGCTTGGTGGATCATTTATTTATTAAAAAACTGAATTCGGGAGCCCAGGGTTTCGTGAGTTTAGAGCTTGAGAGATTATTTGTTAATTCAAAAATTTTACTCAGGAGCCCAGGGCATTGTGGGTTTAAAGCTTGGAGGATTGTTTGTTCATTTAAAAATTGAACTCAGAAGCCCAGGGCATTGTGGATTTGAAGCTTGGGGGAACATTAATTTATTCAAAAATTGAACTCAGAAGCCCAGGGTATTGTGGGTTTGAAGCTTGGGGGATCATTTAATTATTTAAAAATTTAACTCAGAAGCCTAGGGTTTCGTGGGTTTAGAGCTTGGCAGATTATTTATGTACTTAAAAATTAAATTTAGGAGCCCAGGGTATTGTGGGTTTGAAGTTTGTGAGATCGTTCATTTATTCAAAAATTTAACTCAGGAGCCCAGGGCATTGTGGGTTGTAAGCTTGGGGGATATTTATTTATTCAAAAATTGAATCTGGAATCCTAGGGTATCGTGTTTTTAAAGCTTGAGAGATTATTTGTTAACTCAAAAATTTTACTCAGGAGCCCAGGGCATTGTGGGTTTAAAGCTTGGGGGATTGTTTGTTCATTTAAAAATTGAACTCAGAAGCCCAGGGTATTGTGGGTTTGAAGCTTGGGGGATCATTCAGTTATTTAAAAATTGAACTCGGAAGCCGAGGGTTTGGTGGGCTTAGAGCTTGGCGGATCATTTATTTATTCAAAAATTAAACTTGCATTCCCAGGGTTTCCAAGGTTCAGGGCTTGGGGTATTATTTAATTAGTTCAAAATTAAACTTGCACGCCCAGGGTTTTGTGGGTTTAGAGCTTGACGGATCATTTATTTATTTAAAAATTAAACTTGCATTCCCAGGGTTTTCAAGGTTCAGGGCTTGGGGTATTATTTAATTAGTTCAAAATTAAACTTGCACGCCCAGGGTTTTGTGGGTTTAGAGCTTGTCGGATCATTTATTTATTCAAAAATTAAACTTGCATTCCCAGGGTTTCCAAGGTTCAGGGCTTGGAGTATTATTTAATTAGTTCAAAATTAAACTTGCACGCCCAGAGTTTCGTGGGTTTAGTGCTTGGGGGATTATTTATTTAGTTAAAAATCAAACTCGGACGCCCAGAGTTTTGTTGTTATAATGCTTAAGAGATGATTCATTGAGTTAGAAATGAAATTTAGACGCCCGAGGTTTCGTTGGTATAGCTTGGAGGATTATTTATTTAGTTAAAAATTAAACTCAGACACCCAGAGTTTCGTGGGTTTAGTGATTGGGAGATCATCTGTTTATTAAAAAATAAACTTGCCTTCCCAGGGTTTTCAAGGTTTATTGCTTGGGGGATTATTTATTGAGTTAAAAATGAAACTTTGACGCCCTGGGTTTCTTGGGTTTAGTTCTTGGGAGATCATTTGTAAATTAATAAATTAAACTTGCATTCCTAGGGTTTTCAAGGTTTAGTGCTTGGTGGATTATTTATTTGATAAAAAATTAAATTCGTTCACACAAACTTTCGTGGGTTTAGTGGTGGGGGGAATCATTCATTAATTTTTTTATTTATTGAAATAATCCGAACAGGGTTCTTGAGTTTTACAGCTTGGGGGAATGGTTAAATATTTATTTATGAAAAAAACTTAATTGAATCAATTGTATAAGTTTCGTAATACAAATTTTGTAATAAATTTAGTATTTTTAAAAACATTCGAATGTTCTTTAACCTTAGCACACAGAACCCCTAGCAATCTGAAATAACCTCTTGGTCGAGCTTCTACGGTCTGAAGTAACCGCTATGTCCCCATGCCCGCTTTCTCGAATTCATCACTGACCGGGGTAGCCCAGAAAAAGATTCACCGCTGGATAAGTTCCAAGCTGCGCGCGCCTGGCCTACCCCAAGGTCACGGCTCAACCTAACCTCAATGAACCACTCGCCCCAAATGCACATTTCTACGGTTGCGAAAGTTTTTTTTTCCGCTTCAGCTGTCTTCGAACATCGAAAGTCACGGCAAAATTAGCCTGCACTGCGAGCGAGAGAAGTTTAACCAAATTTTTTAAATTAAGCTTAGGCACAGACACTGATTACGCGAATTTTAAATATAATTAGACGAGACTTATGTATTTTAGTGTTTCGTGCATTAATTATTATGAGTATCGATTAGCGAACTTTGTTTGAGAAATCAAGAAAGCAGTTACATAATTTACAAGTACGTTCGAATTGAGCGTCTATTATCACATTCATCTCAACTAACTCATAATTAATTTATCTAATATTCAAATTGCCAATTTATTTTTAACGAGACGAGCATTAGCACGGCGATAATTGGAGAAAGTAAAAATTCATTCGATTGTAACACGAGCTACCGTAATCAATCTCGGGTGTCATCAAATGTGTTCTGAATTTCGATTCTCGATGATAAACGATACGAATCAGAGAAATAATCAATGTCACCAAGATAAGAAGGTGCAGCACTCGCAGCAAGTGCATGCCAAAGTCGTCAGCTGCTCTAATTTCATTTAGCCGCACGTCCATCGATTAGACAATCGTTGGTTCGCAATGTCACCCGTGAAACCACATTTTAAAAGAGCCCTTTCGAACGATTATTTTACCGAAAACCACTGTGCCCCCGGATTCTCGGAATTTTCCCATGAATTTCGAATGGAACGTCGTGACATAACCTCACTAACATGAAATCAACATTTTTTCCGAGAGAACAGCCCTTGAATCGAATAAATTTGTAAAAAAACTCATCCTGCAAGTATAAAATACGGCTCCTTTAAAAAAAAAAAAAAAAAAACCCCACGAGTAGACGGGAATCCGCCATGTTGGACCGCATCGTCATCGATCTGTGGAGGACACAGCCACGCGCGCGCGTGCACCATCTGCCTGCATAGGTAGAGGTTCCCAGCCCAGGCTATTTTACCCAAATGTACGAATTGTCACAGAAGAAAAACTGCTCGTACCGGTCAAGAAAACCCCAATCCTTTGATTTTTCCACTTGTTCTTCTCCCCGAGCTCGATCGACCTTCCCGTTCGACCCTCCCCCCTTGGCCCCGAGCGTTTATCGATCCGAGCCAGACGACGACGTCGTCCTCGTCGTAGGTATCGGGCACGGTTACGTAACCGATCGTGCCAAAATCACAGAGCGTGGGTTATGTAAAGATTAGTAGGATCAAATGGTAAAAAATGACCGTACGCCCGAAAACCGTTACGTAACGCCTTCTCCGTGGCGTTAGACTCTCGGTGCGCGGCCCCACGTGACGCCCACCACTTTGGAACACTTGTCTAGCGTGGCACTTTCGAAAAATGGAACGTTACGTTCCAAGGCGGAGATTTGAATATCGTACTCACCCTTGTAGCGCTGGTCCTCGGCGATTTGCTTGGAGATGTGCTGGACCTGGAGCAGCAACTTGACACGCTCAATTGGCGCTACAGCGGTCTTGGAGATTGCGGCGGACACGCCACCGGCGATGAAGTCCTTGGCGAAGGCCACTGGATCAGCGAGATTCGACATTTTGAGTTTGGGTTTGTGGTTTGTAAGCGGTGTGAGACGAGTTAAACGGGTTGTTTAAACGAGAGGAAGAGAGGAGAAAACTTGGTGACTCCTGTATCGGACGCGCGACGGACGACGAGTGACCGAGCTACAGCCGAGGAGAGAGCACCTCCGCCTAAGAATAGACGCGCCGTGTGGTAGTGGTGGGGGTCACGTGGGCTTCGGTACGAACTCTGTGCAAAGCACCGGCTCGACTTTATGCAGGGGCGCATGCTCACTCGAAACATTAATTTTTTCAACAAATTTCCTCCTTAATCATTGTTGTTAATCAATTGTTTACAAAAATTTATATTTTTACATGGTTTTTAGGGTTTTTTCAAGTTTAGCGCCACACCGGCTGTACTTCCGGGGGAAGAACCAATGGTGGCGGGGTGGCGGCTGCTATCAGGGACGCGCTGACGAGTTGACAGCTGCAAGGTCCGTTTCACGCTTTTTTTAGCAGCGCATCAGAGTCTTTTTGTTTTTTCAAGCATCAAAATGAACCAACGAGGGGTTGACAATGACTTTCGACTGTAAAATAATCAAGTTAGATGCGGGTGGTTCGAATCCTCCACCCACATTCGAACGCAACTGCCGGTGTCGAGTTTGGAACCCTGCATTCTAAATGGCAACGTCGCTGCCACTCAGCTGGACTTTGAACAGCCCCCGAATACCCCTGAATGATGAATTAAAGACCCAACTAAACATGACAGTAATGGAATTGACGACAGGTGGATTGAAAAAAACGAGTTGTCACTCAGATTTTAGACTCGGGTCAAAGGTTAGGAATTTAGTTGATTTAGCCGACGTTGCCGGGTCTGAGAAGTGGCGGGGCGCTCAAACGCTCGAAGTCAGGGACAGGCGCCCGCTGCTCGTGACCGAGTTATTTCGCGGTTCTTTATTTACGCTAGGTAGGTAAAGTGCATGTGCAACGCTCGTGCATGGCGATCGATGATCGGAGAACTCTTTCGTTACGTCACGATTTTCACGT
The DNA here is from genome assembly GCA_038277355.1 of Encarsia formosa. Lineage (NCBI taxonomy): Eukaryota > Metazoa > Arthropoda > Insecta > Hymenoptera > Aphelinidae > Encarsia > Encarsia formosa. The sequence continues at coordinate 7,383,748 of CM076187.1, forward strand.
CACTGAGAGTCCAGGAGTCGATCTTCTACGGTGGTGCGAATTTTCTATCTATGTTTTCTCATCTTGCGTAACCATGCCGAAAATTAATAGACTTTTTTTTCATTCTAGCGTGGAGGACAATGGTATTTTTTAGTAGAACGGCGGGTTCCATTTAATAGTTACAGTAGAATTGAAAAATAGAGGGTCGGAGCTTTTATGAGAATTCTGTAAAAGATTTTCAACTAATAAGATTTTTTAGATGATAAAAATTAATTATTAATCGAAAAAATTAAAAAAAAAAAAAAAAAAAAAAGTTAATTTTAAATAACAAAATAAAGAATTTTATATATATTATGCTACTTGTAATACTTGGCTCTAAATAAAAATAATTGAGATATACTTTTATTATAGTTTATTGTTCGCTGTCTAAATATGGTCTATAAATATTTATATTATTACAGAGTTTAAGTTATTTTAAACTAGTTTTATTATTATTATTATTATTATTATTATTATTATTATTATTATTATTATTATCATCAGTCAAACATTTAATCCTATACTCTGTGCAATTTATGAATTTTTTTGTGGGGAAAAATAAAATTATTTGTTGATAATAAATAATACCAATACATAAATGCTAAAAAAATTTCTGTATTATTGATATTTTATATTAATTGTACTTAAAAATTAGTATATACAGTCAAACCGTATGTTATTGATTGAAATTATGAAATACTCGATGATAAACTTGTTTGGTTTCTTTTGTATGTATGTGCGGTCCGAGCGTACATTTTTATTTTTGCAAATTTTTTACGAAATTTTCTCTTTTTTTTTTAAGAATAGCGTTGGAACATATTTTGACAGTGGGCATTTAAATAGGACGAACATAAACATCGTGCATCTCAAAACTAGTAACAAGGTCAACTATTCCTCTTTTCTTTTCTTCTCTCGTTCGTCACCTCGCTTCTTCTTAGCTCACTCGTCACCCTTTTCTTGTTCTACCTGCAGCCTGCAACTACTTATTTCTTATCTCTTTACTGTTACATTTTATTCTTTAGTTTTTTTTTTTTTTTTCTTCAAATCATCCTGGCGCTACAATCGGATTTGGTGAAACCTTTTCCATTTGTATTGACTTTTTACAAAGACCACTTAGAAGAAAATATATTTTTATGCAATATTAACTTACTTGATACTTGGTGCTTCGATCTAACAATTATTATAATAATATAATTAAAGTTTGTTTTTTGGAAGATGAATTTAAACTTTATTGTCTACATTTTTTACCACAATTATATCTGTGACAAAAAAAAAAAAAAAAAAAAAATGTATGCACACAGAGATACAAAAGTGAGTGACCTCAATCAGATTTCTATTATTTCGAAGTCAATTAACTTTTTCTAAAGTAGCATTCATACAAATATTTATTGGCATAGTTTAAATAAGTAACTTAAAAAATTGTTCAGCAGTTTCATGAAATATATAGTAACTCAAATTGAATTTTTTATTTCACCGTTTCATGTATAATACACCTAGTAATGTGCACAATGCACCAGCCGCTTAATGTATTCTTCAAAAATACAAAAAATTTCTCTCCTCATCAAAACAATGAAAAAAAAAGTCAGGTACTGAGATAATAGAATAAATTTTTCGAAAAAAGCACCGATTACAAAGGGGTCATCGGGGCGGAGTGCAGTAGATTGCGTAAGCGGCCTGCCTGGCTCCGATCCACGTACATTGTACATACGTGCAGCATAAGACACTTGGACTTGGTATCAGTCGGGGTGTTGGTGCAGCACCTGAAAAGTTAATCCAAAGTTCAATGGGACTCGCGCACGCGTATCGCGGTGTATTTATACCTAAGCACGTTGCTCACCTTGCTTTTGCACTTGAACAGGCCGTTCGCGAACGCGGAAGGCGCGACGCTTCCGTGGGGTTTATTTTTAGGGGTGGGATACTTTGTATGTTGCGATTCAAAAGGAGGTTTTTAAACAGGTGTTTTGTGATGCTTTTAGCAGATATTGATGTGCATGATGTTTGAATAATTGGCTCAGCTGATTAGACTTTATTTAAAAAATATTCATTACGAATTGTATAAAAATAATTTTAATATAATAATGAATTGATAATTTAAACATTTCAAATTATTTATAAAGAACTGATCAGTGTTAAGTATAGCTATTGACAATAATTAATTTGATTTTTCTACCGTTCAAAATTATTTATTGCCTCGTTTTGTACATAAATGGCAGTCTAGCAGATCATTAAAAAAGTCTGTACAACTTAAATCAAGACAACTTTATTCGGTTTTCGCGGAGTGCAGCCAAATATCGTCAAAACGTCATCAAATTTGCATACATGCATCGTTATCCGATTTCGTATATATCTCCTGTTTTTGACCTCGTTTTCGCGTGAGCTTTTATGCTTATTGGTGCGGCTTCTGGACCACTGCCTCGCATCGCTCTGTTTTCAACCAGACCATTGACTATATACGAATCAATTTTAATTGATTGTTTTCTCTGTTATAGACTATTGTAAACAAGAAACAAAATTAAAACATGTTCAAAAATTATTACTCTTGAAATTTTTGAAATTCGCTAATTTTTGAAATAAAAACTTTTTTTTTTGTATAAAACAATGTTTGAGATTTGAAATTAAAAATAGTTAACATCGATATATTTTACACCTGCTCTATAAAAATCGAGACGGACCAAGTTGGAGATCTCGAGTACGCTTGGATTATTGCACTAGCGAGCTTATCTTATTGAAGATAATGAATAAGTTGCACTTTTTTTTGCTCGGTGTCGATTTGTATCCGTATCTCATGGGGCGCAGATGATAAGCTCGATGCGTCGCATTATTCAATGAGTACATGTCACTGATTTCAATCGTCGCATTGTATACTCTAGATTTGAATTTAGAAACTTTATTTACTTAAATATCATCAACGGCTACTATAAGTGTCCTTTAAAACTTGTAAAATACTTTTAAATTGATTATTTTGACTTTTTACACTATAATGACTAAGTTTTAACTTTTGAGTATTTTTATAAAACCATTGAATAAGTTAAAACAAAATTTTTTTCCAACTCCGACACATCAAGAGTATTTAAAAATACACAGGCTGGCAATGAGAGTGATGTTTTACGTTGAACTAGCTCTTAATTATCTTTTTGACTTAATGACTCTTCTATTTGTTCAAAATAATTGACGTATGCAATTATATATCAAAAGTTTATTAAATAATTTATTCATCTATTTTATTAAAAAAATTTTGATGATTTTACCTATTTTCTATGCTGAAAATAAATGTTATTCAACTTAAATATTTGACCCCATAAATATGAAAAAAAAAGATTTCTTCAAATCGATGGTAGAATCAGAGTCGCTTATCGTAGCTAGGGATGTACGTGTTAGTGTAAGATTGGCAACATAAAGCCAAGGCTAATAATGAGTTGAGAAATATTCTCGGGTGTCTCTATCAACTCCCGTATCGACACGACGTTTCTTGATAATAGCTTCACGAAACAAGAGCCGTGCGACCAGACATCTTTCGAACAATAAAAATTTCAAAGCTTTTTTGTGTCCCCGTGATCTTTGAATTATGAGTAAAAAATTTGTTCATCAAGAAAATATTTCTTACAAACCATGATATTTGGATTTTTAAGTAGCAAAAATTAAATAAAAAAGGGACATTGATAAAGAATTATTTTTTTCATGCTCAATGGTACACGATATTTTATATATATTTGTAAAAAAATTCTCGAATAGAGATCTTAATGAGAGTAAAAATTTGCGATAAAGATTTGACCGAAAAATTTTTTTCCGCTAATTGTTATCATGTGGTCGATGAATAATCAGTCAAAACTCAGAGTGTCCGCCACCGATTAAAATCATCGTCCGTGGTATGCAGCCATTGTCCGAGGGACACGTGCGCTTTTGGAACTGCAGCGGTCAATGAGCTCCACGATGAATCTTTTTTTAACTGCGGTCATCATAACTGCAGCAGAATTTTTGATTGGTTGCTTCGCTGTGAAAAGTCAGCTGTAAAGTCTGAAATAATTTTGAAATCATTTTAAAATTTACTATCTAAGCACAATTTAACTTTTGCTGACGGATTAAATAAATAAAAATTAATAAATAATTTGAAACAAAATTTTTATTTTTAAATAAACTTTTAATGTGGCGAATTTTATGTTTTCGTCAAAGTATTAAAGTTCAATAACAAATTTGGCATTCAAATGAAAATATATAGAAGATCTAAAAATACACTTAACGCATGTATTTCTAACAATTTAGTATTAAATTATTCCGCTACTCTAAAACTGTGTTTTGGTTTGTATTCTCAGACAAATCGATAAACAACAAACAATAATATTTTTTTCAAAACACCGACTTTTTAAAATTGATAATGATTATAAGTTTGTGAGTAAACTTAAGTTTTTTGTAACTTGTAATACTTAAAAAAAAAAAGACATTTAATATTTTATATCCTATAAATAACAAAATTAATAATTACCGTAGATAAATACAAAATGATTGCAATAAATTTTGATTTGACTTTATCGCTAAAAGTTCAGTGGGTAAAACAGTTACCGTTGCAAGCTGAGCTTTCATATAATGCTTCGAACAACTTCAAGCCGGCCGCTATAATGTATATCGACATAAAAAATTCCTGTGAATCTCATCGAAAAATACTTGCAATTGTTGAATTTATTTTTTCAAAAAACTAGAAAACTTAAACCATTAGTTTTATGTAAATTATGGTGAAAAAATATAAACCTGCACCTCTTTAATTTTTTTAAACTACGATAATAAATAACAATTAACTAATAAAATGAATTAAAATAATTTATAAAAAGCTGTAAGGAAATTATCGATTTCACTGGAACTAAACCGATTTACAAACATTAAACGTTTAGAATGTTATATATGTACATACAATTATAAACCCTATCGTGCGGTGTGCATGATCAAAACTGCAGCTGAGAAAAAACTCACGACGACAACAATGAGAAAACCCAGAAAGCCGCAAACCACGTCGAATTAAATCCTCGTTCGTCAACCGAGCGAATCGCAGGGTAACGGGTGTTTTTTATTTAAAAACTGTGTCTAACGGACCAACCATAAGCAACCGTGGCGCCTGTATCGCGCTAGTCTCCCACCCACGCAGACAGAGACGGAGCGAGCAACGGCAGCTAGCAGAAAAAAAATAATAATACTTATACGATATACCGATCGAAAGGAAAGAAACGGGAGCGAAAAAACAAACTACAACAAACGCTGCTGTTGATGAGCACGGCGCAAGGAGGTGATTTTTTAATTCGCACTAAACGATCGTGACGCATACTCGTGTGTGATGTGTATAATGGGCTAATTCACTAGGTGATCGGTGCTGGCCAGACTCTAACCTCAAACCATAGCGATTTAAAGGGGATTGAGAGGGTGTGTTGTGTTGTTTGTTTTTTTTTTTTCCTTTTTTCTTTTGTCGCATAATCCGGTGTTGTTCACCTTTTACGCGAGGGAGGATTTAGGTGCAGTGACCAGGTGAAAGAAGGTGCTCGATAATCTCGTAGGTTAATGTAGCTGACAGAGACTTTGAGTTTATTTTTTTTACATTTCGTCGCAGTTCGATGATGGTTTTCGGCCTGATTTTGAAGTGTTTTCGTGAATAATCTGATGATTTCTAAAAGTTAATTGTCTTCAATTTTTTATAGATAGAATCAAATATTAGTTGTTCATATATCTCAACTTTTGAATCATAATTTTGTGACTACAATAATTCTTTGTTTATAATCTCAAAGCTATTAATCAGTAACTTCATTTCTATTCAATTTAAATTAAAGCAATTTCACCTACTTATTTTTCAGTTGCAGAAAAAAACTGGTTTTTTAGTTTTATTGATTTTTATAAAACAGTTTTTTCAGATTTTGCAGCTGCCAAAGTTTGTAACTATATACTACTAAAATCAATAAAATGTCTTGAATGAAATGTAAATACTACTGTCAGGTCTAAATAATTAATTTAGTTCATGATTTTTATGATCAAACTATTTTTACTATTTAAAAGCCTTACCTCAATGTTGTGATATTAATGTTGTAACTTTTTGTTAAGAAAACTTTTGAAATTACTTTGATAAAAATTAAATGTAAGTGAAATGATTAAAATTTTCATGGTTCGAGTAAGGTTTTTCGCAAACCAATGGATTTTAATTTAAAGTTTTGGGAAAAAAAAGGAAAGAAATTGACACCTAAAGTATCACTACTGTTGAAATGATAAAAATAATCAATAATTTTACCAAAGAAATGAGTCATAAAAAAAAATGATTCAAAATAATAGATAAGATTAAAAGTGCGTACTTACAAACTGTGGTGTTGATAAATTTTTCGGGAACTTGTGTATGATTATTAATTATTATTGGTTTCTATTAATGTAACTAAATCTTTATTTTATTGTTGTTTTAAAATTTTTTAAATGGCGTTACTTTTTTGTAACTAACACAAAACTTTTTTTTTTACATCTTTATAGAAATGGACTGACAAGACAGCAAAGAGATGTTGCCTGAAACAGAGGCAAACATTGAAAACATGACAGAAGGTTTGTACATGCACTATTTTATAATGTAACTCACCCAGCAAACTCTTTAATTGAGTTCTTAAAAATACAAAAATAGTCAATTTTTTTTTTTCATTTTTGATATATGACTGCCATAAATACAGAAATAAAAACTAAAAATAAAAAAATGTATTAAATAAATAACGGTTATTTTTCTAGGAGGAGAAAATCAACCAAGTAGTGAAGGGACACAGACTGGTAAGTTAAAACTTTACTAAAGAAATGATATTTTACTTCTAAGTATGAATTTAAAGTATTCAATATTCTTTAAACAAATTTTCAATTAATCTCAATAAATTTTGTGGTCGAACTATTTAAAAAAAAAAAAAAAAAAAAAAAAAATTTACTAATTTTTTAATTATTTAACTTTGATTGCGAGCAGCAACACAATCTCTAATAAACTGAAGTTCTTTATTATGAAAAATTATCTTAACAATTTTAACCTTGAGCCTTGGCTCATTAAATATATATAAGCTTTACTGTAGGGTCAAAGTCAGGTATCTCACTTGGTATAATTAAGTTAAAGTCCAGTGTGGGTATCTGTTATGTTACAAAATGGGGCTTCATTTCTTAGTCTGTTCCAATGTTCAGAATTAGCTAGTGGTAACTCTTTACTTCAAGCTGTCGAAATTAATTGCCTGTGGAAAAAAAGTCATTATTTTATTCATAAAAAGTGTTTTATTTAATTTTTTTTTATTTTAATTTTTAATTTATTTGTTTGTTTGTTTTTTTTTTTTCATGTGAAGAAGCCGCAGAATCGCGGGTCGCACAAGGTGAAGGTCTCAATGAGGGCGCGTCGGAAACGACGAGCTTTTCAGGTCCATGCCAAGATCAACTTATGACTCATGGAGTTGGACCCGGAGAAGGCGGCAGCGACGTTACCAGCATTCATACTGCTAGTACATCAGCACCAAGCTATGGTTAGTTTATTTTTTTACAAAACGGAGTAACATTATAGTAAATAAATTAGAATCCAAATTTTTTTAAATCTATTATAAAAATTTTTTTAATATATTGTTGAAAGTACTGAAATTATAATTTCTGCATGAGTTCAATAATGAAAAATTAATTTCTTCCAGACATTATTATTGAAAATTCAGCTCAAATTTTTCAACTAAATTTAAATTTATAGTTGCAATAATTAACTGATTTTTCTAATGACAATAAAAATTTTGCGATTGCAGAATCAAATTACAGCAGAGTTAGTACCGTCACTGTACTGATGCCCTGGGGTGCTCAAAAAGAAATAATGAGGCCTCAACAAATGGGAGATGCGGATCTGAGACCTGGAGAGTTTGTAATGCGGTCTTTATTTGCTGACTTTACAACTCAGGCTGAAAAGAAAATTGAGGCTGTGATGACTGAAACAGTAAGTTAATCATGGAAAATTTTAGATTTTTTTATGAAAATTACTATTAATACCATTGATTGTAAGTTAAAATGGATATAAAAGTAATCATTTATGTATTTATTCAGGAAAAACCATTATCTAAAGTTTTACAAAGAGGTGAAGATGCTCAATTTGATCAACTCTTATCTGCCTTTGGATCGGTGGCTGAGCACTGCCTTCCATCCATATTGCATGCTCTTTTCAACTGGTACGAAAGACAACTAGTAGATCATGGGCCTGACCAAAAAAAACTGGCTGCTGCCAAGGAAGATCAAAAAGGAAAAAGGTTCGAATTTGAAAACTTTAAAAGTAAAATAACCTTTGTAATTTTTTGACATGTTTTAATTTTTATTTCAGTATTATGTACACAATAGTTTATAGCACACAAGTGTCAGGAAGTGTAGAGACGGTTGAAAAAAGTGAAGCTGACTTACTCCAGGAAAGAAGAGATTTGGCTGTGGAATTTATTTTTTGTTTAATGTTAATTGAAGTTTTAAGACAGTTACCATTCCATCCTGGCCAAGATGATTTAGTTTTATACATTGAAAATATTGCCTTCAAACACTTTAAATACAGAGAAGGGTCAGTTCTTTGCATTTTATAAAAATTTTATGAAGAACAAAAAGTTTTGGTTGTTTTAAATTATAAAAAATCTTTTTACAGAATTCAAAATGAACCAAATGCAGCAAATATTCATATTGTAGCTGACCTGTATGCAGAAGTAATAGGTGTTCTTGCGCAATCTCGTTTTATGTCTGTTCGTAAACGTTTTATGGTTGAATTAAAAGAATTAAGAGCAAAAGAACCTGGACCTCACACAACTCAGAGTATAATCTCTCTTTTGATGGGCATGAAGTTTTTTAGAGTGAAGGTTAATTGTAGTTCTCAGCAAATTTTCTACTATTTTTATTTTTTTTCATTCAAAAATTCAATTTCTTTATATTATATAAATTACAAATGTGGAAATTAAATCATAAATTTATTATTCTCAGATGGTACCAATTGAAGAATTTGAAGCATCATTTCAATTCATGCAAGAGTGCGCGCAATATTTTCTAGAAGTAAAGGATAAAGATGTTAAACACGCACTAGCTGGATTGTTTGTAGAAATTCTTGTTCCTGTAGCAGCGGTACGTATTAACATTAAAATTATCCATAAAATTGATTTTATCATAACAATATAATTTTTCAGGCTGTTAAAAATGAAGTCAATGTTCCTTGTTTGAAAAACTTTGTGGAAATGCTGTATGCTACAACACTAGATATGTGTACGAAAAATAAGCATCGACTAGCCCTTTTTCCATTGGTCACGTGTCTTTTGTGTGTCAGTCAGAAAGCTTTTTTCTTACAAAACTGGCACTGCTTTTTGGCGATGTGTTTATCTCACTTGAAAAATCGAGATACAAAAATGTGCCGAGTAGCTTTGGGTGAGTATCATAGCTAATCCATAGCTAAACCATTTTTCCGATGTCATACAATATTAAAAATCCTATTAAAAACTTTGCTCAACAGAGGCTCTATACCGTCTGCTGTGGGTGTACATGATACGAATAAAGTGCGAAAGCAACTCAGCTACTCACAGCCGGCTACAAAGTATCGTAAACTCGCTTTTTCCAAAAGGATCAAAAGGTGTAGTTCCTCGGGACACTCCGCTCAACATATTCGTGAAAATTATTCAGTTCATTGCGCAAGAGCGACTGGATTTTGCCATGCGTGAAATTGTTTTTGATTTACTTTCTGTTGGACGTCCTGTGAAAATTATCCTTACACCTGAACGTATGAGTATTGGACTGCGTGCCTTTCTTGTGGTGGCTGACAGCTTGCAACAGAAAGAAGGCGAACCACCGATGCCAAGAACCATGGGTGTCTTACCCAGTGGTAACACCATGCGCGTAAAGAAGACGTATCTGAATAAGGTAAATATCACTTTAAAAAATTATAGTTTTCAAATTAGTTTTGATGATCAAGTTTGAAATTCTACATGTTTTTTATTTTTTGCACAGATGCTAACGGAAGATACGGCAAGGAGTATAGGCATGTCCTCTTACTTTACCCACGTTCGTCGTGTTTTCGTTGACATTCTTCGCGCCCTGGACGTACACTACGGTCGTCCTCTGATGATGACCAGCACCCAAAACGTAAACAAGGAACCCGACGAGATGATCACGGGCGAGAGAAAACCACGAATCGATTTGTTCCGTACCTGCGTGGCGGCGGTGCCGAGGCTTATACCCGATGGCATGACCGGAGCCGAACTCGTCGACATGCTGGCCAGGTTGACTGTGCACATGGATGAAGAACTTCGAGGCTTGGCGTATCAGAGCTTGCAAACCCTCGTGCTTGATTTTCCCGACTGGAGGCAGGACGTCGTGTTTGGTTTCACCCAGTTTTTGGCAAGAGATGTGCAGGTGAGTTTACAATTTTTGCAATGTTAAAATTTATTGGAACAGAGTGTTTTGTGTGCTGTGGATATATAAACACTTGTTATTAGTATCTCTACTGACAAGGAAAAGACTGCACGCTGTTCGGAATATCAATTTTAATCAAACTTTAGCAGTCTTTTTTGATGCTTAAAGATAAGTCTTCAATATTTCCGCCTAATGGGCCTTCTTTTAGGTAGCAGATTACTAATTTTTATAAAATTATAGCAAGGGAGCCTCAGATTTTTCTTATTTTTTTTTATTTTTGAAATTTATGGATAAATTATTTTTCCATCTCGAATTTGATAATTTTGTCAATGCCGTATTATGATTTTGAAGGCCCAAAAAAATCAAAAGTAATTTTATAAATTAATTAAATCGTAAATAATGTAATTCATCAAAATTGGGCCTAAAAATAATATTATTCCCTAAAAATTCATGAAAAAAAAAAATATGAAAGGCCCCAGAACTTTATAAAAATTTTAAAGTATGAGCAAAAATTTTTTGAAAATCAATTAAAACCCGCTTCTTCGTGTCCTACAAGATGTGAGTTTTTCTCGTGAGTTAAAAATAGGTGAAAATAACTTATTGTCGTCCAATTAAGGACTCACATGAAAAAAAATTTTCCTTTTTGCATGCCTTAAAAATATTTATAATTTTTTGGAAAATTGATGATAACTCTCAAATAATTTAAACAAGTAAAAACAATTAATTTCATGTTCTAACAACATCTTTCTCTAACCAATTTTCGTAATTCTTTGAAGTACTTTTTTAAATAATTTTTCCAATTAATGTTTTGTATTTTTATTTATAACTTACCAAGGATTACCAGTAATTTTGATCAAAAAATTATTTAAAAAATTTTTAAATTTACAAATTGAGAACTTTCAAAAAAAAATATGACTGCTAAGTCGTCATTTTTCGTATTATAAAAGAATTGTCAGTCATTCAACGTAAAACTTTATTTATAATTTTTCAATTTAAAACAAAATAGTTTTGTAAAAATTTCTACGGATTTTAGATAAATTTACGAAAAAATGAAAGGATTGCTAATTTATTTAAAAAAAAACGGTGTTTTATGCTCAAAAATAGTTTTATGCTCAAAAATAGAACTGGAAAAATTATTGATCGAATTTTAGTATTTAAATTTATATTTAGGAAAAAAACGTATTTCATATTATATACGTAATCTTACTAGGATCAATTTTTTCCGTAGAATAAAGTAGACATCAATGTCGCACGTCAAAGGTTCGGCACTCGTAACGAAGCTAATCGATTGAAATTTTTGCGATTAAATTTGTCCTTGCTCGGTAAACTACGAATATAAAGCTTGTCAAACATTTCTGCTCGACTGAGGAATTTCCATTGTGCGATGTACTTTTCCATTAGAAATCGAAAAATCACCTTACCCTTTTACCTCTTTTACCTTCTTCTTCTTGAAGTGCAGCTGCATGTATTTGAGCAGACAAAAGGAACCTTTGCGCATTCATGCGTTCTCGAAGAAAAGGGATTGGGTAATTATTTCGCCTTGACTTTGATCTCGTAGAGCTCCTCTGAGATGAAGATGGGTAATCCAAAAAGTATAAAGAAAATTTTATTTTATTTTATTATTATTATTTTTTTTTTTTTCAAAGAATTTAATAAGCTCGACTGATATAAATTTTAATAATTTTCTTTTCTTCAAAGCAAAATATTTCGCAAAATATTACATCTTTTTTATTTTTTTGATTTCTTTTTGTAATTTCTTTGTATTATACTCTTTGTTCAACTGCTTCTACTACTTTCTTCTGTGAATTTTCTACATTCGTTGTAGTTCTGAGATTATTAACTTTTGAAAATAATAAATATTTCAAAGTAATCTGGTAGTTTAATTTTCAAAAAATATCAAAGATCCAGATATTATTACGATTAATTCTTAACAATAGACATGTCTGATTTTAATTATCTTTTATTCTTTTTTAGTGTATCTTGAAATTTTTCATCCGAGCAAGTATAAAAATTACAAGATTTTAATAAGCTTTTCTTCAAAGCTAAATATTACATCTTTTTAGTTTTTTTCATTTCTTTGTAATTTCATTGTATTATACTTTTTGTCCAACTGCTTACACTACTTTCCTTTGTTAATTTTCTAAATTCAGTGTAGTTCTGATATTCTTAAACTTCGAAAATAATAAATATTTTATAGTAACAATATTGCTATAGAAATTTTCATAATTTTTTACGGCTTACATTGACGACAGATAAAAGGAGATGATTTTGATCTATAAAATTGCCGTACAATAAAAGTTTGGTTTTTCACAGCCACACATTTACCATCATACTAGATAGTTTTAATCAGTTTTGAAAATTTTGTTTCTGCAATCATAATCTTAAAAATTTATCATCATTGAATAAAAAAATTAAAAAATTTTTGTTTTTTTCTTCCAGGACACATTCCCTCAGCTTTTGGACAACGGACTCCGGATGCTGCTCCAGCTGCTGACGTGCTGGAAGAACGCGCTGGCGAACCCGAGCGCCAAGGCGAAAGAGCAACCCGCGACCGGGACCGAAAATTCCCGACTGAACGCCCGGACGATCCTGGAGGTCAAGAAAAACGAATCCACAGGTCAGAAGGTCGAGCCCGTTTCCAGCGTCCTACACCTCGTCGAGGGTTTCGCCATGGTTATGCTATGTAATTGTCGTCTTTACCCCAGACGACTGGCTGTGCACATAATGAGAGAAATCAAGCTTTTATTGAAGACTTTCGGTGAGTCATGTCACTTATTTTCGTGTGGATGAAAAACTGTTTGAAATCTCGTTACAAACGGCTTAACTTTTTTTTCCCAAATTTGAACCAAGTTATTTTTGAATGTAATGGAATTCCTTCGAGAGGATTAGGCTCTTAACTTTGTAAAAATTCTCTAATGAAAAAGTAGTTTTAGCTTTTATAAGCATCTAAATTGTATCAAGAAAATTTCTGGTAACTTATGACCTTCTAACGCAACTTTTTCGTCTTGGCAATTTTTTTCTTGTGTATTTTATATATTTTTTTCTTTGAAAAATTTCAAGATTATAATAAAATCAAAAATAACGAAAGTATTAAATTGTTTTGGAAGCTTCTTGTAATTCTTGTATAAAGACAAAAGTCAAAAAGTCGTCCACATTTCTGTCGCATTTGTCCTGTAATTCCGCACAGAAAAAATTTACTTTAAAATGATATACGATTATAAAAATTTAACAGCTTCTATTTTTAGACTAAAATTTGAAGCTCTTAAATTGCGGAATTACAGGGCAGATGCGACAGAAATATGTCCAACTTTTTGACTTTTGCCCGAAAAATATTTTTCAGAAATACGCGTAAAATAATAAAAGTCAAAATCAAAATCAAAGTTGATCAATAATTTTAAAAAACGTTTAAATCTTCTCATAAGGGTTTGTCTATGACTTCACTTTTTAAATTTGTTTATTCGGAAAAATTCTCAACATTTGTGTACACAATTTTGGAAATTTACCTCTAAAAAAACATTTTTACGCGATTATTGATCAGAAATCTGGTTGTAAATTCCATTTAAAAATTTTCCTTAGAAAACTTCATTCATGAATCTAGCAAGATGCACGTATTTTGTGGATGATATCAAGTTTTACCTGTACGCTTTTATGTTTAAGAGGAAATTCACAGGAAGTTAAGATTTGCGATTACGTGATAGGATACTTCGTACCAAGCGGAGCACTTGGTACTTTGCGATATTTTTTATCACGTCGGCGTGTTCCGCGTTCAAACTTTGAGAAAAACAGCTGTAGCTATAAAAACAATTTTTTTATTAGTAATTTTTACCTTCTTTGATTTGATTGTAAAAGTATCGATGATTTTTATTCAGACCTAAAATTTTATTGCAAATGTGATATCCCCCAAACTATAGGAAAAATGGTATAATGATATAATGGTGGTCTGACTAGTTTACTTACGAAAATTATTGAAACTATTAAAAAATTAAGTTTTTACAGTTTAAAATTTTTTAATTTTTAATTTTTTACAAATGTTTGACTTGAAAAATTTCCGCATTTTCACTTCCATCAGTGCATTCAATCAAAATTTTGTAACCTTAGAAATCTGAGTTCTGTTAAAATCTACATTTAGAATCTCAATGGTATTATCACCAGATGCTTACGTTCGCGACTCGAAATTTTATGCAGTTGAGAAAATTTTGGGACGATCCTCAAAGCGATAAAAGATTCAATTTGAGATGAAATTCACATAAAGATAAAAATATAAAATTTTATTTCACCGATTTATTTTCCATACATCGGATTAAGTACGCTTGGGCGCTCAATGTTTATAGCACCAGGAAATTGATTCAGAAAACTCTATAAAATGTAACGTACACATTTTTCAAAATGACTGTCTTTTATGTCGTATATATTTATTTATCAATTACTCTAGTTTTCATATAAATTAAATTATTTAGTCCTTATAATTTTACAATCAAAATTTTTTAAATTAAATGCCAAACAAATCTGTGCTTGTGGCTTTAGAAATTTGTTTCAATACATCGTAATTCAAATAATCTTTTTTCACTCTTGTTGAGTACGAACACATGACTTATATAATTTTACAATTTATTAAAAATTTAAAAAACTTATCATTAAATAACAGTTTTTAAGGGCCAACAATTTCCTTATGAACCTCGGTTATGTAAACTTTTATGTTATAATCTGTGTGCGTTTTAAAGAAAAGAACTATTCTCGTAAGCTCTCCAAAGCTCATTAATTTTTCATTCCGAGTGATCAGTTTTAGTAGATGGTCGTTGAATCGAATTGTAATAAAAGTTCATGATCGGGTAATCTGCTCTGGACTATTGATTATAAAGCTAATTTTCCGGCTTTCTAACAAGAAATGAGAAATCTGAAGCTTTAGAAACTTTTTTTTTCTCGGAAAATATTCTACCACACTTGTAAGACGCGTTAAATAAATCGAGTTAGCGAAAGCCAGTTAATTACTTTTCTTTCCTGGTACTTCAAAAAGAATTGGAAAAACTTTAATTTTTTACCTTTGCTTTTGTTTTTTCATTAAAAATTCACCAGGTTCGAACGATGTACTTTTAACTTGAAAAAAAGTACTAATTAATAAATCTTTTTCCATTAAATTATTGGTGGAATTCTAAAACAAATATTTTGAAACAAATAAATAAATATTTTAAACGCGTTTCAAGTATATTTTTTTTATAAAAGGTCTGTTACGTTATTAAAAATAAATAAATTTCAATAATTACTTTCCCAATTAATCAAACCCAGGTTCAATTAAATTATTTACCATTTATAAAAAAGCAATCAACTTTTCAATTTTGACAAAAATGTGATAGAATTATTCTAATTGAAAATACTTTTTGCTGTTATCAAATTAAAAATAATAAAAAACCGTAATTAGCAGCAACCACACAGAAAGACTTTAAAAATTTTAAACGAAAAATAATTTTCGTGTTACAGCTAGTCTAGAAGATGATCAACCTGTGATCGATGTGATCGACGCTTGCTGTCCAGCAGTCTTGGAAAAGTATTACTACATGCTACCGCCTGCCGAAAAAGCAGCCGCCGCGTCAACCCCGAACGTTGACTTGCAGTGGATCGCCGACAGGAGTAGTTGCGTTTGGACAGCTGGTGAGCTACTTTGCATTCCAATTATTTCTTTGTTTTATTACTCAACAAATAATAATAATAATCATTGTCTTAAAGGATTTCACGATGAAAACAGCACAAAAAGTTCCTCTTTGTTGAATCTAAACGGAGCCGACCCCTGGAGCAGCTGCTTGTTTGCATTTTTAGAGAAAGATAGAGTTTTGACTCTGTGTCCTAACGCGGTTGCTCACTCGTGGCCGATCGTTTTCAATCGAATAAATTCGTTGTTCACCGTTGTCGATCCCACGTAAGTTTCTAATTTTCAATGAATCGCTTGGGTTTAAGACACTTTAATAAATATATTTGTTGGTTTACAGGCCGGTTAACGACAACAGAGCGTCCCTTTTGCGAAGCTCGACAGCCATTCGCAAACCTAACAACGAAAGAGACGTTTACATGCACGTGTGGAAAAATTATTTGACGTTTGGATACCGCGTTGTTCCCCCAATTCCAAGTCCAATCATCAGATGCGCAAGTCCGGATCTCAGTTTGAGGTGAGATAAGTTAATTTTATATTTTTTTCATTCGTAATATCTTTAAGGGTAAAAACGTTGGAAGAAAATCTAAGAATTTGAGGATAAAGGTGTTGATAATAATTAAATGAAAAAAATTCATGCAAGTTTAATTATTAACATTTGTTATTATTTAAAAGTTTATTTTTTAACTAATTAATTTGTTAAAATAAATGGTCTTTTAAAGCTTGTATAGTACAATAATAATGGACTGCTGACATTATTAAATATTTGTTGCAGTACAAGATTTTTTTTAACCATAAAAATAAATTAATTGTTTTTATTAATCAGTCTAACTAATTAGCTGGTATTTACATAATTTTTAAAAACATGCAGTAAGTCGTTCAGGAACAAAAAATTTATAATAAAGGTTTTGGCTTGAAATAAATATTAATTAAATAACAACATCTTATGTTATAAATTTCATCACACAATGAAAATTTTACATTAAGATATATTTTACACATTAATTTCTAAAAAAGATAAGTAGAATAAAAACATAATTTTGATTACACAAATAATTATAATTTTACCAAATTTATTCTTTTTATTGTAGCAACTTTGAAACTCTTTTTGATATTTTAATGTAAAGTTATCATTGTGAAAAATTGCCTGTTCAGAAAAAATAAGTATTGCTGCTTAGTGATTGTAATTTACTCTCTTATATTAACACCGCATGTCAGTCGTCGTCGTTTCTTTTAATTTTTTATTGTTTTCTTTAATGTTATGTAATAAAAATTTTCAATTCGATGTTTTTTTTTTCTTAAAATTTTAAAACTTAAAATTGTTAATATTTTTTTTTAAATTGAAAGTAGTGATCATTTCTAAATGAAAAATTAGAGGCTTATTTTTCACAAGTCCCTTGTATCAAGGTTTTAGAATAGTTGTTTAAACTTTAGTGAATTTAATATTCCTTTCAATGGTTTACCCATAAATTGCATGAATTAATAATCAAATTTTTATTTTAAATTAAAAAAAAAATTTTTTTGAAGTGAATAATTACACCGAGTAATGGTGTTGAATTCTATTGTCACGAAGATTAAAAAAGAATAACATTTTTATTTTAAAATTAATCCCTGCAAGTACCATTATTTGGGAATACAAATTCTCATGCGCAATTAGACAATTGTATTACCCTAATGAGATGGAAAATGGATTCGGGCAATTCTCGATATTCGTCGGTCTACGATTCCTTTACGTATTCATGATACGAGCGTACTGCATTATACATATTACGAAGTCGATGCAGCATAAATTCATGTGGATTGAAAACTATTCTTGAAGATTAAAATTTTACAATTAAATTAAAAATGTAAAATTTTAATAATTAAATTAAAAATATAGTTTATTTAAATTTTTTAAACTTTTTTGAACACTCGAAGTACTTATTTTTATTTTTAAAAAAATGTAGATTCTGAATAAGAAGGTAACTAACCACTCATGATTTCTTTTAAAAAGGTGTTAACTTACACTAAATTTTTGACTATATACATTCGTAATTTGGGGTACTGTTAACTCGATCTCGACAAGTTTTAAAAGAATTTTATTGGATAATACCTTTTTTAAGAGGCAATTTTAAAATGGAAAAAGAATTAGTCTTTATATTTTTGTTCAAATATAGTTAAAAGTACCTGAAAGTACTCCCGAAACATTTACGAGCTGTAACTCAAGCTGTAGTTACAAAGATGTAACGTATGAACGCAATAAAAACTGTTCTTTAAGCACGTTATTATCGAAACTTTATTTTTCAAATAGTGATCTGTTTTACCTTTTTACTCCGAATCTACGAAACGAGCCAATTTCCATCTATAAAAAAAAAAAAAAATTGCTCATCACAATGTAAATTGTCGATCGGGAAAAAATTTGTTTGTAAAATTGTCATAAATATACACAATATAATGAAAGAAAAAAAAAATAAAAATGAAAATATAGTGGTCAGCATACGGTGGAGTTCGGTGTGTTGTGCATGAGTAAGGAGTTGAGTCAGAGCTTGGAGAATCTCGGCGGGGCCCAGACCCTGCCGGGCCGATTCTCCGTACCGTCCATATCCGGAATCTACACCAGACACAAGCGGACCAGGTGAGATTATTCTCCGCTCTTACCTGCAAAAAAGCAAATTTAAATAAACAATACAAAACAAACAAACAACATTGTTTTACTGTAATCACACTAAGACGCTGCTTACCACCGGCCACGCACCCGGAAGTCTAATCCGGGATCACAAATAAACACACAAGTTACAGTGTGATAAAAAAAATTAAAAACAATTCACCAAAACCCACCACCTATTTGTGTTTTTCGTTGCACCACATTGTGTGAGTTTTTTGAGAAGCTTTTTTTTATGTTAAGGGTGTGAGAAGAAAGTTTTGAATGGTTATTACTGAAATATTTTGATCTTTTTTTTATGTTAAGGGGACCCTTCAAGTAAAATTTTAGCCTACGGATAGATATATCATTACATCGTTTTTTTTTTGGATCTTTTAAGTTTTTTATACTGGGCTCTAAAATTTAAAAGAGTTAGAAGGTTTTAAACTAACGAAATTTATGAAAAACTCGTTAAGTATTTTTTAATCTAATTAATATAGTGGGAAATTAGTATCGCGTTAGTACTCTCAAGTTTTTTTTTACAGTACATGGTAGAATTTCAAAAAGCACCATATAGTCCTTATCATTTTATCCACAGACTGTTGAACTTGAAGGTCTCTTTAAAAATATATTTTTATTTTAAAATTTTACTAAATTTTATGAATGATTATGACCTAACTCCAATTTTTGTGTTCAAACCTCTTTTTTTTTTCATAATCAAATCATATTTTTGTTTATTGTTTTGAAGTTTGTGTTTACTGTACGAATCGTGTAAATAGATAATTGTATTTTCAAATCATCACTGTAATTATTTTTCATTTTTTCATTGTAAATAATGTTTATGTTTTGGTTTTAAAACACGATTGGGTATCTGTATTATAAACAGGTTTTGTTACTGATTTAAGCTAATCGAATCAAATGCATGTAAAGAGCTTCATAGATTACTATACATAGTCGAATCATACTACAAAGATATTTTTTGTGACAAGCTGCTCTTTTTTACTTTGTACATGTAGTAGTTTTGATTAAGAACTGTTGGCTAACTATCATTCTGAAGCTTTTTATACGAAAAAAGAAAAAAAAAATGAAAAATATACATCACTTCATTGATTTTGTTAACACACGTACATTAATAATCAGTGTAAAAGGGCTTACGAAAACCACCACAACCACCACCATTATAAATTATCAGGCTTGTCTTAAGTTACCGCACTGAGAGTTGTTTTTCTAGGCTTTAAAAGATAAATCACGTAACGTAAGTTGGTTGCGGGCAGAAATCATCCTCGAGCTTAGTCGATAAACGAAAAAAAGTTTGAGCATCCGCTTGATCCTCCCTGTGTTTCGATTGCAGCTCGTCACCCGACAGCTTGTCGGCCGAACGGGGGGACAATAAATCTCCGGGCACGAACGCCAGTCCCTCGGCCCTGTACAAGCTGACCGTGCCACTGCTGAGATGCGAGACGACCGACGTGAGGGATGCCGCGGTCCACGCGATCGGAAAGGTCAACGCCGACGCCCTCAAGTGAGTATTAAGCATAGCATTCATGGATACAAGTTACAAACTCTAGGGTAACCCTGGGAATTATGTTATAACCCCTTTTATTTTCTTGTAAATTTTTTATTTCTATGTTAAGTATTAATTTAAAAACAGGACAATATTTTTTATTTTTTAAATAAATCTTTAAATTGACTGTCCTACAACAAATAATCATAAGATATTTATATCGGTCTTACACTTTAACCAGATATGCGCATCATTAGATGATCCTTACTCAAAATCACCCCCGAAGAACCTAAGATATCGATTAGTAATCATTGAATTAAATTATCAAGTTTGTACGATTATTCTTTGATTTATACCGAGATCTCTGTAGGAGAAGCATTTTCAAATTGTATATGAATTTTTGGCCTTTTCTTGATGAAGATTAATTAAACAATTGATGCGGAAATTCTGTATTTTGAGTATATTTAAAATAATCTTTACAATACAAATTTTCAAAGTTTAAATAAATTTTTTAATTGTTAAAATTTGATCCAGATAACGTTAGATGGTAAATGTTTTTTGGGTAACTTTTTATTTACTTTGTTTGTTTTTATTATTTAAATTCGCAGCTGCATTTTAAATATAGAATTTTAGAAAAGCTTCTCCAAATATTTACTTGAAATATTCCCACGCGGGCCCTTTGAAATTCATAGAATCTACCTATCAAAGTTTCATCAAACAGTTCATTAATTTCTTAATCAATATCTTTCGAAAAATTCAAAAAATTTTAATAAACTTCATGCACATCCAGTTTAAAAAAATTTTAAATTTAAATTTTAGATATTCCGTTAGTCTTCAAAACGATGATAATTTGAAAAATTTCAAGTGCAAGTTTTACTTCCCGGAAAGACGTATCGGAAAAGTGGTAAAACTTTACCCGAGCATCGGTCTCGATAAATTGGTATCGATGCTCCTTAATAAATGAGGGTAGTATGGATGTCAGACATGATGAGCAATTTCTATGTGGATAATTAAAATTTTGGATGCAAGGCGTCAGCACTTGACGAAGCTCGCTTTCTCGCATCAATTTTCTTGATTGAGTTAATTTTGTTTCATTAACACGGGCTTTAGTTTTTGAGCTGCAATTAAAAAATATATATATATTTTACTGCCGATAATGATTTAGGCTTGGATTCGATATCAATTTTTTAATTAGAGACCTAATAAAGTAAAACTCATTTTTTTTCATCAAATTTTTGTTAAAGTTAGAACAGCGCGTTATTTGAAATTTTCGATCACAATTTAGAAATTAATTTTTGCAATTATAAGTTATTTTGCATGACTACACTTGTTAAAGGTTAATTCAATCTTTTATTAAATTTTTGTCTTAGAAGAAACTTTGTTTAAGAAGATTTTCGATTGTTCAAATTAAAAATTAAAAACTAAGTTTTAAAATAATAAATTCAAACAATAATAATAATTCCATTTTGAATTTAATATTTTTTTATTATCTTTTCTTTACATTACTTCTGCACGTGTAAATTTTAATCCAACTCAATATTTGCATTAAAATTAATTTTTTTGAAATTGAAATCGAAAAAAGAAATTTAAAATGATTTTCGACCTCGCAAGTGCCAGTATATATTATTTTTTTTCAACTTAAATCACCATCCTGAACTAAAAAAATTTCGCGTTTGGTTTTTGCGGTGAAGGATATAAAAAGTCCTAGAAAATTCCATTGATAAAAAACTTGATTTCTCCTCTCTTCTTTTTTTTATTTTCTCTTTCGTCTGCCACCGCCCCTTCGATTCGAAATGGTGTCACCGACGGTATCTGGTAAACGTTTGCCTTAGCAGTTTATGTTCAATCTACATGTCATGTTATTGAGTTACCCGCCTTACTCCGTGTTGACTGTGGAGCGATCGATCATTGTGATTTCCCTTGAAAGAGATTACTTAAAATAAATTATATTCATAATCGTTCACGATTGTTACCTCAAGCTTTCTTTTGTCCATCAATATTGGTTTACTCGTTCACGAAGTAAGCTTTATTAAAATTCAAAGGCTAACTTTTTCCATGTATATCTGGGATGTTTGCAGGAATATCGAATTACGGGATAAAAATAATTCTAAGGGGCTTGTACTCTTGTAATAATGGAATTTGTGTCAGCACGATTAAGAATGTAAAAATTTTCAAGCTTTTAAGATTTTTATAATTTATGTAAATTTAAAATTTTTAAAAACTGCGAGTTTTTTGAAATTTTCGTTGCAAAAATGTAGGAAAATCCACTAAATAAGTCATAATTCATAATGAAATGTAGATTAAATTTAAAAAAATAAAGTTTCACTGCACTGGCAAACAAACTTTGCGTAAAAATTTTCAATGCAAATTTGGAAAAGACTCGAGCTCAAGGAATATACGCGTCTCGTTTCTGTCCTTAGGGATTTGATGGAAGAGTTGGTGCCTTACATACGAGAGGCAGTAGACCGAAAGCAGGAGAACATGAGGAGGCGCCGCAGACGAGACGCCCTGAGGCTGCAGCTAGTACGAGTTCTCGAACTTATCGCCGAGTACGGGACCTTTGGTATATGGTAAGTTTTCACTGGAAGCTGTTCGGAAAATTTTAAAAAAAAAACTAATTTTATTTTTAATTTTTCATTGAAAATAGTTACTCGATTTTCACTGAAGTGCAAAAGTAGTAGCTTTTCTTTTAACACTTTAAAAAGTAGTAACTTTTCTTTTAAAGAACCTACTGATATACTTAAAATTATTATTTATTTATTTTCTTATTTCCTATTTAGTGAACAGCAGTAGTGTTTTTATTAAAAATTTCTACTCACTTTAAAAAAGAATCTCTAAATTTATAGATTTTTTAAATTCAGTTGCTTTTATTTTGCGTTTTTCAATCCATTTGTGTTTCAAAAAATTTATTTGTCTAATTACACAAAAAAATTTTTTTATTGATAATGAAGGTTCAAATGAACATTGTATTTTTATTAATAATATTTTCTAGTCAATGTACTAACACTTTTTTTTTCTAGAATGTTCATTTTCTGAAAATTTAAATCCACTTAATCTGGTGAGTGCGTTTTACACACAGACTGGCATCAAACCGAGGCGCTTTATATAAACTTTGAATTTGGGTAATCTTAAAGCTCGGTAGCGCTTTTACCGCGAAAGGGTTTTACGCACTGGTTGTCGTGAAAGCAAAGTGCTTTATATGCTTCGAATTTGGGGAATCTTAAAATTTAAAAACGGTGAGTGGATTTTACGCGCACATACTGCCGTGAAAGCGAGGCGCTTCGTATACTTAACCCATTAAGTCCCAGGGTTTTTTAAATTTTTCTTGTACTTTGAGCTCTGGAATTTTGATGAAAACGATAAAAAATATTTTCAAAAAGACCATATACCACTATTTTCGGGTATGCTCTACACGATGGTGTAGTTTAAAAAAGTCAAAAATGTCATTTTCAATTGTTAATTAACAAATTTAAAAAAAACTCAATTTTTTGCTGCATTTTTTTTTTTATGAATTTTTTCAGTTGGATTTTTTTTTTTTTTTTTTCAAAAATGTGATCAGAGGTGATCACGATACTTGAAATTTACGGTAGGATTTTTTTTTTTTATAAAAATCTTTTTTAACAAAATGGCGGCCATAAAACGAAGTCAAAAATCTCGAATTTTTCGATTTATTCACTTTTTTCATGTTTATTCCTTGAAATCGCACAAGTATTTAACGTTTACTGCTATTTTTTGTTGGAAAAGTCAAAATAATTGTATAAAGAAGCATAAAAATTGTAATACTTATAAAATATTCATTGTTAGGTTATGAGAGGTGATTTTTACACGATTTCAGTAGGGTCCGCGGTGACCCAAACAGAGTTATTCGGAAACTTCCAACTGAAAAACGAAATGTATCAATAAAAGAACTAATGTGGATATATTTATTGTTGATTTTAATTGTTAAGACATTATTTATTTAAACAATTGAAAAAATTTTGACAATAAAAAATCATTTTTTGATACATTTCGTTTTTCAGTTGGAAGTTTCCGAATAACTCTGTTTGGGTCACCGCGGACCCCACTGAAATCGTGAAAAATCACCTCTCATAACCTAACAATGAATATTTTATAAGTATTACAATTTTTATGCTTCTTTGTACAATTATTTTGACTTTTCCAACAAAAAATAGCAGAAAACGTTAAATACTTGTGCGATTTCAAGGAATAAACATGAAAAAAGTGAATAAAACGAAAAATTCGAGATTTTCGACTTCGTTTTATGGCCGCCATTTTGTTAAAAAAGATTTTTATAAAAAAAAAAAATCCTACCGTAAATTTCAAGTATCGTGATCACCTCAGATCACATTTTTGAAAAAAAAAAACAAAAAAATCCAACTGAAAAAATTCATAAAAAAAAAAATGCAGCAAAAAATTGAGTTTTTTTTAAAATTTGTTAATTAATTTCATTTGTTGTTAACAATTGAAAATGACATTTTTGACTTTTTTAAACTGCACCATCGTGTAGAGCATACCCGAAAATAGTGGTATATGGTCTTTTTGAAAATATTTTTTATCGTTTTCATCAAAATTCCAGAGCTTAAAGTACAAGAAAAATTTAAAAAATCCTGGGACTTAATGGGTTATAATTTAGAAAAATTCATTAAGTCAGTCGTGCGAAAAACCATTATTTTTCATTCAGATCTTTCGTGCGACAGGTATTCTGAACAATTAAAAAAAAAAAATCGCCTCAAAATATTAATTCAATGACAGACCTGAAACGAAAATTCAAGTACAGACCTACTATTTTTTTGTACTCCGATTTTTTTTCTATAACAGTCTGTCGTCAGCTGATAATTTAATTTTCACTAAAAAAAACGTGCTCACCGTAAGAACATTAACTAATCAGTCCAACCAAAGATAACTCTAATCCTTGTCCAATCGATCCCTCCTCGTTTCCCAGCCTCGAACAAAGATCCACTGTAACCCGGGTATCACGCTTGCAGCCCGGCTGTCCTGGACCGCGAGACTCAGAGCCTCCACCCGACCTTCGTCGAGTACATCGACGGCGCCAGGCTGTACCTCGAGGGGGAGAACGACAAGGAGGCACCGGCCATCAGGGATATCAAGTTGCACTTCTGTAACTTCGTCAGGAAGATACTCAAGAGCTTCTCCCGTAAGTTCACTTTACCTGTAACCTATTATCATCGTTCCAAGTCTCTTCGGTAACTCTATTTTATTTTCAATGTTTGTGTAGAATGGCTTTTTACCACTTACTTTTGAATATTTTTCAATCCTCCTTTTAATTTATTCATTTAAACGATTTACAAAAACTTGCCCATTCAATTTTTCAGAACAATGCGTAACTATAAATAAAAAATAAAAGTTTAAAAAGCATGAGATACACCATTCACTCGATGCAAAAGATTTAAAATAAAACTATTTTTATCTCTTAAAAAAAAAAAAAAAAAAAGGTAAAATTTATAGTCGCAAACCATAAATTCGTGTCAGCGTGCGCAACTAATCTCCCCCGAAAATCGCCTAAATTGATTGTCAATCAATCCTCCGCCAAAGCCTCGAAACTGCTGTATCGAGATAACTGGAGGCTTTTTGTTTTTCACGTCTCTCTGGATTACGTAAAACTCGTTCAAACTTTAATTCAAAAGGACTCTGAGCCGAGTTCTTTTGATACTTTAGATGATTGCGCCTGAAATTGATTGATCTTAAGTAAAAATAACGATCATTTTGAAACAATTCACTCTTTCTTCCCAAGATCCGTCTGAAAATTCAAAGTTACCGGATTCATTTAAACTTACGAGTTTTATCGGAGTAGATGCACACCCGTGAGTAAAAGTTTTTTATCCGTGTCTGTGCCCAATGAAAAAACAGCCCGAACTTTTTTTAAATTAGAAAAAAAGGCACATTTACAAACTTCCACCTCGTCCTACTTTAGATTTCTTTTTTTTCTTTCTTACAGTCGAAGCATGTCACACGCTGCTGAAGCGGGACCTACGCCGTAACCTGTTCACCCTGTTCGCCAGTTGGGCGGGTCCGCACGGCCGGCCCTTGATATCGGGTAACGCGTCTCACTTGCAGCAGATCGAGGACGACAAGACGGCCTCGTGCTCGGAGCTCCAGCTGTCCGCCCTGCAGTCCATGAGCGGGCTGCTTTGCTGCGGATCGTGCTTCAACCCCCAGAGTCTGTCCGAGGAGGGGTCGATACTATATCAGTGGCTCGACCTCCTGCTCTCGAGCAAGGATGAAAAGGTACGGCTTGAGAAGGATATTGGAGTAACTTTGTTTAATTTCGGGGTTCATTAAAGTCAATGGATTATTTTATTTAAACTCTTAAAAGATATGATATCTCTTTTATTTGAATAGAGGACGACTAAAGACTAAACAGTGACCAGTAAATCGAGAAAGATCCGCTCCTCAGATTGAACAATGAAAATTGGAGTTAATTTTGTTTAATTCATATTTTATGGTTTTTCTTATTACATTGTAAATAGTTTTAGAAGGAGAACTATTTTTTTGCAAAGATATAAACGGTCTAAGTAGCTAGTTTAGGCCTATACACATAAAATAATACACAATACACATACATCGAATAATGAGTTTTTGAAATTTTAAAAATAAATTTTAAAGTACGTAAAATTTTAAAATGAAATCATTCTTACTTTTTTTTTTCATTGGCTGCACTGGTTTCCCTACGTTCAGAAACAATAATAAATCAATCAATCAATAAACTGATAAATCAAAGAAGTCCCATAAATGTCATCTAGCCTATCCGGCAGCGTGCTTGAAAGAGCGCCTTGGTCATAACTATAAACGATCCCTAAAGATTCGTTAATTTTTACGACATGTATGGTATACAGTAGTAGCCTCTCCTTGTAAATACAAGGTCATTTGTTTGGTATTGTAGTACAAACAGTCGTATACGTGCTGACTGGTGTATTACTATCCAATGAACCAAATCAAATACCTCGAGGAGCTGTTCATATTAATGTCAAAATTCAAGTAGACCCAGCTGCGAGAATATTAATCAAACAAGATAAATCCGATGCGGTTTTCATTAATTTCATTACCAAACTTTTGCAGTTCGACTAATTTAAATCTCATTAATAAACCAATACTCTTAAATTAATTAAATTTCGTTAAAAAATTGTACTTTTTTATTACAAAATTTACCTAATTACGTAGCACGAGAAGAGCAATACGGCTGTGAATGTTAATGAGAAAATTCAAGTATACTCAGGTTGCAGCACGAAAATCAAATTATATGTCCCCGATGTAATTAAATTACAAAATAATCGAGCTTGACTAATTAAAAACTCATTAAAAGTCCAATGGCATCCTCAAATGAAAATTATGAAAAGAAGAAATAAAAAAAAAAAAAGAAATACGTTTTATTAGAAACTTTGAAACTGTTTTCGAGTAGATCTACAGCCTGGCTCGTGAAACCGTAGTGCTGCTGCTCGAGGGAAATCCCGATATTGGAGCTCTACTCGACTGGGTGGTCGATCGTTGCTACACTGGTATACCGCAAGTAGCCGACGGCTGTTTTCTCGCTCTGGCTACGATTTTCAGCGCACGGTGAGTACCCTAATGACTGTAATGACTTTTAAATTGGCCGCAAATTTGCTCGATTATTAATTAATTAATTCAATTTGCACTCCTTAAAAATGAAGTATCCACTTTCCAGAGTAAATTAATTTTCTCAAAAGCTACCTAATTTTCATTAAAGAAAAAATCATGAATTTAGATGAGAAAAATGTTAACGCAACGCTTCTTTTTTACAACAGCGAATACCCGTGCGACCACTACACCAGCATAATAAACGTCACCCTCATGAACACCGGATGTCCCAGGGCGACCGTACAGGATGCCGCCCTTCAGCTCCTGCAGCTCCTGGATCAGCGATTTTTCGGCAAGGTCGGACCCCTGCAGACCACGGACTCCGACAACGGTGAGTTTATACTGCTAATTTTATTATCTACCGTGCGACGATAGAGATAAGACTAAAAGCAGTCTTGTTTGAATGCACTTTAGATTTTTCGCGATAGGTGGAATTAAATTAGCGCTAGATAAGGAGGTGAAAAAGGGGATTTTTTTATTTTATCAAGTGGATGACAGCTGAAATAACTCCGAGTTTTAAAATATTGAGACTCTGTGGAAAAAGGAAACGTGCGGAAAATATTTTTTTACCGACTTGTATTTTACGACGACGTTTACAACCTCATGACAAAAAATAAATATAACCTCTAAAGTAATATTTTCTCATCTTCGTGCTTGACAATACACACGAAGACGTGAGGGTATTACTGTGCTCCCTTGATAATAATATTTTATTTTTAAGCATTGCCTCTATAAATTTTACCGCAATATCAATCATCTTTATTGAGGTTTAAAGTATCGTCCTATATTTTAAGAAGAAAAAATAATAATAGTTTATGGATAAAAACTGAAAATATAAAACCTTGATTTTGTGCAAGTTTCATCTAATTATAAATAATTTATGTTGGAAATGTTTGGAAAAAGGATTGATTTGGGTTGTGCTTAATAAAGTTTACGTTGGAATTCTTTTGAACCCGTAATCGAGTTTATTTAAATAATACTGCATAAATAGCATCGCGTCATTCATACAAATAAAGTTTAAACAAATCAGTACGACAGGCAGTAAAACAGTTTTTTTTTTCAGTAAACTCCTATCAACATTTTTCAACAATTATACATAATCTCAATTCAGCAAAAAATATAAAACCATTTTTTTAAAACTGCGCTTCAACATCGATAGAGTCATATTAACATTAGCATTCGTAACGTATACAATTAAAAAAATCACTTGGTTTCGTTTGACGCCTGGAATGGCTAACTTTCAAATAAAAATTAAAAAAAAGATCATCGTCGTCAGTGGCAATAATAACTCTTTGGTTCAACAACTATAAAGCTCGATACGCTTACGGTAAATTTTGTCTCTAAATGACTAATCGTTATACATAAAATACAAAAAAGATAGGGAATCTGAAATGATAATACTTAAATTTAATTATTTACAGTATAGTAAGTTCACACAGCTGGTGTACACTTCTTACACACTAAAACACGTATTTACTTTTTTTATTTTACCTAAAAAACACATTACGATGCGTCACTGTGGTAAGTCAACACGTAAATAACCCAAGTTCAGTTTGATATTTACTCGTCACTACACTCACTCCTCGAGTATGCACTCGTTCTTCCATCCGTGCGGCTCGGAAAAGTCGACACTGCTGTAGCAGTCCTCGATGTCCGTGAAGTCGGTACTCTGGTGCGGCATCCCGCTCGAGGTCATGCCCTGGCTGCCGAAAGTCCGGAGCTGGTACGAGTCCTTCCAGCCCCTGCCGTACATGATCGTCTGCTCGCCCATCGTCGAGCCGCTTATCCTTATCGTGTCGGTACCTTTAAAACAATTATGAGTCAGTAATGTGGCTTAAAACTTTTTAAAGTCATCGATCATTAAGAAAAACAAAAGTTTAAGTGGTAGAGTTCGAGTTTGGGCAGACCAACTTCAAGTTTCAAGCTAAAACGATTTTTATTAAAAATTCACATCGAGTCACAGGAATTTTTTTTTTAATTCCAGAGTAAACTTTCACCCCAAGCCTTAATTATTCTTACAGAATATTCAACTAGTTTGCTTTTAGAATTTCCGAGTACAAACTTTTCACAGAAGTAATAAATCATGGAGGATGCAATCGAATTAAGACAGATTTTCCTCTAAAAATTAAAATTTCAAATCTTGTTCGAACTACCAGGGAACTTAAATAAACTTTATTGACAAACATGGAAAAATTATTCAAACAATTGACAATGTATTGGTGAAATATCTAGAGTAAAACAATTTTCAACTGTTATTTTTTGAATATTTTAGAACGTTCACAAAAATATTTTGTAGTTAGTAGCCATATTTATAAATGAGCCGCACGTTATTGTTAGTAATTATTAAAAACCTACTATAAAAGATGATTGAGTTAAATTCAAATATTTTCTGACATAATTCAACTATTTGATTTCAAAAAAAAGCGTGACGTCATTAAAGTCGCGAATCCGCAAAAATTCAATACAGCTAAAGAATTCAATGAACTTTAAAATTCGATCACTTGCAAGAGATTTTATAAATTTTCATACTTTGGTATTTTCATTAATTTTGAACCCAGTGTAAGTACTTAAACTTTTGCGATCCCAGACTTGTGAAATAAAGTAACTCATCCAAGGTCAAAAGAGAGAAATAAAGAAGAAGAAGTGGTAGAGGGTAAACGTATAAAGCGTGTTTACCTGGCTGATTGGTTTGATTGGTGAAGGATCGTTTGGAAAGCCGACCGAGCCGGAGTTGACGCCTACGGGACCTGTGGCAGTGGAACAGTTGTACCACGGCCGAGCGAAAATTCTGACCGCTGGCGCAGTACAGGCCGAAGCTTATCCCGAAATTCGTGTTGAACAGTATGTTGAACGCCCTCTGGATCAGTGCGTCCAGCTCTGTCGGATGGGACTGTAACCAAAACATTGTTTATTACTATTATTTTTTGAAGAGTAGTTAAAGAAATAAATTAAATCAGTTCAATTTAGTTTATGAATTAATGTATTATGTGGATCATTTAGTCTATTGTAAGTTTATTACAGAAAATTATACATCGGTTCATTCGAAATAAGTTTATGTACACTGGCCGGACACCGTACCGTTCCGAGGTTTGAACTGGCGCTCGAAACCTGACCGTCAGTCTAAAATTTTTCTATCGCCAACCTTCGCGTCACGAATGCACTAAAAAATATTATCTTTCCTAAAGTGAGGTTAGAGAGTCGATGTAAATGATCGAAATTAATCTCTATTTTTCACTTTTCAGCTTTTTTATTAAAAAAATTAATAATCATTCATTGATTGAGTTTTTGATTCGTTGATAGTGAAAAGTCAAAAGTAGAGATTAATTTCGATCATTTACATCGGCTCTCTAACCTCACTTCAGGAAAGATAATATTTATAGTTCGTTCGTGACGCGAAGGTTGGCACTAGAAAAATTTTAGACTGACGGTCAGATTTCGAGCGCCAGTTTAAACCTCGGAACGATATGGTGTCCGGCCAGTGTACGTCCGAATTTGTTTATTTTTTAATGATACTTAGATTTTTTTCTCGAAATATGTAAATCGACCGTAGCTTTGAATAGTTAAAAATTTTACGAATCGAGCTGACTGCATCATATTCTGGAGATTTTATGATTTCAATCTTATCAATTTTTGATGATCGTACCAGCTCGTCTATCAATATTTATTATGGCTTCGTTAAAAGTCATTTTGCAAATTTTATCGGAGATGAATTGCGCGATATTTTGCAAAATGTCTCTCTTTGATCTTTGATTTTTTCCACTAAAGAATGATTAAGAAATTTTAAAATTGAATTTTCAATGAACGTATTCATTATTGAAGCAATTTAAAAATTCAATATTCAGGAGCTTTCATGTAAAATGATGAATGAATATTCACGCGAATAATCTGCTAAACATTCAATAATCATCTTCTCTTCGTTATTTATTGGTAAAAGAACTGCTCAAATAAAGTGATTGATAATTTAATTATGATTTATGATTACAAATTATTATTGATAAATTTGGTTTTAAATGTATTCATGCTCATGTATTCGTGCTCAAAATCTGTTTGACGGATACTGATAATGTAAAATTCGATATTAAACTCTACCTACACTGAAATCCTACACTCAATAAATTGAAATTTTATCTCCAATATCGACGAACATGTTTGATTGGAAAATAAGTAATCTAGGTTTAAATTTTCTATAATGTAATGCGTTGACAAATTCATTTCATCAACCGGTTTAATCGACACTCGAAGTTTTTATTAAAAAAAATTAACTTTGCTGTAGTTAAACGCGACCCAAACTAAAATTTTAATTTCCTTTATTCTATTTTTTATTCCCTACGTAAGAGTGCCAATTTATCCTGGACACTAAAGCTCGCAGTAAAAAAGTCGCAAAAAAAAAAAAAAAAAAGGAGGGAAATTAAACCCGAGTAATTCTCCCGCGTATCGGAAAGAACTGAGCCGATTCGAAATGATCCCGGAAGATGAATGAAAGAGAGAAAAAGAGAAAAAAAAGCATTCCGCGCGATAAATTGAAAACGACAGCGGTTAATGATAATCCCGCGCCCCGATCGTATATTACGAACGGGGAGGGAGGTAGGGGGAGTAAATTGAGTCGTAAAGTGTAGACTGCGTAAATTACCCCATCCTCGGACCTCTTTTTTTTCGAACAAATCATTAGAGATAATGTTGGCAAACATGCAACAGGCTGCACACCAACGATCGATTCGACCGCGCCACAGCTGTTATCAAACTGCGCGTCGTACACTCGATAACCATTGGCTGTCCTTTTTTTTCTGATGAAGAGAAAATTTCCTTCTAATTCATTTTCAATCAGAATGATATTATTCTCTTTTCGGAACGCTAATTGGGCTTGTTAAGCTACAACTTGTAGATCGCTAGTAAAAGATAAATGTTGTATCTTTAATTTAATTTTTTTTTTTTTTTTTTATCTTTTACAACAATTTTTAACAATTAAACTAGTAATTTATTTATTATATCCAATGTAAAATATTTGTCTCGATATTTGTACTGAGAAAAAAACCAAGCAAAATTGTCAGAATCAGATTCTAAGAAACTCAAAATACGTATATTTGATTTTTTTTTTACATTTTATTTGTTATTTGAATGCCGAAAAAAAAAAAATTCCAGGAATTTTTCAGATTTTGGCAATTTTGCTTTTCAATACTTGATTGTAACAATTTCATATTTATTAAAAACTTCAAACTATTTAAAAAATCAACGTAAACCATTATTTTCAAAAAAAAACAAAATAACTAATTAAGGATACAAAGTAGCTTACATCGACTTCTAAATCCGCATTACCAATACGATTAATTCGAGAATGGGTGAGTTTAGTCGGCATCGCCGCATGCCACGCAATTTGTATCAAATGGTAAACTCGAGAGGGTTCGTACCGAAATTCACCGGACTTTGGTCCAATTCCTCCTTCCCCTCCTCTTCTATCCGTGATCGTTAATCAATTACCGGCGCTATCGAGTTCTTGATTAAAGCTCATTTCGGCACCGTGGCGTTCTTGATTAGAACCGCGTGAACTATTTCATCCTTATTAGTGTCTAATTTAACCCGGGAGGGGGGGGGGGGGGGAGTTATAGTTTAATTTCACTTTGTCTCGACTTTTTTTTCTCTCTCTTGCCGACCGGTTTGTTGATTGAAATTGTCTTTTTAATTGAGTTTTATCGAGGATCGAAGGCTGTTTGTTGATTTTACATGATTGACAATGACATCGTTCGATTAAAGAAGATACCTTTTTTTTTTTTTTTTTTTTTTTTACTTACTGAAAATAAAATTTTTTTTTTTTTTACTGTATTATGGTACTTTTTCCATACAGCAAACAGATTTTTTTTCTGGAAAATAAAGTCGCGGTGATTGCGTATCGGTTCTTTTAAAAACAAAGCTTTTCTGTAATTGCGTTTACAAATAATCAATGCCCTAGTGTTTGCTCGAAAAAGTATTTAAATTTTCCGCCAAAAGCACCTTTTCAACGCAACAAATCTATTTACAAGCAGTTTGAAAAAAAAGATTTTTTTCCAGATAAAACAACTCTCCGTTCGTAATCATGTACACCGAGATGTACACCGTGATTGAAACCCAACGAAGGACGAACTTTTTTACGTTTAAACATCCTGATGCAAATAAAAAAATTCAAACAGCCGAAATAGCTACGAATCAATAAAACCGCTTAATACTTTGGATTAAACAATGTTTATCTTGGCCGGTTTGAACGACTTTCCGTGGTGGGTTTAAAAAAACAAACTCGGGAATTTTTTTTTATATTTAAAATGCCTTTCTGGTTACGCCAGTTTAATTCACTTGATTACATACGTCTTCTCGGTCGAACTTAATCTTTTTAGTTAAAGTAGATTGAATGTTTAATTTTTACGATTTTTAAATGTCTGAATTTTTCATGACATGAGAGATGAATTTTCGTTTGAAAATTTTAGCTAACTAAAATTCATATGCTAGCGCTGTTTACATCACGTAAATTTACATAATTAAATAAAAATATTTTCAACCTCGTTGATCACAAGTGTCGGCCGCTGGCGCTTCGGGAGAACATTTCGTTCTTTTGGCTTTAATCGGAGGAAATCAATTTATTTTTTTTGATCAACGTACTTTAAAAAAGTGCATATGTATCCCTCGAGACTAAAGTTTGCTGAAGAGGCCCACGTATTTGCAATGACAGCGGGCCTCCACTGCAAACTTTAGTCCCTCTGGGAATAATATACTTAATATTTTAGCAAGCTGTTTAACTTCGTAGTTAATTGTTGAATAAAATGCAGCTTATTATAACTTGATAATTTATTTACAGTCTTTTTGTGCAATCTTTGGGATGGCTTATTTATGGGATCATTAGTTCCATTACTCAAATAATTATGTTTAAAATAAAGTACCACTGAATGTTTTTGTGATTTTTAATTATTTACCTTTTTTTTTTTAAATTAGAAATTATTTTTTAATTTGGTTAATTTGGCGCACCCGTTATGGTTTCTTCGAAAGGTATAATTAGAGGAAAATCTATGGTAATGAACTTAATTAAAATGAGCAGGAGTGCGTGTTACGTAAGTGGCTTTTTGTGAAAATTTAAATTAACGCGGTTTTTCACTCGAGCTCTAGATTTATTAGAGAACTAATTTCAAAACTTCAAAATAATTTTTGCAAAAAATAAATTAATTTTTTTTGGAATTACAAAAAATGTTCTTGTATGAGTCGAGTGTTTTTCAAAGTTTAACGATCCGTAAATGACTTCCAGGTCGGGTATACCCGGAATCGTTATTATGCACTGTAAATAGGGTCTGTTACAAACTATCACGCGTTAGTGGTTTAACAGTTATCTTGATAATTTGTAATTCAAATACCTCGGTTCTTCGAATATCTTAGATCAATTGTTATTTCAATAAGTATATTTCTTACATTACCCACTTCATTGTTTTAAAAAAGATCAAAATCAAATTTGAGAGTAAATATGAAAAAAATAACTTGGTATAAACTTGTTTTTACTACCGTTGAAGAAAATTCACAAAGTTTTCGTCAGTCAGTTTCTTTCACGTGTCAAAAAGTTTCTCAGGAAGTTTTCTCATAATACAAATTCTGATTTGTGAATTTCACTTTGAGCATATTGAGATAAATTTTTTCTTATTTTTTACCTTTGTAATATCAAAAATATTCAATTTGGAAAAATAAATAAATCATTACTGATTTCACAGTTATAAAATTAATAATTACACATAAAAAAGTTACCTTCAACCTGACAATTAAAATAAAAAATAAAAATAGTTGTTTTTAAAACGAGTTCAAAGGAACCAACGGAAGTGGCAAGTAGTAAAGGCGCGAGTCGAGTCAGACACATCCGACCGCGAAGAATAATTAAACGACCCACCATAAGGGAAGCTCGCTCGTGCTCCAGCCAAAACTGTTTATTTTAGCAGTTGAGTTTCATAAGCGCCCAGACCCGACCACGACACCGCGAGTTTCCCCGAATGATTAAAATATCCCGAATGTGGGAAATACTTTTCAGCCAGCTCCGGCTTTTCTGGAAAATTAGTTCCTCCTCGAGTTTCGAAGATTGCATCCGCGTACCTAATTTGAAACTTCTCGTCTGGCTTTCCAGCGAAGAAATTGAAATTAGAATCCTGATTAACTCTGGGTAAAAATCGCCCTGGCCTCGGGTTTGTTTTAATTCGACCAAAGTTTTTTTTTATCGAATTAACTTTCGATCACTTTCGTTACCGGGCGGGGGTCAACCTAATTTTTCATCTAATTATCTGGCGAACCGATACTGCAATTACCCTTGACTTTTTTTTTTTATGATAATTTAGTTCAGTTAAAATTTGCAGTAAAGTAGATATTTACAGTGTAATATTTCGATGGCCCCAGCGAAGAAAAAACTTAGCCCAAAATCTGCCACGAATAAAGTTACATTGGGGGTAATTTTGTCAAATAAAATATCTTTAAACCACTTTATTTATTATTTTAATTTTTGTAGATTGAAAGAAAATTTGTTTTGCTATCAGTCCGTTGATACAAGGGAACGTAAAAATTTTTTTCGACACACCAGCCGCGAATAAAAAGACCCTTGCGATTTTTATAAGCTGAAAACTTAGTCATTTTATACGTGGCTGGTGTGTCGAAAATTTTTTTTTATAATAATATATCAATGTTTTAGTAGCAAAGGTCAATTAAACATTTTTTTCGTCAGGATAAATTAATTAACAAACTTTTTAGATATATTTTGTTACTTTATTCGTGGCAAATTTTAGTCTAAGGTTTTTCTTCGCTCGGGCAATCGAAATGCTGGTGTTAATTTTATTTTCAAAATGTTAATGGCTCGTCGACTACTTCGAGCCAGCATAATATTATTTACAAAAAGGAATTCCGGGTAGTTTTACGTGCCCGGAACGAATGACTTTTTCGATCGGATTGTTCGTGCCAGTCACAGTGTCTTCATCAACACCGGAACAATTTATTTTCCTCCGTCTTCCCAGCTACATCCATACAAAGGCTTTGGGGTGGGGAAAGCATCCTCCTCGCTTTGTCGAGCCCCATGAATCGCGGCTAATTGAAATGACTCGGCAGGCGCGGGTAATTGATGGACTCGGGGAAAAAACCTCACGCGTAGCCGCGCCACATGTAAATTTTTTCGAGTCACTCGTACATTAGAAAACCATCCGGACTGTGATTTATATTTACTCCCCCACCTTGACCCCGAAAAGAAAAAAAAAATGATTTACCGTTAATTTGTCTGTGGTATTATTTTCGTAATTTATCGTCGCGGGTGCATAAACCCGCCCTAATTTGTAATTCAAATTTAATAAAACGATATTTCTTTTGCTCGCCTGGGGTCCGGCCGTACCCTGTAATTTATTCGCTCTCGAGCATTCGCGCAAACAAGTGTGCTCTTCGCGTAGCTTCCCACCCCTTTTATTTTATCTCGGGGGAAAATTAAGACGCTGAATGTAATTTAGAAGAGAGGAAGAGGTTACGTAAAGTAGATTAATCGCTCTACGGATGTTTCGCGAAAATTACTCATCGTTTAGTACTGTTTTATCAACCGAAATCGTCACAAGTGTGAAAAAAATATTTCTGCTGGGATTCAATTTTTAGCTTTGCTTTTTTTCTTTTGCAATACTTTTTGATTGCGAAAATTTTCTCAGATTTTTTTGAGTTGTTAAATAATACAGTACCGACGGTAAAAATACTATTAAAGCAGAATTTTTTTACTGAAATTTATTCAAATAATTCTTTTTTACTTTTGAAAAATTGTTACATAGATCTTTTCTTTAAATTACTGGTCGTAGTAACATTATTTTTGTTCATGGCGAAATTCTTAATTTAACATCGAACATAAAAGTTTTTCCACTAAGATTTTTTCAAAATTATAGCTTAAGAAATTCTTAGTTCAAACTTTGTAACGATACTTGACTAACGAAAGTAAAATTATAAATTAAAAACTACAAAACACTTTTAAAAAAGCAATTTTTTTGTTGAAAAATGTTTTCATAAACATTATAAAAGCTTACTTCTACTAAAAAAATTTTCTTTTAGCACTGCATAATTTTTTATTATTATTTTTTTTAGATACAATAACTGTATTCTACTTGAAAAAAAATTTGAATACTATGCAAACGCTGCATTAAACTTCTTCTAATTAGAAGGTTTGTTTAGCTTTGATGCTTAATATGTACGTAAACCAAAACAAGCTTTGAGCGTTGCATCAAAAAAATACGAGTCGGATTTGACGGGAAGAAAAGAATATTTTAACTTTGCTTCATCCGAGCACGAAAGCGGTAAACTTTTATTTTAGAGAAAACCTGGCTGCTGGTACGAAAAAATTACATTCTTCAACGCTACATAAATTTTGCAAAAAAAAAAAAAAAAAGCAGGAGAAATTTTTACGTCTTTTTTTTAATTATTCGCGTCTTTCTCTCCTTTGATGCGATTCGGGCTGGTTTTGATAAAAATTTTCTCTTTCATGAAAAAAATTCTTCAATCATCTGAAAAATGTTCACAGTCTAGTTTTAGTTGCCCTCTAACGAAAAAATTTTCACCCTCATAGATCGTACCCGAAAACATTTAATTAAATTAAAAGCTTTCACGGTAAACACTTTCATCTCGATGTTGTTTTGTTTGCCTTGATTCATTACAGGAATTAAAAATTTGTTCACTCGATATTTACTTCCGAGAGCTTTTTTTCCCACCCTAACTTAGAAGATTTAATATTCCGAACAACTTCAACAAGGCTTTTCTAAATATCCCAGCTGGGAGAAAAACTTTTAAATCTCTCTTAAGTAAAAAAAAAAAAAAAAAAAAAAAACTTTAAAGGCGAAAAATAAAAGTTTGAGCTCTTGCTCAAGGGGATAAATGTTTTAGTTGTCGAATTATTAACGCTCTATTTGAAAATTCATGGCTATTAGCGGGGTTAATAAGTGAGGTAAAAGGCATCTCACGAAATCATAATCGCGTTTGAACTCAACAACTGAGTCAAGCATTAAGCGCATTAGGGGAAGCAGATCTCGATATCCATTCGGTAGAAGTTTCGAGTTTAAACCGTTGACACAATCGAACTGTGAACTAAGTTTATAGTGAGCGACCTTTTCAATGGACTCACTCGGCATGCAGATACACTCAAATTCTTCCCGAATCCGCGTTATGATTTAAACGGATGAACGCTTCGGAAGCCCCGGTTTTTCACGTGACATAATTTTAAGTGCATTATTGCGGATTAGTTATCATAAAAATTATTTTATTGCTTTATAGTTACTGT
Source organism: Encarsia formosa (assembly GCA_038277355.1). Lineage (NCBI taxonomy): Eukaryota > Metazoa > Arthropoda > Insecta > Hymenoptera > Aphelinidae > Encarsia > Encarsia formosa. The sequence continues at coordinate 7,422,791 of CM076187.1, forward strand.
ATGGTAAGATGTTTTTATGTTGAGTTTTTAGTTCCTTTTAAATTTTGAGAATTTATATGTATAAGTCAGTCTCAGATCAGTGCGTGAGGCTGAATTATTATGGTTATAGTTTCAAAGTATTATAGCCAGAAAATAAAATGAGACTGCTGTCTGAGATCTTGAGATTCCTTTGACATTTTTTTGAAAATAAACATTGAAAAAGTAAAAATGTAAGTACGAACCCCTTTTAAAATTTACGCGAGATAATGAACAAAAAATGACTGTAGCTCACCTGTACGAAAGCGTAGACCCTCATGGCGTAGGCGGGCAAGTTGAGGCAGCAAAAAACACTGGACACTATGAGAAGCATCTTGGTAACCCTGACCTGGTGCACAGTGGGCGGCGAGTCCCGGGTCGACGCCCTGGCCTTGAGGGACGTCCTGACGCTGTCGACGTGCCAAACCGCCTTGACTATGAGCGAGTTCAGTATGACTATGAGGGTCAACGGGAGGGCGAAGGTCAGGAAGGTGTCCAGGTTGTTGACCACGCTCGCCACCACGTCCCAGCCCTCGGCGATACCGCACACCTCCTTGCCAGACACCCGGTCGAGCCTGATCCGCAGGTACAGCAGCACCGGGCAGCAGTTCACCAGACCCACGAGGGTTATCGCGCTCACCAGGATCTTCGCCCTGTTGACCGTGCACATCCACTGACGGCGCAGCGGGTAGCACACCGCCACGAATCGCTCGACCGTGAATGCCACGACGAACCTGGGATTAAATTGGGATTTTAGATTTGATCTTTTTGGAAAAATTGAGAAATCGAGTTCGAGTGAGCTGACTGGGAACTTCATATTTTCTGAAGAAAAGTTCTTTGCTGATTTATTGAAAATAATTTTTTGAGCTCCTTAGACTTATCTTTTTGACTCTGATAAAGATTTTGCGAAAATTTTTTCGAAGTATCCTCTAGAAACTTAAAATAGTATATTATGCAACGGGTGCAGTGTCGTTACCAGGGCGGTTTTAAAAGCACCGAGTGCGAAGCGAAGCGTAGCACGAGTGATTTTAATAAGCCCTGGTGACGTGCTGCACCCGTTGCATACTATATTTTATTACACGAATTGCATGGAGGCTCGATTTTGCGTACGCCGCCTAAAGTTAGGTTAGGGCTAGCGTGCGTAAAATCGAGCCTCCACGCATTAGTGTAATAAAGAAATTTTAAACTTGCGGTGGTTTGAAGATTTTTTAAACCATGACCGCTTTAAAACTTTTATTTTTTAATCCAAACAAAACTTTACGAAATCTTTATGCCTCGTCTACACTGGCGGTTAAACCGCGTAAATTTTAGTAATTTGGTTTTTGTTCCACATATTTGCAAACTTAGGAAATTTTCAATTTGTTACATTCTTTTGGTTGCATCTCATCTATCCGTTTTTAAATATCTTGCCAAAGCATTTTTAAAATTTCGCCTCAAGAATTTAAACTCCCCTAAATATTCTCCTCAAAACAATGCATTTGAAATCTTGAGACGTCTCAAAAGGTTTACTTCACATTTTTATTTTTTCACATTTTTCAATTATTAGAAATTGTAATTTAAATTTAAAATTCGTTTAATCGACAGCTGTAAAATTTATGCGGTTTAATTTTGCCTGCATGAAAAATGCATTTTTCCACGCGTAAATTAACGAATAAGAAATGCGAGTTCTAAAAAGTGCTCTGCAGCTGAATTTTCAACTCTCTTTTTACACTGGGAAAATAAAGTTTTAATACACTTGATTTTAATCGGTTTAATAAAGGCTTATTTTCATTATTATTATTATTTTTTTTTTTCGCAGTACCCTTGTTTATTTGTACACGACGGTGAAGAAAAATTTTTAAAATCAAGTTAGTGGAAAGAAAAGAGCCCTCTCGGGCTGCGGGGCTCGGCTATAATAAAATTTTAAGAGTTTTCCTTTCCCGATGTAAAGTGCATCTTTCAAGAACCGAAACCGTTAAAGTACCCCCTGGGTTATATATCTTTATTTCCCGAGTGTATACTTTTTTTTTTGGAACGAAATACCTAATAAAAAGAAAAAGAATATTTCGTTGTTTGTAATGAGGTATTGAGTTTCAATTCACACGCTCGACCAAAAACAACAGATACGTATTACCGAGTTGGTAGCGTCGACGCGTCCGTAAAATAAAGTTTCTGGAACGCGCGACATACGAGTGGCTTGAAAACCGAATGAAATATTATCATCCGGGTGGGAAAAACGATTTCGTTCGAGTGGACTTTATTCACCTTTTGATAAATTTATTCATGGGAATTTTTTTTCAACCAAAGTGTTTTCGCAAAACATTCTTTGACGGGATTTTGTTCACTCGATGTAAATCCAATAGCTTTTACCAGCGTTTATTTGTGTTCTCGGCTTTGCTATTTGTAAGGTGTTGATGCGATTTGGGAGATCAATTAATGGCTTGTAATACAATTTTTTTTTATTTCTCGTGTTTTTTGCTCGCTAAATAAATTTACCTTTTGTTTAAGTTACTTCAAAGTGACCAATAAATATGTTTTTTTGAGAAAAATTTTATTGTCAATAGTTTTTTGACAACAATTAATTAAATTCATTTTATTTAAGCAACTGTCGTATATACATCTCATATGATTTTGTGATTTAATTTTTCAGAGATTAGATTTTTTCTAAAAAAATTTTAAATAATTATTTTTAGTTTAAAGAGTAATTGCTATAAAAACTTGTTAACGACATTTTATCATAGTCGTTCATTTAGCAGGGAAACCAAACTTTTATTTTCATTGAATTTATTTATCAATTCGATCATATAAGTGGATAAATGTATTTTAATTTAAAAATCGACACGAAAATAAAACTGGCACGCTCGGGATGACTCGGTTGAAAAATTCATTAAGTTAAAACCGCGTTAAATTCCATGGCACCCAAAATACCCAATTGATCATAGTTTATTTAATTTCCGAAACTGTCGGTTTTCATTCTCGCGTTTCGTTCGGCTATTTCTGTTTTCGCTCGGTGCAGCATCAACCTGTCGGACCTTGTGCGCCAAGCTCGCCTCTTTGTTTTACTTTACCAATCATCTCGACCCGCGGCGTTTACTTTTTCATCAAATTTTATTACAATTTATAAGTTGTTAAATAATTAAGCGCGGGTTTATCGGTCACGGTACAACTTTTTCAGAAAAAAAAGCAATTTTTCGTAGTGTTGTCAAGATTGATTAGCCTTCACTTCTGCATCGCCGCGTAAACCCATGTATTTCATTTATAAATTTGTATACATTTTTTTCTTGTTTTACGTAGTTGTGCCAGAGATGTCTTTGACGTATGAAATGACGACTAAATCCTGTCTCTTGACCGAGAGAAAGTTATTCGAGCATAAGTGATGAAATTTTTTTACGATTTGGGTTTATTATTTAAAATTTTAATCTAGTTTATTATTTATAAATTATTTTACTGAAAAATATTAAAATCCAATACATTTTCTGAATTGAAAATATATTATCAAAACTTCATGAATTAATCAAAGCTTTACTATTTTAAAAAAAGAATTTTAAATAGTCTTGTTTATTAACAATATTGATGAAAAAGCTTCAAAATCGCTATTTTTGAAAATTTATTCGACAGAGTAAAAAGTGATTGGTCCCGGGAAGAAAATTAATCCAATCGGATGGATATTTGGTAAATCAGGGGTATTTCAAAGCGGCTGATGAGCGCAAGTTTAAATCCCATTGACGTCTAAGACGTAAAGTGAATTACCGTCGGAGGCCACTTGGAAGAGTCCGTATTGTTATTGAGTTTGAGTTGTCCCTGCTGTTGTTGAGAGATAGTCGACCTCAAAGACCCTCACTTGTTTCCGGTTGACGATCAGGAGTTTGGCGCGCAACTTTGACTATGATTGACGCCGACGAGAAATCGAGATCGTAAATTACGTTTACACTCGAACTTTCCGTCAATTATTTTGAATACCGGAGAAATTATTTCAGCCTACACCAAAGTTTGAATCCATTCCTACTTCGCTTTCTGACTCAATCTCAAACTTTTTAATTACTTTTTATTTTAATTCGAAGGAACGAAATAGTTTTCAGGATGAAATGGGAAAAATTTCATACCAATAGTGTGGAAAATTAAAGTGTCGTGTGCAGCGATTGATTGATCGGGATGATTCGACGATATTTTAAAATCTATTTACGCGGTTCAAAACAAAAGCTGTTTACTTAGTGTACATGACTGGGTATTTTTTTTTTTTTTTCCAAAAATGGGCGTGAATCATTTTCACTTAACCTTTCGAAAGCCGTCGTTTTTGTTCCTTTGGGGATCGATTTATGTAAAGAACCGAGAGGTCGGTTGGAATTTTTAAGCTACGTGCAGTTTCCATCAAAAATCAATGCGAGCTTTCTCAAAGACTATTAAATCTCGAATATATGAAACGTGTACGCTATAATATCTACCAAAAAGTATCTTCATGATTTCATGAATAATGATGTGTTTTGATCGTAAATTATCCTTCGTACTCTTGTCATGATACTTTTCCAAACTTCCGATCCTGAAATTTTTCGTGGAAAAATTTGACAGAAACATTCCAAAGTTTGAAGTTTTTAGTGGAAAAATACCCTATATTTTGAGCTTTAAATTCCATACAGGATTGGATTTTTCAATCTTTTTTCTCATAAAAGTCTTTGCAAAGTGATCGAATGTATTTTAATCATTCCTCAACTTTGAATTTTCCATAAATTCTCATGTACACGAAAATTTAGTTTCGTGCAGAGTATTAAATTAAACAGTGTAATCAAATGCTTTGCACATACTGTCTTTTTACAGTATAAAAATTCTCGTAAAAATGTGTATTTTTCGACGATTTGGTTTAATCCGGTCCGTTGCAGAGTAAGTTTGAATCTCAAATTAGCTCCCTAGAGTTAACCTCGATAAAATCTCATGGTAATCCGGGATGTGACATTTACCGTTGCATAAAACCTCTGTAATTGTCAGTTACATTGGCCGGCAGTGCGTTACACTTAAATTCACCGGCCCGGAATAAAAGATATTGCAAAAAAGCTTCTTTTTACTCCTAAATTTTATCTTTTACGTGTCCTGTCTCTTTGCAATTTTTTTCGTGAGTTTATTTCAAGTTTTAAATAAAATGAAGATTGGACCAATTCATTTTCAGCTTACTAAAACAAAAAATAAATAAATAAATAAAAACAGAGGAAAAGTAAATCTAATCTCAGTTGTTTGAACAAAATTTAATAGCACTAAAAAAGAAGTATCTTTTTATAGATCAGTTTTGTGCGATACAAAAGGTTTCTCTTTTATGAAAATTTCTTGTATAACTTAGAGTAAAAAAAAGTCACTTGTATTTCATTCTAATTTAGCTCAAAATATTTAAATAAATAAAAAAAAAAAAACTGCTATAAATTTGGGTCTACTTTTTTTCAAAAAACATTTAGTTTAAGTCACTCGAAGCTCGTTCCTAGTCAGCTCACTCGTACAACCCCACTAAAAAAAAAACGCACCAGGAGCTCAGGAAGCTGCAGACGTTAGACAGGTAGATGAGAAACTGGCAGAATCCCTGCTGGTTGAGCAGGTTGTCGTAGTAGGTGGCCATGAGGGACATGAGGAAGCCGGTGTCGCTGAGGGCGAGCGCGGCCAGGTAGAAGCTCGAGGAGGTCCTCCGCATCTTCGAGGCGAATACGACGTAGACCGAGAGGCAGTTGCCCAGGGCGCCGAAGGCCACCAGGGCCGGGGTGTAGTACGTCTCGATCGCCCCGATGACGCTCGAGGCCAGGGGGTACTTCGAACTGCCCTCGCCCAGCTCCGTCGTCATTTTAAATTGTGGGCGAGGTAGTCGGGGCCTTTTGGGTTATCGGATACGACTGTCTTATCTCTTGTTGCGGCGCTTGCTCTTGCCCGGGCTCGGTGATGAGGTCGGGCCGATCTTCTCCTCCTGGCCGTTCATCTTCGCACTGGCTGGGGCTCTGGAGGACGGTGGTTCGTTAGTGTCGAGAGAAAAATTTCAAATCAGGGGTTTTTATTGGACTGGGATTTTGAGTGATTTATTCAAGCCAAATTTTTAATAGCTCTCTGGTGAGCTAAAGTCGCGTATAAGTTAAAATACCGCATTTGTCTGATAAGACTCTAAAAATTAATAATTTAAGAAAAAAATTATCTTTGCAAAAAAGATGCGCACTTTGAGTTTACGTAAGTAGATGTCAATCAAAGTTGATTTTGAAAAATATGCTAATCAATCCAGTACGGTACTAAGGTTAGCTTTAAGGCTGCTTTAAGCGACTTTAAGCTGGAGGTCTTTATTTTTCTATAGTATTAAAATTTTGTAATTTATAAAATAATCTGACGAAACGAAAATAATATGAAATGTATTGTGTAAAAATTCTGATTAATACATTACTATTTTGCGAAAGGCTAAATGTAAAGTTAAAATAGAAATTTTTGTGAACAATATTTTATAACCAGGCAATTAATTAAATCTATTTTAGCTGTTAGATTCAAAATGCTCGCTTTAATTGGTTCTTTGTTTAAACATGATTTTATAAACTACACGTGTTTTTTTTCGTGAGTAAATATTTTTCCCCTTCGTTACTCATTTGATTTTTCCCGTCAGATAAGAGAGAAAAAAAAATTTAACACTAGCCGTATCACAAAGATGCTATCTCTTACTTAAAAAATCTCACTCTAAATTCAAAGCGCCTGCCTTTCCTTCAGTCTACCGAGATAAACGAATGCTCCATCAAGACTCTTTTTTTTCCTCAAAACTCAAAAAGATTATCGCTAATCCAATAGTCTCGAAACGAGACTTTGAGCGATTCAAATTTTATAAAACAGAGGGGCAAGGGTGGCCGATCAAACTTTGGTAGAATAAAAATACGATCATCCCCTTGTACGAATCATAAAACGAGTTTTGATGAGGCCGATAAAAACGAAATTACGTACGGAGTTTCAATTTAACTCAACTTTTTTTTTCGGCACAATAAAAGAAGTGTACGAGAGCGTTTAAATCGTAAATAATACAAAGAGAGGCTATTTTCGGGGACCTCACCAGGTGGCCCCGTCTCGGGTTACTATCTCGTTGACGATTTGTTTCAATTTAATTTAATCAATACGAACGACACTGTGCAGCTTCAATTTACACGCCGTTATTTTTACCCCACGAAAAAAAAAAAAAAAAAAAGTACAGTCTTTCTTTTTATTGTCTTAGCTCCCAGTCTATTAGTACACTTTAAAAGCTCTTAAATCACCATCGAGTTTGCTGGTTTTTTTTGAAATTTGGCTTGAAGGAAAGTTATGGAATTTTGACGAATGGATATTTTTTCTCTCAACACTCAACGATTCGGGTATATATAGGACAAGATCGGCTCGGTACGGTTTAAGATACAAATATAGACCTTCTTATACAAATTTTGGCATTATAGTTTGTATATTTATTGGTCTCTGTGGGTTACTATTGAAGGCCTTGAGCAAACAGTTTTGTTTCCGCTTATATTCCGGGGCAGTTTTCGCCAGAGTTATTAGTTATACTTGGCATTTAATCAATGGGTTTTCTCCGTTCGATCATTACTAGCTTTCCTATTGAGCAAAACCGAACAAAAATTTAATTTTTTTTATAATTAACTAAATTCAGGTAAAAGTTGATCGTAGCAAACTAGTCATTTTTTGCAGTTCGGTGAATCCATTTCCCGCAAACGACCGTGTATCATAAATTCAAAGGGATTTATAATTAAACAAAAAAATACGACAGCTCGCTCAAGTATCCAAGTGCCCGTATCACGATTATTTTTGGTGCACCAGACGCGCTAGTTTGAGAAAACTTTTTTCGCTCCATTACCAGCCTCATAAAAAAAAAATAATAATAATTCCCTCGCGAGCCGATCATGACACTCAAGACAGCACAACACAATCACAAAACACCTTATTTATTAATGCAGTCACAATCACCTGTCACTCGCGCGCGGTCCGACACTCGCGTAACTCAACCGGAGCTTGCAAGCTCGAGGTTCGTCCGTGCGGTACGAGCGCGATGTGCGTTTTGCCGGCGCTTGGTCTTCGTAGCCCCTGCTCCACCGTGCTGCTTACTCGAGAGAAGCGCCGACGCACCAGCCTGTACGCGATAACCACCGAGCTTGCTTTTTTTTTTCGGGGGCTGTAGATAAGAACGTGACTTTTTTCTGAGGAGATGTTTCTTTTAAATTTTTTTTTTTTTTTTTTTTTCTTTGGTAATTTGGTAATTATGGTTGGAGCGGTTCTGGTAGAAAACGTTAAAGATAGAGAGCTCAACGTTATTTTTGAGTTGCAATTTTTTTTAAAGTATGATAAGGATTGAAATTTTTTTATTGATTTTTTAAATAATTTTGGAGAACTTTTCCATAAAAAAAATTTTAAGTACTTATTTCAGAACGAGTGAAAGTATTTCAAAAATCCAGACTACCATTGTGTACCTATATGATATACACAATTAATTCGTATGTTGGGGGTTATTATTGCTTGCGGTTATTTATAACAAATGATTAAAATTGACCGAAATTATTTAAAGTCAATTATTGTACACATAAAAAAAAGTCATTGCTATTATAACAATTGTCTTTTATATTTTGTAATGTTTTATTGTGAGGATATTATAGTAGAGTACAAAAGCGAAAACTGTAATTTAGTAAAAATTTATAACTACAGTAAGTACAGTTTTGTGCTAGTGTACTGGGGTTTGGTAAACGGATTACTATGATTTGTGAAAATTTATTTCACTCGCACCCCCGCTATTTGTTGATTTATGCTTAAAGTTCAAACTGTGCAGTCTCGTGTTAATCATAAATACATGCATCTCGCGTAACGACTTTCTAAAATACAAAATTTTTAAAAATCTCTGGTTTTTAGTACGAAATTATAATTTTAAAGCACACTAAAATAGTCAAGCTCTCGTTTAAAAAAAATAAATGGTTTTCGTCTGAGAATGTTAAAAATTACACTTAAAAAATGAATTTTTGGTGAGATATATTTGTTTCTCAAAAAAAAAAAATCTATTTTAGTTGAAAACTTACAACTCGAATTTACGTCAAGTCTAGCACGTTTGTAATTAAGAAAAAAAAAATTGTACTAAAACAGAAGTATACAGAATCGTTAAAAAAAAAAAAAAAAAAAATGTTTTCTTTCGGTAATTAATTGTTGGAGCACCACATAATAAAAAAAAAAATAATACGTAAGTTCCTGTTTGTTTAAAGCTTTAAAATATGTTCGTCGATAATTCAAAAAACGTAAGCATCGAAACAAACGTTACAAAACCAAAACAAAGAAAAGACTTGAGCTCTTCGGGCGACCGAGAAAAGTTAATAAAAAATGAGTAATCTCCCTTGGGGAAAAAGACTCCAATTTCAAGCCGAGTGATCTATGACTCGCCCGGAGCCAGACTGCCTACGGATGCAACCCGATTAATGGATTGTCCGATCGATCGAACTGATTCTTACTTTTTTAAATTCACGTTTGCAACTTTAAGACGTTCTTCGTTATTCAAGACTAAACTTAATATTTATCTGTAAATCATTAAAGAAAAACCTTTTCTTCGTTGTTCCGGAACGCTTTCTTTGTTTGGGGAATTTATTTGAGTTTGTTTGTTTGATTTAAGCCTCGTAAAATTATAAAATATTATAATCCGATATTAGCAATTCGTATAAATCGCTATTGTTAACTGCTGGCTATTTCATAAATTACCAGTCGAGCGGCGATTTTTCAACCATAAAGGATTGTCGGTACGAGTGTATTCGGTCGATTGGAAAGTGCGAATTTACTGTCAAATTAATTCTGATATATACATGTTACAGCTTCGGAACCTTGCTCTAGTAATCGAACAATTCGAATTAATACTTGTAAACCAATGGAAAATTAATCTAAGCTCTTTTTTCATAAAAAAAAGCATTATTGTGGTTTTTTGTAGTAAAAAAAATCTTTTGTACCGGTTTTTTCTTGCAGGGTATAGAAATTGTGTTGAGAATTTTTTTGTCGTGCGGTATTCAAACATTTGTATTCACTAAATCATTTTTATCATACTTACCTCTTTGGAAACTTAAATCCTTTACTAAACAGTTTTTTTTTTTTTTCTCAAGATAGCTTTTAAACTGTACGCTTCGTTGTAAAAACTTTTGGTATCATAAATTGCTCTGATTTCATCAACCCAGCACTTTGAATATTTTTGCTCAAAGAACGTGCCCCGCAACCTTTTATTAGAACATCACTCATCCCAAGCTACAGTTATCAAATCAATATTAACTGTTGGAATTTTAATTTTCATGAAAAAATTTCAATACATATTCGAGGATTGATTTTTTAAAAATATCGTACTGCTTCCTACGCATTAATTTTTTCATCGAACCAGTAAAATTCACAAAATCGGGGCTTTATCGTTTGGGAATTGTGCGTGAAAATTTATGGTATCAGCCGCGAGTGCTCGTAAAATATTTTTTACACAATTTACGCTTGAAACAACCGGCATTGATCACCGATTTAAAATGTTTATACGCACTGCCTGAAGTTAAAAAAAAAAACCTTGTCATCCGTTTACCCCGTTTAAATAAACCTTCAAGAACGCGATAGAAAAGTAATTTCCTCTTATCTGTCGTGTAAAAAAAAAATTAAAATTCTCTCCCCGCGAACAAAAGAAGAAAATTCGTTATTTTTATCCGCGTATTTACAACGCGGATTTGCTCGGGCATCTTGATATCACGCATGTGTATCCAATCTCCTCACGGATTGCAATCTTCGGATTATCATGGAATCCGTTCGTTGTTCTTTTTTTTCGGCTGAGCCGTTGACTCGACTTATTTATCTCGAAAACCTTTTTTTGTAGCTATTTTCACGGCTCGGTTTCATTATCGTCGGAGCTGCGGTTACTTTTTCTTCGAGGAGGCGTCAAAGGATAATCGATACGCGGCTCTTCCTTCTAATTTATTGCGAGAATTTGATGAATATTCATCAAGTTCGGAATCTGTACGAGCGTAGATTTTCACGTTTATTAAACTCAGCTTTGCATGAATTTTGGTTCTTCAAAATTTCGTGTCTTGATTTTGGAAATTCATAATTCATACCTGAATCGACTTTTAATTTAAATTTTAATTCTGATAACTTTTCGTGGTTGCTACGATTTATTAAGGTGAAAATGTAACAGAGTTTTCATAAAATTTGTCGATTGCAATTTAAAAAAAAATAAAAATGAAAATTGAAAAAAACGCTCGGATTGCCTTTCCAATAGATAAACGTCAAGACCGCGTCCCAATAAAAGCTAACGTGCTGGTTTTAAAAGTTCGTGAAAACATGACTTTTTCACTCTTCATTCTCTTTTTTTTTTTCTTATTTGTTGATTTAACCTCATTAGTTCGAGCAAAGGGTATTTTCTGCGACCAGCAAACTTGTGTTTTTCGCGATAAAAGTTATTTTATGTCGCTGGTTTATTTGTGATCGAATGCGCTTAAACGAATGACTTTGTTTTCCTTTATCTCTACTTGTCTTTATTTTTTACAAGTCATTTATTATTTACCACTTCACTCTCAAAATTAAAGAACCTTTTTTTTAATGGTTTTCAACGTATAAAAAAAAAAAAAATCATTTATCAGAATAAAGGTTTATTTCTTCAAAGAAATAAACCGAAGTATTTCACTTTTACGTGGGTAGTGTACAACCGCGAGTAACCCGTAGAGACCGAAGTAAAAATCTTCAGAAAGAAGATTCGTTATCTTTCGAATCAAACTCGAGCTACAAAAATAAATCAAGTCCCGATCATAATCAAAATCTTTCGACGAAAACTTTTATCAAAAACCCTCTTCTTATTTTTTACCACCGATACTCATCTGAATAAAAAAAAAAAAAAAAATGTTTTCCAGTGCAGCAGAAGCTTCATCTCTGGTAAACAGACGATTGAATTACTGCTCGCATCCCACTTACTCTTCCGATCGCTACTGTTTGCCGGGCCAATAATCGTCTTAAGGGAGGGTGGATGAAAATCGATTCGGGAAATAAGGAGAGAGAGAGGGAAAAGTAGATGCAGCCGCGGCTATTATTGAAAGCGCTTACAAAGCTTTGAATAAATTTATGAGCAGGGTTTTCTGTCTAAAATGAAATGTTGGACAATTTTTTTCTACAAAGAGTTATTCGATACCACTATAGCTAAATAACTCACTCGTGTCGGTAAATTAGCGGCAAGTGACAGTAATTGGAGGCTTCGAAAAGAAAACGTTGAAAGATGAACCTTAAGTACAACAAAGTACAACTGGGAACAAATAGAGTTAAAAAAAAAAAAAAAAAAAAAATGTAATCTGTTTGATTTACTTCTCCCATCATTATGTATTTTTTTTTTTTTTTTCAACTTGTTGCTCTTTGTGTTCCAATAGATGTGATAAATCAAAGTAACGGCGTAGATAAAAATTACCAAGCCGTAACGACCTTTCCACTTACTTACAGTGACAAACAGCGTGGTTTTATTGAGGAATTATATCGTTATATTAAATATAATTTTCGAACCGCGTCGGTAAATCTAAATGCAAAGCGAATTATCTTGTTATACCAACTGTGGACGGAATTTCAACGAGGCCGGACCGGGAAGTTACTTTATCGTAATACATGCGTATACCTAATGCATATGAATACACTCGTAGTCACCCTATTTTGCGAAATTTAACTAAACTGTCAAAGTCTTATTTAATTTTCACAAAGTTCACAAAGAGCTTTGGGTTACAAAGTTCAAATCCCAAAATTGTGATCTCGACGTTGAAAAGTAGCATCATTTTGGGATTTAAAAATTTGGTTCTTTGCGTAAAGTTCGCTTTGATTACGAGATTACGCAGAATTTTTCGCTTTGCAAAATTTTTTAACTCATAGTTATCGAGGCGCGTAATTTTCAAAAGCCTTTAGAAAAACTGATAGAGATTTTTATTTCATGGGAATAAAAACAGGCAAAAGTTTTGAATTTTTTCGACAGCATAAAATAAAAATATCAGAAACCAAAATTTTATTTTTTCAGTCCATAAATTTTTTGATTTTTATTTATCGAAATTGAGCAAATAATCAATTTCTTGTTATGATTTTTTTTTATTTTAATTAATTAGTTTTGCTCTAATCGCAATAATTTTTATTCAGCTTTTCGAAAAAATTCTTTATACTTTGTGAAGAACGATCAAAATTATTCATTTAATGACGTTCAACTTGACTACTCAAGTCAAATCCTCCCGCATGACCTAACCCTCAAAAGCGTTATCTTTTCTCATCAGAAAATGTTTTCTTTTATTAATAATCTCCTAATTATCTTTTTAAACTTCTTAAAATGATTTTAAAATGTTCTTCTAACAACGAAAAAAAACTGTGCGTTCTATCATCGTCCATTGTTGAGAATCTTTCAAAAGAATTATGAAAAAGTTGGATTTTACATAAGGCACCATGTTAAAGTGCAAAAAATTGATTATCAATATCTCCGTTCTTAGACTCCTAATCGATTCCAAATTTAGACACAGTACTTTTTATGCTCCCCTTTAAATATCTCCAAATTTTCATAATTTGTTCATCGTGATTAATTTTTCGAGTTGAACGTCCTTGAAGTAAATAATCCCTTATAAAAAAAAACCTCATAAGTCGGTTCGGTTAACCATCGAAGCACCGATTTTTACAACGCCCCTCGAAGGAAAGAAAGTAGGTAGGGAATGTGTTACGGTCCCCAGACGCGCGTCTTTCCGCCAGCCGTAAAAGTCTCGCCGGGGTAAAATCTCACAATCTCACGTTTCTTCCACTCGAGGACCTCGGGATGAAAAGAAAACGGAAATAGAAACTCCTAATCCGGGGTCCATTAAATGGCCTGGTATCAGCTACCGTAGCTGCTGCAAAATCAGTGACGAAGCACCTATCGGATACTTTAATGGACGTTTTATAACCCCCGGACCCGCACCCGAGCTAAGGGTGTGTCCGTGCAAACAAACCCTTTAGCCCGAGGCTCTTACGTATTTATTCTTTATACTTTTAGCAGTTTTTTTCAATTTTTACATTCTTACATTAATAAATTGTTTATCAAATTTAATAATTATAATAATCGTTTTTTTATTTACTACAAATCTAGCATCATTTACTACTGTATTATACTAGACTGTTTCTTTAAATTAGAAAGTATGATGAGTCAAAACTATAAGCAAGGAAAGCATTTTTTTAAATAAATTAATTTTTTACAAAACACATTGCAACTATTACAGTATATCCAGTATATTATAATAAAATATTACTTTACATTATAAGGGGACCAATATGTACAAAAATAAATAAATAAATAAAAAGTCTTTTTTACTGTTAATAAAACGTATTAAACGAGTATACGATATTTTTCTAGTACACATATACATACTACAAATAAAACACATTTACAGATTTAAACTCTCTCAGAATATTGAATAAATGTAGATACTAATATTTTGTTTTACGTTACAATCATGTCACAAGCATTACTAGAATTTTACCATAATTTATCTATACTATGTAATATTAATCACTCAGTATTTATGGCTAGTAAACCTTATCAAAGTGATTTTTATAGCGCGTACACAGCATTAAATTAAAAATTTATTGATTAAACCATAAACTTATTATATACGCGGTGGTATTAAATAAATTTTTCTTCCCTTCCTTTACCTTTTTTTATCCCCTCGAACGTTTAAGAGGATCGTTTGCATTGATGGCCCTTAAGCGTCCGTAGCTCCCTCTCTTTTTTTACACCCGAGTTTTTCTCGGACGTTATTGACGCGCATGCAGGACGCGAGGGCAAACGAAGCTTGTTACAAGCACCCGTGCGACCGATGACGCGTGAGACTTGAAATTTTTTGCCCGAGGAGAGCCAAAGAAATATCGAAGAGCGGAGGATGATTTATGCGACTGGAAGCTTTTTTTTTTTACGTAGTATTGATTGCGTTTATTTTTGTTAGGTTACCCGCGAGATATTCGAATTTTCATGGTGGATGCGTGATTTTTCGATTGGCAATTTGTTTTCGGGGGGGAAAAAAATTCGTATTTTTCACGAACATTTTTGGAAAAAGTTTCGGAGCTTGAGAAATGGCTCGGTGAAGGGTGTTAGTTGTTTATTTTGTTTTTATTTTACTTTAGTGATACCGAAGTTTTTCCGGTGGACATAAATTTTTAAATAAGCCTCGAGAGATATATATATAAAGTTTTCGGTAAACTTTTATTGGTTTCGTTAGGATACTTATTTCTCGCTTTCAACTTCTTCGTGAGAAAAAAAAGAGTTGCTTGTTGCGTTGATATGAAATTTAGATTGTAGTGAAAAAAGTTACGATTAATAATATTTTTTTTAAATTAAATATTGATTCAACATTTTTCCAAATCACATAACAATTTCAGTGACCCAAAAAGGCGTAAATTCAAATTTAACTCGTTCCCCTCCTGATTTGCAAATCCTTTGAGCAACGAGATCAAAACGTGTCATTCGTATAATAAAAATTCAAATTCGTTACGATACACCTTTCATCCCCGTATATCCGAGCACTATACACGAACAAAAAAAGGACCTGGCTTCGATCCAGTGACAAGATTTACTCGGGAGGAAATTTAAAAAAAGAAGAAAAAAAATTCAACGTGAAAAGGTTAAAGACTTGAGTACGATATTTTAGAGTTAGACTAGCGTAACATGAAGTTTTGATGTTGTTGGGATCAAGAAGATAATGTTGATTTGTATTAATTTTCATACAAAAATTAAGTTTAAAAAGTATGGAAACTTAAAACTGAATATTAAGCACTCCGAATCATTTAACTTTGAGAATTAGAGAAATTTTCATCCGTGCGATTGAAGTCAATTTTCAGATTTCAGTAACTTCGTTGAAGCGGGTAACTCACTTCAGCTTGTTCTATCTAATTAAGCAAAGTTCACGATTCCTCGTGGATTATGACCCAAACTTAATAAATCATGCTTGATCCTTTAAAAAACGATCAGATTTGAAACTTTGTAGCTAATTTTGATAATATTTTTCGTTTTAGCTCACGACGACTCCGGAAATACAACAACCACCTCGGTCACAAGCACTGCGAGCAGCACCACGACGGTCGTGACCATCAGCTCGGCCGCAGTGGTCACCCCCGGATCCGGTCAGACGGGAACTCAGCAGCAGCAGCAGCATCAGACCCGAGACGCCCAGCGGGCCAACACCTTGGACGCTATTTTGTCGACTACTTACTGCCGAAACCACAAGTTTCTCTCAAGACAGCTCGCCCAACTTCACCCCGAGCTCACCATGCCCATGTTCAGTGGTACGTTTCTTGTTTTTAACTTTATTTGGACATATTATTCTCGTAAAATATGCTGCGCACTATGAAAAAATGTAGAATTAAATTGAAAAAAAAGATGGAACTAAGATAAAGAACAAAATTTAGGAACATTTACGACGAGTATCAATTTACCTTAGGGAGAAAGTCGGAAAATATTTTTTTTTTTCAAGTTTTTTTTTTTACTACTCTCTTCAAGTACATAAGCACGCTCCGATTTAGGCGTTTCGTTAAACTTTGTGAAAATTTTTCATTTTCCTGTTTCAATTTCAAAATTTCAGTGCTTTTGAAAACAAAGTTTTTTTTTTTACAAAAACGAATTTTTAATTTTCGCACCCTTGGTTTTAGTTTATGTTTAGTCACCCTGAGGCCAACCGTTGTTGACACTTAAGCAGGGGGGAGGAATCCAAATATCCCACCTAAACCGTTTCCACGTGGTATTATTTCTTTCAATTTTTAATCCCACCTGAAAAGCCCCAAGTTGAGCAAATTTCTCGAGCGAAGCTTGCATGTGGTTTTCCAGTAAGCCCTACTAACTGCAAGCGAATCGGGATCATGGTTGGCATGTCCAACGACTATTCAGTCATAGAGGGTAAGTGTGAAAAAAACACCCGAAAAATTAGCCACGAATCCAGAGTTGGGAGACGTGCGCTTTATGTCTTGAGCTACCGCAGCTCAATTTTCTTTCAGTTCGACAACTAAAACATAAAAATAGTTTTGAATTTTGATACACAAGTAGTTAGCAGTTTTCTTTTCAATCTTCGACAATTTAATTTTTTTTTTTTTTTATTTAAACAAAGATTAGTAAAAAGCGATAAATTACTTTACAATTTCTACCTAATCAAAAATAAAAGGAAAAAAAATTTCATTTTATGATTCAGAAATAAAAACGCTCGAGTATAAGTATTTCCCATATAACAAAGCTGCTTTACTAGAAACGTCGTAGCATTGTTATTTTGAAACTCCAGCAAAAACATAGTTTACTCAAAATTGTGATTTAAAAAGTGCTTTCTCCGTTAAATTACTATCTATAATAGTACTTGATCAGCCACTCAAAAAACTAAAATGTCAGTACTCGACTTTTCTCAGTACAGCACTTTTTCATTGTCACCCACACAAGTTGAAAATTTTTGCACGTAGCCAAGTTCTCGAATTAAAGAGAGATTTTAAATCTTTGAGTGATTTAAGAGTGCGCTATAAATTCATGGCGTAAAGCTTGACACGCAAACACTAAGAAAAAAAAAGATGTCCTCCCTAAGAATACCAAAGGTTATTATAATAACCCTATTATAAGGTAAAGTTACTTTCCATGCATAGTAATCTGCTCCCTTGTGGGACGAGTTATTCGAAATTTTCTTCCATAACAAGCTTCGTAATAAAAAATTTTACCGTCTTCTTTGAGCTGTAATCCCCGCGCTCTCTTTTCAATTTGGGCGTTAATGACGAAATTCTTGCGTCCGAAGGTGGACAGGAACGAATTTCCCGCTTAAATTAAACCTCGAAACAACGCCAATCACGCTGATGGAACAACCAACAGTGAAAAAAAAAAAATTCTGGGTTTTACAACACTCCTAGTGGAAAGATTATTTTTAGCCAATTTTATTTCGGCCAGATAAAAGTTTGGTAAAACTCATCGCACTGGTTGATACATTTTAATTAGTTCGCGTGTCGAGATACCATTGTTCGAAGGCAGGATCCTTACCGTCTAGTCGGGTTTTTATTATTAAAACTTTGAAAGAAGCGAGGTAGGCTTTATTATCTTTCTTTCTGGGAACGGGAAAAGTTTTATCTTTTTTTGTCCACCCCTTTTTTTTTCTTTTTTTTTCCCCACCCGAGAATCCGATAATCCTCGACTTTTACTCACACCCTTGATAGAACGTTTTAATATTTTTCCCAGGATCGCGTCTCAATGGGCCACTCTTTTTTTTTCTGGTCAACCTTGACCGATGAATTTAGGGTGGCTGGGCTTCGTACAAAGTTTATTTTTTGCGGTAGAAAAGATTTTTATCTACAACGCGCTGCTGAATTTATTGCACTCGGAGGTAATGACGAACTCGATAAAGATTGTTTTTTTTTTAATTCAACCGGATATTTCTATTTTTAGATGAAAAATTTTTTCCTTTAATCCAGGTAGAAATAAGAGATTTATAACTTTTCTATCAAATTGAAGTGTTAGAGAATCAATTACCTTTTTTCGTGGAAAAAAATTAATTATTGGCTGCAAACAAACTTTATTCATCTGGAAACTCCAAAAACAGAAAATTTTTTGAAAAACATGCTTTGAATTTTTTTTTAAGCATCACTTTTTTACTCGACACTTTCAGGTGATAATTGGTAATAACTGTTTAATTTTATTACGGAGTGTGAAAAAACAATAATTTTTGGACAGACATAAAAACCGATTTCACGCGTTATCCAAAGTTCATGATTTATGTTTATGTTTCATAAATCCAGCAAGCTCGAATATTTTATAGTCGTTTGAATCAAGGTGAATTTCCGGTGCTTCGTCGGTATAAAGTATACGAGGCCCTCGTGTCGTTACATGATGTTGACAACGGTAACGCCCCTCATCAAATTGTTGTTCCGTCGTATTAAGCTGTTAATACTCACTCTGATAATTAATTAATAAACAAATCTTTACATTGACTGTCTAACAACAAATGAATACGAAATATCTACATCGATCTTACAGTTTGACTAATTATGCGGATTCAATCTTAATCACTAAATTGGGAATAATCATTATTAGAGGTTATTTTTACAGATTCTTAGTGCTGCAGAGGATCATTACATGTTCCATTGTTGCAAAACTTAGAAGTTACGTATTTTAGATAGTTTAACATTTTAGATTCTTCGAAGGTCATTACAAATAAGAATCATCTAATGATCCACATGTTTAATTAGACTGAAAAACCGCCCTGTAAGAAATGTCAATTAAGTTATCCATTCAATAGTCATTTACTGGCTATTTCATAGAGTCAATCTAATATTTTTCTAGTAACTAGCCATTTATATTTCTTACAGGGCCGTATGTAGTCTTTGTAGTCATTAATTATTTAAAACATTGCTACTCAAGCCTAAACATTACCAACTTTGAAAATAAGGGAAATTTTGCGATATCACGTAGTCTTGTCGACGAAAGGCTCCGCGGTTAGAAAAAAAAATTTACCGTAAATTTTTTCAAGATGATAATATACCACGTGCTAGGGTACTCCCAGTGCAGGGAAGCGGAAAAATTCAACGGCTTTTCCATAAACTCGGGCACGGACACTGAATCTTGGGAAGTAATCTCTACGTTCCCTGCTCTCTCTCTCTCGCCATTTTAGCCGAGCCAGTGGATTTACCTGACTTCAGGTAATACGTGCTCCATTTCTTCTTGCCCGGCCGATCTTCGTGATCTCGTTCTTTCTTTTTTTTTTCTTTCGGCTTACGCGCTCACGAACATCCCCGAGTCGGGGGAGGAAATTTAGATCCCAGCGGTTATCACCATATCCGATAAATATTAATCTTTCTCCCTTTTTCTTTTTGATTTACTTTTTTTTCAAAAAACTCAGGCTTGTTCTTTACGAAAACTGTGAGAATTGTGTTGTATGTATATTTGGTATACATCTTCGATGACTGTAAAATTTTTAGCAAAAGTATAGCGTACGTAGTAATTGTAGAATAGGCTTGAATTATTTTTGAGTTGTATCTCGAAAGACAGGATACTATTTGGGATCAAATTGTAACAATTTAAGCCTTTAACATAAGCCGAGATTTAGCCACCAGTTTAGAATGGGTATTAGTGAGATTTACTCAATGGGCATTAGCGAGGTTTACTTCAAAAATAAAGTATGTTAAGGAAAAAAAAAAAAATTAATGTTGTTACGTCCCGGCTGAGTCCGAAGTTGATCCTCGTACGTGTCGTTGTCAGTACATCCGAGGGATGGTAGGGACGTGACAATGGTTACTGGCATACTTTGTTTATGCTTTAAATAAAATTAGTTACTGGGCTTAGTAACCATAAAAAATAATTTAAATTTTAATGGAATTTACATAAAGCACGATGTAATCTTATTACCACAAGTAGGATTAAATTCTTCCAAGAAGATTAAATAATTGATAAAACCGTTACTTTCTACAAGCGTCTTTGAATTTTTCTTTTGAAATTTTCCTCAAAAGTAGTAAAAACGCTCTCAAAGATAAATTATATCAATATTTCATCCATTTAAATTTAAGAAACGTACAGAAAGTAAGGTTGGTCGCAATTTATACTCTGTTAACATTAAACGCAATAATCTTAACTCGAGTCATTGAAATTCACAATAAAAAGCCACCTCCACCAAAGATAAATTAAGGAGGGTAAAAAGCGAGAAATAACCGGGCTGGAAGCCAAGCTACCGGCTAAATGGATGTTCCTCGAGAGCTCCTCTGTTTTCTTACTTTTTACTTGGCTCACGGTGCATTTGTCACGTAACGCTGCAGCCAAGCTTTTGTGCTGTATGATTCTTGCTAAAATTATACTTTCAACCTGAGTTATTACTTTTTTTTAAATTGATTTTTGGTTTGAAGACGATGCTGATTAGGTGAATAAATATGGAAAATAAATTATTCATACCGTAATCCAAGAAATATCGATATTTTCTCATGAATTTTAAGTTCGTAAATGAAGTATTTCCAGACGTAAAGTCGAACAAGTGCAACAATCACTGAATTCTTAAACGCGTTCGAAATCAACCGCAGCTTTGGAGGGTACTTTGTACTTGCTAATTATCCCCGCTGTATGGTTATAAACATAATTTGAAGTAATCCTCGAAGGGAATCCAAAATTTAGTTCGAACCTGATTAATTATTAGACTCGAGCCTTGCTTTGAACTATAGACTTACCCAAACAATACAGTTTAATTATCTAAAAATTGGTACTGATGCAACACTTTTCAGTCAAAATATCAAATATGGTTTGAAAGAATAAAGATTTTAAACAAATTTTTTACTTGAATGTTACCGTCAAACTCAATATTGAAAAAAGAAAAAATAGTTTTTTTTTTCCGAATCGAAAACTGGAAAACTAAAAATTGTAGATCGATGAATACATTGTCAGGGCTGATTGGAAAATCGAATTTTCTCCAGAGCTCGCACTTCAAACAAATCGGCGAAGAAGCATCTTTGCCCCTGAAAATATAAAAATCCAGTATTGTAATCAACCTTCCCTTTCGTAAGCTGATTTAAAACTGTAATTTAAGCAACAAAAGAGGATACAGGCAGATAAAAATAAAGAATAGCGTAAATTATCCGAGCGTTAAACCGTAGACAGGATAAGCGTATAACGCCATTATCACACGTGCGAGTGCATAAATTTAAACGATGGCCCGCATCGATCTCCCGCAGGTGCGCTAGTTCCCGTCTTTTTCACCCTCGTCGCGGGCTCGTAAACTCGCGAGTCTCGTAAAAAACGCCTTTCTCGCTTCGGCTTCAAACTCGAGTGGGTCGCTATTATTAAAGGTAAAGTACTGTTTTGACTCGCCTATCTGCAAGATTGAGCTGCCGCGTCTTAAAAGACGCTTTTCCGTTTCATTAACCTTTTTTTTACTGTCTATTACAAATTTTTTTTTATAAAAAATCCTAGGAGACTTGGTTTGAAAAATTTTTTTAAGTATTATTTACTTATGCCTTTTTTTCGAGAAATATAAATTTTACGAGGACAATTTTAAAGTAAAAAGTATCGAAATGAAAAAAATTCTGCTCAATCATATATTTTTTCAAAGTCAAGAAACATGATTTTAATTGTATGGAACTATTGCTTGATTGCTCATTGAGCGTTAGAAGGTATCATTTTTAATTTAAAAAATGTTTGTCTATTTGTTAAAGAAAGACGCAATAATATATATCCACTAAGGATCTGCTTTTGACAAGATACGTTCTCATAATAAATTCATGATTTTTGAAAATCTTCAAGCTCGTTAGGTCTTTGAAAAATATAAAAGTTACCTTCTTATCAAGAATTTCTGGGTTCAAGAATATTCATTTAATTTACAAAAGGTTACAAATTGAAAATTTTTTTAAATTTCAAAAAGGGTAGTTTTTTTAACGAAATAAATTTTCAAATTTTGATAAATTTTTTTTTTAGAAATTTCTTAGAAATACTATTTTATGTAATATTTTAAATAAAAACTCCTGCATTAGATGTGTAAGATTAGAAAGTTCATTCACGAATTTGGCTCACTAGATTCACAAATACCTGCAGTAAAAATCTAAATTTATTTTTCTGCTTTTACATCTTTCCAAAACAACTTTTTTGAAACAAAAATTTTTTTTCTAAAAAAAGAGCGCTATCAGAAACCATATAAATAAAAAATAAACTGTAAAAAAAAAAAAAAAAAAAAAAAAAAAAAGTAGTAAAATATCGTAGAGTTGTTTTGTAAACACGACGACATCCAAAAGGTTAATATTCGAGTGAAACCTATGTACAGAGTAAATAAAACCGATTGGATTACATGAAAATCCGTGTATCTTTCGAAACAGTGTTTAAGCTTTAATATCGCGGGTATATAGCAACTTTACAGAACTTTTCGAGTTTCGAAAGGGGGGGGGGGCCTCAAGTGCAGACTGGGTAATGTGCAGACGTCTCATTACTAGACTAATTTTTACAGAAAAGTAAATACCACAATGTACTATTTTTTTTACCGAATTCTACACGTATAGGATTAAAAGTTTCAGAAAATTATTAAAAGAAAATGAAAATAACTAAACTACAATTTCAAAAATTACATCTGTTCTCAATAGTTTTCTTCAGCTCTACTTTCGGTTATATCAACTTCTTATACCTATTTTATAAAAAATTTTATTTTATTTTTGAAAATTCTATAAAAATAATAGTACAGTCTAGTCGAGGGGGTAATCACTTAATCCTCCCTAAAAATCCTCAAAAACTCCTCCCGGTCCTCTTGGTCCTCTTGGTCCTGTTTAGGTCCTCTCTTGGTCTTCTGGGTCCTCATGGTCCTCTTTAGGTCTTCTTGGTCCTCTTTGTCCTCTTTGAGTCCTTTTAAGGTCCTATTGAGATTCTCCAAGTTTTAATGTTATTTGAGTAAGGACTTAATATTTTTTCTTGCATTTCCTTACGGTTAAAAACTTGTATTAATACCTAAATTGATAATTAGAGGTAGCAATTCAAATTTAAAGACTAACTCAGTGACACAAAAATTTTTTTTACTTATTTAAAACAATGTTTTGATTATTTATTTAATATTTCATCGATAATGATTTTATAGGGAAATAACAAATTTTTAATTCACTTATTTTCGTTTCAAAAATTGATTTCCTTCTCAAAATCAAATAATAATAATGATAAAAGTTAAAAAATCAAAAAATTAAATTCCACTGCTAAGAACAGTATTTAATTATTAAAAATTTTAATTGGTTAAAAAAATCATTTTGAGAGTCAATAATGAATGTAATAGTATTATATTTAAAAGTTTATTTGCATAAATTATAATAAATTTACAAATAACTTTTTATTTTTTGATAAGTTATATTGTTTACAAACCAATTTTTTTTGCCATCAAAATCAGGTTTTGGCAAAGTTATTTTATACTTGTCAATAGCGATGAAACCTGGGGCAAATTTATATATTTTTTTTAAAGATTTATTTTTTTCAACTGTAAACCAAGTACACAACACCCCTATCTCTTTTGTATTATTTTCCACGTAAGCATAATCTAATGAATATTCAATGTCCTTCCAGTTAACTTGTTTGAAATAGGAAAATTCTAAAACCAATCCAACGGAACAATTTTTAGTTAGCTCGTTCTCGAACAGGACGTAATCACCGATAAATATTATTTTTGCAACTTGAGGATCTTTTATAACAGGTCGAGAAATCTGATTTCTTGGTATGGCTTCGTTTTCACGCACACGAACCAGCCTATCACTGCTCAAGGGTAAATTGTTGGCTAAAGTCCAACAAATAGAAGATTTTCGAAAGCTTTGGTTACCCTGAGTTGTAAAAACTGTAGTAAATTTATTCATGTTTTTGTGATGAGATTGTGTACAATCATAATCACAAAGTTCTAGATGGCCGAAAAAATCCGATAAACTTGACGAATCATCGTTTGATAAATCAATAAAATTTTCTGCGTATTTTTCTACATTTTTGGTCAAATGCTCGGGGTTGGCGAAGACCTTCAATCAACTGTAAAGTGAAAAGAGCATAGATCTTTTTTCAATGAAGTTGTCAAAATCACAGAAAATCATGATAAGATTGGAAAATAACAAATACGAAAAATTAAAAAGTTCATGAAATTAAATAAAACTGACTTATATCGTTTTGGTTATTCTATGTTCTGCTAGATGTAGTCTGCTATGAAAAAGTCTTATACTTTTTTTATTTAAAAATTCGAGATCATAAATATACCCGTAGATCCCTTATGGAAAAAATCGGTGTAAACATCGAAAAATAACACTGAAAATAACACCGAACTTCTACACCGCATTGGGTGTGATTTCGCACACCCAATGCGGTGTTACACCCAATGGAGTGTTACACTAAACCGAAAAAAAAAAAATTAGCCTCATGGGGATTCGAACCATCGATTTTCAAGTTGACGAAAATTTACCGACCACTTTATCCACTTAGCCACGCTCTTGATTGAAAATACTATGTTTAAAATAATATATAAACATTGAAACAAACTTTTTTTGATTATTTAGTTTGCATATGATTAAAAAACATTACTTTTAACTTGTTTATAAAAACTATATTAACAATTATTAAAATAAAAATTTCAGTGTTAACACCCAAAATTCGGGTGTTTTTCATAAAAATTCATTTTTTTATTTTTTTTTGGCAGAGATTAAAACAATTAAACCACCTTATTTCTTTTTTGATAAATTGATTTGAACTTTTTATTATTAATTATATTTATTCTCATGATTTCCTTTAATTCACAAAGTTTTGATCGCGTCATCAACGTCGTATGTCCTAATCTGCCAATAGCACTATAGTTTTGAGCCTACGAGACTTAGAGATCTAAAATTTTATAGACGGTATAAGTTTGAATATCGATACGTTAATGTGCAGTCTTGGCCATCCAGGTTACCGATGCCGGGGGTACCTGGGGGTCTTCTCCGAGCAATCGGGTCTTATTCTTTGGATGTGATTTTTGGATGTGAATTTTTAATAAGTACGTCAAAATATAGTACTTTTTAAATAAAAGCATGTTAAAAAATCATTATTATTTTTGTCATAATTGCATTACTAATGATTGGTTTCAAAAAATTTCAAATATTTTCATTTTTTTGTCTGTTACTATTTTTTTCTAAAATAATCATTTTTACCGCTCCTTTGGCCGAATCTATACTTTTAGTTCTTAACTTAAAGGTTCATGTATTTTTTACAAGGGTTTTTTCATTATTTCAGTTCGGACGTAATTTTCTAAATAAAAAAATGAAGTTTGAACAAATTACTTTAAAAAAAAAACTTAAATGTTTAACGATAAAAATTTAATGAGTTATTCGAATTCTGGAATAATTTTTAGTAATTAATTTCATTTTTTTGTATTTCAATTACTGCCTCAGACGTTTTGTACTTACTTTATAGTAGACGACGAACTCACGATATATCTGTACAATAATAAAGAATTTCCAGTTATGGTATTTATTTTTGATCCTAGTGATTAAGCATATCATCTATTGAATTCTTCATTAATTTTTTATTAAAAACGGATTGAGCGTCAAAATTCCATTTTGAGTGTAACATTCCAACTAACTTTAAACTTTGGTGTAAACACTAATTATTTTAGGTGTAAACACTAATTATTTTAGGTGTAATACCCATAATTATTATAACTTAACTTTGGTGTTAGCACTAAACCTTTTATGTATAAACTCGCAATAGTGTGGGTGTTGACACCCAAAACTTAAGTGTTAACACTTAACTTCGGTGTTAACGCTGAACATATTGGGTGTAAACTCCCATTGCGAGTGTCAACACCCAACAGTCGAGTGTCAACGCTTAACTTTGGTGTAAACACTGAACCTATTGGGCTTAAACTCCCAATTGTGGGTGTCAACACCCAACAGTTGAGTGTCAACACTTAACTTTGGTGTTAACACTGAACCTATTGGGTGTAAACTCCCAATTGTGGGTGTCAACACCCAACAGTTGAGTGTCAACACCGAACTTTCGGTGTTAACACTCAAAATCTAGTGTTTACACCGAAAAATCAGTGTTAACACTGAAAATTCGGTGTTTACACCGGTTTTTTCCATAAGGGATGTCAGCACCTAACAGTAACAGTTTTTTCGAACTCATCAAATTAATTTTTTTGGTTCCCCTTACCGAAAGTAGTCGATTTCGCGATCGATATCGAGCCCGAAAGATTTACTTTCGAGGTATCGAATTACTTTCTGGCCCGAAAATTTCGTACACGCCCGATTCGCATGCGCATTGTATAGAATCAGTCAAAGCCGGCAACGACCACTGTTAAGATCTGTATGTTAGCACTTTTCTCAGTTGTTCTTTAGTGTCCGGCAAAGCAATGTAATTTATAAAAAGATAAAAAAAAATTAAAACTCTATATAAAACTGAGAATAGTAGTCAACAAATATAGTTTAAGTAAAATCTTTTCTTACGATTAACGAGTCAATCAGCAGTGTTCCTAACCTCAAAATTAGCAAATAATGGCGGGCTCAGAAGATTATGATTCAATGGATGAAGAAGGAGACGAAGAGCAAGACTATCGAAATTTTGATGACGAAGCTCAATTAATAATAGCAAAAGATACCCTCCCCAAAAAATCTTCTGACCGATACATGTTAGTCTATCACGCTTACTGCAAATGGCGAGAAGAAAATGAAAAATTTCTATCAAAGTTGGAAGAAAACAATTTGATTGTGTATTTTAAGGAACTCATAAGTAAATTAAAACCTTCTACCATTTGGAGCATGTGGAGCATGCTAAGAAAAACTTTGCTTACCCATCAGGGTGTAAATGTTAGTCAATTTTTGAGACTGAAAGATATAGTAAAAACTAACTCTAAAGGTTATAGGTCAACTAAATCATTAACTTTATCGTGGGAAAACATTGAAAGATTCATGCAAGAAGCATCAGATTACACATTTTTGTGTGTCAAAGTGAGTATTATAACCTATATTTATACATTTTTTTTTTCATGAAATTTATTTATTGCATTGAGTTTTTTTCAAATTTGTCAACAGGTTGTTCTTGTTTTTGGCATCTGTGGTTGCCTCCGAGTGAGTGAAATTTACAACATTAAGGTTAGTGATGTCGAAGACATAGGTGGTAGATACTTGGTTACAATAATGGAAAACAAAAATAATTATTCTGGACAGTTTTTAATTGGTTCACTTTACTATGAAAAGGTAAAGCAGTACATTGCCCTGAGACCATCCGGCCAGTTTAGTGAACACTTTTTTATCCGTTTTGGATCCAATGTATGCCATCGTCAGAATATTGGAAGACACAAACTTGCAGAAATGCCAAAAATAATTGCTACTTTTTGTGAACTAGATAATGTTACAAGGTTCACTGGTCATTGCTTTAGAAGGACCTCAGCAACACTTTTATCAATGTCAGGTGCTACCATGCAAGCAGTTAAACAATTAGGAAGGTGGCGTTCAGATGCTGTTGCTGCTGGATACATTGAGAATTCTTTGCTTAACAGAAGTATGCTGTACAATGGTGTGGTTTGCCAATCTAACCAATCAATTGGAAATGAACAAAGATCTTTAAATGCGAATAACATAATTCAAATGACAGCTGTTGCAACAACTTCAAGCAATCCTAGTCCTGAACCGTCAACAAGTTCAACTATTAAAGTAGTATCTGATGTCAATGGAAATCAACAAAGATCTTTGAATGCGAATAATAATATAATTCAAATGTCAGCTATTGCAACAACTTCAAGAAATCCTAGTCCTGAACCGTCAACAAGTTCAACTATTAAAATAGTAACTGATGCCAATGATTATGATATTAACTGGAATGATTTTAATGATAATTTTACAATGCAGGATAGTAATTCAACTTTAACAAGTAAAAAAAAAAAATTAAATTTTTCAAACTCAGAAATTAACAAAAAATTTATAGTCTTTATTAATAAAAAAAATTCTTTTCAGATAAAAATCAACAAAATAGCTTTGTAACTGGCAGTTGTAAGATTATACCTTCTCCGAGCACTCAAAGTATGAATGATGCAGTTAGAAAATTTAATGTGCTTAACCACTCGAACAAACAATCAGGTATTTCTAAGCCAAACAATGGTGTATTAAAGAATTATAGTAATCAATTTCATTCTAAACAACCAGTTCAACTGAACTTTAAATGTCAAAATGTTCCAAAAAGTTATGGTACTAAAGAAATGGTTAGGATTAATATGATGAATCAAGAAGATCAGCTAAAATCTAATGACCAGGGTGACATCAAACATTTGTTTAAGCGAACAAGAATCGAGGATGACACAATAGAAATACCTGAGGACAATAACAATGGTTCGAACACAGATTCAGATATGCATGAGGTTCAATACAACAATTGTACTTTCCAAAATTGCACTTTTCATATTACTAAATAATAAAAATGTTATGCTAATGAATAATAAATGTTTAAAAATGCTTATGTAATAGTTTATGTATAACTTTTTATAGTGTAATACCGTTCATAATAATGTAATTTTACATTACTGTTTTTTAAAGACTGATGTAGTTAATTTAATGGTAATTTAATGGTATAATAATTTTTTAAATGATAATAAAATAAATAATGATACTTTTTACGAAAAAATATATTATTCTTATTAACCCTGAATTTTTTGCTATCCGACTACATTTGCTCATGTGATTATTTACAGAGTTTTCTATATGTTATTGATGCCCGCCCCGACCAGTAAATCCTCGGCTTTGCCTCGGATTTACAAATGTCGGCGGGCATCAACATCAAATTCAAAATAGCAATTAGCAGCTCCAGACTCAGTAGTCAGTTCGTTAATATATATTAACAAAAAAGCCGGAAGATGGAGCTACTATCGCCGGGCCCGAAAGTATTATCGCCGGCATAGCAGAAAAAAACATCGACATTACCGGCAGAGCTGATACTCAATTAAAATTTAATAATTAATTAACTTTCGGCGTCAGGGGAACCAAAAAAAACGTATACTACCCTCGGCCATAAAGCAAAATATCATGGCCAGCGTTTATTAAGGCCTCGGCTTCGCCTCGGCCTTAATATTACGCAGGCCAGGAAATTTTGCTTTCTGGCCTAAGTGTGTAATATACTATTTTTTCGTAAAGTTTCTTATCACTGCAAAATCTCAACAACAGTCTTACTATTGTATATGTATACAAAAAATTTATAAAAATCTTTACACAAAAAGAGAAAAAAGTTCAAATTTAATTAAAATATGAACTTTATAAGGTATATACAAACAATATAACTTATTTAACTAAATTCATACGATTGATTAAAGTTTAGTTCATCAACCATAAATTTTCAGTTCTGAACAAGAAAACGCAGATTACAAAAATCGATTTTGGGGCGAAATAGAGATTAATCTACACTTACATGTACCAAATCATATAAAAAATATTATTAGTTTCCAAGAAATGAATAATCCGGGTATTATGGGTGATTTGAACGATCATTATTTAACTGAATTACAAGAATTTGTACGAAGCCAGTTTTATTTGGAATCGATCCCTGAAAATACAACAAATTTCAGGGACTTCTACGGAATGTACAGCTCAGGGGTTACCGACGAAACATCCAGGCGACAAAACATCCGCGACAAATTATCCGGGCGACCAAAAATCCGACGACAAAAAATCCGACGACTAAATATCTCCGACAAAACAACCGCGGCAAAACGTCCAACGACAAAATATCCACGACAATTAATTCGAACTATTTTATATTAAAATATTCGAACTAGATTTTGATTGGAACTAAATTTTATGGCGCGCCTCTGCGGAGGCCCTTCGGGCCCCACGGCGCGCATTGTTTTAAAAAATAACCCGTTAGTGTTTTATTAAAAATCAATTTTTTTCTCACGTTTGAATTAATTCACTGTTCAAAATCAAAAGAAACTTCATAATAACTATTTCCCCCCGAACTTGAATTATATGATATACTGTATATGATCACTTGAATTATATGATATACTGTAGAATGTTTGTAAAAAAAATTGTAAAGTTAAATTTGTTGTAATAATAAAAGTGTTTGAAATAAAGATTTGTTATAGTTATATTAAAAAAATAAAATTTTTGTGTCTATTATCTGACGTTTTGTCGTCTGACGTTTTGACCCGCTCCCATATTATACAGTTATTTTGACTTCAGATATTATGTCGCAGATATTTTGATTTTGGATGTTTAGTCGCAGATATTTTTGCATTGGATGTTTAGTCGCAGTTATTTTGTCATCCGGATGTTTTGTCGTTTGATTTTTTGTCAACCGGATATTTTGTCGCGGATGTTTTGTCGTGGATATTTTGTCGCCAGGATATTTTGACCCATTCCCACAGCTCAGAGGATAAAAGAAAATCATTTGAATTTTCTTTTGGTGACAAAAAAATACTTTTCAAAATTAAAAACTATATAAACTCACGCGACGGTCAATATTGGAAAAAGGTAATGAAAAATTAAAAAAAAAACACATTCTTCTACAAGAAATTCCATTCAATCTGAGATATCAGTGGACAATGAAGGTGTTAGCCCAGTAAATAATACTGTTAGAAAAGAAATATATAAAATCTTTAAAATTCTAAGAAATAACCTAGTGCAAGTGCCCCAAGACCTGGAAGAATTACTTGATGGTACAGAAATAAGTATCATAGAAATAAGTGGAAAAATTTTTGCAAAACTGCAATGCCCGATTTGTAGAAAGTTTATAAAAATAAAAAAAAAACAAGTGTTGGGATGTATACAATTACCGACGTCACTTCAATAAGCACTCGAGATTAGAATAATTTTTTCTATTGCATAGTTAAAATGATTAAAAAAATAAAAATTTTAAATATTTGCAAAAATTAAATCAAAATAGTTACTGAGATTTGAATTTTTTTCTTCTTTGCTTATCTCGTTGTTTCTAATTAAAAAAAATAAATAACTATTAGTTTCCCATGATTTATTTGAATTTTATTTGTAATCCTCGTTGACTTTACCCTAGTTGTTGTGCTACTTTCATACATCAATAAATTTGTTCGACAAAAGTATTTTAAATTTTTTTCTATTCCAGTTATAACCACTACCCGCTATACTATTTATTCGTGTAACCTTTTTTCATTCTCAAGACAAAATTTAAAAAAATTTACTGTATCAATTTTTTCTGGTAAATCTGTACTAATCTTTTTCTTGAAGCAATATTTACAAAGTATTATTTTGATTTTACTTTAAAAGATTTCTTCATAACTTCACCTTTCGTTAAAAAATTTTAAAGTTAAAAAAAAAAATTCTATGCAAGAAAATAAGTAAAAAAGTAACTGTAATATGCAATTGATTGCAGATTTTGTTATCTAATAAAAATTCTAGTTGTTTTATCGTCATAATTGTTTAAATGTCCTCTCAGTCCTCCCAGTCCTCTCACTCCTCTTTAGATCCTCTATAGGTCCTCATGGTCCTCTTTAATTCCTCATGGTCCTCTCTAGGTCTTCCTAGTCCTCTTTCAGTCCTCTTGGTCCTTTTTCAAAGAGGACTAAGTGATTACCCCCTCGAGTCTAGTATTTGCTTTTCTGTTATAAATATTCTGATAATGGATCGTCTGCATATTACCCAGTCTGCACTTGAAGTCCCCCCCTTTCGAAAGATATCAAACTGACGCGGTGTTCCCCGGAGAAGACCAAAAATTTGTTATTTTAATGTTAAGCTCGCGTAAAGTTTTATCAAAGGGCACGGAAAAGTGTCATTGTCAGAAGGTGAATTACCCACTAAAATGTTTTCTCATCAAACGGCTCGATATCAAGAGATCGGAGAGAAAGAAGCGGGCTAATAAAACTTTTATTAAAGCTACATTTTAGCCGGAGAGACTTTTATTATTGACCCAATAGAATATTGCTTTAATTAAACTAAAATTTTCTATGGTGTTGCTTTACGAGCACTCGTGATGTATTATGTACTTGCTACCTATACTTTATGGCTTGCCGAACATTATCTTGGATTTTTCTGTACTTTACGAGCCAATTGGGTAAAAGTTGAATTTCAACGAAATTTTGGAAATTTCTACCAAACAATTCGTTCGTTAAATTTCAATTTACACACGTCGAAGTAACTTTTGAAAATAGGTTGAAGTTTGACAGTTTATTTGAAACGTTGCAAACATCTGTTGGATAATCCAGAAGTTTTAAATAATAAACCGAAAACAATGTAATGGCTGTTTAACCGAAGACTCATTTATTTTCCGTTCTAACTCAGACGCTTCGGATTTGTTTGTTCGCTGCGGGATTAACAAATTCTTTCGGATGCGTACTGTTTCTGTAATTTCGGGGGACTTTTATTGTACCGGAACAACGCGAGAGATTTAACGCAAGATTTATTTTAAACGTGGCATTGAAACCGTTTTACGTCTCTTGTTTTTAATGAATTCTAATTATCTACTGTTGAGTTTATGTAAACATGAAAATTATGTCATAAAATTACAAACTCTAGTTGGACTTTTTTCCCATTCTGAAACTTTACATTATTATGCAATTGTAGTTTATTGAATTAAAAAAAAAAAAAATTAGATTACTGTAACGATGCACTCTTTTTAGAATTATTTATTTTTCAATACTATTTTTGGACGCCTACAGTTTTTTAATCATGGATAAACCCTAGAATGAAAAAAAAAATTTGGCTCCAATGCTTTTTTAATTTTGGCATCCGTGCATTTTTCATTTAAAAAAAGTTTTTGTCATTCACTCATAATAATAATTATTATTATTTCATGGAAGTATGTAAAAATTTTTTTATACGAAACCTGTGGCCTGGATGTTGATACTGCAGCATAGCTGCCATAAAATTTTTTCAAACTCCCATTGTGCACTGCATGTCACAAATACTGAATAGCAAATCCAAAAATTATTTTTATCCCCGTGTTTTAGAAACAAAAAATTAATACAATTTCTCTTTAGAACTTGAAAAAGTTTCATTCACAACTACTATTTTTAAAAATTTGTTAACATCGGCCTATCTCAATTACTTTTTTGTACGTACGTACCTGTAAAAAATTTACGCCCCCGAATTTAAAATAATTTTTCACTCGCGATTGAAGTTCGCTTCAATCACAAGGGAGCCATTATCCACGAAGCGATTAATTCCGAAAATGTGATAAATCATCTTCTGCTAACGCCAGGGTAAAATATTCTCAACAAAGAGGGATGGAAGGAACAAAACAATCAATTAATATGACAATGCCCGCAGGCGGACGCGTCAAAGGGTTTAAATTCCGTCGGTCGCATAGCCACCGAGTCCGACAATAGCCGAAATCAGTAAACATTGAAGCTGCTGCTGGTGCATCTTGCGGGCGTGACCTACATAAACACACCGCGGGCCGACTCGGTTATCATAATCATCATCGCCGACGTCCATTTATATCCTCGAGTTTTCCTCCTTTCGTCTTGCTTCGAGCTGAGGGTGTTCCTACAATCGCGAGATGTTGAAGTTTTTGTTTTGGATTTAATAGCTTGTTTTATTTAATTTTTTATCAGAGTTCTAAAATATCGCTATTTTTCAAAAATTTTACCGGATTTACGAGCGATGAATTTATTTGTACAGTTTTTCGATGAAATAAATTTGCTTTAGAAATTCTTTATTACTTAATATTATTTTTTGCTTCAAATTTAAACATTCTGGGCTACTGATGGGTAAATTTACAAATGTAAAATTGAAATATTCAATAAATTTTCGACTTAATTTTCGAAAATGGCAAGTTTGCGTAACGAGCTAAAGTAAAGATGCCAATTATGATCACAACAATCGCTACTTTTCAGCATTTTGAATTTTATTGAAAAAACAAAGCATGTTAGAGTAAATCTTTTTTTACATACTTAAATTTTAGGGTCTTAGGAACTTAAATAAATTTTTTTTATATGAAAATTGTATTTATTTATTGAATAATTAATGTTTAAAGACAAGACCTTTTGACCCCAGTTTATTAGACAACTTCAGCTTTGGCCTCAGTTTATGAAACACTTTTACACGTAAAATTCCGTCTGTGACTTACATACCCCAGTTGATGGAACGGTTTATCTAATTTTCATGTTAGATTTTTAATTTGTTCGTGTTTGAGAGTGATGAAACCCTCGAATTTTGACGATTCCGTTCCATCAACTGGGGCACTTGAGTCACAGACGGGATTTCACGTATAAAAGTGTTCCATAAACTGGGGCCAAAGCTGAAGTTGTTTACACGGAGAGAAGAGTCGGAGATCCGTTTACGAAATTGGGACCTAACCTGGTTGTTAAGCGCAATCGGGCTTCGAACTAGTTCGCAATCAGATTGCGAACTGCGCGAAGCCCGATATCCACGAGCGTCCGTACCGATATCGAACTGTCGAACGTAATCTGGGAATGTCGCCCCAAGAGGGCGCCGCTTCGTTTACTATCTCAGTTCGACATCGGGCCTCTCGCCCGAGTTCGCAATCAGATTGCGAACTCGTTCGAAGCCCGATCGCGCTTAACTAAACACAAGCAGGTTATGTTCCAATTTCGTAAACGGATCTCCGACTCTTCTCTCCGTGTAATAAACTGGGGCCTTGACTTTAAACGGAGGCATAAAAGGTCTTGACTTTAAACATTAATTATCTCGTTAATTATTCAATAAATAAATACAATTATCATATAAAAAAAATTTATTTAAGTTCCTAAGAACCTAAAATTTAAGTATGTAAAAAAAGATTTAGTCTAATATGCTTTGTTTTTTCAATAAAATTCAAAATGCTGAAAAGTAGCGATTTTTGTAATCATAATTGGCATCTTTACCTTAACGAATATTTTTTAACTTTACATTAGGGAATTAAAATTTTTTTGTATCCTCTTTTTTGATAAAAAATTTTGGTGGAGCAATCAGAGATAAATTTCTGGTACAGTTTACCTTTTTTTTTTTTTTTTTTTTTCAATAAACTTAATGTATTTTTAAAGAGCTTGATAATTACTTATTGTTAGTGTAACTTATCTGTGACAGTGTTACTGTTTTAAAAGTTAATTATGGTAAAATTTACACAATTATTATTCTGTATAAAAATTAATTTCTTCACTGTCACAAAAAAGTTTTCTAGTATTGATATAATATTGACGTACAAAATTTAATTTGTAAAAACTGCCAATTTGCCTTGCAAGCTGTACTTTCAAAGTTTAAAGGATTCTTTTAGAAATGGAAAATGAAATCATTCTTTACGAAGGAAAATAATTTTTCAGAGTGATCAAATTTTTTTTCAATTTTTGATTGCTCAAAGGAGCGAGTTCCATTCGAAAAAAAGTCTCGTTTAATTTAATTTTCAATAAAACCGATTCTTTTGAAAAATTAAAGAAATTTCTGAAAAGTTCTCTATATGAATTAATTAAACTTCTAAATTAACAGGAGATGACTTAAAATTTCAGCTCAATTTTAATCAGAAATCAATCAAGACCGCAGTTAACTTTTGTAATGAGTACTGAATTTTCGAAAGAAATTAGATTGCATCAAAGATTCTATAATGAAAATTTTTTTTATTCCAGGGAGCTCGAAAGAATGAGAAAAAAAAAAAATTCAATTTACAATCCAAATAAGACTACGTGATTCATTGTAGACTCCCACGCACGCGCTTCTGTTTACACGACTATTATTAGTCGAGGCGCATCCAGCGGTGGCGTGTATGCCAAATCGTTTAGCAACCTCATTTTTTTTTTCTTTCCTTGCTTTCCCTTGCTTTCCTCTTTTTATCAATTTTCTTCGGCGTATATATACGCGCAGAAGTCGGTATGAAAAAGTTTTAGTGCCGAGATAGACGAAAAGTATACGTTTGAAATGCTGATGCTGCGGGCAAGGTTTACGACTAAATGGGGGAATTTTCACGTACACACGTACTACTTTGGGGGATATTTTTTTTTTTTTTTGTTCTTTTATACGGCAATTTAGGAGTGATGTGTGTATGCTGATTTTATCATCAAAGGTCTTGAAATGTTTCCGAGGTGGATTGGTTTTTTTTTTTTTTTTTTTTTTTTTTTTTCCATCAGGAGGTTTACTACCTACTTTTTTATCCGAGTTGGCAATCTCTGTTACCAATTCGACTTCGATGACAGGAGTAAACACCAAATGTAAGCTTATTAATAAAAACGTAATCTTTGAAGTACATCAATTTTATTAGATCAAAGAGAGTACTCGAAACATATTAATGATTTGAAAGCCCAATCAAACTTAAAGCTTTTTTTTTAATTAAAAAAAATATATTTGTTTATGCGTATAATGATGAAAAACAACCATTTCTATCGTAAACGCTGTGCAAACATCGTTCGATTATTTCGGTGTGAGTCAGAAAAACATGACATTCTTGCATTAACCAATGTTTACAACTATTTGAAAACAAAAACACAGGCAATAATAAATACGCTAGAGAATTAGCACGACACCTGTTATGGTATGCCTAATTTTTTTTTTAGTTTATTAAGATTTCATTGTTGATACACACAAGAAGATTAATGTTTGTTTTAAGTCAGTCTCAGTTAGAATGAATTATAAAATTCTAACCTAGATTTTTTAAGCATGATTTGTAAATAGTAGTATATTCGCTTCAATATTTTTTGTTAAAAAAGAGAGCACAAAAAATAAATAAAAAAAAAACTTTTACAGTAAACTTTGAACACTCGTTAGCTCGAACACTAAGGGCTATTCGACACGTAAGGGAAGGACGAGCTTTGTAGCGGTAAAAAAATTAAATTCGCAAAGCTCTCCTTAATAAACAAAGTCACAAAGAAGTTTCCACCAAAGGCGCCAACCTAATTTTTGTGCCAACATCTGCGCCACTGGGTTTGTGTATAATCGTTGCTTGTTTTAATCAACCTCGGCGCAGATGAAAGCCCCCCCCGGGATTTCTCTCTTTCTCTCTCTCTCTCTCTCCCGCGGTCCAAGCTAATCCGGGGCGTTTGTCTTCGCGTTATAACAATCCAGAAGTAGAAGGATAAAAAAGCTCTCGTTCTCTTGATCGCTGGCACGTGAACCGAGAGAGGCAAAATAAAATCCGGGTAACAGAGGATTTTGCTTGTTTTACTTGAGAGACGTTGTAAGCCCCCTACCCCCACCCCTCTTTTTACAGGAGCTCGAGGTGGAATTTTGAAATTGGGTTTTAGCGGTTAGGTGATGAGCGAACTGTTAATTCAAGGGGTTTTTTTATACGTGTATTTTATGTTCCTAAAGAAGATAGTAAGTCAAACATTATTCTTGAACCTATTTTATTTCACATTATCAATAATAATTGTTTTTTACCAACATACATCGTTTAAAGGCTTTTTAGCTTAATTTTTACCGAGAATAACATTTGTTATAGTTAATACTTTATTATGATAATAATCTAACCAAGTCATTTGTCATAAACATAATGGAAATGACTTTCCATATTATTAACTACAAAGTAAGATTTATTATCCCGTTTAAATAATCATTCTTACTTTTAATAAAGACTGATTGACCCAAAACTCATAAAAACTACGCACAGATAAAACAAAAATATTTGGTTTCATGATATTATGTCTAAAATTAAGCTTTGGTTGATAAAATTAAAAAATTCCTGAGAAACTTTTCGCAATAAATGATAGGTAGAAGTATATTGCTTTATTTGTGGATTATCTTTGTAATTCATCTACACGGTTAATTTTGCTCAACTCCCACTTTAACATAATTATGTAATAAAAAAATTCAATCAAAAACTGTGGTAATAAACTAAAGCTTGAACAAAAACTTTTTCTCGTCAAACTTCTGTGATAAAGGAATTTTTTTTACAGTGAAAAGTTGTTTTTTACGTGACCCTTGTTACTATAACCCTAGTTGTAACAAATTTTAAAACGGAAAGTAACTTTTACCAAAAAGGTTCAATAAACCTTAATTAAAAAACACTCGAGCAAGTCGCAAAACAAGAAGCTTGTCTGACCATATATAGTGTGTATCTACTCAATAAGATTAGATAGTCCTGATCGATAACAAACAATGCAGCAGACTTAAATAAATAAAAAACTATAATATTGTTTTACTAAAAATTTAGAAACCACAAAATTATTTAAAAAATAAACCAGTTTACGATACATCCTAAAAGACTACACAATGTAATTTAACAATGGAAATCTTCCATTCTTGTGTGCATTTTCATTCACTTTCATGAAAGTATCTTTTCAAAAAAAACTGTATACAGTTGTTTAAAGAGGATTTTTTTTATATCTTTCACTGTAAAAGTTTTGTTTACCGAGAACACAATTCATCCGCTTTAGTGTCCGGAGTACAATTACCGACAAATTTTGCACGTAACACAACTCCTCCGTATCAAAATAATGTTGATTGGTATGGCATTTTGAAGCCCATTATCAAATGAATAAAATAAAATTTTTAATCTACCGGTAAACCGAGAATTTTCAGCTTTTTTATTTTTTATTTACGTTTACTATACGAGAAATAAATTTTCCCAACATTCGATTTTCAGAGATAACCCACAGATTCCAGACGGCCCGTCGGGAGGTTAGACAGCTGCTGCTGCAGTGCCTCCTGCCTTGGCTCCACAACATGGAACTCGTCGACCCGAACGTACCCCCGCCCTCGAATTCTCTCAGCTACTACCAGGTGAGCTACACTTTATTGGCATGTTACATTTTTCAAAATCTTTTTTACCAGAAGGATATTGAGTTTTGGTGTCATTGGCAAATGCACTTTCTGAAAACCGATTGGAATTGCTTGTTTGTAGATGTCTTTCGTAAGAATTGAGAATATTTAAAATGTATGTTTTGGAATATTTATTGATATTCACTTGGTACACCAAAGAGAAAAAACTTGAAGTACTAACTTTTTCAAATGTTTTTGATATTCCATTTAAGGTAGTAGTTCCGCCTCAGTGCACAACTCAAACTAATTCTGAAATTAAAATATGTTGTAAAAAATCACTTGATCTTTCTAAATATCACTTAAAGAATACAGGTATCCATGCTTTTTTCCGAGATAATTGAGTTAGAAACTCACCAAATCACAATATATAGTAATACCTAACCTGTAAAATTTAACATTTTTTGAACTCAATTATCTCGAAAAAAAGCATGGATACCTGTATTTTTTAAGTGATATTTTGAAAGATCAGATGTTTATTTACAACATATTAAAAATTCAGATAGTGTTTGAGTTGTTTGCATTTTGCATGTGTTTTCCCATCTATGTGCTATATATCGCGGAACTACTACCTTAAAAAATTCAAAATAAATAGTTTTTTTTGGACCCTGTACAGGTTACAATTACATTTTTCTATTATTCTGACCGATTAAGAATGTTAATTGAATTTAAGAAGTCGAGCTAATTTTCTATTTTAAATTCAAGCTGAAAATTAATTTTCTTGATCCAGCTCAAAAGAAAATTTAAGCATGAATGCAAATTAAAAATTTCGATATTATGCTTTCTCTCAACTCTTTCTTCTCTTGTTTGACATTGCCTTATTAGTTTTCTACATCGATGAATATTTCTGGATCCATTTTACCTTAGCATGAGAAAAAAATTTCTCATTATGGAGAATCGAACCAAGGCTACTTGGAAGAAAATTGATCTTTCTCGACAATTTCTTTCATGAAAATTCAAAAATGATAAAAAATTTTTGATTAACGTGGAGCTAAGTCCGCCTCTTCCTTTTTGATTCTGTTCAAAGGTTTTCAATATTCTTCTACTTTAATTCTGCACAGTACTCATTATTATTCATTGAAAAGATGTACATTATCCAGTTTCAAAGAAAAGCAGGCAAAAGTTTTTAATCGTAACAGATTTAAAAAATTATTTACTTTTAATGTAAATTCATAATCTCGGGTTGGATGAGAATTACTTGGTAAGTAGGAGCAGCGCCATAGTTGGAACAATGCGTTAGGATTAGAGGACAAAGGAATTTCAAATTTTTTGCGATCTCATTATGATAAAGCCCTGCCCGACTAAATTTTTCCCCGGTAAACTTTATATTAAACTCCTGCCTGAAAAATTTGTAACAACAGTTAATTCGTTCGGTTTTTTTTTTTTTATCATTTTTTTTCTGAAAAATGTATTACTGCAACGATCGAGTAATAGGATTATAGCTTATCTTTTCACGCATTCTTCGTTTCGTTTGAAACATTTTATTTTGTATAAGCGCTGTAAAAGTCAACAAATCGGCCATAAAAAAGTAAAAAATTTATTTTTTTTATAAAATAAACATCAAAACCGCATTGCTGAGTTCAGAAACTATCAAATGATTTTCGTGACTACACAGAGAAATTTTTGCCCATAAATATTATTATTTATTTACATTAAATGTACCTATCTGTATAAAAAAAATTTTCTTTAAATTCGTACATTTTTTACATAGAACTAGCTTAGTTCAGCGTGAAAGCACTTGTTAATTTTATGAATTCATCAACAACTCATGTAATTTACTTTAAAAAGCTAAATCGATTAGCTCGATATTATTTGTATTTTATCATTGTATTTTATTCGAAACTATATTAAATAAAAATAATAATAATAGTTTCTGACATAACCTAGAAATTTAACTCGCTATCAAAATCGTCTGTAAAGCAACCTTTGAAAACTTGAGTAGACCCCGGGGGTGAAAAATATGTTTCCACCTTACTTTATTACACGAAAAAACCAGAGCGTGATTAACGCACGTTGCGTAAAGGTAGCAGAGTTGCGTGCTCTCCGATTCATTTATACAAAGCTCCCCCTTTTTACCCACATCCTGTCCCACTTACCCCCACTGACTCGTAAATGTTTATGTACTCGGGAGGGTTAGTTCGGTTGGTTTATCGGATCGCCCCGCGCGGCCGACTCAGCGTTCATCCTCTTGATTGACATTTTTTACGAGTAATCGTGCCGTGAATTTCTATGCCGGAGGGCGCGACGCTTGGAATTTATTATTTCCTTTTAATTGATTCGTTCTCGAGCGTCAAACTGATTTTTTCGTTTCTCTACATTGTAATTTTTACGAGATGTAGCGTAACAGTAATTCAGATGAAATTTGGTTTTAAAATAATTAATAAATAAAGCGGTTTGATTTATTACACCCAAAAAATAAATTTTTTCATGGGTCGTGACGGAAATTTAAAATAAAATTTTTTATTAAATTGAACAAAAATTTTCGGCTTAGTTTGCAAGTAATCGTTTGTAAAATAGTTTGAACAAATGTTTACAATGCACGCACCAAAATCTTGGACTTACAAAATAAATCAAATATCTGGCTAAGTAAAAATATTAGTTCTTGAGAAAGACCGATATTTTTTTACTGTCTCTACTTTGACTAAAGAAAAGGATGTTAAAAACAGTTTTCTTGTAGACCTTGGGAATAGTAATCGAGTACTTCTGAAAAAATTCGATTCTTCATTGATGGAATTTCAAATTGAAGTTTCTCGGAACTTAACTGACATTGTCTTAAAAATGATCCTCTTTGTCACTCGTGTTTGAACCTACTACCTAAAAGATTTTTAAACAATTCTTTTGTAAAAATAGCAACTTTTTAAATTGTATGAAAAAAAAAAACTATAAAAAGTGAATAAATAGTCCCTCGCTCCCCATAAAAACAAGTCCTTTTATATTGAATAAAAAAAAACCTTATCACAGACACCTCCCAGACGCCCTTTTCAATGTACTCGCATAACCGCAATTTATAAAAATCAAAGTCGCTTCGGAAACAAAATAAAAAAATTACACCGTATACATTCCCGCAGCCCCGCGATAACGCATGGTAAATGACAGTAAAAAAAAAATTCCCGAGAAAAAAAAAATACGTTTTTC
Source organism: Encarsia formosa (assembly GCA_038277355.1). Lineage (NCBI taxonomy): Eukaryota > Metazoa > Arthropoda > Insecta > Hymenoptera > Aphelinidae > Encarsia > Encarsia formosa. The sequence goes on from CM076187.1 coordinate 7,465,010, forward strand.
ACGTCAACCCATTTGGGGTAAAGAAAAAAAAAATTCCAAAGAGCGTGTCTCCCCGCACGCGCCATTAACTCGTTAAAGCGTACGTATGCGCGAAATCTACTTCCCCAGGCCCCGCGCTATTGCGACCCGAGATAAGCGTAGACAATCCGCTTTATAACCGGCCGCGATTCAACCATCTTCTTTTATATTCATTTATTTCGCTTGCTCGTACCCTTTTTTTTTTCGTCCTCTTCCGTTTCGTTCAATTTTTTTCATAAGAAAGGACGAGATTTTGTAAGGAATGCGTGAATAATGCATGCGCCGGACGTTAATACAATAAACTGTCCCCACAGTTTCATGCTGAAATTCTTTGTGGATTTATCAAATTAGAAATTTTTTTCGTTACGTTTAATTCAAACGAAAAATTCATAAATTTTTTTTTTGGGTTTGTCAATTTCATCATTTCATATTTTACAAATCGATGGTCCCAGCGAAGAAAAACCAAAAGTCATTTTAACATTTTTTACCGCAGGCCAAAATAATAAATAAAGTGGTTCAGAGACATTTTAGTATAAAAAAGTACCCCTGTAATGTAACTTTATTCGTGGCAGATTTTTGGCTCAGGTTTTTCTTCGCTGGCACCATGGAAATACTCGTCTTGTGAGCGTTAATTTATTTAAAAAAATACTTCGACCTTTGAAAACGATGACGCGATGTAATTATCAAGAATATTCAGCCAAGACAATCAATTTAAATTAAAAAAAAAAAGTGAAAATTTGAAGGTGTAACGAAGTACGTCTTAATCCTGTCTCCAGGCTCGTAAATAATATAGCACCCGAGACGGCCTGAAAAACGTGAGACGCTTTCCCGAGTGTCGGCCTGTACTATTCATCGTCGCGAAAAACACCGCAGCTCGACCCGCAAATACTTCCGGAGAGGCATCGATAAGGAAGCTGTTCTCCTCGCGGGGGGGAATATTTACGAGCCTCGTATTTCGGGGAGGATTTCGAGCCATCAAACTTACCCCCTTCGTGGGATGGTTTCGTTTTACTTTTTAATCTGGGTCACGGGAGTAATTTTTTAACAAACTTTTTTGAATTTCTTTGTTCGCGGGGGGGAAACTTAAATTCATACTGGATAATTTTCGTCCCTTTGTTGTATTTTTACGGAATGCGTAATTTTTTTATTTCAAACCTGCATAGCTTGAAATTCACATGAATTTTAGTTTTTTCAGAAAAAAAATCTGTGGTAATGAAATTAAGACTGTAAAAAATGAAGATTATCCGTTTGGAAAATTTGAACGAAAATTTTTTCTGATGACCCTCGTACGTGACGCGACTGCCCTATATTCGATTAACATTGTTTCAAGTACTCCGGAGTGCCACCATAATGCCCAATTTTTTTTTTAATTAAAAATACTGCAATTAAAGAAAGCATGCCGTAAAGGTAATTATTATTGCTTCAGGGCCACTGCTGACTGTTATCATTAGAAAAAATACCAAGCCATGCAGTAAAAAAAAAAATTCATTTTGTTGAAAATATCACTACTTTTTTAGTAATTAGAAGCTACGTGTTTTTCTTCATCACTCATATGAAAAAAATCCCTATAGTTAGTTTTGTTTACATCGGTATTATGAAAATAACCATCCATGAAAAGAAATTTCTTAAATATTAAAACAGAAAAAAGAAATTTTAAATACCTAATAAAATAAAATATAAATGTTTATTTTGGATTTTCCAAAAAATTTTCTGTTTCATTTTCAACCCTTTTTTGATTCCTCAACATGCAGCATAAATCATACACGATTTTTCCCAATATCTTACCTCAACAATTGAACATGATGTACTGATTTTTATACATATATATAGATTGAGTTTTCATATCCGTTTTTTAAAGATTTGAATATCTTGTCTATACAAAAAATTTTTAAAAGTAAAATAAATTTTGATATTTTTTTTTTTAATTGGTTGATCACTGTCTACTATACGTTTCAATTAATTACTTAGTTACATTTAATCAATAGTTCGTTTCTGTACTGAATCTATTTGAAACCTAAACTACAACTAAGCATTCCGTGTCGCGGTAATACTCTGCGTGTTAATTCCCTGTGCGTTTCAGCTTAGTAGTTTAAATTAATTAACGATTGTTACTTGCGAAAGCATTTGAAAAATTGTTCTAGAGTATTTGAAATGTAAACAGAGAATCTTATTTTTTAATGTTTAACATTTAAGCCAAGTTTTTTGGCTTGACTAAAAATAAAGTACGATTCAGCTCGGATCTCAAATTTTTTTAAAAACTATTTTTTGAAGATGAATTTAATTCAGTACAAAAGCGCACCTTCTTACCTCTCACGTAACAATTTATTTTAGCGCGGTATATTTTTCTAGAACATTAGTTGGAAAGTTAGTCCGAAAGAAATAATTTATTTTTGCGCGCGTGGAAAATTTAAAATGAAAGGTCGTAATTCAGGGGATACTTTTTTCGCTGAGAAATGAAAATTTTATCTCTTTTTCTCTACAGCTCTGTTACAACAAACTTACATTATTATGTTGCAACTGCATTTTTTCTTAAGCGGATTGTCAAAATTCCCTCAGCTTAGTTTTTTTTATCGCCGAAAAGACTTGAATAATTAAGTTTTTGCCCATTTTCTTCATAATTAGGAGTGTTTGAAAAAATAAGATTCTGTGGTTGTAAAATATTTTTCTTTCCGCAGTTTTAATGTTGTACACTAAAAAGTGGCGAGTAAATAAACCTTACTTTGATATAATTTCGAAAAGATAAATTCGTAACCGTAAAAGTTTCATTTATGAAGTGGAAAAGTGGGTTTCGGTAAACAACAATTTCTATTTACAATTCATTTCAAAAAAATACTTCACTTGAGATTTTTATACGAAATACGTAATTTCAAAAGCTCTGAGATTCATTATTACTCTAATATTGATCTACAAAAATTTACTTTACATTAAAAACTCAAGTAATTTTTTCAGTTTTATGAATTTGAAAGACGATTGACAGTTTCAAAAAAATTCCATCAACCTCTCAAATCGAAATTAAATCGAACATTGAAAAATTGACGTAACAATTTCTTCAAATTCGCTTGGATTGATACAATCAAAATTTTGTCAAAATAAAAGAATTTTTTTTCTTTCACAAAGTACTTACAGACATCAATGTCTTAAAAACGTCAGCTTCATAGTACCATTGAAATATTTTAAAAAATATTCGAAAAGGTTTAGTCTTGTAAAATAGAATTTTTTAAATTAATAGTGTCAAAGTGCACCTGCAGACGCGAAGACTATTAATTGTTCTGTAATATCAACATGCAGCGTTTCATAATTAACTTCTCCATCAATAAGCCGACATTACTGAAATGTGCCTGTGACGTATAATCTTGGCGCTGTTCCTTCGTGACTATAAATTACGCATGCTTACGTTCTAAAATCATTCGTTTCTAAAAAAAAAGTTGTTACAAATCTAATCAAAATAAGTAAGAAAGTAGGCGGGAAATTTCCTTTTTTTCGCTCGTAAAGTGACTATTAATTAAGTCAGCTTATACCCGTGTGACGTCAGCGGTAATTATTCCCTCGGGTGGAAAAGTTGCAACTTCCGACTATGACGAAAATAATGGATTCTCATTCTCCCATGGTTGTTCATTTTTTGCTGACAACCGAGAATATAATTTGGTTACTTTATGATTGAATCAGCAGATTTGTAACACAATTTTGAACGTAACGCTACGTTTATACAGCGTACTTTTATTTTGTTAAAACACATTCAATTTTGGAAAAATTTCATTGATTGTCGCCAAAAATATACAGTCCTGACTGATTTATCATTCCTTTTTCACTATTTTGTTAAATTGGGACAGCAGGTAAATAATATTTTGCTTTCAATTACGACATGTTTGAAGCAGCTCATCAAGCATTTTAAGCAAAATTTTGAAACTTGTTCCATCACTACAAAGTTTCAAATTGGGTCATTTATTGACAATCTACGTGTTTCACTTAACGTCGCTAAATTTCAAAATACTTTGGTACAAAAATTCGTTATGAAACAAAGGTAACACACAGCTAGGTTGAAAATTTTCTCGCAAGTTCTCCAAACTGTTTAGACCTTTTCAAAGCATAATTGAAAAAACCTATCTCCTTGAATTTTTTCAATATTTATCCGGAAATGTTCGTTTTGAACCAGGAATTCAATGATATTAAGCTAAGTAAAAAAGGGTTGATAGTAAGTATACTTGACACAAGATGTGTTCATGTTATGCTATCAAACACAATTATCTAATGCAATCTAACATAATAAAACTATAATGATAATTCAATACAATCAAATTTGTCACTGAATGTAAGAAAAACTGAAACATGATTACAGGTGTACGCTAACGACGTGACTGGTAGCAGTCGAGCTGGTGTCGCAGGTGGAGGTCGCAGGGAAGGCTGGGGTAGCGCCGAGGCGACCGAGATGGTCCTAAACAACCTGTTCTACATCACGGCCAAGGTAAGCTGCCTCCCCCTTACAATTTACGGCTCCCCGAGACCGTGCCCGAAATTTGATATACTCGCTTTAATTAAGACGCACCGTGATTAATAAGACCGGTTCGAGGCTTCTCTAGCTTTTATTTAAAAAATTATATATATTCTGAGTTTATTTTCATACTAATAAAGGAGTAATTGAACAAAGCATCGGAGAATTATTTCTTCCTAACATGATCAAAGCTACGTCAAACTTGATTTTTCATCTAATTAGAAAATTCTTCAGTTTTATCAATTTTCAAGTAATTATCAATATTTTGCGACCGATCAAAGCAAGAGTAATTGAACAAAGCATCGGAGAATTACCGCTTCCTAAAACTTTCAAAGCTATATCAAATTTGATTTTTCATCTGATTGAAAATTCTGAAGCCAGTTTTCACGTAATAAGCTAAACTCGTGGAATAATCGATAATAATAACCCAGAGCAGAAAAATAATATTGAAATTCTGGTAACTATTTAAAATTTAATTAATCAGCAACTTCTATAAAATCTCAAAAGCTAGATTTTGAATAAAGAAGAAAAATGAAGGTTAAATTACGGCATTAAGAAAATGGATAAACGAACAATGGTTTGTTATAAAATATCTACAACTGAAACGTGACAAAACGAGACCATAATCCGATTATAACGTTCGTGAGTAAACTTTGACAGTGCAAAAGCTCGACGAGCGAACGCCCATGGTACAGATAAACTCGGGGAAGGGGGTAAGTCGAGGAGGGGTGGGGGTAAAACGTCAGCGGATCTTCGTGCGAAAATACGTGTTTTGTCGCTGACGTTGCCGTAATATAGAAACCTGGGGGGGAGGAAGATAATTAAACCATTTGGAATTACCGAGCTTGGATTATTTCTAGGGAGATGGTGTTCGTGGTTGAACTGTTTGTTTCGTCTTTATAGATTTAACTCTGGAGCTGGAATTAGAGGATGCGTTCGAAAAATACTATGGAAGTTTTGAAGAAATTTTTTTTTTTTTTTAATTAATTGTTTTATTAGGTTGCGTACAATATAGTGAAATTTTCTTATCAATGAATAAAATTTTTGTAATTCATTTTTATTTTTTAACTAACTAATTGAAATTAATAAAGTTTGAACAAATCATGAATGAATTTGTTTACTTAATTCATATGCTTGTACCCTGCTAGAAATGAGTGAAAAATTTCAGCAGATTTTGGGCAAATCTGGGCAGATCCAAGCAAATTTTTCTCGCCTTCTGGTGAAATTCTGCTGAAATTTCTAGCAGGGTATTAAAAGCCTTCAATATTACATTTTAATTATGTTAATTACAATTTACGTTCAATTTAACTGAAACATATCTAAACTAAATTTTCATAAACTAATTTCTTCGAATTTTCTTATGGTATCATTAAAGCTGTTTTGGAAACTTCTTAAGTTTGTAATAAATTTATTAGTAATTATTAAAAATAGTAGTAAAATAAATTATAATCACCAAGCTATAAGCATTTCCAACATTTGATGGATCATATTTATGTATTAATGTAAATTAAAATTTATTTGCAGTATAAATAATACAAAAATTAGAAAATAAATAATTGACAATTTATTTATATTATTTTGATCTCTTTATTATCTCTGTTGAAATTACAAATCACTCTGAATGGTCGACAAAACTTTTTTTTTTTTGCGAGAAAATATATTTCATTTTTATTAAAATTTATCGTAAAAAATGTTATAAACTCAAAAATTTTTGTACAAGCTCCCGCGAATCCAAATTAAAATTAGAGAACAAAAATAAAATTATTTAACATGGAAAAACTAACAAAAAATCGTTTGAAAAAAAGTTCTCAGACGAACATCCGAAGGAGACGGAGGAACTGTGGGCGACGCTGTGCGGCTGCTGGCCCAACAATCTCAAAGTCATCATCCGTTACCTCATTATCGTCTCCGGCATGGCACCCCAGGAACTTCTTCCCTACGTGAGTACATTATTATCCACTCTCTTCTTCTCTCTCTCTCTTTTTTTTTCGCGTCGCATTTTTTGCGAGTAATCTTGTCTCCGGTAACTTTCGCCAACGTGGAAAACTTTCGCTGGCTAATCTTTGTATCTTGCCTTTGACAGCTTAACGGCTAAAGTATTTCGAGAAAAGGGGCTTTTTTCGTACTTCAAAGCTTAAGTTGTTTACAAGGTTTTTTTTTCTAAGCCTGTAAACGCCATTGTGCTTATTGCTTGCCTCTAACGGCCAATTTTCAAACCGACGAACGAGATATTCTATACAAGTGTCTGCGCCAGACACGCTCAACTGTGGTACTGTAATGCGCTGAATTAAATTTCCGAGACTTACGGAGATTCGATGTATAACTAGAATAAAGCTGGATTTTTTTTTTTTAATCTATCGATTATTTTTGCTACTTCTATTGAAAATTGTTTTGAAAATACTTAGAGTTTTTAATTTTGTTGCAATTTTTTAAATTAAAATTTTAATTTTGAATTTTTTTTTATAAAAGATCGATCATAAAATTATTTACGCTTGTATAAGTTTTTCTAACAGCTAATAATTATAACCAAAATTTTATTCTCTATATTGTAAATGATCAGTAAGTTTTTAATTGAATATTTATTTATTTAAATTTACTAGGTCACTGGATGTTTTAATCGTTAATTTAAAGTTAAAATAAAGTTTTTATAAATTATCTTGAATATTTTATTATTAGATTTTTTATGGTATTTTTTTTTTACTAAAAAATTAGTAAGTACTTCACCATATCTAAAGTCCTTTTTAAATGACAATTTATTGAAAAATCCACTACAACAATCGGAAGAATACATTAAATTGTGTCCTGACATAAATCTATATCTATAGATAATTTTACCTACAAACAACCGTAAATTAATTTTCCTAAAAAATGTAGTTAAAAACATAATTCATTGAATTTTAACAGGCAAAACGGGTGGTTTTGTACCTGGCCCGTTCCCGTGCAGAGCGCCTGGTGGACGAGATGATGACCGAGCTGCAGACGGTCGAGACCCTGAACTGTCTGATCGAGAGGACCGAGACGCCCCCGTTTTACCGTCTGACGAGCATGCGCAAGGCCTCCTCGCACAGTGATGCCCCGGCAGCCGACCCGGGTAACCCTAGCAAGGACCTCGGGGTCGAGAAGGGTACCATACACACCAAGCGACACTCTGGGGAGGATCCCATCAAGAGCGGGCAAGTTTTTTTTTTTTTTTTTCTCTCTATTACCGCCGAGAAAATGATTGGTCGAAAAACAAATATTTTATCAAATTTTTACCAGCCTGTTTGATTTTACAAAATTAAATTAAGAGAAATATTTGCTTGCAATCAAAGCCGTGATTGCTGAGAAAAATGGAGGATTTTTCAATATCGAGAAAGAAACAAAGATGGTCCGGACTAGATGATAAATCCTCGTTCTCGATAACTCAGTCGGAGAGCTATCACCGCCGAAGAAAAGGTTCAATTCCCGCGTCGAGTTTAATAATTTGTTTTTCTCATTGTTAGATCCAATCGTAACTGCCTATCAGTGTGAAATGAATTTTTTTTTCTCAGCAAGCTTTTTCAAACTGTAAGCTCTAGTAATGATCGGTCACTAAAAAAAGTATTTCATTTTTTAAATTTATTTATTTAAATAATGTTCACCTCGATTTAATTCTATCAAATTATTTACTTCACAAAATTCATTCCGAGTAAAAAGATTTATTAAAATCACGAAAGCTTTCATAACACTTTTCGGCCGACTGAATTTCGTGCGGATTGCTTTCAAAGTACAACATTACTCGTATTCTTTATATCCATTTTTCCATCTACTGTGAGCGCGTGAAATATATTTTCGTGCCTCGCAAACATTTGAATTTTCTCGTGTATTTTTTTTATTAATTCTGATTTAGGAATGAAAAAAAATATATTGTATATTTTACTTAAACACTGCTGTTTTACAAATTGAATTCGTCGTCACCGGAATGGAAAGGCATGTTTTGAACGAATTTAAATGTAAGCACCGGCTGCCTAAAAGCTCCTCGAGGACTAAATTTATTTTTGTGTTTACGTTTTCGCACTTTTTTTTCATGAAACTCTTTACGAATTCAAGCGCGTATCCCTACCAAAATAACGCTTCTCTGGGCGATTATGTATGCACATATTCTAGAATCCAAGCCGTGCTAAAAAAATTTTTTTTTATTTCGACGGATTTATGTATCTATTTACAAGTGAAAATTTTTCAATGAAAAAATGTATATTCCGCATCAAAATACTGAAAACTACGGAAAATCATAAAATAATTATTAAATATAATTCATATCAAACATCTAAAAATAATTTTCTTATTGATTTTTAAAATCAGAAGACTTTCAATAATCTTTTTTTGCCAATTCAAAAACAATCCCCATAAATCAAGAAAAACTTTTTTTACAAAAAACAGCGGGGGGATGGATGGAAGTTTGATTGAAATTCCAAAAATTCATTTGTCACCCTTTTCTGTTCTCTCGGCAAAAAAACAGGGGCTCGAAATCGGACAGTGCGCTCCGGGCCTTGGCTGGTTTCACCTCCGGCAAATCCAGGACCAGCAACCTCCTCACCTCAGAAGATTTGTCGACCCCGCTAACCGAGGCGGAGGTAAGTTTTTTTTTTTTTTTTTCTTCTTCTTCATCTCGTGAGAGAACGTGCCGATGATTTCTTTTTTTTTTTTTTCTCGGTGGGGAGTATTGAATTTGGCGGGGTTCGTAGCTTTGATTGATGTGGCTGGATCATTTTATGTATCTGGTTTTCCTTAGAAAAAGCTTTTTTTTTAATTTTTTTTTAGTGTTACCTATCGTTTTTTTTTTAGTTTGCTTGAAAAATGTGACGTGCTTTTTATTTTGTGTACATATTTAGACATGAATTTTAAAAAGTTTTACATTAATTTTTGGGTGTTTATAGTAGTAACTTGTCTAAATGTTGCACGAGAATATTTAATTACTTAATGATTGATCACATTAATCTGATAGTTTGTATATATATTTTTTTCATTAATATCAGTGATTGATCCCTTCTTCAAAATGTTAGAGTAAATGTTAATGTAAATGCTTTTTCATAAATATATCTAACGAAAACGTCGGTTTCATCACTTTCATGCTTAACGTGGTTTTCGTAAATGACTTTTGCATTTGATCTGACGAATTTATTTACGTAATTTTCTAATTCGATCATATTAAATAATATGAAAAGTTTTAGAGTTTTAATACTGTTTTCAATTTTCAAATTTTTAAGCAAAAATTCTTGACACACATTTTTTAAATGTCTCATTTGATACTTCTCTGCTCCTAACAATATGCCGTCTATTGTTTCGTAATTAAGTTCTTTTATTTTACCGGTATACATGAAATTTAAAATTTCTTTTAAAATTTCATAAGTTAAATCCTTTATTTTGACCGAATTTTCTATTTTTTCTTTCATGTTATTTCTCAACATGGCAGAAAATACTGGACTTCCAGCTGATAGTACAAGTTTGTGGGCAAAAAGTTTACGATCACAAGGTGCTATTAACGTAAAATCACAAAACTTTTCTTGCCTCCATTTTCACTCAAGATAGTGTTCACCTCTGGTTATTCTTGTAAACATGAATAAGCTCCATTTAAGATTGTCTAAGTCTGAATATGACCACAAATTCGACTTAAAAATCGGTGATTCGTAATCCCATTTGAAATTATTTCTTAAATAATGATGCACGTCAACTTTCCATAAGTACTTTGATTGTATAGGCTTATCTCTCAGTGAATTAATAAAAGGCAGTCCAGTCCGCTCAGACATTGTACAATGTTCTGTAACTATCAAGTTTTTAGCAATTAGATCTATCTAAAAATCTTCCGTTAAGTTATATTTTTAATTGCTTACCTTCAATGTTACCAGTACAGATAAAATTCAGACATCAGCTGCTTTCTCCACCCATGACCCATGTGTGTTTCACTATAGTGAGTCTTACAAAGTTGAGTCTGTACTCTGTATCATATACTAAGAGTATGCGACTACACTATACACTATCGAGGTGGCACCACTTTCTGATTCTTGTAGTGTGTCGCTAAATATGAAATCTGTATTGACTCATTTGGAGCTTCACTTTTGTATGAATCTCACGCCTGCACTTTACACACGTGCTATGTATTCGTATATTTTATACTTATTTATAAAAAAACTTAACAAATATATTAAAATTGAATGAGTTTTCATTTATCAATTTTTCTTACGTACAAAGAACAACTCGATGTAGATTACGCACGAAGTATTGTACTACAGTCTGCGTCATTTTTGTTTATAACGTAACTAAACTATGAAAAAGCATAAAATTTGTATATTTTTTTTAAACAATTTATTTAATTTTATTAATTTTAAGTGAGTACGCAAATGTTAGATAGGGATTATTGAGCATCAATCACCCCGTATAAATATGTAAATACCTACATTTTGAATTTGTAATGATAAAAAACTCCCGAAGAAAGGCATAAGCAAAGTTAGATTCGTCTCTACAGTTAGAAATTCGTACCCCCGATGTGTCGTTCTCTCCTTCCTAAGTAACAGCATGTGCAGCCGCAGCTCTTGATGTTTGTCTTTGCTTTAAACGACTCTTTTACAGTACTTCGACTTTCAGTTGACGTCCGAGGACGCCTACTACATTCGCAACGTACCCGTCGCCCTGAACGGCAGAACCGCCGCCCTGTCTACCGGCAACGAGAAGGTCGACATCGTCGTGCCCCAGCCCCACCCGCTGCCCATGCCCGAGTACGGCGGGTACTTCGCGCCCCTCACCGAGTACCTGCCCGACAGCTCCCAGCCCATCAGCGGTTTCCACAGGTGAGTTTAATTTCATAAGGAAAAATAATTGATAAAAAGTAAATTTAAAAAAAAATACGTTTTTATAATTTAAAACATTTTAAGGTGGTTTTCTACCAGAGCTAGTCAAGTTCAAGACTAAAAAAAAATTATTACTCCAAATTACTAACAATTGGTTATTAAAATTTATTTTTTAACTTTTTATGGCTTCTGAAATTATTTTCTACCAAAAAAACATTGACAATCACAACAAAACATTTCTTTTAACTTCTAACCTCACCTTTGAATACCGCAGTTTTGGAGGTTATTCACGTGAAAATTATTTTTGTAAAATTATTGCAAAATTCCAAGAAGGTCAATTTTTTGCAGTTTCAAGAAATGAATTCTTCGACAGTGAAACTATATGTATGTAGTTTTTCTAAAGGATCTCTATTGTAAGAAGACAAATATCAATAGTTAAGTACACTTTTTCAGCGTAGCGGCCATACACGTAATGAAAAAAATTCAATCTTTAACTTGCTGTAACTTTTAAACTATATAGTCAATTTTGATCAGACTTCGTAGAAATGTTTATTAATATCTAATAAACATCTCCAGAAAGTTTGAGCTGATTCTCTATTGTCATGCATTTGGTAGAAAACCACCTTAAGCACCGGTGCTTTTCTGTAAATAAACAAGAAAAGTTGAATTAATATTTTTCAAAATTGTTTGAGTGGTTATTCGGGTGAATGCAGGGAAAATAAAAAAAAAATTATAAAGCTTGTTAATTTTTTGACTAGTATGGTAATTATTATAATTAATAATTTGTAAAACGAAATTGTAATATCTTCAAGTAACTATCCGTCAAAGGCCTTTAATAACGGAAATGAAGCAAGTATTGAAACTCCGGTTGTTAGTCATTAGTAGAGTTTCCAACTGCAAACGCTACAGCTCTCTAACTATATAATTGAAAGTGACAATGTGCATGCTACGTCTTTACAGTGTTTAAGAGCATCAAAATTCTTAGTCACAGGAGAATTTTCAGCCTTGGTAGGATTCTCCTTGTTTTCTAGATTATTTGCTCAATTAAAATCAGAAAACTGTGTGTTTTAAATTACTATCGTAACTTTAGATTCAAAGATTTAACTTCAGAGTTTTACCCTCTTCCCAACTCCAAGCGGTAAATGTATTAAATTAAAAAACTTTCTTATTCGTTCTGATTTAATGAATCTTATTAAAAAATCAACTTCAAAGTTTTTTACGATGTGACCCCAAAACAATGCTATGTAACTTAAAATTGAAGAGCTCGGCAAAACATTTTTAATTTACATCCTACTTGTTTATTTTACAAAATTTTTTAATTTCATTCGACTCGGCAACTTTTCTGTCAAAAAAGAATAAATATTAACTTTAAAATGAGAAAAAGTTAAATAGGGAGATGATGCATACTCATTTAAATCTATTAGTAGCCAGAAAAACTTTATTAGATTGAAATCGTTCACGCGTTACGGAGTTTTTCAATTTATGCAAATCCAAAAAACTAGAATACGTTTTTTTTTTTTTTTTTTTTTCTTTGAAATGAAGTCTATCAATAACTTATTGTAAAAGTCAAATTAGAAAAGTTTTGCTCTTTATCATTTCACTTTTTTTCGAGATTGAATTTTATTGTGTGCTCCTTTCTTTGATGCTGGTTACAAGTTTTCGATGTAAAACACGAATTTCAAAATTTGAATTTAATATTGAAAAAAAGTAAATAAAAAGAAATTTTTTAAAATAAAACTTATTCGTTTTTTAAATGAAGAAAAAACATTTAAAATTCCTCTCAATCAACTACTGGATCTCATTATTTATTATCCCAATAAAAAAGATAAAACGACCCAATCAAGTGAAAAAAAATTTTAATCTCCTTCTCAGATGCAACATAGCGGTTATGCTGCTGACGGACGTCGTGGTGGACGGCATACAGCTGGACTGGGCGATCCACGTGCCCCTGATGCTCCACATCGTCTTCCTAGGTCTGGATCACTCCCGTCCTCTGGTCCGCGACCACTGTCGGCTCCTGCTGCTCAACATGCTCGTCGTCCTCGGCGACCACCGCGATCACCTTGGTGTCGCCCGAGTGCTCCTGGCCACCAGGACCGATCAGCTCGGGCTTGGACTGACCACTCCACCCCTGCCTGTGATAGAGCACAATTTCACGGAAGTCGACCCCGAGTTTGACAGCTACCTTTACGGTCCACCTCCGCCTCAGATCAACGGCAGGTAAGTTACTTTTTATCGACAGAAAAATTTAATTAAACTAGATTATCAATAAGAAATTTCTGCATTTACAGTTGATCTAGAAAAACTGTTCATTTTTTTATGTTTCAACAACTGTTCATTGTTTAAAAAATTCTCTATTTTATTCTCTATTATTCCAAATTTTGATAGAAAACCTATTTTTCGATTTAATTATGTATTTGTAGAAAAATTTTTTTTTAAATATCTTAAAATTAGAAATTTTTTATTTAACAACTCACCGGAATGTACATAATGAACAAAATTTATTATTTTTTATAGCTATTTATTTTTTAAACATATATTTCTGCAAAACTAGTTAGTTTGAAACATGTAACAGCGCAGTCAAGAAATAAACGAACAAATATTTATGATTTTCCGATCTTTTTTTTAAAAAGATTTTTTTCCGCTAAAAATTTTGTATGAAAAAGTACAATGTAATTTTTATCGTTTTTTAACAACAATAAAATCAACATTCATTGACAGTCTTTTCTACTCAAAATCTGGTTTGAATTACAATACGCGAACAAGCATTTTTGAGAGTGCACTCTTTGGAATTAAATTAGTTTTTTTTCACACTCAGCTCGGACATTCGATTATTACAAATGAAATTATACGAGCGCTCTTTTTGATGTAACAAGCGAAATTCTTAAACTCGCATTAGTCGTGATCCACCTGTTGATAGTCATTTCCAAAGATTGGTAATCTACTTCTGAACTTACGGTGTAGCTCGTAATTACGTTGATGCTCACGTGCGCGTGAGCGAGGCTCCGATAAATGACGAAAGGTAAACGTAGATTAAGCACTAATCGCACACTTGATATCTTTCATACCAGGATTTCCGGGAAACTCTACTTAATGGGCTTAGAAAATTTCGCGTATTTAAATATTCGAAGCTTGTTTGGAAACTCGAAAATTATAATAAGCTTTTAAACAATTTAAAGAATGGAAAGTAAAATTCATGTATGTAAATAATTTAGATATCATGATTTTATATAATCTCGTAAAAAAAACTAAACTATTGTTGTTATCTTAACCACTAATTTTCCCAAACTTTTGTTGTTTCAGTGCGATCGTACCAGTGGGTCCAACCTCGCCTCAGTCTCAGTCTCCGCCACCCCCGTGCACACCTCCGTCGTCGCCTCCACCTCCACCACCACCACCACCTCCGCCACCGCCGCCTCTACCCCAGACCGAGACCTCGTCGTCGCCCACCCTATCGTCGCAATCGCAGTCGTCATCGTCGAACAACGCCAGCCCGGTGCACTCCCCCATCATTGCAGCCTCCGGTACCACTCCGCCCGCCACCATAAGGCACGTTGCTCCCGAAGAAACTAAAAATTCACCGGCTGTGTACTCGTATGGTGAGTCTAAAATTTATTAGCTGCCAATATTTTTATTATAATTTTAGATTTTTTGTAATTAATAATATTAAGGACGTTTTGGATTGCTTTCGACCCAAAATATTATGCAATGAATTTTTGGAAGGCTTGCGATACCATTTTTTCATTTACTTTATTTCAAGGGTAGAGAGACTTTTATATTTTGCTGATAGTCGAAACTATTCAACTTTTTTTTTACATTTTACGATTTTTGGTACGAAAAAACAGTCAAAAGTTGTCAAATTTTTCATTATTACTGTCCTGAAAAAATAAGAGTCCACCTTTTACAATCTATCTAAATGCGCGGGAACGTCATTTTTTAAGTGTCTAAAAAACATTAAAATTTTCAAAATAGAGTTTATAAAGCCCATTCTTAAATTATGGGGATCAGTTTTTGACCAAATAAGACTTTATTCAAGAAAAATTATTATTCAACTGACAGAAGTTACTCTTTACATTGAGAATATAATTGCAATTATTTCATGAATAGTATTTAAATATTTGTAAAACAGAAAATCTTAGTGATCTTATATATAGTAATGAATAGCGACTTGTGGTTTACAAATGTATATGAGTACGAGTCCTGAAACTTTCTTTGCAAAGCCAACTTTTTTAAAAATATTTTAAATAATCTATAGTTTAAAATTTTCCTTATTTTGATAAAAAAAATTATGGAGGCGCCGGGTATCGATCCCGGTACCTCTCGCATGCTAAGCGAGCGCTCTACCATCTGAGCTACGCCCCCTGTATATGCTTAAACACTCAAATTTAATACTGTTCTGATTTTTCCGAATGACCTTTTATAATCTGTACGGGTGAAAGGCGCCGAAAATTATCAAGTGCACGCCTGCCGAGGTGTCGAACGGGCGCGAGCGCCCGCGATACCAAAATACACTCGCGCTACCGTGTATGGAGAAAGTCTTCTCAGGTTCGATATGCCGCTAACGTATTCTCGACCGTAACTCTTAATTCGGATTTTTTTTATACTTTTTTTTTTGTCGAGTAGCTTGGATTCAATGTTTGTTTATTAAAGTAAATAAATGTATTGTCAATGATCAGTTTTATAGTTTAAAAAAAAACATTTTTGCAATCTTTTTTTTTTCATATTTAAAAAAAAATTTCATTACTTATTTGCATAGAATTTTTATCAACAATCAATTTAATCAACTGATAAATTTAAATAAATAAATTATCTACTCATCAAGATATGCAATATCTTTTACATAAGAAAAAAATCATTCGTATTCACAATTTATTTTCTTTTCTTTATTATAATGCAATTATGAAAATTTCTGTATTAATTAAATTGCAAACAAATAACAATTTTATTTTATTACATAACAAAAACAATAACAACAACACAAGACTACATTTTTTTATTTAATCAATTATCATCAAAAATGAATTAAACGTTATAAAAATAAATGAAAATTTAGCTAATCAACGATGAATTATTAACTTTAAAATTCATTAAACAAATAAAACTTTTAATGCTGCTATAAAACTTTGATCATTAACTTAAAAAAAAAAAAAAAAAATTGGAGGCGCCGGGTATCGATCCCGGTACCTCTCGCATGCTAAGCGAGCGCTCTACCATCTGAGCTACGCCCCCTGATGGACAGTGAAGGCCCAAGTGGAGTTTCGGCCCAGAAACTATACTCTGCAGGGCTATATACAAGTCCAATTCTATCAATTTCGCTAATTCAGTTTATTCGGTTAATCCGTTACAGTTTTACGTAATATGTCACGATCAAAAGCTGATATCATCAATCAATTCGTTATCTGACTCTTATTGCTCGTCTAAGATTAATAGAAAAAATAGGTAATAACGGTGTTCGGTTAGTAAATTCATCTATTCGAGGGGTTGGTAAATGAAAAAAGTTTTATATGCAAGGGTACTTTTATTTTTTTATTTTTATTAAATTTATGTTTTTATTACTTTTGTAACTTTTATATTTTGTTAACCATAAAGAACAACACAACATAAACAAATTTTATTGGGTCACTTTTAATGAAGTATGTTGTAAATTTAACTTTCGGTGTAATTTCGTTAGTAATTTTATTTTCAATTATTTTGCAGGTATAGGTATGTACAAAAATTAAACATCGCTATATTTACAGAATTTTTAACTAAATTTATTAAAAACTTATTATTATCTAATTTTCGAAAAAAAAATAAAAATTGTTGAAAATATTTGATTCGTGGATATTTGAGGGTAAAAAAAAGTTTTTTTTTTTTTTTTAACACTAGATAATTATTAAAGCACGTATCAATAATAAAAAAAACTTACTTAGTATTAGTGCAAAAGTTTACTTGAAATTACACAAAGATCAACCCTTTGATTCAATCTCTTTCGGTAGACCTCTTGTATTATCAATTAAGCATTCCAATAACCAAAATTTTTTTAGATGCTTCGTGCCAGCAAGGAAACAGCTGGCCATCGGGCACGAGAACGGCGAACGTTGTGCCACCGGTTATCGTCACCCCCGACGATGGCGTCAACTGGAGCGGACCCCAACCTGGACCCAACATGCCCATACAAGATGTCATCAAGTCGCTTATTAATTTTCTCGCCTCCAGGTAACTTTTTTTTATGCATTGCCGAAAATTTTATAAAAATTGATTGCAGTGAAAATTGATAATTTTCATAGAATATATATTTTAAAAAGTTTATCCATATTTTAAAAAAAAATTTATTCATGAATTTTCATAAATAGCTTTAGTAAAACTTTTTTAACTAAGAGGTAAATATCAAAGTAAATATAGTAATTTCAGTTTCACGAAACTATATCTCAGCTTTGTAAGATTTGTTCAAAGTATTAATTACTCAGTAAATACAAGTTTTGCATGGTTTTTGTTACGTTTATATTTTATTAACAAAAATATCTAGTTGAACTTCGAGCAAAATGAAATTTCTACCAAATTAGTTCAAAATTTTAACAAACCCGAGAACCATACAATGTTTTCCCAAATATTTGGGTCACCTTTCATTTTATTAAATAATTAAGCTAGAGACAATCTAAAACTAAAAAAACTATTTAAGATTGAAAAAACTTGAACAAATATTTTATTTTATAAAAGTATGTAAAATAAAAATTCGAGTGATATAAATAATCTTACGTTTATTTTACAAACTTGTACATTTCAAATTTTTTAATGAGATGTAAGCAGCTATTCTATCTTTGAAAACTTTAAATTGGCAGTGTATCATTAAAAGTTTACAAGTGCTTCTAACATGTTGATTCTGTAAAAATCCCTTCGAATGAAATATTTATATATATATATAATTTATTAACTTAAGTCTCTGAATATATACGTACTTTCAAAATCCTCAGTTAAAAAAAAAAAAAAAAAAAAAAAAAACTAATTAAACTTTTTTCTTGATAGAACGAATCAACCCCTGTGGAACTACGAAGACATGACGGCGAAAGTTTGGTGGGTGCGGAGCGCCGAGCAGCTGACCATTTTACTCCGGCACGTACTCAGGGTGTTCCGGGATTCGCTGCCCCACGCCCTGGTAAGTCAACGGTGGGCTCAGACGGCACTGCAACTCGGACTTTCGTGCTCGTCGAGGCACTACGCGGGCAGATCGCTCCAGGTGTTCCGGGCCCTCAGAGTGCCCATCACCTCTAGGATGCTGTCCGACATACTGTCGAGACTGGTGGAAACGGTTGCTGAGCAGGGAGAGGATATGCAGGTAAGCTTTTATTCTTTTTATTTTATTTTTTCGAAAAAAATATTTTGAAAATTTGGTCATTGCTACAGCACCTGTAGGTTACTTATTTTATTTTATTTTTTCTACATCTGATTATACGCACAATTATATCGATTAATAAAATTAATTGCAAAAATATTTTAATAATGATTTTTCAAATACTTCATTTAATATATATTTTGGTTTTCAACAGGGATACGTTACCGAACTCCTGCTGACTCTCGAGGCAGCGGTCGACTCTCTGGAATCCGACTTCCGGCCGCTCGACTTCATGAAAGAGATCTTCAAATCCACTCCGAATCTCAACAACAAAGACGCGGCTTCGAGTCTGGCGAAACGTTCCTCCGCAGGTACCACGGGCTACGGTTACCCACCGGGTCCTCAGTTGTTTTCCCACCTCAATCAGCAGGGACACATGCGTTCGACCAGCTACTCGGTGAGCTACTCCAGGGGTAAATCAGCTGCGGCCGCGAACGCCGTCGCCGCAGTGGCCGAGGTCAAGGAGTTGGAGAATCGTTGCAGCGGAAAGTACGCTAACGCAAGTCTGTCCAGGTCGCGGTCGGCGCAGAGCCTAAAGTTACTCGGTGACTCGGCAACCCAGGACGACAAGATGACGATACTGGCCCAGCTTTTCTGGCTGTCGGTGTCGCTACTCGAAAGTGATTACGAACATGAGTTTCTCTTGGCTCTTAGGTTGCTGGACCGAGTGCTGCACAGGCTACCCCTGGACAGACCCGACGCGAGAGACAAAGTCGAGAAGCTGCAGCAGCAGATCAGGTGGAACAAGTTTCCCGGTGTACACGCACTTTTGCTAAAGGTAAGTTTTACGGTGATAATTAAAAATTAATTTTTGTTTAAAAAAAAAAAAAAATTCTTTTTTACAGGGATGCACGAACCCAAACACGTACGAGCCGGTCGTGGTGCTGCTTTCGCAGTTTACACTGTTGCTGGATCTGCCGGTTGTCGACCCGGCTCAAAATCTAGCTTTTCCGATGAACGTTGTCTCGTTGTTACCTTACATGCTACTGAACTACGAGGATGCAAACGAACTTTGCATCAGAAGCGCAGAAAACATCGCGCAGGTACTTTTAAGTTTTGTATAAAATGATAATTAACATATTTTCTTTAAAACTTATCATGAAAATAACTTTTTCAGATAAGTGCCGAAAAAGGAAAGAAACTGGAGAACTTGGGCACGGTCATGACCTTGTACAGCCGTCGGACCTTCAGCAAAGAGAGCTTTCAGTGGACCAAGTGCGTAGTGAAGTATCTCTACGACACCTACGCTCACCTCAGCTACGACATGCTCGCCTTCCTCGTGGAGGTGTTGGAAAAAGGACCAGCCAATGTAGCCCTGCCCGTTTTGAGCATCATCCACTGCATGCTGCATTACGTCGACATATCATCTCAGGCGGCTCAACCAACCAACATCGAGCTACTCAGAGTTATATCTAGATACGTAGAGGTTCGTTTAAATTTTCAATAATTACTGGCTCAAATTGAAAATCTTGGTTTATACAAATTTTAATATACTTTGCGTAGGGTCCCCAGTGGAAAGAGGCTCTCAAAATTCTAAAACTCGTTGTGACTCGCTCGTCAACTCTGGTAGCACCACCGACAACTATTCACGCATCGACGTGGGAATCGTCAATGGCCTCGCCTCATCCTAGTTTCAATGATAATGAAATATATACAAAGAAAGAATTGCCTGGTAAGTTACTTTTCAATTTACAAATTCTTAAATCTGCCATACACACAGAAATACATAGTTTCTTTAAAAAATAATAATAATAATAGTAATAATTAAATCAATTGAAACTTAAAAAAAATTTCATTTGATTCAAAATTTTCTACATCAAATGAAAAATTTTAAAATCAACTGAAGTTTTTAATTTGTGCATACTTTTTTGGTGTATAAAAATATGTATAGGTATCTTGATTAACTGCTTGAACAAAAACGTAAAAAAAAATTTTATCATTTTGTTAATTCTGGGAGAATTTGCAATGGTCTTGATTACTGGAAAAGCGCATAGAATTGCCTACTTGTTGATTTTGGCGCTCTTTCATTTGCACATAATCTTTGCGCATATGCACTCAAGTACCTAAACAATTCAACCTAACCTTCAAAATAAAAATACCGGGTGGAAGAAAGAACAAATCGTGTGAATGATAAACAACAAATTTTAGTTATGTTATTTGAAAATAAGTAAATATATTAGTGCTAATCTAAATAGTGTTTATAAAAAAATAAGTGTTTATGTAATGTAATGTAGTGTTAGGTGACTATGTTTTACAACAACTAAAGTAAAAAAATAACGTACACATAAAACTTACTGCATTTTAAGAAACATGGATATAATGAATATGGATATTGTCCATGAAGATGAAGATAATGATCTTATAATTCCCAAAAAAATTAGTAGGAAACGGAGTTCAATAAAAAAAAAATTAACAATATTGAAATACTATGATAAAGTAAAATCAGTTAAATTAACATGTCAAAAATGTGAGGTACCAACTAGTACACTCAGAAGGTGGATAGATGAACGTTCCAACATTGACAAATTTCCACCAAGATTTGCTGGAGATCCCTCTAATTTGAAAGGTAATTCTAAAACACTGAGTGAACTTGAAGAAGCATTGTTTTTATGGTATGATTTAGCTACAAGAAGTGGGACTCAATTAACTTATTTACAAATAAGAGGTATGTATTTTAATTTAAAAAAAAAAATAACATAAAACATATGGATATGTATAAATTAAAATAATAACCAAATAAACAAATTAATTTTTAGAAAGAGCACTCGAAATCTTCAAACTTTTGAACCTTAAATTTGCTTACAATGCAGCTGATAACTGGATCCGTGCTTGGAGAAAAGAATATGGAATCAAAACTCAAAAAAAAGTTGGAAGAGATTTTCTTAAAAATGAACGTGATGGTTTAGAATCTATGATAGAAAATGAAAATTACCAGCTGTGTCAAATATTCAAAGCTGAAGAGATTATTTTGGAATACAAAAGTATTTCTGAAGATTTAGAAGCAATTTCTACAAATCCTAAACGTTATCAAAACTATGTATCTGTAATGATCTGCACAAATGCAGATGGCTCATTAAAATTACCTATCGCTATAGTTGGTCGAAGTCCGGAAGAGAAAGTATTAGAAGCTTGTTCTGATCTGGTGCATTATGTTCACCAAAAAAGTGCATGGATGACTTCTGATATTTTGAAGAATTGGTTTCAAAATGAATTTGTTACAACAGTGTTATCGTTTTTAAAAAAAAAAGGTCTTCCTTCAAAAGCTTTACTACTGATAGATGATACCCCTTGTCATCCAACAGCTGAAAGTCTTGTTCAAAATGACATAAAAACATTTAATATTTCACCTTCTTTAGTGAAGTCTCCAATGGAATTTTATATAACTGATTATCTGAAAATATATTACAAAAAGTTCCTTGTACAATCTATTCTTTCAGCCCAGAAAGAAGGTATTAACTTGAATGCATTTCTCAAGAAATTTAAAATTGTAAATTCAATTGATTTATTGATTAAAGCGTGGGATAGTATATCCGACATGACTATTTTTAAATGTTGGAAAAATACTTTGCCCAATCATATTGTAGAAAATAAAAATGACTTTGAAAATGACAAGTGTATTTTGAACAGAGAAATTTACAGTGTAATGAACCAGATCAAAGAATTTCAAGATTTAGATGAAGAAATTATATACAATTGGATAGAAGAAGGCTTAGACAGAGACATGTATGCTTTGCCAACTAGCGAAGAGCTCATTGATATGATTTGCGACAAGAATTTGGAAGAAGGTAATTGTTAATTCACGCAAAATTAATCTCCCATTATTTTATTATCATTTTTTTTTAATATTTTTTTTAATTTGCAGAATCAGAAGAAAAAGAAATTAATGCATTTAATGAAGATTCAATGGATATAATCGATCAAGTTACCGAATCTAGTATAGAAGTTGAAGATCAAAAACCTCAACTTGAAAATTTTGAGGAAATTGTAGATATTATAAAACCCCACGACGTCATCTCTGCTGCAGAAAAAATAATAACTTTTTATGAAAAAAATAAATTACTAACCAAAAAAGAATTAGCAGTTATTAAAAAAGCTAAAGATTTAGCTCAATCATTAAATGAAAAAGAGACTTGAAAAATTTACTAACTTTTATTTTATTTTTTTGTAAAATATTTTTACATTAAGTATAAAAAACAACAACGGTGGTGACTATTTCTTTTGAAAACCTACCATTGTCTAATATTATATAAAAATGGTATTATACTTACATTTTAGTAAATGTAGACTAGTTTGTACATAACTCAAAGACTTTAAATTTTAATCAGATTGACAAAATTATTGTTAACTGTAGATGCGCCTGAAATGTTCGTTTTTATATACTTGAATTTACAATAAATTTTTTAAAAATACATTGTTTTAAACTATTTCTGTAATTCATTCAAACTTATTTTTATAAAATGACTCTTTTTTTAGAATTTATTTGGAAATAATTTCATATTATTTC
The DNA here is from genome assembly GCA_038277355.1 of Encarsia formosa. NCBI lineage: Eukaryota > Metazoa > Arthropoda > Insecta > Hymenoptera > Aphelinidae > Encarsia > Encarsia formosa. The sequence goes on from CM076187.1 coordinate 7,488,196, forward strand.
TGTTTGTATGGCAAGATTTATATACACTTTTTTTTAATTGCATGTGTACATTAAACAAAAATTTTTTTTTGCATGAACCACAATTTCTCAAATGGATGTTACAAAATAAAGGTTGCGATAAGAATAACAACGCTAGATTGTAGCCGTGATATTGAATAAAAAAATAAACCGTTATTTTGCTATAATTTTAAATTGACTACTTTCATTGCTTTTCCTAAAAATAATCAAAGTACTTTGCCATCCTGGAAGTTTTTTTTTTTTTTTTTTACATTATTTTTGTTAGATGAATAACAATTAGAAGCTATCACATAAAAATAAACCATGAACTTCTCTAAAAATGGGTGATTTTTTTCTGTAGGAAGAACTATGGATTTCACCTACGACTTGTCATTAACACCGGTTGTTGGTAAACGCTGGATAATCCGACAAGTAAACGAAGAAAAAATTACAAACTCACCAAGGAGATCTCTATCGCTTTCCCCAGCGGACAACGGACCAATTTCCGGTTGGAAAAGACCTTGGATGTCTCAGGTTGGTACAATCATCTTAAAATATGATCTTAAACAAATAAATAAGAATCTTACGTTAATTGCGGTTTTAAATTTTCAGGGTCGAGTTAGAGAATGTCTGGTGAATCTACTGACTACCTGCGGCCAACGAGTTGGTTTACCAAAGAGTCCATCTGTAAGTTGTTTTATGTTTAATTTACCCATTCCACCATCGAAATTTCATTTTATGCTATCTTGGCGTACACTCGCGACATTGAAAGATCGCATTTGATTCTCGCTGTTCTTTTCATTTTTTTTAGGACGACACTAGTTCAATGACATTGTACAGTAAGGTAATTAGAAATATATAAAAAAAAAAAAGAAAGAAAAAAGAAAAGTAAAATAGAAAAAAAGTGTCGCACACGTTCATCACTATGCATATATATATATATGTACAATGAATCACAAAATTCACCAAAACTGTACCAAAAGAAAAAAAAATCACGCTTACTTGTCGTTTTTGCTTTTTCAAACTCAATATACTCAATTAAGTTTATCAGAAATTTTTCACAAAAATTATAATACGTTCGATAATTTTCAGAATTTTCGTATTGTGCAATTTCTCTACGTACCTCCGGCTTACTAAAAAACTAATTTTTTTAAATTTAATCTTACGCAGGTGATATTCAGCCAAAGTTCAGATCTGATGGAGCGCCAGTCGTCCATGGCTTCGTCTACAGAGGAAGTTTCGGGTGCCAACAACGACCTGAGCGGAGGATCCCGAAGGGACGACGAGCAGTTCGGCGTCTTCAAGGACTTTGACTTCCTGGAGTACGAGAGCGAGAGCGTCGAGGGCGAGAGCACCGACAACTTCAACTGGGGCGTCAGGAGACGGCCTCTGAGCGAGGGAGAAGAGCGCGAGCCCAGCCTGAGAACGTTCGAGGAGAGCCTCAGCGAGAAAACCATTTCCTCCAGCAAGCAATCGATACGAGTAAGAATAAATTTACTACTTCACACTACAAATAAAACCTCGTCACTACCGAAACCTAAATTAACAAGAGAACAACAATCAACTGGATCATAAAAGTTTTTTTTTCATTCTACTGATTTGAGTGTTTCATCCGGTGATTTGATATTAACGAGACCCTTAGAATAAAGATCTGCTTCAGACAAATGTTTGACTTGATTTTTTTCGTACAGCGTGGAGTTGCGGAAGAATCATCCGACGACGAAATTGGTTCCGAATCACCTTTGGACGAGGCTCCCGGGGGACCTGGAACCGGTCAGGAAGTGAACGTCATACCTGGAATCTACCCGCCATCATCTTTGTCTCTTATTCCCAGCCGAAGCAGACGCGACTCTTCGACGAGATCCGACACATCGTGAGTATTCATTTTTTTTTTTACAATTAATACTTTGACTAAACTAACTGAATGTAAATTTATTTTCAGTGGGTCGAGTGCAGGAGATCTTGGCGACGTTACGCCTTGCAACGCTTCCCCGAATCTTTCAGCCTTGATGCCTTTCAGGCAAGTCGTTCGCGACGATGCCGAAGAAATTTCTAGACAACAAATACAAAACTTGATAACTCAGTCGCCCTGCAATCCTCTGGAAATTTTCCAGCTTCTAAATAAAATTTTACGAGTGAGTTTAATTAGATGTAAAACTACCGTGTCGTTTTATATAAAATTACATTACACTGAAATTTAAATGATTTTCAGGATGCTAGCAGCAAGACAATCAGCCTGACTCGAAAGGCGGCTTGCCTTCTGAATAACGGTAGCGCCGCTTCGGCACAGCTAGCGTCGCACTTATCTAGTCACACTGAATTACTGGGATCCAAGGGCGAGTCACCGATCGTTTGGTTCTCTTCGTCGGCCTTTGCTAATCAGAGGTTCGTCGAGACCATGAAATTCGGACTGCTGGAGATTCAGGAACATTTGGAAACTTTTCTAGACAAAAAGGATCATGCTGCCGAAGTAATTGAATAATAATTTTTTTTTAATTTCCCAGACGTTTTATGATTTTAAAATAATAAAATCAAATTTTGCAGTGTTTGGAAGCTGTGAGAACTGCGAGCAAGCTTCAATCTCTCGGTGAAACACCTGCTCATACCGACAGCGCTTTGGAGGAAATGCTTCTGGACGTTGGTCGTGCACTGTATAAGCTACATTTCCAGCTGCTTTTACTGATCGAAGCCTCAAACAAGATGCTAGCCGCCTTAATAAACGCAGCCAAAAACTCGGAAGCTTGCCTCCAACATATGTCAGCTGAGATCGCCAGCATGAGACAGTCGCTCGCGCGATCTCTTGAAATTGATAGCACCGAGAGCGAAAGAGAAACGCCTACCCCCAGTCCTAGTCCACAACCAGAGGTAAATATCAATGAATTATTTTAGATACACGTCGAGTACACGTCTGGTACTGATCAATTATTTTTTTTTTTTTTTTAGTCTGGAAGTAGTTGCAAAGACAATGAAGAGTTTGCAAAAATAGCAGAGTTGCTGAAGGCAGCTAAGTGGACGGCCGCCTTAGACATTGTGAGAGAACATCGATCTCGATGGGCAAATGACTCATTTTCCGATGATGACGATGTGACAACCGCTGTCAACATTTTCTGTAGACATCTCGGTCAAGATAGAGCTGGTGAATAATTATTTAATTTTATCAGAACTTTTTAAAAAAGTAGTTTTAAAAGCTAATATTTTAATTTTTTGTTTGATGTAGACATCTTTGTGGTTACAAGGAGCGAAGACGACATGACAGATACTTTTAACAGACTGATGGAAAGCCTGTTTCGAATACTGGCTGCTGTGACAAGTTTGGAGACTTATACAAAAGCTTTAAGGGTTCAGAATGAGCACACTAATCACACAAAAGCAGACTGTTAATGCTATGTCTAGAGATAATTTTTTTAGTAATTTTTTCGATACCTAGATTTTAGATTTTAATAATTTATATTGTTCAAGTGCGCTAAATGTACAAATCATGTATACTAATTTTAACTTTGAAGCTGGCGATGACCACGCCGTTGGAAAGAGTAGAAAAATGAATAAAAATAATGCATTTTTACAACTTAAATCATGATTTAATTTTTTAATCACCATTATTTGTTTATTTTTTATTCTTTGTCATTTTTTAAATTATAATATTTATTGGACTATTCAAAACAACTTTTAAAAAATTTGCAACTTAACATTTTGTAAACTTTCTTAAAGTAAATTTTTATGATCATTAAAGATAACTTATCTTTAGGGAACCTAAAAATTGATGAAAATTTAAAACAAAAGAAATTTTTTAAATTAAAACCTATAAATGAAATGACAATAAAAATAACTAGACTCGCGCAAAAACAAAAAAACAAAAAAAAAAAATATATATTTGTTACATTGCAAAAAATATTTGGAACCAAAAATTAGAACATAAAAAAAGCAGATTATTCTAAAATTGATTACTTGAAACAAAAAATTTTTATAACCATACATAAGTACAAAATATAAAATATAATCGAGATTTCAATTTTTTATTTAATATGGCTGGTTGCAAAAAAGTGTCTGTAAAAAAATCAAAGAATAAAGAATGTTTTAAATATGGCTTGGATACATGCGGGACAAAGGTAAAAATTTTTTTTTTTTTTTACCAATAACATTAATATTTACAAAATTATAAGACAGGTTATGAATTTTCATGTATTTAAAAAAATTCAAAATCGAATTAAATTTTTATTAGAGATTATACAATGTTGCTCAAGATAATGAGGACGACGAAAGTTCGGAAATTTCTGAAGAGGGAGCTGCAACTGCACACGTAGAATTTTTAATGCAATCTTGGAAACAATACTCAGTAAAAATTAATTTATATATTAATGAAATCATTCTCAAATTTACGACTTAATTATTTCGATACAATTAGGAATTAAAAAACTGGCGTTATCACATCGAATTTCTCAACAAGTTTAAAGGAGAATCGTCAAATCATTGCGCTTACGAAGTAAAGTGGACGAAACCAGTGGAAGGGTATACCTTTCCAATGATAACTGTAGACGTTTATGTCTTTCTTTCAATTGATTCAAAATCTTCAAATATTATAAACGTAAGTTTGAGAGTTTAAAAAATATATATTTAATTTAAAAAAAAAAAAAAAAAATTCATTTTAGATGAGCTACGTATTTGAAGGGAATCAATTTTCACATGACACAAAATCGGTTTTCAACCCTCACTGGCTGTGTTATGCATTTGAAAATAAAAAATCTGTAATTGAATCGGTTAAGTGTTTGAATCCTACAACGATTATTTAGACTTTTTTTCTCTAATTTCTACAGAGAAATATAATTAAGTTTTTAAAGAAAGGACTATTTTAAAGAAAAGGACGAGTTGAAAAATTTCATTTATTGTGTACATACATATATACTAAAAAATCATCTTATTTTTTGTATTTTATGATTTATGATAATTTTTAAAATAAAATCTTTTCTATAATTTTATATTTTGTATTTTTCGTAATTTTTTTTATTTGACGCAAGCGATTCAAAATTTTAAAATTTCTTATTTTACACTAATCGATTTTTACATAAAAATTTCGATTGTACAATTATCGATACCAAACTCACTATTCGAATGACAGTTTCTCAGAGCAAGCTCAGTCTTGTTCAGTCTTGTTTGAAAATTCGAAAAGAGTGCATTGCATTTTATTTGTTTTTCGTATTTCGTAACCTTATATCATAAATTAGAAAATTAAGCAAATCTTAGTTAGATTTTTTATTTGAAATTTAAAAAATTCACTTGCCATATTTTTCAAGAGGCTTTGTGTAATTAATTCTGAACAAGTAAATATTAATTTAATTAAATATGTAGTTACAAACTTGAACCCCCACTTGTTAACTAATATTCATTTATTTTTTGTGAAACAATTGAATGAAATGGAGGAACAGCATGGTAAAAATCACTTCAGCTATTCCAGCACAGTGGCATGTAACAGTATTGAAAAATTACTCAATTTAAAGAGGATTTCTGCAGAGTATTTGCATAAAAAAGGCATCTTTATAATTCAAATCTCATTATTTTTAACACAGTTCCAAATTTAAAGTTTGAATCATCAAAAAATTGGAAAAACATTCTTCATTATAACATGAATAGTTGTGAAAGTTTCTGTGCAAAAACAAATCTTGATTTATCAAATCAACCATTTTCAATGGAAACAGAAGACCAAAAACCAATATTTAAAAAGAAAAAAGTAGTTTTATTTATACCTAAAAGTTTTAATATCAATAATGTGAATCAGGCCTACTCAAATTTCAAATCACAAAGATTTAATTTTGGTCAGTCAACTTTTGTAAAAAATAATCTAAATAATGTAACAAATAAGCAACAATCCACTATTCGACATTCATTGCCTGTTAAAATAATGCGGTCCAATGAAAGATCTTATTTCTGTTTAAACAAGGAAAATATGAAAACCAGTATAAGACAATCTTTAGCTGAGGTACCTTTAAAACATTCATCAGATATTCAGAAAAAATCTTACAAACCAATCAGAGCAAATATTTATGTCAATGATAATCTATTGGAGAGTGGAACATTAAATCACCAAAAAATTGATAATGAGTGTGATTTTACTGCAATTAAAGTAGAAAAAGATGTAAAAAATACCTGTTTATCTGAAATAAATCATGGAGAAGAGTGTTTCAAAGATTATTATGTTGATCAAAATAGAATCCTTAGAAGAAATGAAAATTTTGACAAAAGTTTGAAGGAAAATTTTTCAGATACAATCAAACAAGAAAATTATTTTCAAAATCCTGAAGATATTGAAGAAATTAATATAAAAGATGAAATATTTGAAATTTAAAATTTACACTTTATATGGTAAAATAACAAATTAAAAAATTACTAATAATGTGATCAACCTGTATATATTTTTTAAAAAATATTTTATCTATTAACCAAAATATTCTAAGACATTTGTAGCATTGGCTTTACAAAAGATTTTTCTAATAATAAAAAAAAAATGTAAATAAATTTGTTTTCAATGTATGTGTTATAAAATCTTTAGACTTATTCACAAAAAATAATTGCAATAGTAATAATTTTTTGAGTTTATACCAAATAATTTACTTCTTTACGCACTTCTTTACGCAAATTAAAAATAATAATTTTTAAATGTTAATTTTCAGTAAATAATCTAGTAAATAAAATATTTACTAATTAATTGCAACTTTTACTAATTAATGTGTCCTATAAATAACCCTTTTTTAAATTTTTGTTGTCGTAACTGACGGTAAATTTGCATAAATATTTCTTTGATTTATACCTCTGTTTGAAAAGATTTAATGTTACTATAAAAAACTTAAAAATTTAATTTAATTTCAAAATTAAAGTGCAGACTGCAGCTTTTAAGCGCCACTCTGCATTATCGATCAAGTTTGTTTTGATAAAATCGGAGTCACTGCAATGAGTCTGCTTTAGAATTCTGCAGTATAAAAACATTGTAACTGCTTACAAGTATACATAAAAACTCAGTAAAAAAAAAAAAAAAGAAAGTAATACGAAAGTGCAATAATTAATTGTCAAAAGTTTTAGAAAATCTGTGTACTCATTTTCCTAAACTAAAAATGGAGTCTAGTTTTCAAAAAAAAATGGAAGACGTGTAAGTTTGATTTTTGAGGTTAAGCTTCTTAATCAAGTTGTTTTTTATCTTATTAATTAATGATTAATGAATTATTTTTAGAAGCAACAGTGAAAACGTTTTGGGTTGCATCTTGACTGATAAAACTGGTCTTTGTTTGGGAGGTAAATACTAATAAAACTCTTTTTTAAAGTATCATTAATCTTTCAAAAACAAATGTAGTTTTCTTGTTTGAACTTTGAAACAATATTTAATGCATAACCATTTTGATTTATCAGTTAAAGGAAGTGCATCAAGTGAGAGTGCTGGAGTGGTTGCGGCAATGGCAGAACTAGTAACAAAACTTGAACCTGGAGCAAAGCATCCAATAATTTCTCTCCAAAGTGAAGCAAGGTAATTTTTGTTTTGCAATAAAATAATTAATAAAAAAAACTAGAAGCAAGAAAAAATTTCTCATTTAATCAAAAATTATTAATTCTTATAAATTTGAAATGGTTTTCAGACAATGTCTAATTCACCAGCAAGGATCTGTTATAGGAGCAATATTTAAAGATACTTCAGCTTGAAAGATCAGATGAGTATGCAAAATATTTGCCAAAGGATATGGAATTCTTTCTCAAAAAAATGTGATACTTTGTAATTTTATTTATAAATATTAAGAATTAATTGAAACAATTTATACTTCAATGTTGATTGCTTATGAAAACAAAAAACGAATTTTGAATTATGAGGATATTTTATGTTAGATAAACTAATAAATTTGCTAATATTTTTATAAAACCTATTATGTTTATTTTAATGATAGGTAGCAACAAAGTTTATATTTTTTAATATCTTTTGAAAACTGCACACCCAAGAGCATTTATGTACATATATGGTACATACCTAAAAATAAGAAGTATGTTCAAAAGTATTTTCATTGAATCATTGAATTCACAAATACTGATTTGAATAATTTTTTGCAACTATTGCTTGGGCTAAAAACAGCTGTAATAGATTGACTTATGGCTTTGTAGCTCAATAATTTTTTTTTTTTTTTTTCATACAGATGTTATTATAAAGGATCAGATGAAAAAAATTATATAAAATAATCATTTTTTTTAAATTAGTTAAATATTTATTTAGTTAAATATTTATTAGCTCAAACATTAATTTAACTCTTTTTACATTTAATTATTTATTCATAAAACTGATTACATTCAAGATAATCAGATAAAAGTTGTTTCTCTCATACATCGTCGTAAAAGTTGAATTTTTGCAAAAATTTTCAAAATTGAAAATTCATTGAACTTATTTCCCGTCAAAAATAGTTTTAAACCAACCTTTTCATTACTTTATAAATAAAAATATTTATTAAACAATAATCGCCGAACCAAATTTAAAAAATCTTGTCAAGTTGAAAATGCGAATGCAAATCAATAAGACACTGAAGTAAAAATGGAACACTCTTTACATACACAGAAAATTGATTCAATCCGCAAAGCAACCGTTCCAGAAGAAAAGATCCGAATTGCTCAGGGCGCCCACCCAAAAACATTAATTTCACGATATTCATATAACGAAAGAGCGAATATCGTCGTGCCTGCACCCTCGCTGCAGAAATAAAAGCCGGCTCGATAGAAATTCAATTTTCACCCCTCCCTCCTTACAGTACCGGTCACGCAGATGCATGGTGTTCTCGGGTTACCGGAATGGAAAACGTGTGGGCGGGTTACTCGAGGCAGGTGATATGTGGACATATGCGACTTGCCCCCCCCCCCCCCGGCCCCCCTAAATGCAAATCGGGGAGAAGGGATTTAGGGGCGCATTGTTGGTAGGTGGTAAGTGGGTTGGTAAGAGCCGCTTTCAAGTACTGCACTCCATTATTGTCCCCCCCCCCACCCACTTTTTCTACAGTTCAGTTTGGTGTTTTGACAGCGCTATTGATTGTCGCCGCTCGGGGATGATTGACTCTGATGAGTACTTTCGGAGATTTTTTTCATCCTACTTATGCTGCAAGTAAAAATAGCCTCGTAAGAAGCGTGTTTTGGCTCCTTTTATGCTCCGAGCAAAAAGTTCTCTTCATAAACCCGGGGGCTCTCCAAGGCCGACGTAGCTGGTATAAATACATCAAAGGACATATTTTTTCGAATCTCCGGTAACCCGCGCGATACAGGATTATTTTGAATCAGAAAAGTTCGCGATGGAGAGAAATTAGCCCCGCAGCACCGCGGGTCATCGCCCGAAATCCGACGATTTACAGAACGTGACATATGGTCCTTAGCGTAGGTCCCTTTAAAGAAAGAAAAAAAAAAAAAAGATTCCCTCGTCATCAAGTTCAAGGGCCCGGGGGGTGAAAATCGAATCCGAGCATAAGAAGCATCGATGTGCAACGAGCGAGCTAGCTCCAAGCGGGAGGGCCTCGGGCTATTCTCCCACCGGGAGGTCGATTTAAATTTAAATGGTTTTCGGATGAGGGATGCACGACGCGCGGCTCGTCGGCCTATTCTTTTGAGTGTAAAGCTTCTGTCGTTTTCAAAATATTCGGATGATTAGAAAGTATGTATTTTGATTCAATTTTGAGCAACAATTAAAGTTAATTTAGTCTGAAAATTCGAAGTTACCAAAAAAAGATGTTACTTACCATAAAAGTTCAACGCAACATAAGAGGAGCAACATTTGTCGAAAGGTCAAACTGACTTCAGTAATCAGGTTACAACTAAATTTAGAGTGTTTTACGAGTGTAGAATTCGAACTATCGACCCTTAGTTTTTCAGTGCAAAGCTACTTATTGCTTTTAAAATAATTTAATTTACCGGTGAATACTTTACAAACTAGTATGGATCAAAGGATGTAGGTATATCTATTGATCTATTGATCTATTGATTCATTTAAATAATCATAAAGATTTGTGTACTGTATTGTTTTACTACATTTACTAAATTATCGTTTGACGAAAAAATGTAAAAATTTTTCTCTCCAGTCAACGTGAACGAACTACAAACGCAATATGTTTACAAAAAATCCTCTCTCGACTCCAAAATTAAACTTTTTGTCGAGAGAAGCCAGCTTTCTTCAATGAAATCATCACAAACAACCACCGAGAAAACCAAGCAATTAACAGCTCCCTGATCAAACATCTTTGTACCATGCGTCTTTTCCTCTCTGAATTTTCCCAAATCACGTGTTTCGGATATTTTCGGTTTTTTTAGAGTCCAACAGGTTGTCACCACCGCACTAGAAACACAGTCGCACGCAAGTGCGTGAGAAGATTTTTTTTTTAATTTTCCGGTAGCGCTTGGGAAATTTGAAATCTTTGTATCACACGTAAAAATATGAAACTTTATATTTAGTTCCGGATATTTGGGGATTTAGTTGAATTTTTTTACGTGAGAATGCTTTCGTATGTTACAAAAAACAAGTTAAAGTCTTTGGTTTGAATTTAACTTTTTAGTGACAATATTTTAAATAAATTCCATATCACTGGCAAATTTTTCTCAACCCCAAGCATTTCTACTAAAATAGACAAAATATCGTTTTCTTCATTATCAAGAGTAATATTTAGGTAAAGAGTAAACAAAAATATGAGAGAATGCACCCTTTGAAAAACATCACATCCGGTGCGGGGCTACTAATTTTCAGTGGGTTCAAGGATTGCTCAGCGTCTCCTGGCACTGCAAACCGGGTTTTTAAAACATACAAGCCTTGTAATGATTTTTCCACGAGTTTGTTTTTTCTCCGCTTTCGTGAAATTTAATTGTTTACGCAATAGGGTTACGTGTATTTTTTTCCCGATAGCATATTACGTTGAGTTTCTATGCTTATTATTGTATATATATTTTGAATCAGATTGTGTCATTGAAAAAATCGATAGAAAAATAATTCTTTTTTAAAAATATATTTATCTTACAAAATAAATAAACTCATTTTTGTATTTAATTTTTTAAATCAAATCAATTTTTAATCCTGATTTTTTAAATATTGGTTTGTGTGAATTTTAAATATTATCAAGAATTTTTAAATTAATTTCAAGCTAATTTTTTATCATGATTAGAATTACAATTATTAAAGTTCAAAATCTGCTTTAAGTATTATCATTATATATCATACAAATATATACTTTAACTGTTTTCTGTTATTATAAATTGAGTAAAAAAAAAAAAAAAAAACAAGTGTACTATCCCAACCCTTTGGATGAACTTTTTTTATAAAGTATTAGACCGAAAATGGACAGAATGAGAATCGAACCTGAGCCGTCAGGGTAGCGAGCTACGCATTCTAGGTGCTGAACCATCAGACTATACAGGAGAATATTATTTTTGAATTATTTATTTAAGCATTCTATTTTTTACTCTTTGTTAAATCGTGTTTAGAGGGTTATCATTGAAAAAAAAGGGACAAGGAAATAATTTTTTTTTAAATTTCATCTCGAATCCTAATTCTAAGCAAAAGTTTTATCATGTTCATATTTCTGGTAACACAAAAAAATTACAAATTTTCTGTGAAAAAATTGAAACTAGTTTGTTATATGACTGTTATTACTTCAATATCCTTTACCTTATTCTGTTGTAAAGATAAGCTAAAAAACTTATTAGAACTTTTAAAATTTTGTTAAAAAATAATAATAATTATAATGATAATATATCAAAAAAATGAAAGTCTAGAAATGACAAAATACATTAAAAAATGGTAAGTAGTTAGTTAAAAATTCCTAG